>CM042427.1:13870670-15160670 GCA_023631565.1 Gymnocephalus cernua | reverse complement strand
ATTCCAGTCAAAATACTTTCTAAATAGAGCAAATACACATTAACAATACTTTGAAAATATGCCCCAAAATAGGGTTAAAATACGGCAGAAATAGCCTACATGATAATAGGCTGATATAATTAAAATACAGCAGTGACTCCTCTGCAAGAGAAAACATCAAAATGCAAAACACTGCCTGTTAGCATACAGTATGTAATACATATTCTCTTGGTGACACACCGAAATATGTCCAAATGTTACAAAATATAACAAACAAGATTCTTAGCTGGGAACAGTAACTTGCTGGAGACACATAAGTCATAATTCATAACCCCCCGTAAAACTGCAAATTGTTGTTTCTACACTTTTGTTTTTATATTTCTCACAATGTTTAGCTTTTTCTTTAAAGTAACAAAGCTTTAAAGAAAAATATCTAAACTGATATTTCCTTGAGGTGCCTTCATGAGGATCTCATAACCAACAGAAAGTTGTAGAACAAAATCAACTTGAAACAGCTTCTACTTGCCTTTCTGATGCCAATAATAGTATTTTAGTAATTTTCATTCATTCATATTTCAGAAATTCATTTTGGACAGAGAGAAATTGCTGCAAGAGTAACATAGACACACATCAAACACAGGGTTAAAACAGTTAGACATTAAACATGAAGGCTACTCAAGTAGCTGTGCAAAAGTACATGTTACCATTTTCTAGAAAAGCAGTTAATAAAAAATGTATCCATTTGGAAATATAAATATCCTTACAATCCATTATAAAAATGCAGTAATTCCTTCAGTCCTATCCATACAAACATTCAGTCTCAAATTTACATTGATAAAATTCGTTGTCATACATTCAGTGCTGCTCATTTATGAGCTTCACTGCGAAAGGAACAAATGAGTGCTTATACCTATTATATTTGCAGAGAGGAACCCTGTACCTCTTTCCTGAGTTCAATAACTCAAACTCCGAAAACAACACATGAGAGTTGTCAGATAGGATGATCTTAGCCTGCCTGATTGTTGCATGATTAAAAAGCTCCTGCAGGTTGAGGGGTGCAGGTGTTCCCATAATTTTGCCTGCCGTCTTAACCAAATTAAAAATCTGTTTCTTATTTTAAGCCACAGTAATTACCTAAACAGCTGGGTACTGTAGTTTTTCGCAAACGTTACTGAAATGAGAGGAAATATTGCACCTATTAGGGACTATTTTCACCAGCAGACTAATACACATCTGGGGCGCTGGTGAGTACTGCAGCAGAACAGTGTATGTGGGATTGACAGTTCATCGTAATTAATTCAGTGCAACAGAGTGGCTCTTCGGACAAAAATGGAGCTAGAAAATAAGTTACATTATATACTACTACTTGTTAGAAGCTAGGGCTGCTCGATTATGGGAAAAAATATAATCACGATTATTTTGGTCAATATTGAAATCACGATAATTTCAAACGATTACTCGTTGACTTCTGGAAAGATGTTGCAATTATTGAACTTAAAAAACTGGAAAACTGGTAAAAACAAGACATACAACTGTGAACTTTGCCTTAATACTTTTTCTTATTTTTTCATTCAGAACACGAGAGAAAATAAGAGTTTACTTGCAAAACGTAATGAGCTAAATAATTGTTTTTCTCAATTATTCTGTTTTTGTGATCATTGGGAGCTGAAATCATAATCACGATTACATTTCGATTAATTGCACAGCCGTATTAGAAGCATTAATTCATTGTACACTTTGGTGTTTTCGTTGGATTTGTTGTCAGTAAGAAAAATGTAGAATTTGACCAGACTAATTTCTCTGTCTTACCCCTTTTATCCTTTAAGTCTATAGTCTTGCTACAATCACTGAACTCACTTTTTGCTGTCTGAAACTTTCACAAGTAAGGCATATTGCTAAATCATTTGGTAATGGTTTCCTTCTCTTTGGCTCAGTTGCAATAGAGCTCTTTATCTTAGAGATATGAGAATATCCTTATCATAACTGTATCTCTTTTATGTAGCAAGCAACTGAAATGGGCACTAAGTAATTTATATAATGCATATGCCCCTATCAATGATCAAGGAAGTGCAACAACATTGACCATTTTTTGGCATAGGCAGTAGTTCATAAAGTATTAAGGTCTAGTATTCCCATCACATCAAGTAAATAACTGCATCTAAACTCAGCAGTACTTTGATAGACCAACAGTAAGCCAGCAGAAATATTGAGGGAAAACAAAATACTTTTCATTAGCTTTTTTGACTGGGAAGCAACAGGCGTTGTACATAAAGTGTTGATTACCTCCTCAAAATACTGTCCTCCAACTTTAAACTTAAAAAAACTAAAATGCACCGAGGGGCGGTCCAAAATAAACAGGAAATCTCAGTGAGTTATCAAGGAGTCATCAGCACTGAAATAACTGTTACAGCCCCTTTACTGAATGCACCATTAATTGTGTTTCCTTCCTTAAAAGGTAGCCACGTTGATAGAAATGTGAAGGGTGTAACTAACAACAAGGTACATTGTCCATCTCTTGTCCTCTATTACATATGTTATTTTTTGTGTTTGAGAAACAAATTATTTTAAAAAGCTTTTAAAATGTCAGGGTCTAACAAAGAGTATTATTCTATATTATGATACTACATTACATTCTAACATATACCTGCATATTCCTTGTTTGATTATGGACCTTGCACTCTCATCATGGCATTTTGCACTTTTGGTGAAAACGTGATATAGTTCCTGCACTATTAGCATTTTGTGTGACCCTGAGTCCGGTCACTTTAACATATGTGTGCAACCGTCTGGAAACAGAGAGAGAACAGAGTCAGTGATGGCGTTTGTTTTAGGCTACTTGTAACACTGAAACTCTAAATGCGTGATGACAGGCGGTAGTCAGAGGGGATAAAAACTGGACTTCAGAACCTTTCTGGTAATGAGAACCCTTGAGAAACCCTCCACTTCACCTCTCTGGAGGTTTGGGAATCTGCTCTGTTACAGTGAAGGTTGCTTTGCAAGCAGCAACAGTACCAGCTTGGTGGTACTTTCTATTAAGACTGAAGGGTTTCACATTAAATTGTGAATGACACCATTTCATGTCAAATAAACTCTTCAATAGCTACAATTTGAGGGAGATGTTGCAAAACAAGATCATAGTAATCCCTGCCAAGTGATTGATACTCTGTGAGAATGGCACATTCAGGGGTTACTATGGTAACCAAGGCTCAGTTGCAGTGTTATACCCTAAAATTATCATAAAAAAGGCACACAAAAAAGAACCCTGGACCAAGGACACCATCGGAGACACGTTATGGCAGTGATCTTAAACAAACATTTCATGTCAAGAGAGGAACATACATAAATCTAAAGGTAATACATTTAAGTAACTGATACAATAGGCAGACGGTTACAAATTAAATAAGTGCGAGTTTCAAGATGAAAATCAGTTTCGGAGGGGAAGTGTTATTAAGTAATGCCATGATCTAGACTCCATGTAGTAAACAGTATTGAATAATTCTGGGTGTTGGATGTTGTGGTGCTGCCATAAGTTTGTGGTCGGGGGTCATGTCGCTCGCTGATGGTGACACAGATATCTGCACTCATTGATTCATCTGCTGGGGGTGGGGATGACTTGTATTTTTAATCTGAGATAGATAGCGGAAACCTACACATGCACGTTTACAAACACACACACACACACATGCAGGAGAATGATGTCAGCTGCAGAGTGTAAACTGAAACAGCAGAAATACCAATCAGCACGCGCTCTTTAGCAAATTACAGTGAAAATTAGAGTGTGAGAGCAGGATGAAGGGATGAAGTGCGGATAGAGCTGCAGAGAGAAGGAGAAGCTTTCCCCCAGATTACAGAACAACTACAGATTACGGCCTGTGGATTATGACCAAAAAAAAAAAGAAGAAAAAAAAAGAGTGTTTTCATCTGTGTGCTTTCCTTCCTGCTGTCTGGTGTCTTTATCTTTCTGATTCTCCAGTCAAAGATCAAGGTTATTAAATACACACATTTGCACATTCACATAATCACAAGCACAGTGAGACCCATATATTTACACCCAAACATACTACAAGTAGTCTCGGAGAGAGAGCAAATAGCATATTTCCCCAAACTTTGAACTATTCCCTCAAGTGTACTGATTTATGGAGGGCAAAATTCAACCTGACTCCACTGAAATGCATCATTTAATTAAGATAAATAAGTCTGGTGCATATAATAATAATGTATTTGATTACATGTAAATGAGATTCAAATGGTAGCCCTGAAACTTAAAGTCCGAACTCTTGATAGAAAAGTATTAGTATGAGTATCTCTCTCGGGTTGATTGACAGGTCTCAACACTCAACAACAACTAGGTTTGTTTACACAAGCATAAGATAAGATAAGATAGACTTTATTAATCCCACACTGGGGAAATTCCTGTGTTACAGCAGCTCAAAAGAAACAAAATTACACACATCAGAATAACACAAATACACATTAAGTAGACATAGGAGAAGAAATATACATAAAGTATAAGAAATGGAAAACATAGAATTAGTTATAATAATAATAGTAATAATACAAACATATTTACACAATAAATACCCTCATATAAACAGTATATATACACAGATATACAGATGATGTATGCCTAACACTGAGGGAAAACAAGACTATATTACAATTATTATCAATAATTAATTTAGGCTCAGTAATTTAGCATGTGAATATACCTCGAAAAATACAATTCCTGATGAGTTTTCCAGAATGACTCTTTGCCTTCCTTACCTTGTCACTTCTCCTTGACCTCTGCTGCTGAAACTTGTTTTAGAGCGTTCACAGGTACTAAAGTGTAGCTGTCAACTCTACTTGCAGGGAAAGGACTATTAGAATATGCACAAAGACAAAGAGAGAGAATACATTCATCACTGGATTCTGACTAGATTGTAATGAGTTTGTTACTCCACTTCTTTGCTCTCTTTTCTCTGTTTGTTTCAGAGCTTCTCGGAGCAACAAAGCGAGTGAATGTCAACATCCAGGATGCAGATGGGTGAGGGATTACAGCTCATTTGATTCATTTTCTCTGTACTATTGTTCCACATTGTCATCATCTTTTTTCTTTAAGGTCAATTTCCTTCATCCTCTTTTCCAGTCTTTCTTTCATTGTTTCCTTCTTTCCCTTCTCTTTGTCTTCTTGCAGGCTATTCTCTTACACTGTTCCCTAACCCTAACCCCACGTTAGTAATTGAACAAACTTACTCATTTTAACCCAACAACGCTCATGAGCTGGCATAGGCGCACTGATCGCACGTGTTGCTGGACATTCGTAGGATATGCACGTGCATTGTGCATAACTTTTCATAAGATATCATACGAACCGTTGTATAAGGATACGTTGCTTCTTGACATATCATGCCATTACGTTTCATGAGAGTGTTATTCATTACATTGCATCGTAGCTACAGAGTTCAATCCCTGACTCGATGCATTAGATTTGCAGAGATTTTTCAACAGTAAAAAATATTAATATTTTATGGTGTTGTGGGACCTGTTGCAAACACAACACACTATTTAGAGCATTGGTTCCTAACTCGGCGGACAGAACCCCCCAGTGATTACAATATGTGTCTATAATCAATATTTATGATGCATAGGACTAAATGACAACATGAAAACAATGTGAGCATGTGAAAGGGGTCGCTCGTATTGCGTGTTATTGCTAACAGGTTCACCATATCAACTCAAAGAGTAACTTAACACCCTCTTTTGTGCTGACCCTACAGTGGTTTAACTTTTCGCCTTGCTGAAGTGATGTACGGGAGTACTGCAGGACCCTGTGACATCAAAACACCAAACTCTTACATGCATCTGAGACTTTATTCTGTAGCTGACACATGTTTTGATTATTCATCTGTCAGGGGCAAGCAAAAAGGACATAATCTCCTTCTGAGATGGATATACTATCACCCATATCATTTTACACATAACCCTCAGCTTAAATCTATCTTTGAAACATGTAGCCAGCTGAAGACTGTGGTAATCTTAAAGGAAAGCCAACATCTCTCAGCTCTTAATTTGCTTAGAAATGTTCCCTTTACAACTCTGAATGTACAACTATTGATTTTGGCTATATTAAGACTCTCTAATGGTTAAGCTTTTTATGTGCACATGCTTGGTTTGTGATTGTGTTCCATTTGGCTGTATCAGAAAACAAATATCTATTTATTGTGTTGATTGGAATCAGATAATTGGACTTAACGCATTGTGTAATGACTGATGATTAGTTGATGTGACTCAAGGGCCCGGCCCTTATATTCACCAGGGATCCATTAGACACACACACAGAGGCGCGCTGTGAGTACGCTTGGCTCGGGGGTAAAGAGATTGCTTATTAATGGAAGTAGGTCATTTGCCCCCTCCCGTCGCTCACACAGAGCTGAGGGGCGGAGCTGCTCTACGCTGAAGATTATTTCGGTAAAGTTATGCTCTGGTTTTACACTACGTATACGAATATGTGTATTTTTAAACCTAATCTGTGTCTGTGTGAAGGTTGGCACCGCTGCACCATGCTGCTCTGAGTGGTAACAAGGAGCTGATCTCTTTGCTGTTGGAGGCCCAAGCAGCAGTGGATATTAAAGACCATAAAGGTAAACATACACCCAGATTTACTCAGAATACAAGTGTCCTTACAAGTCACTATGTTACCATGAAACAGGTACAAAACAGACACGGCTGGCCAGAAAACAATCACACAAAAACAGGAAAACAAACATTTCTGGCTTCCCCTGCATGACTGATAATGCCCTCTTGTGCAATAAAAGGTGAGCTTGTTGGAAATGCAATACAATTTCTCTCTGTGTAGTACTCTGTATTTATGGGAGGTGACAGATTTGTGTGCACAGCAAACAATAGACAATAAAAGAGCTTCATTGCTGCAGGACTGAGAACCAAATGGAGGCAGAGCAGCAAATATGTCCATCACATAATGGCAGATTCCAGAAGAAGAAATCTCAGGGCAGATGGGAGATATAATCCCTCCAGGATGTAGGCCTACTGTATCCACATTCCCAGTCAACCCAGTGGCTCTAAATAGAGGGATACAACTGTCAGGCATCCTTACTAGGTGATGTTTATACTTTTGCGCTGGTGTGTGCGTCGAGCCGGCATGTGTGTGTGTGTGTGTGTGTGTGTGTCTGTTTTTTACAGCGAGGAGGAAGTGAGTGAGTGACGGCGATTAGCTTTGGAGTTACGGCGAATAGGAGAAGGGTCTGCGTCTACGTCGGACCCTGCCCCGTCGATTCTACGCATAACCATAAAAACCACTTAACCCGATAATCGGCCGTCGGACAGTCTGGCGAGGTCAGTGACTCGAGTCTGTTCGGTGTGTTCCGTGCCGTCGTCAGTCGGCAGTGTTGGGAGTAACGGCGTTTACGTATAACGGCGTTACTAACTGCTTTATTTTTCCAGTAACGGAGTAATCTAATTAATTACTTTTCCCATCGTTGCAACGCCGTTATCGTTACTGTTATTGAAATTAAAGGCAAGAATGTTTATGTAACGTGCACGCTATCCCAGGAAAAAAGACTTTCCACGTCTGCCTCAAGCAACGAATCTTATGAAGCACCTCACATCAACACATGCTAACACGACACTTGTTGCTGCTACTAACCGAACCCCAAGCCCAAATGCCGCTAGCCTGAGCTCCAGCGAAGGAGACGGAGCTACTCTGTTAAAACAAGCAACGCTCGATTTTTTTTCGGGTCAGCAACAGGTGACCAAGGCCGAGCTGAAAACATTGATTGCAATTTTATTTCTATGCATATCATATGGCAGGCTGCAATCTATTGAGTTCAAATAAATACCAAATGTTCTAAAATACTGTAGTGTTTTTATTCTTCAGTTAATATAAACATCTTTGATGTTAAAGATGTTATAGAACATACAAAATAACGTCAGTTACTTTGCTGAGTAACTAATTACTTTTACAATTTTGGCCGATTTGACATGTTCGTGGAGTGCTAACCCGGAAACGAGGAGCGGGATGAGCGTGACTAGAGTCTCTCAAAATCTGACGAAAATCTTTTAAACTGAGTTGTCGATCTGAAATGAAGACAGATTCAGCAACTGCACGGCCTATTACTCGCTTCAAATGTTTTCAGAAACACGTTTCAGTGAACTATTTTAGTAAAATATGAGATTGTTTCTGAACAAGCCGCCCTGACAGTCTGGCTTTGAATTTCCCAATGGGGCAGGCTTCTCTCCACAGAGTGAAGCCTCCTATGGCGCCATTTTGATGCTAATAAGCTATCACCCCCCGTTAGAATCCCATTGACTGCCATTCATTTTGGCGTCACTTTGACAGCCAATAACTTTACATCTGAAGCGTTTAAAGACTTAATTTGACAATTGTTTATTTCTAAAGAAACACGACAATGTATAAAAGGCTCCATTACCTTGTACCTCACGTTATGGCTCCGTAGCAGATGTTTTTGTAAAAATAGGCTAACGATTGTGTCATAACCACGCGACTTACTGTCGCATAGTAGAGAAATTACCGTGTAGTACAGGAGAATCTCGCAGGCAGTTTGGACTTACATTAGCTGTTTAGTTTAATTGCTAATGTTAACTAACATTTTAGTTAGCAATAATTAGCCTGTACCTATGTTATCTCCTTACATATACCTACACTCTCCATCTCTGCAAGATTGGGAATGATTGAGATTTCTCTTGGCACAGCTACTAGAAGACTTACAACGTTCAGCCACGTTGCTCACGTCACATCTACGTTGGCAAGCTCAGTTTGCAGCTGCGCAGTAACGCTCGGCTATCACCGGAAAAGTGCTTCTAATAGACTTCACTTGTCTCCGTCCAGAGCAACGGGATATGTTGGTCCACTTCTTCTATGTCAATGGAATTTCCGGAGAAACCAGACCCACGTGATGCGTTCGTCCAATCAGCTGCCGGTTTTCATTTTTGGGCGACAATACAGATTAGCACCGCCTGCTGTTATCGAGACGTTTTACGTCTCGTCGTTTTGTTGTGTTTCGAGGCACTTTTTTGACCAACTTGGGGAGATCAGTCCAACTGCCTTTTCTGCCGAGGGTTGGCCGTCTGGTTGATGTGTCAGGGGCTTAAGATTCTTCCCTCACTCGTATGGGACAAGTGGAACTGAAGTTCTGATCCTTACCATGTCACATCCATCTACAAAATGTTATTGTGCAAGATGCCAGTTTAAGGACATCCTGTAGGCCTAGGCTTCTGGGCTTGATATCCTGTCCAAAAATAAACAGTAAGGGGGCAAACAGCTGAGTTCAGTTACTCTGCCAGGACAGTCCTGAGAACACAGTTGAGGGAATTTCCAAAATCAGAAAAAAATATACATTTAATTCTATTTTATTTAACCTTTATTTGACCAGCAGAGCCTCACTTACATTGGCCCTGAGAGCTCAATACACTGTAACTTAAGAGAACACATGAAAAGTGAGAAAACTTGATATCCTGTCCAAAAATAAACAGAAAGAGGGCAAGCAACTATGAGTTCAGCAACTCTGCCAGGATACTCCTGGGGACACAGTTCAGGGTATTTCCAAAATCAGAAAACTCTTTTGGTAGGGATTATCAAATTTCTGTGAGACCTTTATTGGTGCAAAATAAAAATAAAAAGTAGGTCCACTGTTCTATCATCTGCTCATGATCCACACACTGGCCACCACTGCCTGCATAATAAAACCCTATTCCTGGAATTCAGACATATGAATCAAAATATCTCAACAACTGAGCTTTCAGAATTTCAGGATGAACCCATTGACCACTGGAAAAGAAATGGGCTCATATCACTTTCAGCAATTCTTCAAAAGAACTTCCTTAATTGAGGCAGTGTCCATTGCGTCAAGAAATTCCTGAGTTCTCCCGCCAACTTCAAACAGGTCAGGTCCAGTGTCGCTTTTTCCCTGCAGTCTGAGTAAAATCCTCTCTTCTGCGTTGCATGTAACTCCTGCAGCTGCTGTGTCGCTTTCTCCTGCCAGTACCTTTCTTCTGAGTCAGTACTCGCTCATGCTAGCAGGCCTGGAGGGCCTCTTTATTTAACTTGACGATTGTGGCTTATTGCTGGTATTAAGACTGGGAGTCTTGGGTCGCTGCCATGAAAAACATGCTTCCTGCTTCTTGCAGCCACTACTACAAAGTGGGGTTTAATGTCTTCCGGTTAGAGGCCTTGGCAATGACTCCATTGTGGATTTTTGTGCTGTGCTCAGCTGTACTTTGCATCGCCTTGCATTTCCTGCATGGGTTGCAATGTCCTGCAAGCTTCTCTAAGGCCATGTTCAGCCATTTATAGGGGATTTCTTGTCTTGCCCTTTTGTCTGAAAGCAGTTTGTCTGCAACATCCCATGAGGACGACGCCTGCACAAACAATTCTCCGACGGGCACACAGGTCACAAGCATGTCAACCACAATAACATTGCATTTCCAGGAGGGGTACTGAGAGTCTTCGTCTGTAAAATGGATATTACAGAAATGTTTGCAAAAATTGTATTCACATTATGGGGCTCCTCTCCGGGAACCATCACCTTATCGTGGTGGAGAGGTTTGGGTGTCCCTATGAACCTGAGGGCTGTGTTGTCTGGAGCTTGGTGCTCCTTGTAGGGTCTCCCATGGCAAAGTGGTCTCAGGTGAGGGGCCAGACAAAGAATGGTTCAAAAGACCCTATGAAAAAACGAGGAAGGGATAGAGAGACCCTGCCCGGAGGAAGCCCGGGGCCCCCGTCTGGAGCCAGGCCCAGAGGGAGGGCTCGTCAGCGAGCGTCTGGTGGCCGGGTTTGCCACGGAGCCCGGCCGGGCACAGCCCGAAAAAGCTACGTGGCACCTATCTCTCCAGCCCATGGGCCCACCACCTGTGGGAGGAACCGCTGGGGTCGGGTGCGCTGCCACACGGGTGGCGGTGAAGGTCAGGGGCCTCGACGGACCAGACCCGGGCAGCAGAGGCTAGCTCTGGGGACATGGAATGTCACCTCGCTGTGGGGGAAGGAGCCGGAACTTGTGCGTGAGGTGGAGCGCTACCAGTTGGATCTGGTGGGGCTTACCTCTACGCATAGTCTCGGTTCTGGAACCGTACTCCTGGAGAGGGGTTGGACTCTTTTCTTCTCCGGAGTTGCCCAGGGTGTGAGGCGCCAAGCGGGTGTGGGGATACTCACAAGTCCCCGGCTGAGCGCTGCAACGTTGGAGTTTACCCCGGTGGACGAGAGGGTCGCCTCCCTACGCCTGCGGGTTGTTGGGGGGAAAACTCTGACTGTTGTTTGTGCATATGCACCAAACAAGAGTTCAGAGTATTCGGCCTTCTTGGAGACCTTGAATGGAGTCCTGTATGGGGCTCCGGAGGGGGACTCCATAGTTCTGCTGGGGGACTTCAACGCACATGTGGGCAATGACGGAGACACATGGAGAGGCGTGATTGGGAGGAACGGCCTCCCTGATCTAAACCAGAGTGGTTGTCTGTTATTGGACTTCTGTGCTAGTCATGGATTGTCTATAACAAACACCATGTTCGAACATAGGGATGCTCATAAGTGTACTTGGTACCAGAGCACCCTAGGCCGAAAGTCAATGATCGATTTTATAATCGTTTCATCTGATTTGAGGCCGTATGTTTTGGACACTCGGGTGAAGAGAGGGGCGGAGCTGTCAACTGATCACCATCTGGTGGTGAGTTGGGTCAGGGGGTGGAGGAAGACTCTGGACAGACCTGGTAAGCCCAAACGGGTGGTGCGGGTAAATTGGGAACGTCTGGAGGAAGCTCCTGTCCGACAGACCTTCAACTCACACCTCCGGCGGAGCTTTTCGTGCATCCCTGTGGAGGCTGGGGGCATTGAACCTGAGTGGACATTGTTCAAAGTTTCCATTGCTGAAGCTGCGGCAGGGAGCTGTGGTCTTAGGGTCTTAGGTGCCTCAAGGGGCGGTAACCCTCGAACACCGTGGTGGACACCGGTGGTCAGGGAAGCTGTCCGACTGAAGAAGGAGTCCTTCCGGGATATGTTATCCCAGAGGACTCCGGAGGCAGTTGCAAGGTACCGAATGGCCCAAAGGACTGCAGCCTCTGCCGTGAAAGAGGCAAAGCAGCGGGTGTGGGAGAAGTTCGGAGAAGACATGGAGAAGGACTTTCGGTCGGCACCAAGGCGCTTCTGGAAAACCGTCCGCCACCTCAGAAGGGGGAAGCGGGGAACCATCCAAGCTGTGTACAGTAAGGATGGGACGTTGTTGAGCTCAACTGAGGAGGTAATAGGGCGGTGGAAGGAGCACTTTGAGGAACTCCTAAATCCAGCTGATGCGCCCTCTTTGTTAGAGGCAGAGCTGGAGGATGACGGGGGATTGTCGTCAATTTCCCTGGTGGAGGTCACTGAGGTAGTCAAACAACTCCACAGTGGCAAAGCCCCAGGGATTGATGAGATCCGTCCAGAAATGCTGAAAGCTCTGGGTGTGGAGGGGCTGTCTTGGTTGACACGCCTACTCAACATTGCGTGGAAGTCTGGGACAGTGCCAAAGGAGTGGCAGACCGGGGTGGTGGTTCCCCTCTTCAAAAAGGGGGACCAGAGGGTGTGTACCAATTACAGGGGTATCACACTTCTCAGCCTCCCTGGTAAAGTCTACTCCAAGGTGCTGGAAAGGAGGGTTCGGCCGATAGTCGAACCTCAGGTTGAAGAGGAACAATGCGGATTCCGTCCTGGTCGTGGAACAACGGATCAGCTCTTTACTCTAGCAAGGATCCTGGAGGGAGCCTGGGAGTATGCCCATCCAGTCTACATGTGTTTTGTGGATCTGGAGAAGGCATATGACCGGGTCCCCCGGGAGACTTTGTGGGAGGTGCTGCGGGAGTATGGGGTGAGGGGGTCCCTTCTCAGGGCCATCCAATCTCTGTATGACCAAAGCGAGAGTTGTGTCCGGGTTCTCGGCAGTAAGTCGGACACGTTCCAGGTGAGGGTTGGCCTCCGCCAGGGCTGCGCTTTGTCACCAATCCTGTTCGTAGTATTTATGGACAGGATATCGAGGCGTAGTCGTGGTAGGGAGGGGTTGCAGTTCGGTGGGCTCGGGATCTCATCGCTGCTCTTTGCAGATGATGTGGTCCTGATGGCATCATCGGCCTGTGACCTTCAGCACTCACTGGATCGGTTTGCAGCCGAGTGTGAAGCGGCTGGGATGAGGATCAGCACCTCTAAATCTGAGGCCATGGTTCTCAGCAGGAAACTGATGGAGTGCCTTCTCCAGGTAGGGAATGAGTCCTTACCCCAAGTGAAGGAGTTAAAGTACCTTGGGGTCTTGTTCGCGAGTGAGGGGACAATGGAGCGGGAGATTGGTCGGAGAATCGGCGCAGCGTGGGCGGTATTACATTCAGTTTATCGCACCGTTGTGACAAAAAGAGAGCTGAGCCGGAAGGCAAAGCTCTCGATCTACCGGTCAGTTTTCGTTCCTACCCTCACCTATGGTCATGAAGGTTGGGTCATGACCGAAAGAACGAGATCCAGGGTACAAGCGGCCGAAATGGGTTTCCTCAGGAGGGTGGCTGGCGTCTCCCTTAGAGATAGGGTGAGAAGCTCAGTCATCCGTGAGGAGCTCGGAGTAGAGCCGCTGCTCCTTCACGTCGAAAGGAGCCAGTTGAGGTGGTTCGGGCATCTGGTAAGGATGCCCCCTGGGCGCCTCCCTAGGGAGGTGTTCCAGGCACGTCCAGCTGGGAGGAGGCCTCGGGGAAGACCCAGGACTAGGTGGAGGGATTACATCTCCAACCTGGCCTGGGAACGCCTCGGGATCCCCCAGTCAGAGCTGGTTAATGTGGCTCGGGAAAGGGAAGTTTGGGGTCCCCTGCTGGAGCTGCTCCCCCCGCGACCCGACCACGGATAAGCGGACGACGATGGATGGATGGATTATGGGGCTAAAACTAACGATTATTGTCATTATTAATTAACCTGCTGATTGTTTTTCCGATTAATCCATCCATCATTTGGTTTATAGATTGTCAGAAAATGGCAAAAATGCCCATCAGAAGTTCCCAGGGCCAATACTATCGTAGAAGACTATAAAACAGAAACATTTTACATTTGAGAAGCTGGAATCAGTCATTTTTTTAATTTTTTATTATTACTTAAACAATGAATAGATTATCAGTATGGTTGCTGATTAGTTGTCCATCTATGACTAATTTCAGCTCTAATGCATACAACTATTTCTATATTTATCACATCTTAATTTTCAATATCTGAGGCAACAATGGAGGAAAGTAATGAGTTTAATAATTGAGTTCATCCTGCTGAATGGCCACTGACAAACTGATCTGTCTATAAAATCTCAATAACAGAGTGTATGTGTATTTGCATGCATTTATGTGTCTTTATATTCTCATGTTCTTGTATGTATCTGTGTGCATGTCCTTGTGGGGTCTTGTATGTCTGTGTTTTATTGTACTGTAATTTTTGTGTGTTTTTGTACGTGTGTGTGTTTTGTGTAGGGATGCGTCCTCTGCATTACGCTGCATGGCAGGGGAAGACTGAACCAATGAAAATGCTGCTGAAGGCAGGCTCATCAATCAACGGACAGTCAGATGAAGGACAAATCCCTCTCCACCTATCAGCTCAGCACGGACACTATGACGGGGTAACTGTGTTTGTGTATTGTAGGTGTTTGTGTGTGTTTTGGTGTGTTTAGTGGCCATGTGTGTGTTTTTGTGAGGTGTTTGTCTGTTATGTGTGGCTGATGATGCATGTGTGATTTGTGTTTGTTACAAGCTAGGAAATTCAGAAGCGGCAGTAAGATTTGTGTGTGTGTCTGTGCATGCGTGCGTGTGTGTGTTATAGTCGGAGATGTTGCTACAACACCAGTCCAACCCGTGTATCTCAGACTCAGCTGGGAAAACACCGCTGGACCTCGCCTGTGAATTTGGACGTGTTGGAGTGAGTAGAAAACCAGAAACAAAAATTTCAAAATTCACAGAGAAACCAAATTTTAAATCTAGTATTGGAGAAGGTTACACAAATTGGGAAAAGCACACATAAAAGCTTGGTTACATAGTTCACTGTAGACTTTGGGAATTGTTCATAGAGATGACTCTATACATGAATGTATAAGTTATGTGTGTGTCTGTCTGTGTTTTAGGTGGTCCAGCTCCTGCTCAGCAGTAACATGTGTGCAGCCATGCTGGAACCAAAACCCTCTGACCCCAACGGAGTGTCCCCTCTGCATCTCGCTGCCAAGAACGGACACATTGATGTCATACGGTCTGAAAAACTTGTCCTCTTAGTCTGCCTCTCTTAGTGTGTGTTTGTCTTGATACCTACTTCATGTACCTGTCAGTCTATCTATCCATCTGATTCACTCATCTAATCTATCCTTAACTCCAGGGTCACAATTATGATCTAAAAATCTGTTTTTGTATTATATAAGCACTTTAATGAAATGATGGTTATGAAAGATGCCATATAGATAAAGGTTAATACTATTATTATTATTTTGTGCTGCAGGTTGCTGATTCAGGCTGGTATAGATATCAACAGACAGTCTGAGTCTGGCACAGCGCTACATCAGGCAGCCCTCTGTGGGAAGACAGAGGTAGTGCGCCTGCTACTGGATGTAAGTCCATCTCTCTGTCTCTCTATCTCTCTGTCTGGCTGTTTAAAGTGTTTACAAAAGCAACTGTTAAAGCTGCCTCCCTCTCCTCAGCTGAGCAAGTTTTACACCTCAGCACTTGGCATCTATCCCACTGAGCTGTGTGATGAAGCCTGTGGGATATGTTGTTACATAAAAGAGTAGCAGAGTAGCCGGGCATACTACTTGTCATGCAATATTAAAACCAGCTCTGTTTTGTTTTTTTAACCCTTATGTCACCTTTTTGATGTTGTTGCGGAGGCAGCACCACACGCAAAAAATGTTAGCAGCAGGCTAGTACACACTGCCAGAATACACAGTATATCTCTATATTATTGTAATTTCCCATCCCAGCTTTAATCATTTTTCTTCTTCACTTCCATCCAGAGTGGCATCAGCGCAGGGGTGAGAAACACTCTGAGTCAAACTGCCTTGGACATTGTAAACCAATTCACCACCACACAGGCCAGCCGAGAGATCAAACAACTACTTAGAGGTGAGTGCCACCAGTACTAACTAACACAATCCAATAAATAATAAGTAGTGCTAGGCCTGGAATCACCACATGATACAGTTATACATGAAAAAGTGGTTCATTTACTATGGAGTATGGGATGTGACCTGATTCCATCATTAATAGGCAACTTCTGAGTTTCATTGCCACCAAATAGTTAATAAATTAAGAATTTATTTTTACTATAATCTATTAATGAATTACTAAATTACAGGACATATTTTAAATTGTAAATGTGTTAATTATGTGAATTTTCTGAATTAATAAGGTTTTAATTACATGCATGCATGCATTTACCAGCAGCAGAGAAGCAAACAGTGCATGCACCTATCCCTACTGCCTTCCTTTTCATTATCTTCTGCTCCCTCCTGACCAAGCGGGTAAGCCAGCCTCCGTAAAGCGTACCTCCTATGGAGCCATTTTGTTGCTATTAAGCCATCACCTGCCGTTAGCATTCTATTGACTGCCATTCATTTTGGCGTCACTTCGACAGTGAATAACTTTACATCTGAAGCGTTTAAAGACTTTATTTGTCCATTGTTTATTTCTAAAGAAACACAACAATGTATAAAAGGCTCCATTACCTTGTGCATCACGTTATGGCTCCGTAGCAGACGTTTTTGTAAATATAGGCTAACGATTGTGTCATACCCACGCGACTTACTGTCGCATAGTAGAGGAATTACCGTATAGTCAGGAGAAGCTCGCAGGCAGTTTCGACTTACATTAGCTGTTTAAGTTTAATTACTAATGTTAACTAGCATTTTAGTTAGCAATAATTAGCCTGTACCTATGTTATCTCCTTACATATACCTACGCTCTCCGTCTCTGCAAGATTGGGAATGATTGAGATTTCTCTTGGCCCAGCTACCAGAAGACTTACAACTTTCAGACACGTTGTTCACGTCACATCTACGTCGTCAAGCTCAGTTTGAGGCTGCGCAGTAATGGTGCGTTCTTTTTGCCTCGCAACTCGTATTTTACGAGGTCAAAGTCGTAAACACGCCCCCTGACCTCGTATTTACAAGTTCGGAACTCGTACATCCACCGAGGTATGGTGCGTTCTTTTTGCCTATTTTACGAGGTCAAAGTCGTAAACACGCCCCCTGACCTCGTATTTACAAGTTCGGAACTCGTACATCCACCGAGGTATGGTGCGTTCTTTTTGCCTCAGAAGTCGGAGGTCGCAACTGGGAATGACGTCACACACGAGTTGAATGCGTTCTTTTTGCAAGTGGGATTTCCATTGTTTTCATTAGCTATAGCCAGGTTAGCCATTGTTAGCAGCGCCAGTTTTTTTTGTGCATACAAACCGCGTGACAACACAGATAGAAGACAGCGCTGCGTGTACGACTGATTTAGTGTGACACAAATAACACAGAAGTGCTTATAGCTACGTTACTACAGCTTTTACAACTGTCGATACAGGGGGCAGCCATGTTGGATTTTCAGCTCGGGTACCTCGGTGGATGTACGAGTTCCGAACTCGTAAATACGAGGTCAGGGGGCGTGTTTACGACTTTGACCTCGTAAAATACGAGTTGCGAGGCAAAAAGAACGCACCAGTACCCGAGCTGAAAATCCAACATGGCTGCCCCCTGTATCGACAGTTGTAAAAGCTGTAGTAACATAGTTATAAGCACTTCTGTGTTATTTATGTCACACTAAATCAGTCGTACACGCAGCGCTGTCTTCTATCTGTGTTGTCACGCGGTTTGTATGCACAAAAAAACAGAATATACGTTGTTTAAACTGGCATTGCTAACAATGGCTAACCTGGCTAGAGCTAATGAAGAACGCAAAAAGAACGCATTCAACTCGTGTGTGACGTCATTCCCAGTTGCAACCTCCGACTTCCGAGGCAAAAAGAACGCACCATAACGCTCAGCACTCACCGGAAAAGTGCTTCTAATAGACTTCACTGACATCCATGGAAGTCTACAGCATCGCTTTGTCTATTAATTTTACTGTCAATGCTCCTGACTTTCTGCTCTACTTTATCTCAACTACCTGAAACTCTCTGCTGGTGCTCTTGTCCTATACTTGACTCCACTCTACTCTACTGCTACACTCATACTATACTCTTGTCCTGTAGATGCCTCGGCTGCGATGCAGGTGCGTGCGCTGAAGGATTACTGCAACAACTACGACCTTACCAGCCTCAACATCAAAGCTGGAGACATTATCACGGTACATAGATCTTATAATCATCCCAAAATGCAATATACATTTCTCAACCTGTTGTCAAAGTGCTGCACATCTGTCTACTGAAATTCATCCGTAAATACAGAAAATATGCAATGCAGTTATTATAATCTTTATAGACATATAATCATATTTTATAACCTTATAAGTTCAAATGTAGCCTAGTTATGACATAACTAAGTTTAATAAGTGGAGATAAACACATCACTAAATTAAAATAGATTGCACCACACTAACTAGTTTTTACATAGTTGTGACAAATTACTTAAAACCATTAACTGCTGCATAGCTAACTAAACTGAAGTAATTGACAAAGCTAAGGTTAGCTTGCTAATATATGTGACCCATTTAGATTGAAGCGTAAATGAGATAATATGAAATATGGTTGATATATTTGACGTGACACTTGATAAAGTGCCGTTTAAAAAAAATATTTATGGGCCTTTCCGCCTTTTAATGATATGACAGCTCAGACATGAAAGGGGAGAGAGACGTGGAAGACATGCAGGAAACCGTCACAGGTCGGTGTCGAACCCTTGACTTTCTGCAGCGAGGAATAAACCTCTATATATGTGTGCCTAATCTAGCAACTGAGCTAACCGGACACATAAAGTGCAGTTTAATAATGATGTAAACTTGGAAAACTACGTTTCACAAGAATAAACTCAAATTGCAATGTCTAATGTAATTGTGCTAATGGCGTTAGCGTCAGTTAGGTTAGCATAATTGGATATTTCCCACTCATTTTTGAAGAGGAGCTTCAATGTACACAATTTTGCAGTGTACACATGATCACTCATGTTCTTGTTGGCATTTGATGTTAATACAGGGGATTTTGCATAAAAATGTCTTCTGCACAAAGTTAGCTTGTAAGGCCACGTCTTCTACAGTCATTGCTCCTCCACCCCTCTGTCGCCTTTTTAAATATGATGGGTAGAATTTGACGAGGGTGTACACTGTTATCCCGAATTACCGGTAGTTGACTTTACTAGAAATTTTCATGGAAACCCGTTACCTTAAAACCATCTAGGTTTTTACACAAGCAGGTCAAGTTGTATTAACACAGAGTGGTAAGTTGATTCAGTAGACAAATCAAGTTTACATTAGTAGTAATTACTAAAAATCATTACTAAACATCATTTTCATGTCATGTTGTCATGAACGCTAAATCAACCATACAAAACTAAAACCCAGATGACATACAGTAAATGTACACCCAAAACAGGGTAACACTTTACTTGAAGGTATCTACATAAGAGTGACATGACACTGTCATGAACACATGACACATGAACCCTAACCCTAACTATAACCATAACTTGTCATGACAAAAACCGAATGACACTTACTAAAAAAAGTGTTGTCATAAACATTTATGACTTGTTTATAATGTTTATGACACATTCATGACTGTCATGTCACTCTTATGTAGATACCTTCAAGTAAAGTGTAACCAAAACAGTAACAAAACATTATTAAAACACACTTCAACTAGGACAGAAACCATTCAGAACATATATATATTTTTCCCATGAGCCTTTGCATCACTTCAGCGCAGTACAGTTCAAATGATTAATGCTTAAGCTGAGTATTACAAACACCTAATGTGATTTAGTAATGAATATGTTTTTTAACAAAACATGAGAATGAGTAGTGACCACTAAAAAGTTGAATTACAACTAAACAACAACTAAAACTGTAGTTACCATTTAACTGCATACTAACTCTGAAGCACACATTTCTCCATTTATGCAGATATACATTTAACAGTCATACCTACATGTACAAAGGATGCCCCTCTAAAACTGTTATTGACTTCCTGTTTACATAGCTGATTGCTTTTGACTGTATGGCACTTCCCTAGTGTTTCCCAGCAACCTATTTACAAATTACTAAGGTGCTTAGCTAAAGTTTTAATGCTGCTACCTGATTTAGTAGTAAAACCAGGTTGTACTATGAATTTAGGTGGTGCAGCCCAGTCCAGCTATTGTTTTCAAACTGTAAACAGGTTTTAAAGGTCCAATATGTAATACTGACAGCTAGCGTTTAAAATAGTTACTGCAGTTCAAATTCAAAATCCTGGAGAGAGTTGTCTCCCCCGCCCCCTCCTCCCCAGACTCGAAGTTCACGGAGGTTGCCAGGCTGAGTCCGCGCAGCATCCACAACAATGTTACTAGATGCTTGTCTCACATAGCCAGACATACTTCATAGCACAGCGGAGTAGCTAACGTTAGATACTCGCTTTATTGACAGTCATAGAAGCCCGTGCTCACGCGGAGCTCTGTACCCAACAGACAGACACACTTTTTTGGCTTAGAATTACAGGAACCGCCAAAAACCCCACAACCTTGTCTTTCTCTCCACACGCCAGACAGACACACTTCCTCGGCTTAGAATTATGATAGGAACACTACCTTGTCGTCCCTTTCCACCCGACTGAAATACACACTTTATTGTCTTAGAAGTACGGGAACAATCGCTAAACAAACTGCTAACTCACGGTCTAACCCACAGCCAGGGGTTTGTTACGTGTCTGGTAAAGCAACTGTTAGAAACATGCTGTTTTTTAATGTCGAGTAGAATCTATCTCCGTTGATCCCGTTCGTTTGTTTGCTGCTTTCATGGCTGTATTAACGTTATAGCTGCAGCGCGCTGGTTTACGTTTTTACAGGTATATCTGGCAACCCGGCCTGGCTGTCAAACTAGGCAGTTGATAACAACACACAGGCCAAAACATAAACATAAATTCCGTCACGGATCGTAAATTTCAAAAAGAAAACATACTGACTTTAGCATTGTTGTCAGAAAAGATAGTATTTCAGCCTAACATGTTTCCTTAATATCTGATGAGGCATTGGTGTCATTTTTGGATTTATTACAGTACATATATTACATATTGGACCTTTAATCTTTTCTTTGTAAACTGTATGTGTTGATAGGTTTTGGAGCAGCACTCTGATGGCCGATGGAAAGGCTGTATTCATGACAACCGCACAGGAAATGACCGTGTAGGCTACTTCCCCTCCAACATGGTGGAAGTCATCAAGAGGGCAGGTGACCACCCACATCACAACTGTGTGTGTGTGTGTGTGTGTGTGTGTGTGTGTGTGTGTGTGTGTGTGTGTGTGTGTGTGTGTGTGTGTGCGTGCGCGCGCGCGTGCGTGCGTGCGTGCGTGCGTGCGTGTGTATGCTTTTTCTTCAGCAGCTGTTTTGCAGCTATAGCTGATCATTAGCTAGCTGCAGCATCATTAGCGTCTTTAGGCTGTTTTTCCCAACCTGTCAATCATCTCCATTGATCAATACTGTCCCCTATTGGCTGTCGACCCCCCTCCCTCCTCCCTTCCTCTATATTACTGCTCCTCTGTCACCCTCCCGAATAAATAAACCCGTCCAACCAACCCGCTCTGCTAGATTGTGATGCTTTTGTTCATATTGTTTGTTTGAGTGATATTATATTTTAATTTATAGAGATATATTCCTTGTGGATATATGGATGTAATTCTTTCTCATATTTTGATTTTAATCAGTTATTATTTTGACATTTTCAGATCTGATTAGATTTGTTTTGTTTCAAATGACTGATCAGTTGTTGTTGTTTTGCACCTCCCTCCCCCTGGCTCGTGTCCAGGTCACTCTCCCTCCCAGCAGTGCCACACCCTCCTGCTCCGCAGGCCCAACCCCTGTCCCATTGCCGCAGTCAACGGACACTCATACCCCCCCTCCAAAGTCCTCCCCCTGCATCTGCCTCCCCCTCCTCCCCCTCACCCCAACACACAGTCCCTCCCTCGGTTCTCCTCCTTTGGGTACGTTCCTCTTCCCATCTCTCCTCCTTTTCTGTCTACTCCTCCTCTGTCCACTCCTCCTCCTCCTCCTCCTCCTCCTCCTCTCTCCACTTCTCAGGAGCAGCAGAGTCAGACAGGTACATACTGTAGGATCACTTTAAATCACAGATAAGCATCCTTTCTACGCTGTTTGACAAGACCACGTATAGAATATATTATCTATCACTGCAGCTACATGTGTGTGTAAATGTATATCAACTGTGTATACACATATATATGTCAAAGGATCAGTTCACCCTAATGACAAAAAGGTATATCTTCCCACTTACACCAAATACCGATAGAGTTCTGCTGCCATTTTATTTTAATAGGAACTATTTGGAAAATGGAAACCAACCAGCGATAAATGTATGGATTATTCTAATCGACCAGGACATTTTCTGGTCCTGGTTGATTAGAATAATCCATACATTTATCGCTGGTTGGTTTCAATTTTTGAGTGAACTGACCCTTTAACTGAAATAAGCAAATTTATGTCACCATTTTTATAACTTCACATACTTTACATATTATATGCAATTTGAGAGCCATTATTCACCATTTTATACATGTTCCTATAATTTAGCTTGAATCATTGGATGTTTTATTTAGAATAAAATAATTTTGTTTTAAACAACGCTTACAATCCTTATTATGAACTTGTCAAAGGTAATTATGGGGCTTTACAAGTCTCACAATGATTAAGACTTAAAGAGAGACTTAGAGACTGAATAATTCTGGGTTTATGAATGCGTAGGTGAGTGAGTGTATCTCTGTGAGTGTTTGCTGGTGTTCATTTAAGAGTTAAACGTGTGTGTGTGTGTGTGTGTGTGTGTGTGTGTGTGTGTGTGTGTGTGTGTGTGTGTGTGTGTGTGTGTGTGTGTGTGTGTGTGTGTGTGTGTGTGTGTGTGTGTGTGTGTTTGTGTGTGTGTGTGTGTGTGACAGGTACGCGGACTTCAGACCTGAGTCCTCAAGGCTCTCCAACTCTGGGACAGCAGAGCAGCGCCAGTGAGGACATCTGGGTGCTACGCAAACCCCTGGCAGGTAAACTCACAAGTGTGTTTTCAGTTAACTGTGCAAAACTGTATTTGAGGATTTGAGGAATGTCCTCTACATAATACTGCATCCTGCAATATGTTTGTGTTTGTATGCGAAGGTGGTGAGCGCAGCGGCAGTGTGGGCAGCATTGGCAGTGTTCGGTCATCCAGCAGCTTGCAGAGCTCTGGAAACACGCATGTTCTGACCACCCCTGCACCCAGT
This sequence comes from Gymnocephalus cernua, assembly GCA_023631565.1. Lineage (NCBI taxonomy): Eukaryota > Metazoa > Chordata > Actinopteri > Perciformes > Percidae > Gymnocephalus > Gymnocephalus cernua. The sequence continues at coordinate 15,137,292 of CM042427.1, read as the reverse complement.
CCACACCCGGCACCCACACCAGGAGTCAACACACACGGCCTTAACGCTCCTGGCCTGCACGCACAATCTGAAGGGGTGAAGGTAAGAGACTCGCTGCATTTATTTGTGTGCATGTGTTTGCACAGGTTTCCATTACATTGCTACTTGATCTTTACAAATCAACAAGCACCTGTTTCTGGGAAACAGCAAAACATGTTCAGGAAACAAACACACAGGTTAACCACAATTTTGTTTCCTGCTCAGTTTGCTCTTCCGTTGGAGAGATCAGCCTCGCTTTCTTTCAAAAGTAAACCAGGTGCATTAAGATGGTGGCCTCCTGGTTTGTCCTTTTTATCAATCACACAGTGAAATTAAGCCTCTAAATGCCAAAGTCAACCTTTTTCTGCCCAGACAAACTGTAACAGCTATCCTTGAATATCATTTGTGTTAGATTAGTTTAGTTAGACTGGCAGGTGAATAAGGTGAATGTTGCCTGTATCTTGGTATAATGATAAAATATGCAAGTGAAAATTGTCAATACTAATACAAAATATGAAATAATGTTTATTAACCAATGCTGTGTGGAAAATGTAGTGAAAAAAAGTGAAAGTGTAGTGTAACAGTGTAAGTTGCCCTTAAACTCATTGGCCTGGCGTCAGCTGCACTACATTGTAATTGTTGTAACCTTATACTGTTGTTTTTAGTATCTGTATGCTTTGAGTCTGATATTTAATTATTATATTTAAGCGCCCCATGAAGTCATACTTTAACAAAAGCTTGTGTCATGCATGGTATTTAAGCACAAGTATTATGTATTTTTAATGAAACAAATGATCAATATCACATGCAGTTGGCTCCCACAACAACAACAACACAAACTTGCCAACTAGAGTCAACGTAGTGAAGTGTCTTTAGTACATTTTCTGGTCTCTGTGCATGATGTTGATTTTTTTTCTTCCGTTGTCTAGCGTGCTTTCATTTTATAATCTGTGATGTCACCCTGCAGGTCTGCTCTCTAACACCTTTAGCACATTCTAAATTTACTTTTATCACCGGATATACACTGGTCTATTTTTACATATAGTGCCTTAGAAAATACTGAATTTGCAGTTAGCCAAATTGGATGGTATTCCCATGTTAGAGGGACATCATCTATTTTAAGAGTTAATTATTAGTAGTTATTTATTTGAGGATTCCTGCTGCATTTATCTTGGTAAACTGCAATAAACACAGGAGGAAAAGGGTCAGAAGCCAGACTCTGTCTGTTATATGTGCACTTAGTCCACTGAGCTGAGTCACAAGGCAACTCTGGGATTTAAATGATTATGCTTGAGTAAATGTTTCATTTTGTATGTGTGTGTGTGTGTGTGTGTGTGTGTGTGTATGTGTGTGTGTGTGTGTGTGTGTGTGTGTGTGTGTGTGTGTGTGTGTGTGTGTGTGTGTGTGTGTGTGTGTGTGTGTGTGTGTGCGTTTGCGTGTGCGTGTATGTGCGTGTGTGTTTTAGCTCCTGGCCACCGTGCTGTCCCAGTCGGTAAAAGCCAAGGAACATCTCTTAGAGCAGTCACAGTCTGTTGAGCAGTCAGCGGGTAAGCACACAAACCCACACAAACACAACATAAAAGCGATAATCTGTGCCATTTTTCATTTAATTTAAAAGTCTGTTTTGCTGCTGCCTTCTGCTAATTGATCAAACAGCAGTGATTTAAACGGATACTACAAAGTCTGTCCTCACTTGCAACTAAAAAAATGTTATACCACTGATCCGGTGAGTCAAAAAAACATTCTCTTTGTAGTAAAGTGAACAATTTAAAAAGCTCAAGGCGGTGTTCACTGGTACAACAAGTGCCTCAGGGCTTGTTTTGATTGCTGCTGTTATGAATAATGTTTTCTTCATTTCACTTTTAGTCAACCTGGCCCTCTAAAGACCACCTGTCTGTTCATATCAGACACAAGCAGCATTCCCCGCCCCTGCCCTTGTATAATAGTAATTTAAGTGATGCTTTATTTATAAAAGCTGCTCTAAAACGCTGTTCTAAACAGCCAGGGACAGGTCGCTCTGTCTTGGGATTAATCTGTTTTGGTTCTCAGGATGGTTTTATGCTTTAGCTGCTCGTAATAAGCAGAATAACAACTAAAGTGTAATTAGTTACTGAGCAGCGATAGTCACCACAGATGAAAAATCAAAATGCTTAAAAAAGAGGAAAGTGCAGTAGGATAACATTGACCGTAGAATTAAAGGAACAAAAACATATAAAACTCCAGTAAATCTAGTTTAGACTGGCAAGTTTTGCTATCATTTATTAAACACGGCCTAATGTAATGACTTTATTAATGATTATATTGGACCAGGGTCCTTTTTCATTTTTACATATACAAGTTCACATCAGTGTAAGCAGCTTTTTTTTTACTTGGGGCTAAGGAAAGTTATACATTTGCAAAGGGTCTATAAAACATGTTTGATGTATTTATGTACACATACAGTGGCATTAATATGGTGTCTCAGGTATCCCACTTAAATGTGGGCACTGTGCTTGTAGTTGTAGTGCATTTGTTAATCTATCTTTGAAAGAAGCATACCCATTAGCATATTTGAGTCTGTTGTCATTCTACTGGTTTAAGTGATACGTGGGAAGTGTAGTGCTAAAACAGCACCACAGAGCCAGCCAGGCCTAAACGCTGTTGCCAAAAGTATAATGAAGGACTACACAGGCAATATGAACCTGGCTTGATTTAATTCCTCCACTGCTCCTCATCCTCAAAGACTGCACTTAATCACTACATAACACCATTTCTTGGCTTTGTAACAAGGTACCATTTCGGTTTCAGTTCCTTAAGTTGTTTTAATCATTTATTAGAATGGAAACCTAGTAATAATTGGTTTCAGGGGAAGAGCTGTTCAACTCATAAGTAAATGGAAACTACTGTACTTTATTGATCAAAGAAAACGGAAGACGCTTGTGGTCTTCCGTTTTCTTTGATCAAGGAAGTACTTGCTTCCAAGGAAGTACTTGCTTCCATTTTCCTTATAATTTGTATATAAGTACATGTTTCTTTGTAATAATCAGTGACACATAAACTCTGTTCTAAGAAATTATTAAGAAACTCCAGGACCCAGAAAGACAAGCATTTTATAAATAACTAGTTTGATGCATACCACCACATAAAGTCACCAGCTAAAGTCTACTGAGGGCTACTGGGGCCGTATTTGAAATACACTATGTGTGGATAATGGCTTATGTAAAATGTATTTGATTAACAAAATATAAAAGAGTAAAATAACAAAATTGCCCTTTATTGCTAAAAGTAATATATTTTATTATTTTTCTTCTTGTTTCTCTCCCTTGTCTCACCTTTCATGTCCACTCTAAGGCTCCTCCAGTTGCACAGTTCATGAACAGCGGTCGTTTGAGCGGAAAGCAGAGGAGGATGATGGGAAAGTGAGTTCTTGGATGGCAGATTGGTTCACTCTGGAGCCTCCTCTTTCTGTTCTTTCTGTTTCCTCTCAACCAGTGCTTTTGTTTAAGAGAAAGACATCTACAAGAGTGGGTTCAGTGGGCACATGAGGTGTCTGCCAGGGTGGTTGTGTTGCACCTGAACAGATGACACCCTGAGGATGGGCATGCAAGTGTGTCACCATGGAGACAGGCAGAGTGACAGACACATTGAGTAGTCAGTTGCTGTCTTGCTTTCTGTTCCTCCTCCCACCACCTGTCCTCACACCACACTGAGACACCCACCATGCTGCTCTAGAACCAGCACTGTGTTCTGTGACGCTGAGGGTCAAATTCTCTGTGTGTTGTAGAAGCAAGCAGACGCTGTATATTTATTGGTTGAAAGCAATGTTCCATGACGGAAGCAAAGCAGTAGGGTTCGTTCCTCATTGGTTGATCTCATCCAACATTCTCTGACACTTAATTAATTCACAAAATATAGCATCGATGCCAGTGGTTTAAAAAACATAATCAAATTTGACCTGTAAAAAGGTCCGTCAACCCAAATTAGAAAAGCATTCTTTCCCACTTACCCTTAGTGGAGTAATGTGTATTCTAGAGAGATCCATTTATAGTATTAAAACTGAAAACCCTGGAGTAATTTTACTGTGTATTTTAGTAGCAGTATGTAACAAACAGTATTAAACAGTTATGTTTTGGAGCATACATTTAGGCGGTATTGTTCTTTGAATTTGTGCTGGCGTTGTGCACCTTGGTTATTGTTCTGTAAGCTAAAGACAGCATGACAAGCTGAACAGCTCTCTATAATGTGTTCCAGAACAGGTTCCCTTTCCTTGCTGATGAATGCTTTCTAGATTTTGTTGTTACATTTTGGGATTACAATGAAAGTTACTGTGCTGTTTTCTAGAACAGTCTGCTCCCCTGTCCTCTGTTCTAGATCAGTCTACTACTGTATGTTGTGTTCTAGAACAGTCTTCTCCCCTGTGTTCTAGACAAGTATGCTATGTTTTGTTCTACAATAGTCTTCTCCCCTGTGTTCTAGAGCAGAATGCTATGTTGTGTTCTACAATAGTCTTCTCCCCTGTGATCTAGATCAGGCTGCTACTGTATGTTGTGTTCTACAATAGTCTTCTCCCCTGTGTTCTAGAGCAGGCTGCTATGTTGTGTTCTACAATACAATATAATACAACTTTATTGGCAGTTTACACTGAAATGTATTTTGCGTTCCAGAGCACCTCCGCTCAAAAACGGAAAAGAAAAATACTATAGTCTTATAATATAATATGTCTTCTCCCCTGCGTTCTAGACCCGGCTGCCATGTTGTGTTCTAGAACAGTCTTCTCCCCTGTTTCTAGAGCCGGCTGCTATGTTGTGTTCTAGAACAGTCTTCTCTCCTGTGTTCTAGAGCCAGCTGCTATGTTGTGTTCTAGAACAGGTCTGTGTTCCGTGCTCTAGAAGAAGCCTGTGGACTCTTCTAGAAGCAGGCAGTAGTGTTTTGTGTTCTGTGTTCTAGAAGCAGGCAGTAGTGGCGTGGCTGGGTGAGTTTCAGCTGCAGTTCTACACCACCCACTTCCTCACCGCGGGATATGATCTAGACACCATTAGCCGCATGACCCCTGAGGTAAGGTCATGACCCCTGACCCCCTCACGCCCTGCCCCTTGTCTGTCAAGGCTCTGCCCAGCACAGCTCTTAAATCAGCTCCCCACTGACGTGGATGATGTCATCATGACCCTCCTGTCTCTGTCACCTGACCCCCCGGTGTGAGTCCTGAGCCTCAACCAGTCACTTCTCATACTCTGTCTGCTTCATTTACATACCTGTGTTCACACATGGCCGTGTGTTCCAGTCTGTGCTGTAAACGCTACCCCATGTTTGTCCTTGAGTGTGTTTTGAGTGCCAGTGTATATGTGTGTGTTTGTGTATTGAAGCAGACACAGTGGTATGACATTAACCCCCCAAGGGCAGGGGATACTCATCAGAGATTATCCAAAGCAAAAATATTCCTTAAGGCATATCACACACAGATCATGTACACGTAAGCGAAAAAAACACCTACAGTAGTTGAGTTAGTAGTAGTGAATTCCTGATGTGACTAGTAAGTGTGCTTTGTATTGAAGGACCTGACGGCAATTGGGGTCATGAAGCCTGGACATCGAAAGAAGTTAACATCAGAGATCAGCAAGCTGCCCTCCACAGACTGGCTGCCAGACCACAAGCCTGTAAGACTCTCACGTGTACTACACAAATTAGAAAAAGGAGGAGATCTTGAGTTTAGGCAGCTGCACGAACACAAGCATACTGTATATGCACACACGCAACTGTTCCAGTCTGTAAAGAAACTAGTTTTTCAGAATTCTACTCTGTAACTTATAATCTGTGCACACGCTTTTTACAATGTGCCCATGTTTGTGTGTCCTTGTGTCTGTTTTAGGCCAATCTGGCAGACTGGCTGTCTCACCTGGGTCTTAATCAGTACTACCAGGTTCTGGTGCAAAATGGGTATGAAAACATTGACTTCATCTCCGACATCAGCCTTGAAGATCTGCAAGAGATTGGCATCACTAAACTCGGTGAGGCACAACTACATTATTAAGAATAGAAGTAAGCGCCCTTTGGGCCCTGACCCTCACCTAGATCCTGAGACTTTTGCCCCTGTACCCCAGCCCTCTCCATCGCGTCATCCCCTTAAAGGGGTGATAGAATGATTATATAGGGTATTTCACACTGTTCCTTAAGGTCTCCTAATAGGGTATGTAACATTGTTTGGGCTGAAAATGGCCCGGGTCCTGTTCTATGCGCCCTAATGCAACCCTGTGAAATAGCCCTGGATTGAAACGAGAGGTTTTCTCCCTTATATGGTATGACCATGAATGTTTAGATGAGCTGCGTGCTGATTGGTTGGTTTACAACGAGCGACACACACACACAGCTCATCCCCTCTTTACAACGAGCTGAGCGACTTAGCGACTTTGTCACTAGATTTAGCGACTTTTCAGACCCCCTTAGCGACTTTTTTTATTGTCCGGTATGTCTCTCTTGTGGCTGCCAAAGCAGTCATTTCTTTCTTGTGTTCTGTGACTGAGGAGCAGCCCCTCTCCTCTCTGCTTTCTCCTCATACAGCAGCACTGATCAAAAGGAGAAACAGCGAGTCAGCAAGCTTGTTATGCCCGCAATCTCTTGTGGAGCATTATAACTTTGAAAAACCACAGGTTCCAGTTAATGTTATGATGGATATTCTTGAGTTATTTATTTATTTTTATTTATTTATTTTTAATATATTTTTATATTAGTTATTTAAACGATCAGGGAAATAAATGCCTCTTGTCCGCGAGTCTCCTGATAAGAGCTCCAGCCAGCTCACAGCGGGGTCTGTGAAGGTGGACAGGCCGAGACCGGCGAGCCAGCGACCCCGGCAGGCACCGACCGGCTGTCACGTCAGACTGTGGAGCTTCTGAACTCCGACACAGTCAAACAAAATTTGCAATTAGCCATCAATTTTCGTAAAACGGCCCATATTTGAACTCTACATAGTTGATTTCTCGCATAAAAAAGTCTCAGAAGTGAATTTAGTAATGAAATAGCAGACGAACAATGTATAAAGTGTCTAAGATCTGCGCAACCAACATTGAGAACACCAGCTGGTCTCAGACCAGTGGTTTGTATTTAAATTTTGGGGCGTGACAAAGGTACAGACCGAACTGTCGTAATTCAACTATGACAAGGTAAACTCGGTTGCATTCTATCACCCCTTTAAACCCCTGGCCCTACCCCTTAAACATATCCTGTGCAAAGGGCAGAACCAAGCAGTATCAATGGTGAATTTGGAAGGGATGGTCCAAAATGTGCATGACACATATCTGAAAAAGCGCACACAACTCTCACATTACAGTGCAGTAATAATATAATGCCTTTATTGTCAGTGCACATTATACAACTAAATTTGCAGTGCACCTTCTGAGAAGGTTACATGATCATTCCACACATGCTCGCAAACTTACACGCCACATACACACATACGCGGACCTGTCAAGCAGAAAAACTAATAATAATAAAAAAGAAAGATAAAATAATAATAAAATTAAGCAATAAAAAGAAGTGGCATTTTGTACATTGTGCCAAATGCTATTTACACTATATAAATATATTAATGCACGCTATATCGAGTTATTGCACATATCCTCGTTTGCAGTATAGAAAATATTAATCCAGTTTTAGTCCTGTGGTGTGGAGTTCACTTCAGTGATGGCTCTGGTGTAGAAGCTGTAATGATATGTTATATTTGTATATTAAGGTCGTAATAATTAGTTGTAGTTAATGTTTTACATTTTGTAAGCTCTCTCCAATTATATAGTCCGATGAATAAAATATTATAATAACAAGGCAAGAAGAGATATAAAGCCTTTGATTTAGTTCACCTGATGAAAACGAAAAGTATGATTGTCAAAACTTACAAGAATAAAAGAGAGAAGTCCTAACCTCATCCCACTTGTTACCAAACGTTTTGTGCGCTCCACAAAACATACAGTAACTATTCCTCTCCTCCACACCTCTGCCTCCCCTCAGGCCATCAGAAGAAGCTGATGTTGGCAGTGAAGAGACTGAAGGAGCTACAGAGGGGAGGAAGTAGCTCTGAGCCTCCTCAGAGCCCCTCTACACCTCCATCCAGCCCAGGTGGAAGCACCGTTTCAGAGCCCCGTAGGGAGGTGAGGAAGCAGAGGGACGGCGCCCCCAGTCCACTGGCCAAACCTCGCCCAGGTCTCACACATTCACAGACCTCTCCACACACACCGACCCAAAACCCACCACAAGCCCCCCCACATGGCCGGACCCAGCAGGCCTCCCCCAGGGCTCGACCGCGCCCCTCCACCCAGATGGCAGCAGATTCTTCAGTGCCGCTGCTCCGCCTGCCCAGTGAGGAGGAAGAGCGACGGAGAACTCACAGTCTAATTGGCTCAGAATCAGACTCTAGATACGCCACTGTGTGCCGCAGCAGCTCCGCACATATTGCCCCTAATGATGTCACTGTTAACCGCAGCCAATCATCTGTCACCCTCCGTCCCCGTCGGAAAGGTCGGCCCCCAACACCACCTAAACGGTCCTGTTCTTCCATTACCGGGGGTGACGAGGAGGAAGAGGGACAGGTGGAGGGGCTACTCGGGCTGCCAAGCTATCGAGAGCGGCGAGCCAGTGACTGCGGCAGCCTGGGATCAGCTTTAAGATCTCAGGACTCAGCGGGCCTGGAGAGATCAGAGGGTGCTTCTGGGAGTGTTCGCAGCCTCGCCGCTATGCTGGAAACATCCATCGTGGGTGGAGCCAAAACCCTGCCGAGGAATCTGGGAGGCAGCACCAACTACCTACAGGTGTGTGTGTCTTTGTGTTTGGTTTGGACTTTGAGAATCAGATTTTAAAATGTCTCTTAGCTAAGTGCATGTGTAACAATCATATGACTTCCAGGTGAGTCCACCTGTACTTCGTCGGCAGGCAGGCGCAGGCGGTCTTGGATCTGAGGAGGATGATGTCTTAAGTCGGCGCAGGACCATCAGTGGAACAGAAAGTCTCCTTGGTGATCAGATCGACCTGTTACCTCGGCAACCAGCCCAGCAACGTCCAGAGCCGCGCCCCCGCTCGACCGTGGTATCCTCAGCATCAGAAGTCACAGACGGCATGACGACGCTTCGAAGGAGACCGCGTCCTCTGGCAACAGACTCTGAAGCGCCTGCATCCATGGATACCAATGCTGTTACCATGAAAACTGGCTCTGACACCATACGCAGGAGACAACGCACGTCTGAGAACACAGGAAGTGTCATTCAAAGCAATAACCAATCAGACTCTCCCGGCAGTCAAACAGATAGCCGGAAAAACAGAGGCGAGCCACAGCAGAACGGCAGTGTGGTCCTGAGGCGGAGGCCTGTGTCTGAGCTCTCTGATAGGACGGAGGCAAACAAAGAGAGCTGTGAGTGGATGGAGGCTAGGAAGTCTCTGAAGCCGCCGGTCTCACCCAAACCATCCACAGTCACCCTGAAGAAGACACAAGCTGACCCCCCAACCCCGACTCGCAGGGTCCCTATACCTGGGCCCGATAATACTGAGACAGCTCAGAGCCCTGGTGAGATACACATACGTGTACACACTAAACTGATGATTTGGCATCTAGTCTAGTGAGTTTAGCTTCTGTATGTATTAATGTATATGTAGTCCCTCAGTAGACATATCACTTTAAAGCCACTATGTGTAGATTTTTAAGGTGATTATAGTATTAAAATGTTCCGATGATATTGATTGTTGTGTTGCCTTTTAGTCCTTTTACATCAGAGTCCTGGTGTTGAAACTGTGATGTTAAGTAATGGGATTATTGATCTCCATTTCTATATTTGATTGGCATTTTGCCTCTATTTGATAGAAATAGTAGAGATACAGATAGGAAATGCAGGGAGATAGGGGGATGACATGAAACAAAGGCCCCCAGCTGGAGTCAAATCTGGGACGTCGCAGTTATATCGTATGCGTCTTTACTACTACATAGGCGCTTTAAAGCAATAATTGTAATTATTGTAATGCGTTTAGTCAATTAGTCAATCGATCGAAACTGAACCTGCAACTATTTGATAAGAAAATAACTGTTAAATAGCTTTACAAATATGTAGCTCTGCTGCTTTTCTTTTCTCAGTTTGATATAATTGTAAACTGAATATTTTGCGTTTTGGATTGTTGTTCAGACAAGCAAAATATGAAAAGACATCACCTCGGGAAATTGAGATCATAACATAAACCTACAGTATTTTTATCGAGCAGACTCCCATGTTGCTATGTTGAGCAACAGTGAGGATATCCTCAAAAGAAATGCGTGATAATTCTTCATCTGATTCTTCTGATCCCTAGACGATCTACCAACATTGCAACATGGAACGTCGAGGTTGTTATCGAAACGTTAGTAATTGAAGGTTTTGTACTGCTAGCTCAACTAAGTAATAATCAGAGCTCTCCTAAAATGTTTAATTATTGGTGACATTTGGACCAAAGATGATCTTCATCCGTATAATAGATATCTTGCTAGATATCCAGTACCAATCTCCTGAGTATACCAGTCTATAAGAAAACTGACAGCTTTCTCTCCGACTCTCTCTGACCAGAGCCGAAGCGTGTACCTCCTCCTGTATCCCCGAAACCCCGTGGGCCTCCGACAGCACCTAAACCTGGCAAAGCAATAGTGGCTTCAGCTGCCATGAGCCCGAGTCCTGCTGCTACCAGCCCAGCTGCAGCCAGCCCCACCCCGGCCCCCAAACCCTCCTCTCCGCTCTCTGCCGCCCCTCTTCCAGCTCCTGACACCCCCTCTGCTCCCTCCCTCTCTCCGGGACTCCCTCTGACTTCCCCCTCTCCGGCTCAGAGTCCCTCCACCCCCCTCGCCACACCCTGTCAAACCTCCCCGCTCCTCCATCGCCGGCCTCTCCATCGACCTGCTGGGGGTACGGGAGGTGGAGGAGGAAGAGGAGAGGAGGAGAGAGGAAGAGGAAAAGAGGAGAGAGAGGGAGCACAAGAGGCACAAGGAGCAGGAGGAAGAGAGGAAGAGAGGAGAAAAAGGGAATCTGATGGAGCCGGAGAGTCAAGTAGAGGAAGTGGAGCAGGAGGAGGAAGAGGAGGTGCAGCATCGTTTGGAGGAGACCAGTGCCTCCTTGGCTGCAGCTGTGCAAGCTGTTGAACATAAAATCAAAGAGGAGGACACACAAAATGAGTGAGTTTTTATGAAGTTAATTATCAGATTTTGCCATTTGAATCTACCATTTATATCCAACAACGGGACCACTTGTTGGCATCCACATTGATGAAGAGAGGATCCGAGCATACATTAGCTTCTCCTCACACAATGTAGAGCTCCAAAGTGGGAGGGACTTGTTTCAGGCTTGTTGTTGGGGAAGTAAAATCATTTTCTGCATAGATAATGTTTTGATAACTGGCATTTGGATCACATCCAAGGCTTGGATTGACATACTACTCCATAACATCTTAATGAAATATTACAACATTTTATTCACTTTCTTTCCGAGTTGGAAATGAGAAGATCGATACCACTCTAATGTCAGGAGGTGGTTAGCCTAGCTTAGCATAATGACTAAAAGTGTGTGTGTGTGTGGGGGGGGGGGGGGGGGACAGCAAGCCTGTAGCTACAATTACTAACACCTGTAAAACTCATTCATAACACATTCTATCTTGAATCCATGCATATCCCAGCACATTTGCGGGCATGTAGCCTATACAGTTTTATTGTATAGTTTCTGGTATGTACATTTCACATCTATTTCTATGTTCACACTTTTTAGGTGGGCCCTCATGGGTATGCCACTTTGCATTTCGTGGCACATATTGTTTGTGAATGTGACAAATATAACCTTTAAAGCAGAAGTGTAAAACAAGAATTTGTGGTTTGAGGAGAGTCCCCTACTGTTACTGTTGTTTGGGGAAATACAGCTGTGGTTCAGTGACAATGGGAAGAGAAGAGACCTCTACCAAAACCTGTGCCTACGCACAACTGTTTTAACCCTCACCTCAGTAAGAAAGTGAAGTAAGCATTTTTTAAAATGTTGAAGTGTTCCTTGAATGAGAGAAGCCCATTACAATGCCCACGAATCATTCACTGAGGTTAATGCAGCTGAATCTAAAGTTTACACTTCGTAGAAAACAGAAAACATCCAGCGTTAGAAATCACTTTCTAATTCTGGGTCAGTAGTGCAGTGTTTTGTTCCCATTTGAAACGATAAACTGTTGTAAATTTTCCCCCGCTCTGATTTGTGCCACTGGCTGGCCTCTGTGCCATAGCAACGGTTGCTAGGGCTGATGTGTACTGTAGTATTTAAAACCTTACGTCAAAACAGACAGAAACAAGGTTGGCCGTTGGGGTTATTTATAACCGATTGCCATGACGTAAACTTGGTTAATTTGGCCAAACCCTTGATTACCGTGGTAACAGCAAGGGTGTTTTAATATACTTTGAGCAGCTAATTTCTCAGAAATTCAACAGAAGAGCAACGGGGTGTCCGTTTGCGCAACCAAACAAACACAAAACATTTCCTGTGACTGCTTAACAGTAATGTTTCTAGCAGCGGCAGTAAGACTTGTAATGCAGACCATAATTAGAATCAAAAAGGGGGTTTTGATTTCATGTGAAGTGGTTTAAATCTTTCCGTCGTTCATGCAACAGGCAGATGTTTTTAGCTTCAAAGCTCTAAGAGCTCACCGTACACTACCTGCCCAGCGCCAAATAACAGACAGACCAAATTATCAAACTAGCTGGGGAACATAGTGAAGCATTAAGCTGCTTAAGAGCAAGATATTTCCCTCGGGTTGGTAGAGACCAAAAGCAGAGCTATTAGAGTGTGGTTATTTGACTTATATTTGCCAGGTGGCCTAGCCTGGGAAAACCTTGATGAACTTCCGGCAAATTTGAGATTTGCTCTGCAAGGTCCGTCTGGCCAAGAGCCCATTCAAGCCCATTTCCAATTTTTCCAAATCGAGGCACCAATCACAACCGTTGAGGTTTACACGATGACGAAAGCGCAGCAAGCAGCTTTTTGTTTACATTCAACATGGCGGCCACCGAAGCGCAGCAACCCGCTGATGCCGCTGTCGCTGCTACGCCTTCGGAAATGGGCTGTGAATGAACCTTCCCCAGACCCACTCTCAGTTACACCTGGTCTGGTGTCAACCAGGCTACAGGTGGCCAGAAACATGACTGCAAATGAATGCTAATGTTGCTCCATAACTGTTTGCTAACAAGATCGCCATAACAACTTAGATAATGTTGTATTTATGTTGAGGAACATTGGGGTTATCATTAATCATTAAGAGATCCATAAAATGCTAATTAACAATGGGGGGGGGGGGGGGGGGGGGGGGGGGGGGGGGGGGGGGGGTGGACGGACTCCAAAACGAGCTCACACTCTCCACTTCACATTTCTAAACTACTACTGTGACTGTGCTGTGTCTGCCTCACTATCAGCTAAACTCTTCCTTTTTTTGATGTCCATCTCCCAGCTCTCTTTCTAGCAAGAAGTCCACAGTCTCCATCTTGGACGACATCGGCACCATGTTTGACGACTTGGCAGACCAACTGGATGCAATGCTCGACTGATCTCTCGCCCACGTCTCATCTCCAACAAGCCCTCCCCACCCCCACTCCCCCCCCCCCCCCCCCCCCCCACTCCCCCCCGCCCAATCATGTGTAGGCGTATTAAGGAAAACTCTCCCAAGGCTCGATGCTGGCGCTCTGAGAGTGTGTGCGTGTGTGTGTTTGAACATGTGTCCCTCTTGCGTGAGTGCTTCTCATGTAGCCTTGTACAGTATATCGAGGAGGGCGTCCTCTTCGTCTGGCGCAGTAGCTCTAGTACGCCGCCCAATGCGAGGAGGCCGCTCCCACACAACCTCTGACCTCTGCAGCCCAGCGAGTCGCCGCCGCCGCCCAGCAGCCTCAGACGGCTGTGTGGAACCAGAAGCACAATCATTTTCCTCATCCTTTTATCTCTACAGACTCTGACAGAGATGCTAACTCAGTCAGACAGACAGGGAGGCAGACAGATAAGCATATTGCTTGCAAAAAAAAAAAAAAAGCACATAAACTGACTGATAGACAGGCAGATAGTTAGCTAGATAGATAGATAGACAGACAAGATGCATACAGATGAGATACCAGAGAGAGTTTTTAAAAGCACATGGAGAGACAGGCCGCTTTCTGAGTCTGTCCCACTCCTGCGATGTCAAAAGGATGCATTTTTCCAGATGAATCGTAGCCTCTATTTCTCTTCTGTATGAGGGGAGGATTGTGGTTAGCCGGACTTCCTGACCTGTGTGTTGTCTCTCTTCATGTTGTTGTTGTTGTTGCTGCTGTTGTTGTTATTGTTGCTGCCGTCGTTGTCGTTACGAGTGTGTGTAGTCCCTGCTGATGCTCATGTCAATGTCCTCCCACTCGTACAGTAGCTATTCTAATGATCAGAACGACAATATAGATGTGTGTCCATGAATTTTGAGACACTCGCACACAAACACACACAAACACACACATTACATTACATTGCATTGGTTTTAATCTCGCTGGTGTTCTGCTTTGTTGGTGTTTAGCCCCATCTATGGAGGCTTGCTTGGAAATGAATCTACACATTTGCATACACACATTTACATGCAAAGACACATATATAGAAGCACACTCATGCGGTGTATCCCTTTGTCCTGCTGCAGTGAACAGTGTTTTTAAAAGATAATCCTATATTTCAATGCTTTATATAGTACATCCAGTTAATTACATAGTTTATAATATACCTGGGTATTTGAGCTGTTAGAGCTCTCTCTAGTGTTGGTTAGTGAAACTGCCTCTAATCTGTCCACCTTCCGTCTTGTCTCCCCCCCCCCCGCCCTTTTTATCTCCCTCTGTGTCTGTTTTGTCAAGTCTGCATCTCTCTGTGCCTTGGTAGTGTTCTTTTATATATTCAAAATTATTTGTTGTCTTTTTTTTTCTTGTTTTCCACTCCAACATGTTAATGTTTATTCTTACAAACCCTCGCTCCTTCCTGTGTCTGTTATGTCAAAAGTAGCTTATAGGTTGAGCTGCGAGTCCTATATGATCCCCTAAATCCATCAACCTGTCAGCAGTCCTCCTGCAACCATTGAGAAACCTTGTTCCCCCCCCCCCCCCCCCCCCCCTTGTAAGCTGTAATAAATTTGCTCTGCTCCTCCTCGGCTCCCCAGTTTTCAGTGGTCCCCCATGTAGGCCAGACGGTGGATCAACCACCAGTGTTCATCCCAATGAAGAGTCCAATTGTATTTTTATGCTCTTTGAAAACAAAGATATATTTGAGAGACAGATGGTTCTATGTGAATAATAATGATGATAATTATAGACATTGAATTGAGGTGAGCTGATTGAGCCTGTACATTTATGAGTTGAGTTCTGGATGTGTTGTGACGGCTGTTGTGCCATGGTTGGGTTAAGGTTGTGTTTCTGCTGTGATGATGCATTCCTGTACAGCTGTGATCAAAATAAATGTATAAATTAAACTTGACACGACTGTTTAAGCCTGGTTCTGTTAGATCTCATTTGCTATGAAACTATTTGTAGACCCTTTGTCTTCAGCAACCTTTGTTTTACATGAATTGCACTCTTAGCCTCAACATTTTTCTATTCAGTCACAGCAGATTTAGTGAGGTTGGGTTGGGTGAAAAAAACACTAAAATAATGTTTACATTCTACAAATATTACACTGTTATCAGGGGCGTAGCACAAAATTCTGGGCCTTTTCTATGGGCCCCTTCCCACATCCACAGCTATTCATTCTAGCATCTTTTTGGGCCCTCCTCACATGAGGGCCCTGAGTACTCAGTCCCGTTTTCCTCCCCAGTCCGGCACCCCTGACTGTTATCCCGAATTAGTTGACTACTAGAAATTTGCGAGGAAATAAACTGTTTAAATTTTTAGACAAAGTGAAACTTAACAGGTCAAGTTGTATTAGCACAGACTGGTAGTTAGATGCAGTAGACAAATCAAGTTCATAAAAGTAGTCATTACTAATAATCATTAGTAAACCTGTTTGAGTCGTGATTCACTCTGATCTTTAGCCCAAATCTTTAAATTGACTCACGAATCGCGAGATGTAACATTCAAAACTCAGTTTGAAACAAATTCTAGCGAATTTTTGGAATTTAATTTCAGCTCTGTTTCCGATCCGAGAATACTTTTGGAGGTAGTAACACCACTTTATACGCTTCAACACGAAACAAGGAACGTGCAGCCAAATTGGAAGCTTTAGAATTAAAATATGCGACCCTTGATGCTTCCCTGCAACATCATTTTAACGACTACACAGCCCTACAGAAGGAACTGATTAAAAAAGAGATTAACTCTCTTCTGAGGCGCCGTTCAGAATTCCTCATGCACAAAACAAGGCAAACTTACTATTTTAACTCCTCAAAACCCAGTCGTCTACTAGCAATGAAACTTTGGACAGATGAGCACTTTGCTGATATTTTTTGCATTAAAGACAAAGACGGCACTATACAATGTGACCCAAAGAAAGTAAATGCCTCTTTTGCCTCATTTTATCAGGAGTCATATAATTCGGAAAGTAACTTTGACAAACACGTCTGCGATATTTTCTTGAATGATGTTAAACTACCCCGCCTTAGTACTGTTGACGCCATAAAGCTAGATGGCCCTGTCACATTGCAGGAGTGTGAGGCAGCTGTCAGGTCCATGGGTAAAGGTAGCTGCATGAGGTGGCGAGTGGGTGTGCACAGTAGGACTGAGTTTCCTTGGCGATTTAGCAATACTGACTCAAGGGATTCAAGTGACTCGCACAACCCGGTTCAGTTTAGTGAGTATCTCAGAATAACCCGAATCCTTAAAAGCAACCACCAGGCCTAATCATTAGTAAACATATGTTACTTGAAAATTAATAAATATGAAACATTAGGCTGTACTTATCAAAACTACAGTAGAAATTCAAACTTATAAATATGTTTTTTTCTTTATAACAGTATAGTGTTATTAGAAGAATGTATTCAATACATTCATTTCAGTAAAACAGAAAGGACAATGAATAGATTGTAATTTCCAACATGTTCTGTATGGATATTTGACCCAGTTCACCATACAATGCCTCACTGCCCAGACCCCATCACCCCCAGGTCTCGGTCATGGTGCAACAATAAAAGTAAATAAACATGAACACTAAATCAACCATACAAAACTAAAATCAAGATAACATGAATGCACACCCGAAACATTAACAGAACATTATTAAAACACACTTTAACTGGGACAGAAACCGTTCAGAACATATATTTTTTTTCCATAAGCCTTTGCGCAGATCTGTCAAATGACCCCGCCCCTCCCATACAGAAACTTAACATCCTTAGTTATCTTTACTTAATATGATCTGTGCACTGCATACTTAAGATGATTATTACAAACACCTAATGTGATTTAGTAATGAATGTGGTTTTTAACAAAACATGAAAGAACAAGTAGTGACCACTAAAAAGTTTAATTACATCTAAATCTGGGTTTACAGTGTACATATAATGGGACTTTTCAAGGATAACTCCAATATTATTTAGACTAAATATTTAACATGACAGTTGACAGTTTAGGCAGAAAAAAACACAACTAAATAAATTAAAAAGGATTTATTTTCTTCCAGAAGTACATACCTGGCAGTGTAGAGAAGGCTTTGAAACAACATCCGTAATATTTACAGTAAATATAATTGAACAATTAAATGAATGAGTAAATAAAATAAAATAAAAAATGAGTGGCATTTTAAAACAGTATAGGTTTTGTTTGATAGCTAGTCACTGCTAGGGGACATTGGACCTCACTCATTTATAAAATCCATGCTGCTTATTTTTTTCTCAAACATCGTTGTATGCTGTTGTGCTAATAGTTTTTTTTTTTTTTTTACTTTTTTACTTTACTGGAAGTAAAGGGCCTAACCCAAACCACAAAAAAACTGCCTCAGAAAGTACACATACAAGTATATGGGCAGGGTGTCAACATTTTTTTTATCATAATGCACCAGCATTAACTGGGTGATACGGCAAATAAGTATAGTCGGTGACTATGCAGAAATTAAGCAATGTGGTATAGCCTATAATGAGAAGTGTCATCATAGTATTGCGTATTCAGCAGACTTCCTGCAGCACCCGAGTTGACAGTTAATACCTGCAAGGCTATCACATTACAAATCACTGTTAAAATACCCTGCCTCCAGGAGGCTATCTTTGTCTGAAGTTGAGATATTTTACATGAAATGTGCACATTTGGGTTCAGGGTTTCAAAGCTATCCAGATAGACCAAGTGATCCTGAAACAGTTCAAACTCTTAACATGTGTCTAAAAGTGCTGAATATTATCTGTTGTTCATTTTCTTAGCAAACTGTTACACACTACTGTAAATAACATCAACATTTCCCCATTTTAACCAACATACAATGACTATTATTTTGTTAGCATTCAAAAACTGCAACTACAATGAGGCTATCACGTAGCTTCTGTGTCTGGAATATACAGTCTATGGTCTGGACTTTAGATTTATGGTATGGGAAAATGAGAAGCAAGGGTGACACTATTCTCTGCTACCACAGGTTATTGTTAGCGAGAGATTATGTTAAAATCTATAGGCTGAGGCTCGGGCACTGTGAGCTGAATCAGTCCTTATACATTAGACTATAGGAAAATTAGCCTATAGGAAAACAACCTACTAGGCTTCGAGTGTTTGAGTTCTGAAACCGATAAGCATGTTTTTACTAGAATGTAACAAATAGGAACATTTTACTACAAGAGATTGTCAGATTTAGGAGTTCGGTAAATCTGTATTAGGCCAAAACGACAACCATCACGTGATAGCAAAATAAGTTTTCTGCAAAATGAAGCAAGAACATGGTCGTTAAAGTGACTTCCTGAGGAGGGCAGTAATACGCCTAGGAGCGTTTAAACTGCCATCATTTTACACAAAGAAGAAGATTTATGGTAGATGTTTTGTTCAATGCTAACAAAATCATAGTTGTTTTATCTTTGTTAAAATGACTAGTTGTTCAGCTTATACTGTCCTGTCCAAATAAGCAAATAATATGGCCTGAAAATCCTGTAACTATTTGTCCGCTTTTCAAAAATTCCGACGAACGGACATAGCTGACAGTTGGCTAGCTATGTGTAACGTTAGCTAACTAGCTAGCTAGGCCAGGCCAGAAAGGGGAGGGATTTCCGTTAGACGGAAGCCGTATATGTTCATCTTCTCTGGTGCATCAGCCCTTCTCATGCAGCACGACAGGAGAGAGAGAGAGAGATGGACTCTCATTTCACCCTTCAGCGGTTTCTCCAAACGTTAACGTTACCTCTGGTAGCAAAGACAAACCGAGCGGGCCAGTTTATCCGAAAGAAGTCTGACCGGTGAGTATTATGTTGCTAACATAAGGAGGACCTTGTATGCTAACTGAAGTTACCACGTTGGTCTGAACAGCAACACGTGCAAAGGTTCTGCAAGGGCCAGAGCTGCCACGTGGTGTTTCCACTTAGAAAACGGCAAAACATAGTAAATGAGTTGGAATATTAACTATGAATATTGTAATAAGGAATCTAACTTTATACCTACACTTATCCATGAAACAACGTTACCTGAAAATGTTATGTTTGAATTGCAATAGACTATTAAATTCTTTTTTTTTTAATATACCTAACGTTGCTGTAATAGGTTGAACATGGGAGCTTGGCAACAGGGACTTAAAAGCATGTGTTTATTGTCTAAGTTGTGTGGAAATGTTGAAATGGCTCAATATCTTTACAACTGGTGCTGGAATTTATTCATGACCCTTGCCTTTTCTTCCCTCTTCCTAGTTAGCCACATGGAGGCCTGCTGGAGCTGATGCAAGTCAAGGTTGAGATGAAGAAACGGAAAAGAAATTAGCTTTAAAGATGGCCTCCACTGGATAAAAGCAGATGTGAGTTAATCTGCATCATGAAGTGTAGTGTGAATAAATTAAAGGATAAGATTTACTGTTATGTCTTTTTATATGTAGTGCCCTGGTATGTATGTATGTAAATAAAAATATTTTAAAAAAAAAATGGTCATCCAACCCACATGTAATCTTCAACATGTGTTTCACAGCCAGTAATGCCACACAACCTTTTTCCTACACCTTATGAGATCTTAATGGCAGCTCCTCCATTTTAAAACATCTAGGGCTCCATTGCTTTTTAAAACGTATGTAATTGTTTGTCTGTCTGATTTTTGCCTTACAGTTGAATCTGGTGCAGGTGAGATGGGGGAGACTGAGGGATGGATGCTACAGTGTTTGACCAGTCAGAAGACCAGAATCTCACTGGATCTGAGAGCTGGTGAGTTCCTGCAGTCTTTTTGCATTTGAATAACTTGTAGCCTGTGATGACAAAATCAAATAACTTTTCTGACACCTACTATGAGAGCTGTACTCCAGCTCCTGATTCTATCTTTATTCTGAGGCTCAGTTATTAGTGCAGTCTTTGCCTCATAGTCGTCGATTTTCACTAATGTTTTCCCTCACTTTTACAGGTAAGAATGTGAAGACAGTCTGGACAAAGATGTGAGGCCGCTTTGTTTCAGATAGTCCTGAGATCCAATCTCTTATTGACTTGGACTTCGCTGGGTTTGAGAGCTGGTGAGTCCCTGCAGTACGTTGGCATTTGAATAACTTGTAGCCCGTGATGACAAAATCAAATAACTTTTCTGACACCTACTATGAGAGCTGTACTCCAGCTCCTGATTCTATCTTTATTCTGAGGCACAGTAATTAGTATTAGTGCAGTCTTTGCCTTATAATTGTCCATTTTCACTAATGTTTTCCCCCTAATATTACAGGTAAGAACAAGAAGACTGAAAACGTCCAAGCTGGCTGGACAAAGATGCAAGGCCTGTGTTTCTTAGGGTCCTGAGATCAAGTCTTATTGACTTGGACTTCGCTGGGTTTGAGAGCTGGTGAGTCCCTGCAGTATGTCTATTATTTTTTATTAACTTGTAGCCTGTGATGACAAAATCAAATAACTTTTCTGACACCTACTATGAGAGCTGTACTCCAGCTCCTGATTCTATCTTTATTCTGAGGCACAGTAATTAGTATTAGTGCAGTCTTTGCCTTATAATTGTCCATTTTCACTAATGTTTTCCCCCTAATATTACAGGTAAGAACAAGAAGACTGAAAACGTCCAAGCTGGCTGGACAAGGATGCAAGGCCTGTGTTTCTTATGGTCCTGAGATCAAGTCTTATTGACTTGGACCTCGCTGGGTTTGAGAGCTGGTGAGTCCCTGCATTATGTCCTTTTTTTTTTTTTTTTTTAACTTGTAGCCTGTGATGACAAAATCAAATAACTTTTCTGACACCTACTATGAGAGCTGTACTTAAGCTCCTGATTCTAATTTTATTCTGAGGCTCAGTTATTAGTGTATTAGTGCAGTCTTGCCTCCATAATTGTCAATTTTCACAAACTTTTTCCCTACCGTTACAGGTAAGAATAGGAAGACTGAAAACGTGAAACACAGCTCTGATGCTGCTGTGCTTTAGATGGTCCTGAGATGAAGTCTCTTATTAACCAGGACCTCGCTGGGTCTGAGAGCTGGTGAGTCCCTGCAGCATCTGTCTGTTTTTGAATAACTTGTAGCCTGTGATGACAAACTCAAATAACTTTTCTGACACCTACTATGAGAGCTGTACTCCAGCTCCTGATTCTATCTTTATTCTGAGGCTCCTGCAGTAGACACAGTATGTACATGTTTATAGTTTGTGAATTAAAACCATCTCTTTTACAGGTCGATTCATGACTCGGCAAATAGGGAAGTAACTCTGGGATCCTGCTGTTTATTTTAATGGTACGTCTGTGTGTTGGTTGCGTGTATGGGAGCTCTCGGCTCTTCATTCTAACTTTTTTTTTTTATCTGAGGTTTGTCTGTCAGATTGTTCCAGTCTGATCTGTAGTTCTCTTTTTAGGTGCCTTAAATCAAAAGCATCACTGGTCAGGAAACCGCTTCCACCGAGCCAACGCAGCAAACCTGAATGAAGAAACGACCATTTAATACACAAAGTAATGGTGTTTTGTATAATCAAGCTATTGGATTGAACTGTCAACTTGTATTTGTTGAATAAACAGTAATTCAGTTAACCATGCTCTCACTGGTCTGTTGTACTTAAATACCATGGTACTTTCTTTTTATGCATTTGATGTATTTTATAACCATAATGTGGCATATAAAGGCGGTTAGTTTACTTGCTAGAAAAGATGTGACTTGTACAGTCCAGTTGGCCAGACATGCTTGTCTTAAGATGTGCAATCGCAACTTGACAGCACAATCTGCATTTGACACATTCATTTTGAGGTGAGTTTCCAGTTGCAAATGTGAGTTATAACTAGTGTTAAGACTAGGACAACTTGAACCTAGCTGTTATTAGCTTTAATTTGGGAGGTCCAAATATTGTGCCTTTGAAAGCAGATATAATTACAACTAAAACCTACATGTACGTTGGAGATCGACCTGAGTTCAGGGAAGAATCAGTTATCAACCTCCGGACACTTTATAGTCTTAACAGCGCAGTAAATAGATGAACACTGATGGGTGTCAATGAGGAACCAAATACACATTTAGTCCCGTTTTAGACTCTTCTTTTGTGACTTGTCTTTAACCTCACATTTCTAATTTTGCCGGAGATCTCTGGGGAATCATCTGTAGCCTATATTGCAGCCTTTTATAGCCTCAACAGAAACCGACATTTCGGGTCATCTGAATTAGTTTTCCCTTAGGAGCGTGTCCTCATTTGCGTGTTTCCTGCCTCAGCTCAGTCTCTGCGCGTGTCCGCATTTCCATACAGGTGCGTCCTCGGCTCCAGCCCTCGTTTGACTGTCAAACCAGGCGGCGCGGTTCCTTTTCTCCGCCCTGCGCATCCCGCATCCAGTCGCTAGCAGAGAGAAGCGCAGGGGAGTGCCCTTCACCGCGGACAGCCGACACACAGCCTCCTCCTCCTCTTCTTCCTCCTTCTGTACTGAAGCCGGACTCCTCTGCCCGATAAACTCTACCGACTCTCAGCTCTTTACTGTCGCAGTCAAAGCCCCTTCTGCATCCTCCATCAACCGGCTGCACACAAATCGACCCGCGGTCCTCTCCGGTAGGCCTGACGGTAAGAGCGGTTGTTTGTGTGGGGGTTTCATGCGTTTCCATTGACTTGTAATCACGATACAAATGCGTTTGAACTGATGTGTCGATGTTTTTAGCCACACAGTGACCATATTTACTCACTATGTCCTCCTATCTGCTGAGGTTTACGTTAATAGCGACCTAATTTGAATGTAAATGTGTGAACAGCAGCCTGAAACAGCCCTGGTTGCTGAGTGATGGAGGCTGATGTCCCTGTAACACATTTGGAGGTTATTATAATTAAATGAAGGCCTTTTCATGGAACAGCTGGCTGCTGGTGAGCCACAGCAGGGTGGATGCTGGTGGAGAAAACCGGCACCAGGAAGCCGACTTAGATCCATTAAAAAGATGAAGAGGATGAGAGAGGAGGAGGAGGAGGGATAGACTGATCGCTGCTCGGTCCGAACTCTCATCTGGGCCCTCTCTTTCTCTTTCTCTCCCCCCCCCCCGTCTTCCTGCTGTAATGTGGCCTGAGGCAGGGTGCGGCACACTTTACAATAAGAAGGCTACAAATAAATATAAAGCAAACACAGCCAGCGTACTTTGTTTTTACATCTCTGGTTCCTAAAAAAATAACCTTAGAGTGATCCAATAAAGTGCATTTCTTAAAGTGCTGTACTTAAGTTGACTATCAATACCTAGAAATTATATTTGAGTATTTGGTGCAACTTGATAGTTTTACTCCAATTTACAGTAAGTGCATATAAATAAAATGCATATCCTCAACAGCTGTATCCTCAAGGTATTTGTATTTTAGTGCTTCCATTTGGTGCAATATTTATCTGACAGTTACTCTGAAAATATACAGTGAGTAGCCTATACACTCAGTTGCCAGTTTATTAGGGACACCTAGCTAAAACCAATGCAGCCTAATACTATGGTAATTCCCCCATGAAGGTTATAATGTTGAGTTTGTTGTTTAAACTGTTTTAGAGAGGTGTTCACTGAACTGATCATTTGAGGTTTGTCTGTTATTTAGCCTATTCTCATTGATAAATAAATGTGGACAAACTACTCTGTATGATGCCACGCAGTTAAACAGAACCACAAACTAAACCCTCCAAAATTATCACAGTTGAATCAACGCCTCTTAAAAGGGGAACTATGCAGTTTTTTTTTTTAAGCTTAAATTTACCTTAACTGAACAGCTTGGAATGGTTATATGACTTTTTTCGAGTTGAATGGTGGTCGTCTCGCTTGCCCCTAGCTCCTGTGAGCAGGACCCTTGCAACTTTCAGCCGGCGAGCCGCCGGCCTCAGCATCAGTAAGTATCGCGTGATATCAGGTCTCGTGATGTAACAAATTCAGGAACCGGCTAACAAGGTAGCGATGGAGTTTTTCACACTATCGTCATGGCTGAGCTGGAAAAAAAGAAGCAGAATGCTAGGAAAGCATTGTCTGAAGAACAGAGAAAGAGGAAACGGCAGACTGACTGAGCGAGTTTTTACACAGTGTTGCCAAATATCTATTCCGAAGCTGTAGGGGGAGCTCTGTAGAGAAACCTGCGAGCAAAAAGCGAGAAAACAGTTAAGAAATGGCCAAAACTGCATATAGCGCCCCTTTAAAAACAGTTTGAACAAAAACTCAACATTATAACCTTCATGAAGGTGGGATTTATTGCAGGACTGTTGTATTAGACTGCATTAGTTTTACCTAGGTGGGCCGAATAAACTGGCAAATGCGTATAATGCGTGTGTGCGTACATACACACACACAAACTTTACACTTAATACACAAACTTATAATCTCTTGAAATAGTTGTATTAATAGCAATTAACCCTAACAGCAATACATACAAAACATAGTTTTCAGTTGAGCACCAAATATGCAATAGTCGGCCAGTAGTGTCCCATTGCCAGACCTTTCTCCACAGCACTAGTCCGCCAGTTAAAATAGTCCCCAAATAACTGGGCTTATTTATTGAGTTAACGTTTGCTAAAAACTACAGTGCTCAGCTCTGGAATTACTGAGCACTTTTCTTCAAAGTGAAACGATATATATGTGACCTGATTTTACAGATTTAAAATTGATGGGTCGACGTTACATTTCGACAGCAACTATTTTAATATGAATCTGTCCACTTCCCTCTGGTGTTCAGTGAAGCTCTCCAAAGTGGTGACCATCTGGTCCTTATCACGGTTTCTCAGAAATTGTCATAAATCTATCAAACAGAGAAGTGGTTCCCACCAAGGGGTCACAAGATTTTTCTGAAAAGGTCACAAGGTGACTTAACAAGAGAGGGAAAAAAAAAAATTCTGCTTCACAAGTCATAGAAATAAGCTTTATAAAACCAGACTAAAGCCATAAGACTAAAGTTACTCTCATCTGCTCTTTTCTTCTTTAAGTTATTAAAAACATATTTAAATAAAGTGAAGAGAAACACTATTTGGTTGCAAATGTGTACTGGTTGTGACCAGTTCAACCAGAAATGAGGGGTTACAAGTAGACAATGCTTTATTTTCAGGAGTCAAAACGGTTGGGAACCACTGAAATATAGCGACATCCTGATCGTACCATAAAAAATGCAAATCATTCTGCTCTATTCTCGTCTTTCCAAAAGAAATCTACTCAAGTCAAAGCAGAATGATCATTTACACAGGAAAAAAAGACAACTGCAGAACTCAAATGGCTCTTTTACAAAATTAACATTTCATTCATTTGGATTTCCACTTAAAATTGCATGTGGCATCTGTGTGTCTGACCTCTTAATCTGCTTGAGCTGGGTTTTTTTTTTTTTTTTTTTTTTTAAATCTGTTTTTCTTTCGTGTGAACAGCAGTAGCATCATGGAGGAGTTAGACGTTCCACAGATGAGGAGAGAAGTGGAAAGCCTTCAGTATCAGCTGGCAATCAACAGGGAGAAATCCTCCATCACTGTTACTGAGTGAGTGACACACACACACACACACACACACACACACACACACACACACACAAAAGGGTACCGAAATATTTTGTGCTTACGGTATGTTTTTTTTTTTTTGTAGGCTGGTGAAGTGGATCGAGGGTTGTGTTTGTGAAGATCCATTTCTGAACCCTGAGCTGATGAGAGCCAACCCCTGGGTGGAGAAGGGCAAGTGTGTGATCCTCTAATGGTCACACATACACATATATATATATATATATAGACTCACAATCACGGATGCATATCAACTAAAGAATCATGCACTCCCACACACACACACACACACACACACTGCACTAACTCACCCATTCTCTCTCTCTCGCTTCCTCTCTCACACACACGCACACACATTATTGCTATAATCATGTTTATTTATTGGGAGACTCCTGAATGCTTTTAATTTATGTGAAGACTACTGTGTGTGTGTGTGTGTGTGTGAGTGTGTGCAGCACTGAGTAGCTTTCTAGAGGTTTGTTTTTGATGGACTGCTGAGAAATGTTAAACCACACGTTTTTATTGGCTCTTTACACTGTCAAATCAAAATAAAGACTGTTTTGAATTTAACATCTGGATTTTTGATTTATTCAGATGCTTACATTTAACATACAGGCAGGTGCGTGTGTGCGTGCGTGTGTTACAGTAGCTCTCTGATGCAGACATTTCGTCTGACAGCGTTGGACATGCCCTCGTTGAACCGGAACCACACGTCACTGTTGCCCACTGCCGTTCCCATAGAAACAACCTCACATATTTCACCTACAGAGAGGGAAAGAGAATTTTTAGGGATTAAAAAATTCAAAATCAGAAACAGGGTTATTACCAAGTTGGTTTCCACATATAAGGAATTTGCCTTGGCGATTTGGTGCATAACGAAAAACAAGTACTGAACAAGTCAAGAACCATAAATATGGAATAGAAATTTACTAACAAATCAGACAAAATGCAAAAAAGTTTGAAATATATCCGTTTTTTTAAAGTAATATACATAAAGTTTAATACACTACAAAAAGCCCCTCTAAAGTGACCACATGACCAGTGCTCAAAAGATTAGTCACTTCAAACAGTTGACAGGTACGAGACGAAAAAATAAATAAATCATTGTTTAATCTTAGGCTGCAACTAACAGTTATTTTCATAAATCAATTCATCTGGAGATTTTTTTCCCCTCAATGAATTGATTGGTCTATAAAATGTCAGAAATCAGAATTTTCCAAAGCCCAGTGTCACGTCTTCAGATTGCTTGTTTTGTCTCAAAAGATATTCAGTTCATTTTTATAGACGAGTAAGAAAACCAGCAAATATACTGAGAATCTGTAGCTTAAAGCACGACTCAAACCACACATTATCAAAACTGTTACTGATTAATTTGATCAACTAATCGACTCAGCTGTAGTTTAATCCTCTAAAGTGAAAAAAATAATGACTTCCCCAATGTGAGGATTTGCAGCTTTCACTCTTATGTAATTAGAAAACCTGAATACCTTTAGTGCCTTTTCCAGTTTCACCTGCTCATCAGCTTCACCCAGGAAACCTTATTTTCTGACATTTTATAGACTAAACAGTCAATTTATAGAATCAATAATTAAAATGATCATAAACTGGATCATAAACCTACGTAGAACACAAATTCTCCCCTCTGCTTTCACTTATAGGTCTTTCCGACCAAGTAGTTAAAGGAACGTAGTTATAGGAACAGTCCACTTCTAAACAGTTCTACAAACTACTCTCCCCCAAAACCGGTTTTTCCATTTTCATTCGCGCTGGCCAAGTGGCCATAGGAACTGGTAGGAGGGGTAAGGGAGTGACGCAAGCACGGCAACTCCCTTGACACTTATTCAGAGACAAACGGAAACCTACACTGTACATCTACTACCACTTAAGTAAACTGCTGATGTAGGCCTATTCTCAGCTCTGATAGCTGACAGCTGTCTGCTCTGAGCGCATTCACTGCCACACACTCATGTACACACTAAGCACCCAGCTATGCTTCCCCGGTCTTGTAACACGGGGAGAGCCAGCCAGAGCTTCTTGTATTTGGTCAGAAAGCCCAAACCATCCAGAAAATGCTTTCACACCATCAACGGACCGGACCATGGTTCAGTTTGGTCCGGACCGAGACCACCTCTTTGTAAATCGGACCAAAATTTGATCTTTTGATCCGCACCGTGGACCGAGGCACCTTTCACACCTGAAATTTTGGTTCGGACCAAACTGAAAAGTCCGACCAAATGAGGTGTGTGTGAAAACGCCCTAAGGGTTCCTATGCGGAGAAAGACCCTGCCCTGAAGTAGGAGCTGAAAGCGTTACAGGAACTGCGGTCAGAGGATCTTAATAATCCCCAAATTGGTCCAGTCGGAACACAAGAAAAAAAGGGTTCTAGGAACGTTCTATTCTAGGAACTGCAAAAATCCCTCCGGTCGGAAAGGGACTATTGTCTTAAAGCAACACCAGAGAACTTTTCCCGCTTTGGTCCACCTACAGGTTGGAAGCGGAATTGTCCATCACATTACATTTTCCAGTTCATTCGAACTACAGATCCGCTACCCGATCTGGCAAACTTGCATAATGTAATGTAATGGACAATTCCACTTCCAACCTGTAGGGGGACCGAAGAAGGAAAAGTTCTCTAGTGTTGCTTTAAGAGTGTGACTCAAACCTTTTGAACACATGTACTGTGCACACAAACTTCACATATACATCAAAATGTCCATTTATTCAGAGACCCAGTGTACTGTACTGTATATCAGTGACTTAACTCCACTCAGTGCATAATAGAAATGAATGTACGATCATCTATCAATCAGTCTCACTCGCCATGTTTCACAAAAGATTGTCGCTTCAAAATTGCAGATACATATGCGTGCCCCACAGGACTCTCTCATGCTTAGGCAAGTATGTTGTTTGCTTTAATTAATGAAACATGTCGACATTAACAGGAGAGCTGTGCCTGTTTTAGTCAGCAGAACCCCGTTATTCCTTCTTTGACCTACAATACGGCTTTTCCATCCTGATTACTCTGTTGATCAATTTCTAAAATGCAGTGCATTCAGGCAGGTAATGGGATTTCAATGGGTCCACTTTTCCACAAACATCGAGCACTGAATCTGGGCCGACGTTACCAGAATAAAAAAAAGGTATAGGTATTTGTGCAAAGCATGTTTTGAGTCACAATTACAGCTATCATCTACCTGCACACCCGTGAGCCAGCAAAATAAGACTTGAGCGATTTAAATTGAGAGGCCACAGAATATTTGTAAAATCTGTTTTTCCTCTAAGTGGTTGTAATACTTTATGTTCACGCAGTATATGAGAAATACTGCATGTAAAAAGCAATTATGGGGTGTCTATTACTGGATATTAGTCACAGAGAAATATTAATACGGGTTTTCCAAAGTTGTATGCACTCGAACACTGCAAGCTAAACGGGAAAACACTATTCTGGACATATTTACGTCCCCAGGTGGCCATGTTGAGAACAAGCTACACAATTCTGCTATTGTTTATGCAAATGTGCTATTTTTGGTGCGATGCATTTGAAAACATCAGTCATCTTTGTATCCAATGACACAAAGCTACTGGCAGGCCAAACCACAGTTACTTATCGGCTAACTTATTACATTTCTGGAGCAACAATGACTATGAAAAAAACAGTAACAAACTAAGCCATTTAGGCAGAAATATACATTTTCATAAATAAAATATGAAGACTGCTTGTTTTATTGGCCGGTGTCCAAATATATGAAGGAGGCTGTAGATCAGGTTGTGTCCAGCCTTTTATGTTGCTGATAGAAATATGATAATACCAACATAATGGAGGGAAAATGCAGGTGCTGTTGACAGTTCAGATCTTCTCCCTGCAGTGTGCCATGCCAGCTCTAACACATTGCGTAACACATTGTCAGTCATCACCTCTGGTGTGTTTGGGCCTCATGTGCCTTCAGGCATGTTTCCCTGAACAGCCCGTGTTCTCAAAGGGTTTGAATAAATTAAGCCATATGTCACATAGCACAAAGTCTCTACAGCAGCGATTCTTAAAGTGGGTAAGGTTTTCAGATTCATTCATTTAAATCAACCTGATAAAAAAAGAAAAGAAAAATAAATTCATGGATTACATTCTAATCTAACAAATCTATAACTCTTAGAATCTGTTTAATACAAGTGTAATATATTTCTAATGAATTTCTCTGGTGTTCTCTGGTGTATACCGCCTGGTATATACTCTTATCTTGTAAGGGGTCCTAAACCGAGAACCTTTGGTCTACTGTACCTGTCTCTGAAGTGGTTTGCAGTCTCTGAGGTTTGGGGGCAACAGCTCGACCAAAGAAATCCACCTCCGGCTGCAAAACACAAACACAGAGTGCCGAGGAGGAAGAAGTTAATAAGGAAGTTGCTGAAACACTGTCCTCAATAAGCAGGTCCTCACACACACCTCATTAGCCTGATTTCCTAGTTTCACCATTAGGGATTGTATCCCAGTGGCTTGTCATTATCCTCATTTCTGCCCTCTAGAGGTTCACTCTCTCCATCGCTCTAATACTGAATTATTCTAACAGTGCAGCTCACCAGAGAGGCTCTGATGGTCAGGGCAAACAGATGCTGGCTCCACCTACAGGCATCCACACATACAACTATGGGAAGCTCAATACTGGTAGAAAGACAGTGCTACTTCCCCATACAAGGTGCTTAAATAACCTAAGAACCACCACATGAGAACTACATGTAGGAATGGCTGCCTCTCAAGACTCGCCTTGTAAAAGGAGGAGCACTTAAGACCAAAATGTTTTTTATGAAGACATGTTGAGCAGCAGAGACTCGGCTCAGATTCAGTTTTTGTTAGCAGTTATGGATTGGATTAGTGGATTGGTGAGTGAGTACTGGTTGTGATGTGTGTGCGTGTGTCTCACCCTGGTCTCCACTGTGGTCTGTTTGACGATGTTCTCCAGCCTCTGTTGATAGTTCCTCACTGGTTTGGGCCCAGCTATCTTTTTTTCATCCTCTTTGTGCTTCATATAAACATGGCAGATTATAAATACATTAGATTATTAACACACACACACACACACACAATGAGCTGATTATCTACAGGCTGCAGTGTATATCAGTCTCACCACTACAGGGTTTCGTTGCAGCATCAGTTGCTCGGCTCTCCTCATCTTCTCCTGCTCCATCTCTCTGCTGATGGTTTGTTTGGCCTGATACGTCAGCTGGCGGCGCGGAGGAAGGCCCGGAAACCTCACTACCTCCTCAACACGCCTACACACACACACACACACACACACACACACACACACACACACACAGTAAACAGCTTTACTCAAACCACAAGAGACACATCGTTGAAACACAAACACTCATAACGATGTGTAGCTGACACAGAGGTGAACCTTGTTAGATGACAAACCATATAATATTAAGCTTCCTCCATTGGTGCTATGGTTTATGTTTTCCAGAATAAAACCCTGAATCTGTCACTCTCTAAAACCTTAATCCTTTTACGGCTGATCTCCACCTCTCTCTCCAACACACACACAGTGCATGCCAGTAAACTCTCTCACTCAATGACTGCTGGACATAAATAAGATAACACCAGTCTTTGTGACTGAGCTATTTATTGCAAGTTATCACTATGCAATATCAGCGGTGTTATAATCAGAATTTGTCAAACTCTAATGAAGCTGCTTGGATGGCTCAACACCTCCTTTAACATGATAGATTACTCGCTATGCAGCTTATATTAAGTAGTCGAACCTCAGGCTAACACAATTACAGTATATAGTAGTTTAGTTATTAAAGCACAGACAACCATATCACTGATGATATCTGAATCAATCTTTTACTAATAGTTACGTACAATTTATAAACTTAACAGATACTTTGCCAATTTAAATCCAGCTCTGTGTCATCTTTGTGTGGGCAGTGTGTTCAGATGAACGGTGGAGCTCAGAGCAGCCGGGGATCTTGACAGACAGACCTCTGCTGTTATTCATCAGCTAGGAACACTGTGCGCTGCAGCCACACACCGTTCATCTGCACACACTGCCATGACACAGAGCTGACTGAGCTTCAAGTTTCCTGCTCTTTTTCTCTCCCCACCTAAAGCCTCCGAAACCAGGCTACATTAACAATTCTGCCGAAGTCTGACCAATAAACAACAGTGTCCAAAAAAAAACCGTCCAATCAAATAACCCTGTTGAGACTGGGGGCGTATCCGCTGTCTGTGATGTTTATAATGTTTATATCCACAATCCAAGTCTTTATCCATGAGGTATCAGAGTGAGGTGTTGTGGTGAGCCAGAGACGGCAGGTACAGGAAGTTGTAGACCAGTAGAAGCAGCAGTAGAGCTAACACTAGAGGCAGGAACCAGTCATTGGTGACCAGCACATTGTCACAGCGAACCTGCAGGAAGGAGCTTCTCTGGGCACCTGGCTGCTTCTTAATCTGGGTCTGCATGGCTCAGCTAGTTAACAACCAACACCAGAGTCACTGCTGTCCTCAGTAGTCACAAAAATAAAAAAAAGGTCCAATGAACAAAAGGTCTCCCAAGTTGAAGCGTTTGCACCAAAACCTGCTGAGCTCTATTCACTCCTTTCAGTTTTTGTCTCAATATTTCAAATCATCTCCTGCTTTCTCTAAACTTCTGTCCTCCTAAATGTTACTGGTCTGTTTCTCCATCCACCTGTACCCCACCGGTGGGGCTTTGCAGCTTGTAACTCTGCTCCCACAGCACTACAATCAAACACACACCTAACAGGTGATAAGGGGATTACTATCTAAGCCACCATGCAGAGAACCACAGAGCAGTGACCTTCAACACCCCAGAAACACACATCTGCCCAGCATGTGTCCACATGCAATATACAGTTGAGTGCAGTTGCAAGTGTGTGTGTGCGCGTGTGTGTGTGTGTGTGTGTGTGTGTACTCACGGCTCCAGCATGTATGTGTACTGCCCCTCTGGCGTGCGGTCCTGCCTGTAGGAGAGGTTGTATGCGAGCATGGTGTTGATCAGCTCACACATCTGCTCCTTCTCTCTGCTGCTGAACAGCTGCGGATTCACCTGGAAGAAACACAGGATTTGAGATTACTGTCACTGAACGTTTTGCTGACATTTTATGGAATGCATTTAACTCACAGACTTCATTCAACAGCTTTCACCATTTTCAATATTTGGTAAAATACACTCCCTGACCCATTTTTTTTTTACGTACACCTATACATTTGAATGCAGCCAATACAAATGTTCTGTCACAAAGAAGATTATAATGCTCAGTTTTTGTTGACACTGTCAGAGGAATCAAAGCTGCAGTGGATAGAAAGCAAGCTGTTGTATTACATTAGATTGTACAGGTGTACCTAATAAAGTGGCCACTGAGTGTAAAACTGGGGACAGCAAGGACTGTACCTTAAGTGACCAGGATGTTACTAAATGCTTAAAATGCAGTGCCATGGGAAAATAAAATTGGCATGGCTCTATTGGTGTTGATATACAGTAAAAATGGCCACGTCTAATTGTCTTTACTCGTTTAACAGATGCAGGGCTGCAAAGCCTGGGATCCCAGTTCCTACATTTACACACAGACACAGGTTAACTTTAAATGCTTTTACATACAGGCCGTAGTTTGGGACAGATGATGTCGAGGAGTAGTGTGAGAATATCAAGGGACAGACTGAGCTGACTGATCCTCGTTCTGATGCATGCTGGGATGTCGGCCAACATGGTGGCCAAAGCGTTCTTGCTGCCGAGGAGTCGGGTGGAGGCCTGGAGAGGACAAGACCAGGGAGAACACAATCATCTCAACTGTTTTTATCTCGACTTTCCTGCCTTAAACATCTCATGTTTGTGTCTATTGAACCCCTATTTTATTTGTCTCCATTCAATATAATTTGCCATTTCTTCAGTTTTTCTATGTGAAACACTCACTATATTGCGTTGATACGTACCTCATGCTGGCTGTGCGGATAGCTGATGCGGGGCACGTGTGTGTGGGCAAACAGGAAGTGGAATGTGACGGACAGGAAGGGCAGGTATCTCATCAGGGTGAAGTTCTGGCCGTGCATAATCACATGGTTCAACCTGTCTGCAAACGACAGCCAATCCAGAGCCTCACACACACTCTGCAGGTTGGGGTCCCTCACACGCATGGACAGATAATTATCATACAGACCCTGAGGAAAAGAGACGGATGTTCAACCTGATATCAGACCTAAGACATCATAATGCAGTGTTGTTTCAGAATATTTTAATTTAACTTCTGCTAGTAAAGCATGGGTCAGCGTATTGTTAGGTGTCCTTTTCTGTCCACTGTTATTAAAGTGAAATATTGCGAATGTGTGTTCATTACCTGAGAAACCTTCTCATATTCTCCACTAGATGAAGCCAAGTGTAGAATGTGCTGAAACCTCTGAGCTCCACCTCCTGAACCTGGCGCCTCGTCAAACCCCTCACCAATACGTTTCCTGAAAGAACAAATGTCAACGGTTAGTTAGTTAGGACCCAAGAGGCAGAGAGAGGTAACAGATGAGGCAGTAAGGTTGTAATTAAGATCATGTCACGTTGGATTTGAACGTGTAACAAGCTAATGTTTGCCGCCCTCTTACAGATCCAATATACCTGCTGAGCCTTTTTATTGTGCCAATGGTTTTACTCTCTAGTCACAAGCGTGGCCTTGTTTCATTCATGCCAACAGATCAAAATACAAAATAACTGTAACAGCAGAAAGGACGGGCTTGTGACAACAAAGCTCTTGGTTTTCTTGTTTTGACTAGATCACAACAGGGTTTCTGCAGGGTTCACCAAGTTAAGACCTTTAAAGACATTTTAACACCACAAAGAATGGAATTTAATACTTGTTTCATGATCATACAGTTCGGCCAAAGACGTATGTCAGTAGGGATGATGAAGCTTATAATTATTCACACATTTGTATCACACTTTTGTCAGATTTTCCCAGCAGTATATAACAATAATTCCTAATAATATCTTGAAGCACAACTTGGACAAGCAGCAGAGAATGGATGGATAAATAAAAAAACAACATGTTTTACCTAAGGTCAGGAGGTCTGGAACAATAATATACTGGAAAATTGTCAGAAAGATTTTTCTAAAATCACATACAAAAACATTTGTATAACTAACGTTACTGCAGCAGGCAAGAAAAAATATATTTTTAAGACTTTTGTAAAATATTTAAGATTTTTTAAATATTTCTAAAGGCCTTTTTTAAGGGAACTGAATACTTTAAGACTTTTCAAGACCTACGGGTACCCTGACAAATTTAGCTTCCGATTCCCTGTTGGTGTGAACAGTAAATACAAACTTAGAAAATAGTCACGTATCTAACCCTTAAGGGGTTTTTATGGTCGTGCGTAGTATCAACGGTGTACGTAGCCTGACGTGCACCTCTCGAAACATTAACTACACGTCGCAGCGATGCACGTCGCTCGGCCGGGGCTTGGTAGCGTTGCATTTCCCCCCTACTCATTTCCTGGTTCTCCTTCTCCATAAACAACATGAAATCAAGGAGAGGGGTAACTTTGTCACTCTCTCACTTCCTCCTCGCTCTAAAATACACTCCCCACGCACACAGACGCAGGCTCGACGCACACACCAGCGCACAAGTATAAACATCAGGCCACTTACGTAGGCTATGGCGAAAGCTCTGTGTGGAGCCTCCGCACAACCGTAAAAAGGCCTTTACCCGAAAAATGCAGGGACTCTGACCATTGCATTGTAGTGGTAGCACCAATTTCTTGTTCTTTTGCAGAACATTTGCTTCATTTCAACATTTTTGACTAAACTTAAACTGTGGCTGTCTTTAGGAAATGTAGCTTGTTTTCTGAAAAAGGTCTCAGCATCTAGAAAATACAGGAAAACATTAATTTCATAACACGTTGGCAGGACATACTGTACCGTTTTGTACGTTGTAACTGGAAGATTTGCTGCCACAGATGGAATAAGCCTTTGTTCTGGTCCTTCTGCCCCACAGAGATGCACTGGATGGTCTTTGTGCTCAGCTGCTTGTGGCCACGACGGTGGAGGAACTGTGCAAACAAGAACACATATTGTGATATAACTAAACTGTATGTCACTGCTCGTGCAAACAAACAGACTTTCCTTAACCGTGCTGCCACCCACCTGTAGTGTGTTGATGCAAGACCTGATGTCGTTGTCAGTCTTTTCACACAATGACATCAGAGTGCCTGTGTCTGTCTTCATCCCCTGCTGGAGTGAAATCTGCAAACAAAAACTCAGCGTAAACCTGGATTGTTCGCAAAATATTTCTGTGTGATTGTGTGTGTGTGTGTGTGTGTGTGTGTGTGTGTGTGTGTGTGTGTGTGTGTGTGTGTGTGTGTGTGTGTGTGTGTGTGTGTGTGTGTGTGTGTGTGTGTGTGTGTGTGTTGACCTCTGCCAGTCTCTGTGCGAGGCGGGAAGGCTGAGTCTGGGGGAAAACTAGGAGGAAGGCCTGCTGCCTGAGAGGTCTGAGAGCTGGAACATAACTAAAAAGGAAAGGATATATACTCTCAATAATAATAATAATAATAATAATAATAATAATAATAATAATACTCAATGTCCACAAGTAGAACAATTTATATATTTAGCAAAGACCATTCAGTTATAACATAAATCTACTATTTCCACTTTGTTGAACTGTTAAACACCACGGTCTCTCTTACAGGTCGTTACAGATGCAGATGATTGGTCGAAGCAGGATGGACTCCTTCTTCTTTTTCTTCTTTGCAGTCTCTGTACCAGCATCCCCGCCGTGGCCTTCTTTCCTGTTCAGAGTTGCTAACAGGATGTTGATGGCAGCCTGTCACACACCAGAGATAAAGAAAAGAAAAAAACATGTATATATATATAAAAAAAAAAAAAAAAGATTAAAAAAGGAGTGCATTGACACGTTATTTTTCCTTTTTTTGTTGTCCAGAACGTACCGCAGGTGCTCCGTCAATCTCATCAATAATGAGGCAGTTCGGCCTCTCATTGGCTCCCAAAACTGACTTCATCTGTGTTGCCGTGTTGATGCGTTTTTGGAACACCTCTGCACTGCGATCGTCACTGCAGAAACATCAACACAGTAACTGAGGTCACGACAGGGGGCCTACTTTTTAGAATTTGCTACTATTACTGGGTCCATTTTAAATTTGGTTTATCTAACCTGGCATTGATTTCCACCACATTGTACCCAGCATGCTTTGCTATGACGTGAGCCAGGGTGGTCTTCCCCAAACCTGGAGGACCAGACAACAATGCCACCTAGAGAAAGACCAAAATAAATGATATCTGGTACTACAGAACAACTTCAGGTCTTTAAACTGAGATTGTAATGACAGGAGTATGCAGGTGTGTTAACCTTATATTTGGGTCGTTTGTACTGGTCCAGCTCAGCCTCCAGTAGCTCCTCAGTCACCTCAATCTTGCTCTTGAAGCGATTTGGATTCTGATTGGCTTGATTGGGTTTGAATGAGTTCTGGTTGGGAGCCTGTCTGTCAAATCGGGCAGGGCGGGACTTCCTCTCTCTTCCGAACACAACGGTGTCCCAAAGTTTCAACCACTTGAGCAGACAGCGGTTGGTAAACTAAGATGAAACAGTCACACACAGCTGGCATCAGTATGGGATACATGGGCTTATCAATACTAAAAAAGGGCTTTCATTCGCTTTATGCAGACGTAAATTTACACAGAAACACAAAATGCGACATACATCATCACTGAGAAGCTCTGTGTAGTGTCGGGGAGAGTATCGGTCCACCCAGAGTCGAGAGGCTTGGCCCTCTGGGTCTTCGGGATTGTCGTTCTCTTCATCTTCTCTGCTTTCGGGCTGAACAAGCACATCGTTCACACTGCTGGAATGTGACGCAAATTCAAAAAGGAAAAAAATCAAAAACCCATGTACTGCTGCATGTAATCAGATTGTTGATGTGTCAGTGTGAGAGAGACAGGTGGTGAGTTACCTGGCCAGCAGATCTGCAAGACGCTGAGATTCTTCTACAACCTGCTGGTGGCGCTGCACGATTTCAAGAGACAAAAAATGTCACCAAGTTTGCAATCCTCATACTGAATTTACTAAATACATTTCAAAATATAGGACGTCTGAAATGCATCGTACAGGTACATCCATAAAGAAAGTAAACTACAGAAAAGGGGTCACTGATATATTTTATTTCAGTGTAGGGCTGGGCAATATTAGCCTCGTGAGACCATCCTGATCTCGCGAGCTCCAGTTTTCTGCTTGCAGATCAGTCTGGCATCTTGAGGCAGAGAAAATTTGGAGCCGTTTGCCAAACGACCGGGCCAATCAGCGTTGGTTTTGAGGCGGGTTTAGGTGCGATGCAACGAGGAGCTCGCGAGATCAGGATGGTCTCACGAGGCTCAGCAAGCGGAAGAAACGCATGCAAATCTGACCTGATCTAGACACATTTTCAGACAGCGGTAGCCCTAATTCTGTTGAATGTATGAATAATAATTTTAAGTTATGGATGCCATTGTGTAAACATATCAATCATTTTTGCTTGCGTAAGTATGCACCGTTTTGTATCAAGACAACAATATCACAATTATACTTTGGCTGCAGATTACAATAAATACTTTGTTTGAAAATGGCAGTTATATTCTCTGCATTTGGCTAATCATGAAACTGTTTGGATGTATGGAAACTGATTATACTTTTAGCATGTGTGATTCCTGAAAAATCAACAGTGCGTTCCTGTGCAGGCTATTTGGCAGATTATACACAAACAACAGCGGTCACTGGTCACTCACCCTCTCTGCCTGTTGATCTCTCAACACATCTATTGGCACTGACAGCAGCCCCAGTGAACCATGGGAGTTTGGTACCAATCTCAAGTCCACTACCTGAAGACAATGTACAGAAGTGCAGTATAACATATATAGGCACTGGACCCCGGAGGTATGTATGCTGACAGTGAATCGGGATTTAGGAAAAGATGCTGCCCAAAATGTTTCATCAGCATCATTCAACATGGTTTCACCTTTGACTCTGCGTCTTCTGTTTGTTTGAGGTAGACCCGGCTCCCCGATGAGTCTGTCACACTGACGTACTCGCCCTCTAACGGAGGCCGCCTCAGCACATGCCGCGATGCTGACGCCGCCGTGGGAGGTCGCCTGGGCGTCTCTGGGATTGTAGCAAAGCCACTGATATCCAACACGGCTGGGGTAGACCTAAAAAACACAAACAGGTTCAGAAGTCTATGTATTCCCCCCCAATAATAGATACAGTATATTGTTCAATATATCAAATTTGAACAATGATAAATGCCCCATCACATGTTTCAATAGGCCAATGTTATGTCTGTAAATTCCTACTTTTTGTCTGAGCAACAATCAAAAAAGAAAATGGTATTCAAATTACTACCATAGAAAATAGAAAAAATAAAAATCCTCAAATTTGACACCGTTTTAAGCAAATGTTTGATATTTGAATTTGATACATTCTCTGAATTATTAATCTATATACCACAATTGATTTTCTGTCAATCAAATGATTGACTAAATAATTTCAGTATTGAAACAAGGAGTGCCTGAAAAACACTAGAATGCAAAAGATTGTTTAAAGAGCAACAAAAAAAAAACGTACATAAAAAGACAGACTTCAAAGGAATAGGACAAACAGATGATGTAATACTCAGTCTACACAGGTGATGTGTCACCAGCTGCAGTTCTTCCTCAGACAAGTAAGTGCTTTAGTGTATCTATAAATAGTAGCCTGCCATGTTCCATCCTTGTGATGTATTGCTTTAACTGCCTCTTATTTGTTTGCGATTTGAGTATTAGAGAAATGGGGATTTTTTTTTCTCCCCCCATTTAAATGCCTTACTATTGCTCATTTTGCTAAACTTGTTTTGGCTTTTAATAAAATGTTCTACATTCCCAATAATGCACCAGATATAAAACCAAGTATTTAGTGTAAAAAAATATATAATGCACAAAATGTCTGCTCTATACTGAGGTCTCCTTTCCCCTCACCACGTTCCAGGACATCAACAGTTTCCCCTTTCAGCTCATAGTGTGTATAACACCAGCCCATGCATCTCTCCTACCTGAAGGTGTCAGGGGGTTCATACTGCTCTGGAGAGGACGGCGGTGAGATGTCATCACTCTGTGACGGGGCTTTGCTCTCTTGAGTCTGCAGTGACTTGAAAAGTTGCTTGGACACTCTTGCATCCTGCTTCTGCCGCTTTGCCTTTGGGGCTGCCAGGGCAAAGTCAGATTAAAAAAGGCACAAACTTACAGCATCAAGCAAACACAACAAGGACATAACAGACACTGTGCTCTCAGGGTGAACTCACTGATGGACGGATCATCCAGCAGATGCTCTATGTCAGAAATGTCGCCTCCCGGACCCTGCTTCTGACGTTTCCCCGGCTTGAAAGATTCCTCTAAGCCATTCAAGAAAAGACATAAAAAATATAATCAATGCTGAAGTGATTAGTTGGTATTCAGGAATTCCCCCAGTGTGGGATTAATAAAGTCTAGTTTATCTTAACACAATCAATAGAAAAATTGCGATCTTTAAGTCATTTACCAAGAAAAACAGAATGCCAAACATTCACTGGATCCAGCTTCTCTTGTGAGGTTTTTCTAAGGTTTTGTGATATTGTGTTTAAAAAAAAAATGGATTAGGTTTGGGTTTTGTACTGTTAGTAAAAAGTTATTTATCGATCACACTTTGGAGTCTGGGACTGCTGGCGCTGCGACTCGGGCTACCTCGTGCTGTTGCCTCATTGTTTTAAGTTTGTTTTGTGTGGCTGTATGTGGCTTCTTATGAACTGTTGGTGTTTTTATCCCAACACGGTGCTCAACTGAGCACAAGCAGTCCTCTCAGTTTTCACTGAGAGGACTGCTTGTGATCCCAATTGTTTGGCTTGTATGCCACTCCACGCCAGCGGGCCGGGGCATTATGCCGACCGTGCTCCTGAGCTACACCTGGGACCAGCTCCTGCTTCACACTGCCTGGAAGATCATTGGTGTTAAAGAGCACTTATCCAAGCAAAGTATTTATGAACAGGCTTCTTTGCGACAAGCAAATAGAATTGTTAGCGAGCGACACGTCTCGCGTTCTGTACGCAGAATATGAGCTGCTGCCATCCGGTAGGAGGTTTAGAGTTCCTAGCTGCAGACTTAACCGTTTCAAAAACTCATTTATCCCAGTGTTTATTAAGCTCCTAAATGGCCACAAGTAAAAGGCAGAACAGGCCTGCATGACGATGGAGATTTGTAATTGTTGTACTTGTGATCTCTCTTTTTTTATTTATTTTATTTATTTATTTTGAGTAATGTTTAACTAATGCATTGCATGACACCACGTTGGGTTTAATACACCATCAGGACCATAGTACGGCCTGTTGTATGGTATTGTACAGCATCTGTTGTTTGTACATGCTGGCTGCAGCATGGGTTAAGTGCCCAAGACAAATTTTCCACGATGTGGGACAATAAAGTTAATATTGAACCTTGACATTGTGATGGGCAGGTTTGACTACTTTCTGACATTAGTTAGACTAAATGTTTCCTTGATTTAAATAAACAGCCGAGAGATGAATTGCTCTGTTATAAGGAGAATGTCACATATCATAAAATGAATGCAGACAACATCCCATAATAGGTTTGGACATTACTTTGCAGCTTCAGTCCCACTGTCCCAAACAAGGGCTGCGTGCAACCAAAAATGGTTAAAACCCACAAAGTTTAATTTTTCATTCGGACAAATCAAAAAGCTTTCATGTGTCAGGCGGAATTTGGATGCACATAAAATCTAATTTATGCACATTTATAATGATGCATTTCATCACCCGGCCCGTGGGCCATGACAAAAACTAGTTTTACAGTCTAAGATGCCAAATATAAGTTATTTATTTGAACAAAAAGACTATAAAGTAAAGAACAAATTCAAGTGTGAGGTGTGTTGACGGGTTGAGTATTTCTATCTGATAAAATTGTGCAGCCATTAAAAAAACATGAAATATTGGATTTTAATTGTGCTCTTCATGTACACATTATGTAGCTTGGTGGGAAATTAAAACAAACTGGAGTTGAGGGGTTAATCATACTGCATAATTTTACCTGCATGAAAAATGATCCACAAGTTTGTTGCCTACTAAAGTGAGTGCCAAGTTTTGTCCAAGACGGCTGTGATGTGGTTTAAAGAAATACAAACAAGCCAGAGCGTTTAGGCGTTGTAACGTTAGCCCTTTGTATACAGAACAGTCTGTGTCGGTGTAGCCCAAACAGAGACAGAGGGACGTGTGTGTATTTGTACGTAAGTTTATGAGGAAGTTACGCTCACAGGTCAGTAAGAGGTTCGGAGAATAAATTAACACAACAGTTAAAATGTAAGGCAGGCAAACGCCTGCTGTTTGGGAACATGCATTAAAAGGTGCTGCTAAAGTTTGTTAGCTGACGTTAATTCCTCACCCTCCATATCCGCCATCGCTTCCAGCTCGTCGGCGAATTGGTCCTCGAAGTCATCCTGTATCTCGAATAGTTCGTCATATTCGTCCATATTGGCTCGGATATGTACACGACACACCCAGAGACCCGGTAATGTGTTAAACACACTTTTCACGTGAATATTTACTTCGCTATTTGAGCAGCCAGCCGCCGCTTTAAAAGAGCCAGAGCCCTTGAAGTTTCCCGGCAATTTGTGTTGTGATGTGAAGTATTACTTCCGGGTAAAGCGAGTCTCCCGTCGTCTGATTGGTTATTCATTTATTTCTCGACTTCCGTCATGCACCGTAGAGCGACATTTGGATGAAATTAAAAATCAAAGTTTGGCCTGAAGGTGGCGCCAGAGGAAAGACTATGTTTATATCTTACTGTAATACTGTAATTGTGCATGCAGACACTATTACATGAAAATAGACAGTAAGCATGTCTTTGTCCCACTATTCTGATAACACTATTGACATAACGATAATTGCCATGTACTGGAATGAAGAATGTTCAAACTTTTGGAATAACAAACAAGCAATGCAAGCAATTCCCTACTTACATTATTCTAAATGACTTGCATTAGTACATACACATATGTTTACTATATTTGCTCATCACATACATATTTATACTCCTGTCCATACTGTATATACTGTATCTCACCTATAGAGTATTTATACGTACACTACTTCCCATACTTTATGCTTTGTATATATATTTTACACTTTATATTTTGATAACTGCTGCACATGTTTATAAGCTACTTATATATCTTTGTGTATTCATATCCCTCACTGTCTATTCTATATATTAATACTATACATCAACCCGATACTGCTTTTTACACCTCTGGTTAGGTGCATTTTGTTGTGTTAGTAGTAGTACTCTGTGGAATGACATTAAAACATTAAAGTTGAATCTTATCTAATATAATGTAAAATTGCAACTCATGACTTTTCGAAAATAAGTTTTTCTTGCACACAAAAAACTTTGTTCATTTGAAGCTTTTACATCATTTACATTTTGTTCTGTTTGTGTGTGTGTGTGTGTGTGTGTGTGTGTGTGTACATCAATGTGTGTGAGAAGAGAGAGAGAGAGAGAGAGAGAGAGAGAGAGAGAGAGAGAGAGAGAGATTAATGATGATGTGTGTGTTACGTCAGGGTGTCTCCATCACCACCATCTGCTCCTTACAGTAGACAAACACTGGCTAGCAGTTTGTGTGTGACACTGAGTTAATCTCACATCAGAGAGCATGAAAGCAAAGTCAACATAACATCTCTGCCCCTTCCTCTTGGACTTCCCGTCCTCTCATGTCCCTCAGTGAAAAATGTCCAGATGTGTTAAGAGTTTTTTTTT
This sequence comes from Gymnocephalus cernua, assembly GCA_023631565.1. NCBI lineage: Eukaryota > Metazoa > Chordata > Actinopteri > Perciformes > Percidae > Gymnocephalus > Gymnocephalus cernua. The sequence continues at coordinate 15,093,450 of CM042427.1, read as the reverse complement.
TAAGTGCATGCTGCGAGGTGCTGACCAGTGTGTGTGTGTGTGTGTGTGTGTGTGTGTGTGTGTGTGTGTGTGTGTGTGTGTGTGTGTGTGTGTGTGTGTGTGTGTGAAATAAGGTCACATTTAAGAAGACACACTTCTCTAGCCTACCATGCCTTATTCTGAAAATGTTTTCAGCTATTTAACCTTTTTACGATCATTGAATTAGTTGTGATTTATATCTGTATGTCTTGAATTTTCAGACATCAATTAACACTAAATGTATATATACGTTAGTGTTTTTTTATTTAATTAACAGCAAGATTGCTGGACATCTGTTAAATTCTCTGACCACGATCTACGAAACCAGAGTGCTGAGGAAAGGACAAGTAATTTGCGTTGACGGGTTACATCCGCTATTCCAGGCGTATGAGGTGCTGACATAAGGCAGAAGATATAGGGTGCCGTCCTTACAAACCAACTGGGCTCACAAGTCATTTATTCCTACCAGCATTACACTACTGAATAAGTTATGATAATACGTGTGATAAAATGTGTGATAATACTGCACGTTGGTATAATATTAAAATGTCACTGATGATGTTGCACCTCACTATTGATAGCCCACTGGTGCTAATGATTGTGCACTTTACTATTTTATAATGTAGAGATACTTGGTGTTGTGTATTGTTGTTGTTGGGGGGGGGGGGGGGGGGGGGGGGGGGCGTTAGTGTTCCTCATCTGATGAGCTGTATGGTGCAAGATGAATTTCCGAAAGGATCAATAAACATGTATCTATCTATCTATTGTAACTTTTATTCTTGTCTGTAACTTTTATTCTTGTATTTCAATTGTTTTCATGTAAAGCACCTTGAATTGCCCTGTTGCTGAAAAGTGCTATACAAATAAAGCTGCCTTGCCTTGCCTCAGGAGTATATATACTAGACATGCAGGCAGAGGAATTGAAAGTTCTTTTCTCACCATCCCACGATGAAGAAGAAAGAAAAATGCACAATAGATAAAAACAAGACATTCTTACCACAAGATTAAAAAAGTGCTCAACAGATAGGGATATTTTTCTAACACTTAAACTAAAACAATAAACGGCAACAATATCACAAGACAAAATCACAAGACGAAAACACAAGAATGTCACAAGCAGCGAAACTTGTTATATGATGTGTTGTGGTAGAGCAGAAAGATGTGCAAAAATGCAATAATGGAAAAAAGTTGTCAGGATGCAAGAACATGCTATATACAAAAAAACAGCAGCAACTTCAGAGTCCAGAGTTTTTGTGCAAAAATATGCTATTTATGTTTTTTTTTATGTTTTACTTTCTCTATGCATCTGTACTCATTTATGTCTTTGTGCTGCTGTAGCAAGTGCATTTCGTCTCTGGGGATCAACAAAGGCTTATCTACCTTATTTTGAAAATATAATACTAATGTTGTTATGTGTAGTATGTGTGGTAATTTGTAAGTGATGTAAACGTCACATTACTATTAGGAAGGATATATTCAAAAGTAAAAAAAAATAATCTTTATTACAAACCCCTTCCATCTAAAGATATTTCCCCAACCTGGTACTTAAAAACATTTCCAGGTGTTTCTCGATGTTAAATCTTCCACATAACTTCTCAGTAGGGCTGAACCCAGAGTACTTGCAGTCAAATAGAGCGGATCAGGCTCAATAAGAAATTGTAACACTCATCCAAAAATATCAATGAATAGGTATGATATCTGCAGTTACATTGTAGGATTGTATTCTAAAACATTATCTGTGTCCATCGTCAATCAATAATGCAAAACCCCAAATGGATTTATCTTCAAACATTAAATTATTTTAAGAAAGGTCTTCTTAAAAAAAAAGATAGATTGAAAAACAACTTGTGGCCGCACGCATTTAAGATTAGGTGTCATGGTTTTCAAATATTGGCTGTCTTATTGGAGTAGAAACAGACTAATTGATTCCTTCCTAAAAGTAACTGAATTAAACTTTAAACAGTTAAGAAACTGTTGAACTAATTCTTTCTCACACTTTCACAGACCCTATTTAGCACTTACCAGCAAATATGTGTGTTTAGACGCTAATGATTATAAATATGCTATTGCCAATGATTGACTGTGTGTGTGTGTGTGTGTGTGTGTGTGTGTGTGTGTGTGTGTGTGTGTGTGTGTGTGTGTGTGTGTGTGTGTGTGCATCAGCGTGGACTGTGGTCCACATGAGTATCTGCTGTACTCCACTGCTCACCCAAATCATGCACTCCATTATCCCCTAGCACAGTGTGTGTGTCAGCGCTGCAGCTGCCACATTAAGGTGATGTGTTTAATCATCAATTCAACCAGGGGACTGCCCTCTTCACACATCCACCAAACACTCACTTTTGGTAACAGCGAGGTCAGCTTGTAGTTCAGCCGAGAAGGGACTTTTACCAGGGACTGGAGTGTGTGTTTGACTGTGTGTGTGTATGTTAAAGTTAGTCATTTTTGTATATGTGTTGGAAGGGAAGTGAGCAGTGTCTGCTGGTCTTTAAGTTTTTAGGGAGTGTAAAGTGGTTTTCTTGGTGTTCAGTGTCAGGTTATGAGAGGCGGTCAATGAGAGTGACTGTACAGGTGTAAAGGTTGAATTCAACAGGTGTAAGGTGTCGCTGTAAGGAAAGGCCACTGCAAGTTGGTGTATTTTTAAGTGTGTGTGCATTGTTGTGAACATTGAGGATGTCTAACTATACCATCAACTTCTACGCTATGTCGGAGTCCTTCAGCTCCTATGACATTATTGTCATAGTTACCTACTTTCTTCTGAACCTCGCTGTCGGCATCTGGGTGAGAGTCAGATGTGTATATCTGTGTGTGTGTGTGTGTGTTTTTTGCTTGTGTGCATGTTCAGTTTATGTGTGTGTGTTGTGGATGCCTGAGTGTAACAGCTTTCTCTGTCAGTCATCATGCAGGGTGAGCAGGAATACTCTGAGCGGATATTTCTTGGCTGGACGGGACATGGCCTGGTGGCCGGTGAGTGTGTGTGTGTGTGTGTGTGTGTGTGTGTGTGTGTGTGTGTGTGTGTGTGTGTGTGTGTGTGTGTGTGTGTGTGTGTGTGTGTGTGTGTGTGTGTGTGTGTTGTGTGTGCAACATTACACTACTAATGTTGTTTTTGTGGATAAAGACAGAAGAGAAATTTATAATTATTGGGATGGTATGTGTCTACTGTAGTTGGAGGAAGCTTTTCCTGATAAACTGATAAAATATCTGCAAATATCAATAAGCTAGTATACCCAATATGTAATTTGTGGATTCCATTTTATGATACTTTATACTTCTACTCCACTACAGTTTAGATGGAAATATTGTACTTTTTTTTACTTTATTCCTTTTTTTAACATATGGATAGCTTATAAAATACAACACATTGACGAAGATTAAATAAGATGTTCCCAACCCTTTTTGGGTTGTGACGCCTTACAAAAAAAGCAGTGTCTGGTTTGGGCTCCATTGTGACGATTCCGAGTCTGTCTATGAGTTGTTAGTTCCACCAAAGTGTGTTTTCCCCTTCTCAGATAATAATTGAGGTAGTTGTTTAGGCCCAAAGAGGCAAAAGTCCAACAAATTAATAAACATTTTTGTATCAGAATTTTTTTTTTTCTCTCTTTTCTCTCTTGCCCCATTATTCATCTCATGACCCCTCAGATCTATCTTGTGACCCCTTGGAGGGGGTCCGACCCCTAGATTGGGAACCACTAGACTAATAAACTAAATGAAGTAGTTAAAACTAGCTCCCCCTAGATAAGCTTAGCTACAACTGCAAAATGATGCTTATACATTGATGCATAAACAACAATGTCATAGCTATACAATAATATACTAGCCATTTCTTCTGCAGAACAAGTACTTTTATATTTGATACTTTAAGTAGCTTTTTAGTAAACTTATGAATACAGGACGTTTACGTGTAACGGAGTATTTTTGCATTTTTGTATGGTATTTTAACTCAAACAATATTTCTTCCATCACACAGATTGGAGCATCTCTCTTTGCCAGTTCAGAAGGCTCAGGTTTGTTTATTGGTCTGGCTGGGACCGGAGCTGCAGGAGGCATCGCTGTCGCTGGTTTTGAATGGAATGTGAGTGTACATACACACACACACACACACACACACACACACACACACACACACACACACTCACACACACACACACACACACACACACACACACACACACACACACACACACACACACCTGTCTAATAAACAAAACATTATGAGATGCTATTCTAATTTATCTATTAATAACAATGCATTGTAGTCTGGAATGAAGCAGAGCTAGCCTGCTACTCGATGTACATGTTATTTCTTTTGTGGTTTGTCTTGTATTAATAGGGCTGACTAGACATAAACTATGTAAGAAAACACAACCTAGAGCTACAATAACTAATCTCCCTTTTATATCTGAAAATAAAACAATTGACATCAGCACTCATCTAATTATACCTTTGAACGTGTCCAAACCAAAGACATAAAATGAGTTTGTATTTGTGTTTGTGTTTTACCTTCCTTCAATGACCGTTGCAGGCAGCCCGCTGTAGGGGGCAGCAGCAGAACGTTTTTTTAATATCAAGCTGTATTCAATTTGAACATGAGGCTCAAGTCAAAGCAACACTGCAAACAAAAGCTTGCACATGCAGGGCACTTAAAGTTTCAGTTTTACCTCAGTTTGGCCCAAAAGATTAGGGTAAGGGTTTCTTTATCTCCTGATGCGACTGTTGCGAACAATCTGGTCATACCTCTCTGTCCACTTTCTGTATTTTTCCCCTCTTTTTCTCAGGCCACCTATGTGTTACTGGCTCTGGCATGGGTATTTGTGCCTGTCTACATCTCCTCAGGGGTTAGTTTGTATACACACACACACACACACACACGCACACACACACAAACATGTGCATGTCTGCTTGTTAAGGCTGGTTCAGCAGGTACATTTAGGTGCCAAGAGACATTCTCCTTACCAGCATTCCCCGCCTTGAAAATTCCCCAACAGGGTGTTACACTACACAACACCACACACACACTATTTGTGTCCGTTGGTACAAATTATAAGGGAAGTGTCGACAAACCTATGTTGAGGTAACATTATTGTGTCATTATTAAACAATGTTACAAATAAAGACTGATTGATTGATATCAAACTTGTCTACAGTTACCAGCTGCTAATTGGCAGATCATACGCAGCATCTTAAGTTTGTCTCTTCTGTGTAGCTGCAATGTGCTGAAGATGTTTTGTGTGTGTGTGTGTGTGTGTGTGTGTGTGTGTGTGTGTGTGTGTGTGTGTGTGTGTGTGTGTGTGTGTGTGTGTGTGTGTGTGTGTGTGTGTGTGTGTGTGTGTGTGTGTGCAGATCGTGACAATGCCAGAGTACCTGGGCCGTCGTTTCGGAGGAGAGAGGATCAGAACCTACCTTGCTGTCCTCTCGCTGCTGTTGTCTGTCTTCACAAAGATATCCGTACGACAAAGTCACACACAAAGACTCAGCATCACACTCACTATTTGGCTGCATCGGCTTTCCAGCCTTTAACATCATCTATGAATGTTTGCTGGCATTGTTGACAGAAGTGTTATGTTTCCGTCTCCAGACCGACCTGTTCTCTGGAGCCCTGTTTGTTCAGGTGTGTCTGGGATGGAACCTCTACCTGTCCACTGTCCTCATGCTGGTGGTCACTGCTCTCTACACTATTGCAGGTACACAAACAACCATACACATTTACACAATTACATCCTGTAAAACTACTTTCATGTTGTTTTTTAAATACATTGAAAAGATTCTCATAACACACACTCACTTCCCTTCAGGTGGTCTTGCTGCTGTCATCTACACCGACACTCTACAGACATTAATCATGATTATAGGAGCAATCATCCTAACAATCACTGGTATGCACAATTATCATAAATGATAAACAAACACAACAACTGCAGTTATTCTTAAGGATTTTATAGTTGGAGTTGTGTTCCCCATCTACAGCCTTCAAGGAAATTGGTGGCTACAGCAACCTGGAGCGTAGGTACAGCATGGCGGTGCCCAGTAAGATCATTCCCAACAGTACCTGCCACCTGCCACGTCAGGATGCCATGCACCTGTTCAGAGATGCCGTCACTGGAGACCTGCCCTGGCCCGGCATGACTCTGGGGCTCACCATACTGGCCACCTGGTACTGGTGCACTGACCAGGTACATTTATATACACACACACACACACACACATGCACACAAAGCACACAAAGCACAAACCACCACAGCTGCAGATGTAGCTTATAGTGCAGTTCCTTTAATGGCCCTCTTAGAGGCTTACTACAAAACCCCTCACTGACTTGAAGTAAAGTAGGAAAACTCCTTACTTTTTTTACTTTATGAATCTAATAATTTTAATAGGTTTTCTGGCAGCACTGAAAATGATTTGTTCATAAAAAATATACAAAAGGATTTTTTTAGTGCTGTCTTTTTAATAGTTTTGGCAGTGAAAAATACTTTGCACATCTATAACATGAGACGGGTGCATCGGAGGGGGACGAGTAGGTCAAAAGTTGCAAAGAAACTCCCACACACTGTCTAACATGCAAAGATAAATGTATTAGCTGGCAATGTTGCCTACTTCTTCTGCCAGTTTCTTTGCGGTTGTTTTTGACCCACCAACTGTTGAAATCTGTGGACACAGGCATGCAGCAATATCACCACTTTGCCATACTGGATTTAGCTGTGCCCAGTGGTTTGTTTCATATTTGTAAATTAAACAGAAAGTGAGCATGCCCAAAGTGTTCGTACATTTTACAGAAAAAATGGTGTTTACTCAACAGAAATTTGGTAAAAGTTGATGAAGGAAGTTACTGCAAAATGATGTTTCCAACAAACCGTTTTGTTAATTCTCTTAGTCTATGTCTTTGTCCTCCCCCTAAGAAAGAATGGTAAAGTACTCAATCTCCAGAAAGAGCAACTAAATGGACCTTGTCGTGAGACTGTTTTGACTACTGAACTTTCAATCTCATTGTATATTTTGTTTGGTTTTGTCCATACTACTTATACCATACAACACTGTATTCTAATAATTTGGCTGCATCCACAAATTTCAGCAAAAGAAAAAAATACTACACTTCAAAAATCCGGAGAGAAACCTAAAAGCTACCATTATGTTTTTCTTTAAGGTAAAAGCAGACATACTTAAAAATACTTCACTGTACAAATATACTATGATCCAACTCTTCTGGATTATTTCCAGAATAGATGTCTGGGTGAAGATGCTGTAGGTCGAGTTATGTACTTTCCCTTTCAGTATGATCAACTTTCCTGAAATATTGAGATGTTAACTGCTGCATGATTCTTGAATCAGCTGTTAATTTACCTGACCTGGTTGAGGCAACAACAGAGCTGGGCAGCAACAATTTGTATTTTTTTTTTTTATTTACAACATTTACTTTTGGTCCCACGTCAGTGTTTAAAATTGCATTTGTACCAGTTATCAACACAGAAGCCCTACCCTAACACCAACAGTAACCAATCACAGTGGTACAGTATCAACACCAGAGCCTGACTGTAATATCAGTGGCGAGACCTAATCGGCTGATCTTGCATGTCACAGATACACCGCATCTGTGTAGGTTGGATATGGAAAAATACATTTTACAGTGTCCTGAAAAAAAACAAACAGTTGAGGTAATTAACAATATTTGTTCGTAAGATTGTTATCAAGACTGGAGGGCCTGAGTTGGCAAGGCAGACTATCACAGCTGACCAACAGCTGACTGGTTATCATCCATAAAATACCCTACCTCTGGTGGAAATCTTAGCACAACTCTTGGAGGGATCCATGCCAAAAAAAGTGTGGGTTTATTTCCTCCCAGGTATCAGTATCAGCCTCTTAAATTCATTACCCCTCCCGGACACTACTGAAACTCTCCACACTTTTAGCCATGACGCATTGGTTATGAAGTTGATGTGATTCATTTACAGACAATACCTCTTAAAACTTATCATCAGATCAAACTGCCAACTCTTGTTGACATAGTCAAAAATTCCCAATTAAATATATCTGTTGTATGTTGAGCCTAAGGGTTCAAAAACAGGAAATGACACGCATGCCAGAGATAGAGAAGTTTCCACACTGAAGAGTCACCACTTTCTTAGCAGGATGTCTGTATCAACAATCATCCTCGTGTAGCTGTGCTGGCCCAAAGTTCTACCGGTCAGCCTTGTTATTTTGAGACCCTTTCTTCTGTGGCACTCCACCTCGTGGCCTTAAGTGTCTAAAATTGCTCAGTTTTGAGAAAGATACTCCTAGTAACCCTGATGGGTTGGCTGGCTGCTGTGGCATGGCATGATCAGTTTTCCTGTAACTCGGGCTGTGGCGTCGTGGCGACCGTCCGGAGCGTGTCTCTACACGCGAATTAGGCTGCAGCATTTGACCCTGCCAGTAGCGGTGTCCTCCAATCACAGGGACAGCTGCTCGGGTGGGGCGGTGAAAACTTCCTGGTTTGGCGATAATTACTTTAGGTCCTCTCTGTCGGGCATCACGACCTGGAGAATTTGAGGTCTGAAACAACTAGACAGAGAGAGGAAGCAGAGAGAGATGAGTAAGGCATCATGCAATCCAGAAGAATTACACATGGTTTCTATTTGTGAGGCTACAGATAATGTAGACTGTCCTATGTATTTCACCAAAATATCCTCTTATTTCCATTAAATCTTTTATTTTGTGGATTTTACCTCCTGCCTGTGTTTTTCAAGTGTGACTGTGTGTGTGTGGACGTGGTCAGCTCGATGAGGTATGTGTGTGCATGCTCTGGTCAGAGCCGTTACTGATATGACCGGAGAGGATCTAACCAGATGTAGCAACCACACAAGTTATGTCCTGTCTTTTTTGTTGAAACTACAGAATACACAAGGTAAATCAGAAAATCCAGCACTGTCTCCTGCCTCATCTGTCGCCAGAACACAACGCAGAGATCACAAAAGGGCGAAGCACACACAGGTTACATCGGTGAATGTAAATCCTATAAACTACCCATTTAACACATGGAGTACCTCAGGGAACAATGCTCAGCCCTTTGCTATTTTCTACTTACTATATGCTCACATATAAAAAAAATTATGATACTCCTTTGATTCAAATGATAATAGGGCTTTTCACACTGTGTTCTCTTAGCTTAGTGGGTTAACAATGTAGTTAACCGAAGCCTAAGGCTATACACTTCTACTAGCCCTGGACTTAATGTCTGTTGGAACATGTAAGTCATGTTAACATTCAATCATTCTATTGCATACTAAGCCCTGTTTCACACTGGCTTCACACTGTGACATTTGATAGTAGTTTGAAATAACAGCAATGAAAAGTAACGTCTATATAAATCCGTACTAATGTTAGCAAGCTAATAATCTTCCACTATCAAAGGCTAGTTCGCCTTAACTTAACAACATAATGGGTCAGACTCCTACCAAGGCTACAGTACCAATGCTATGTGCAATGGCTACAGGGTTATGACCACAAATATGTCTGAAAATGGTTTTATCCTCTTTTGAAATATCGACAAATATTCACATTAGCTGCAGTCCATTTTTATTTGCAATACATGCTTTATTACATCCCAATTAGACAACTGTTAACTCTCTTGATTCGTCTGAGTCAATACAACCTATTCAAGCTTCAACTAGTTCAGAATGCCGCAAGGCTGCTCACAAGATCTCATAGAAGATTATATAGAACACCAATTTTAGCACCTTTTCAGTAGTTGCTTGTGTGTTTTAGAGTCAATAAAAAATGGGGCTGGCTCTTAACCCCGTTTCTAGAAACACATTATTTAAGAATGGCACTTTCTTAAAATTGTTTTTATTATGTGCTTTACAGCATTTGTTCTTTTAAATGTTATCTGTTAAAATGCACTTTATTTTAATCCTATTTCATTACACTATACAATTCTTGTTTTAATGTCTTTTGAAAAGTATAAATGAAGTTACTACTATTATAGTTATTATTTGTGTTTCTCTTTATGTAGGTGATTGTACAGCGGTCCCTGTCTGCTAAGAACATGAGTCACGTGAAAGGAGCATCTATCTTGGCTGCCTATCTGAAGATGCTCCCCTTCATCTTCATCATCCTCCCTGGCATGATCAGCCGAGTTCTCTATCCAGGTGCGTGCACACCCATGTGGGCGGACACACACACACACCTTTTAATTTGGATAGAGGAATGACATGTTTACTGTAAGCAGGTAGTGGCTTGTTTAGACTCTTCTGGTGAAACACACCCATTTTAAGTGGGATTTATATAAATCTCGTAACAAACTAACATAAGGCAGTGTGTGTGTGTGTGTGTGTGTGTGTGTGTGTGTGTGTGTGCGTGCGTGCGTGCGTGCGTGCGTGCGTGCGTCTTTCCTGAGTAGGACTGAACTGCCTACTTGTTCATGTCAAACATTATTCCTGGGAACCTCCACACTTGTTTTTGCTGGTGATTACTCATTTATCATTTAAAAAGAAATTCAGATTAAGACGAGAATCGTCTCAACATCTACTTGTCAGTGTTGCAACTAATAAAACCATAACCGAAAGATATTCAATTTACAATTATATAAAACAGAGAAACAGCATGTTGAGAAGCTGAGACTTGCAATTTTTCCTGTAAAAAAACTTGTATTGATTGATTATTAAAATTGTCAGTCAATTAATTGACTCATTTTTACCTCGACAATTAACTTTTCTTTTTATTATCAATTAATCTGTTGATTATTTCAATTCAAATAACCACTTAATTGTTTAGTCTGTAAAATGTGAGAGAACAGTACGAAATGGCTATCACAACAGCCAGCCAGGCTAGCGAACAACAGTCTATAATCAGAACAGAAAAAACAGCAAACTGTCACATTTGACAACCTGGAATGAGCAAATATGTGTAATTTTTGCTTGATAAATGACTTAAAATATTAATTTCTGGCCATCAATTATCCATCAATTGACTAAGCTATTGATCAACTAATTGTGTCAAGACCAAAGGATTGGAAATACTGTCCTATATAACATAATACCTGTCCTATGTGCCTATGCGGTGATGCGTGTCCTTGTCTGCGGAGCTGCTGTGATTCGCGGATGAGGGCATTGCTGTCGTCTGACTGGCTGGGCTCCCGCAGATCCAGCATGCTCTGGGAGAGGCGTGCCATCATGTTGAACCCATCTCCTTGGCGATGCCCACGCCCTGACCCTGTCGTCACTCCGTTGGTCAACGGGTCACTTGGCCCTGGCTGGGGACATTCATAAAACTCCTCTTCTGATGCCGTGGAGGTGCTTGAAGGACCATCATTGGCTGCTCGGTCACACATGACCTTCGTGCTGTCTTGGCTGCCCTCGCCGGTGCTGACAGAGTCTCTGCTGTCAGCCTTTGATGTTATGCGGCCACGGCCTGGCGCCAGACTTTCCAATTGGTCCATTTTCATCAAAATGACCTGTGGCTGGCCAGGCTGCTCTGAGGGGGCGGGGTCTATGACTAGCTGCAGGGTGCGGCGTTTAGGAACAGGAGGTGCTGCAGTTTGAATCTCTGGAGTTTGTGATGGTTGTGAATCAGCAGTAACACTGGATGGTGATGGTGCATTCGGTTTGTTTGTGTCTTGTGTTAAAGGTGTGTTGGGCTGCTGAGGAGACTCCCTGGAATCTGGTGCATCAGTTTGGTCTTTATTCGGAGCTGTGTGCGTTTGCTTTTCGAGCTGTTGGTTGGTTTGACTCAGAGGAGTAGAGGCCTCTGCTGCTGTATTCCCAGAGAGATTTTCTGCTGCTCCTGCAGCGTTTGCATCCCGAACTGAAGCAGGTTCCTCAGTCTGTGGTTGTACTAGTGTTAGTGGTGCGCTAAAGCGTATAGCCTGGCTGGTCTCAAACCTCTCCGACCTCTGTAAGTGAACCTGATTAGCTCGCTTTTCATCCCTGATGTTAATGAAGCCAATCACGTCGCTTGGTGGGTCTGGCTCTGGCCAGGTGGGCAGGTACTTGACCAAGTACACTTTCTCCAGATGGGCTAATCCTGGATGTAAGGGTGGCTCTTCGATGACATGCTTAAGACGTCCTTTAGTAATCTTTAGCTGAGTGGGATTCTGGGAGTTCTTGTTGCTTGAATTCTGGTCAGAAGGAGTCGGACTTGTGTGGGTTCCCGCGGCAACAAGGGCGTATTTGGGATTGATGAGCTTTCGGGCAACAGCAGCTGACACCGGAGCAGGAGCCGCCTGAGGGATCGGGTCAGGGATTGGTTCATCTACCATGGGGACATGGTTGAGAGACACACCTCTGGACCCGAGGTAAAGATCATGAAACTGCAGGTCGAAGGTCTCCACTGCCTGTCCTGTGATCACAGTGATGAGGTTACGGTCCAAACGAGATGAGGTCCAGGTGAAGCTGGAATAACACAGACATGGAAACATAAATTCAGTGACTCCCCTATTAATGTGCTTATCTGACGGGTGCTCAGATTTCTTCTATGTCATAACTCTTACTGAAAAAGCATAGTTTATGGTTTAATCATAATTAAGCACTGCAGAGGGTCATCAACACCGCACAGAAAATCATTGGCTGTCCTCTCCCTTCACTTCAGGATATTGCACACACCCGCTACCTTTCTAGAGCAAGAACATTGTTAAAGACAGTTCTGACCCTGGTCACCATTTCTTTGATCTCCTCCCCTCAGGGAGACACTACAGGTCCATCAGAACACAAACCATCAGACTAATGAACAGTTTCTTTCCAAAGGTCAACGTCTCTGCCCCCATATTCACATTTCTTATTGGTGTTTTTACAATCCATTATATTGATCTGTGCAATATATTTATTATCTCAACTACCTGCACTTATTTTATGATGAATGTTGAATGAATGTTGTTGTTTGTCTTAAGTTATACAGTATATGGATGTGAGCAATATAGTTTTATTTTAAGTTCCGTTGGGAGGAGCACACGTAATTTAGTTGTGTTCATTGTAAAATAGTGTCAAAAGGCTTCTTATTTTATCTTAATCATTACACCAGTGGTCATGCATCACATTAGGGCTGGGCGATATGGAGAAAATCAAATATCACCATATTTTTGACCAAATACCTCGATATCGATACCTCAACGATATTGTAGTGTTGACTATTGGTGCTTTCACAAAATATTTACACAATGAGATTTTTGATAAATAATCATCAGTAATGTGGATATAATGACTAAGTGGGTAAAGGCAAATTATAGTAGTAGTATAACAGTTACAACAGTCAGAAAACGTTCACTAAAGTGGGTAAATCACTTTACTGTAATGCAGCCTTTAAAACCAGGAAAAGACAACACTTATGTCATATTACGATATCCAAAATCTAAGACGATATCTAGTCTCATATCACGATATCGATATAATATCGATATATTGCCAAGCTCTCCATCACATCTACATTATGCTCTTCTCATGATTTCCCTCTTCCCTTCAATATGTATTGGTAAATATGAAACTACAGTCAGTCCCTCCAGAAAAACGCGATTATGCGATCGCATAATTCAATGCCAAAGTCTGCATATTTATGCGGGGGGCGCATTTTTTCAAATACGCCGCACTTTCGCAGCATAAATTGCCGATTTCCGTGCAAAATATGCGGGGCTTGCATGATTTAATAATCCCCGCAATTTTCGTTGCAAAAAAGTCACATATATCTCAGCAGAAAGTGCAAAATGTTGCGTTTACTTCACACAAGAGCAGCCTTTTTCCCCTGTTGCCATGGGAACATTATGAAGTGACGTAATTACGCCTAGTGAGAACAGGGTCTTGGGGGAATCACTTTTTTTTCTCTGTTTCATGAAACCGCAGTTTTTGCAAGTTTCCGCAATTTCATCGCATAAAATTGCATAAATATCCCACATATTCCATCGCATTTTTAAAGAAAATGTGCCGCATAATCAAGGATTTTTGCCTGCAACAATCACAAAAAAACTGGAAGGACTGTACAGTATAGATGACAAAATGAAATGTATGTGTGTGTTGAAGTGAACGTTTATAGGTGTGGATGATCTGCCTAGTTCACAAAAATTGGCATTGGCAAATAAAAGTCTGCATGCTGCAACAACGCAAAAATGTCAGCCATCTCAGTGTTCCAGCTATTATGATAAACGTGTAAGCTGACAGTTGCCTATTTCCACATCCAGCAGACGTGGAGCATATTAGCATTCATTTGGAGTGGTGTTTCTGGCTACACAACACATTTCTCCCTGCTGCTAACTTTATCTGTCTGCTGTTTGGCTCTGGGCAGGGAGTGTGGCTGCTGCTGCTACGGGAAACTGGGTGAAACTAGCTGAGAGCGGTACGACTGATCCAAAACAGTAAAGCTGTGAGCCAAACAAACCAAAACAATGAGCTAAAATATACCAAACACTCTGTGGAGAAAGTGGAACTGCAGAGTCCGGCGACCATTTTATGTAGCTTTGTTTCTTCGTGTGACCCCTTTCATACGTCACATAGCAAATTAAAATATTGATTAGAGTAGCTTTAAACACACAAATAAACGATACGCAGAAGTGCGCAAAGTTCACGCACACTCACAACATACTGTGTAGTACACTGCTGCTCACCTATATGAACCAGAGATAGCTTTGTCTCCATCTACCAGGAGGAACTTCTGGCTCAGTGCTCCACGCACCTTCTGTGCTGACCGTGTGAAGAACTCCACACCTCCACAGCAGCGTACGCGCAGATTCTATACACACACACACACACACACACACACACACACACACACACACACACACACACACACACACACACACACACACACACACACACACACACACACACACACACACACACACACACACACACACACACACACACACACACACACACACACACACACAGGGTAAATGATATGTAAAGAGAGGCTCTTGGGGATTTAGTGTTGATGGGAGGAAGGATTTTGGTGAATAAAAGGGAAATACAAGCCACAAGAGATTAGGGAGACCGAAAAGAATGAGTTTTCTTGTTGCTCCAGAACAGTTCCTCTCTATTAACACCACAATGCTATTGTGCTGGCTGACTCTACAGGTTAGAGCACGGACTGTATCTATATGTATGTACATGCTTGTACGACACACCCTGCGATGTTTGTCTTTTGCCCTGTGATAAGGGTGTGGTTCCTGGCCGAGCATTACCTCGTGAGTTGTTCTGTGCGAAATCTCACAGAGGACACTAAGCACAGGAGTCGCAAATGCTCATAATTACAGCAGAGATGGCAGATAAGAAAGAGGCTGAAAGAGAGGCGAGGTCAGGCGGTGGAAGCTATGGGGAAGGAAGAAGGAGAAATGAAAGAGAAACATGTTACAAAGAGTAAAGTGAGAGTGTGCATGGTTTATCTAATTGTCTAATGGCAGGAGAGACAGGAATGTGCTCAGTCTTCCTGGTACAAAGCATTTAGAAAAAACCCTATTAAAAGATTTTCTTTTACTGCCTAGACCAGTTACTCTCAGAGAGTAAAAGAATACCAAAGACATTCACCCTATGGCAAAACAACTAGCTGGTACATGCACCTTATCAAGGCCTTTCAAATATTGCAATATACGTATTATTGAAAATGTCTTAAATAAAACACATTTTATTTGAAATGTTTTGAACTGGAGCTTTTTAAAATATACAGTTTTATATTGTTATATAGTTATCAAGCGTAGACATCTATCCAACTAGCTCATCTCCCAGCTTATCAAAACATCATCTGGGTGTGTGTGTGTGTGTGTGTGTGTGTGTGTGTGTGTGTGTGTGTGTGTGTGTGTGTGTGTGTGTGTGTGTGTGTGTGTGTACCTTTAGGTGTCCACGGTGCATATCAGCTCTGCCACACATGGAAAGAAAGCAGGGGACTGCAGCCGTGTCAATGATTATGTACACAGGGACTTTGCGTTTGTAGGCAGCATCCAGCAGGTCTCGAAAGATATCCACGTCTGTAAACACATCCATCACCACGGCTATCACCTACACACAGGCACCCCCCCCCCCACACACACACACACAAAGAAAACACACAGAGGAAATCATTAATGGCGTTAGTATTTCCTGGTCTGCGAGGGAGTGTTCGATTTAACAATATTACACCCATTAAATCATCAAAGGAAGCTGGGCACTTGTGAAAACTGCATCTAAAAAGGCACTTAAACCCTCAAAGACAAAGAATATCGGAACATAGATGTTCCATTAAGAGGCTGCAAGAAACAAAGATTGCTTTGCAGAGTGGTGACAGAGTGTGAAGTGTCCGGACAGTGTGGGTTCTGTGGGTTCAACACAATACTAGTGACAGCATGGTATTCTTCACACAGCACTGTCTACTCATTCTTCACCTGACCCAGTTTAATTTTTAAAACTAGGCAGAGTTCGGTCCCAAAGAAGGACAATTTAGGGAATAAGATGGTCAAGAAAATAGCTCTGGAAAAAAAAAGCTAGTTAGTGAACCTTGAGGTTAGAATATGTTACCATTAAGTTTCAAATCAACTTTATTGTCATTATACTTAAAGGATGAAACATGGTCTTATAAAGGTAAAAGAAGATAAATTGTAATATAAAGCAGTATAATTTAAAGCAAATACTACACAACCCCTACATAGGGAGCAGAAAAGTTGTTGGCGTAGTGCCTTCCAAGCAAGGAGAAAGTATTTCACTCTGGAACTGGTTCTAATTCATTAAAGTCTTTTGTTGCCCTGAGGCTAGGCTTTTATATGTGCATGTGCCAGAATTAATGTATGTGAGAGGTAAAGGTTATGTATGGGGTTCTGGCATGTAGGCCTAACCTATTCACTGACGTCAGAGCATTTTTTTTTCCACTGGCGTGTCAAGATCAGACCTGTTTTATTAAAACTTTGTGTGAGTGTGTCACGCGTGAGAGAAGAAGGGGAAGAAGGTTTGTAAAACAAGACAGAGGCAAACAATGGGGTGTAAATTAGGGAGACACTGGATTAAATTCAATCCAAAGAAACCCATGTCAGATTATTTTTAGTATATATATGATTTAGCCTTGTGCACAACTGCAATGCTGTCAGCAGTGTTTGTGGAGAAAATAACAAAGGAAGTCAAATCTCTGATCAAAACAATCTGACAGTGATTTAACATAAAACAATGTAAACCAAATTCAATTTAGGGCTGCAACTAATGATTATTTTCATTATCAATTAATCTGCCTGCCAATTGTTTGCTTGATTAATCAATCAACAGTTACATGCAGTCTACTATCATATGAGAAAACTGCAAAAACGGAGAAGCTGTAACTACAGAATAGTTGGGTGTTTTTGATTGAAAAATGACTAACATTATCAAAATAGTTACAGATTTGTTTCCTCTCGATCCACCAGTCAATTAATCAACTAAAATAGCTCTGTGATACCTTGGTGAAGCTTATGAACTTCTTTTCTTTACTGTGTCAGACAAACACTGCTTTGCAGTTTGTAGTCTTGTGGTAGTAAACTGCATTATACACTGACCAACCAGAAAACTAATAAAAACCATGATGTATTGTGGTGCATTCAATAGCACTGCAATAAATACAACCTTACTTGTTGTATGTGTGTTGACTCAGTGCTGTGGTACATTTGCTGTGGTGTTTTTGTAATTGAATATATTACATTTAATTCATTTGATTTGTCCACCACATGCTACATACATGGAAGAGCCTAATTCTATAAACACTATAGCGTACATTAGCCTATAATAAAATCCTGTTCAACAACACAAGTGTAGCTAATCTTGACAAAACAAACAAAACAAAAAAACAGTTGAACCAACGCCTCTTTGACACAGTGCCAAAAAAGTGCAAGTTACACAATGAGAGCAGGCTATTTAATAGGCTACAGGGGCATTTTGCTGGATTACTTTGTGTGTTCATAGTTTTTTTGTTTTCTTTTAACTTAAACTTTGAGGTGTTTCTGATCAGGTGGAGGTCCCCTCAACTTCATTAATCCCTGCATTATTTATAACACCATGCATCATCATCATCATCTTCTTCACTACCTACCCTCTGCGCTGATGCAATGGTCTTGCGCACCACCTCCTTGATGTGCGTGTGCCCTTCGGTTGGAGGTTGGGTGTACACGGTCACGCGTGTGACCCCCCGGTATGAAATGGCATCAGGCCAGCCGAGGTCCAGCTCCGCCACTGAGGCTTCCGAGCGATCTGGCCAATACTGGAGCGACACCTCACCATCTCCCCAAAACTCCCCGGACCCAGGGGTGAGGTTCCCCGGCCCTGGGGTCTCTGGCTTCTGATGATGGTCGTGCCCAGGCCGGTAGTCCTCCGCTGAGTGTGCAATCCGCTCCAGCTCCGGTTCCGAGAGGAAATCCCGGACGCCACTCTGCTGGATGTACTGCGTGAATGCATCGCGGCCCTGGGTGACTAGAGCCTCGAGCGCCAGCCGTTGGTCCTCACTGTAGAAAAACTCCGGTTTGCCCTCGCTAACGCGCCAGTTGACGTGGTGGTTGTCTAGACACTGGATCTGAGACAACGCCATGGCCTCGATATATATTATCCACCGGTCAATAAATAGTTAAGTACCGAAACCACTCTGACCCAGTTTGTTTCCACTCGTCGGTCCGTAGGGTCAAACCTCGAAAAAGTACGATCTGTCATTACGGTCCATAACGTGTCCGCGTGACCTGGGCCCGTGAGGTGATAAACAGATCCCTAACAAACAAGATTTTCATCGGAGGGGAATAATAAACCGCTAGAACAGTTCCTCAACGCAGACTCTCAGCTCACACACACACACCCACGCTCAGGTGTTGAGCGACAAAGCACCCCCGCCCAGCGCCACGCCTTTCACCTGAAAAGGGTCCGGGGGGGGATTCAGCGGCGGCCCGGTTCAGCTGCTCCAGCCTCGGGGCCCGGCAGACATGGAGGCAGGCAGCTGTGTGGGTTGATGAATGTTATGCGTGTGTGTGTGTCTACCAGTGAGTCAACCCAAAGCGGAACACGTACTTGAGATAGAGAAATAAGTCATTAATCCTCCTTTATAAGTGTTGAAACTGTTGGTGACTCAAGCTAACTGTTGCGCTGACGAGTCACTTTTCTTCTTGTTTTTTTGTTGAAGCGTCTGCCCGCCAGTTTACAGCTGTTCAAAGCACCAAAAAATGGCAACTGTTGAGTTTCGCCGCTAACAAAAAAGCCAAAAGTCGTTAATAGGCTATCACTAACGTGGCACGTACGTGTCTCAACTTTCACTGGTTCCGAGTCCACGTCGGTTTGTCTGTCCGTATTTTCCAAAACGTTCGTGCAGACAGAAAGTTCATCGAGGTCCAGCGTGCAGTGTGGAGTTGCCGGTATGTGCCTGCCCCTGGAATTCGGCAACGGAAGCTCTGTCACCGGAGGGCAGAAAGGCGGAGTGTCCGGTAGTTGGTTAGGAAAGAGAGGCTGTTAACTCCACCCTTTTGCCGGCGGGACATAGGGAGATAAATTAGTTTTTTCCTCCCAAAACAGAACATTTACAAAAGACAGTGTAATAACTAACTGTGGTACTTCTTGTGTTTTTTTTATCTGCTGCATATTCTGGTAAGCCTATAGGCTAGTTTAAACTGATTTTAAAAAGAAAAGGAAAATCATATCAAGAAGGAGAATGTTTTTGGGCCAATTTCCTTTTTAGGTATTTAGTGCAGATGCCAAACGTTTACTAATCATGCAATTAGACTTGTGTTACTGTAAAGTCTGCTGGATTTCTAGCAATGAAATATTTTGAGAAATAACCAATGTCTGCATCAATGTTTATTTTTTTAGATTAAGAGGTCAAGTTGAGGGTAGATATAGATGCACCAAAGAGACAGGTGACCCTTGGTCTAAGTCCACTTTTTACTTAATAGATAGTTGAACTACCTACACTGTTATCCCAAATGAGTTGACTTTACTAGAAATGTGTGTGGAAACCCGTTGCCTTAAACCGTCTAAGTTTTTACACAGGGTGAAACTTAACAGGTCAAACAAGTTTACATTAGTAGTCATTACTAATAATCATTAGTAAACTTACTTTACTTTTGTTCAAATATATTAAACATGAAATAGCATTCTCTACTTCTCAAAACTACAGAAATAAATCATCCTCATACATGTTTCTTCTTTGTTACAGAAAAGCCTTAAGAACAACGTACTCCATACATTAGTCCCATTAACACATAAAACAGAACAAGCCAAAGACTGTAATTTCCAACGTACTGAATGTGATCGGACATACTCTGCCTCACTGCCCAGACCCCATCAGTGTCCACCCGGGTCTCAGTCATGGTGCAACAATAAATGTAGATAAACATGAACACTAAATCAACCATTCTAAACTAAAACCCAGATAACATAAATGCACACCCAAAACAATAACAGAACATTATTATAACACACTTTATTTATTTTATTATTTATTATAACCGTTCAGGACGTATGTTTTTTTCCCATGAGCCTTTGCATCGCTTCAGCGCAGAACAGTTCAAATGACCCCGCCCCTCCCATACAGAAACTTAACATCCTTAGTTATCTCTGATTAATATGATCTGTCACTGCATACTTACGCTGATTATTACAAACAACTAATGTGATTTAGTAATGAATGTGTTTTTTAACAAAACATGAAAGAATAAGTAGTGACCACTAAAAGGTTTAATTACAACTAAATCTGGGTTAACAGTGTAAGACATAAATTATATTTATAGAGATTGTATCGTTATCTTTTCAAATCACTGCATGCAGATCACAGGTGAATTGCTAATGGACACTTATCTCCATAATTCTGATGTCCCATTAAAGAATGTTACAGGCCAGGGTGGTATTTCATATGTGTTTATAGTTGTGCACACACCTGCATGGGGTTTTGTACCTGCACGTATTTTCTCACAGTGCAAGAAAAAAGGGGTGAAGTTACCAGTAACTTCAGTGGATTTTGTGTAATTATACATGTAGCCTACAGCTTGTGCTGTTTTTTTGGGGGGAAATATTGTAATTTCATAAATTATAATCATAATAATTAGCCATATTTAACTGAGAATAGAATACCAATAATGTAGTTTAATTTACACTCTCTAATGGCTAAATAAATGAGTTACTTTTGTGCTTGTATTTTACTCCAGATCCTTTGTCTCTTCATAAGTAGAAATTAGATCAAAGAAACTACTACTTCATGAGTAGACTATTTTGTTACTTACTCCACCCCTGTGTGTGAATGACCTGTAATTTCATATTTCAGACACTGTAGGATGTGTGGATCCAGAAGAGTGTGTGCGAGTGTGCGGAGCTGAGGTGGGATGCTCCAACATCGCCTTTCCCAAACTGGTCATTGAACTCATGCCAAGTGGTGAGAATACTGTTATTTCTAAATGTGTCAACTGATTTGATACACTTTCTATTTTTTACCTGGATGCATGTGTTCATCTGTGTGTGTCATGTATTACAGGTTTGCGTGGGCTTATGATAGCAGTGATGATGGCTGCTCTGATGTCATCGCTGACCTCCATCTTTAACAGCAGCTCCACGCTCTTCACCATGGACATCTGGAAGAAATATCGCCAACGGGCCTCGGAGAGAGAGCTGCTACTGGTCGGCAGGTACGTCACTCACAGATGGAGGGCCAGTAGTCAGAGAACATCTGTCCTTAACCCTGGACGGTGCCAGCTGACATATGCACTCTGATCATGCTGTGGAGGGTGAACTTTTAAATACCAGGATCCATAAAGTAAAAAGAGAGTGCTTAGAAAAAGTGAAAGAGATGTACTCTTTGTTCCAGGATCGTGACTGTGATCTTGGTGGTGGTGAGTGTGGTGTGGATCCCCATCCTGCAGTCAGCCAATAGTGGCCAGCTGTATGTTTACATCCAGTCAGTGACAAGCTGCCTCGCTCCACCCGTCACTGCTGTCTTCACCCTGGCTATTTTCTGGAAGAGGACCAATGAGCAGGTAACATGTAAATGTAAATGGACTGTATTTATGTAGCACTTTTCTAGTCTTAACTACTCAAAGCGCTTTTACAGAGTACAGGAACCATTAACCATTCACACACATTCATACACTGTGGCCGAGGCTGCCATATAATGTGCCACCTGCTCATTAGATAAACATTCATACACATTCATACTCCAATGGCGCAGCAATTCGGGACTTGCAAGGATCGAACCACCAACCTTCTTAATTGGTAGACGACTGCTCTACCACCTGAGCCACAGCCCAATGCATTGCCCACACAAGTTATTTTAATTTTTTTTATTGATCTATCAACAGTTTTATTTATAAAATAGTGAAAATTGCCCACCAAAAGTTGCCACAGTCCAATGGGACATCTTTAAATTGCTTATTTCGATGATCAATAGTCCAAAACCTAAAATATCATTAATCCACACTGACACAAAAAAAAGAAAAAAGCAGCAAATCCTCATATTTGTGAAGCTGGAACCAGTGATTGTTTGGCATGTTTGCTTCAATAAATGACTTAAACAACATTGACAGCATTTGATAATCAATCAGTTTCTGTCAGTAGGGTAATCCAATTATCAACTAATCATTGCAGCACTACTTACAGTCAGAACCAAACAAGTACACAAGTATTATATGATACAAATGAACACAATTAAATCTCATTCCACAACCTTTTTTGGGCTGCTTCAAAGAGATATTGCTTTTTAACACATACGGGAAACAGAGTCTATAAGTCTTGTTGTAAACATAACCAAACTTAATTCAAAGTTTACTCCATTCTGGAAACCAAACTATTCATGAGAACATACTGGAGTTGTGAGGCATTCCTGCACTGTGTGTCCTTTCTCCCACACTGTACTGGTGTGTGGTTTTATTAGCCTCACATTGGATCCAGCTGCCAACACCCCTCGCTGCTTGGTGTGGAGTCCATGTACATGAATGTCTTTGTGTTACTCACTCATTTTATGATGTGTATTGTATTTTTTATTTCCTCAGTAGGAACCAGCATGAACCTGCTGCTCTTTCATTTGAAGAAATGAAAGTGATTGACTGATAACAGAGTGCAAGTGTGAGAAAGTGTGATTATAAGAAGATAAAGATTAACAGAGAGAGGTAAAAGAATACTGCTGTAGTAAAATGGGTATTGACCTAGAGCTAAAAACATTTGTTTAAACATTGTTCAACTGCAAGTAAAGTCCACTGGATAGTTAAAATTGAATCCCTGTTTTAATAGAGCAAGTCCTGGGTGTGTCTGCTCTCTGTGGACACGCTTTTAACTACTAAAATAAAGAGGACTTTCTCAAGATTTTCAGAACAAATGGGTTTTTCTCCTTTATTGTAATGTAAATATCATCGTTTTCAACTCCGAATGACGTTACAAAGAGTTTATTTTAGTTTACTTTATTACAATGTGTTTACAATGAACTTGCATAGGGTTGCAACATGGGTTTCGCAACAGCGCAGCTAACAATGAGTCGGTAATTTGCCGGTTAAATAAACGCCTCTGTTGCATAAAATTGTTTTTAGCCAGGCTAGGTGCTATATGGCAATGCAGTCTGTCAGTCTGTTCCACCACTTTGGTCCAGACAGAAATATTTCAAAACTATGCCTACTGGATAGATTGCCATACATATTTTGTACAGACTTTCATGTTCCCCAGAGGATGAATCTTTTTGACTTTGGTGATCCCCTGACGTTTCATCTTGCTAGCCCCACCATCAGGTTGACCTTTTTAGTTTTTATTGAACTGTCTCAACAACTATTGGATGAATCATGTGAACCATAAAATTTGGCACAGACATTCATGTTTCCCTTTGGATAAATTGTGGCTTTAGTGATCCATTAACCATAGCCTGTACCACAGCTTAAAGGTTACCTAGATGTCTAAATACTTTCACATTTACACACCAAATTTAGCATAGTTTAAATATATACAGTACGTCCAGACGTCTTTAGACCTACAAAATCCAAGTTGTTGAAAATGGTCAATAGCACTGTTAAAAACAATGTTTTATTCGAACACAGTGAGTATCGCTGTAAGAATCTGAATGGTGTTGACTCATCGGGTCAAAGAGCACACGTTACCGCACAGGATGTGACACACGCTGACAAGTTTAATACAGAGAGCAAACAATACAGACCTACAGTATTTAAATAGGGACATGACGTTGTGTAGTCTTTGAACTAGAGAGGCAAATGTAACTTGTAAAAATACCATTTAACTCCCTTTTTATGAATCCTAGAATTTCACATTTTTGGATTTCAATCCAAAAAACTATATATATATATATTTGATGTTTTAAGATTTATATGAACTAAAAGCAGAAAAACAGACCATCAGTTGTCAATGTAACAACACGGTTAATGTAATTTTTGTATGTAGTACTTTCACATCAGAAAGAAAGAGAAATAGACCAAAGAGAGAAATAGTTTGGAGTAAAGAATGTGGGGAATGGGAACGGAAAGAAGAGGAAAAGTGAGAAAATATAATTAGCAGTAAAATAAAGGTCTCCTACTAGACAATGCACCCTGCGTGCTGTGACAGGGTGATTATTTTCATGTGTGTTCAACCACACAGATCACATTTTTCACTGAAGAGTGAACAAAGACGGAGACAGAGACTTATTCGTGTCACTGCACGTGTGTATTTGAGTGACAAGATGATGACAGATTATCATGGTGGGAAAGTGAGAGTGTTACGAAAACACCCAACACACTGATGCTTTAAAACGGAAGGATATCAACTCAGGAAGGCATGTAATGAAATGTGTGTGTGTGTGTGTGTGTGTGTGTGTGTGTGTGTGTGTGTGTGTGTGTGTGTGTGTGTGTGTGTGTGTGTGTGTGTGTGTGTGTGTGTGTGTGTGTGTGTGTGTGTATATTCAGGGTGCATTCTGGGGCCTGATGGTGGGTTTGGCGGTGGGTGTGTGTAGGATGGCACTGGAGTTTGTCTTCCTGCCTCCCAGATGTGGAGTTGAGGACTTGGCCCCTGCAGTCTTGCGAGGCGTCCACTACCTCCACTTCGCCATTCTCCTCTGTGGGCTCACTGCTATCGTGGTTGCTATAGTATCACTGCTCACACCGCCGCCCAGCCACGAACAGGTGTGTACACACAGATACAGTAAATAACAGAATCATTAGGGAAGTAATACATATGCATTGGCTGTTGGTACACCTGTATTGTTATCTGTTAAAAAATAAAAAAGGATTTGACTCTGAGGTAAAAGAACAGGTTTTATCTGAAGGTTTTATCTCCATGTTGCAAGACAGTCAAAGAGAACATGCCTATCTAAATCCTAAAGATCAACAATCAACCAAAGAGCAAAATCTTTCAGTACAGACAAGCTATTGTTGCTCACAATATAAAACAACAATAACTAATTCATATTTCAAGTCTTGCTAAAGCCACTTGACCCATTTGTCACATCTGACATTATTCTGTCCTGTGTGTGAACTCAAAATGCAAACAGCAGCCTTTCTGATATCATAACACATTTCAAGAGAATGTGTGCAGACCTGCTTTGTGCCCTGCAAAACTAGAAAACAGGCAAATTGGTTTAACCTCCCCTGTACACACAAAACTAATCACAATGTTTGTCATTACTTTATATCCATTAACAACGCAGACAATCTACAGTACTAATAAATATGTGATTTAGGTGAATTTTGTTGCATAAATAGAATCCATGCTTACTGTGATGCCTCTGTGTTATCTAAGATGAAGAATTATTATTAAGAATGAACATCAATAATAAACTCAAGTCACAAATAAAACTGAGTTACACTTCAGATTGGAATGACTGTCTTGCAAAGAGAGTGTAAAACGTAGCATGTGAAAACACCGCCCTCCACCCTGGTTATGAATAAATACAGTATATCATACGTTCAACATTTTGGGAAATGCGCTTATTTGCTTTCTTGCCGAGAGTTAGATGAGAAGATTGATATCACATGTCGGTTAAATATTAAGCTACAGCAGCAGCTGGTTAGCTTAGCTTAGCATAAAAAATGAAAAGAGGGGGCTCAATGTTGTTACATTTCCATTTTATACTCTAGTTGTGTAACCTGACCTGGTGGACTCTGACTGAAGAGCCACCAAGAGAAATTCCTCTACAGAAAGTGTCCTCTGTCAGCCACCGTAGCTCCCAGGGTAAGAGTCTGAATATGCACACCACTTGGAATAAAACCAGCCATCATGTGATACTCACAACACACACACACACACACACACACATAGAGCTGACACATGAAGTTAATCAAACAATAACTACAGCAGTGTGTGTGTGTGTGTGTGTGTGTGTGTGTGTGTGTGTGTGTGTGCGCACGTGCGTGTGTGTGTGTGTGTGTGCACGTGCGTGCGTGCGTGTTTGTGTTGTTGCAGGCTCTGAGCCAACACGGCGGGTGACTTGCGGTCGGGGGACAGGATTGTGTATCTCAGCAGCGCGGCGATCAGAGGAGACTCCAATTCCCAGAGTTCAAAATGTTAAAGAGAGTGTGTTCTGGTCCAGGTTCTGCTGTGTCAATGCGATTCTGGTGGTCAGCATTAACATTTTTCTCTATGCATACTTTGCCTGAGTAGAGGATCAGATTTAACATCCTGTCCAACCCTCCTGCTGAACATGAACTCCAGATCCAAGAAGGTGGGGAAACAAACTGTGATTTTTGTACTGATTTTACATGAATCCTTCATGAATCCTGCAGATGTAGCTTCAGGTGTAAAACGAAAAAGAAATCACATTTCAAACTAGAAAACACTGAGTACAAACCTCTAACCACAAACCTCTAAATGTAGCCTATCATTTTAATAAAAGACAATGTTGCAAGAACTTTAAAAACCTGCATTTGGATCCCTATTTATATCAAATTACACATAATCATAGATAACTATGGACGACACAAGGCATGGACATGGAGTTTTTTCATTGAAGGAAATTCAAAGGCTCACAAAAAAAGGCAAAATGTTATGAAAGCTCCGTCTCAAAATCCGTTTAAAATCCTGTGCACCGCAGACTAAGTTTAGTGTTGTCTTTGAAAACAAATCACTTTATTAGACATACAGTAGTTCTACAGATTTTATGATGTTATCTTTTTACCACTGCTCCACTAGAGGCTATTCATTTGTTCATACAATTCCCTCCTATTTGATGCAACCTTGTTTTAAAGTTTTTGAAGGGTATTGTACAAATTACAATGAAGCTTGTGGCTTGTAACAAGCTAACATGAATGTGCAGCTAGTGTTAGATACAACATGACATCTAAATAAAAGGGCATCACACATCATCTGAAATGCTAAGCATATATATATATATATATATATATATATATATAAAATAAGATTTAGGTTATATGTTACTCCCATAGTTCCTTTTGAGTCTATATGCTTAATGGTAATTATATAGGTAGTTATGTTGTAATGTTCTAAAGTTCTTTCATGCTATTTAGCTTGTTTATGATTATGAATCAGAATATCTCAACCTTTTCTGGTCCCCAAATTCTCCAGCTATTAGATTTTAAGTTGTCATGTAAATTTAAATATACACACACACACGTTTGTGTTTTGCCTTTAAAGTGCAGTTCGAGCATCTAAATTATATGGAAATAATGACATCCGTTTATGTTTTATTTTTTTTATTATCACAAATATATCAGACAGAATTCAATGTATCGGTACTGAAAATTGGCTATGACCCCTTTCTGATCAATAACAAGGTTGAGAAACGCTGTTATAATACCCGTGTTGTTGTGCATTTGATTTTTAGATTTTTATTTTGGTGGTGAAATTGATTAAGTGTTGAGAAGTGAAGATGGTTGGATGTAAAGAACCTCATGTCAATCAAAAGATAAAATATCTTGACAACTTGTATATTAAATGTTTTTTTCTCGTGGTATCTCAAATAAATTAAAGATATGTGCATCACAAAGTGTTTGTCCACAAATGAATGCAGGTTATAATATTTATAACCAGATAATATCACTCTTTATTTGTCTTCTGCACAGTTTACTCACATGCACTAAGGAGAAGGTAAAACAAAGCTAACATAAAGGTAAATTCCACTTTTAATTAGTATTTTTAATATAAGCTGTTGGTGAAAGGAGGACATTAGGGCTGGGAAAGTTTCACTCTAGGGCTGCAATAATTATCTTCATTATCGATTCATCTGTCTATTAATTTTTGAATAACTTGTAAGTCTGTGAGATGTCAGAAAAATGTGGAACCCACAAGGTGACTACATTACCCGTTGTGTATTACCAACCAGTCTTAAATCCAAATGTATTCAGATAAAGGTGGAGTCTGTGATTCTAATCCAACACACTGTGTCAAATTCAACAAATATCTCCTCACATTTCGCTAGCTGTCTGTTAATGTGTGTGTGCTGAACAAAAACCCCGTAGTTCATACACAGCCTTGGCTCTTTAAATGAGAAACAAACAAAGTGGCTCGGACCGAGCCACACAGCACTATTCTGGATACAGGACAGGGGAAAGGCCATGTAAGAGAAAGGCAGCGGAAGCGCGAGGGACGGTAAATCTGCCACATGCTAACATTCAGAAGGAGCACTGATGGTACGGGTGTATTTTGTTTGGTTGTTGAGTCAACATCCAATCCAGAATCGCAGACTCCACCTTTAATAGTAATATAAAAAAAGAGAAAAACAACAAATCATCATATGGCAAACAGCAAATATTTGCCATTTTTGCTGATTTTTCTGATACTTGACTGACTAAAGCCCCTTAAAACTTGGTTACAAATCTGCACCAATTATTTTCTTTAGATGTTTTTAGACCCACAATGCAATTTGACCGCTGACAATTTAGTTGAAGATTCGGGTGTATAAAGGTAGTAGCGGCTAGTGTGGTGTCAAGCAGAGATGAGTAGCGAGTTACAGAGGTCTGGTAAGTTTCTGTCTAACTACACCCCCCCCCAAATTCTTTTAATTTTCAAACTCGTAGTCTTCAGCCCAAACCAACACTGACTCAAGTGACGTCACTTGAGGTAAGCTGACTGAGAAAATAAGTTTTCGGGCCTTTCAATCAATAATGAAAATTGTCGTCAGTTAATTTTCTGTCGGTGGATTAATCGATTATTGGACTAATTGTTTCATCACTAGTTGGACCATTGCATAAGAAAGGTAAGTCTCTACAGTGTGACCGATAAGCGTCAGTGATACAGCGGCTGGACAAATTCTGGCGGAAAGATTCCCACTCGGCCTCGACAGCGCCCTCTCCAGGTCCGTGAGCTCGAGCAGTCCAGCAGGTCGATGATGTCACCACGCAGGAAGTGGAGGTGGGCGGTCTGAGAGGGGGTGTAGTCACAGAGGGCGTGAGCCAGACGGGGTTTCTACACAAAGACAGAGCAAAGACATCAGATAAACCGCTGTGTGTTCAACATAAGCTGTATGTTAAGAGTAATGATGCTTCATGATTTGTCATACCCCCACGACTGGTTCATGCAGACACTGGGAGGGCTCTCTTTCTGGGTGAGAGGGGTGGGAGTAGAGGCGGGCTGAGGGGAGGGACTCCTGAGAGCTGCTTTTATAAGGGTTGGGGTACGGGTTACGCCCAGGCTGGGACATCAGGCCCGGGGATGCAGGAGGGTCTCTGAGGTAGACCACTTTTTCCACGCCAATGCTGTGAGTTCTGTAGAAATCCACCAAACGGTTGAGGGAGCAAAACGACTCGTTCCAGATGCAGTACTGACCTCCCCCCTCAAGCACTCGGAAATGTTCCACCCTCTCTCCGTAGCTGCGATATAAGAGAGGTGAGAAAGGTTAAGGGGATAAAGGCAGGTAGGCACGCTCCTTTATGCTCCAACAGCAGTATGAAGATGAAAGTGTTATTCTTCATTTCCTCTACCTTTGTGCCGTTTCTTTGTTTAGGAATTCATGCAGAGGTGATGTGCACAACTCTGTCATTGTGGGAAATGAGACTACAACTGCGCGTCAATCAGTGCTCATGCACACACATTCATTCTCCCTTGTTGGGGGAGGGGTGTAGGAGACCGTTTTGGGCTTTAGCGGAAAGGGGGGAGGGACTGAGAAGTTGTCGATGTTCACATTTTTTGGCTAAGTCCTGGATCTTCGCAATCCTACCTACGGCACCTTTAAGTAGTGAGTAAATAGTTTGTTTCACACTCATAGTGTGAAACAAACTGAGTGAAGATATAAGCATTACGATCGACAGTTTTGATCATTGATTAATTGCTTCAGTCGTTCTTCAAGCAAAAATGAGAAACATTCACTGTGAGAATTAGTTTTGTATCTGTTTTCTAAAAGAGCAAAGTGAATATCTTTAGGTTTCGGATTGGTGGACAGACAATTGTTTTTTAAAGATGGCCACTATTTTTCGTTACGTTTTCACATTTTATAGATTAAGGCTAGATAATCAGCCTTCCTTATCAATTCAACTGCTGTTTATTTTCTCAATTAACCAATTAATCGTCTTCTTCATTAGTCTCTTAACTGTGAAACGATATTGAAAAATTCTTCAGTGCCCAAATTAATGTCTTCGACTGACCAACAGTCTAAAAGTCAAGTCAAGTAGAACTTTATTTGTCCCCAGAGGGGCAATTGGCTTCCCAAAGATATGAATTTTACAAGAATATAAGCAGCAAATCCTCACGCTTGAGAAGCTGAAACCAGAGAACCGTGGGCATTAAAGCTAGAAAACAATCATTGAAATAGTTGCTAATTCATTTTTGTCTTTTAACAACTCTTTTCTATATCAAACAATGAATCGATTTATCAAGAAAATGATTGGCCGATTAACTGAAAATGAAAATAATCGTTAATTTATACATCTCTGTGGGTGTAATATACTTGACAAAATACACTATTGTACTGTATATTAGCTGTGATACACATTTCATCATATTGGTGAAAAGAACACAGTATTTTCCACCATGAAAACTCTCCGTATGTGTTCTGAAGAGGAGGAGGCGTAATGAGCCGTAGCTTCAGCCAACTCCAGTTTGTAAATCTTTAATATTGTGTTGTTTGGTTTACTACCGTCCTGTTTTGCTGGGAGTAAATGCCTTTGTGTCATGTTGTTTGTGTTACTATTTAAAGACTGAAATATATTAACATTTCAAAACAAACATGCATAATGTAGCTTTGCATACTGTAAATCTGTCTATTGTCTGATGTGTAATTGTTTATTAAGCTTGTTCCTCCCTTACACACCTGAGGAGAAACACCTAATGACTCTAAAAAGGAGGGCAACACCACTACCAAGGCTTGTTTGTTGAGATGTGTCAGCCTAAGAAATGAGAGGTTTTGGGGATTTTGTAGTGTTATTGTTAAAATGTTGGATCAGCAAAGTGGTTTCCTCACAACAAAGTCTCCTTTCTGGACAGAGTTTCCATCTTCTCCTAGTTTCTGCGCCACTTTCCTCCCACAGTCCAAAGGTTAGTTAGGCTGTTAGAGACTCTACATTGCTCATAGGTGTGTGAATTTTAATGTTTTTCCATCTACTGCTGTGTCCCAGTTCCATACTACGTACTTTATATATACAGAAATTCTGATAGACACTATTATGTAGTATATTATATAATATACTACATAATAGTGTCTATAGTATACTGTTTTTTGCAGTTAGTATACAAGGAATCAACATACAGTACTTTTCTGTTTTATACAGAGGAAATTACCCCAATACTTTCAGATCAGACAGATCAATCAAAGTGCTGTTAAACTTAGCAAACAGACGGAAACATGTTTTTTTTTCAAAACAACGTTTTGGAAAAAAAAATGTTTTCTGGTGGTGTTCCCGGTGCTGTTTCATCACTACCAATAATTTTACTTTTTTTCAGCTGTAATCAGATCATCAATCCTCTTTATCCATCAAAAGCACACACAAAAATCAAGAGTTTCTTATTGCATGCTTACAAACTGTTTTAAGTAAACCTTATTTTTCCTGTTTTAACACACTACATAACTCTAAACATATTTAGAGTTATGTAGCGTGGGACTGGGACACTAGTAATGTGTGTTAGCCGTGTGATAAAAGAGAGAGCAGCTAAAGCATGGGTAGTTCAGAGGAAGTTCACCTGTCTTAAATTTCACTAAATAATTGACAGTGTTGTATTAGTCATGGTGTCATCATGATGAACTGCAGACACAATGAGGATTAAAAGAATCTCCTTTAAAGAGTCTCTGCAGTTTACTATAAAAAAAACTATAAAACACTTGTGACTTTTGTGAATGGCATGTGTGGTTCCTATATGGTTCCTACTCCAACAACACATGTCATTCAAGACCCCAACACACATATCTGTCACACTGCACCTTTACTAGACTGTTTGCTTATATTTTAAAGGTCCATTGCTTAGATTCTGCACTTTTTTATGGTTGAATATTTATTCTCTCTTATTTCAATCCTGCCTTATTTTATTCTTTGTAAAGATATGCATGTAGTCGGTAATACAGTGCCCAATTTGAGGCTGACTTCGTCATGCTTGCATAATGACAAAGTTATTGAATGTATAATGTTGATTGAATGAATCCGATCTGAAGCAGATCAATCTAGAATGTTCTTGAACATTATCGCCCTCTGCTGATCATTCTGAGGGTTACACTCTGTGGTAATGTTTGAGTATGGGTGCATAAATAAAGCAAACCTCTTATCTCTCAGCCCTTGCAGGCAGGCAGACAGATGTTGTGCTTTAAAGCATTAATATGTGCACAGTGTGTACATGCATGTCTGTGGCATGTGTCAATTGCATAATGTACCTGTGTTTAATTAAAGACTGAGCGGTGTTATGCAATGCCCCAGAATATTGAACACATTTAATTTACCCTCAATGATTAAATGTGTCCCACGTCACTTTGGTGACCCAAATTACATCTCCTGACACACACACACACACACACACACACACACACACACACACACACACACACACACACACACACACACACACACACACACACACACACACACACACACACACACACACACACACACTGTGCAACTGTCTGTGCAGCTATTTTTAGTGTGGGTTCTCATACAAAAATATTAAAATAGTCTGACTCTCCCCTCCACCAGCCCTGACGCACACTCAAAGAGACCTGGATGCTGTAACTGTAACTTGCTAAATGTGCTCAATGGGACGAAAACAAGCATCCATCTGCACAAATAATATAACAAGAATATGCTGCTGCCTGCCTGTTTCATGCTACCCTTCTGTTTGATTGTAAAGTATATTCTGTCAGCCAGGTGTTAAATTTCTTTTTGAGGTCAGACCCAGGGGGCAGATGCTCCCCTCTCTGGAGACACTAGGGAGGTTTGATGGGAAATTACAGCAGTACAGCAGATTCAACACATGCAAATATAACTGTTGGCAACACAGCACACAAGCATTTTGGAACTTATTAACATCCCAATGTGTAAACAGACAACAGAGGAAGGTTTAATCAGTCTGCAGCATGAGATTTGTCTTGTGTGTCTGTGTGTGGTGCACTCACTGACCTAACAGAGACCGAAAACTCTCCAGGAGCTGATTCACTCTCCCTCACCAGGAACACTCCAGTCTCCTGCCAGCACAGACGCTTTTCAGCATCAAGTCTTGACACCCGTCCTGCAAACCACCTACAAACAGACATACACACACACGCATGCAAATTATACTCTTTTCTTGAGCTATTATATTTTTATATTTAGAATTACGGTTTACTCATGTTACGCTTCAAACTGGCATGAGCATGAGTACATTTTGAATGAAAAGTCAACTAATTTTCATTGGTTCCCAACCAGGGGGTCAAGACCCCAAAAATGGTCTCAAAATAACTCTATGGGGTCACAAGATACTGTTTTTTTTTTTTTTCTCACCTTTCTCTAATTTTTTCATTTTGTCTTTTGAAATACAGAATACTTTCACCTCTTTAGGCATCGCAAAGTACAGTCATTTCAGTCACAAGTACACAAAACGTTTGGGAACCACTGATGTCAATGATGGTAGTTAAAACAATCCACATCTATAATATTGTGTTTGCAGGAAACAATGGCAGTTTTCTGTCCTAAATTAATTAGTTGTTAAAATGTGGACCAAAAATATTTTTTTTACGGATAAGGAAGGAGGGATATGTAGTTCTCTGGCACGTAGCCACGCTTCCCCTGGATCTCTGCCGTGACCCAGCAAGAATAATCCTCCATGTCTGTCACCTAAAACACACATGCAGTTATTCTATGTAATCATGCAATCTTTTTGTCAACTTTTAAAACCTCTAAAATGCATCAACCTTAACAATTACACACACACACACACACACACTTACCTTGATAACGTCCCCTTTCTGAAAACTGATCTCGTCTGCTTCTGATGCTGCGAAAGAGAAAAGAGCCACCGCCTCCATCCTGTAAAGGAGTCAAGTCACAAAAATAGTTTCACTTCATGAATGAAGAGAGAGAATGGGGCGATGCCACTCTATTACAGGATGAGATAATCTGTGTGTGTGTGTGTGTGTGTGTGTCTCTAACAATCTGCTCATTAGTTAATGAGGAGAGTTTTTTTCTACATGTGTCCCTTCTGTTCCTCCATGTGACCGAGTTAGAGAGTGTGTGAACACGTGGAGGTGGCGACCGCTCTCTCCATCTCTGATTTCTACACACTTTAAACCCTGGAGCTTTAATGAAGCATTTCCACGTGGGAAATCAGTGACAGTGGATGGAAGACGCGAGAAGGAAGGAATGAAAATAACCTCAAATAGAATGTGATGACCTTATGATGAAGTCTTTCCAGCCAATTCACATATCATTTAAATTATCAGCTGACGTGACAAAAGAAACGGGGACCACTCAGTAAAAAGGTGTCACCAAGTCTATGTATCATAAACCATCTTTCTCACCAGCTACAGCAATTAACTGGAGAATCCTGAGATTGAAACTGCATTTTACTTGCATAAAAAGTTATTCTTTAGAGTAATGGATTGTATGGATAATTGGAAAGTCTAATTCTAGTACAGGTGAATAATTACAAAATGATCAGCACAGTCAACACAACAGCACAGATTTAGAGGAAGCAGTAGGGGATGTGGTGGCTTTTCATTGGTGCGCCTCTCCTTTTCCTGCTGGAAATTTACCATCAATGCTGCGTTCGCAAAGCCCCCACCCCTCCTTCCCACAGTCTGTTTTCCCTCCTGCAGTCTGGGAAGAGGTACAGGAGCATATGTGCCAAATGGTATTAGTTTGTTTGTAAGGGACAAGTACTGTTCAGAGAAAGATTGACAGTTGCAGAAGCAGTGTCCGATGTTCTGTAGCTAAAGCTAATTCCCACCACCAGTCCTTTGATGGGCAATCCAGCAGAATGCTAAATAGCTTTTTGGTGCACTACTATGGACCTCTGCTGGAAGTAAAGATGAGTGCAACTGCATTGTATCAATGTATCTCAAAAATCAATAGAGACATTACATCATGGAAAAGCAAACAAAGATCAACAATTTCTGGTTTGGTATTTAATAAAATTGTAATATTTAATGTTATGTAATTCTCAAAATTGTTACCAGAAACAGTACACACGTATAAAATCAGTCAAATCAGGGCAATTCCCCTTACAAATACATCACAACATCATGAAGGCAGATGTATCCTGAGTTAAGAGTTCATCACTCACAACAAACTAACATAGTGCAGTGTGTGTGTGTGTGTGTGTGTCAGTAGCAGTCCACTATGACCTCTTGCCCCGGCTTTGTGTCTGGATGAGTGTGAGCGGAGCTTGCAGTCAGTATGTCCTGCAGCAGAGAGAGAGGGGAGTTGTGGACGTGGTCGCTGCTTTGAGTCAGGACGTCCAGCCTCTCGTCTAAACCCAGGGACCTCAACACCTCGCACACACTCACAGTCACACTGTCACCTCCCCCGTCTGCTCCGCTGAAACTTCTCTGTGCTGAGATGTCCGCCTCTCTGGCCCGATCGCTCTTCTCCATCCCCAGTATCTTTGTGATCTCCTGCCCCCAGCCCCTGCCAAGCACTTCACAGGATACTGTTGCCATGGCAGCAGTTGCATCCAGCACCCCTAGCGACAGAGGGCAGATCGTCTCTCTGAGTATTATCAGCAGTCGACAGGCCTTCAGAGCCACAGGTCTATCGCAGTCAACCAGGCCACTCAACAACGCTGAGATGACTCCCTGCTCGACCACATGGGCCAGATCTGACTCCACGCCCTCTGTGTGTGCGCCAGTGTGTGTGTGAAGCGTGTAGGCCTGATCAGAAACTACGCCATAGGGGTGCTGTAGGGCACGATGTGCATCTGACCCCTTTCTGTAACCATGGTGAGCTGAAAAGGCTTGGTCCAGCAGCAGCTCAGCCAGCTCCAGCGTGTGAACTTTGACCTCCCAGTCCAAATCGGCGCTGCCTTGGGAGAGGACGGTGCGCACACATTGCATCAGGAGAGAAGTGGGCGAGGTGGATGACGATGGAGGCGAGTGTGAAGAGCTTGAAAAGAACCAGGAGATGAAGTATTGTACGACAGCCCTCCTGGGGAATCCCTCTGTGTCCTGGGAGAGGATTTCAAGCAGCCGGCTCACTATTTCAGTCTGCATAGAAGAGAAAATCATCGATATATACATGTGAAATCACTGTACCTCCGGTTTTTATTTTTGTCCTTATCTTTAGAGGCCCAGTACACCTACACAGGTAAGTAGGTAAGTTTATTTTGAGACTAAATACCCTTTACAACATAGGAAAGGAGACTATTATAGAAGGAGAGGATAATAACAATATACTGTAAAATATATAAAAACTAATTATATATATATATATATATATATATATATATATATATATATATATATATATATATATATATATATATATATATATATATATATATATATATATATATATATATATATATATATATATTCTATTGCTTATTTACAGGGATTAAACTTTACTTGAATGTATCTACATAAGAGTGACATGACACTGTCATGAACGTGTCATAAACATTATAAACAAGTCAAAAACGTTTACGTGTCATTCGGTTTTTGTCATGACAAGTTATGGTTAGGGTTAGAGTTCATGTGTCATGACAGTGTCATGTCACTCTTATGTAGATACCTTCAAGTAAAGTGTTACCAAAAAAAGGAAGAAAAACCAGAACAAGGTAGCAATCATACAATTAATTATAAGAGTGAAGAAAAAAGTCTTGATTTAAAAATCTCAACAGTGTTTGCCTCTCTGATCGGACAAGGTTTAGAAAATGCTCTGACACCAATAGATTGCTTATTTATCTGAGTGTACATGGATGAATAATAATAATAATAATAATAAAAAACTTAATTTATATAGCACCTTTAATAACATAAAATGCAGCTCAAAGTGCTTTACAAAAGAAAAATGCTGATCTTTTACTCGGTCCTAAGAAAGTAGCAGCTTATGTTAATAATCCAAAATGTTACACAATTGATTGAAGGGATAGAAGAAAAACTATAATTTGATATTGTATCCCACACCACAGCAAGTGCTTCCCATAGTCAGTTAAAGAAATGGACACAGCGACGCCGTAGACTTCGACGGAGATCAGTGAAGTCTGTTAGAAGCCGGTGATGGCTGAGCGTGCTGCGCAGCCTCAAACTGAGCTTGGCGACGTAGATGTGACGTGAGCAACTTCTCTGAAAGTTGTAAGTCTTCTGGTAGCTGTGCCAAGAAAAATCTCAATCATTCCCAAACTTGCCATATACCAAAGTATTTCCAATCCATCAAAACGTGCCGAAATATTTTGTTCCGATGCTTTCAGGACTCTATCGGCTTCTCCCTTGACTGTATGCCTCCACGTCCCCCCGTTTGCCTGCGAGCTTTCCTGACTATACGGTAATTTGTCTACTGTGCGACAGAAAGTCGGGTGGTTATGACACAATCGTTAGCTTATTTTTACAAAAACGCCTGCTACAGGGCCATAACGTGAGATACAACATAATGGAGCCTTATATACATTGTCGTGTTTCTTTAGAAATAAACAATGGACAAATAAAGTCTTTAAACGCTTCAGATGTAAAGTTATTGGCTGTCAAAGTGACGCCAAAATGAATGGCAGTCAATGGAATGCTAGCGGCAGGTGATGGCTTGTTAGCCTTAGAATCTCCCCATAGGAGGTACGCTTTCTGGATGCTCGCTTACCCCCTTAGTGCTTCCCTGTAGTTTTGTGCCAGAGTCAAATGTACAACAGTTTCTGCCTACCTGGTCCTGAGTGAGTGCTGCCCCCTGTTGCCAGCTGTGCGTCAGTGTCTTTGCCAGTGCAGAGATGGCGCTGGCTCTCACATAACTCTCTGTATCCTGGAGGGCCTCCTTCAGGAGAGGAGTAGTACAGCAGCCGCCCAGCAGTGCCTCCGACGCATCACACACCTCCTCGCCTGCTGTCACGGAGACATGCACACCGGCCAGGTGTCCCAGAAACTCCACCGTCGAGTCTCTCACCTCCCAACGCATGTCACACGCACGCTTCTTCACTACCTCCACCAGATCTAATTCATGTATACACATACATATCATTTCAGTGACACATTACTTAATATAGCCAGTATAAATACTATACTATTGTGAGCTTCAGTGAGGAGGCTGCTGCTGAACTTTACCTTGTCTGAGCTGGTCTGTTATTAAGGAGAGGTCAGTGCACACTCTGATCCACTTTACTAAGGCCTGGTAGGACTTGTGGAGTACCTACAGTAAGAAACACAAGACACGGTCATTTCAATGATGGTAAACAACAATGATTTACAGATATTGTGTAGCTAAAGTTTGTAACCCTCATAAGCAGACTCAGACTCTCATTGTGACTTAATGAATTCAAATATGGAGCCGTCAGTGGCTAGAGACTCTCATGTGACCAGACAAACAGCCAAAGCATACGTGCCTGTCTACCCGTCTTTTACTGAGACATCAGCTACTTCCCATTCCTGGAGAATGCTATGATCTATGAGGTAACATATATGTAGAGGCTAAGCCCAAGCTTTAAGCCCCTGAGGTGCCTTTCCACAGGTAGAGTAATTGACGCACTTTTTACCTTTTTGATCAATGAAACACCATTGGTTCCATTTATTTCCATGAGATATTAGTTGATTTTCCAGACAAATTACTGCTTGTATGTATGCTTGTGTGGTGCTGTGGTGCATGTGTCTGTCTGTGTGTGTGTGTGCGTCCGTGTGGTCAAAAACTGTATGTGCTTCCGGGTTGCACCTGAGGAACCAAAGATTGGTTCCTATTTATACTAAGGGCACTAATTGGCTCTTACAATATATATCCCTGTGTGCATACTATCCCCTATCCCTGTGTGCATACTATATATATATATATAAATATGAATATTTGGTTTGGTGTGTATTGGTAGTGTTTGGTATAGTTGCAGATTCATTTTCTGTCAGTCGATTACTCAACTAATATCCACAACCTTCCACTTCCGGGATTGCTACGTTGCCGCCGGAAATTCCGCCAGATGTCCCTTATTTCAGCCGAATGTCCGTTTCCTTCCTCTTTCTGTGTGTTGGCATTCTAAACTCCAGTGGATTTCTGAGGACTATGGTTAACTGCTCCTCAGATCTCTGCAGGGTAAATCCAGACAGCTAGCTAGACTATCTGTCCAATCTGACTTTTCTGTTGCACGACTAAAACAACTTTTGAACGTACACATGTTCCACCAAAACAAGTTCCTTCCCGAGGCTATTTAGCAGCGGCACCGTGGCTCCGTCCGGTGCTTAGCGCTGCCCAAGACGATTGCGATAGGTTAAAGAAATGCCAATAAACCAGAGCACGTTTTTCTCCCATCCCGGATTGCTGTATGGACTAGCCAGACCCTCCTTTGCAGCGCTGTGGAGGAAGGTCGGGCAAAGCGAGACTACTCAACTAACCATTTCAGCTTATACATTATAAACAACTCCACCAACTCACAGCTACGCAAACTGATAATGTGGCAGAAAGTTTCAGAAAAAGCTACTGTGGAGTGGACCTTTAGTTAAGATTATTATGTCATACTACTGTTTCACTCTCAAACATATACATGTAGCCTCTATACATGACAGCATCAGCATGGAAAAGAAAGATCTAAGTACATTGTATAGAGTAGAAGTTTTGAAAAGTTCTATAAACTACAATAAAAACTGAAATATTAAGACTTATTCTTGCAATATTTCAGTACGACTTTATTCTTGAACTATAATGACTTTTCTGCCAAAATATTTAAATCTCTTTAAACAATCAGTGCTGGTGTCTTCTTCTTCATCAATGCTCCCCAGTAGTAGTAGTAGTAGTAGTAGTAGTCACAAAATAAAATAAAAGTTGTAATCAAGCACGTATAGACAGGAAACACACACAACTTACAGTGGGGTCAGAATCAGGACTGTCCAGATATTGTATCAGAATTGTGAACACTTCACTGATCTTCTCCTTCGCTCCTGAAACACACGAGATGGAGGATAGGTGCTAAATGTTTCATCCTAAAAATCCTTCTCGTGTGTGTGAAAACACACATTATAATGTTCATATACTGTAGCATTTGTTTTGTGTCAGTATATGATATTTTATCTAACTTTCTTCCATTTTGTTGGAAAATCCTGCAAATTATTTAGACCAATTTACACATTTTTCTAGTTAGATTTACTTTTATACTTATACTACTCAGTACCGAGAAAATAACTTATGATATTCTGTACTGTTCTGCTGTATGTTTCCAGTATTTACTTGAGGTGTTAGATTTTTAAAAAAAGCAGATTTTTATCTATTTCCAATAAAGTTTCCATCAGGCTGAAGTAAAAGTGGTTAGGAAAGGAAAGAGAACAATATTTCTATTTGGATCATCCCACATAGACACACAGTGTTACCTGGGCTGCTGTTGAGAGCCGTCAGAGCCTCTAGGGCACATTTCTGAACTTTGCCACTGCCGATTACGTTCCTGCAAACTTTGCTGCAACCAGTGGATGAGGAGGAAGAGATGCCACTGCAGATGCTTAACAATGACACAACTGCAGTGACAATCACAACTGGAGGACAGGGGAGGACGCCAGGGGGCTGAGAGGGAAAAGAGAGAGCGGGAGAGAGAGAGAGGCAGAGATGTTAGTCTCCTTCACATAAAGAATACAGTCTCCTCTCCTCTGTGTTCTGTTGTCTTTACAGCCTCACCGTGAGTGTGATCTGTGGTGTGTGTGTCAGACACACACAGATCATAGAGATGCAGGAGGTTTTACTCTTCAGCTGCTCTACCACGGAAAACTGATGCTCGTCTGCTGCAGGGGACAAAACATATTTAGTTATAAAGAGGCAGAAAATATCTTCATTCTTTTTGGTGTACTGTGTACATCTGCGTGTTTTACCAGTGGTGTTTGTGCCCAGTAGAGTCGGACCAGTTATAATGTCGAGGGGGAGCAGTAGTATTCTCACAGCCCGGGCTGTGTGGACAGTATCACTGCACAGAAGAAGAAGAAAACAGCACCCATGGGTAAATACATCCTGGTTTTTCTACGACTTGAACTACTTCTGTCAGAAAAAACAAACTGAGCTTGAACTGGTGATGGTGAAGCCACATTCCGTATGAGAGTGTGAAGTGGTGCTGTGATCAGATGCTTACTGGTGACCTCTGCGAAGCAAAGCAGCTGCAGCATGACAGAGGTCAGCGGCGTTGTTAATGCTCAACATGGACGATAGAAGACGGGTGACGCGTTGGTCTGGGACACATCCATCAGGGCCGCGGCTGCTGAAGACAAACATGAGCATTGTTTAACAATGAAACCACTCATACTTATGTTTTATATCTACGGTATACAGTGTGTCATTTGCTTCTCTCTTTCTTTTTTAAATTATGTTTATGCAGCAGGTGCAGCAGTCGATGCAGCTTCTCTTGAACATTTCTTTATACTGTATTTACTGTGAATACACGGAAATATGTGTATCCACAACCACAGCACTTTTTTTTCCATACAATTCTTTTAAACTACTAGTTGTCCACTGTAGAAGCAGTAAGGGTAGGATTCAAACATAGTTTAAAAAGGTACGTTAGGTTAGAGAAAAGGGTCACCTGTCAAAGGACTCAGTAGATTTATGATAAGCTGCTCAAAACATCATTTAACATTAATACTGGGCTTTAATAGGAGCGCTAACAACCTTCTGGAACATTTAGATTTTATACGAGGATGGAACCTTGTAAAAAACTGTAATAATAAATTGCAGTGGTCAAATTAACACCATTGCATTGTTAAAGTCATTGTTAAATCCAAGCTCCTTCGGCGGGGAAGATGCTTTCTGTCTGATCTGTGACGATAATGTTAACCTGTGTATTATTTAAATTTTTTTTTGTGTTTAATGTCATTGTATTTATTGGTGCATTTACTTTTAATATGACTGCTGTCTGTAAACTGAATGCCCCCGTGTTACACTGTGTTTGTGTTCATATGAGAGAGCCAGTGTACCTGTTTGCAGCCAGAATGACATCCATCAGAGGCAGCGTGAGCTGACTGCAGCCTGCTGTCACCAGTTCCTCCAGAGAGTCTGTGACTGTCTGGAGCAGCTTGTCCCGGAGAGGAGGCCCGGCCTGGGACAGGAGCGGGGCCAGAAGTTTCAGTATCTGCAGACTCTGATGGAGCTTTGTGTTTTCTTTGGGAATCAGAGACTCCTTGAGGTACTCTGAGATCCCCGTAACAACAGCACTGTACTCTGCGCTGGTTTCCATGGTGACGGCTGGGGGTTCTAAGCCCGTGACGGAGTGATGTATCCTCCTCTCATCTTCTTCTTTCTCATTGCTGCCGTTAGATCCGGCAGGCGAGACTTTCTGAAAGAAGAGCAGGATGTGGGCGAGCATTTGATTGGCAGCTGAAGCAACAAATAGACTTGTGTCTGTCTGGAGTTGTAGCAGCGAATCAATGAAATCTGGAGAGGGAGAAAAACAGATTTCAGTCTTTATCCCTAAATATTGCCTGTCTCCATCTCATCAAATTGTATTTTTTGATATACAACATATTAGGAAAGATGGTCTCATTTCCTACATTAAGTTTCACCTGATTGTACAAAGAAACTGAGAGCCTTTGGGTGTTGCAGCGTGCTCCTTAAGCCCTGGATCCAGCCGATCCGTAAACAGGGATCATCCCAGAGTCCTGCTTCTTGCCAGTGCTGAAGGTTGAAGACCTGGTTCAGAACAGATCGTTCCTGCAGGGGGGGGACATCATCAAAGTCAGAAATTGTTTGTAATAATTTAGTAAAAGTACAAGGTGTCACTAACTCTACCTGAAGCATTTTGAAGCCGTCCTCAGTGGCAGCCATTAAGCCGGTGAGTCTTAGGGTGAAGGAGAGGACACCGGGGTCTGAAGCTGTGTTCTGAACCACAGTGGATATGAATTTGAGCAGACATGGGCAAGCCTCCAGCAGAGATCCTCCTTCATCAAGAGAAAAAGGTGGACATGAGCCAGTGGTACAGATCTAATATCCATCTATCCATCCACAGCTGGAATAACCCTCAAGGCAGATCCCCCTGTTCCCCTCACTCTTTACTGCATTTGGTATGCATCATTTTGCCTTTGCCAGACTTCACAAGACAGTTTCACTTTTATAAATACATTTATTTCGGAATATCCACCATGTACGTATTGTATCAAGAGAAATTAAAAAGGGTATCAAAATTCAAATTCAGTTTAAAGGTGAAACAATTTGTTGTTGTTTAATCAATTAGTCGACTGACAGAAATGAATCGACCATTACAATGGGACAATGGCACAGCCCGGTGTGCCCCATGCCACACACAAACTACAGTGTTGTGGCTTTTGTTTCTTTTTCTTTGTTTTTACAGCACAACTTCTATTCAGCAGTTTTTATTCATCGACTCCATACAATATAACACTGACTACAGATTCCTCCCATTTATTTGTTTTGATTATGTTGTGGTAAATGAATTAACCGTATGTCTCCTGTTTTTGTTCCAGCCTAAGAGCTTGGCTGTGACACATTTTTTGGACAAACCAGATAACATATGACATATATCCAAACTATGCCGCCAAGTTTAGTACTAACCAGCCTCGGTGAGCCCTGTAAACCAGTCCAACAGTTTCTCCAGGCTGGTGTCATCGGGCACAGACCTCCCTGAGTCCGCCAGCACCTCACACACACTGGGCAGCAGCGAAGCACACTCTCTGTCCATGGTACTAACGTGTGTGTTATGAGTATTTAGGATAAACTGATAAGTTTACAGGTGAATAGTTACATTGAAGCATACATAGTTAACTCATAGTTGACTCACGTATCTGG
Source organism: Gymnocephalus cernua (assembly GCA_023631565.1). Lineage (NCBI taxonomy): Eukaryota > Metazoa > Chordata > Actinopteri > Perciformes > Percidae > Gymnocephalus > Gymnocephalus cernua. The sequence goes on along the minus strand of CM042427.1, from coordinate 15,049,337 downwards.
AAATACAGCTAGAAGCTATGTAGTATTGAGTGAAAGGTAACAGCTAACGTTAGCAAAAATGACAAAATTAAGTTATTCCTTCTAGTTTAGCTCAACGTCCATCTCGCGGGAAATTGTTTCGGATGTACCGGTTTGTGGCGTCCCTCTTATTTCCTTCAGTGTAAAATGTGAGAGTCATAACAAGGACACTTGCACGGTTTACTGATCTATAAACGTGTGGGCAGGTTACATTGCATGTACAGGCCCCAGATAGCACCGGTCCCTATGTTTTACAGCTCTAACTTCTTAGCGCAGCGCTTCCTTCCCTACGAACCAGTTCCGGTGTTGCGTTTCCGTCACATCGTCCATTTTCACATAATCGCACATGGTGCCGCACCGGTCGAGGACCGTCAGCCTCTTCGTTTTTGGGATTCTGCTCTGTAGTGGCGAGAAATCCGTCTCGTAGTACGTGATAAATGCAAGATACGGTGGACATGGTGGACGACCCCGAGTATGACGAGGAGGAGCCTTCCTTCAGCGACCCGGAGGACTTCGAGGATGACATCGAAGATGAGGGTGAGCGGCAGCAGGAAAAATGCCGGCTTTCTGGCCTATTGCTAACAGTTAGCTTGCAGCCGTATTCACTACATATGCTACAAAGCTAGCTAGCTTGTCATTTTGCCTTCTCGCCCGTACTCTCTAAACATTGAGGTCGGATTATCGGGATTTAAACGGATACATCGCTGTTTTAAAAGTATTCTCAACCACCAACGCCGTTTAATGTTAATATCACTAACGTTACCGTTGTAGCCTCACCCAAACCACTCACTGTGGCCTTGTCGCTGTCATTTGGAAAATTGAAACAGGGGGCAAAGCTCACTAATGATGCCCATTGTCTCGTAATGCTAGCTGTCGGAATAGGTGATTGAGACCAAGACCGTTACTGCAAACCTGCAGTCGGTGGTTTGCCTGAAGCAGCTGGTAAGCTGTCTTTCACATGAGTGTAACATCAACGTTAATCCTAACGCAGAGGGTGGAGCTGAGTGTGGTCCATAATATCCCTCAGGTCTGCAAATAAAACGCGAACAAATGACACATCAGCAAAATGAATAACACACTCCGCGTTCGTTCACACTGGTATTAGTTCACCTGTGTTACCATTTTAGAGGTTTGTGGTGCTGTTCAGTTGCATTGTGTTAACTAAGAGTCCACCCCTTGTATATCAATGAAGTCAGTAGAAACATTAGAAACCCCCGTTATTGTAAACGAATACAAACAAACAAACAAGCACCACAAACTGCAGCCTCCAAAATAACCATAACGTCTCTGAAACATGAGATTGCATTAGTTTAAGATAGATGTACCTAATGAACTGACAGCTGATTGTAGTGCACTTCTGAAAAGTTATAAATAACTATTTCCATAGTGCACTGTATTTTACCTGCCAACTGGGCTTATAGAAAAATGTGAAATATGACTAGTGAGTGGTAAAGGCTAATACTATGTACCTGCAACATCACTAATTGAATTGAGGACCTTTGTTACATGTACCCTCCCTTTTTTCTGGTCTGTCTTTTACTCTGTCACTGTCCAATATAGGCAAAAGCATTAATAAATAATAGCTAATAATCATTCTGATGGTAAAATAAAATGAAGCCAGTGGTCGTGTTGCAGTTTGAATTGAGAGACATTGGGGCACGCAAATGTATTTGGAAGCCCAGGCTAACACAGACAGATCAGATAAGTTGCTTAACGATACTGTTTCCCCACCCTGATCTCCCCACCCCTCCCTCTCTTCAGAGTTCTTGGAAGACATCCTGAGAGAGAAGCCCCAGGAGGCTGACGGTATAGACTCGGTGGTGGTGGTTGACAACGTCCCTCAGGTCGGTCCTGAGCGTTTGGAGAAACTGAAGAATGTCATACACAAGATTTTCTCCAAGTTTGGCAAGATCACCAACGAGTTCTATCCAGATGCGGATGGCTTGACCAAAGGGTATGTGTATCACTGTCTACTATGTTATGACATTGTCATGCAAAAATGTAGTATTTAAGATGTAACACAGACCCACATCTTACACAGGTACATCTTCTTGGAGTATGGTGGTCCTACCCAGGCCCTCGAGGCAGTAAAGAACGCAGATGGATACAAACTCGACAAACAGCATACATTCAGGGTCAACCTCTTCACTGACTTTGACAAGTAAGTGTTCAGTGTCTGATAAGGAATGCAGCAAATGTGACGGCAGATGTATGTAAAACAAGTAGATTAATTCTGTTTGCTTATTTCCCCAGGTACATGAACATCAGCGATGAGTGGGAAACTCCAGAGAAGCAGCCATTCAAAGATTTTGTGAGTGTTATTTATTTTTTTTTTTTTTAACAAATACTTTTTTTCTAATCATAAGTCATTTATTACATATAAGGTTTTTTATTCTCAAAGGGTTTACTTCTATGCAATCCTTTAAAATTGGCCGCGTAATATCAATATAATTAATATGTCTGTCTGTTCAGGGTAATATGCGCCATTGGATTGAGGACGCAGACTGTCGTGACCAGTACAGTGTGATCTACGAAGCCGGAGAGAGGACCGCCATTTTCGCAAACGATGCTAAGGAGCCAATCACAGCTGAAGAGAGAGCAGTAAGTAGTTGGTCACACTTTGAAATGCAGGGCTAATAGGCTTGTATTAAATGTAAATCAACAGTGGTGGTTGGCTTGCAGACTAATAACGTTTCTGTGTCTTGATGCAGCGCTGGACAGAGACGTACGTCCGCTGGTCTCCAAAAGGCACCTACCTGGCCACCTTCCACCAACGTGGCATTGCATTGTGGGGCGGCGAGAAGTTCAAACAGATTCAGAGGTTCAGCCATCAGGGAGTGTCCCTCATCGACTTCTCACCATGTGAGAGGTAATCAATGTTCTGTCTTATCACCACTTATAGACACTTTTGTAGCATTAGTCATTATCCGATGAACTGTTTGATGTGTGTTAGCTTCAAATGTTATACTTTATATACTTTTTTTAATTGAAGTTACACTTTTACAATTATTGAGTGATGTGAATGGATGCAGTGTAATGGAAACGACGTCATTCTAATGCAGCTGTTTGAATACAAGTCTTAACTGTAATGATGAAAAAAGAAACAAAGCCCCCCTCTAACTTATCTCTGCAGTTCATTTGGCACCACCTTTTCAAAAACAAAATAAGATGAATATGATTCACGCTGAAAAGAGCAATGTAGATTTTTAGCTAGATTCACATAAGTCTGAATGTTTTGCTTTTTAAAGAAGCGAGACATGTACAGATTTGTTTTTAATCTAGCTGCACCAGTGTGAACAGTTCTTTATTTGGAGAAAAAAACAATGGAATATAATTTAAAACAAAAAAAGATTACAATAAACTAGGGATGTCACAATCGAGTTTTTTTGCGCCGTGATTATCGTTGGGCATCTGCTGATACATACTCTGATGCTTTTATCTACCTAAATGTTGATAAAATATCCAAATACTGAAGGTCCTGGCTCAAAACTATTAAGCTGATTAGCTTAAACATTTATCAATGTTGGATGAACTGCTTTGTTTCTGAATCGGAGTCTGAAGCTCCATGTGTGGTTTTGGTACCTTCCAGGTATGTGGTGACTTTCAGTCCACTGATGGACACCAAGGAGGACCCACAGGCCATCATCATCTGGGACATTCTAACTGGACAGAAGAAGAGAGGGTTCCATTGCGAGAGCTCTGCACACTGGCCCATATTCAAGTCAGTACTCTGTGCTTGTTTCTTTCTCATTGTAAAAAAAATCCCATTTACTTTCAGTGATGCTTTCACATTTGTTGCTCCTGCGATCACTAGAATATATGATAATGGAACATATTGGTTCTCAGATGGAGCCACGATGGGAAGTTCTTTGCCAGGATGACCACAGACACGCTGAGCATCTATGAGACTCCAGTAAGTACCCTTACCAAAAAAAAAACTACTCGTTGTATTTATTCATGTAAAGTATGCAGGTGATATTAAAGCCATGTTTCTGCTCCTTTCAGTCTATGGGCTTGCTTGACAAGAAGAGTCTCAAGATTACCGGAATCAAGTAAGAGTCCTTGATGATGCTTTTATGATTTGTTTTATTCCATTTGTAAATTGTGACGGCTTTCTACCTGGAGATATTGACAATAATCTGTGTGTCTACAGGGACTTCTCATGGTCTCCTGGTGACAACATCATAGCATTCTGGGTCCCTGAGGACAAAGATATCCCAGCCAGAGTGACTCTGATGCAGTTGCCGTCCCGTCAGGAGATCCGTGTCCGCAACCTCTTCAATGTTGTCGACTGCAAACTGCACTGGCAGAGAAATGGAGATTACCTGTGTGTGAAAGTGGACAGGACTCCTAAAGGAACACAGGTGGAGAGAAAGAGGGGAAACAGCTGAGACCTCACTGGTAAAATAAAAAAAAAAAAAAATCAATTGCTCAATTTATGTTTCAATCCTTTTCAGGGCGTGGTCACCAACTTTGAAATCTTCCGCATGAGAGAGAAGCAGGTTCCTGTTGATGTGGTGGAGATGAAGGGTAATAACATTATAAACGCACAAAGTAATGCAGATTGTTTCCCATAGGAACCCCCCCCCTGATTTATTGTTTGTTGTGTTTCTGTCTATCCAGAAGGCATCATAGCGTTTGCATGGGAACCCAACGGCAGCAAGTTTGCTGTTCTCCACGGAGAGTCTCCCAGAATCAACGTCTCCTTCTATCATGTCAAAAACAACGGCAAGATCGAGCTCATAAGTGAGTAAATCGTGCCATCATGCCAACTGTCCTATTGACACGATGTTGCCCATTCTAATGTTGCACAGTATTAGGATGTACTGTGAACCTCCACTGAATGTGACAATTTGTCCTTTTTTTCTACAGAGATGTTTGACAAGCAGCAGGCCAACAGCATCTTCTGGAGCCCCCAGGGACAGTTTTTGGTGCTAGCTGGTCTCAGGAGGTCAGTTCAGTGTGTGTGTGAGAGTGTGTGACACAAGAAGCCGCCGATGACAAGCTAAATAACTTTTCTGACACCTCGTATGAGAGCTAAGCTCCTGATTGTAACTCTGACCTGAGGCTCACAGTATTATATATTTGCACTTGTGTGTGTCAGTTTTAAATGAATTTCAGTTTGTGTGTGTGTAATCTTCTCTTTTCCTGTGTGTGTGCAGTATGAATGGAGCTCTCGCCTTTGTGGACACGTCAGACTGCACCATGATGAACATAGCAGAGCACTACATGGCCTCTGACGTAGAGTGGGACCCGACCGGCCGCTATGTCGTCACCTCCGTCTCCTGGTGGAGCCACAAGGTGCGTGCTGCTCCGAAATTCTTGTCTTTTCCTTTCCTGCCAGACCAATTCACCGTCGGTGGGTGTAAATTCATACTGGACTTGCACTCACATCCTATTCCTCCACTGTTTTTTTTTTATGCGCGTGTCTAGGTGGACAACGCCTACTGGCTGTGGACGTTCCAGGGCCGTCTGCTTCAGAAGAACAACAAGGACCGCTTCTGTCAGCTGCTCTGGAGACCCAGACCTCCTACCCTGCTCAGCCAAGACCAGATCAAGGTACCGTTTAACTATATACTTACTGTGTGTGGAGCCAGTGATGACAAGCTAAATAACTTTTCTGACACCTCGTATGAGAGCTGCTCTGCGGCTCCTGATTCCAACTCTGATCTGAGGCTCACAACCACATCCTGTGGACGAGTGCCACGCATACCCGATATTGTATTTGCCGTATGTTTTAAATTTGTTGCTGTGGAACCTTCCTTTGCGGTTAATATCCCTCTCCCTCTTGCAGTTGATAAAGAAGGATCTTAAGAAATACTCAAAGATCTTTGAGCAGAAGGATCGTCTGAGCCAGTCCAAGGCTTCTAAGGTTTGACCTGTTCATTTCTTTTACATCTATTTTACCTTTTTATTTAGTAGTTTGTTGGGAATGATGCTCTCACAACTAAGTTGTGCCTCTATTTTTTTTGTCTCTTGTGAAGAGATTTAAAGGATCTCAAGCTGTCTGTAGCATAACTGTAGTTACCATACTAGAGACTAACAAGTGATTAATAGAGCTCCCTTAACACACCAGAGAAGTGATACAAGCTGCATGTTTACAAATCCCAAGCATTATTCTGTTTTATGAAACTAAATGTTTTATGTGTCTGTGTTTGTGAGTAGGAGCTGGTGGACAAGCGCAGGTCCATGATGGAGGACTACCGTCGCTACAGGGAGACAGCGCAGCAGACCTATCAGGAACAGAAGAATGTCCGCCTCGAGCTCAGAGGAGGTGGGAGCTTTCTCGTGTTCTGTGCCCCTGAACCGTTACCTCTCCTACCTGTCTTTATCTTTATTTTTATTTATTTTAAATCAATGACGTTTGTTGATCTCGTCTTCCAGGAGTGGACACTGATGAGCTGGATAGCAATGTGGACGACTGGGAGGAGGAGACCATTGAGTTTTTTATCAACGAAGAAATCATTCCCCTCGGAGATCTGTAGTCCCCCACGCAGGTAACGCTCGCACACAGACAGTTTGATATGGTCATCACACAATTAAGATTTATTGGAAAATCTTCAATTCTAAATTGTGTCATTGAATAGTTCGCAGTCAGTGGTTGGTCTCGTCTTAACTGTATATTAGGTCCTGTTTAAAGGTCATATCGGGGCGCCTGGGTAGCTCACCCGGTTGAGCGTGTGCCCCATGTACAGAGGCTCAGTCCTTGACGCAGCAACCGTGGGTTTGATTCCGACCTGCGTCCTTTTGCTGCATGTCATTCTCCCTCTCTCTCCCCTTTCAAGACTTCTCAGCTATTCTATTGAAAAAAGGCCCAAAAAATAATCTTTAAAAAAAAAAGGTAATATCACTGAAATTACATAAAGCAATTTTCTCATTTACCCCTAGTTGTGTCTGAACACGTACATAGTTTCAGTTTTATGTGCTCACGGTTTTTCGAGATGAAAATTCTGCCACTTTCCCAATACAATGGAGGTGATTGTATTTAGGATGCTGCTTAAAGCACTGCAACTGCTGCTGCAAATCTCAACGTCTTTCAGTATAAAAATGTCTTTTTATTCGACGGAAAATGGCTGCATTGTATAACTGTTCTGTACCAACTCATTCATTCTTTGTACAGCTGCTGAATTTGACGAATGGAAGTTGTGCATGTTCTGTGAACTCAAATAAAAACTGAACAAAACGGTTATTCAACAACATGGGGGGGAAATGAGTCACATTCCCGTTTCTGCCTTGTATAGTGATTTTAGCCGTTAACATTGACAACCACACACGCAGATTTATTCACGATCTGTGTTGAACTTGTTCTCTTTCTCTTTCTCTCTCAGTCCATCCGTTTTTGTGTGGAAGGAGGAGAGAGGAACTGCGTCATTGATTGGAGAAGGTCGACGACCACGCAGTGAATTTTGGGGTTCCCGATCACGAGCCCCAACATTCAACTTTAGTGACATCATCAAAGCACGCCTTGCGGATCAACAACCACATCGGGGGACAAGAGAGGATACTTTGTATTTGATATTTTCTCTTTGTCTCTCACCATCATCCGCCCCATTTTTTTTTTTTTGCTCTGTGGAACTTGATATTTAGTACTGCCTATTTTTTTTCTACTCATTAATCGCAGTCACTCACTCTCTAATCTCAGCCCCGTGTCTCTTATCGGACCTTCTTTTTTCCAGGGATTGTTTTATGAACTAGCCTAACCATGCTAGTGTGTTATCACAGGGCAGCACAGAGTGCCATACCAGTGGGGGGTGAAGGCATTGTGACTAAACAAGTAGCCTTCTTTATAAATGTGCTGATGTGGCGCTATAGTGCACTGTATCCTCCTCCTTTCAGACTAGGCTTTCACACAGGGAGGGGGTGCGCAGTGGGAATAACTTTAAATAAACATTCAAACACAATACTACTTGACTGTGTCTCGTGTTTGGTTCTTTATTGTAAGGGAATAATCTGTTGTCTAGTCCTGTTCAGACCAGCCTGAGTGACATGACCAACCATTTTGATAATTATGACAAACAAAAAGCCTTACCTTCTCTGGTTCCAGCCTTTCAAATGTGGCGACTTGCTGCTTTTTATCATATTAAATCACTTTTAAATGATATATCTTTTGGCTTTGGATCGTTGACAAATCAAGCAATTTTAAGACATCACCCGCAACTCTAGGAAACTGATGGGTATGTGTTTAACTGAGGCCTCAAATTGTAGCTAAAATGGCCTTGAGGTGAAATTTCTTTCTGCTCAGATGAGTTTTATATTTCTATCTTTCACCATAGTTAAAAATATTTGTAAGTGACGGTCACTCACTGCTTCATATCTACTGTGTGTATTGTGGTGCTGAAGGATTTTATGCAGCCAAGATCATGGGGTTTTCTTTGTTCTTCTGGATAGCTGTCCTGTCATTAAGGTGAAAGTCTTCCTCATACATCTATCAAGCCATCGCTATCGTGACTCACAAGTCATTAAATGTGCTTTTGGAAAGTAGAATACAGTGCAATTTCTTTTGTGTGGAATAAATAAACTGTTCCGAAGACTTTTGTTAGGAAGTTTTCTAGCAGGTTTGCTTGACCTATGTCCATAATTACACTAACAAAGTGTGCGTTACATTCAACATATTGCATCACTGTTATAAAGACCAAGCGTTTCTGCAGCATACAGGGAACAGTTAGTTCTTGATGTGCCAGCACCACTTAGGTTCATTAGCTTAGGTTCATTAGTTAATCCCTAATGGAAATGTGGGATCAGACAGTGTTGTTGCACTCTATATATTGACCCTATAGGCTGCAAAGATCTTTTACCTCATTAACCTAATGACCTAATGCATGAACAGATGTTCACTGTGATGTTTGACAAGGTGGACACCAGTGAACTAACAGGTAGGAGTACCTAACAGGTAGGAAAAAGCTACAGTATGTCCTCAAATGTATCTTCATAGTTACCATCTGAGCCATGACTCAAATTTAAGATGCTGCAACATTTGACTTCTAAAATCTACATCTGTTTTATGGTTTCACCAGTAATGGAAGAAGTACTCAGATCCTTCACTTAAGTAAAAGTAAGTATTTTCAGCAAAATGTATTTAAAGTATCAAAAGTTAAAATGTGTGCATAAAGGCTTATTTCAATTGAAATTGTTATATTATTGTTGTCACTGACAAATACATGTATGAGCATCTTGATGTGGTAGTCTGCACATTTTAGATACTTTGTATACCACTGGGTAGATAAGTAGTATACTTGTGTTGATGTTTTTTTTAATGTAAAATCTATGTGTCAAATAGTTGTAGTGGAGTAAAAAGAACACATTTTCAAAGTGTGAAGTATAGAAAACTGAAATACATGTATTTCAAAATCAGACCTAATCACAGTTGACACGTGCAGCATATCATCTTTGTGTGTTAACAGCTCGATCAGAATGAGCTGGCAGTGATTTATCCAAATACTGATCCACCGGGGTGGTACAACTATCAATCTGATGCTCTTATTGTGGCACTGTCCAAGACTTTCTACCTTCTGGGGGAAGTGCCTTCACTGAAATGTCTGACTTTTTTTTAGTAACAGGATCTGTGTGGTCTTAACTTTCAGTAGAGTGCTGCTGCTGCTGCTGCTGCTGCAGCTGCTGCTGAGCCGCCTGGTCCTTTTGATGTGGAGACAGCAGCCACACCGTCATTTTCACATCAGCTCACAGACTTTATAAATACTCATTAAGAGACAGCTCTTCATTCAAACATGGTTGATACCATGTTTAGTATGGCTGACAAAATAAGTTCAGAAAAGAAGAGAGCATAAACACAGAGTTACTAGAAAAATAGAAACACCTGTAACGGATAAGGCAAGTCAGTAGAATAGCCCTGCAATATATCCTTATTTAATAATACTACTTTGGTTGTTGGTGCTTTGACTCAACTTTGTTTAAGCTGTACTTTATGGTGGTGTTGTGTTGGACTGTATGATATTTAAAGTGTTCTTAATATATTGTACACCTGCTTTACTACACATATGGAGGATTATTTGTTGTTTTGTTGGCCCACAAGTTGTAAAATGGAAACGTACTGAATCAAAATCTATAAAATACTATTTATGTGTACATTTTTGTGTATGGTTACTAAAATCCACAAATTCACAAATAAATTATTAAATACCACTTTTAGGTAGGTCAGTGCTATATGAAAGCCCATTTCTGCCAAGAAGGGAAAATGAAATATATGAAACGTGTTGGAAAATGAAATCTAGTATATCATATCATCATCATTGATTAAGTATGTGGTTATTTTGCTTACTTACTTTCGCATAACAACTTACTGTCTTATAATAGCCTACTGACTTAGTATTTCATATCCTGACTTACTATCTTTATCTTTTAATATCTCATAATGTTGACTATTATATGATATGACTAAGTATTTAAATGTCTGATACGTTTGACGTAAGGCTACTTTCTCATAATAACTACTTTATTTCATATTTTGATTTGTATCATAATTTTGACTCAGGCTGCTATCTCATAATGTTGACTATATGACTTAGTATCAGTTTTTTTAAACTTGGAAACCAGCGCCATAGACGTAGGCGGGTTTATGTTTTTTTTATGGTGTGTGTGTGTGTGTGTGTGTGTGTGTGTATGTAGAAGTGTAGTTGGCTGGATGGTTTCCCAAAATATCGCGAGACTTTGCTTCATTCTGTGGCGAATTTAGTCCGGCATAGACCCGCAACAGTCCTGTCGTGCCCACCTAGTCTCATCACCGGTCTGACGGACAGACAGAGAGAGGGACAGCGAGCTAGCGACAAAGGGCTGGCCGACCATGGAGCTCATCTGCCGGGTAAGATAAAACATGTTCAGGTTATTTCTAGTGTTAGGTTTAGTACAGACTGATTCATGTTCAGGCTGGTTTAGCCTAATTATTGCTGTGATGCTCCCGATGTATCGGGCATGAAGGGAACATAACCGGCTTTCGTGCACCTCAAATGGAGCATGGTAAGGGGGTTCGTGGGGAGAACAAGCAGAGGACAGTGGAGGAAAATAAGTTCAGTCGTTCTGTCGTCGGCTGCTGCATGTGGAGTAAAAAGAAAGTGTCCGTTTGCACTTTGCATGAGAGAGGGACAGTGTCCGCACCGGCCGGTGAAAGGGCATATTGTAAACTGTGTACTGTGTAAATTAAAGTTGTTGTCCAAGCGAGGATTGGAAAGAGGTAATGGTTATAGTGGTTACTCAGCGAAAAAGAAAAATATGAACTGAAATAAACAGTCTGAACCTCCCTTTAAAAACAGCAGATTTTTCTTTTTTCAAGCAAAGTAAAAACAACGGAGTAGGCTATAAAAAGCGTAGCTACGCATGTGTGCTTGTACAGCGCGTGCCAAAGACACGAGAGAGTTTGTGGATGTTGATTCCTCAAAATAGGCCCCTCCAGTCAACGTGGGGTTTTAGATTGAAAACCTAGTGGGAAGAAACACCACAGGAATTAAAACAATAACTTTCTAAAAATACGAGCAAAACTCTCTGTTTCGCTCTCCTCCCATGTCTGGATCTTGTTTTATTAGGACCGTCATTTTTTTCCACTCATTTCCCCCAGCAGCAGATGTTTTTATGGGACAGAGATTAGGGGTGTAATACTAAACCCTCCAGCAGGCTGCTTCCACCCCCACAGCTCCGTTTGTTCACATCTCTGTGACAGCTGAGCGCCCCGGGCGGAGCCTGAGGTTCCCACGGCCCCTGGGCTAGGTCACACTGGTCAAAACCATTTATACATACTTTAAATTATATCTTATTAATGATTTGGAGTTGTAAAGGATTAGCCTATGGCGAATGTCCAATCACAAGTTGGATTAATGAATTAAAGTAAAAAGCTTAATACAAACATATGGTAATGATATTAGGTATTTTCATGCCAAATTTTACTACTTGAGTAATTCTTTTTTATAAAGTAACAGTGCTTTACATAGGTCTTTTAGGCCACTCTTTTTACATTTTTATATTTTTCTTTACATCCATAAAAGCAAAATCCTTCTACAAAGTTTGCTTCAAATGTGAAGAATTATGGAACAATAACATAATGCGATCATATCATCATGGTGCAATTCTGCAGAAAGTCTATTTATGACATTATATAGCTAGCCTACTTGAATTATTGCCCACACCTACATGGGTTTTTTCTACATAGAGTAAGCTCCAATACTACATGTATGTAGAATACTGGCTCACACTTCTCAGTGTGCTAGTTTGATCACTGTGTTGGTGTTAGAAAAATGATGCTTAGAACGGTTTTGCTTCAGTTTCTTTGTTAAACCATTTGCATCCAAACTTCTGTTTTAGTATTTCTGTTTTAGTATGTCTGTCTTGTGTTAATCATGAAAGCTGAGTGACCTTGCAAAGAGCACAGGATGTATCCTGAGGGCAGAGCGCATAATGTGGAGGATATGCCGGGCATGACCAGAGATAGGAAGATAAGCTACTGATTGCATGAACTGAATAATTATAAATCGACTCCCAACTCCTTTAAAAAGACACTGTTGTGAACAATCTTCAGTCATTTTCTGTACTTATGCTGTGAGTGCTGTAAACTGACTCTACTTGCAAGTAAACAAGCTTTTAAGAGAACTCCAGTGATTTTGTCCATTCTTTGATAATAATTATCCTAACAGTTGGCATTGATAAACCTTTTTTATTTTAAGTAAAAACAAACACCTATCACATCAATTATGGCCACTGTGTTTAACTCCCCAACACTTTTGTATGTCTGTTTGTTTCTGGTGTGTAGAAATGTCTCTTTAAGCTGTTACGTACTCTTGCACATTGCCTGTTACAAATTCTAAGTTGAAACGATGCCTGAATGGTTGTTTGATCAAATTCCCCTGAATGACTATACATGTGTGAGGCAGTCATCTGAAGGGCATATGTGCAGGATGTAATGTGTTTTTCTTTTCTTTTTTTCAGTTTAGTGTAGTTTGTTCCATCTTGATTTTCATTGAATTAACCTAACTGTTGAATATGAGACAATTAGTGCCACCGCTTGCTGTTGCCATGGTAACCTCGCAGCTCATAGAATTATAAGCCATTGTATAAATAAATAAATAAATAACTGTTGGTTCTACATTCTGGGCATTCTTTATAAAGGGTTTATAATTGTAAATAACTATAAAAGAGCATTTGCTAATGTTTTAATGACGTTAATAACTGCGTTATTACCAAATAGAAAGAATAAACACCAACCACAGGGTTCTAACTGATTTATAAGCATTAGTACATTATACAATAATTATTAATTAAGCTCTTAATTACTAATTATAAATCCTATGCTACATAATAGTAAGAAAATAAAGCTGATTAAACGCACCAGAAGTCAGACTTTATACCCTGTACGTGCGGTAATCCACACTATTCAATTTGTGCCTCAGGACGGTCAGATAAACAGCAGCAGCTCAAGTTATTAAAATTTGCTAACATTAGCCGCTGTAAGCTACTGGTCATACCAGACCAAGTAAGGCTGTAGCTGCAAACGTGTATTTCATTGAGCAAGGGTGTGTGTTACTTATCGTGAATTTTACTTTTAATTTTTAAGAAGATTTTGTTATTTCTTCTTTCAGAAGTTACGTAGACTCACTTTAAGATACCAGAAACATATTTATTGATATGTTAATATATATTAATTGTAGCTACTTTTTATGCTGGGTAGTTTAATCTGTAAATCAAATGTACTTGGTTATATTCCACCCAGAATATGTTCTGTGATGTAGAGCTACTGAAGATGCATCCTCATGTTTTACTTACCAAGAATACATCTGGTATGACACTGCTTCTGTCTATAATTGTACTTCCTTTAGACTGTGAAAGAGCAACAGGGGCCTGATTTACATGCTCTCCTTCTTTCAGTTGCAGCTAGCAAACAGGAAGTGTGTCTTTCCGCAATAGATGCCACCATGGAGCTGAGATAACCTCTTCCTCTTTTTTTTACCAATCACGGCTCTGGAGCAAGAATAACTATGGGAACATGGCGTGGTCTCCGAGTTGCGTTCATCGCTGGGTCTTTGTTTATGATCCTGCTGATCATCGTGTACTGGGACGACGTCGGCGGCTTCAATCTCTACCCGCTGCAGGAGCCCAAACACGAGTCACTTCACTCTAATTCTCCCCCTCAGACGACAACTCGGCCCTCACGCTCTACGTCCACCAACAGAGCCCAGACCAATTCTTCCTCCACTACTGCTGCCCCAGAGGAGACAGCAGGAGCAGCTGAGGAGCATATAGGGGAGGAAGGGAAGGAAAAACAAGAACAGAGGAAGGAGGAAACAAGGGAGGATGAGAAGGTGGAGAGGAGTCACAATGCTGTGGATGATAGAGAACAGGAGGCGAGGAAGCAGAGGATCGTGGATGTGTGTTCAGGAATAGACGCTGTGGAATTCCCCGGGAGGACTCGGGCGTTTGAGCAGATCCCAAACAGGGAACTGGACCACCTGATAGTGGATGACACTCACCAGATTATCTACTGCTATGTTCCCAAGGTACGGCTGCCTTGTGTTTGTGTATGTCTGGTGTGTGTGTGTGTGTGTGTGTGTGTGTGTGTGTGTGTGTGTGTGTGTGTGTGTGTGTGTGTGTGTGTGTGTGTCTGTGTGTGTGTGTGTGTGTGTGTGTGTGTGTGTGTGTGTGTGTGTGTGTGTGTGTGTGTGAGTTAGTTCACTCTGTTTGGATGGAAGTGTAAGAAAAATAGCAAGAAAGACACAAACATCTTAAAATCACAGTTCTTCATTTTTCAACTGGTCAAGAAGACACACATTCACACACACGTTTATAGTCCCTCGTCTTTCTGAGCATCTTGTCTTTATTTTTCTTTCCCTCTCTCGTTGTTCTCCGTTCAGGTGGCGTGCACCAACTGGAAGAGAGTGATGGTGGTTCTGTCTCAGTCTCTGATCTCGCCCTCCTCAGGAAAACCTTACACTGACCCAGAGGCTGTACCTCCTGACCTCGTGCACAACTCCTCTCTACACCTCACTTTTGCCAAGTATGACACACACTTACACACACAAAGATATGTACATACTCAGAGACGAATTGATGACAACTTTTTTATTTATATTTGTATTCCTCCACACTTCACAGACATAATTCTGTGTGGATAAACACTACATCTCTTTATAGTTTACTGACTTTTATTGAATATTTTGTGTCTAAAGCATTCAAATTAGACGTCATGGACTCAAAAAAGTGTATGACTCAGCTGTAAAAACCTGCCATATGGTATTTATGTGTAATGCCAGATCAATTGTGCTTACTTTGAAATTGAGTTTCTTATTTGCAACACTCATCATCGTCGCATTATAGTGATATTATCCTTAATGCTCCAGGCAAGCATCAATTAATGAAGACATTTTTTAAAAAGTAACCACATTCATCTTTTGTAATTAATGTGCAGCAGACTGGGAAAACAGATGTGTTACATCTCTCAGTGTTCATCAGCATTTAAGTAAAAAATGATTGAGTGCTACTTAAATACGCAGCGCAGGTGATGGCCATAGTAATCAAAAGGCATCAAGTGACAAATCTCAAAGTATTCTTTATACCAGACATGGGATGGGCATTCGATTACATTTTCTTCGTCGATGGTCAGGAGAATTAATGATCAATTATCGATTAATATTTTTATATTAATATTCATTATTTATTTAACTTTTTATACATTAAAAAACGCAATGAAAATACAAAAATACAGCGAGTTTTTCCTCGATGAGATATTAATTACAAGAAGAACAAATTATGGCAGTTAAACTGGAGGTTAGGCTAAACTTGAAGGTTTATGCGCTGCGGTGCTCTGAAGCAGTGGAACCTGCTGCTGCGAGCCGGCCTTCTTAAACAGAGACCCTCGCTTGTTCCAAAATAATAAATAAAAAGAATCACGTTAAATAATAACTTAACCAAAAACATAATAATACTTAGATCTGACAGGTTTTGTCAAAATGTAATTCAGAACTATCCAAGGCACGGACAAAGTCTAATAAAAAATAACCAGTAACTCACATACAACTTCTTCACCAGTCTACTGGGTTTTGTTGAGAAAAATAAGCAGGTTGACATGATCTGGGGTCAGACGCGACCGCTACCTGGTGACAGTCAGTCCAGCCGCCGAAAACACCCGCCGGCCGGGAAGCAGGTAGCTACCTCCGCGCTAACTTTAAATTCATTTATAAAGAAATTTAAATTCTTAATGATCAATCGTCGATCGTCGATTAATCATGCCCATCCCTATATCAGACATGTATTATGTTTCTAATTAAGAAGAGAGCTTTATGTTGTATTTTGTATATTTGAGCGAAATGTTTGGCTATACCACACACGGACAATGTTTCCACAGCAACATATTGAATGGTTTTGCAGAACAAAACAATGAATTTAGAAAGAAAAAGACATGTTTCAAAGAAAACATGTAGCCTACACAAACCAAATTCCTACACAGAGAAACCAAGCGCCCACTATAATTTCTTTAACAACTCATTAAAAATCTCTCCAAAAAGTCAACATGAAAAACAAAGAGATTGAAACATGTATCTAAACAAAACCACACACACCTCCATCCCACAACAATGGCAACAAAGAAGAACCGAGCAGTAAATCGGGGCGTCAAACCAGAACTTAAGAAAGGACACTCGGTTTGTAAATGACTGCGTGATTTCTCTCTTTATCAATTCTGTCTCCATTCTTTTTCAAAGGGGTGTTAATAAATGTAAAGCTACGCTGTGTTCCTTTTTTAGACAGTTGTACAATAACACTTGTCGTTCAGTTATACTGAAACTGTGTTTGAGCAACTATCCCTGAGCTAAAGGAGTTATTTAGTGATTGGACACTTGGAAGAGGAGTGTGGAAACGACAGGCGGGGAGTTGCTGCCGCAGCACAGACTGACCTTTCTCTGCCTCTCTGTTTCTCTTTCTCTGTTCGGATATAATGATCTGACCATGTGTTTTTCTATCTGTACTGATGGACAAGGCACATATTTTTCCCCTTAAGGACTGATCTGGCTTTGTTTCCGAGTAATTTAGTGGCCAAATGTTTTCCATATTGCATGAGACTAAACTAACTCAAAAGCATTACAATCACGATTTAAGAAGGACGACACTAAAGATCTGCTCTCATGGTGTTTGTGTCTTTTACCAGGTTTTGGCGCCATTATGGTTCTCTGTCCCGCCACCTGATGGCACTCAAGCTCAAGCACTACACCAAGTTTCTGTTTGTACGAGACCCTTTTGTTCGCCTTATCTCGGCTTTCAGGAACAAGTTTGGAAGGTGTGTGTCTTACTGTGGATGGTTAGACAGAGAGTGGGTGTGTGTGCCTGTGCCAGTGTTTGAGTTGAGGGTGAGGCTGAGAAATGGCCTTCACTTTTGATTAAACAGCTGTCCTATCGTTCTTGAATTGCTAAAGCGTGTGTTTGTTTTAAGGCCCAACGAGGACTTCTACAAGCAGTTTGGTTCTGTCATGCTGCGTCGTTATAGTAATGTGTCCGGCGGTTTGCCAGAGACAGCGGCTGAGGCATTTGCAGCAGGAATCAAACCAACGTTTCAGCAGTTTATCACATACCTGCTGGATCCAGAGACCGAGAGGGAGAGTATCTTCAATGAACACTGGCGGCAGGTATTTGTCTCACTCGGCACTGTAAAGCTACACTTGATACAGTTTGGCAAAATGTACGAGATGAATGTTTTTTGTGAGATCACTAGATGCATTCTCTCCCCTTCTGTTGGTCACATGCCACTTCTACATCTGTTTTTTAAAGACCATACCAGTATAATATGCACTTATTGTCATTACCTAAGATTCTATCTGTCATTCACACTTTGTGTGTGTCCCATCTGTATACTATATACAACAGTACTTCTCTGGAGTATACTTCTATTAGTGTACTAATGTTGACATTGCACTATTTGGGCAGTTAATATACAATAAGTTAATGTATAATGTTGTGTTAATGAGAAAAGATATAGGGATGACTTTGGAACATCAATTTCAATTTGAACATTTGACAAAAAGACAGTAACATTTCATTTCTACTGATCTATTTCTTAATTTGTTTTGTCAGCTGTTGGAGCCATTGCCTTTCTTTTTTTTCTGCTTGTGAGCAGTTCTTTTTTATTTTCTGTGTTGTGTTGTTGCATCCATCAATTCCACATTAAAAAAATCCAACCATTGGAGTCTTCATGCTGGGATTTTTTAGCATACAAATGAGCATGAGGACTACTTAATTGTCTTAGCATTAAATGTCTCGGCTCAGAATTTGCTCTTTATTTCCTACCTCTGCTATTTATGGGATTATTGAGGACACACATACACACACACACACACACACACACACACACACACACACACACACACACACACACACACACACACACACACACACACACACACAGTAGAAACACCTGGAACAGAGGCAGTTATTACAAACAAAGTCACAAACGGATGCAGTTGTCAAATTGTAGGCCTGCTTTCTCTTTGTTTCAGGTGTACCGTCTGTGCCATCCATGCCAGGTGAAGTATGACTTCATTGGACGACTAGAAACCCTGGATACAGACGCAGAGCACCTGCTGAAGCTTCTGGAGGTGGATGATCTGTTACGCTTCCCTTTAGGGGCTCGAAACCGCACTGCAGCCAGCTGGGAAAGAGACTGGTTTGCACAGATTCCCATAACAATGAGGAGAGAACTGTACAAGCTGTATGAACCAGACTTTGAGCTGTTTGGCTATCCCAAACCGGAGAGCACGCTCCACCAGTAGACCACGCTCCACCAGTAGACCACAGCGAGATAAAGGCATGGGCACTGCACTGTGTGTAGAGCCCACACCTCAACTACCTGTGCATAGCCAGCAAATGCCTTTAAAGACCAGTCTATGATGATGTTTGTTTTGTTTTGTGCATACCTCAAATGACAGAAGTGCCTACCAGTATTATTTTATTTTTGTCATCAGTTCATATCTCCAGCACACCCGCTTACAAGCTGCGTTATCCCATCTGTCTGTTTTCCCCATGTAAAGGCACTTTGAATAGTATTTTCTGATGAGTATTTTGGTAATTCATCAGGAAAGGACTGGCTGACATCAATCTGAAGGGAGATATGTTGCAGAGAAATAAAGCGTTTTTGTAAATGCTTGACTTTCCCTTTTTCATTTTACTGTGTATGTGGGAAAACATATTCAGATATTTTACTTAGGTAAAAACTGCAATACCACAATGTAAAAGTAATCCATTGCAGGTAGAAGTTCTCCATTTATTTTTTTATTTAAAGGGCTACTCCACAGACTTTACACATGAAGGTCAGTTTAATAGTCTGGGGAGTACTGCTCAACTGTGGAGGACCTTTATCAACTCTGAGATTCTCAATTTAGGCTTGGAGACAACTCATTTTAACAAAAGTCTCAAGAGACTTTCTAATGTTTGTGGTGGTCAATGGCACAGCCAAGGGGTCTGTGAAAAGTTCTCAGATTCATTTATTTAAAATATGAGATTTAAAAAAAGAATTAAATAAAAAATAACAATTTTTTTTTTTACAAAAAGGCTTCAAAGTTATCAAACGAATAATCTCTTAATTTTTTTAATCAAAAATACATCATAGATTACTTTCTAATCTAACAAATCTATAACTCTTAGAATCTGGAAATATGTTTCATATATTTCTGTTATGTTGTTCTTTCACATAACAAAGATATAAAGTGTAAAAAAAATAGGCTTTGTCAAATTATTCCTACATACATGAGGGGGTTTCCAGTATATTCTCTATATTCTATGGGGTCATTGGCTGAAAAACAATTGAGAACCAGTGGTTTATTTTAAGAAGTAGGAGAACAACAATATTTAAAACTAGAATGCTTAAAGTCAAATTTATAATGTGACCAGGTATAAAGCCTGGAACTTATTGAGGAGGCCTATCCAGGGGAATGTACTGAGTATATGGGTACCAGGCCCCCAGGAAGTGCGCCAGGCTTTAAAGCCAATTTTACATACTGTAGTGGCCAAAATGTGCTCCTGCTCTACAGGCCTATAGTGCAGAAGCACAGCCGACCATCCAGGTAATTTTATATGTGGCAACTGAAGGATTTGGCTTGATTTCCCACTGAGCAACTCATAGGAATGAAAGGGGCTCCGCCTCCAATGCTGTATCCAGTTCTCTTTATACATGCATGCTGGGTACATTTTCAGTTTCGGAACAAAGAACACTGCAATATAATCTGGGGCGTAGCACAAAATTCTGGGCCCTGTAGAGTCATTTTCTATGGGCCCCTCCCCACATCCACAGCTATTCATTCTGGTACCGCCATATTCTGGACGCCCCTGAATATAATAAAGCTATATGGATATAAAAAAGAAAACAAATCCACACAATCTGTCTCCCATTTATTGTCTATGGAGCAGCTTCAGGTTGTATACATGGTGACATCACCAGTTTGAGACTTGCTTCTCTGGTTTCTGGCTTTGAAAGAATAACTCATGTTCACAAATATTGATTGACTTTCCTAGGCCATGGAAATAACATATTGGACTTCTTAATTTAGGTGCCTTTAAGTACAGAACTTAAGTACATAAACTTAGTTACAGTCAGCCAGTGCTGTTTTAAGGAGTGTAGAGAGAGTGAACAACAAACAATGACCCTCTCCACTACTTTCTATTACACAAAAAAACACTCCACTCTCTTGTTGCGTTCACAACTGTACTGCTGTCCGTTTCCACGTGTTCCAGCCGTTTCTACAGCTCCTCCCCCTTTGTTCCAAACCTCCTTGCCCATTGGCTGAGCCTCCTGTCACTCAGCGCGGCAGAGGATGGTCCTCACCCCTCTCTCTGCTTGACAGTTCCCTCCTGACGTCACCGGTTCCGTCCCAACACGGAAATATGGAATAGCGACTCTTTAACTGTCTATGATAGCGACATGAACGGCTGCGCTGCTGTTATTATGGATTTAAAGTGGTACTGCTATCTTAGCTTTCGTCGTGTTTGTTGACTTCCCGCGCGGCTTTAGCGATGTTAAACGGCCGGTGCTAAGTTTCTGACAGATGGACTCCCACGCTGGAAATGGAGAGAGAGTTCGACCTCTGTTGTTAGTTCAATAGCTTTAACCCTCCGTTTGTTCAGAGCCATGAAACAAAGTGTTTTGAGGGTCATGGGGGCTCTGGAACGCCTGCTGCTTTCTCTCCTGCTGCTGTCCTGGGAAGGCAAGCTATTTCAGGTATAAAGTTTTGTAACGTTAAAGTGTGGTGTTTCTGTTGTTGTTGTTGCTGTTGTAGCCTACTAATACCGTTTGGGTCTTGCTATTTTTGCGCAGCAGAGACCGCAACTGGCATCCCACTGCGCTTCTGTGTCTATTTCAGGCTCGAGTATAGTTGGCATGTTATGATGATAGGACGTTTGTCCAAATTGCTTGAAGAAAGTTAATACTGTGTGTGTGTGTGTGTGTGTGTGTGTGTGTGTGTGTGTGTGTGTGCGTGTGCGTGCGCGCATGCGTGAGCGTCTCTGCACGTCTTGCAATCGCTTGCAATGGTGTGCTCGTTCCATGGAGTGCTGTTCAGTTTTCTGTTGCCAGTTGCCACCCGTAAGTGGGTACATAAGGGAGTGGTGAACAAACACACACAGTCAGACAAACACAGACAAGTTGTCAATATAGGGTAAAGGGTTGGGAGGAGGAAAGCAAGGGATAAGGACATCCTGTTAAGGGAGGAACACAGTATAATTATCAGAGCAGAAACTGTGTGTGTGTGTGTGTGTGTGTGTGTGTGTGTGTATGTGTGTGTGTGTGTGTGTGTGTGTGTGTCACATTAGTCGAGTCAAGGCTGAAGTCTCAGATACATGACATGGTGACTGTCAGAGAGCTGACTTAAAGTTTCTCTTTCTGTCTTTCTCTTTGTGGTTACCCATCAGGTTGGAGGGGTCAAATCAGTCACCCTACCAGAATCCCTCCTGTTCGTCTCCACGCTGGACGGTAGTCTGCATGCTGTCTCCAAACAGTCAGGAGACATAAAGTGGACCCTAAGAGAAGGTTCATACAAATAGATGTCAATATTATTTCCTCAGTCTTCATTTTCATTTTTAAACATGTCTTATGAAATTGTCCTTTTGATTTCTTTCAGACCCCATTATTCAAGTACCGGTCTACTTCACAGAGTGAGTAACACGCTTACACATGTAGGGCTGGACGATATAGCTAAATTTCCTATCCCGATATAGGTAATTTCATATTTCGATAATGATATATATCAGAATATTGTTGTAAATAACTTTTCTGGTAATTTAATAAATAAATAGTCTATATGAAATAACTACATGGTAAAGCCTATTTTTTGTATACTCATGTGTGAATTAAATACTTGACAAATGAAAAGTACTGAGTATTTTCTCATTTAATAAGAACTTTAGTGCAGAATGAACATAATGTTCAAGGAGCGGAATGGAAAGCGTCGTCCAAATGACGTAAATATTGCCGTAACGCAGTTCCGCTGCTGGTTTTTGGTCGCGATAAAAATATATATATGATAGACATTTTTTGTAGCGTTTTTTTTTTTTTACGATATTGTATATCGTCATATTGCCCAGCTTATGCAAGTACACATACACATATAAACATGCACATAGGACTGAGTGTTTTTGGTAATGTGCACAGTATCGAAAAAACTGTCAAGTACCAAACGTTGGCAGATTTGTAGTCTAAGTCTTGTTTACTTATCTCTTGGATTAGTTCATTTCATTTATTTATTCAGTCTTGTACCACTGCTTTTGTATTTTTTTCATATAAACACATTGATTAAAGCAAAGTTACTGGAAAAAGTATCGGTGTTGAGAGAGGCAATAGTATTGACATATTTCAAATAATCAATGGACTGATGTATGAATGTTGTTTTTGTAGGCCGGGTTTTCTCCCAGATCCCAATGATGGCAGTTTGTATGTTCTGGGCGGCAAACACAAGGAAGGCCTGATGGTAAAGAATGAAGTGTGTGTGTGTGTGTGTGTGTGTGTGTGTGTGTGTGTGTGTGTGTGTGTGTGTGTGTGTGTGTGTGTGTGTGTGTGTGTGTGTGTGTGTGTGTGTGTGTGTGTGTGTGTGTGTGTGTGTGTGTGTGTGTGTGTGTGTGTGTGTGTGTGTGTGTGTGTGTGTTTGTGTGTGTGTTTGTGTGTTTGTGTATTTCTGTTTTTGTGTGTCAATTTTCACTTTATGACCCATTGTTTGGATGTACCTGCAGAAACTGCCCTTCACCATCCCAGAGCTGGTTCAGTCGGCTCCCTGCAGGAGCTCTGATGGTATACTATATACAGGTGAGGCAATGAGGCCTGCTTTATCGACATGTGTGAGACAGACATTTGTCAGAGCCGAAGAATGACAGACGAGACATACTGTATATGTGACATACTTCAATGCTGTTGGCTAATAATTTTGTGTTTGTGTGCACATGAAGGTAAGAAGCAGGATGTGTGGTTTGTGGTGGATCCTGAGACAGGCGAGAAGCAAACCAGTTTAACCACCTCTTCCTCCGAATCCATCTGCCCTAACACTCCCCTGCTGTACATTGGACGCACAGGTATGTTGTACACACACACACACACACACACACACACAGGTGGCTGAGGTATTATATGCATTGTGGATTACTGAACCTTGCCTGTTTCTTTCCCCAGAATACATGGTTACCATGTTTGACACCAAGACACAAGAGCTGCGATGGAACGCCACATACAATGATTACTCTGCTCCACCTTACGATGACAAACAAGACTACAGTACGTCTCTCGCACACACATCCCTGCACACACATTCAGTCACTCAGACTGACATGGCAGGCTAAAGTTGCTGGATTGATTCATTGTCCATATGAACTGACAAAAAAACATGTATTGTATGTATCCAAACATGTATTTGGATACATGTATGTCTAGAACAGGTGCATTTGAGGAGAGTTAGTACTTTGTGGAATGAAAAAATACACTGTACTTCTTCACTTATAGTCTCTTCATTTAACATTTCAATCAATGCAAAGTTTTATTTTAATTTTAAAACCTCCCCAAAGATGTGACATTCCAGCATATGAAAAATTGACCTGTGACCTGTTACACTTGCAGAGATGGCCCATCTTGTATCGAGTGGTGATGGACTTGTTGTGACAGTTGACAGAGAGACAGGTAGGGGAAGGTGTGTGGTTTTTACTCTGTGAATATTTTACCACCATTTATATATGTAAGAGGTTGATGTGCTTCTTTATTTTCACCTCAACACACTCGTAAGGCCGTGTGTGTTTTTGTCTTCCAGGTGACGTCTTGTGGAGTCAGAACTATGGATCGCCCGTCGTAGGGGTCTATCTGTACTCTGGCGACACACTAAGACACGCCCCCCACCTGTCCCTCGCCATGGAAACACTACGCTTCCTCACCTTCTCCTCTGCCAACAACCATGAAGACGCACACTCCACGTTAAAGTGGAGCTATCAGTTTGTGAAGGAGCAAGCCACCGCTCAAACACAACTCGTGTAAGAGAAATTGTATAAACATGCATACGAAAGAGCTTTAAGATCCTTGTGATGTTCAGTCCAGTTCAGATCAGTGATGCATCTGTCTGATTACACAAATTATGAAAGTGGTAACTACAAGGCTCTCTTTCTTTCAAGTTTGTTTGTAGTCTAGTACTAGTACTGCAGTTTAATATACAGTACCTGGTGCACCGATTTACAGCGGTTGTTAAACTCTTGGCTGGAACTATGTTTAAGGTTTCTGGCTATATGTTTGAATGGACACTTGCCACTCAATCAAAAAAAAAGGATTTTCTGTGGCAATAGTATAATGAAGAAAAAAAACATACAACTTTAATTCAAAACTAGGCTGTGTCTCAAACCGCCTACTTCGGTCAGTACACTGCTAATGTACACTGACCACTTACTGCTGTAGTGCCCACTGTCGATGGTTAGTATTGTCCCAAATGGAACACTTATGATAAAGCACTTACCGGAAATGACGAGCGGTCGGCTCGGCTCGCCGCCTCTCAAAATCTGATGAAAATCTTCTAAACTGACCTTAGTTGATCTGAAATGAAGACAGTTTCAGCAACTGCATGGCCTATTTCTCGCTTAAAATGTCTTCAGAAACACGTTTCGGTGAACTATTTTCGTAAAATTCGAGATCGTATTCCAAACGAGCCGCCATCTGGCCGCCATTAAGCTCGGATGTAAAATCTGCGAGAGCTAATATGCACGTGACGCGTTCGTCCAATCAGCTGCCGGTCGACGTCCCTGGTCCCTCCCCTTTCCGCTTTGTAATCAAGATGGCGCAGGTTTAGTGTGCGTAGTGTCCATCGTTCTACACTGAACTTTATGACTTTTTTTAGGGGGTCATCCGGGTACTTTCAGTGCACTGACTTTTTCGTTATCTACACTATATACTTAAAACTAAGTGCGTGAAGTGTGCAAGTAGGCGATTTGAGACACAGCCCTAGTCTGCATCTTCATTTCATTCCGTTAATTATATATATTTTTTTAGAAATCCCAAGATCCAATCAGTTATTTCTAGTCCCGAGACCAATTAATCCAATCCATTTCATTAAAATCATTTTGTACATATTTGAGTTGTCCTAACAAATATATAAAAAGTCACTGGCTGAGGGAATAACGTAACTTTTTTTTTTTACTATTTAAGACCCACTCTTTATGTAGGAAAGTTGGACTCCCACCTCTACGCCTCCACTTCCCTTGTCCACCATGGAGTCTCGTTAGTGGTGAGTTTAAATATATAATAAAAACATGTTTTATCACATAACTGCAATCACACAACCTGTTACCTTCCACATCTAAGTCATGCACCTGTGGTTATTCTCCCTCCTGCTTTAACAGAGATCATTATAAGTTATCACAGGGCATCAGATCAGGTGTGTCGGACAGTGAGGAACTGATAATGATCAAGGCGATAACAAGATAGCTGTTATGTGACTGTTTTGCGCTTCTTGTTGCCATGGCAGCCTCGGGGACTGACCTTGGCTCGAATTGAGGGTCCGGTGACGGCCGGAGTGACGGTCAGAGAGCGAGGGGAGTGTGAGATCACACCATTCACTGATGTACGCTACCCACCAGGGAGCACAAACAGCCGGAAAAACCACTGGCTGCTAATAGGTACACGCTCGCACACACACACACGTTGATAAATTGGTGTATTTCACTATTAAGTTTCCTGGTTACGAGTGCTTACAGCCACAACCAACTAATATAAATATGTATTTCCAAACCTCAGAGTAATTATCAAGGTTCTGTATTTTCTGGGAAGAAATATTAGATGAGAAAAATGTTAACTTAAAAATGACCACAAGGTATCTAATCCCTGTTGTTGCAGAAGGTGCATTGTGAGCAGAGAAGCTGCTGGTTACATGAGAATCTAAGTTTTAAGAAACAATAAGATTCATGTTCAGCATGAAAGCTAGAACTCTGGCTAAAGGTCACAAAATCCCCTCAAAACTGAAATTAGTGTTTAATTTATTGACCAGACCAAAAAGGTCACCCCTCACCATGCAGCACTCAAGCAGCTCTAAATGCATTATATCTGTGTATTAGGTCATCACGAGCTTCCTCCAGTGGCTCACACCACCATGCTGAGGGATTTCCCAGTCGGGCTGCAGCGTTCCGGTGAGGCAGTCATCCCCCCCCGCCCTTCTGCCTCCTCCACCTCCCATGCCTCCTACTACCATCAGCGCTACGTGAGTCACAGCTCCAAACTACCCGTGTCACTGTGGCAGTCTACACCCGGAAGTCAGGAAATTACAGGAATGATAGCAGACAATAATGCTCTTCTATCAGGCTTCTACTGTCTGGGTGCCAGGATAGCTCAGTTGGTAGAGCAGGCGCCCATATATAGAGGTTTACTCCTCGACACAGCGGGCCCTGGTTCGACTCTGACCTGCGGCCCCTTTGCTGCATGTCATTCCCCCTGTCTCTCCCCTTTCATGTCTTCAGTTGTCCTGTCGAATAAAGGCCTAAAAATGGCCAAAAAATTATCATAGAAAAAAGAAGGTTTCTACTGTCTGTTATAGCACACTTGAAGCTGTCTCAGAGCCCAAGGCATTGATGTGATAAACTACTAAATGCCCTTTTACCATCCATTTATTATAAACTCCTTAACAGAGAACAATGATTACAAACACAGATGAAAAACAAGTGAAACCTTGTTATATTTCCATTGTTTCTTATCCCTGTTGTCTTGTGTCCTTAAGTTCCAGACAGTTGCTGGTAGCCATAGCGACACTAATGCTAATAGAGGAGGGGTTGATGCGAGGACAACAGAACAGGCCCAGAGGCCGGTCGCTGTGCTGCCTGTCTATATGACTCCGGACCGCCTGACTCTGGCTGTTCTGACGCTGCTGCTGGGAGGATGGCTGGCATTCGCGCTCACGTACCCCGTTGTGAGTTTGTGTGTCTGTCTGTTGTTAAGATGCATGCGTGTTTTAAGATGCAGTTTTTGGTTTCAGATTTTATTCTCAATGATATGAACAAATAGTGGCAAACTGGTGGCAAAACGGTATCGATATCAAGCAATATTAATGGTACAAGCATGAGATTAAGGTTATCCTGTGGAGTTAATGAACTAGTAGTAGTGCTGTGGGGCTGTTGTTTTATATGTGAATCCCTGTTTTGTTTATCACGCTTACAAGGATGCACATGCATGCGTGTGTGCGCATGGGTGACACATGTGGGTGGCAAATGGTTTCGCACTATTCCACTGATTAGGTGGCAGTAACACTCCTAATATATGCAGCAATGCACCAGAAAAGACAGGAAGAAGAAGACTGATTGCTAGTGAACATGGATGCAAACAATGCTGGATTAAAAGAAAAAACGGCTTTGCAAATGTTGAGAAAATACATTCACACATTTTTTTAGACCTTAAGGATACACACAGCGTGTTTTGGTAAGTATCAATAAATGTAAACATAACTTTTGTTTGTTTATAAGAAAACTCCACAGGGCATCTTTAACTGTAGCTGAACTAAAATGCAATCTCTGTTTAGTTTGTTTGGTATAATTTGCTATCACAACATTTGGGCTAAATGTTAGTTGTTGCGTTTAAGGCCCTGAACACCAACACGGGTGTTTTCAGTAATTCTGGCTGATTCTACCTCCTCCTAGGACTGAGTGGGTGTGTCTAGACTGATTGATTGGTCACCCTGAGTCTCTTGTTAGCCTTGTTGCACCTCTTAGGGCAGGACAAATGACAGCTTTACCATTCGCATTTGTAGAAAAGATTTATGACCTAATAAATTCCCATCTGAGCTCTGGCACACTTCAACCTGAGCATAGGTCTAATCAGCCAGAATATCTGAAATCACCTTTGTGGGTGTTCAGAGGCTTTACCAGCATTGCAAAGGAGAGACGTATTACCTTTTTATAATCTTTCTCAAAGAAGATTCATCGTCCTCTTTAATATTCTCAGTAATGATTTCTCAAACTCCATCTCCATCTGTGTGTGTGATTCTCCAGCGTGCAGCTCATCAGCTGAAAGCTCAAAGGCAGCTGGAGGAGGCCTTTGAGTCTCGCCTCCAGCGAATGCATAACAACATGCAGAACAACATGCAGACCAGCATGCATACAACCAGCATGCACACAAACATGCAGACCAACATGCAAACAAACGTGCAGAATAACATGCAGACGAGCATGGAGACCAGCATGCAGCGAGGGGCCTCGATTTCTTCGGAAACGACCCTTTCTACTGACACAAACCTCTCCAGTGGTAAGCAACCTAAAACAAGTTCTCTATTATGCTGTTTTTATTTACCTTGTTCCATAATTGGACATCTTTTCTTTGCATTGCGCAAATGAAGAATTATTAAAATGCATAAAGTAATGTTAAAGCATACTTTTTCTCAAAGCCTAGACATCTTGTAACATATTATTCATTCCTTGATTGCACTGGGTACAGAACAAGAGCCCCATTCATGCTGTATCCCTTCTCTGTGTCCAGAGTCTCAGCCTGCATCTGCTGACCCTCCACCAAGTCCTCACGCTCACAGCAGCAGCAGCACCTCAAATGTCGATACAAATGGCACCACAGGGCACAAACCCACAGCAGGTAAAACACCAAACTGTGTATTCTTTCCTTCTGTCCCTTACCGTTGAGATGAGATGAATTCCATGCTGCTTCATTCTCCCTGTCCTATGTCTCTCAATAGGAAACGGTGAGGAAGTGCAGGTGGGTAAAATCTCCTTCACTCCATCTGAGGTGCTCGGACACGGCTCGGCGGGAACTTTTGTCTTCAGGTACAGTATGTGTATTTTAACACAGCACTGTTTCAACAGTTGATCAAAGGAACATATTTGTGGATTTGCATGTTTGTGATCATGAAGTGCAAAACAGGTGTACTTTACATTTCTGTCAAGCATTTTCAAGCACACCATAAGAATGATTTCTTACCATCCAGGAAGTCTTTGGTTTTTACCCCCTTTATTTGGTTATTTGTTGTGGCGTTGGCTGGCAGCTCAATGTCGACTCTCGGATGTTGGAGCGTCAGTAAACACAACATCAGATAAACTGGTTTCTAAACCCTGCTTGAAAAATGCATACTTCTGTAAAGAGTATGTTACATAATCTTTCTCATGGTTCCCACGGGCCCTTGAAATCCTTAAAAGTTTGTCAAATTGAGGAGGGGGGGGGGGGGTCAAGGCCTTAAATGTTTTTGAAAATAAATATAAATAGACACGGGTCATTGAAAGTGCTTGAATTGATATGTTTTGTGCAAGAATAGAAATTTAACTTAACATTAGTAAATAGGCGTTATGTTTTGTGTTAGAGAAGGCAAGCGACCACATAGGCTGCCATCACAGTCATCAACATCACTGTCTCAAACCATGCCGTGTTGGGACTTTGAATTTGAGGTAATTGGGCCTGAATTGTCCATGAAAAGTCCTTGATTTTGATGTTTACGAAGGTGTGGGAACCCTGCTACAAAGACGAAATGGTCACTGTGATCTCAAACTAATTGTTTGTTTGCTTCAGCAAAAGACCTTCTGACTAGTCCCAGTAGGAAAAGCACAGGTGTTGCTAATAACATTAATAATGGCTGTTCTATTCAGTTGTCCCAGTAAGCCATGACCGTGAGCCATCATGCACAATACCAACATTCTGAAACTGAAGCAGCTAAATGGAATTCATCCATCATTCATTTGATTATTTATGGGTTTTTTTTCTACTGTGTCAAAATGTCTCTAGTGAAAAAAAACCTAGTTGGTTTTCATACCGTAGTGAAAAATCAAAATAAGTATTTGTTAGTAGTTTTGAGTTAAGGGGCTAAACCATTCAAAACCTCCGAGAAAGACCATATTATTCGAATCACATACAGTACTGTGCATAATATGTTATGGCCCTCTGTTTTGGGGACTATAGGGGTCATTTTGATGGACGCCAAGTAGCGGTGAAGCGAATACTGCCGGAGTGTTTCGAGGTAGCAGAGCGTGAGGTGCAGCTCCTCCGAGAGTCTGACACTCACCCGTACGTCATCCGATATTTCTGCACAGAGAGAGACCGCCTCTTCACTTACATCGCCATCGAGCTGTGCGCCGCCACCCTGCAACAGGTCAGTGCCTCAGGGCCTTGTTAGTTGACTTTTTACTATTGTTATAAAGCTGTTGTCCATTTTCATCCCATACTTGAATGTCATTTAAAATGGCATCCCGTAATAACAAAACTAACATATATTTTTGCATGTTTTTTTGTGTGTGTCTGTATTCTCTGCAGTATGTGGAGGATCCGTCTCGCTTTCCTGAGGTGAATCCTATAACTCTGCTGGGACAGACCATGTGTGGCCTCTCACACCTCCACTCACTCAACATAGGTCTGAGATACACACACACACACACACACACACACACACACACACACACACACACACACACACACACACACACACACATATATTTACATGTAAACACACAAGTGCATACACAAATTCGAAAGGATTCTACTGCTTAACTTGGACAGCTAAAAGCTTCTCCTCTTCGTCTTTCTGAAAAACTTCCTTCGTCTCTCCCTTTAGTCCATCGTGACCTGAAGCCTAGAAACATCCTCCTTTCTGGTCCCAGTGCGCTGGGTCAGGTCCGAGCTCTCATCTCTGATTTTGGACTCTGTAAGAAGATCCTAGACGGTCGGAGCAGCTTCTCCTTGAGGTCAGGAATACCAGGAACTGAAGGGTGGATAGCTCCCGAAGTACTGCGAGATACTCCGGGCAACAAACCGGTAGGATGCACACACACATCACAGTTGTCTTTCTTTAAACATTCAGTCAACTTGTTAGCTAAAATGGTTAGAAAAAAATGAATAGATGATAAAACAAGTTTGAATGGTACTGGATACTTCAATGTATACTTTGTTATGTCCAAGAGCATGGACCACATGTCCTACAAAAGAATGATTCAAACCTTTTTATATTTCAATTTTTCTAAAAATATAATTTTTTTTTTTGTCTAAATAAATTCATATAAAACCAAAAACCGAGCTGACCCCAAGATTGAGGAAATGTGAGGTATCACGAGTCTTTTGTGTTTCCTCCTCTTCTCTGTACAGACAGCAGCGGTGGACGTGTTCTCAGCAGGCTGTGTGTTCTACTTTGTGATCAGCAGGGGGCAGCACCCCTTTGGTGATTCATTAAGACGGCAGGTCAACATCCTGTCAGGAGAATATTCACTCTCACATTTTATGGACGATATACACGGTGAGAGAGGTCACTGCGCATGTCTTTCTTGGCTTGGTTCACGCGTAATCATATTTAATTTTTTTTCCCAGAATAAAAGCTAGTTCAGTCAATTCCTCCACAATAATTGTATACAATACTGCATAGTATTCGCAAAAAGAAAGATTTAAATGTACTCAACCACCTCCATGTCCTGCATTAAAAGATGCAGTCCTGAACCACCATGGTCAAATCACACCTCAACAATCCAACTTCCTTTTTAAAATACGCTGAGTAATCCAGGGGTTGTTTTGCCATGACTTGCGCCTCTTGGGTAGAACTTCCAAGATGAGTCCCTTTTTTAAATAATCACTATTTCTTTATGGTCATTTTCAGACATTGTCGTAATTGCACAAAACCCCCCAAAAATGTTGCAGGCTGTATGCTGTGTATAATATCTGCTGCCACTTACTCCACCCACACCACAGCCTAAACTTACTGAAACTCAACTGCAATAAGTCAGAAATCCTAATCATAGGGCCAGATTAACCCTCTCACCCCTGGGGTGACAGGACATTTTCAGTCGCCACCCCCACTCTCTGAAAATCATTACTAAACCACATCCAAAATGCCCTCACACTGTCATTATTCAGAGGCCCTCAAAACCCACCTTTTTAAAGTGCTCATATTATGCTCATCTTCAGGTTCATAAGTGTATTTAGAGGTTGTACAAGAATAGGTTTACATGGTTTAATTTTCAAAAAACACCATATTTTTGTTGTACTGCACATTGTGTGTAAAGCGTCTTTAAGGACTTTTATATCATTATAATAATAATCACAAAAATCTGCCGATGGCACAAACAGCTAAATAATAAATGAAAACCTGAAAACCGTTTCTCCCTCCAAATCAGATGACGTCATAGCACAGGATCTGATCGAGCAAATGATCAGTGCCGAGCCCTCCGCCCGGCCCTCCACCGCCTGTGTGCTCAAACATCCGTTCTTCTGGAGCCCCGAGAAGCAGCTGCTCTTTTTCCAGGTGTGTTAAATCAGCTGGTCATAGATACACAAAGTACTGCTGTCTCTCTTGTAATACTAAAGGTCCTAATGCCATGACTACTACTCATTTTTTTCTTCTGGTTTTAAAAGCTCTTATTATTATTATTATTATTATTATTATTATTATTATTTTATTTATTTCAGACACGTCAATAATGGTCCATAGTACAGAATTAATTAGATGTTTATTTGTTATTTCCTGAGCGGGAAATATGTAAGAGGAGTATGCGTATATATCTGGGTAATGTTTCCTCCTGTTTTGCTCAGCCCCATCTCTCTCCATGAAACAATTTGTGTTTGTGTTTGTGTTTGTGTTTGTGTGCGTGCGAACGTAGGACGTTAGTGACCGCATAGAGAAGGAACCAGCAGACAGTCCGATTGTGGTCAAACTGGAGACTGCAGGAAGAGCAGTGGTCCGAACCAACTGGAGGATGCATATCTCTGTGCCTCTACAGACAGGTACACACACAGTATCACATAGCTGCACTGTTTACCCTTGTGCAGGATGACAAAGCCATCAATGGTCTGTCATTTTCCTGTGTACGTTCCAGACTTGAGGCGGTTCAGGACATATAAAGGAAACTCAGTCCGAGATCTGCTGAGAGCCATGAGGAATAAGGTCAGCATGCTTATTTAAACACGTATGTTTCTTTATACAAGCAGGCCCACTCTGACACATGTTATGTTAACATTGCATGTTACAGAAGCATCACTACCACGAGTTGCCACCGGAGGTGCAGGAGACTCTCGGTGAGCTGCCCGAAGGCTTCGTCAGCTACTTCACCTCACGGTTTCCACGGTTACTGATGCACACACACGCAGCTTTGCACATCTGCTCCCCTGAGAGACTGTTTCACCCCTACTATCTGCAACCCAACGCCAAATCGCAATAACATGACTCTGCACTCCATACTCTGTATACACACACACACACACACACACACACACACACACACACACACACACACACACACACACCTAGAGGATTATTAGTAATAATTGTTAAATTTCTCGTTAATGCAATTATCTAATTAACCAATCACATGGCAGCTGCTTCAATGCATTTAGGGGTGTGGTCCAGGTCAAGACAATCTCCTGAACTCATGTGGCATGGTTGTTGGTGCCAGACGGGCTGGTCTGAGTATTTCACAATCTGCTCAGTTACTGGGATTTTCACGCACAACCATTTCTAGGGTTTACAAAGAATGGTCTGAATAAGGAAAAACATCCAGTATGCGGCAGTCCTGGGGAGTGAAAATGCCTTGTTGACGCTAGAAGTCAGAGGAGAATGGGCCGACTGATTCAAGCTGGTCAACTTGGACTCAAATAACCACTCGTTACAACCGAGGTATGCAGCAAAGCATTTGTGAAGCCACGACACGCACAACCTTGAGGCGGATGGGCTACACCAGCAGAAGACTCCACCTACCTAAAAGTAGGAAAATGAGGCTACAGTTTGCACGAGCTCACCAAAATTGGACAGTTGAAATGTTGCCTGGTCTGATGAGTCTCGATTGCTGTTGAGACATTCAGATGGTCAGAATTTGGCGTAAACAGAATGAGAACATGAATCCGTCATGCCTTGTTACCACTGTGCAGGCTGGTGGTGGTCGTGTAATGGTACGGGGATGTTTTCTTGGCACACTTTAGGCCCGTTAGTACCAATTGGGCATCGTTTAATGCCACAGCCTACCTGAGCATTGTTTCTGACCATGTCCATCCCTTTATGACCACCACGTACCCATCCTCTGATGGCTACTTCCAGCAGGATAATGCACCATGTCACAAAGCTCGAATCATTAGGGCCTGAGCGCCGACAGCGGCACGGCCTATGGCGCCATTTTAATGCTACCAGACTCCTCACCGCGGTTACCATTCCACTGACTGCCATTCATTTTGGCATCACTTTGACAGCGAATAACTTTACATCTGAAGCGTTTAAAGACTTTACTTGTCCGTTGTTTATTTCTAAAGAAACACGACAATGTATAAAAGGCTCCATTACCTTGTATCTCACGTTATGGCTCCATAGCAGATGTTTTTGTAAAAATAGGCTAATGATTGTGTCATAACCAAGTGACTTACTGTCACATAGTAGAGGAATTACCGTATAGTCTGGAGAAGCTCGCAGGCAGTTTCGACGTACATTAGCTGTTTAGTTTAATTGCTAATGTTAACTAGCATTTTAATTAGCAATAATTAGCCTGTGTCTATGTTATCTCCTTACATATACCTACGCTCTCCGTCTCTGCAAGATTGGGAATGATTGAGATTTCTCTTGGCACAGCTACCAGAAGACTTACAACGTTCAGACACGTTGCTCACGTCACATCTACGTTGGCAAGCTCAGTTTGCAGCTGTGCAGTAACGCTCGAGCCTAACTGAAAAGTGCTTCTAATAGACTTCACTCGTCTCCGTCCAGAGCAATGGGATCTGTCGGTCCATTTTATATACTGTCTATGGTTTTGCCATCCAAACAGGAAGTGGGTGTAACTCAAGTAAACATTTTCCAGTTGGCTTGAAACTTTTCATGATTATTAAGACTCTAACTTTGAGGACATTTACCGGCCAAAATTGACTCAAAGTCATAGCGCCCCCTAGTGGCAAATAGGCCCAAAACTATACGTGCTATACTTTAACAAACTACTCTGTGAGAGATTTCATCCAATCAACTTCAAATTCCGTCTGTGTCATCTAAAGACCTCAACGCTGAAAAGTTATTAAAAGTAAAACTTTTAGTCCAACGGTGTGCGCGTGGCGTGGTGGCCATTTTGAGCATTTATCCATGAACAAAGAAGTTGTTGTAAATTGAGTGTACGTTGTCGTATCTTCCCGAACTTTCTCACGATTGACAAAAGTCCAGGCCTGAGGACATCTGCAGGACAAAATTGACTTTTGGTCATAGCGCCCCCTGCTGGCAACAGGAAATCAGCCTTACATGACAAACATCATCCGATTTACATGAAACTTATAATGTGTAGTCTACATGTGATACTGAGCCGCCCCCTATAGTTTAACCACGCCCATGAACCCCCTTTTATGGCTTTTGAACCGTTTAAGGTAGACCCTTGTGTGAGGTATCTTTGAACTCAGCAGATTTCCTTATTCATTGGTGATGGTTTGGCCAGCCCCCCTATGCTTAAGCCACGCCTCCTTTCACAGCTAATGAACTGTATGACGTAGAGTCTTGTGTGAGGTATCATTGAACTCAGCAGGGAGTTTCCTTTTCATTTGTGACGATTTGCAGTGTCTGAGTGCCGCGCAAATGCACGATTGCAAGGAGCGGCGTCCGCCAGTCCAAGTCCAGTCCAGAAAGGAGGATGTTCCAACGGTGCGGTCTAATTGGTTTCTTGAACATGACAATGAGTTCACTGCACTAAAATGGCCCCCACAGTCACCAGATCTCAACTCAATAGAGCATCTTTGGGATGTGGTGGAACGGGAGCTTCGTGCCCTGGATGTGCATCCCACGAATCTCCATCAACTGCAAGATTCTATTTGTCACTAAGGGCCAACATTTCTAAAGAATGCTTCCAGCACCTTGTTGAGTCAATGTCACGAAGAATTAAGGCAGTTCTGAAGGCGAAAGGGGGTAAAACACAGTATTAGTAGGGTGTTACTTATAATCCTTTAGGTGAGTACATACATTGGTGAACTTACAGTGCCCCTTTATTGCTTTTGTAAAGCCCATACTGTTTTGGGGGAAGATACAGTGCTGTGAAAAAGTTTTTATAAGGCTTGAGTTTTTAGATTCATTAGGGTTTTTTGCAGCTGTTGATCAAGAAACTATTTTAAAATTAAATTACAAAGCACTCCGACTGCATACCTCCACAGAAGCTGCATACATTTGTTATATTAATAATGGTAAATGTTTTTAAACTACATTTTAACGGCTTTTAATCAGAATGTTTGTATTCAGAATAGTTACTGGATAATTAATAGTGTAGACAGACCATAAACAAGGAGAGACAGAGCGTTATGATGTCCAACAAAGGTCTCCAACATGAGGCCCCCTAATTAAAAAAAACAACAACCTTTGTCTGTAATTTATATAATGTTATATAATATGACCTTAAAATCTGACCGGTCGGTGGCCAGGTTAGCTCAGTTGGTAGAGCAGGCGCACATATATAGAGGTTTACTCCTCAATGCAGCAGACTCCAACCTGCGGCCCTTTGCTACATGTCTTTCCCCTTCTCTCTCCCCTTCCATGTATTCATCTGTCCTGTGGAATAAAAGGCCTAAAATGCCCAAAAACATTATCTTTAAAAAAAAAAACATTTGACCGTTGTAAATGGAACTATGTTGTATTTTAGGGTGTCAAATGAACTCTGATTTGGTTCACACGAGCATATTGTGGAAGGTGACGTTCACCTAGCAATAGCTCTGGAGTCCAGATTGAATCGCACCACAAACCACATGTCAGGTGCACAAACTCTGTCACAGCACTACACGACACAGACACTGGACAAAACGTTTTTAAAAAATAATAATAATAAAATAAAGCTTGTGTTGCTATTACAGGCTGTGCTTCTCTCAGCTCCTCTGTAGGAAGTGCCAAAGACTCTGCCATATTTGCTTTGCTGTTTCCTTTTTGTTTTTGTATTTGATATGTGTGTCTGAATGTAGCTACACTGACTGAAGAATGTACTGAGCCTTGTTTTTCACTTGAAGCAGTACATGGCGCCTAATAGTCAAATATCATTGGCACTTAAATGTGGGCAATGTGCATATTCTGTGGAAAAAAAAAAGATTTATCACAAATGTCTGCAGGCAGTAATGCACATTTTGCCAATTTGCATTTTCATTTATAGACATTATTTGTTTACCCATTTTTTTTAACAAAAACGCAATACATGTCACCACTCCTGAATGTTGGCATTGCTTGAGCTTTTGAGCGTCTCCAGCTTCACAAGATGTCGCTAAATGCTCTCATTGGTCTGGAGTAGGATGAATGATGAAGAATCTAACTTTTGTACTGTTTTTTGAATAAGTGGATTAAACTGACGCTTTGGGTGTGCCAAAGAATGAATAAATCAAGTTGTGTCATCTTGGTCTTTAGTTTTCCCATTTTTAATACAAATTGTTGATTGAAAGAAGCAACACTTAAAGAGAAACTTGACAAATATGTATTGACTTTATTGCTGGGCAAATGTAGAGTATGTGATTTGAAAGTAAAACTTGCCTTAAAATGGTATCTTTATAGGCCCTGAAAACATATTTTCCCATTTAGCTTCTTACTAGAAGCGATGGGGTCCTACAGAACATGAACACAATCATTTTCGATTATTTCACGTTCATTAAACACCATGGAGATGTGCGATAGAGTAGAGAGGGAGAGAAAGATGGTGAGAGAGGGAAAATCAGATTTTCTGACACAACCTCCTTAGAAAATCCTTTCCATAATGTTGTCAGACACTTAGAAGATCAATCTGAGCCTGTCGGTGGCAAAACAAGCACTTTTGTGAAGGTAAATACAAGCTGGACTATTGCCCTATTAACTTACATTGTAGCTTGTTTCGCCGCTGCTGACTATAGAGATCTCGCTTAATACTGGACCAATGTCAAAGATTGTTGTTCCCATCAGTCACTTAGACACTAAAACATAGGCAAATAGGGTCCTAGTTGAAAAAAACGGTAGTTAACCTTTAAAGAGGATGATTTATCACCAACCGAAATAATAACCTGACTTGGATATTGGCAGTTGGGAGCCTGCAGCGATAACTGCACAGAAAATGTCCATCAAGTGTATGATGCAAGAAGAAGCTGAGGACTTGCAGGAGATGCAGCTTTCTGACAAATTTTACAATAATCTTCAAGTATAGTTTGATGAGTGTAGATTCTAATATTTAATAATGAAATGCAGAGATGAGATGCGATGCTATACGATTTTTGGTTGAACATTTGTTGACACTTGCCCCAAAAATACCTCTAGTAGCTGTGCAAATTACAACCATTGCCTGTGAGCAGCTAAGGTGGAAGCAGGGACATCTCTGGGAATACATCTAAATATATTATATATATATATATATATATATATATATATATATATATATATATATATATATATAAATACTTCATTACAAGTTAAAGTCCTTCAATTCAAATCCTACTTAAGTCAAAATAGACAATTTTCCAGCACAATGTACTTTAAGTATCAAAGTAAAAGTACTCATTGTGCAAAAAAATGACCCCCATAAGTGATGCATTACTACATTATTAATTTGTAATACTGATGCATCAAGTAGCATTTACTGTAGCTGCTAGAGGTGGAGTGGTCTAGTGGTTTCCAACATAGGGGTCAGAAGCTACTTGGTATTGTATTGTATAAGCATATCAAGTGTTCAGCCGCGGCCTTAAGCATCTCAGGGTATGTAAAATCTCTGAATCTATGATATCTGAAACTAGAAACTACAGCTGTCATATAAATGTAGTGACGTAAAAAAAACGTAGCCCACAATATTTGCTTCTAAAAGAAGTGGAGTAAAAGTATAAAACAGCAGAAATATGAAGTACTCAAGTAAAGTAGCCTACAAGTAGCTCACAATTGTAAATGTACTTTCTACCACTGTTCAGCACACGCTATGGCCTATCCCTTTCATAATAAAACATTAAACACAAATATAATCATGCTGCTCATGCCAAAATCACATGGCCCTTGTTTTCTGTCACACACACCCCCGCATACAAACACACATGGCTACATAGAAGTTAACACACATCAACTCTGCCATAAACAAAAACAACACCCAACAAATCATAACACTATAACACAACAACAGATCAGGGGATCTGCTGTTGTGTTATGACAGCCTGCTGCGGACAGGCTCGGTATCAGTCCCCGGGTATCAGTGACCGGTCCCCCCCCCCCCCCCGGTCAGTAAACAGCAGCCACACCGGCTGCCCGCTGTCTCTGTCAATTGTTCTACACAGTCACTTAGAGCAGTGGTTCCCAACCTGGGGGGCGGCAAAGATCACAGGAGATGCAAGTCTTTATCTGGTTTGAGGTTAAAAAAAAAAATTGCACGTTAAACAAATTATAATAATACACTAGAATATATAAGTCTTTATAAAAACTATATATTTTGTTTTCGCTTAAAATTGTAGGCAGGCTACTTAGTAGGCCAAACCTCCGGGACCTCTTCTCTTAACCTGTGACCCTTGCTGTCATCAGGTCAGCTGGTTTTTCCTGCCGCCACGGCATCACTATTTTATGAATGAAACATGTCGGAGAAACGTAAAAGTGCTTTTTATATTCTTCTATGTTCAGCACACGGCATAGTGGGGGACAGGAAGTAGAACAGAAACAAAATAAAGCATCCGGTTAACTTTCAAAATAAAATACACCGTGCTCACAGCGGATCATATTTCCCTTCACTACACCTTGAAAACTCAGCAGAGTTGCTTACCCTCTACTCCTCTGGATGGAAACAGACTGTTGTTGATTTTGTGGTTCTATTCTACATGAATTCGCGAGATCTAGTGGGTCCTCGTGACTACAGCTGTCAGTCATGGCCGGAGCCGTGCCGCAACAAATCCAGATCCGGTGGGTATTGACGGACGGCGGAGCACGGAGACGACACGCAGCGGAGCCGTTCCGCAGTCGGTGGAAATCAGCAGGGTTCTGACTATGCATTATGTGGTTTTGCATTCCAATTGTTTACACCCGTGACTGATCACTTCATTATTAAGTGATCATGTTTACTTTGGTTATAGGCAGTGGCTTTTCAGTTTGTTCACATTAACTTTGACATGTTAAGATTATATATTATATATATTTTTTTAAATGTATATCTATATAGACATGTAATGTTGGTGCAGTAAAAGTCTGTTCAAAATATTACACAGTAGAAATGAATGACATTGTGGCAGCAAAGAATAATTGATCTACTTTAGCCATGTTGATCCTTGTCAACACACCTGTTTTAATGTTTTGACCATGATAAGTTACTCCTTTTCCATGACATGTTTGCATGTTGTCTAGTCGTATTTGTGGCGTTTAAGCACAAAAAACAAATGCTTTTTCAGGTGTTGTGTTATCCAAAAATAGACATACCAGCATCCTTGTATTCTACAAGGATTTCTGTCTTGTCCAATGACTGCTACTGAACCTCTGACAAAAATCGTAGCCTTTTAAAAAGCCATCTCTCTGCAGACACCTTTGTATGAAATGAGTTACAGCAGACTTCCAGCTTTCACCGGGTTGAATTTTTATTTGCAGTTCTTTACATTTAGAAAAAGAATCCAAGGATTTTGCCTCCTGTGTGTTTCCGTCTGGCCTCTTCATGGTCCATGATGCCAGCTGAGGTAGTCAGCACAATGTATCTGTGGAAACAAAAAGTCACCACGTTACCATACAACTCACACAAACCCATAGTAATTCCTGATAATGGAACACCTCGAAGGGCATTAACCTGCTTATACCATGGTCACTTGCAAAGAACTTTAGGCCATTAATCTTCTAATTTTCATACATTTTGCAATCAAAATCTGGTAACACCTGAGGATGTAGGGTTCCTATGCAATGGAAAAGTTTACTGCTCCAGTAAATAGGACGGACCTTAGATATGACCCAGCAACGGAAATTCTAGTCGTGTTCCGCTATGAGCGTGCACACACGTCACAAACAGTCGGTCAGTGAAGGTGCAGTCGCAACGGTCGTTGCCGGCAACGTACTCGTATGAAAGAGTGCACGGACCGAAGCTTAGTGACTAGCGAGCACTTTCTTACCGCTGCTGCCGTCCAGTCTCTTCCTTCAACACACGCTGCAGAAGCACTCCCTCAATTTGAGGCACCAAGTGTTAAACGGCTTCCCGTCTTGACCCGTCTCATCTTGTCCTCTATTCTTGCCCAGCGCCATTTGTTTTTAACTCCTTTCTCAACTAAAGCTCTATCTACATGCTCCAAGTTTGACAAACTTTGCCTCCATTTTTTTTTAGCCACGTTACCACGGAGACGGTCTCCGGGAGACCACACCGCACTCTCGCTTTTCGGTAAAGAACCGCCCTATTTTGCATCTGATTGGTTAGAACTCGTTTCATTGGTAGGTGGAAGTTCGACGATTGGTTAAACCCAGCGCATCCAAAACAAATCCCATGTGGACTTTTTAATTTATTTTTCTCATAATAGAAATCCAGCACCAGGCCCGAGTACTTTAAGCTGAGTTAGAGTTGCGTTCCTCTTATATGATTGGTAGGTGAAATCAATCGACTCGAAAATGTTAAACCGCATGCAAGTTCCCAAATAACAACCCCCCCCCCCCTCACTGTCGCACGCCGGAGATCCGGCACGGTGCCGTAATACTTTAAGCCCTGAGTAGGTGTCATAAAACCAATCACTACATTGATGACCTTCTACAGGCGACTGAGTCAATGAACAAATCTGAGAAAACCCATTTCCGGGTATAAACTTACTACTTTGTTTGAGAGAACTTGCAAAAACCATCTTATATCTAAGCATAATAGATACCCTGTAATCATCAATGTGAGCTTCAGTCCAGCTCACGACCTTTACATGCCACTCCCTGTTGTCTCTGCTACACCATCTGATAAACAAAAATGGCACTTAACTGTTTATGAGACCATCTATAATAACCATCTAGGGCAGCATCAATAAATGCACAGAGCTTAGGCTTTCACTCGCTTACCAACACCTACTCCGACTGTAATGTCAATTACTGATCAAAGTACTAAGTATAACTGCATTGACCACTGTATAATAGAGCTAAGTCGTTTTGTTCAGTATTCTGCACTTTCGTTTTATTGCATTACAAACCATGTCATATATACAGCATAGTGGGATTACTAGTGCAGGGCCCGTTTGGAGCGCGTGCCTGTTCGGAACGCGCCAATTCCTTGGTTCCCAGTACTAGTTCCCCACAACTTTAATTATGAGGGTGGTTCAATCAGGCGCAGCTCAGCTCACCTACAGATTCGGTATTACCCTCTGTTTTGGTCTAGCCGTCACATATTCAGGTAGCGATAGGACCCGGGTGGAGGAAACCGGGAGCCCGGCTCAGCCTGCTGGGGAAGCTGCTACAACGGGCATATGGGCTGGAGAAACCGCAAGCAACAAAACAACGTGCTGGAGAGCCCAAGAGCCTGGCCGTTCATCTAACGTGTTTGTGTATGCTTAATTTCAACATATACATGTAGGGTAGACCGCAATCAGTTTTTGGTGCATTATTACTTTTTGGAAATCCAGTAGCCCACTGCAAAAACATGCTTGGACAACCCCTTCTCCTTCCCAATTCATCAAATGACGCTTGGTCAGTGGCTCTCAGTGTCAGATACTGCACAAGCACCCTTTAGCGTCTGTATGGAACACACCAGGCACAGCAGTAGCTTGACCGGATGCTGTAAGATTACGTAGTAGGAATAGGGCTGGGCAATGGGGAGAAAATCAGATATCACGATA
This sequence comes from Gymnocephalus cernua, assembly GCA_023631565.1. NCBI lineage: Eukaryota > Metazoa > Chordata > Actinopteri > Perciformes > Percidae > Gymnocephalus > Gymnocephalus cernua. Next base: position 15,006,202 of record CM042427.1, on the reverse strand, counting down.
TTCTTGACCAAATACTTCGATATCGATATTGCGACGATATTCTAGGGTTGACAATTGGTGCTTTAACAAAATATCTTCACACTTTAGATAATTAATCATCAGTAATGTGGCCATAATGTCTATGTGGGGTAAAGGCAAATAATAGAACAGCTAGAACAGTCTGGTAAGTTCAGAAAATTACATCACTTTACTGTAATGCAGCCTTTACAACCAGGAAAAGACACTTATGCCACATTACGATATTACAATATTCAAAATATTGTCTCATATCACGATATCGATATAATGCCCAGCCCTAAGTAGGAAAGACCGAAAATCTACGCAAGGAGGCAGGTTGGGGTGGTGGATGGGTCAAACAATGCAGGACTTTCACCCAGGAGGCCTGGGTCGGTAGCAGAGCCGGCGAACCGCAATCAACGAGCCGTCTAGGGATACAGTAACTCAGCGCTGCTGTACTGTGCATGCACACACGCACAGAGATTCCTCAATTTATAGTTAGATGAGCCCAAAATCAACACTACCTTCAAATCTCTTGAATGAAAAACCGATTAAACACATTTTCCAATGCAATAGCACAGGACAACCGAGCAAAAGCAAGCATCAAGACAAAGACTGGAGACCATTGGGACTAAAAAGTCTCCTCGGTGGGTTCAGTACTACATCACTGCCACCCAGTTTAAAAAGTTGGTGTATGCGATTCTCACCCAAACTGTCTTGAAGGCAGCAGGTTGTTCTGCCACTTCTCCAGGTCCTTGAGCTGGAGATCAAAACGCGGACTGATCACACCACACTGAAAGATAAAAAAAAAAAACACTGGTTAACAATCCACAATCATTCAAAGTAGCAAGCAGGAACTAAATCTAACAGGTTAAATACTGTAAGATGAACCACCTGTGACAGCTTTAGTATTCAATCAATCAATTAGAAGACTGTTGCATTTACCACTTTCCAAACAAAAAAGCAAGGCACCCCACTCTTTAAAGTAAAGAGTTTAATAAAAGTTGCGCTACTTAGTAAACACTTTATGTCTGAAGGTTTGTTTATGTCATTTGGAAATGAGGGAACTGTTGTAGTGACGTAACGGTAACTGCAGAGTTGGGCCAACTGAGAGACTTTACCTTGTTCAGCCTGCCTGTGAGATTGACGACAATTTTTCCGGCTCTGTGGTCGTCAATGATCTCGAACTCACCAATGTAACCTGAAGGTGCAAATGACAAAACATTAAATCATATCGTCACTTCAAACTCTTACCATTTGGACCTGATGAGCTTGGTGTCTCAGACAGTTACGTCTCAGTTTGGTGTCTCATCTCAGATATGAGACTGAAAGCTCTACAGCCATGACCACTCTTCCAACCTGTTCAGCTAGAGGCTGACCATACTCCTACCAACTACACACGTTAACTCGCATCTCCTTCCAGCTTGACATGGCAGTAAATGTATATATTGACTAGACCATAGCGCTGCCATTATCACATGGCCAAATTACTAACTTAAGTGTTTCATGATACCCAAAACAACACTCACCGTGCTTCATCATGACGGTTAGGAAGCGCACAATAACCTTGGAGCAGGGCCTAAGGAGGACCTGGCGTTTCCCACGCTTCTCAGCGTTGTTGATGCATTTCAGAGCATCTGCGAGAACGTTCATGCGCACCATGATGCCTGCATACACAAAGATAACCATTAACTGATTAGAGTGACATATGTAAGCTTAAACTAAGAAATTAAGCTGTGCCTAACTTCACAACCCACTGTGGAACTGTTTTTCCAATGCCTCCAAACTACTTTTTACAGTTAATGCCTTACAGACTACAGAGAAAAGACCTAGCCTATGATTTCACATAGTCAATTGCTGTCCCTCCATATCTCAAGAGCTACTTTTTTTAAATGTAGGATCATACACTGACTGGAACACATTTAGGCCTAACCTACAAATGGAAATAATGGTTCAAGAGGTTTAGCACAAAGTTATGCCCAGTTAGCAAAGCCTAGCCTTCCCCAATTGTGGCACATTTCAAACAACAGGTAACGTTATTAGCAACTTCGCTAGCATTAGCAAGTTACGTTGTGTAAAGACTTTTGATTCCCGCAGTTTTAAGCGCAGCAGTTGACGTGGCGTTTGCTTCAGTGACATTGAAGTAAAACGCAGAGACTCACGAAAGCATGGTCCTTCATGAGCCCACAGAATAGCTAACGTTAACGTTACCTAGCCTAGCCTAGCCGACTAACGTTACACTGGCAAAGCATCTCCCAACACTTGCAGTTCTAATGGTCAACGCAGTGTCTACCATGTACGCTACAAACTGTGTTAAGCACGTATATCAACTGACAACTTACAGGTCTTATTTGTTCAAAGTAAAAAAGACATTTGTGTGGTCGCAAAGCTAACAGTTATCAAAGCGCCTTGAACGCACGGATTCCCAGGGCCGAGCAGAGGGACTGCTAGATGAAATGTGAAGCCCAGTTGTGTTAAATTCGTCCTATCAATCGAGACGATAATGCTCCCAAATCATTAATATGCACTTTAGCTTCAATATGATCGCATAAATGGGATATTTAACATGTAGATGCTTTAGATACTTAGAAGATTGAAGGTGACAGTGTAAAAAAGGCATCTTACCGGTTCTGCAATATGGCGGAAAGAGGAAGTGGAAAAAAACAGCAATGCATTATGGGAAAAAATCCAAGATTTTTCAAGTCGAGATGATCCACACCACCACGAGATTCGACAATTTAATCAAACCAAACTCCTATCTACCTGTAATTACATTTTAATTCCATAATATCATTTCTCATAGTCACAATTGTATTCTCACTAGTCAGAACGGTAATTAAAGATATTCACAATAACATTCTTACATTCTTACTAGTAGAAATTGTTTCAAGATATCTACAACTTTGATTGTACTTGTCAAAACTATTTAAATCCTTAAAAAGATTTAAGGATTTAAATCCTTAAAGTGTCACCTTAAAGTGTCACCTCCCCCTAGTTAGTAACGGTTACATATATTCAGCATGCCTTTCTTTCATACTATTTTATTAATATATATTTTATTTTTGCTATTTTGTATTTATTTTTTCCAGTTTTTTAATTACTTTTTTTTAACCTATTGAATTGTATCCTTTTCTACATATATATATATATATATATATATTTTGTCCCTTCAAAATAGCTCAACACACATCCCTCACATACCCTGCACCATACCTAGAGATTGGCATGGTTTTATGTCGGTTAGCCTAATAGCTGGTTTGATTTGCATTGAGAGATGATTTTATGGAAAGTACCCCATACCAATCTCTAGGTATGGTGAAGGGTATGTGATGATGTGGGGCTATTTTAATTCCAAAGGCCAAGGGAACTTTATCAGGATGCATAGTATCCTGGATCCATGAAATAACTGGCCTTTCAAAATAAAAATCTGTCTGCCTCTATGGGAATTTAACATAGGGGTGTACTCACTTATGTTGCCAGCGGTTTAGACATTAATGGCTGTGTGTTGAGTTATTTTGAGGGGACAGCACATTTACACTGTATATATATATATATATATATATATATATATATATATATATATATATATATATATATATATATATATATGGGAAGTATTGATGTTTGAATGCTCTATAGACCATTTGAGTATGTAGGTCCCTGTGGCTCCTCAGATGGTAGTCAATCATTAGAAACTCTGCGCTGCTATTTCAGTCTGTTAGCTCTGAGGGCAGAGACGTAACAGTGTAAATGTAGCCATGCCTTATACATCTTCTTATTGCACCTTCCCACATGTGTTACAATAAAGATGTCAAGAGAATGAACAAATAGAATTGGATGAACCACAAAAGAATTCATGTTAGAGTCCATTTATATCTTTATTCGCCGTTTCAACATGAACAACAACTCAGTCTGATACTTGTTACCAGGAGGTACAATTCTTGTCAAATCCTTATCATTTGACACAGTGATTACAGTACCTAGATGATAATAAAACATACAGTAACATCTGTAAATGCCTTGCAAAACATGCATGGCATTGTTAAAGAAGCATACATTTTTGACAACATTGAAAGGATTGCAATACATAAGTCTGTATTATGTCCACGTATGTCACTAGATATAGACTATCCTGACAACTGAGCGGTGAATAACCACAGCGTTGTTGATTTTTTAGGGAGTTTTTTCTATTATCGCACACTTCACATGTCAAATAGGCAAACTCCTACTGGTCTACACAGAAAAATATCAATAACTAATCACACTATTGTCTTACGTGCACATAAAATATGTATATATATTACGTAATATATATAAGTTAGCATAGCATCAGGAGCTAAAACTAAGTCACAAAAATCACAATCAGTGTATTTGGAACTGTGCAAAACATGATTGAGTTAGTGTGAGTGTAGTTTTCGTGTTCTCTGAGTTTTATTTTATGTAAAAATCAGCAATTTAGCAGATCATGAATAATTACTATTGTATGAAAAGTATGACTGCTAGGAAGAAAGAGCATAAATAAATCTTTCTTTAAAGCTAATTCAAATGTTAACAACTACAGTTCGTGTGGTACAAATGTTTCTTTTTTTCACGAGTCCTGTCAAAGCAACATGTTTGTTTCCCTCTTTGCGGGAGCCTTTATTCATTAAAAGTATTCAACTCTACTGCTCTGAAGTTTGACTTTCATGTAGAGTGATCAGGATAAAAGTATGTTCGAGGAGGTACAGTATGCTGGGTCACCTGGAAAATCTCAAAGCTATTCAACCAGTACAACTGAATCCCCTTTGATTTAGACCCAAAGCTCTTTCCTCTAGTGTCCAGCAGAGGGACTCAGACTCTCTCAGACTCAGACACAGTGACACACCCACCAGTCAAGTCACCAATTTAACAGACACATGAAGCATAATGGAATGCTGAGCAGCACAAGATGTAGTAACCAGATTTTAGTACTAATTCTATGGTTACATTAAAACTTCAACACATTCTTTCCTCTATTAAGCCTTTTAATGGCTTAATCTCTTAAGCTGCTATCCACGTTTACACTTAGCCACCATTGCTGACCATGCTGGCCAGAGAATCTGCGTCTCCCTGGGGATTCAGGCCCAGCTTCTGGAGGTCAAGGCCCATGGCTACCAGCATCTGGAGCAGCGTGAGCTCCTGCTGAGTGGCCTGGTCCACCAAGGCTGGGCAGGTGGGGTTGCACTGGGGCCACTGGCAGGTGTCCACCAGGTGGAAAGGACAGCCTTTAGCAGGGGTTCTGTTGTTGCGTGTTGCCTCCAGACTCCTGTCCCAGCAGTGCAGGGCCCGTGGCAGAGACGTGCCTTTAACTTGGAAACTCATCCAGTTGCTAGAAGAACAACAAGACAGGGAAGATAGGGATCAGAAATAAACAGAGGGAAAGGTATAGAAAGAAAGAAAAGGGAAGGGAAGGGGAGGATTGGAAGAAAGCAAAGGAATTGGTCGCTGAATTGTCATCAGCGATGTCTTTGCCTGATCACAAGGTTTGTAATTTACTTTGGCAACTTTTGGCTCATTATCTTGGTACAGCAAGTGTGTTACATCACAGAACAGCAACTGCAAAATTACCTACAATGACCTTGGACCTTCAGCTCCTCCCATAAAGACTCATCACCATCGATAAACATACCTAACTTAGCTCGACTCTGTAAAACGATCTAAGACTGCACTGACCCATCAATGCCCATCTGTGCAGCAAAATAATGAATGCGTTCAAGGGGTACCGAGGGGTTAGGGAAAGTGTGAAATGGCATTTGGTGACATGAAGAATGTAGGGTGATGAACGAGCGAACAAAATCAGCAGCATGAGCTCACTAGGTAGAGATGACTACTGGTAGAGGCGAGAATAAAGTGCGGGACAGAAGGCGTGAAAGTGCATTACCGGCACGGGAGTCAAATGTCCATTCTTACCTTTTAGTAATCACTGTGTGGGAGAGGCAGGACGGAGCAAACACAGCCCTGAAAAACACACACAAAACAATGCAGCCATTTCTACATGTTAGCCCATCTGGTGCATATAAGATCTAGTTATCACTTCATGTTTTCTCTTCCAAATCCATTTTTGGGAACTCACGTGACATCTGTCAGTGAGTTCTTGAGCTCCCTGCCCAGGTTCTGTATGTACTGCCACTGCTCCATGGACAAACTCTGTCCTCCCATGTAGATGTTCTCCACTCTCAGCTGCTCCTCATCAAACAGCCACTGCATGACAAACAGAGGGGCTACAGGGAAAACAAAGAGTTTAGTATTAAAGATGTAATCCATATTTTTATTTTAGCAATGGGGCATATGATGACATATGTGCAATGTGAAACAGGACGCTCATAGGGATGAACGTACAGAGAATTGTCAACTGACTGCAGTTCCCCTCAGCTCTACAGAGCTTCATAGCTCTTTTCTCATACAACCCTACATCAAAATACCCAAACTATCCCTTTAAGTCAAATATAAAGCATACTAATCCAATATCATGATAAATATAGGAAGCACCAGCCAGCACTCACAAGTCAAGGTAGAGTACAGTTTGTGGCCAAAGAAGCACTGCCATTCCTCTCCTCTCTGATAGAGCTGCCGGCATCTATCAGGCACAACCCCATTCCACAGCCTGAGAAAACAACACACACTGTCAATACAGACAAATCTATATCTATATCAATATAGCCAAATATACATTAACAGCAATACAATATACAATAAACAGCACTGTATAGGAAAAGAGAGATCATTCCAAATTCTGCATCAGGCCTATAAAAAGTGTTTTGTTGCATAAAATCTATACAGACTGACTGAAGAATGCCTGACTTTACCTGAGTCCTATCTTAATAGCATCTTCAGGTGAGCAGGAAATAGTCTCGGGGCAGTTAGGTGATCTCTGCTGTTTACTCTCTAGAAACCACCCAGAGTCCACGAGGCCTCGAACCTGAGCCTCTGCACCGAGCTGCTGCAGCTGACTGGCCACCCTCTCAATGTTTAGCAAAACACCTGTTCCACCAGCACTGCAGGAGCCAAGAAAATCAATAAATAGTTTGGCTTTGAGAGTGTCATTTTCGTTAGAGGTACCAAAATGACAGCATGCCAGCTATTCGCATTCAGACAGTGGAGCCTGTTTTTGGGCTTGGGGGAGTCCCAACAACTATGTTGCTAACCTGGGAGGAATGTTCACCATTACAGGGCAAGGCCCTTTAATAGACATTATGCCATTGTTCACAGTTGACTGTAAACATCTTTATTGTTGACAAGAGGATGCAACCAAAATAGGGCTTCTCTTGTTGAATGTTCGGCATGGAGATGGTCTAGCAGCTTTTGGACACGAGCCTGCATCCTCTGTACCATACAGAGGATGCAGGCTTGTGTCCAAAAGCTGCGGTCAGCATCAGAGCGTGAGCGATAAAACAAACTCACCTCGTGCCAGACAGCATGACAACCTTGGCCTGCTTGATTCCTTTGGGGATGAGGTCTTTGATGACCTCGCGGATGATCAGGGATCCCATGAAGGTGTACTCAGCTGAAAACAAATACACACATCAAATGACTGGGAGCGCCGCACTAAACAGAAAGTTAGATCAATCATGTTTCTCACAGATGTGTCATTGTTATGAGGGACCCTAATTGAAAAGAATCTCAAAGGATGTGAAGAAACTTACTTGCATTTGTATTTCTGTCCCTCTCTTTTTCTCTGCCTTGTCGTGGCCTTGGAGGAGGGGTCGGGGCGGGCCCAGTGCCACTCCACACATCACTGGAACAGTACGGGATGAATCTGCAGTAAGGGATACAATCACATTTGTTAGACTAAAGCTTGAGGCCATCAAAACGACTCTCCCTCTCCTTCATGAAAGTCAACTCTTCTGTCATACATCACAAGTTAGTAGACCTGTATTATCCATTATAAGCTACTGGTCATACTAAAACAAGTAAGGCAGAAGCAGCAAAGTGTAGTGAATTGAGCAAGGTTGCATTTACTTGCATATGTTATTTTTTTTTCTTTCTTGCAACTTTACTGTTCTTGGTTACTCTCACCATTCTTATATAGCTCTTCCAGACACAGCAGGGAAAAAAAGCTTTACAAACTCATTCTGCACTACAAAAACATCAATTAATGCAGCTTTAAGTAAAAAAAAAAATCAAAACAACAAGATGCACAAACAAAACTGGGTTCTTGCTGTTTAAATATATAAGTAGTTGTGTACAGCACTTTATCTTGTCCAGTGAGGATGGGAAGAAGTCCCTGTCTCACAAACGTTTACAAATGAGGATTGTCTGCACGTGACTCCTCCAGTAGCCACAATAAGACACACAGTGAGGATTTACAAGGACTTACACAATGTTTGCATTATGCCAGTGTGGGTTTTCCTCCGCTTGAGAAGACAATATTCCAGTTCCTGGTAAAAATGCAGCAATTTAGAGATCATACAGATGCCCTAATGTCTCATTAAAGATTACGTAAAACAAGCAACACTATGGGAACACTATGACGTGCATTTTAAAACCTGACCTACCTCTTTTTGTTTGGGGCCACCTCGATGAGCTCATTAGTCGGGGTATATTTTGGTACCTGGAATCACAGGTCTCTTTGCTGTGGCAGCACCAGCCACCTAAAAATAATAGAGACTAATATTAGACATTCACACCAGGCACAGCAAGGGAGACCCTTGTTAGCCTATCATAGAGACCCGTGAGGAATGGAGAGGGAAAGGAATACACCTGTAGCCTGGTCTGCTAACAAGACTATATATTCACTCAAGAGTTGGACAAAAAAAGACAAATGACTCCTTTAATTTGCAAACTGTCAGTCCCTGATTTGTTGATTGACTTTCAACTTGTGCAAAGTGGTTTGACATATTGGCTCTACTGCTAATACACTCATAAATCCTAAATCCTGTTCAAGAAAGTCCAGGTAAAATTTTTGTGCTTGGGAAATGTGATGCATACCTCTCCTATGCTCTCAGAATACACACACACGCATGCACGCACGCACGCAGGCAGGCACACACACACACACACACACACACACACACACACACACACACACACACACACACACACACACACACACACTGGTCAATCCACGTATATTTCCCCCATCCTAAGTCTATCAAAGTGACAGGCAGCAACCGAAAAGGAGAAAAACAGAAGATGACGGGACAAGATGACATCCCCATCAAAATTCCAACGGGGGCGTCACGCCAAAACAAGCTGACCTTTGGGGACCAAGTTAAACAGTTGGGTTTTTAAATACTCACCTTCCAGAAATAACTGCCATCGGCGGCTTCCTCTGAACTCCTTTAGGTAAAATCTGTAGAACCACAAATAAACAGGAATGAGGAGATAGGGAAGATAAAGTAGCCATGTATGGACACACTGATGCTCTATGTAGCTTCTAAAATCACTGTATCCATCTGCAAAACAGACAGAAAATGCCCCCCCCCCCAAAAAAAATAAAAAATAAAAATAAAAAAATCATTATTTCAAGTTTTAGGAACAAAAGTGAGAAAAAAGATCCAGAACGTCTCACCCAGCTGCTGTTCCATCATTACATGTCACTTGGGTGTTCTTGAGGAACTGCAGCCTCATATCATCTGTCTGTTGTCCAGCGGCTCGAGCTCCTGCAGCACCCTCCTGTGCTGCTTCAGCTGTGCCTCCAGTGCCTCTCGTGCTTCCTATGCCTCTAGTGCTTCCAGTGCTTCCAGTGTTTGCATGAGTCAGATCAACCACAGGGAGAGACTGGCCAACATCACCTCCTTGGTTTCCACCAGACTTCTTGGTGGACTTGCCACCAGCTTTAGCATTACGGTTGTTCTGACACCAGATTCCCCCGAGCAAAAGCAAGAAAGCAACCTTGCCCAATATCTTCATCTCTGAGGCAACATGAGAAAAACAGATACATGTAATGCATCATTACCCACTCATAATCTGGCATTATGCAAAACAAGAACAATCATTGGACCAACTCTTCATCATCTTCTAATTTAATTGTCCATTACTTGCTGTCTAAATGAAATCCATCACTTTTCAACAGGGGACTTTACTTACTTCTCTAAGACGAATCAACTTTGAAGATTGTTGCTGAGGCACCACAGGGGGTCAGGCAGATCAGCGCCGGTGCTGCTGAGGAGAGAGTGAGAAGTTCAGATCGCAGGGACCAGGTGTGAGAGGAGGATGCTAGTCATGAGTGGGGATGAAGCCTTGGCCACGTTTTGATGAAGCCTGCAAATCAGCAGTGAGCTTTATAGTGCCACCATATGGATCAGATTTCCTCCCATTTTCCCTCACAGCTCCAGCCAGGCCCTGAGATAAACTGCTGACGACACAACGCAAGGGGAGGTACTGGACAGCCAGTGGCAAGGAGAAAAGATAACACACGCATCTCTTCAACATATTTCAAGTCTTTGCACACACCCACCACTTAGCTGTCTCCCATCTGACCATGGCTCAGAAACAAGCTCTCCTTCCCCCTATCGTCTCTCTTCTTCTCCCTCCCACCACCCACCTCATGATTGCCAGGGTTTTGATTTAAACATCTACATGGTCAGCAAAACTGCATAGCCCCTTTGCGTGGTATGTGACCCAGAGGTCATTGGAGCACACACCTCAAACACTTTCCGACACGGGAATGAAAAGGTTCCCGCATAGTCAACAAGTTAATGGACACTCTCAAGGCACAGGTGGTGCACACTCGAGTTAGCTGTGGCACCAAACTCAAAACTCATTTTAAAAGTCTCCATATTATAAGTAAGAAAAACAGAAATTTGCCAAATAACGGTTTCCCTTTATGTGTTCATATGCTGGAGAATGATTATTACAAGTACAATTGAAGTACAGGAATTTGATTAGGTTTCCTCTTTTTGGGCCACAAAAAAAGACACGTTTGTTTTTTATTCATAAACAATTATTGAAAAAAAACTATTTGTATTCTTTGATCTTATATAATACAAGTATTATTATTCCACTACAGGAGATGAAGCAAATTTGAGATGAAATATATGTGCATAATTGTCTGTAATCCATCTTTATGCAGATGATACTATTTAACACTGTCACGGACTGTTTAACAAGCTATTGACAAAATACAGTTGTGCTGTAATTCATTATATAAGCCTTTTAACCTTAAACTGGTTCAAAATTAAAATGACATTAAATGTATGCTGTTTCTGAGATCCACAGATAGAAATGACAACGAAAGCAGAATTGTTGAAGCAGATTATGGAGATGTGATAGATAGGCTGCTACCTCCACTCTTAGGCCCTTAGATCCCGTTTACACTCCTAGGCCTAGGTTCAACACTGCAGAAGGAAAGTTTTTGTGCAGTGTGCGATAAAGTGTCTTTACCTCCGGTTGTGTACCTCTGCAGACTCCTGGATGGCAGGTTAGATTAGTTTGCCTCTGGTGAAACAAAGGGACAGAGCATTTGAAATTGATCTGTGATTGTTCCCCTGCATTGTCAGATAAATCTCCAATGGAGGGCCCCAGGGCAAAAAATGATTGTTGGGCCCCTACTGACCCCCACTGTACATGGCAGTTTCAGTATATCCCCAGGCACTCATAAAACAATCACTACTGTAGAGCAGAAGGGATTAGTTGATTAGTCTGTTAACAGAAAATTAATTTGCAACTATTTTGTTCATTAAATATTTTTTTTAAGCTAAAAAGAAAAAAAAAACTGGTACCAGCTTCTCAAATGTGACTCTCTCCTGGTTTCCCCGAGTTTTCTATGATACTAAATTCAACAGCTTTGAGTTTTTGACGGTTGGTTTGACAATTTCAGAGTATTAACTTGGGCTTCAGGGAATAATGATGGGCCTTTTTCCACTGTTTTTTTTCATAGAATAAACTATCAATCAGTTATTAAAGCAAATAATTGTCAGATACAAATAATTATTGGTTAAAGCCTTTAGTTCTCCTATGATGGATCAATACTACCTTGTCCAAGGTTTAAAAAGAAAAGAAAAGAAGCAATTTCATAAAACACTTTACAACAAACAATGGCAATATAAACTAAAACAATTAGGGTCATAAAACTGGATTCTGACACAGGGTGCCTCTATAAGACAGGGCAACAAGACCCATCACAGCTGATATTCTACTTCAGTGGTGTGAATTTCTAACAAATTAGCATTCATTCTAATTGTGTAAATGATATGTATTAAACGAGCAGTTGCTTCTGCCAGGTTGTTAATAAAAACAGCCATCCTTGGGGCGAAAGGGGAGCGTAGCACTGACTGCTGCAGGATCACGAGGCCATAGGGCTTTGAAATCAAATATCAATTAATAATAGTGTTGAAGGCCAGAGGCTGCTGGGGCTGAAAGTACTGCAGGCTGGCAGGATAATGAGTTAAGAAGAAGACACAAATCCATTACAATCAAAGCAATAAACCTTTAGTTCACATTATTCTTAGGAGACTGGACACACTGACAACAGCACACACAGTCCACAATCAAACTTGAGATATGACACAGATAAAGGGCTGTACAATGATTTCAATTGTAAAGGCAATAATGACCTAACCATTTAAAGACTTATAAACAAAGCAGACAGATTTATCAAGGTTTGTCTCATTGCATTGGCAGAAAGAAAAATGGTATTTCTGTCTCATTTTCAAGCATTTCATGCTATTTTAGCTACTTTCAACTATGGCCAGAAAGAAAACAAAGCTACTCAAAAATATGTCTGTGAGATCGTATGCACCTACGCACAATAAAAATGTACCCTAAGGACATAACTATACTGAATTTGATCTACCGAGCTGAACAATTCTTCATTCCTTCAGTTGTCTTGAAGCATGCACACCACCATCTGTCTTCCCAGAAATCGATGCAACAATCTGTTTAACAGATACCTCAAATAGCTGAAAAACGAAAGAAGTTGCTGTAAATCTATCAGCATTTCGCTAGAATGTCACGAACAGAGAGATGGCATTGCTGCTATTTTGTTTTTCTTTGATATGGGATTGGACAGAATGATACGTTTTTCACAGCAGGCTTCAGATCAATGGATTCAAGTGAATTTGTGTGCTACACCTCCAGTGATTCAACTCCCACAACTTGTCACGGGTCAAGCATTGTCCCTCTTAGCATCTTTAACATGTGTCTCTTTACTTTTCAAAAACAAACTTTTTACATAACCCATAAGGGGCTCATGAGACATGTTGAACTTCACCCTGACAGGGGCAACAGCTTGGCCCCTTGTGCAGCATAGGAGGCATTCTTTCTCCCCTTGTGTTGTTATCTTTCACAGCCAACCTCCAAGGTTAGGACACCTAAAGCCCGGGTGGTCCGGGCACTTTGTCTGCTGAGCATGTGTGTCATCAACAGCCTCAAAAGCTAAGGGCCCGGCCGGGAGCTAGAATGTTTGTCGGCTGATAGCTTCAAAGAACAACGAACCAGAGACAGCGGTCATGTGCTGGACTTATGCCCCGCACCACAGCCCAGAAAGGTTGCAACTCATAGGTACCAACTCCAAAATTCAACAGTATGAACAACTTATTCAAATCATAGTCAAGTTCAGTCAAGAAGCTCCTGTTTTAAGACCAATCAAAACATACCACAATCATGCCTTGCAGCCTCCCCCTGCCATGTTGCGTGTAATTTGACAATCTACAACAACATCACTCTGAATCTATGTTGTCACCAGCAGTGGAGAGCATAGCTGGGAAAAGAGGCCCATGATTGATAGGAGACAAGAGTGGCATCTTTACAAGCTACATGAAAACGAGCCTCAGGCGAGATATGAGACCTAGTTGGAGTAACACTGCCAGAGTGCTCCATTCAATCAGTGAGGACGACAGGCAGGGTCTTAGCGGGATCGGTGTAAAGTGCTGGGCCACTGCAGGAGGCTAGCAGGTGGGGTGCGCTAAACTATCCCTAAAACCAGGTGTAAAGAGGCCTTGCGTGGTAACCTTCTGCAGACTGCCAATGCATCAGTGTGATAGATGGAGGAGGGGTCGATGGCAGGAACACAAGGTGTTGGATTCAGCAGGGGTGGGGTGGCGATGTAACAGAACAGGATAGCTGACAAGTAAATGTTTTGTGTGCTGCAAGAAGCTGCAGCTCACTCTCACCTCACAACCAAACTATGTGTTCTGTCCACCTTATTGGCGTGCCAGACGCACCTTCATCCAGGCAAATATGTTCCGCCTCGAGTATGAATGCCACAGCCACAATCCTAAACAGTCAAAGATGTGTAAAGGACAAGTTGTGACATTAGAGAACTAAGAGCATCATGCACAAATGTTAGTGTGTGCCTAAAGTGAAATACATATCAGCTCATATCAGGTCATGTAACTTGCATATAGGCAGTTTTTTCCCCTTAACCATTTTGGCCATTAAATTATTACCTTCTCCCTCAGGGTTTTGTTTAATTCTCTTGCGTAAGTGGGCCACTGGTTCTGAAGGGGGGTGGGGTGGGTGCATACTGTAATAGAGTGCACAGTCTGTCTTCTGGGCTCATGACACAGTGGAGCAGCAACGTGGCCTTGGAGTCATGCTGGATGAACCACCAGGCCTGTCAGTGCAGTGATGGATACCAGTGGTGGGGTCACGTCATGCTAAGCTCGGGCACTCGACATTAGGTCCTTGACATAAGTCTTTACACCTGATCGACAAAACGACTATCGCACAGCACAGAGTGGAAACAGCTGTGCAGGCCTCATCTGATAAGAGAAGATACAGACAAATGTCACCTTGATGTCTGTCTTTTTGTCCATTTGATCATGATTTTTATTACTTACACTTCAGTACACACATCTGTGATTTGTGAGGAATATGTAGGCCTGGATGATTTAATATCTCACTAAAGTGACAACAAAGTCTGTGTAATATTTGACTTCCAAAACCGGAAGAAAACAACCACCTGAGGGTGAAGAAGAAGGGCGATTTACCTTTAGATGGCAACAAAAATGTCTAACTGGAGTGACAACCAGATTCTCAACTTCTGCCGGTAAGGGCCGACACAGAGACTTGAGACTCGGTTGTTAATGACCAAATTACGAACTGGCTAAATGACCGCGGTGTAACTGTCGTCATGTCTTGCCTCCTTCACGGCAGGCGCCATCCCTCACCTAAACCAAAAAGAGTATTTCCAGTAATTGAGAACACGTCTGAGATGAAGAATCTCCTGTTGTGTGCTAAATGGAAGAACGGGCAACTTCGGATAATGTCCGGACCTGATTCGTCAGACATTGTCCGGAGTTCATATGAGAAAACGGCTACACTGTTTAGCAAGTATAATGTTTACCATGTTCATCATCTTAGTTTAGCGTGTTAGTATGCTAACATTTGCTAATTAGCACTTAACTGCTGAGGCGGATGGGAATGTCATTAGTTTGGCAGGTATTTGGTCAAAAACCAAAGTATTAGACAAATTAAAACTTTGACCTGATGGTAGCACACATTAAAAAGTAATAATCTTTAAGATTTGTATTTAAATGTCTATTAAGTTACTATATATTGCAGAATGAGTTAACACAATGGTGATTGAGCCGATGGCTCACTGATGAAAGCAAAAAGAATTCTGTTGCGACATTCCCGGTGAAAAAAATCACAAGCGTTCTTTTTGCCTCGCAACTCGTATTTTACGAGGTCAAAGTCGTAAACACGCCCCCTGACCTCGTATTTACGAGTTCGGAACTCGTACAACCACAGAGTACCCCGAGCTGAAAATCCAACATGGCTGCCCCCTGTATCGACAGTTGTGGAAGATGTAGTAACATAGTTATAAGCACTTCTGTGTTATTTGTGCCACACTAAATCAGTCGTACACGCAGCGCTGTCTTCTATCTGTGTTGTCACGTGGTTTGTATGCACAAAAAAACAGCATATACGTTGTTTAAACTGGCATTGCTAACAATGGCTAACCTGGCTAGAGCTAATGAAAACAATGAAAATCCGACTTTCAAAAAGAACGCATTCAACTCGTGTGTGACGTCATTCCCAGTTGCGACCTCCGACTTCCGAGGCAAAAAGAACGCACCATTAGTGACGTGTCTTCCATCACCCAGCAGTGGTTGCTCCGCCAGAGAGAATAGGTAGTGGTGATGTAGCATTTTTATTTTAGTGAAGAAGGGTGTAGTGCACTGAAAACTGTTCTGTTTTTCCAGTCAATTTCATCATATCAGTACGCTCAGTTAAAATAAGTTGCTGTATGTACTTTTGTTAATTTATAATCTCTTTATGACAAGGTTAAACACATTAATGGTTGAATGCCTACGGACTGTGTAGGAGGAAAAATGTTATACTTGCCCTTTTGGAGGGAAGCACTTTGTCTTTAAGAGAAGCAGAAGAGCATTGTGTATACGCACAAAGAGACAAAAACATGCTTGCATGGAAACATGGCTATTTCTTCTATTAAACGTTGCAAAATGAAGATGGTTGTGTTCTTTGCAGTTCATTCTGAGGGTGCAACACCTATGCTACAGCCTCGCTCTTCAACTCACTTGTGTGTGAAATGGCGTACTGTTTTTTCCGGTCTCTCAATCACCGCTTATTGCAAAAGGTGCTGCCAAAGAGAACGAAACAACTTTAAGGGATCACCAGAGTCATTAGCATTCATATTCTGGGGATCATGAATGTCATACAACATGTTGTGCCAATGCATCCAGTAGATGTTAAGATATTTCACTTGATAAGTGAAAACTTTGACCTGCTGGTGGTGCTAGAAGGAAAGTGAGGGGATCACCAATCAGGATTCATCCTCTGGGGACCATGAATGTCTGCGCAAGATTTAATGGCATAGCTGGGACCAAAGTGGTGGACTGACAACCTGATCAGAAAATGTGTTTACCTGCCATGTTAATATATACAATATATACCTCACGTTACAATAGCAATTAAATCCACACACTAAAAATGGATTTGTTACGTGCACATGCAGAAAAACATCTACTTAAGATCCAGTAAAAATATATAAGTTATGACGAGAGTTGCTTTATTAGTTATTTCTTGCATGCCTGTTTGTGAAAATGTGGTCATATGAGAATTGCGCGACACAGTTTCTGATCATGAAATTCATTTTTGGAAATTTTGTACCGACGAACCTTCCTCCAGGACTGACCTTGGTGTGTTTTTTCTTTCTACAAAGCGATTGGTAGATGACACTGTGTGGCAGGCCGTAAATCAAAGATTCCAGCTGAAGTGATGTCAGCCCTTTGCATCATGTGTTGTGAAGACATGTGGACACGTGGTCACAGTCACCCAAAATATTTATCATGGGTTTAAGTAGTCCGATGCACGTGTGCATGCACACATGCATCTTTCAGCAGAACAATTTAACATACAGTATAATTTCACAAGCAAGAAACAAAGAAAAGAAACGCTGTAAAACCATGAACCCATTATCAACTGTTACGCAGTAATCTAAAGCATACACTGACTTTATTCTGCAGGTATTTATATGTATAGACATACCACAGAACAGTAAAAATGTTCACTATTTATAGAGTTGCCTGTTTGAGTGTGGCTGTTTTTCAGCCCATGCTGCTCTATGTGAATAGTTGACCTGGATAACCAAAAGTATATGATAAGCTCTACTGAGTCCGTTCGAAAAAATAGCCTCTTACTTCTGGGAACTCCTTGTTAAAGGGTCAAGGCAATGCATACTCTTAAGTATGCACATGATTTATGCATCCAATTTATGGTGACATCTGTGTTAGTTTTATCACCCCAGGCAGTCAACTGGGCTGAGCTCATCAGATACAACCTAATATCATGATGTCCATGCTTAGTCATGTCATGTCAGGATACAAAGTTAGTCTTTCCCAAGGTTGACAGACTTTGCAGCATAATGGGCTTAAAGTAATGAAATCCCTGGCAGAACAAATAGAGAAAGTGAATGTGGACACTTATTATTTACTAGATAACTGTATATATACTGTATATAAGATAATTATTCTCTGTATTTGTGATATACAAGCAGATGTAGTATCAGTACCAAAAAGCAATAGTAAGACATCTTTGGGACTGCGCTTGTTTGCTTTCTTGCCGAGAGTTCTCATCTAACTCTTGGCAAGAAAGCAAATAAGAGTAGTTCCCAAAATGTCAAACCCATAGCAAAAGAATGACAGTAGAATGGACATTCCTATTCAAATCAACACAGCAGGATGGTCAGAGCGGCGGCCATTTTTATGTGTACCATCGCCATTGCAAATAACTGTGACCGTTGTGGTGGGCTACTTCCGCATAAATAGTAGAAATAAATCATAAAGAGGTGTGTTTTGTGCACTATAGAGAGGCGAAGTCCCTCCCCTTCCGGTTGATCACCATCTTTAGTTCAGAAATAATATGTATGGCAGGGAATAGCGAGAGACAAATTATTTTTGTTGTGCCATGAACACACATACAATGTTTGTCAGTTTAAAAGATAGTTTTTGCAAGTCATGAATGTCGCATTTTGACGTAAAACTGTTGAAGTATAAGACTGAGAAAATATGTAATTAGAAAGACTTTCTTTTAAATTGAAAAACAATTCATGGCCCAATTCAAACTGGATCAAAAAGTGTTTTGTCTCTTACTATTGACTACGTACATCTTTTTTCCAGAATAACCGAAAGGAGAGGGACTTCCCCTCTTTATTGCTGTTTGAGGATTGCTGTATTTAATTGCTTCATATTTCTATTGGTATGTCATCAAGAAAACAGAGTTGACACACTTTACGTGTGTTGTCACTATAACCACTAACAACAATCACCATTTTCTCTTGAACTAGTCAAATGACAACGGCCAACAATTCAATGTCCATTCTACCTCTCATTCTATTTCTATGGTCAAACTATTCTTTTAAATCCTGCCAGAGTGGGCCACAGCTTTACACATGATTTTACATTATGGTTGAATATTGAGAAAGCGGTTTACGTTGCAGAGAACACTCTGGCTGGAATAATTTAAAATAGAAATATAAGCACTCACATTTAAATACGCAAAGATGGGTTCAACATGTCCTCAAGGAGAAAAGGAACAATACTGTGTCTTGTGTCACTGGGCCTTCACCGTTTCCCTGTGCTGTTTTTTTCTTCCAATCAGACTTCCCAAAAGGCACGCTTATATCTCATCAACGAACAGGAGATGTTTGTTCGATGATTATTCTGTATATTTCACCATTGTGTATTTACAAAGTCAATACTGTTTTATGGTGATACTAAAGTGCAACAATACCTACTAATTCCCCTGAGGCTACTAAATGCTACAGACAGACCCTATGCTATCTATTAGCTACCATAAACCCCAGAAAGGCCTGCTGACTGACAGTCTGCATATACCCAAGCCAAGAAGCAATACAATCTGTATCCGAAAGCTTTTATGACTTATAAGGATTTGTATTATTCGTGCTGCTCAAAATTTACAACCGCAATTATTCACGGGTAGCAAGACAGTCCCAGTTTAGTTTAGTTTTATTGCCCTTTTCAAATTCCTGTTGCCAATTTCTCCGTCAGTGTTTCAGCAGATTCCTTTGAGTGATTCTGAGAAAAGAACCTAAACAGTTCACGTGAACTCCTGATGGCCATAGACGGATGCAGAAAGTATGTTTCTGATTTTGTGAAATTAAAATGGATATAACAAGTATTAGGTCTATAGTTAAAAAATGGCAGTTAATGTAGATGTAGAGTCAATGGTTTATGGTTATTAACACCTGCATGTTGACTGAGTCATCAATCCTGTTTTTATTGACCGGTAATTTCGTCACCCAAAATGGTGCTACAGATGGAGCTGTACTTTTGATGCTTTATTTAAACAGTTGCACCTTGCTATAAAACTGTCAGCACTATTAATCTGGGGCAGAGAGAATGTATGATGCTCTACCTTTGATTTGCAGAGCTGCCCACTGTCTCATATTGCTTATGCATAGTGGGGTGACCTCTTCTGACTTTTGAAGTGACATTTGTGCCTTTTTGTTCTCGTCATCAAGCAAGAACATCCTATTCTCGTTTATTTAGTGCAGGTAATAGTGAGAAAGCTTTTATAGCTTAGAGAATATAGAAACAATCGCTGCAACACACAGGGACCATAACAGGGACTCATTGTGATGAGCAAAAAAAACTAACCAATTAATTAATAGAGCAGAGAAATGATTAGTTTATTCATTAAAATTAATTAAAAGGGGTTAAGGAATTACTAGATGCCCTCATACAGCTGGAATGACTCATTTTGATTAGCTGATCACCATTTTATGGTGTGCAGAAATGCTAATAAGAGAAGCCTATGATCACTCAACTATACTTGCAATACACGGCATTTTATTTCAGGTTTGCACTAAACAATCATCTCATAATGTCCACCATCGTAACAAACATGGCGTGTTTGGGGTTGTTTAACTTCAGCTTTAACTTGGGCTGATGGGCAGTAAAAACAAGCAGGAAAACCCTATTTTCAAGGAATGGAGGCCATACGGCACATTAGGTCTGTTATGCAAACCCACCCCAGCTAAAAGAACTCCTCTGACTTCATGCTGGGCAAAATAGATCAGAGCCTGTGAACCTGGGTAACATCTCCCCTCCGTGAGACACTTCTAGTACTGACATTGATATACAGGCAGGTGATGAATTAAAGGAAAGACCCTGAATATATCAGTTGATCTAATGATTATTTTCTTAATTGGTATGTATTCGACAAATTGAAATGTTGATCTGGTGATGGCATCATTTGAAAGGTCAGGGGATCACCGATCAGTACAATCCGTCCAATAGTTGTTGAGATATTTCACTTAAAACCAAAAAATGCTCACCTGGTAGACCGTGTGCTTCACAGAGACCTTGGCAGCGGCCCAAGTTTGTTTGCTACGTTTCATCTTCACTCTCTCTTCCCAATTTTCTGTCATTCTCCAACTGCTCTATCAAATAATAAAGGCTCCTTAAATAATCTTTTAAAAACACATAAATGTGAACCTCATAATGGCGCTAGAGCAAAACTCATCATGATCAACAAAGTCATCAGGATTCATCCTCTGGGGATCATGAACAAAATGGCATGGCAATCCATCCAATGGTTGTTATATATTATATTTTATTCTGTTTTTGGGCTTACTTTAGTTCCAATGACTGACCGACCAACCAGACTAGAGCAAAGCCGCTAGTATGGCTAAAACTTAAACTATTCATCGACTATCAGAACAGTTGCAGATTGATTTTCTGTCGACAGGCTGATTAATCAACTTATTGTTTCAGTTGTACATTGATGAGTATGAAAAGTATGCGAATCATATTCTATGGCCTTTGCAGTCCGTATTGAATACCTTTGGGAGATTTTGAACCAACATGTCAGACAGAGCTCTTCACTATCATCAAATGTTTTGGAAGAAGTGTGTTTTCATTCCTCCAGATTTCCAGACTTGTAGATTGAGGCTTAACTTGCGGCCATCATTGTACCAATTGATACATTATGTTGGTTTTTCTTTAATTTGTCACCCGTCTGTGTTCATATGTATTGTATAGTATGACGTTTTCAATTTAACCACCCTTACTGCCTGCTAGAGCCAAGAATCAAATTACCATCAAAATATTTCATTTGAGTACCATCATCCACAGCCACTGGCCATAAATCATTGCATCATCTTGTCCCCAGTGCATTAAAAAGACCAAACCATGGGTAACAAGGCTTTGGGTCAGAGCCCAATGTACAAACTGATATTGACTAGAAGGCGAATGAACTCTTTACTCGACCTGCTAGTGGCCTAATAGATTAGGGAGCCATGGACAAATCCCTTGTCAATCCCTCCTTCTCAGTGATCTAATGCACCCACAACAGCTGTGTGAGGGGGCTTAGCAGTTAGGCCAGGATGACAAGTCATTGCTCACCTAAGATCTTTGTCTTTTGTCTATTGCTGCACTGGCAGATACAAGAATATCTTCAGGAAGAAAATAAGCATTAATAAGCTCTTATATTAGCTTTTTGGAGTATTTCTTCTGTAACCTCCCATTCATTCATTTATTGGATCATCAAAGTGATCGGCTTTATTCCACCAATTTTCAACATCACTTATCAGGCAGGCGTAGCACTGCGACAAAAACTGAGACAGGATTTACACACAACAGTGTAGAGCTGCTATTTAATTCAGAAAGGGTTACCCATAGAAATTTTATTTCTATGGGGTTACCTACCTAAACAGTCCATGTATTATACATTGTACAAAGCAGTACAATTTTTGTTCAAGTAGGTAACTGTGAATGTTTGTATACAATACTTTTAATCTTGCAATAGTACAAGAAAGTGTTTCATTTACAATGGAGCATAATTCAAGCTGTCATTCAAATTCAAACCATTTATACAAGCTGAGTCAACACATCAAACAAACATTGCTGACATTTTTCAATTATTCTACATACAATATTAGACACGTTGAGAAACATATATTGCAGCTTTGCAGCCAAGCTGTATTGCATTTTTTATCAGCCAGTATCCAGGTATCTAAAACAAAAACACAGATCAAACATTCTTAGATTGCGGTGCATTAAATGGCATTCATTAAAAACTGCAAAGACAGCTAAATACTAGTATACATGACTGCTGATATGTATGTGTTTTGTACTTATTTTAGTGTACTTTGACACAACAAGGCGTCCTTTGATCAAGGTTTTGTTAAATCACAGTATTTATGTAGATGTTGCAGTAAAAGAAGTGATATATACTTACTTTTTCAGCATCATGCTCCAATCCTGTGTCATGATGCTCCAGCTCATCGTCTCTGAATTCCTTTATAACCTATTCAAATACAACCCAAGACCATTCATTAAGTAATTACACTTATTCAGATGTCTTTGCATCAGTGCTCTGCTTTAACTAGACTAATGTGCCAAGCTATTCTAACAAGTTTATGTTGTTCTTTTTTTAAATTGTTTTATTAACATGGTTCACATGTGAATGTTGCTTCAAACCACAGTTAAACTGAAGCTATTTGTCCTAGTTCCATTCATATTATCTGCATGACTCAACCATTCAGCCCAGTAAGAAATGACAATTGCCACCTGGTGATGTAAGTGAAGGCAAACACACTAAAGAGATAATGTCAGAAATCCTACTGTTTAACCTGGGAGATACCAGTTATACTAAAACCTGAACCAGCTCCATGAAAATATGCAACTTACCTGTTAACCCTCTGTTTAAAGGCAACAGCTTGTGCTGGCCAGTGTGCACGAGCGGCAACAATCAAATCTAAATATGGTGCATGCTTCTTTATGGATATAACCCCATTGTGCAAACACGGCAATCTGGAATTGGTCTGGAGAACACTGCCAGCCTTCAGGACAGGTCATCCCTTTGAATATAGAATCTTAATAATCACTTAGCCATACTTTGACTATCACGACTTCATTTCAGAACTCCTTCCTCTGTTTTGTTATTTTATTCTTGATCCCTTGTATGACAAGTATGTTTGGCATTTATGCTTTAATTTGTTCAGATGCTTATTTGTTTCTGTGTAATACTTAACCATGAGTAAAAAAAATCCACACTAACATTCCTTCACATCCTTAAAGGAACATGGCGACTTATTGGGACATTAGCTTATTCACCGTAACCCCGACAGTTAGACAAGTCAATACATACCGTTCTCATCTCCGTGCGTGTCGTAACTCTGTCTGACGGCTCCACCGTTAGCTTAGCCTAGCACAGATCCTAGAGGTAACCGGCTCCGACTAGTGATATGCTTGCAGCTCTGAGCAGAGCTGCAAGCATATCAGTCCGCCCAAGTATCACTGCTTCCCTTTCTGAGAATATAGTTCCCAGTTTGTATACAGTTAGAAGATGGCTGTGTCTCATGTGACGTTGTTATTTGTACACGCTGTGACTATACAAATCACAACATGTAAATAGGAACATGTTTCCGTTATTTTGTCACTTACTCGGAGCAGTAGGCTAGTTGGAGCCGGTTACCTCCAGGATCTGTGCTAGGCTAAGCTAATGGTGGAGCCGTCAGACAGAGTTACGACACGCACAGAGATGAGAAGGGTATGTGTGGATTTGTCTAACTGTCGGGGTTACGGTGAATAAGCTAATGTCCCAATAAGTCGGCCTTTGCCAATGGCAGTGGCAGAGTTCCAGTGACTCACTTGTAACAGTTCAGTGTATCTCTCGGGGTCCCTCTCCATCAGAGCTCTTATCTGGCTATTGTAGTGCTCTGAAATACTCTCCTCCACCGCCACAGTGCAGGCCATGGCCCCCTCTTTTCCCAGTAGTGCACTGGACGCACCTGGAGTAGATTTTAAAACAAAAGAAATACACATTTGAAGCAACAACTGACTACATATTGCCTAACAACTACAGCAGATTATTGAAATAGTGTTCAAGTTCACCAAGCTGAAATAACGTGTTTATACACTCATAAATACTGTCAACATCAAGTTCTAATATGTGGGTGGACAAATGCAAGACAAAGGCAGCAAAACTGTGTCAAAAATCCTTATTCTTTTTTTGCATTTGTTTTGTCAAATAAAGTTATTTTATAACTCTGCCGTATGCTTATGGGCTGTACCAACCTAATAGAAAACCAGCGATGTTCCAGAGGGGTAACAGCGCTGTGGGTCGAACTCTGTTCTCAGCCAGAATTTCATTAAATTTTGAAAGATGGTGCTTTTCTTGATCCCACATTTCCTAAAGAGAAACAAACATGAACATGGAGTGTAAAAAATGATGTAGTTATCCTCATGCTGAACGCACAAATCATTTTTCTTTTTCTTTTTGTGGATCCCAACAAAGTAGGCAAACAAGGTATAGTTTCTCTATGTCCGATACTGATCATTTTGAAGGAAACATTTAATAATAATAATAATAATAATAAATTGAATTTATATAGCGCTTTTCATAGACTCAAAGTCGCTTTACAGGGAAGAATTACAAGTAAGGAAAATACAGCATAACATGAGGAAAGGGGAGGAAAACCTCGGCAGTAAGCACATACAACATGATTCAACACATGACTTGCAACAGGGGAGGGAAATGGGGGGGAATGGGGGCTGGAGGTAACCCAGACATTGGCAAGCACAGAGCCATAGAGATAGTGTCTTTCTCTATCACTCTGGGCAAGCAGCCATCAGAGCAGGCAGAGAAGCGGCGAATAAACAGCGCCAGCGTCCTCTCCGTCCGACCGAATGGCGCTGGTCACAGACCAGCTTGTCAGACTGGGGGGTAAAAAAGCGGCGAAGGCGTGGGACGGGGGTATTATTTAAGCCACACTAGTAGGGCTGGGTATCGTTCAAAAATGTTTGATACCGGTACCAATACCGTGACTTCGATACCGGTTCCTAAACAATACTTTTTTTGATACCAATTTTACAAAATAAAAAAAAATGACAACATTACACATTACGGCAAAAATATTAATATTTATTTTTCAGCTCCTACTACGTGAGCCCAGTTTCTGTGCGTAACAGAGTTTTTCGTGCCTGCCTCTACGACGTGTAATGTTATACAGCCAATCACCAGCATTATTAGATCTGGGTGGAAGTATGCTGCATGTTTATTGGCTCACTGGCCATGATGAGATTTACTCCGTAGGTATTGAAATTAAATATTGAATACTTAATACTTTAGAGGCAATTCGGTCGGTGCCTAAAAAGTATTGAATTCCCTACACACTAGAAAATACACAACTTTCCAGTTTTACCCTATGACCCAAATCAAATTCTAGTGTCAAAACTAAACATTAATCAGTGTTAAACCAAAGTTAAGAGTGAATATGATATTTGTACTACTATAGTAGAAAGCACCCTAAACCAGTCACACTGGTAATATTGATCTGACACATGATTTCTTGATATTGAACAATACTTTGACATTTGGAGCCATCAATATCAACGATGATGCATTTTGAAAATCAAGCAACCAGTGTTGCCAGTGCAGACTTCTGTCATGTGTCGCACTCTGTCCATTTACCTGGATGAGAGGTCCAGTACTAGTTCGCCCCAACACTGCCATCTGGCCGGCGTAGATGCGGTTGGCCCCGTATTCACCCGCGTGGTCCACGCGCAGCATTCGGTCCAACATCTCCTTCTCCTCACTGTCGCATGGGCTCGGGACCACACTGTAGGCACGTGAGCTCAGCTGCGGGGGCACTATTATATACAGTCTATGGTTACAACACAATAACAAACAACGACACAGGGGCCATAAAGGAATCATTTAGCTTTTCTTTTTAAGAACGTCAGGGCTTAAGTATGTCCGCATTGCGAGCTCAAACATTTACAACCTTGTACCATTATAAGATAAGCGAACTTTACTGTGTGTTCATTTTAAACTTTGATGCCTTTTGCTATAAGTGTTGTGAGAATTGGTTTGCATGTCATATGGATGGAAATGTACTCGCGCAACATGGCTGGTGATTTACGTTTTTCTGTGTTAAGGAAGTTATTTAAATACAACAAACTAAATCTCAAAGAGCAGGTCAACTTGTTAGCTTCATAGCTAACAAGTGTATTATGAGACATTATGAAAAACAGCTCACAGCTAGCTCCAGTTACAGTTTACCTCTGCAATTCAAACAGTGGCGAATCATCGCTGGCCCGAGAATATTAGACCAGTCATACAAAGCGGTGTGCGCGGCTCTGTGCATGGTAGTCACTTTATGATTTAACTACTTAGCCTACTTGTGTTATCAAAATAAAGCTAAAATAAGTTTGCAGAGTGCAAACTGTCATTGAAAACAGAAGCTCGACGTGGCGCAGCCGTATGACGTAACCGCGTTACGACCTTTCGATTTGCACAACACTGCCCCCCCCCCCCCCCATACACGTGTGTTGTTCTTGTTTGAGGGGCATACAGAAATGTCATTACCTACTTCGAATGTAAAGACAGACACTTGTGTACTATTGTAAACATTTCTATTTTATTAAGTACGTTTCAGATTCACAAAGCTAAATGCTCAACCCCGTGTTTTCATTATTGCTACTTGAAATTGTACTTTGAGTTTCTTAATCACGTATAAGAAAGGCATTTCAATAAACAATATCTATACAAACTATTCATTTAAGGAACACCTGCTTTCCACACCTTAAAAAAGAGAAAAAAGTCTGTCACTTTATCATTTACTTTTTCCCCCTCTTTATTTTTTATTTATTTATTAATCCTATGTCAATCTTATTTGTGTGTATATCATTTATGGTCATGCACTGAGATGACTGACTGTAAATTTAATTCTAAATAAAGAATTTATTTAAAAAAAAGTGTATTGGCTTTTCTGTGTTTTGATGTTACATCCAATTGTGCCATGTGTGAATAAATAAAGATAAGAGACTCCTTTATTGAGCCCCAAAGGGAAAATTCTGGTATTTCAGCAGAACAAGACATACATAAGTACAGATAACTATAAAAGTAAAGATAAAATAGAAAATAGAATAAATAAAATAGGAGGTATATACAACTAGTATATGAGTTGAAGTTAAAAAAAATTAACTATACAAGAGCAATTAAAGACAAAGTTACAAGGTAAAAGGTGACAAGTCTTGTGCATTATCTATGTTCCTATATTCTAATAAAATCACCACATTTGCTGTCATACTTTGGCAGCTGATTTATTTTTTCACATTTTGTCAGCCTGTACAGTTCCAGGGTTTGTCACTAGATGGCATTATGTTTCTTTAATGCTCAGCCTGACTTGAGATATGCTCAAAGGCCAATGCAGTTCTTTGTGGGCAAAATGTATGCTTACATTTGTTATTCAAGGTTAAGTTAAACTGAGACACTAACTCACTAAGATACATTTTAAAAGGTATGGGCTCAGTAAGTAAAGTAAAATAATATTTTTTCATATGGATTACATGAATCAGATGAACCCAGTGAAATCTACTGTAAAATCATCCATATAGTCTCCATAGCTGTTTGTTGCTGTGCAGGGTCACAGGGTCAGCATCCTGGTCAGGTCACTAGTCTGCCACTGGGCTATAACACAACACAAACAAATCCACACTTAGTAGGCAATTTAGAATTCACATAGTTCACCTGACTTATATATCCTTGGCCTGTGGGATGAAACCAAGCATTTAAAAGAATAAAGTAAATACTGAAAATTACCTTTTGGCCAGACACTCTGCTTTCTTGTGTCAAACAAATCACAACTGCATTTTTTTTGTTTATTTTTGTATGTAAGACCAAACCTGACAATAAGGCAAAAGCAAAGAAAGAGTGTGTTGAGCAATCAGTCGTTGTTGATGGGCTACAGATGGCAGTGTTGCACAGATTAAATGCCTAAAAGCCCCCCAAAATATATAAAAATGTCAGCCTTATATCAAAATATTGGATGAGTTTCCTCTGAGTCTCCGCATTATTTGCCACTATTCACTTTGATTATATTAGTCAACATTATTTAGTAATGCCTGTATGACTGTCTTTGAAAAAGCACAGGTCTTTCTGCAAAGCACATAAATGGTGCTAGGACGCAGGAATCTCTGGAATGATGGGGTTGAGTGCTGCAGAGCTGTGATGGTCATGAGTAAACAAGGCCAGGACAGTGAATGGCGGGGTGTGTCGGTGTTGTCTGTGTATGTGTTTGTGGTGAGACACCGGTTAAGTGTTTCCTTATCTGTCTGTCTGACTGTGGGTGGCTTTGTATGTGTGGCTACTGCACATCGGTACATGTGGATTGCATTTGTCCATTCTGCGTGAGCGTGTGTGTAGGTCATAGGTGGGGAATAGGCTGGATTAACAACAGGGCAAGGTGGGAAACTTCCCCAGGGACCCAATCCCCCCAGGGGCCCCAGAAGCCCCAGGTGTCTGTCTGCCATTTGGTTCTGAGCGTGTACAGTGTTTTTATATAGCTGCCTGCTGCGGCTGTAAATTAAGTAAAAAATTGAGAGGAGCTGCAGATTCTCGTTAGGTTCATCGCTACAAGTAACTTCTTTTTACATTTTAATTTGATACATTAATTTAATGTGTCTTTTATAAACCTCCCAACTTAGTGGAAGGGCAGCACATAAATGCTGCAGAAGACCTTTAACCCATATGATGAATTGTTTATGTGCACAGGCTGTGTGCATTTCCCAGCAGTAGATTGAGAGTTGTGGTACTTTCACAGCATTAATATAGCAGCTTGAATAAAATAAAATAAATAAATAAAAGACATGGAAATCTCACTTATTACAATATGGGACCTATAAGACCTTGATTATCTTTTTACTTTATATTGTGCTCATATGGTACACATTCCTATAGTAAATGGTGTTTAATAAAATGATCTTGAATTTTCACGCAGAAAACCTGAGCCCAGTTAGTAATACTCCAGCACAGGAATAGTGCTTGTTTTCTGGGTCTCTTGGCTTATTATGAATCTGCATTTATAGTCTGCTATGTGCACTGTAATCATTGGAGACAAAAAAGTAGCTTCACAGTGCATAAAGGAAAGGCAGTGTGAGGGTTATAGGGGCCTAACAGCAGCATTATGCCTAACAGATTAATCCAGTCATGGGTGTGAGGAGTCAGGGGATACATAACTGAACCTCACTTGATTAGATAGGGTGTCAGGTCTAATGGGCCTTTAAGTGTAGTTTGAGACTGGGGCTTGATGTCTGTGGACAGACCATAGTGTGTCTGGCACACGCGAGGCACACAGTTGGAGGATTTGTGGAGAGAAAACTGAGCCTTTCAAGTCAAGTGGTTTTCAGAAAGGCTTTGCAAAAGTGTCTGACAGGTGTAACGTCCATCCCCAAACAGCAAACACTCCCACTCAAGATTACTGTATAACGGATATATCAAGTAATCAACAGTTAGGTCTTAACCTTGATAGCGATATTGAAGGACTGAAATATAAAAGAAAGTGCATGTTTTCTTGCTCCTGAGTGTGTTGTGACTGGATTAAAGAGCAAACCGCAGAGCTGGAGAAAGTGTGAGTGCATGTACCTGTATGTATGTGTTTCTAACTGTGTTTGTGTAATGTTTGCATGCATCCATAAACGTGTATGAGTCTGCACACCCTTGCTCCGAGGCTCTGGTCAGACAGTGCATAGCTGTGGTGGGACGCAGGCTCAGCGCCTCTAGACTACAGTGAGTCAACAATGTCTGCTCTCACTGAGAGGAGACATGATAGGTCTTGTCTCGTTTGGTCCTTGACTGGTGTGGTGGGACACCCAACGCTTGTGTGTGCGTGTGTGTGTGTGGTGTGCATGATTTTAAATAAAAATGTGTTATTTACCCAGATGTAGAATGTATGACAGCAACATGCGTCAGTGTCTGCGCTTACACACGTAATATTGTTCTTGACAACCCTCTCCTCAAATTAAATTAAAGAATAGAATGGATTTGGTTCAAAGCTTTTTCAATAGGTCCAGTCCTCGCCCTTTTTGAGCCCTGATGATATTTTTCTTTGGGTTCAGCATCTCCATCACCTCAAACTGGAAACGTTGTGGAATTGGCCCTGTGTGTGTGTATTGGGAAATTTGAAGGAGTTTGGGCTAAGAAATCCTGACTTTTGGTCCCTAGTATGGGGGCAAGCTCCAAAAATGCTGGATCATACATTTCCCATGATGCAACTTTATAGTATTTTTCATGAGACCCTCCCTGTCTGGTAAATGCCTAAAAAAACACACCCCCAGTTTGTAACACAGATTTTTCTGTTAGTTAGTTTTTTAACTTAAGCTAAAATTAGCAAAAATATGACCATCATTATCCATCCATCTGAAAAATAAGCCTGAGGACGTCAGCAGTTAATTTATGCAATGGGTCATCCCTGTCTAGGAGTGCAGTTCAATTCCCTAATGCATAAATATTCTACATCCTCCTATTTAAATTCATGGTCACAGTTGGGGGTTGGCCTCTATCTCAGGAAGTAACATGTTCATTGTAACACATAAGTAAAGGCTTCAGTTCACCAAACATATGTGTTTAAGACTGCAAGTAGAAACTGGAGCACTCAGAGGAAATGTGCAAGAACACAGGGAGAACACGTAGATATGGCGGCTCAGTAGCACTTTCGTCTGCGTTTAATTATTAATCCTTTCTGCATAGATTTTGTTCATTCTGGTGTGTCAGAATTATTGATTCTGATGCCCTCTTTATAAGTTTTCTTGTAAATTTGCTTTTGATTTTGACCCCTTAGAAAGTCCCCTGTGGAGATCGAGTTGCATGTCACTTTTATTTATGACCTTGGAGGAGCGTTGTTGATACTCACAAATATGGGTTAGGCTGCTCTTGAAAATATAAATTCTTTAACTGCATGGTATTTCCCTTGAAAACAACAGTTATTCAACCCAAATTGTTACAAAATTAAATTTATGCAACATTGTTTAAAAAAAACAACCATTTTATGGTTTGGTGGTATCCCTCTGGAAAAGGCAAGATGTCTCATAAAATAGAACAAAAAAAAGACATTCATTTTCTGATTTGAATTCACCAAGGCTCCTAGAAAGCCACCACCTAAGCCTTTTTATAGATGGCTGTACAAGATTGAAACCAGAGGAAAGTGATTTCTCTTCCATTATTGAATTGTTTACACTCGAAAATCTATCTTGTGCACCGTACAGACCTAGTTAAATCTAACTCGAAACCGCCTGTTTTCATGGACACTGGAGAGTGTATTTAGCTTCGTCTGGTACAAGTTAAATGGCCCTTGTCTGTCTGGCACTATTCTTTTGGTTATTTCTTTTTTACACTTAAGCAATGGGAGATAATGTTTAAATCTGTTCCTTATTGTGGGGGAATTGAAAACTCATGCATGTTCAGGCAATCCTCATAAAGACACTTACAGAGATTTCTGAATGAACCAGTTGGATAATAACTGCTATTTCAGATAGTAAGCCAGAAAACACATTCATGGCCACCTGAAACAAGACTGACAAGAAGGAAGCATGTAAACAAGCTTGGGAAAATGAGTCAAAAGTACAGCTTTGTCAACAGAAATTAGATTTACCAATGGCAAGCTCAGGCATAGCTTATTTATATAAAGAAGTTGTGCTCAGGCCTCAGTATGAGGCCTAACCAAGAAATGTGATTTACTAAAAGAGTCATTGCAAATGTCTATCATATATCTCTTATAGCTTGGCATCATAGAGGCATCACTGTTTTCACATATACACAGATTTTCATACACAGATGCAGATTCATTTAGGGAAACAATCCATTTAAAGGCTGTGAAGGCAAACCAAGCAGCCCTTCATTTATGCAAACCTTTCATTTAACCAGCATTTCCTGTTGGCCACAGGATGTGGCTCTCTTTGCCTTGCCTTTGCTCTCCTATATGGTTTTCCGGAAGTTGTGTTTGTACTCTCTGATTTACAGAGTGCAAACTGTGGGTTAGAGTGTATGAGTGCATACTGTGCTGTATAAATTGCCTTGCAATAGGAAGTTGAATGATGAGTGCTACTGTTGAATTTTGCCACCATGTGGGCAGATACATGATTTACTATAGTGCATGGTGCTAATTTTCCTAGCATATCTATGGCTAAATTTAAATGGAGGAAAAAGTGACAGATATTATGAATGCGTGGAAATAATGGCATGACTTTCTGAATGTATAAGCACATTGTTAACTAGTGCAGATGGAGTCCAAGTTCATGCATAAAGAAAACAACAATTAGTATATTTCATTTTGCTACTTTCTTCTGTTGATATGGTGACTAGGAGTACGTTAACTTTCTTTGTTGCTGTTATTGTGAAACTGCCAGCACTTAAATCAGTGCTAAACAGCTGGAAATAAAAGACAACAACAGAACAGACCAAAATTAAGGCTGTGGCTGAATTATGTGGTAGTCAGAACATAGAAATATGATATTATAACAGCAGCCAGTGGTAGAAAATCTGCTGGTCATGATTTGACCACATTGTACTCGTCCCATTTGTTTTCCACTCTGAAAAAGACAATGTTTTTATAGCGCGCCAGGAGTGGATGATTCCCTAATAAATGTCACAACCACTATGCAGGCCTCCCCCTCATTTTTTCTTTGGGATATTTTTAGAAGGGTTTGGTCTGCAATCCACAAGTGAAAAGGCAAGGAATTGTTTTTGTTGATCCTCGTCTTACCACTTCAGTGCGGTGACTCGTGATGAGCTGGTGCCTCCATACGTCACGAGAGGCCAGAGTGAGTGGGAGTCAGGCTCCGGGCTCTATTAAGGGGGGAGCCAGTCACCCAGGTTATTGGGCAACTAGTGACGGGGGACTGTCCCGTGGATTTCCACTCGCTGCTACTTTTGGGTAGCAGTAGGTCTGTTTTGAGTTTAGAGAGAAGCCACAATATCC
This sequence comes from Gymnocephalus cernua, assembly GCA_023631565.1. Taxonomy (NCBI): domain Eukaryota; kingdom Metazoa; phylum Chordata; class Actinopteri; order Perciformes; family Percidae; genus Gymnocephalus; species Gymnocephalus cernua. Next base: position 14,973,054 of record CM042427.1, on the reverse strand, counting down.
TATTAAGCATTGTTAAAGTAATTGGGAAGGGTTTGCTCAGAGAGCCTGCCTGGTAAAACAAAGTCTCTGAGTCTCTGTATCTGAGTCTATGCGATGGATGGATGGATGGATGAATAATAAATGGATGAAAGATTGGATAGATGGATAGATGAGTAGATGGGTAGATGGATAAATGGATGCATGAATAGATAGCTGGATGGATTGATTGATTGATGATAGATAAAGATTGATGGAATGGGTGGATTCAATGAATGGGTGGATGGATGATAGATGGATAGATGGATTAGTGGATAGATGGATGAACTGGATGGATTCTGTGAACGAATGAATGAATGGATGATAGATGCATAGATGGATGGATAAATATATAGATTATGGATGGATAGATAGATGAATTGGATAGATGGACAGAATAATGGATGGATTGGGTGGATGGACACATGGATGATAGAGGGTTTAGATGTATTTTTGGATGGATGGATGGATTCAGTGAATGGATGCATGGATGGATGGATAATAGATACTGTCACGGCATAACCACAACCCTGGGAAAAACGTAATACTATTGTTATGTCTAGGAGCCCTTGGTTATACTCGGTTTGCCAGGCCGCAGGTAGAATGAGTGGGCTCACCTGCTGTCATTTGGCTCAGCGTTTCTTCAGCCTCGACAGCCAATCAGCTCTCTCCGTGCTTCGGCACTCATTAGTCTGTTCTTCGTTGACAGTTTATTTGTAGATATTTACATTACAGCGTTTCAAAACACATGCTTCCTTCCTGTCTCTACTGACTCCACATAGTCTGCTTCACTTGTGCTTTGTAAGCTCTGTGATGCAGATAAGCCACACCTCCCTCAGCCTGGCGGCCAATAGGAAACAATTGCGCCATAACAATACATAGATGGATGGATGGATGGATAAAGATATGGATGATAGATGAATGATACATGAATCAAAGAAGGATAGATGTGTTGGTGGGTGAATGGATGCATGGATAAATGGATTAACGAATTGGATAGATTTTTCATCTGTAGTCCCAGAATTGCACCAGAGATGAATGAGAGTTAACTTTGCCTGCAGCTGCAAAGAGTCCAGCCATGCTGTGGCCTCCTGGCTCATATTCTTGTTTAGAAGCTGTCTGAACTTGGTTGGACTGTGGCTGGGTCAGCTGTGAGGCACAGCCAGGTCAGACCCAACCAAAACTCACCACTGGCTGACACATAAAGCACAAATACGCAACGTTGTGCCAGGCTTGAATTTAGTCTTAAAAAAATAGCCCGTCCAAATTATTGTAAAAGAGTGCGAAAGTTTTGAGACTTTATCCATTTTTATTCTATTCACAGAGTAAATGCCGTATGGCTACTGATGACAAACCATATTCATTGGTTCATTTTTAAACAATAAAACAACTGTCACATTCAAGCAATATGTCACATTCTTGCACAGTAAATATGTTAATTCCATGTGTCTGATATTTTAATATTTTGAAATTATTTGGGGGGCTGGTTTATTACTGAAAGCCTGGTTGCCAAACTCATAGAGACGATTGCTCTTTAAATAGAGAAATAAACCTTTTTTTTGGGGATGTTTCAGTTGATTTATTTTCAACTAGCAGAGCCATTATACTGACAAAACAAGTAACTTTACATTTGGTTAATATAGAAAAAAATATATCAGATACGCATCATCATCATTATCATCATCATCATCATCATCATCATCATCATACACTTCCAATCACTGTCTTTAACAGGAAATACATACAAACTTTATAACTGCTAAAACTGAATGATTTCCTAAAATCAAACTTAGATAAACACATGGCACATGATGTACTCTGAATGGCTGATGCATTGCCAAACAGGTCTGTCAGTCTGGGAATCTGTGATGAAACTCGAGAGGAAGTGGAAAACACATAATTTATTGGAAATATTCACAATTTCAGTGATGACTGTTTATTTCCTCTTTTTTCAGTGATAATGTTATAAGAAGTCATTGGACTTATAACCAAGCAGCCAACACAGTATATATAAGCATATATTAGCAAGCACAATACATGCCAAGAGGGACTAACATTGATGTGTTTATTTATATTGTTTGTCTGAGTGCTCCGTACCAATCCTTGGCCACTTCTGCCTCTCCTTTGGCTGGCTGTCATCCCGCGTGGTTTTCCTTCCTCTGAAGGGTAAACACAACACAGTCTCATTCAGACACCTTCTGGTTCCAGGGCAGTTAAGAAAATGATAGAAAGCCATGTGCTGTCTGAGAAGAAAAAGAGCATCTTTACTGCGTCTGAGGTTTGGAGATGCTGGGCAGAGATTAGAAAAAAAACAAAACAACAACTGGGGCCCACCAATTCTAAATTGGTTATGCAACCGTAGCATCTCTGAATGTTGTGCAAGGCGACTAAAATTTGGAGTAAATATAAATTCCCCACAGACGAAGATGGTGAAGGTCGGATTCAGAGCTTTTCTGATGAGCTTGGTTTTCCATGTGGCGTTAAAGCAGGAGTTCAACATTTTGAAAACATGCTTATTTGCTCTTTTTTGTGGGACGTTGGATGAGAAGATCAAGACTGCTTTCACATCTGTCCAGTAAATATACGAGCAGCCTGTTAGCATAGCTTAGCATGAAGACTGGAAAAAGTAGAAAACAGCTAGCTAGCAAGTTCTTTTTGAATGAATCTCATGTACGTTTATGAAGCAGATTTATGATTTTTCACCCAAATTAAAACATTATCTACTCATACAGACACGTCTTTGCCTCAGTTTCTGGGTGCATTTACTGCCGACTTGCGCCTTTCCATTGGCTTTATATGCAATCGCTTCTCCTCTAAGATTTGCCTCGCGTTCTGTCCGAACACAGCTTTAGATGTGCTGGGAGGCAGATGTTTATTATCGTTGGACAGGTTTGTGAAGTAAGATAGTCTTCCTGGTTGAACTTACGCTAAGCTTCATTTGTTGTAGTGTTCTCATCTAAATCTAAAAAAAGCATATTTCCCCAAACTTTATTGTGCATACGTGAGTGCATTGGTGCATGTGTGTGTGTGTGTTTAACTATTTCTTTAACAGTATTTGAATACTGATCACAAGCCGTGAGTATTTGGACTTCTTATGAATGACTCCTCAGCAGGTGCCAAGAAGGCAGTAAGGTGATAAATGCTTGGAGGCTCAAATCACTCACAGACGCATGTGAGACGTGTCTGGTGTCTACACACTGAGGAAAGGTCTGACACACACAATTACACACAGTATCTTCCTCACCATCATATCAAGCAAAGCACAGCAATCCCGCTGACAGACAGGAAGCATGTCAGAGTCAAAGGTCAGTCTCAACAACACGGCGAAGCAGTGAGCACCGATTAAGATGGCACTGTGGGTAAAAGCCGGAGGGAGAGAAGCGGAAGACGGAGCCCAGTTATAATTGCTTGCGTAGGCTGACACAACAGAATTTACAGCCTGCACTGGAGCTATGCCACTCATTTAAGACTGCTTATTTAAGAGCTAAGAGAGAGAGAGAAAAAATACAGAGCAGATATTTTGTTCACTTGTTTTATGCCCCTCCCTTTGCTTTGCCGTTGCTAAATTTGTCTCCCCTTGCTCAAACGCAAAAAGCCAAAATGACACCATTATTTTGACTAGACTGTTTTTCCTCCCAGGGAAAGAGGCCAGAGGAAGTGTAGGTGACCTAGACTGGTTAACCACCGCTTCACCACGAGTTGGCTGGGGCACTGCAACCCCCGCAGCCACCCTCTGCATCCACCACCTGCCAGGTCCACATTACTACTACAACACGCCATGACCACTAAGTGGCTTTGCTCCAATCCCAGCCTCTCATCGGGTCCATGCTAGGGTGCTTTCTCTCTCCCCATTGGTGTAAACAGTCTACCGTTTGGCTATCGGCTGACACGGAGCTCATTTCGTTCGTATTTGCAGGACACATACAGTATGTGTATGTTTGTGTATGTTAACCCGACTTGAGCCTGTACCAGCCATTTGCACAGCTTTTGCATGTATGTGCTTGTACACGTATGTTGTTTTTGTGCTACTTTTTCTCCATGTATAGCAACACCCCCAACCTCAAGCTGCTGTCTGGGACAAATCAGCCGAGGAGTCTTGGCTGCTGCAAATAAGTTTGTTCTGGACTCAACAGGGGGGATACTATACTATCTCTCCTCCAAACAGAAAACCCACAGAATATATATGCTCATTTACTAACAGGGAGACCACAGTGCACAGGGCCCCTTTCGAGAAAGGTTCTCACACACCCCTAAAAATGTCCTCCTGCAGCCAAGCACCAGATGTTGCCATCTGTCTACTGTTGATTGGAAAACACAAACACACCCGGCCACAGAGATTTAAGCATGTCCGCTATGGGAGTTAAAACAGAATGGGAAGACATGCTAAGTCTCTCACTGTTTGGACCCCGGGTGTTATTTGGGACAAAAAGGTGCACTGTAAACACTGCAGTTCAGCCTGTGCTACAGACACACACACACACACACACACACACAAACACACACACACACACACACACACACACACACACACACACACACACACACACACACACACACACATACACACACTGTGGAAAATAACAGCCTTATTGATTGTTGCTCTCACACAAGTTGCATGCACACTTATCTCTTTTCTTTATTTGTAACAGGACGTAGCAACAGGGCCCGCACTCAATGAGTTATCAGGGAGGAAGCCTAGCTGTATAGATAGGAGAATCAAACTGCCTGCTATAAAGAAGCAGAACAATGGGCATTGTCTATACATCCGGGGACTGAACTAGGTTAACGAATATATTGATCCTATAGACACGAGCCACATCATGAGGTGTTATACAATGATGGGCGTAACCTTTAATGTATGTGTGTGTGTTTGAATCTCAATAAAAGAGGCTGAAAGAGTGAGAGAAATCAGGACACACATGGTCAGTGCAGGTTGCGGAGCCTGTAGTGTGTCCTCCTTCAGCTGAAGCCTATTGTTTGATCAAACTTACTGTGTCTGTGAAGTTATTACTATGTATTGCAGAGAAGAAGTCCTCGCCAGGGAGTGCACCTTGGAAGCACAACAACACACACACACACACACCGCCCAACCCACTGCTTGTGGTACACTGCCTGAGGTGTTTCGGACCATTTCTTGGTGGTAGCAACACTCCACACATGCTGTGGGACTGAGACATAACACAACAGTCGGTTAGACAATGGATATCTTTTTTGTTTACTCTGTCTGACAGCTACATTAGACTTTGTTACACTAATTCATGTTCTCTTAACCCTCCATTGGTTAATGTTGAAGCCAGCAGGATAAACGTTGGGGAGAGCAAAAGGTCATGTTGACCTTTCTGACCTTCTGACCACACCTCATAACAAAGTACACCCAACACACATCATTTAAAAATATTTATTTCTGACCAATATTTTTTACCACAATTATAGTTCCAGTGTCCTGTCCTGTCCTAATGTCACCTCCAACCATGCCATAAAACAACACATTCAAATCCAACTTTTAAAAGAATGTCACATATGGCGTTATTTTTTAGTCAAAAGTTATGAGCGTGTAACACATGCTCACGAGCACATTATGTTATTTCACACGCGCAAAAATGAACCTTCAGCTGGCATGATAAAAGTACTCGCGCACAAATTCAACAACCGAGAGGTGTAGGTAGCTGCGAGCGAGCGCCTTACTCTGCTTGTACAGTGGAATCCTGCTCGCGCGCAGCGGGCTTCTGCTCGCGGAGTGCTGTTTTGCTCGCGGAGTGGATTTCTGCTCGTTCAGCTGATTTCTGCTCGCTCGAGTACATGACTTTTGACAATTTGGGGGCGGAAACCAAGGAGGGCACTGACCCTCTTATGATTGGTCACTTTCACACAGGGACATCCTTGATTGACAGCTCTCATTACAGGAAGCACGGAGTCAAAGTATCTGACGGAGTTCAGTCATTCAGTTAACACTGCACAGTGGACGGAATGGCGGCGACACCTGAAGATGTAGGCGTAAGTGTGTTTGACAGTGTTATAGCCATTTAATCTGAAATTTGTTGAGAATAAACTCATTAAATATTGAGAATAAAGTCGTTGTGTTTCGAGAAAAAACTCATTAAATATTGAGAAAAAAACTCGAAATACAACGACTTTATTCTCAATATTTAATGAGTTTATTCTCAACAAATTTCAGATTAAATGGCTATAACACTGTCAAACACACAGCCCCCACCATATCATCAATATCACTTACGCCTACATCTTCAGGTGTCGCCGCCATTCCGTCCACTGTGCAGTGTTAACTGAATGACTGAACTCCGTCAGATACTTTGACTCCGTGCTTCCTGTAATGAGAGCTGTCAATCAAGGATGTCCCTGTGTGAAAGTGACCAATCATAAGAGGGTCAGTGCCCTCCTTGGTTTCCGCCCCCAAATTGTCAAAAGTCATGTACTCGAGCGAGCAGAAATCAGCTGAACGAGCAGAAATCCACTCCGCGAGCAAAACAGCACTCCGCGAGCAGAAGCCCGCTGCGCGCGAGCAGGATTCCACTGTACAAGCAGAGTAAGGCGCTCGCTCGCAGCTACCTACACCTCTCGGTTGTTGAATTTGTGCGCGAGTAATTTTATCATGCCAGCTGAAGGTTCATTTTTGCGCGTGTGAAATAACATAATGTGCTCGTGATCATGTCTTACACGCTCACAACTTTTGACTAAAAAATGACGCCATAGTCACATACAAATAAGTCCACGTCACATATTTCTCTTCATTTGGAGTTAGTTGAAGTGCTGAATAAAAAAACACTTGTTAGCCTGGAGGAGAAACATAAAGTGATGACTCATTTTTAAAAGAATAATAATCTCGTATTTGCACATGGCGAGACACAGGGCCTGGTGGTGGTCTGCCTCTCTGCCGAACTTTCCATGTTTCTTCTCTGCGGTGCTGTGCTGGTGTTAGTCCCAGTGGAGACAGTGTCATACTTTCCTGCGCAGCTGCTGTGCTGAAGTTTTCCCCTATGTCTTGACCAGAGTGGCCGTCATCACGCTATTTGACAATGCTTTTCAGCAGACTACAAGACCCTTTAAGGACACACACTCATGTTTTTGTGCTTATAGAGTGCATGGATATGTCTAAAGGTGGATTTTGCTGTATTTTATCATTCAATAATGCAAATATGTTTCTGTAAATCCCTGCATTTCTATATACGTCAGGCTTGCACAGTCCTCTTATGTCCTTCACTGTTTATTCGCTGACAAAATGGCCACAGAGTTTAAAATTTAAAGGGGAACACCACCTAAATTAAGAATTCCAATATGTTTTTATATGGCCTAAAGTTCAATCAGTATTTGTGAACATGAGCTACTCTCTCTCTCTCTCAAAGCCAGAAACCAGAGAAGTAATTGTAATGTCATCAAGTATAAAGTTTGCTCCATAGACAATGAATGGGAGACTGATTGTGGATTTGTTTTCTTTTTTATATACCCAAATGATCTTTATTCTATTATCATGTTCTCCGATCTGAAACAGAAAATGATCCCATGTAATATTCCCCTGGGTGACCACAGTGTCATCTATACCATCTTTCCCAATTCATTGTCTATGAGCAGTTTACTTGATGACATCATTAATTTGAGCTTTAGCTCTCCAGTTTTTGGACTGTCTTAGACCATAGGAATACCATGTATGAATTTTGAAAATGGGCGTACTTCCCCTTTAACCCCTCTTTAATTCTACATGACAAGTGATTTCACATTTTCCGATTATGGTGCAAGTTTCAGTCTAAAACGATGACCTATTAATCAAATGCATTCTCTTCTTTTCCTATATCAGCAAGTAGTTTTGCAATATATTGAAGTGCATGTGATGCTTTGTGCCATTGATGTGGCTCCGCATTTTCCGCTGATTAAACATAATTTTGTGACTCACGCAGTATGTTGTAAATTATTGCTAGTGTCCACTTGCAAAGGGGCTTCCATACATACATGCTAATATGTTAAACTTTGCACCATGCTGGTGATACATATGAATTGCTGTCACAAAACAGTGACTAAGGGTTGCTATTATCCTGGATTTGAGTGTTGTGAAGGTTTTTAAAACCATGGCATTTGTCCAAATGTTGCTGGTCTCAGTTTAAAAGGTATGTATGTGCACAAACAGACACTGTATGGTGAGACGACAGTTTGGGATATGGGGAAAAGGGGGGAAGAAGGAGTGAGAAAGGAGGTAAGGGGCAGTGAGTGAAAGTGGGAGGAGTGTGTCTGGGTGTGGGACTGTCATCCCATTGAGGGGAGTAGCTGTGGTGTTTTGATTGAAATCCAGCAGATGTGGGAGAAGAGAGAGAGAGGGAGAGAGAGAGAGAGAGAGAGAGAGAGAGAGAGAGAGATATTTCCACCCACCCAACAAGGAGACACACTCATAAACAGCAGGCAGACGGAGTGAGAGTCAGAAAGACACAGGATCTTAGAGCAGCAGCAGTTCAAACAGCGAGGCAGACAGAAACAGAGTTTCATTGAGAGAAGATGTTTTATTAAAGGGGAGGAAAAGTCACATAGACATACATTCAAACACACATACATAGACACACACACACACACACACACACACACTAATAAACATAGAGCGTGCCACCCAGACAGACGGGCAGGAACCAGCTTAAGCCAAAATTTACTATCATTAGCTAGAGAGGAAAAGTGTAATAAGGACACACATACTAAACTCTTTCTCCCCACGTCTCACACACTCACTCACACACACACACACAAACACATACTGGTGCTAAGTGTGTGCTATCCAGTGTGAGGAGCAGGGCTGATCGATTCCAAGAAGTGGAGCATCAGGGAGGAAGGAGCAAGCGAGTGGATGGATGCCTTTTGCAGACTTAGCGGCCTGGACCCTCTATGGGTGAGTTTGTTATGTGTTCACTGACCCTGGACTATTTCCTGTGTGTGTGTGTGTGTGTGTGTGTGTGTGTTTCTTTACCAATAACAGATAATGTAGAACCATATCTAGTTCAGTTATAAAAAGTTTGATATTTTGGGTGCCTCAGGCTCGTTTTTATTGTCACAAAATGCATGCTCATTTGATATAAGCCAATATGAATTAGTAAATGATCATGCAAAAGTTTGTTTTTGTCTTTCTGAGCCTGCATTATGAGCACCCACAGTTGTTGTATGTAAATTTAAATGCATGACACATTGAGATCATTATGATAACTTTTGCTCACTTACTCCTGTTGATTGATTTAGGGGTTAATGCAATTAGCATTGGCCACATTAGAATGCTGTTCTTGTGTCCTTGTCCATCAACTATGCTGCTCATTAGCATTCGACAGGTTTTTGCTGTATATTACTAAAAATAGAATGAAAAATAATAAGCTTGTGTGTAGAAGAGGGAGTGGGGGAAGAGTGGGTTAAGCTAAAATGTTAGCTGGCAGCACTAAGCAGTACAGGAAGAAAATCACCATAGCTTACGCGTCACTGACCTTCTCAGTTTGCAGCCTGTAGAAATCCAATCTAAGGCAAGTCTGAATGGGAGATTTTACCTTTGATGTGTGCCAGATACTGTCACTCTGCTCTGTGATTCAGCACAATGAGATGCTGAGTGGTGGAGATGCGTCACACTAAGTGAGCTGTTGTTGTTGGAAAGGTTGTTAGTCTTGTACATGAGCAAACCTCCACATTCTAAATCCCGGCTCAAAGGATGGCCGCGATCCAGCTAGAATGCCAAAATTATTAAATGCACTCGCTCTCAACTTGCCTCTTTCTTTCTCAGTTTTTGCTCCTGCAAAAGCTCAAAACAATGGCTATCAAACTTTGTTGAGAGACAGTGAAAGTAAACTGAGTTCTGTCTCATGCAGGTCTCTTTGCCACAAAGGTTCAGAAGTGCAGATGTGATGTTCTCAGCCATATTACATTCATCACAAAAAGGATGTTTTACATAACAGCTGGCTGCAAATGGCTTTCAGTTATTAACTTCAGTAATCAACCTTTCACATACTTTTGGTACAGCATTATTCGCACAGCCCAAGGGTAGAGATGTTGATTTATATGGAATTAATATTGAACTGAACTTGCAGCTCAGCAGCAGAGGTTTGATCCACCTATGCATGCAAGCTTTTTAGGGTGGACACATTTGAAGGGGGCCAAGTTAGGAGCTAGTAGTGTACTTTCCTCTTAAATCGAACCTTCCTGTAATTTGAAAAAAACAAACAGGTCAAAGTCAAGGGGAAACTGTCAGGAAAGTGATCAATGCCTTCTGAAATTACAGTGTCCTTAGTTCATACACGTCACATACTCACATTAGCATAATGCTGTTTTGCTCACAAGTCAGTGTAAGATTTCATTAACTCATTATGAGCCACTGAATTGCTCTGGATCTCTAGCAGATTTGCAGCACAGTAAAAAGTCTCTCTCACTTTTCACATCGCTCTGTTTGTCAGGTAAAAATAGACACCTTGCAGTACCCCAGCTTTTGGCATCTATTAGTTTACTGTAACCACTTCAGCCAAGGGTGAGAAACAGCATAAGTACTGAGCAAAATGCACAAGAAAGTGCTTGGAAGCGGTTTGACAAGTTGGATTTCTTACATAAAAGTGTTCTGTTCATCCGCCTGCCATTGACCGCAGGAGTCAGAAGGGTCTGTGAAAGTAGCCTCCCACTCACTGCCTCTCAAGAGATTCATCACTTTAATGGATTTTGGTACATCAGTGCTCACAGAGACCACTAGTATAACAAATGTGCAAAATGGCGTGTTCATTACATAACCTAAACCACCTATATTTTAAAGAGTTAAGTTGGATTTTTTTGTGACCCTGTGTGATTCGAAAAGGTAGCCTACAGTCAGACCATGATTCAGACCCTTGTGGCTCCAGAGGTTGGAAACAGTAGTGATTGCTAAACGTGAATTAATCACTACTCATGCTGAGACATGCTGCCCACAAGAGTCTCACCTGATGTGGTTCACCGGCAGAGCGGCGTTACATAATGATCCTGCAGCTGCCACCAATTGTGGCCTCTGTCCCTTATCCCAGTTGGGACTCTACCAGCAGGGCCAGACTACTCCGCCATGCTAGAAGCTTTAAACCACTTCCTGTGGTGACTCCGCATGGCAGCCTTGTTAGCACAGCCAGACACCCTGCCCCTCATTAGGCCACTGAGGTGATAAACAAGGGAAGCAAGACAACAACAAGCCACTTAGCCCCTGGTGTGTGTGTGTGTGTGTGTGTGTGTGTGTGTGTGTGTGTGTGTGTGTGTGTGTGTGTGTGTGTGTGTGTGTGTGTGTGTGTGTGTGTGTGTGTGTGTGTATGTGTGCGTGCGTGCGTGTGTGTTTAAAGGCAACCTATCCTGTCTCTGCTGCTGTTACATAATCACAAACCTTTGGCAGCATTTGCCCAACACACCTCGTCTGCAGGGACTTTTATTGTTTATAGGCTTCATTATTAGTATAATCCTTGACCTCACATTTTAATGTGTTGACAGCTTACATTGTCCTACTCAAATTAGTAAAACAAGCCAGAGACGTGGTAAAAAAACCAAAAAACCAAAAACTGAATCAGCATTTTAGCAAAAGGAGGCCTCTTCCAACTCACACTCTGTCGGGATTGGGCACAGACACATTTTCTGTTGACTTGCTGTGGTTTTCACTCACCGCTGCTTTGATGGGTGAAAAGTAGAACCCGCACCAAGTCTGAATTCTCTGGACTTGGCTCTCCCATGCTCTGTCTGTCAGATGATGGATATAAAGTCACACTTTGACTCTCAGGCATATTCTCTTGATCTAAACTTCTGACTTTATCTTTGTTGTAGGACTGGAACCGTACGTGGTACACAGCCAACCCAGACCTGACCCAGTGTTTCCAGAACACAGTACTGGTGTGGGTCCCCTGTATCTATCTGTGGTTGCTGGCCCCTTTCTACTGCCTTCACCTCTACTGCCATGACTGCGGACGCATTCGAATGTCCAGCCTCTGCACCGCCAAGATGGTGAGACTTGACACAGACTTTGGCCACTCTTCAGTTTATTGTTTAACAGAAAAGAAATACACTGGCAAATGTGACCATAACGTTTCTCCATTCAGTCTTCCATAACTCTCCTGTCCCGCTCAGGTGTTGGGTTTCCTGCTGGCCTCCTTTGGCTTTGTGGAGTTCTTCTACATCCTGCTGGAGAGGAGCCAGGAGATCCAGCAGCATATGGTCTTCCTACTCAGCCCCATCATACGCAGCATGACTGTGGTAAATACTGTGACTCTTTCCTGATTTTGATCTTCTTACCCATATCTGTCATTTCAAGTTCATGAATTTTTTGAGCTATAAAAGCTTCTAACCTTGTGTGACACTAGTCGCATTAGTGCATCAAGGGTGGATGAGCAGCATCCTGCAAAGTGATGAATCTATAGATCAAGGTCCATCTTCAACATGGATTTTGGCTTAAGTCAGTTTGTAAACTCATCCACCTGAAATAACTAGTCCATGTACTGTGTGTGTGTGTGTGTGTGTGTGTGTGTGTGTGTGTGTGTGGCTTGTTACTTTAAAGCAATTTCACAAGTTTCTAGAGATAAGCAAACAAATGCGCCCTGTCATTTGTCCCTGATCCAGTTTTAAGAGGTAATGAAATGAGCAGGCGGAAGGACAACACACAGTGAATTTCAAAGAGTCACTTGTTTTTTTTCTGAGTAGGGTTAGTAAGTTTTACAGAGTCCCAGTGCATCCATAGTGTTTTTATGGAAAGAGCTTTAACTATCGAGCCATGCAACTGATTTGTAGCTCAAATCGCACATCTGACATCACTCCTGCGTTGCTCTGGGTAACATAGAAGTTTGGGAATATTTCAGCCTGTGTCCTGCTGGCTCACATGTCAATGTGCAGAAAAATGAAAGAATATATAGTCTATGTACCGTATGTTGGCCAGACACTGAGGTGCAAAGATGCATATCCAGGGATAGATTTATAGTGCTACAGGCAATGCAAATATTACACCAGCCTGTAAATTCCGCCAGTATTTGACCACCACTCATCATGCTGCAGAATACATGTGTAGTGACATCAGCTACTATTTGATGTGGAATCGGTGTACGTACATACGTGCTAAGTTTAAATACAATGAAAAATGTTATGGGTAGGTGCTGTGCAAGTGGGAGACCATATATAATAAAGAAAAGACAGTATATAGACCAAAAATATTTCAGATGTTTTTTGATCTTTTCCAAAGTATATTATGTTGTTTTCCCCACATCATTGCCACTGCAGGCTAATTAAACTGTGAGCATGACTCACTCATGAACTATAGGTGGACAGACAGTGCTTGCCCAGTGAAGTTTATTGAATCAAGTTTATCATTGATGCTTATCCAATCACGTAGTTGCGTGCAAATGAGTTGTTCAGTAGTGGCAGTGCCTTGACTAATTGTGTGCTTTAAATCAAGCTCATTTGAATCGCTTCCAACATTTTCATTCGTCTTAAAAAAAGAAACACACAAAACCACCAAAGGTGACGAACACAATTGTAGCCTCTGTTAAACCTAATTACATAGAATGGTTTAGTCTTTATACAGGCTACAGGTGTGCTGGAAGTTTTGAAGCCAGTTCCTTCTTTGAGCGCCATTGTTCTGACCAAAACTGTAGGCTATTTAAGGTGCAACGTGTTTAATTGCAATGCAGAAAGGAAGAAGAGATAAAGGACAAAACATTCATCAAATTCACCTTGGAATAAGAACCTTATGTTTTAAATAAACAAAACCATACCCAAAATCCATAGTGTGCACATTGATTTGCTCAAGTCTGAGGAAGAAACGGCTCACACAACTCAAACGTTTAGATCCAAATCAGACCTGTGCAGATTTATGCAGTCTAGATCTTTAATCTTTACAAATGTTGTTAGTCTCTTCTCCCTCCAAACATCTTGGGTCTAGAGTGGCCTGTATAGTGGGCTACAGAACATTATTTATAGAAGATAAGGGCTAGTGTGCAATCAGATAAATGTTTTCAGTGGCTTGTGTTGATGGAAACAACCCTGAATGTTTCTCAGAACATCGACCCCACTCATTTTGTGCAGATTTTAAATGATGTTTAACTGATGAGTAGGAGCAAACAGAAAAAAGGGGTGCAGCTGACAACATGGGTGGCATGGCAAGTTTAAAATGCTGTTTATCCTGAGCAGGAGTGATGTAAATATTACAATGCAGTACCAGGGCGCTGAGTCTGGATAGGAAGGGTTGCTGAAGCCCAGTGAGCTGTATAGCTTTACCCACAAAGCTTCCTCTCTCTGCAGCCTTATACAGGTGCTGCACAGTCTCAAGTCAGACAGCCTTGCCCGACTGTGGTCTTTTCAGACTCCTGAGTAAATAGCAGCACGTTTAGGTAAAAATACACTAAGATGTCCCTTGTATCAAGCGATATATTTCAAAAATAGGTCACTTATTTTGAGGATATCATTTATCAGACCAAGGGGACAGACAACAAACATCTACTAAATCCGATTAAGATCGTGTCACCGATCTTTAAATCTACTTGCCAGGCCTGTCTTTATTAAAGGATATAATTTTCTTGATGCTGATTGTAGCCACCCACCACCACCACCACCATCCGTTCCCTGGGTGCAGGCCTGGAACACTGTGCTCTTGTTGCTCTGACTAACTTGTTTTGTTGCCCTTCAGCTCAAGTTAATGTATGGGAACAGTTTTCAGCCCACGAACGAATCATGGTCACTATTGATGAAAAGTACTCTCATGACACTGACTATAATCAGCAATACCATGACGTAAACGTCCTATTCCTTCCCCAGCACTGCACACTTCCCATGTAATTATAAGGTAGGGGTTTGATTCAAGGCTGAGTGATGGACTTAGTTCCACCCACTGACTTCTACAAACAGATGGGCTGATGGTTTGCAGCAATATGGCAAGTCAGTGCGGAAGGCTAGGAATAGGAGGGTCCTTGCCCTAAGATGCAGACCCAGGGTCAGCTTTACAAACCCCTCACTTATGTTAAGGCTTGGTAGGGGCGGATGCAGCCTTAACCTCATCATCAGTTCAGGACATAAAGTACCAGCAGTCGAGTACATTAAGTTCTTACCATGGGCTTGGTGCTGCTGACTCCCATAGAAGACTTGAGTTGATCAAAACTAGGATATAAAATCAATGTGCAGTATTGGAACCTTTTTAAGCTTTCAAAAACTGTGTTTTTTGTTAATGATCAAGTGTTGCTGATTGATTTAAATACAACTACAAGCTGCAGTTATCTATATTTTTAAATCAACAGTGGATCAAATGTCTATGTGTAATGTAAAATATATCGCTCATAGTGATGAAAACACAGAGAATTATCACTGACTCTGCAGTTCCCATCAGCTCTACAGGATTTTTTTTTTCAACCTCGTTTCCAGACACTGAGACAGCTCCTTTTTAAAAACCTCTGAAAAAATCCACTGTACGCTACATGCCCAGCACCAAACAGCAGACAGACAACTGGTAAAGATAGTGGAGCATTTAGCCACATATTTCCTTTAGGAGTTTGTAGAGACCAAATTAGAGCTAAGAGTGAATATTTGACTCACATCTGGGTGGACAAGGGCATGACTCAAAAAGAATGCTTATATTGCTTTATATCGGCTGGATGTGTTTGCCAACATGTTTGCAATATAAACTATAAGGTAATTCATTATTTACAGCTTGTTGCGTTCCCGCCAAGTGGCCAAAATCAATGAATGCAGCTTGGGTTGAAAACTAGTCATGTAAAATAGTGTAAGTAAAAAGCAACTCAGTTACTAGTACATCACCTCTAAAGCACATCAAATTCTTGAACGTTCACAAGCTTTGAGTTGGCATGGTGTCCCTGTGTTCGCATCCCCCCTGTAGGTGTGCTTTTGGCTCCAACATCCAGTCAGGTGGACTGGAGACTCTAAATTCCCCATAGGTATGATTGTAAGTGCCTTTCTGTCTGTATTCATCCTTCAATAGACTGGCAAATATCAAGTGTGTAGGAAAAATAAATGAACAAAAGAACAAATAATCAGTGTGTCACCACAGCAAGTAAGCGTGAACCCTGTTTGTTGTTTATATCCACCGGACCACATAAACATGTTCACCCTCTTGGCCACCACACAGAAATCTGTACACATCTCCCCCCATAAAACGTATAAGGTTGTTTATGTGAAAAACTTATATAATGACCAGGCCGCTATGGTTTATAACAGGACAGTACTGTGGCTCATCCCAAAGTAACCAATGTGGTACTTATGAAACCTAAACCCGCTTTCTCCCCACTTGGTGATGAGCTGGCATGACAAAGTGACATCTCACTTGGCCAACCACTCAGAGAAGGACCAATTATATCGTGGTTCAACGGCAGATGCATGACTCCTCTGAGTACAGACAGCCACGTTCAAACACTGAATCAGGCCTATTTTTGAAAAAAAAACTTTTTTTTTTTGTGGAAAATATATAATAAGTTTAGGCAATGTGTATAGAGCATCCGGCATACCATACATGTGTAGTTTCCTTATTGGCGGAAGTCAGCCAGATCACATCTGTGCCTGCGGCCAGGAAAATCCCAGAAACCCAAGTTCTTTCTCAAAACCACCATTGGCTGCATTAGATCAGAATAAATCTGAATATACCCTCTTTGCTCTGTTAAGAAACGTTGGCATCTAATACAGGAGAAATGGTGCTTTATTTTTCTTTGACTGAAGTAGCACTGAATGGCATTTTGGAATGAAGTCTTTCCCAGAGCAACAGAGCAGCTCCATCTTTACTAACAATTCACCACAAACAGAAAAATTGCTTAGTTCGAAGTTTAGAACTGATAGTAACTATCATAAAACGCTCATTGGTATGTCAACAAGGTTTCATTTAGTTCCAAAAAGGCAATTCGTACATGGAAATTACGTTTTCCTGTCCTAGTTGTGTCCTTGCTCCAGGTTGTTCTAAAAGGTGGCATCATAGATTTGAGTACTTTCTGGCTCAGGGATAGAGTTGTTTCCTCTCCTGTGCTGTAAGAAGCCTGCCTGTGAACTCTTAAATTAAATATTTCTGTCTCTCTCTGTCTCTAGATCTTGGCCTTATGCATCATCCAGTTGGAAAGAATAAGAGGCTGTCGTTCCTCTGTATTCCTCTTCCTGTTCTGGGTCTTGGCTGTTGTCTGTTCCCTGGTGCCTCTCAGAGCGAAGATCCAGCTGGCCATGGATGAGGTATATCTTTAGCTGATTAATGAATGTGGAATTTAAACACTATATCATGCCATTTATTAGAAATATGATCACTGTGTCCTACTGTATACATTAACACATGTATATTCCAAGCATCCAAAAATTCTCTCTATTGAAAAAAAATAGGAATAATCCGGAGCCAAAGTGAATGTGTTTGTCAGGGTTGAACTCAGTGAACTTGCAATGTAAAAACAAGATGCAGGGATATCTAATCAGGTCCACTCCTACCCATAGTCTAGACGCAAGACTGCAGCAGCACAGCTTGAGATATATGTCAGCAAGAGTTTCTGTTTCATCCCCCAATTTCAACCAAGGTAACCGAAGGTTAACCAAGTGTTGGAGGATGACACTGCCAATTCTGGTCAAGCCTGTGTGTGTTTAAGTTTTTCTTTTCTTCCTGCGTGTCGTGTCAGACACTGCAATCATTGTTGTATGGGGTAAGTTTCTATTTAAGCACACGCAGCCGTGGGGCAGTCGCATTTGCATTTCTAAAAAAAACACACAAACACACACATCCATATTTCTGTTTTATCGTCCTCAGTGTGACATTCCCACACTGCTTGGGGGAGAGTAATGATGGCCCTGGGATAAATGCTGGTGAGACATGGCAGCGCAGGGTCAGACCAGAGGAACGTCAGCGCTGTGTTTATGGGCCTACACTGCTGTAAACACAGCCAGATGGAAATCTATGCATCCGCACATAATGCAAGGCCATTTAGAATTTAGACAGATGTTTTCATTTCATTCAACTACACGTGACCACACATATATTTCTCGACCATATCGTATATCCAGATCATATGGGTTGTTATGTTCCTCAATTTCTCTAAAGATTTTATTACCATCCAGCTTCTTTTATTTAGTCATGGGAGTGAAAGGTACAATTATAAGTTAGGTAGACTGACAGATTTGCAGAAGATACAATCAAAGTTGGACTGGAGATTATGACAACAAACTACAAAAAAAACAAGTTTTTAAGATGGAGCCAGGACTGTTCACTGCACCCTAAAACCAATAAAACAAAAGTTCTCATTGACTTAAGTTAAAGCTGATAACTCCTGTTGAAGGAATATGTTAGTTAGACATTCTCATTCTCATTAGACATTCTCATTCTTCAAGAGTTAGAGGAGAATTATACTTCTCTCCCGTCTGTACGGTAAATATGAAGCTACTGCTAGCTAAATAAACAAATTAGCTTGAAGGTGCTGTAGGTAGGATTGAGAAGATCCAGGACTTAGCCAAAAAGTGTGAACATCGCAACTTCTCAGTCCCTCCCTCCTTTACGCTAAAGCCCAGAACGGTCTCCTACGCCCCTCCCCCCACAAGGGAGAATTAGTGCGTGTGCATAAGCAGTGATTGACACGCGTGTGTGTGTGAGTGACTTCTACATATGACCATCCGTTACATTCAAGCCCTTATACATATAGCTAGGCTACTGCGCTGTTGTGTCTTGTGTCTGTGGCGACATTACCGCACTGGCGGAAGGATAGGTTTTACGTCAACCAGCCAGAGCTCAAGGGGGGGTAGAGACCAGCAGCTAAGAGTATCGCAGAAGCTATGGTAGAAAACATAAGTATCCAAGAAGCGTTTCTTGAGTGGATGCTACAGACCACTCAAACCACTTGGTGAGTAAAAAAACAAAACGTTCCTGATGGGCAAGGGAGATGGGACCTCTCCTGCAGGCATACATCATAAGCACGCATCAACAGTGTTTGTGTATTTACTCCCACTGCCAGACAAAAGTTCCGCACTCCAGCTTTAATAGCACAAAGATGGGGAAATGGCTGGCTCTGTCCACATGTAACAAAATCTGCCTACCATCACCTCCACAGGTCACCAATTGACCACACAAACGTGTACAAAAAAAAAAGAGTAAAAACACCACTTTGTGGTTTCACACTTCACTTTTTTTGTACAAATTGAACAAACAAGATATGATGTGCTAATTAGTGAGTTTTTGAGGTGCTGGTAGAAGGGTTTTTATTTATCTGACCTTTGGACAGAGCCTGGCTAGCTGTTTCCCCCGTTTGTAGTCTTTGTGCTACGCTAAGCTAAATGGCTGCTGGCTCTAGCATTATATTCGAAAGGTGATTTTGTATATGTTAGGGGTACAGTATGTCATGTAGAATGTTTAGTATATATGCTGATACCTGTACTATTGCAGGAAATTAAAAAAAAAGTTGTTTTTTTTTTGTTATAGATCAAGACCAAAAGTGTTACAGCACAGCTCCTGTACTGACACATTTTGTAAATATTTATAAAGAAAGTGTCTAATTCATGTTGCAGCATTGCAAGTTGACTGAGTTCATGTTTGTGGACCATTGGCCATTCATAGTCGCTTGACCTACATTTTTCCCACCCACTCTCCGACCATGACCCTGTTTTTCACAGTGTGGCCGGATCCATTTGGCCCCTTCATATCTCCTTTCTGGGCACAGCATAACATATTCAGAGAAAGTTGTTATACTGTTTACTATGGCTCTGATTTTCATGCAAACCCATTCTGCTGCACAACAGACTGGCTGTGGCAGCGGTCCTGACCCAGTGGTAAACAATGCCTCTGCCAAACCCCAATTTCTGTATGTCAAGAATAACATGCAAGTCCTAAATTTCTCAAAAGTCTCTGAGTAGTTAATATCGCAGCTGCACGCTTGATTGAATGTAAGGGTGCTGGTTTGTAAAACCACAATCTCCCTATTTACAGATACGGGCTCTTAGCGTGACTGAGAGGCAGCTTTAACTAAGGCTTCATTTATATAAAGTACGCCATTAAAGACTTTGGGGTTTTCACTGATTTAGTTTGAAGGTCCAAAATAATCTTTACTGTGTTTGTGATCTTGGTGTATAAACCATATCCTCTGCTATACATTGTGTAAGCATGGGAAAAGCCATGTAATGAATTTTCATGTTGTGAAACTGCACACAAAGCCACAGTGAAGTAAAATGACGCTGCATGCCACAGGATGTTATGTGATTTGTTAAGTAATGTTGAAAGTGATGAAACAACCAAAGCACATTTTGATCCAGTTGAAAACCTTATGTCTTGATTTAAGAACACTGTTATTTTTCTGTGGCATGTGCACGGCAACAAAGGCAATTTATTGTGTCCCTAGCTCAAAATAAGAGTCTAACTTACGAAACTTGTCTGGAATAGCTCAAAACAAATAAACGGAAGGATCCCTTGCTAAAGACTGGTATTTTTCAGTCCTTTAGCATCCTCCTTAATCTGTGCTTTCTTATTCCACAGGGCATTGCCTCGGACATTGTACGATACCTCGCCTTCTTCTCCTACTTCACAATCCAACTGGCCCAGCTCTTCCTGTGCTGTTTTGCTGACCAGCCTCCAGAGGGAAAACCCGTCTTGGAAAAGGTAGGGAGAGGAGAATGTATCCCACTTCCGTCAAAAACACCCCAATCCAATACCCAGGGAAGAAAAAGCCTGAGCAACTATCTTGTGGTTTTCAACTTTTGTTGTCAAGACATTTTTCCCTTTTGGAGGAAATGATGTGATTCACCTCCCTCCCTCCTTCCACTCTCACTTCACTGTTTTGGCTTCCTGTGAGGGGAGTGTGAATATGTGTGTGTGTGAATGTGTGTGTGTGTGTGTGTGTGTGTGTGTGTGTGTGTGTGTGTGTGTGTGTGTGTGTGTGTGTGTGTGTGTGTGTGTGTGTGTGTGTGTGTGTGTGTGTGTGTCGTTGTTCTCCTGCATACCATCAACGCCAACTCACTCACTTCAGTGTTGGACAACATCATGACCGCTGCTGCTGAGTCCGTGACCACACAACAGCACATCCGTTACTTAACACAGATCTCACTATCTCATCCAACATTAGCCTGACAACACTTTGTCAAGCTTGAAATAGCAAGTCGATTCAGGACAGCTGACAGGTGAATGAAAATGAGCTTCTAATCAATCAAACAGACGTGTGACGTCACATATTTCCCCGGTGATAAACAATCAAAATAGCTGGAAAAGTCCCTAAGAACCTCTTGGCCGGTGGTGAAGAGGCTGAGGGTGCAGAAGCCGCAGTCTGGCGTGGTGGACACACCCATTGGTCGCTCCTTGGTGTGTCCTCCTCGTCTTCCTCCACCTCCTCCTCCTCTCCGCCCCAAGCTCTGGTTAGAGTTACTCACAGGAAGAGAGGAAGTGAGGGGACGAAGAGCGAGAGCGCTGGTAATGAACAGAGCAAACACTCTGGTGAGGGGGTGGCAGGGTGGAGAGCTGCCATAAGGAATGTGTGAGAGGACAAACTTTCTGTGTGTCTGCATGGGTTTGTGTCTATCCACTTGTTGGACAATTTGTGATGACAAATTTCCGCTCTGTCTGCACTAGACCTCAAAACGTCATCTTCCCCTTGCGCTAACACTGAACTCTATTTATCTTGTTGTGTGGGAGTTCATGGCCTCTACTCCCCACAATGGACCACTGGACTGTACACACATTAACATCATTAAACACACTCCTCACAAGTGCACCATTCAACCATCAACCTCTGTGAAGCTGTGCATGTCTCGAAAGCCTTAAAGTGGTGAGAGATTTACTGCGAAAACAACACTAAGTCTGGTCTTTAATCTGTTGCAGAATCCCTGTCCCGTAAAAGATGCCTCTTTCCTGTCAAAGATTCTCTTCTGGTGGTTCACTGGGTAAGATGGTTCTTTAAAAACCCTCATTTTTTGCCTTTCGGCTGACTCACTACAGCAACAGTTTGTATTTGTTTACAATAATATGTGTGTTGTTGACGATTATATGTATGAATCATCCTCCTTAGGCTTGTTGTGAAAGGATATCGCACCCCGCTGGTAGCAGAGGATCTGTGGACCCTGAGGGAGGAAGACACGTCGCACAAGATCATTTCTGAGCTGGAAGAGGACTGGACAGATGAATGTGCCAAACTTCAAAAGTGAGAACACTTGATGATTGATGTCTGTTTGTTTAACGTACCCCAGCGATTTGGTGTTTTACTTTCATAAAGTTGGGAAACTGAAAAAAGACTAGATTAAAGTGTAAATTTAAGAGATTGTACAAGACTACGAGTCTACAACCATTGAAACTGGTCTGTGCAGCTGTACTCAGGTTCAGCTGTGCTTTGAGCTAAATGCTAGCATGCTCACAGTGACAATGCTAACATGCTTAGTTTAGCGTATTAGCATGCTGACATTTCCTAATTAGCACAAAACACAAAGTACAGCTGAGGCTGATGGGAATGTTAATATTTTTGCAGGTATTTGGTCATAAACTCAAGTTCCAAAATAAACTAAATTTCCCATAATGCAACCAATAGCATTATTTTAGTTTGACCCTCTCTGCCTTATTAACACATTCGTCAATCAAACTCCTTGTAACACAAACTTTGTTAGGAAGTTTTAGTCTCCAATAATATAATAATCCTGATGACATCATAACCCTAGTGACTTCATCGGGGTTACTAGACTTTAGAAAGCTCCATCTAAACCCACAGAAGACATTATATGGAGTACTACAACATCTTGTTAAAGACAAATATTCACAAAGAAAAGACATGTGCACAATGCACACGTTGTCACGTTTCTCTGGCTTATATGGCTATTTTGACATAGGCCTGTTATCCACAATTTAGTGTCTGGCTATTGTCAAAGATTAACAGCCAAAGAATAAATTCTATTTTATTGCAGTGGTCAAACGTCAGCATGGTGCTGGCTGAATTAATGACCCGAGCAGAGCATGACTTAGCCATGATTGCGGCAAATTGAAATCCGGGACTGGGCTAAGAATAGGTCCAACGAGGTCCCTTGAGGACATACAGTACCATAATGTGAAGACAAGAGCCCTGTGTCAAAGCTTGTTAACATGACCCAGCGCTTTGAAGATCCCTCGTTGACTCCAATAAATATGTCAGTGAATAATGCCTTTTTACTGCTGGCGAATTCTTGAGTACACGAGTGATGGTACGAATAGCAACAGAGGTTTTTTTTTTTTTTACAGTCTGTTTTACATTAACGACTTGAAAGGCGCCAGCATTATGTTGGGGCATCTCTGACACAGATGTGTAGTCTGTAACTGCGTACATTCTCTACCTCTGGCAGGCAGGAGAAGGACTTAGCGTCGGGTGTGGCGCTGGGGAGCAGACTACCAGACCAGGCTCAGCTCCTCAGGAAGCTGCAGAAGGAGCAGAGCTCTGGCTTCTTTCTACTGAGGGCACTGGCACGCAAGTTTGGTCCATACTTCCTGACCGGTACCCTGTGTATCATATTCCACGATGCCTTCATGTTCGCCATCCCCCAGGTGCTTAGGTAAGACTTACAGGAAGAGTGCACCAACACCTAAATCTGCTCTCACCAGGAGTGCAATCTGGCAATAAAAAGCTGTGGTGTGATTTGCCATTGTTTGTAGATATTAGTGTGTACCTCAAACCAGTACCATGGAACTCAGGGGTGTCTTGTTTGTGGTGCAGACATCACCCAACATTGCAAGATCATTCACATGTTTGTTCGTTTTGAAGATAGAAATCAGGTTGCTGTGCTTGATAAAAAAACAGAAGTTCTCAATAAAACTGCTTATAAGAAGGATGCTATTGCATGTAACCTTGTCATTATATTTGGAAAGAAATGTTGTTGACTTTTTCAAATATAACTTTTTTTTTCATTGCATCCCACAGACTAAATGGGATTGCGTGCACTGTATTAAAGGAAAGCTGCAGCCAATATTTCCAAACCTCAGCTGAGAATTAAATTACCTGGATGGACTACAGTCCATGGGCTTTATTGCGATTTTTGGGTGGTGAACTGTCCAAATTAATTCAGAGATTTAAGTGAAATAGCTTATATTTTCCTGCTATAATTTAAAGAAACATGAGTTTAGCAGATTGTGGGAAAAGAGAAAGATATATGTAACTGTGTAAACAACTCTTTGTTTATCACCTCAGATATCACCTTCATTGTCCAATTTTCAATGATTCGTGACTCAGATAATCAAACAACAGAAGCTGGCAGCAATGAAAACAGGTCATGGCTGACCAGCCACCCGCCACACAATCCCACTAGCCAGACTGGAATGTTGTTGTTGCACAGCACAGAATCAGTGGAAGTGTTAATTACGGTCATGGAGCTGTGAGCAGGAAAAGTAGACGAGACCACAGGCCTCTGTGCTGCAGTAAGGAGGACAGGCGGAGAGGGAGAGAAGGCTCTAAATGGCAGCAATGCTGTCGGACCACAATAAGGGAGCCGCTGGCCAAGTGTGAGGGCAGCCCGGCCACAAGCTGAGCACTGTTGTGCAACTTGAGCTACTTTGTGCGGACCAGCAAAGCCAGCAGCCACAGCAGTGCTCACGGCCATTGGTTTAAGGCACACAATGAAAGTCATGAAAAACACCATAAAAAAATCATGTTGACAGGGTGAAAACCTGTCTGTGTCTGCTTTGATTTGTTTCATTCATTACTCTCCAGCAAAAATCATACATAGAAATAGGGTTTTGATACAGTATAGTCATGACTCTTACATGCACAAAACAATTGAGGTGTGTACAAACTACTGAACACCCTATTAATCTATTCCTCCACAGTCTTCTTCTGGATTTCATGAGAGACGAAGATGCTCCGCTGTGGAAAGGCTACTTCTACGCCACTCTAATGTTCCTGCTGTCCTGTCTCCAGTCCCTCTTCAACCATCAGTACATGTACACCTGCTTCACAGTGGGAATGAGGGTGAAGACAGCTGTCATGGGCTTGGTTTACAGGAAGGTGGGTAAATCTGTATTCATGGACATGTAGCCGCTAACCTAAACTGCGTTTTAAATGGCAAACACAAAAGCTGTCTCTCCTTCCAGACAGGAAAATAGTGTACGATTACCAGCTTTAACTTCAAATGAATGATCGTCTGAAAACTTTACGAGGGTGTACATTTATACTGGACAACTGAGTGCTAAAATGTCTCTTTTGTCGTCAATCCAGTCTTTGGTGATAAACAGTGCCTCCAGGAGGACTTGCACTGTGGGCGAGATTGTCAATCTGGTTTCGGCAGACACTCAGAAGCTCATGGACTTTGTGGTGTACTTCAACGCTGTCTGGCTGGCTCCTATTGAAATTGCTCTTTGTCTATTCTTTCTCTGGCAGGTATGTCCGAAATGTTTTCACAATGCCGCTCATTCGTGCACAGCTTAATTTGAACTGAAAGGCCCTTGACACCATTTCATTCTTTGTTTTATTTAGCATCTTGGGCCATCTGCATTGGCAGGAATTGCCACTGTCATTCTCATTTTTCCACTCAACGGATTCATAGCAAAGAAAAGAAGCAAGCTACAGGTAAAAGCAGTTACAGGAATCCTTCACACTTTTGCTTCAGTAGCCCTGACACATCTGGCATGTTAGGTCAGGGATGCCACAGCTGGTTTAGATAGTGGCTGAAGAGCCGTGTGGGTGTTTGGCCCAGATGGTACATTCTCTCTTGTCCTTTTGATGTCTGCCTCATATAACGTGTTTGAAAAACAATGAAAGGAAAGGGTGGGCAGTAGGAAGACATCATTTTTCATTTCTTTGGAAACGCAACAGACGGTTCTGTAAATTTGGATGCCAATTTAATCGAACTTAGTCTTGAATGCAGTGACCGCATTCCTGGCCCTTTGTTGTTTCCTTGTCATAAAAATCACTAAAATGTAACAAGCTATAAATTCTTTCTGACTTAAACAAGTTCTATGATGTTCAGGAAAACTACTACAGCTGTAATAAGATAATAAGAGTGGACAACCCATGTTCACAAATGCATGTATTTGCTTTGGTCTGGTAATTGTCTTTCCACTGTGCCACAGTTTCAGCTTTGGGTAGCTTATTTTTTGATAATTAAACCTCTCTGTCTGGCCAACAGGAGATCCAAATGAAGTTCATGGACGGCCGCATCAGACTGATGAATGAGATCCTGAATGGAATAAAAATCTTGAAGTTCTATGCCTGGGAGAAGGCCTTCCTGGAGCAGGTTTTGGGCCATAGAGAAAAAGAGCTCAAAGCCCTGAAGAAGTCTCAGATCCTTTATTCCATCTCCATCGCATCCTTCAACTCCTCTTCTTTCCTGGTAAGAGCTCTAAACTGAAAGAGCTACTAATGAAAAGGCTGCATACAGACCTCAAACTGACAGTGTTTGGTTCACTGAGCTTTGTACAAGGTCAGTTAGAATGGTAGCTTGGCAACAAATGAAACAAAACATGAAAGTATATATTTGTGACCTGTTTTTAAAGATTCATATCTTCAGTAGGAACAAATGGGCTTGGAGCTGAGTGCCACAGACAGGGCGGGGAAGTCAGAGAGAACTAAGAGACAGACTAAGGCATTGTTGTTGGTTTTGGTCTTTTCATGAGATATATTACTGACAATTAGAGAAATTTAGAATAACCCCAGCCTTATCCTTTAAATTGTGTCTCTAAAGATCATCATCACACAAGTTCTTTCCTGTAAAGGTAACATTTAGCATCTTTTTTTCCCCTTCAAGATTGCCTTTGCCATGTTTGGAGTCTACGTGACACTTGATGACAGGAACGTCCTGGACGCACAGAAGGTTTTTGTCTCAATGGCGCTGATCAACATCCTGAAGACCCCACTCAGCCAGCTTCCATTTGCTATAAGCACAACCATGCAGGTCTGTGATGTTTTAATTTAACACGTGTGATTGCTCTGAGATGGGGTTTTTTAATCTTAGGGGCCTGATGGTATATGTTCATGCTCCCATATGATAGATATAGGTCAGTTAACTAACCACTGACTCTGTTTCAGGCTATGGTTTCGCTGAGACGTCTGGGAAAGTACCTGTGCTCAGAGGAACTGAAAGTGGACAATGTCTCAAAGGCTCCATTGAGTTCTGGTAGGAACCCCACCCATGTATAAACGTTAACATTAAATGAATAAAGTACTATTCTGCACTGTTTAATTTCTACAATTTGTTCCCCATACTGCTAAAATCATAGGCTGTCATAATCAATATAAGCAGACCGCAAGTTGTTGTTGTTTATATGTGTGGAGTACCACAGCCTTGTATGGATCATATGCACTGTCACTTCCTGGGTCCCTGGCTGACTGGTAGACAGGGTAATTATAGGATGTTCCCATTTAGTGGTTGAACGTAAATTAAAGCATGAATTCAGACATATGATTCATAGAGAAATAAAAAAGGAAAATACTGCAGTTCTCTGTCTCTAATCTGTCAACACTTCCTAAGACAGCTCGTGAAAAAGCAACAGCTCTGTAATTTGTGTGATTAAGCAAATTCACTTGTAATTACGCCCAGGCTGCACTCTGACGAGTAACTTCAAGGGGGAATTTTGTTTTGAAAGTTTGTTTGCGGCTCAGGTTGAAAGAACGTGTCCTGTCTTCAGTGTTTATTGCAGGTTTTGTCTATTTTAGTCAACCTTTCTTTCTTGTTTAGATGGGGAAGACGTGGTGATAGAAAACGGCACTTTCAGCTGGTCTGCAGAGGGTCCTCCATGTCTTAAAAGGTATGAGTTATAAAAAGAAAAGAAATGACTAAATCTACAGTTAAAAACAAAGAGCAACTTACAGGACACTTTCTTTCTTTGTTGACAGGATCAGTATCCGTGTGCCACGAGGTGCTCTCGTCGCTGTGGTCGGACATGTGGGCAGTGGAAAGTCCTCTTTGTTGTCCGCCATGCTTGGTGAAACAGAGAAAAGAAGCGGCCGTGTTACTGTTAAGGTACTGAGCTTATGTTCCACGTGCAACGTTCTATTCTTAGTTGTGGGTTTCATTTAATAAATACTGACAGTCTCTCTTTTCACATGTGTCTCCACAGGGCTCTGTGGCGTATGTGCCCCAGCAGGCCTGGATACAGAACGACACAGTCCAAGACAACATCATATTTGGCCGTGAAAAACTGAAGACATGGTACCACCGGGTGCTGGAGGCCTGTGCACTGCTGCCCGACCTGGACATCCTACCTGCTGGAGATGCTACAGAAATTGGAGAGAAGGTATGGAAATGGAGAAATGGAAATTATATGAAGTTTTTCTTCAATCTGATTATATCTAAAATGTCAAATGATGATGTCCATGCAGGGACTGAACCTCTCAGGTGGACAGAAGCAGAGGGTAAGCCTGGCCAGGGCTGTCTACAGAAAGGCCGATGTATACCTCATGGATGATCCGCTGTCTGCTGTTGATGCTCATGTGGGTCAACACATCTTTGACAAAGTCATTGGACCAAAAGGAGTCCTTAGAGACAAGGTAATACATGTAACAAAGCCAATCCAGCTGCAAAGAGCCAAAACATGGTTTTACGATGCCTAAACCACCTACAAGCATGTGGCATGTGCTATTGTTATCATAATATGGAAACCTCCAATTTGCTGACAGTTTTGTTTTGAAGAAAGCCTCAATTTAGTATTGGATTGTGCTTACATACTATTTTTCTGACTTTTGCCGGCTTGCTATAAAGACCCGCATCCTAGTGACCCATGGGATGAGCTTCCTGCCACAGGCTGACCTCATCCTCGTTCTGGGGGATGGAGAAATCACAGAGAGTGGCTCCTACCAGGAGCTCCTCAGCCGCCATGGCGCCTTTGCTGACTTCATTCACACCTTCGCCAGCACAGAGCGAAAAGAGAGTGCCATACAGAGAGGTAAGAAACATTCAGTTAAAAAATTTACCATAGAGATAAACTTCAGTGCGTGCAGAAGGGAGGAATAATATGTAACAAACATTGGTCTAGAAATGAATAATCACAATAAAAAAAAAAAAATCCTTTTCTTGTAGCTGGTTCCAGGAGGTCCAATGCTCGTCTCAGCATGGTCGACTTCATGCCATTCTCCAGAGACCTGTCACAGGAGCAGCTCATTGGGTATGTAAACAAACTCATAAATATGTTTGGCATCCCAAGCATCTTTTTTATGAAACTGACCTCTGGCCTCTCCATATCCTCCAGGGGTGACACCACGAATACCAACCTGCAGAATATGGAGCCTGTATCTGAAACAGACCAGGAACAGGTACCAGAGGACTTGGGCAAGCTAACTGAGGCTGACAAGGCCCGCACTGGAAGGGTAAGTGAAAATTGTTTGCCCTCAACTCTAATGGTGTGAAATTGGGCATCAGTGGCCCAAAAATCAGTTATTGCAGGTGTAATGACCATAAAACATAAAATTGCTGATACAAACCAAGTTATCAAATTCCTTGAGATTGACTGCTACATTTTCTGTTGTTCTACAACAGGTGGCGTTGGCGATGTACAAGAAGTACTTCAAGACCATCGGCTTGGCCATCATCATTCCCATCGTCTTCCTGTACGCTTTTCAGCAGGGCGCCTCATTGGCCTATAACTATTGGCTGAGTGTGTGGGCTGACGACCCTATTGTTAATGGCACCCAGAGTGATACAGACCTGAAACTGACCGTGTTTGGAGCACTGGGCTTTGTGCAAGGTCAGTTAGTTAGTTTTATGTATTCTGGTGGCTCAAACTCTACAAATGAACAGACGACATTGGTTGGTTAATGTTCAACTCTGATTTGATCCAACATCTTTCCCCTTCTCTTCAGGTATCTCCATCTTTGGTACGACTGTCGCCATCTCCATCTGCGGCATCATCGCCTCTCGCAAATTGCACACGGACCTGCTGATTAACGTGCTACGCTCTCCGATGTCTTTCTTTGAGTGCACGCCCAGCGGCAACCTACTCAACCGCTTTGCCAAAGAGATCGACGCCATCGACTGCATGGTCCCCGACGGCTTGAAGATGATGCTAAACTACGTCTTTAAACTCATGGAGGTCTGCATCATTGTGCTGATGGCGACACCTTTTGCAGCCGTGGTCCTCCTGCCTCTCGCTTTCCTTTACGCCTTTGTCCAGGTACATTCCCCCCCAATGTTTCAACTCAACACTAATGACTTTGATCTTTATTTTGTCTTTGAGAGTGTTGTGTTCGAGGTGGCTCAGCAAAAGCTGGGTCCCGTTATGGTGTGTTATTGGAAAGCTCCGGCCTCCAAAACCAACCCTGCTGATTTTGCGATTCACTTGTGTTTTGTTACCCACGTGCTGACATAGATGTTACACACATTCACTATGAATTATGGGAAAAGCCCTCAGCGCTCCCTCCTGGTTTCACTCATTAAAGCCGGTGTTTTACTTTTCCACTGTGGGCTACAGAGCTTCTACGTTGCCACATCCTGTCAGCTGCGGAGGCTGGAAGCTGTGAGCCGCTCACCCATCTACACCCACTTCAACGAGACGGTGCAGGGCGCCAGCGTCATCCGGGCCTTTGGCGAGCAGTCCAGGTTCATTATGCAGGCTAATGAGAGGGTCGACTTCAATCAGACCTCCTACTTCCCCCGATTTGTGGCCACCCGGTGAGATAATATGTGATTATATTATGCTTTCATTTCATTTATACATCCATTTTGCTCAGTTATAGTTCAGGAGGGATGGTGGTGATTCATAGCACCAAGAGTTGCTCTGGTTGCTTTATGTTACGTGGTTACATAAAAATGAGTTCTGGCTTAAGTAAAGAGGACACATTTTGGTACTTGCCTGCCCACAGCTAAATCAATGTCACATCCACAGGTGGCTGGCAGTCAATCTGGAGTTTGTTGGTAATGGTGTGGTCTTAGCTGCTGCCATTCTCTCTGTGATGGGAAAAGGCACCCTGAGCCCAGGCATAGTTGGTTTGGCTGTGTCACACTCCCTACAGGTAAGAGGCTCTACCCACAGCCACACATTCTCACACAGTAGTTCTGGACTTGTGCCAATACCCAACTCAAAGACAGCCAATTTCATACAACGCACAGCATTGTGGGACTTCACTCTAGTTGCATGCTGCATGTGGCAATTACAGGTCAAACTGGAAACAGTGGGATATAAATGCATTGCTTTGCTCAATCAGCAAATGCATTTTCAGTGCAGGAAAGAAAATTAATCAAAGTAAACTTCATTGCGTTGGATATTGCAGGTGACTGGAATCTTGAGTTGGATTGTGAGATCCTGGACTGATGTGGAAAACAACATTGTGTCTGTGGAGAGAGTCAATGAGTATGCTGAAACTGCTAAAGAGGTCAGCGTTCCCGCCGCAAACACACATGAACAAATCACTGCTCAGGACATTTAATCCAACACTATACAATAAGAAGACTTTTTAAAAATCTCTACTCACACTTTCTTGTTGTACAATTCAGGCGAGTTGGAGTATCGAAGGCAGCTCTTTGCCCCTGGCCTGGCCCCAGAGAGGTACTATTGAGTTCCAGGACTACGGGCTGCAGTACCGTAAAGGCCTTGAGTTGGCTCTAAAGGGCATTACCTTGCAAATTCATGAAAGAGAGAGGGTGAGTCATCTTGTATGATAAAACAGCTTGCAATTTAAACCAGTTTTAATACCTGGATGACTGAAATTGCTTGAATTGCTGAATTTATTTCCTACTTAAATCCTGACAAAAAAACTTTTTTTCCCAGGTTGGAATTGTGGGTCGGACAGGAGCGGGGAAGTCTTCACTTGCCCTGGGAATCTTCAGGATCTTAGAGGCAGCAAAGGGAAAGATCTTTATAGATGGAGTCAACATCGCTGACATCGGACTCCATGACCTCAGATCACGCATTACTATCATTCCTCAGGTGTGAAAGTATTAATAACAGAAGCTGAGGCCTGGCTTTCATCATATAAACTGTTTGCAATAGCTGCAATCCGTATTCAGTAAGCCATTCTAAATTGTAACAATACTCTTACCACTTTGGACCGTTCTGTGATGAATAACATCTGCTGTCCTCTCTGCCAGGACCCTGTTCTGTTCTCAGGCTCCCTCCGGATGAATCTCGACCCCTTTGACACCTACACCGATGAGGAGGTGTGGAGATCACTAGAGCTCGCTCACCTCAAAAACTTTATCTCTAATCTGCCTGATAAACTCAACCATGAATGCTCAGAGGGAGGAGAAAACCTCAGGTATACAGATAGGACTGATTGCAATGTAGATAGCAAAACAATTATCCATTTCTTTTGCTTAGTCAGTCATCATTATATTATCATAGGGATATCCTCACAAAGTTTCAGATAGAATCTAATATATGTGATTATATCCCTCTCCTGTCTGTGTAGTCTGGGTCAGCGCCAGCTAGTGTGCCTGGCCAGGGCCTTGCTAAGGAAAACCAAGATCCTGGTTTTGGACGAGGCGACAGCTGCTGTGGACCTGGAGACAGACACACTCATCCAGTCAACAATCCGCACACAGTTTGAAGACTGCACCGTCCTGACCGTTGCTCACCGCCTGAACACTATCATGGACTACACAAGGTGCATTACAGTAGTCAATATTAGGTGTTATTACTGTAAGTCGACTGACAAAACTGATGAATGATCATTTGGATTATCAATTATACATTTATCAAGTAAAATACTAAACATTTGATGGTTACAGTTACAGTTCTTAAATGTGAGGATTTGCTGCTTTTATCTGTTTCATACCACTGTAACCTAAATAAATACCTTTGGACTGTTTTACTGTTGGTCAGATATATAAGCCATGAAAAGGCATTACTTTAACTCTGGGAACTTGTAATGGGCATTTGTCTTTATTTTTTGCCATTTTATAGACAAAACAATTAGTACAAATTCTATTATTTTGTAAAGAAATTAAGTCTTAGTTGCAACCCTACAATCACCTAAACACATTTAATCAAATGTTAATCACTTGCCCAGGCCTGGACACCTCAAAATCGACAGCCGTTTTACACACACACACACACACACACACACACACACACACACACACACACACACACACACACACACACACACACACACACACACACACACACACACACACACACACACACACACACACACACACACACACACGTTAGATCAGGTGTAAAAAATGCTGGATCTAAAACCTGGATCTAAAAATGCTGGATCTAAAACCTTCCTTTCCTGCTTCAGAGTGATCGTCATGGACAGAGGCCACATTTCTGAGATGGACTCTCCAGCCAACCTCATCGCACAGCGGGGACAGTTCTACCGAATGTGCCGGGAATCTGGGCTGATCTAGGTCTTCATTGGGCTTCGTAGCATGGAGCTGGTGTCCAGCTGTACAGATGTGGCACCTTACTTGTGTGGCTCTCCAGCACACATTAAATCGGGCCATTCCTTTGTGGCAGCTCAAAGCGCCTCTCCATGAGGGCATTGTCAGTGAATCCCAAGAGCAGCTGCTGACGCAGACCCTATTTGTTGGTTTTTATCACACACAGACATGCTGTCCTAAAGACATTGTCAACCTCAGATAATGAACATTCAAAGGAAAGCTACAGTGGATTGTTGAGTCTCCATCCAAGCTATCCATATTGTATATAGAGTAGTGGAGTCAGTTTATTCCAAGGAAAGGATAAAGCCAAGAGTATCACAGATCTTAAGGATTTTCATTCTCTTTCTGAATGGAAGGCTATATTATTTTTGTAGTTTTTGTAAGTGTTATAAAGCACATGACATATTTTTTGACGTCTCAGGCTTAAATGTTGATGTTTACTTACTTTTTTAGCCTTGTATACAAAAAAAGAGGCACTTTTGTATTGTAAAGAAGTTTATTTTGTCTCCTTGTCCCAGAAACTGGGACAGGAAATACTCTGACACACTAACCTTCAAAAGGTTCACCCTGGCAAACGCAGGAGAAGTGAGGTTTTCATTGCCTTCAAAATCTGAGCTGGAAGCAGCCAATGTGGAGTTTTATACGTCAGGGGAAAAAGGAAAACATTGAAGTTAGCCAAGACATTAGCAATCGTCCAACTATGTTGCGGCTGTTGTTTATTTCTGTCAACGTAAACACATAAAAAAAGTCAATAGAGACCTTGCTGGTCCGATTTAACCTGACGCTGGTAGTGAAAACCACCATGAATGAAGAGAATGCCTCTTCAAAACAATGGTGATATATCTCTATGTGATTGTGTCTCGGCCTCCACCACACAACTCAGGCCATATGTAGATAAGAATAAAATCAGGATTGTTCTTATGGTGCTGACATGACTGTAAATAGTCCACATTGCCCTTTACTCTCTTCAAAGAAAGAACTCTATGAACTTTTCAAAGAGAAGAGGCATTTACTGTTTTTGTCTTACTGGTTTAGACAATATATTGTAAGAGAAGCCCTATAAATTATTTATGTCATATGACAAAATGTATTAAGTGTCCTTAAGATTCTGAGGATTGTATGATATTTATAGTTTTTATAACAAGCTTGTTCATTTTTTCACTTTTACTGTTAATGTACTGTCTTGTTCCATACATCATGCTGAATAATAAAATGTATTTGAATCTACAATATGATCATGCTTGAAATCATGTCTTTGTAAATGAGTGTGAGAACAAGATTGTTAACTCAAATGCTTCCAGTGCTTTAAAAACACGTTTAAATAAAAATTATGAATGACCATATTTTGATGCATTTAAACAGGGATGCGAGGGATTGACTCTGAATCCACATACATTCAGCTTGATTGTCTTCTAATAATCATAAACAATAAAAACAGTATTGACGATCATTTTTAAGGGACGTACATTTTTAAATAACAATAGCTACACATTACACTGATCTAGGAATATGCATGCATGATAAGGTTAGTAAAGATGCGATGTTTGATTTGGGGTCTGATCAACCAGTTAGTTGTAGTTACACACTTCCGTCACTAGATGGCAGAAGTCTATGGTAGTATTGAACTGTGGCAAACAGACAGTCGCTTGTTTACATTTGTTACAATGGCGACCATCACTGAACTGAAGTGTGGTAAGTGCTCACTATCTTTCGTGCTTTTGTCCACTTATGACATTCCTAAATCAAACTGGAATATATAATCGACGGATCATTATACTGCACACGTTAGTTAAATTGCTGGTAACTCTAACGTTAGTTAGCTAAGTTTACTTTAGCTTAACCACAACAACATGACGCCCTCGTTTGTATGGGTCTCCATTCAAAAATCCGACAATTGTGATAGCTAAGTGAACCTAGTTGTCAGCAAGTTGACGCCTTATAGTGACCCAAGGTTGTATCTAAGGCTAAAATCTACATTTCAATTCGGCCTTCATAAATACAACTTATGTGATAATAAGTGAGAGAACATTAAATTCGCAAATTAATGAGTGGAGTAAGGCAAATGTAATAAGAACCGCCCCAAACGTTAACGGTAATTTAGCTGAATACTGTAGCTAGATATTAACGTACCAGAGCGCAACCAAGCTCCTAGTCATTTTTGCTGAGTGTCATTTAACACACCTAATCTATTACCTGACTTCGTATTAATCCAATAAAACCTGAATATTTTAGCCGTAAGGGAAACCCTGGAGTCCCGTGGTGTGATGGGCCAGCTGAAGGCTCGTATCCGGGCAGAGGTATTCAGCGCCCTGGATGACCAACGTGAACCTCGCCCGCCGCTGTCCCACGAAAACCTGCTGATCAACGAGCTCATCCGGGAGTACCTGGAGTTCAACAAGTACAGATACACTGCGTCAGTCCTGACAGCAGGTGGGTGAAAAGATACAACTCACCTGGAAGCCTATGTGTCGAAAATATTACGGTTTTGGGGGCGGAAGTGTATTTAGAAAGGCATATGAGTTGGATTACTTTATAGTCAAGGAGTAAAAACAATAAGTTGTTTAAAGTAGATACGTGTTCATGCAAACGCTGCAGTATTATACTTAAAGACAATACAGTACATACTCTTAGTATGATTTATGATTCCAGCTGCTGTTTTTGAAACTTAACTCGCTCTCACTATTGGAGAGTAAAGTGCACTACTTCTAAACTCAGCTGTGTTTGTTTTCTCAGAGTCAGGCCAACCTGAAGTTCCCTTGGACAGACAGTTCCTGGCAAATGAGCTGAAAGTCACAGAGGATCCAAGCTCCAAGTCTGTGTAAGTGCAGTACACTCTGCTGTCCAACACATTATTGTTCAAAGATTTACTAAACTCTCTGGGAGTTTGGTCAGTTACTTACAGGATAATCATTTCATAAGCTCTGTGAATCATCACAGTCTTCATAGCTCCATCTTGAACTACCTAGAGATTTTCAATAATTTCAGCTTGTCTCCACCACTGCTTTGGAAAAGTGGATAATGTGTACCAATGTAACCGTAATGACCTGGGTTAGATTCTGGCCCAGGACCTTATCAGCCAACCCATTTTCTCTCACTCAGCTTCTGCTTAAAAGAAATTGTAATTACAAGTCACATTTTTTCCCCCACATTTTCCTTTCCAGACCTCTTCTCTATGGCTTGGTGTGCCACTTTGTGAACAGCAGTGATAGTGGTGGAAAGGTGTTTCTGCGGGGTGCCTCTCTGCCAGCTGGTACAACTGCCAGCAACTCAGTACCTGGACCTGATGCCTAAAAGTTGATGCACTCAAGTAATGGTACAGGATGGACTGAAAATATGCCTTTACACACTTTTTGGGGAGATTTAAGTGACCTAATAATCTTCCATAGTTTTTTACTGTGTTTTCAACTATATGTTCACAGGCATTACAGCATGGACTCTATGAATTACTACTGATACAAATGCACAAGTCGTTTCTATTGCTTTATTCTGTAAGTTGCCAATGATACCAGATGGCCTTTTTTGTTTAGGTTTAAATATCTGACTTTACCAATGGGTTTAGTATCAGTCGGTTGGTACTGCTTGCATTAATCCATATTGCTCGTTCTCTTATTAATTCAGGCAAAATGTTAAGATGACATTCCTTGATGTCTGCTCTATTTTAATTTACAATTGTTTGATACTTTTATATTGTCTTTTAGTTGTTCAAAAATAAATGTTTTATATTTATGTTTTCACTTCATTGAATCAAAAACATGTGTGGCGATGCTGTTTTATTGGCTACCACATGGTGGCAGCCTCACCAAAGAAACGACTGAAGACTGCTATTGACAGAAAGTTGAGGAGTGACACTTTGTTGGTGGTGACTTGGTGAAGACTGTGTTCGTCTCTAGCATGTGGCATTGTGCATAAAATCAGGGTACTCTAATACCAGCAATGATCTTGCTACTTACATTATGTCTGTTCAACTGTATAAAGATATGGAGTTAACTTTATTTTACTTGAAAGTGTATTGTTTGCAATCAGAACTGTATTTGCAAGTACAGTTGGTACTTTTGAACATTTGCTTTATGCAATGCAGATCATCACAGTACAGTTTAAATAGTGCTGAATAACCTGCAAGGTTGCCACAGTCACATTCAGTTACTTTCCTGTGATTGTCTTAACATTTTGGCACTCATTGTGTTGGTTTGTGCAGCCAAGCCCATGCATGCTGCGCCTGCCCCAATGACCCCCCTGTTTGTCTGTAATAGTTAGTTACCTCTTGATTAATAAGATGTTTTATCTTGGTCTCACATAGCTGATAATCCACGTTTTTTGGCCAGATATTTTTATGTGGCAATTCTCCTACATGTTCACCTCTTTTGCTGTGTTGTCTGCAGCTTATGAACCCGGGCTGTGAAGTTGTTAAGACCTCCATAACAGCAATGTTTGCAACACTAAAATGATATTAACTGTTCCGAAAAGGAAAGAGGGTCCTTGTCCTTCCTTTTGATTTCAGCAACTCATAAAAGATACATCAACAAAAATACATATACAATAAAGAAACAAGACATACAAAGAACAGCTACCATAGTTCTCTAAGCTGGACACAAACATTCACTGCAACAAGCCAATACTCTCTCCATCTCACTTCCTCTCTCACCATTTAAGGGATCTTGACTTTCTTATCTCACCCGACTTAAAGCCCTGAGTTTCCGTAAATTGGCCAGACATTTATTTCTCAGCTTTATTACTGACGCATTAGTTGAACATAACCCATGTCTAAATAAATTTTAGGTTTTAGAAGTTGACTTATCCTCCTCTACCATATCTGCATCTCTTATTCTTGATTGTAGAGGCTTTGATAGATGAGGTCATAGCTCTCAAATTAGCTCATTGAAAGAATGAGGTCCTAATGTGCAGCACACAGTGTATTTTGCTGAATTAACCCGTGCTGATGGAGCGAGTACCTGTAAAGATGAAATGTAACCATTTACCATCAGCACAGCCTGTGCAACATCATGTAATGTACACCTAACTGTATACAATGTCCTAATGTATTGCTTCTCAGTCCTATTAGAAACCATAATGTGTTGTTGCATGCGTGCTGAAAATAGAGTCACAGCGAGCCTCATCTGGGACATTTGCAGTCTGATTTTACATTGCAAACATTATTTGCCCTTAAAGGCTGTGGCCCTGAGGCGCCTAGTTAGCACCAGTCAGATATGAGTGTTCTCTTGAAAATGGCTATATAAATGGAGGAAGTTGAACAATGGCACATGATTGTTCGATTGGCAGCCTGCCCTATAAGAGGTAGCGTTTCTCTTGCACTGTATAAATTAGTTGTGTTTAAAAGAGACAGCTGTATAAATAGTATTGAATGTAGTGGTCTTTTGACTGCAGCAGAGGGAACTGATGTTTGCTCCTGGGCTCAAATTAGAAAGCAATTGCATTCCACGAGTGTCAAACATATCCATAAACATATTTTCTCTCCAATAGATGGCCATCTAAGGACATGACGGTGAAGAAAAACATTAAACATACTATATGTCTCTGCATTAGACTTAATGTTGTTGAACTCTAATGCGTATTTGTGACCATCCCCACATATACGCTGTCAACTGTTGTGGTGAACTGCAAGAACGTGAGTCATGCAACTTTAGTCATTTGTTGTGTACATTTACTTGCAATCATATTTTAATATAACAGATAAGATTAAGATTTTATTTAGGTCTATTCCAGTGTACCTCTTTATATAGCCTTTTTTCTACCAAAAATGTTTTGCGCTCGTCAGGGGATACTTGGCTAAAAAATATTTCAAAGGGGGTACATTATTAAAAAATGTTTGAGAACCACTGGTCTATTCAGTATAGCTATTTTTTTATTCACTGACTACTATTGATTTAACCATCGTTCTCCCAAACTATTTATCCATGTTCCCTC
Source organism: Gymnocephalus cernua (assembly GCA_023631565.1). Lineage (NCBI taxonomy): Eukaryota > Metazoa > Chordata > Actinopteri > Perciformes > Percidae > Gymnocephalus > Gymnocephalus cernua. Next base: position 14,933,910 of record CM042427.1, on the reverse strand, counting down.
CCACCGCCTCAGCTCCTCTTTATGTCACTGTCGACTTTTCATTGCTCTAAAGGGGTTTCACTTTACTATTTTTATTAGATTATTCTCTGTCTCAGACAACCGGGGGAGGAAAATGTTCTGGCCAAAGTTTAGGACAGACTCATTTAGTCAGCACACAGTGCCCCCATACTTCCGCTTGAACCCTTCAAGTTTTTTTAGATTCCCGTTCTTCCTTCTTACAGTGATCGCCATACATCACATTAAAGAGAAATATACAAGTGACCTTTTCTCTGACAGCAGTCATGGAGTAATGGTCTTGTGATATACCTGTTGGGATTGGAGAGCAAAGCAGTTTAGTGCAATGCAAAAAATCACCTGACACTCTATTTAATCAGATCAAGAGCAGGAAACTGAAATTGCAAATTGCATCTTTTATACTTGAACATCTTTCATACTATACGACATAAGAAATCTATACTGGGTATACTGAAAGCATGTTCCCTTGTTGCCTTGGTGTACTTTATTTGGAAGCCATAAACCATTTGTGTGTCACAGGCTCATTTACAGGTAAAGAAACAACTTTGTTTGTTTGAACAATGCTGTTGCTGCTGGACCATATTTAGTCACTGGGGCTCGGGGTGCTTGCCTGTGCTAGACTTTGAAAGTAACACAGAAAGCTGCCGAGATTCCATGCAGACCCCACTGTCCTTATATGGCACACACTGCACCCTCTCTGTTCAGTGTATCTGTAGCTTTGTCTCTCCTCCTCCTTCTCCTCCTCATCTCGTTCTTCATCCCTCCCTCTGCCTTGTCTCTCACCCTGTCTTTCCCTGAGGTTTTTGACCCTCGTTTCTCTTTCATTGACGCCACCCCACCTCCCTGATGTTGGCCAGGGGGAGCCCAGAGGTCCTCCTCCATGTTGCGTCTTTGGTCTGTCATCAGGTTTCTCTCTCTCACACACACACACACACACACACACACACACACACGCACACACACACACACACACACACACACACACACACACACACACACACACACACACACACACACACACACACACACACACACACACACACACACACACACACACACACACACACACACACACACACACACACACACACACCAGCACAGTGCTGTGCGTCTCTGGCACAAAACAGGTCCCGGCTATCAACCAGCAGCTTGATTTATTAGAGCAAATAGATCGGTGTCCTTATATAGGAAGTTCCATTGGAAGAAGCTGGAAACTGGAGGGATGCAGCAGGAGAGGGATGGAGGGGGGTTGGGCTGTTTGTGATAGTGGAATGCGATGTGAGTTGCAATGGAAGACGTGTGGGACACACACAGTCATCTTGTGAATTCTGAGTTATGTCTAAGGGGGGAATCTCTCTGGAGCAGTTACAGTAAAGGGGGATTCCTGTGCTGGGGACAGCTTGCCTTATGAGGAGTGCATGGAGCAGATTGCATAATCTATAAACCCTCCAGCGTGTGGGAGTGGAACTTGCGGCCACTATGTTTTAGTTGCTGTGTCTCCAGTATATGATTGTGTTGCATTTTTTAACCTATATTGTATGATTCTGAGCACAGCAAAAAGGACTATACTGTATATGCTAAAACCTAAAATACAGTGCGCACCGTGATTCACACAGTTCCTTAAGGTTTACAAAACTTTCAACTCAACAGGGTAAAATGACTCATCAATGAGGGAAACAAAATACTCATTAGGCCTTTTTCAAGAAATCAGTAGTAAATACACAGGTGTAAATGGCTCACCTCCATTTGAAAAGAACTGAGCCATCGTTAATGTTATTAGTAACACCTGTGGTTCTCCCACTATAAGTATTACAAGTAAAGGTATATATTTAAAATTTTCCTGAGTTAAAGTACAAAAGTATTATCGGCTAAATGTACTTAAGTACCAAAAGTACCCATTAGACAGTACAGTGAACCCTGCTGTGGTAGGCTATATTACCATATGTTTTATTAATTGATTGCTAATTTAATTTAAACATATGTCATACTTTGCAAGCCAAATCGTAATCTGGAAAGTAAGACTTTAGCTAGCAGATAAAGGTAGTGGAGTAGAATTAAATGGACAATAAAGTGTCAATACCTTACATACTGTATACAGACAAACAGAATGTCCTTGTGCAAGTGCCATTTTACTTAGAGCAGTAAGAAGAAATCATTTAAAATGTTTCCCATTTAGTTATATTGATTTTGTAATTTGTATCAACATTTTACCAGCAGCATGACTCTCCACTCCATTCAGCACTTCTTCAATCACATCATCCCTTACTGTGACTCTTCAAAGCTGCCGGTGTCCGCAGTGCGCATGTCCTCTGCCTCCTGCCCCGCTAGTGGATGCTGCCTGCCGCTGGACGATGCTGGGAGGAGGAGGCTCAGCTCGTGCAGCCCCACCCTCGCGCTACAGTGCGCAGTTTAAATGGTAAGGCTCTTAATTTGACGGGGGTCATTTGGACTGTTCGTTTTTGGAGTACCTCGTCAACGCCGGCTGCTCCAGACCCTTACTTTCCAATTCCAAAGCTCCCCTGAACACACGTTTCTTCACATTATGTAAGTATATCATTTTCTGTAGAGTGTCGTTTTACGAGTGTTGATGCTGTGGTAGTGCACTGCTGTGGTAGTGCACTTGTCAACCCGCATCCCTCTCACAACTTGCTAAAGTTAACTTCAACTTCGTTTTAGGAAGAAGAATGTGCGGGTCCGGGGGTGTTTTCTGTATACATGTGTTCAAATGAAAAATGAAAATTCTGAACATGGTGGTAGAAAACTTTAATAGGAATGTACCATTCCTATACTGGTATAAAACGGTATTTAGAAAAGTATTAGCTTTAGCTTATTAGCTTAACTAGCTAAATGTTTTTGACAATTGTCTTCGTTTGCAATTTGCATCACTTCTTTGAAGCTAACTTAGCTACTCATTGAAGAAAATTAGACCATTTGGCTCCCAGACATGTGCTCAGGTCTACAGTAGCCTACATTATATATGCATTGAGATAGTAATACTTTTCATTCATACAGAGCTACATTTGTGTATTTAATCAAATGTATTAGACGGTGGACTGTTTGTACTGTAAAAATCATGCAGCATTCATAGCAGCAGGCTGCAGTATAAAATAAGGAGGAAGTAAAGGGAAGTTAGTGTCATGTAATTGGCACGACTCTAACCATGGAGTTTCCTGTTTTCCAAATATGGTTGTATAAAGCTGCCTGTCAGTCAAGTGGAAACTGTTGTGGCTGATGATGCAGACACTATAGTGAGAACTAAGTCCTCCTGACAGTTTTCACACGCCACCAATGAAACCTATCAGTGATGGTTTGGGAGTTAATTTAACTGGTCTGGTTTCATTTAATGTTAGTTGGTTTTCTCCATAATTATGTACATTGATGACATGTTCAGTGATATGCACATTCAACTACCTTTGACAGTCTAATGTTCAACAGCTCAAAGAAACACTAGCATCACACTCACTGACAATGACTTCTACTACCTAGAAAGCAGACTTCCAGGATTGCACATGATAAGCTGTTTCAGGCACAGATGTGCACAGTGTGCCAAAATGAAGACAATGAATGTGTGTGCTGTAACCTATGACTTATCATTTTGCATTTATTATTTTAATGCATCTCTGAAGTTATGTGTTGACAGTTTATTTGGTTGCCATATTTGTATTTAAATGGACAGTTCTTCAGTCGCTGGCATATGCCTGAGGACCTTTTCTCTAACGGGACAAACCAAGTGTCGTCGTTAGTCTATTTTAGTCTTTATGATTTAATTATTTTCATGCTGTAATCCTAATCATCATACAAATGCATTATTAGGAAGATGATAACAGGAAGAGTGTTTGTGAAACAGCCGAGAGGAAATGAGTACAATTATTCACATGCCCTGCAGGTCACTCTCTTTCACCCACAAATAGAAATACAGTGTAGGTCACTTAGTCTCCTGAGTGACATTTCAACTTGTTTATTGTCATTTTAAATAGAGATTCAGAAATTAAGATTTGTATTAGTTTTTTCTTCTCAGCCTTGGTGTGATGTGTTTAATCATTTAAAAAAAATCTTGGCCAACATGTAATGACAGTAAAGGATTAGATAATTTCAACAGAAATGTGATAATGCTTTGAATTGATGGTTTGCTCTGAAGTGAGATTGTGTGTTAAAGTTCTTACACATTAGCTATAATGGAGTATGAGTAGTTTAGTCTCATGGCAAATTATGCATATGGTGACAAAGCCTTTTGATGGCGGTGAGCCCTAACAATGTCAAAAGAACTTCAGACAGATGTCTTCAAGACACTGGCTGAGTACAAAGCTGTGTTGACACAACAGAGAGGGAGAGAAAGATAGAGAGAGAGAGAGAGAGAGAGAAAGAGAGGAGACTTTGCAAAGGTATTAAGCCACAGTGGTGAGGAAAGTTAAAGGGCTTTAGGAGGAGGGGTTTGATTGGTTGCACATACTTTAGCACAGTGGGAGTGTCAGGAAAAGTCTGTTTCCTTTTATCTGCAGAAATGATCGTCAAAGCATCAGCTGGTCTCTTCCTTGTTTTCTCAGCTCACTGGACTTATCCACCTGCTCTGCAGTTTTTGACAAATAGGAAATGTCTGTCTGTGTTTCCAGTTAATGTTTATGCTATATCTTTTAATAGTTTCTGGGTGATTTGGTTTGGCTGGTCCCTGGGGTACATTTATTGGCTTTTTTACATAGTTCCCACTCGATTAAACTGTGTGCCAGTCTCAACGTACAGAGGGTTGGAGAGGGGGTGAAGTAACAGCCTGTGGACATGAGTGACTCATTGTCTGTAATCCAGGTACCACTACGTTTTCTGCTCAGTAGCTCAGAGGCAAATCCAATTGGACACATCGTAATATTGTTTAAATATAGTATTAGACTCACTGGACCAAATGTATTTGGTCGCAAATTCGGATACACAGTACAGTATAGTGCAGAACATGGTGATATACTTGAAATATTTGCTACCAAGCTGTATTTCTTACTTATATTTTCTTACTTAATTTTTACTGCAGGTACCTCTCCCAGACTGAGTCCCAGACACTTGTTCATAATTTAGCCACTGTCTGTTGCATTTAAAAATGAATGCCGCTAGGGGCCCATATGAAGCATGATTGTTAAAGCCCCGGGCCCCCCTCAGGCTTTCTGCCTCGTTGTTATCATTTTGAAGTAAACGACAAGGCCAGCAAGAGACATACTATTCCCTATATGGGCTTTGTTTGGGAGTTCACTTGCCTTGCTGTTTAGGTCCGCAGAAAAAGAGTCCTGCTCCAGAGAAGGGGCCCATATATGGTCATCACAGCACAAGACTGCAAACTCCTAGCAGAGAGACAGGGAGAGAGAGAGATGGAGGGGTAAAGACACAGAAAACATGGGATGTTGTCAATTAAGCACTGAAATAATGACTGAGTATGAGTAAATGCCAGTGAGAATAACGTTTCGGGCATATTTCAGATAAAGCTGCTGAGAAAATGTACTGGTCTTTGTTACCAAGTTAATTCAAATCAGTTTCCCAGCCTCAATCTTTCTATCTAAATTGGGGAGGAGAATTGTTTGTACGTCTCCCTTGTGGCATATGTGAAAGTGTAGGGACGAGAGGGGGTGGAGGTCTGTGAGAGTGACTGAACTCTGGAACTCCCCGATGGATGAAACATGTTATCCGTTTGAGTTACAATCACATGCAGGAAGTTACTTAGTAGCATGTCTCCCATACCAAGAGACTCATCGCTTACTGCAGTGTATAGTTAACCATGTGCACAAACTGTTGTCTTTTAACCCAGAGAGAAAAAAAGAATACTAGCTGAAGGGTTTGTATTTATCTGTGATGTGTATTATAAAGTTTGAGTTGTGAAATGTTTCTCTAAAATTCTGTAATTATAATTAATGCATCACTGCAATAAGAATATGTCCTGTAAAATCTTAGTGTTGTGTTGAAGCCTCATTCTTTGCTCTCTCATCTTTTTCCTTCCTGTTTGCTTTGTTCCCTCTTGCCTCTGTTCTTTCCTACGTTAGTTACTTCCTTCCTTCCTTCCAATACTTACTTACTCACTTTCCACCTCTCTTCCGTCTTTGCTTTTGTAATCTTTCACTTTTATCTAACGTCTAATTTATTGCTTCGCTCCAACAGTTGGCCCTCCACCTCACCCCAAGATGTCCAAGAAGGCCCCAACCGAGGACGAGAAGTTCCTCTTTGTTGACAAAGACTTCCTGAACAGCCCCATGGCTCAGGCTGACTGGGCGGCCAAGAAGCTGGTGTGGATCCCATCGGAGAAACATGGCTTTGAGGCGGCCAGTATCAAGGAGGAGCACGGCGACGAGGTGCTGGTGGTGCTGGCTGACAATGGCAAGAAGGTGACAGTCAACAAGGATGACATCCAGAAGATGAACCCGCCCAAGTTCAGCAAGGTGGAGGACATGGCTGAGCTCACCTGCCTGAACGAAGCCTCCGTGTTGCACAACATCCGCGAGAGGTACTTCTCTGGCCTTATTTATGTAAGTATACAGTAAAAACATGTGAATGCTCCCACAATCATTCACTCACACCATAACAATGTGTAACTACACGCAGATGTTTGTATCTATGTATCTTTGAGGATTTTCTGATGAATTTATTGATGATTTAATCTCAACCAAAACCTAATATTAAGCCAAATGTTTATGAAAATAGTGACCCTAAATAAGCTTCGAGGCATAGCCAAATGTCATCATGTTCGTGGATTTTTACTGTATTTAAATTTTTATTATTAGTGCTTTTTGTTAAAGCCCTCACAATTATAGAAATATAAGAACAAACATGTACAAACAGTTCTCACACACGCTAATTTTCCTTGTGGTTCTTTCTTTTAGACGTACTCCGGCCTGTTCTGCGTGGTGGTGAACCCCTATAAAATGCTGCCCATTTACTCAGAGAAGATCATTGACATGTACAAAGGGAAGAAACGACATGAAGTCCCCCCTCATATCTACTCCATCGCTGATAATGCCTACAGGAACATGATGCAAGGTAGGATGTTTCCATTGCTCCTATCTCTTTGGGATATCTACCTTCTGGTCCTTTTTTCAATTTTCTTGTTATCCCAGTGTTTGTAATGTATGTTACTCCCATATTGCATAAACATGCAAATCACCTAAACTGGAAACATAAAATAATCCCCAGAGTTATGTGTTTTCAGCTATATAAGCAGATGAGCTTGTAACCTGTCCAGATGATGATGCAATGAAATGAAACGCATGCATGACAAAGCACCATAAGAGCTGGTGTAACTCATTAACAGCTCTCACACATAACCAAGCGAATTGTTAGCACTTGCAAGCTGCTGGCCTCATATGTTTTCTGTCAAATTGAAGTGTTGCTGGTAGCTTTAAAGAGCATAGTGTGGGTGAGCTGTGGTATCAGCTGGCCTGTCAAAAGTCTAGTTTTGTCTGAGCGATGACAGCTGGCAGCGTTTAGCTCTGTCATGTTGACCAAGCTGTTAATAAAAACCACAAACAGGCCAACACTGTCAGGCTGATAGTTTTAAATGCAGAACTGTGTTTATTATTGTGCACAGTCCAAAATCAACCTCATAGCTCCACCTGCCTGCTGTAAATTCATTTCAAAGTAAGTTGGTTACAGATGGAGAAAAACATAATCTAGTCTAAATGGGTATTTTATGGCCTATTTGAGAGTCAGTGTCTTGTAAAGGTGACGATAGTGGCCTTGGCAGAGTCGTGCTTACAGTAAATGGCTCTTGGTTAAGCCTGCAGATCTTAGAGCAGCTGGTTTCCCATAGAATCTGTTTCTTGTGCTTCCAGGGGGTCGTGCCCACTGGACTTCTTGTTGATGTGAGGATGTTCTCTCAGAGGAGTTGACATCTGGATTGAGAGATGGGTGGAGGGCAGTAAACATTTCCTGTTTCAGTAGCCTCCCCCTTCCTTATTCAAAACTTCTTCAAAACTTTTGGTCAGTGTGAATACTGCGGTCTTTCTTCTTGTACGAGAAAGGAGAGTGTGAAGTTCCCATTAAATGGGTTTGAGATCATACTTTTCTGCTTTGGTTTGATGAGTTCCCCAATGAAACAGGATGTTTGGACAGGATTTACAGTAAAGTCAGGATGTAATTGTTTGCGGAGCTCCAAAGAACGTGGGATTATCTGGAATCTTCCAAAACCATACCATTCAATCTGTCAGAGAAAGAGAGAAACTGATATACAGTAACTGCTCACTTAGTCACTCAGTCAGAATGACATGGAGAATTTGACCCAGGAAAAAAAGCTGCATTTTTCAATATACTGAATCAATATAACATCATGATACAGACAGCCCAGTTTTCCATTAGTTTTCCATTTTCCATGAGTTTTCCATTAGCATTAGCATTAGCATTACCAGTTTGAGAAAAATACATTAATATGCACTCTACACTGATCATCAATCTAATACATAGGTATATATTTTTGCTACTGACGTCAAGCATTTTTGCTACAACAGACACAAGCTAAGCAAGTACATTCAGATACAGTGTGAAAACTAACTTTTAATCTCCAAGTTGCATTTCTTAGGTGGTCTCTTTAACTTAATGTCTCTGTATTTTAAGGGCATTGATTATTCAATATCCAGCTCTAATCTGTGGATAGATATACTTTTAACATCAGATTGAATTTTACGATTGTGTTCAAACTGCTAAATTCTTTTGGCATTGTCATTATAAATATCCTACATCTGTTTTGGATCTTTGATCTTGTGGATTAATGCTTAATGCATTCTCTTACTTTAACAATTCAACTGATATGTGTACGAGTTCCACCAGGCCGGTACACAGGAAATTATTGTATTTAGCTAATGTGTGTAAACACAACAAGAAGGGGGAGGATTGATTGGTGTTTGTGTGGGTGTTTGGATTACACTTCTCCAGCTCATCCCTGCAGAAGAATCCATAAAGATGCAGCTGACCAGACCATTTTCAGACTATTGGATAATCCCACACTTTCTACCACCCAGAAAACCTTGTGCACATGAAAAAGAGTGTGTTTGGATTTGCTGCATTTATTTCAGACTTAACAAAATTGGCTCATGACATATGAAATGACAATTGGTGTTTCAGATCGTGGACCACCCATTCAGTTTTAAAATTTAAAACATGGCTTTAAACTGATTTTTACGACAAAGTAAGACAATGAAGTCAGCAGCGAAAGCAATTACAGCATTGTCAGTTAATAAATGCAAAAGAAAAGATAAAGGCAAACAATAAAATGAGGTTATAAACACTTGATAAAAAAACTATCACAGAAAAGTCAATCTTCAAACATAACTTTTAAGATTAGACAAGTTGTTTTAAAGCCTGGGATACCTGAAAAATCCCCTCTTGTTTTCAGTTATAGTCACAGGCAGAAGGGACTGAGGGCCCAGATGTGCTCAGTTACTGTCACTCTTTTGCCAGGTTTTGAAGAATAATTAGCTGCAAGTTTGGTTGTCTTGATCTCATATTATGATAATCAATAAAAAATAAGTTTGAATCTTTGGGAGCTTAATATTGAATCCAAACTGTTTTTAACAGGGAAGCTTGCTTTTGAGTATAAGAATAGTAGAATGTAAGAACTACAAAGCCTGAGGATTGTCTTAGTATAAATGCTTTTAATAAGCCTTTGCACAGAAGAATCCTCAACGATCAAAAGGTTAAGACTAACTCAACACATCTATGAATCCTTTTTGAGCCTTTATTTAAAAAACACTGTGGCCGGCAGGGAGTTATTATTGTTTATGTATTAGTGGGATTGCCCATGAAGTAGTGAATAATGATGCAGGATGTCTACACTGAGTGCTATAGTCTGATCAGTTCCCATGTTAGTGTGGAAGTGGTGCATAACTACAGCAAATCCAGATAACTCGCCTAAGCTTTGAGACATTCTTCTTGCAATCTTGGCTGAGATCCCATTCTTCTGAAAGTGTGCCTCAGTCTTTGATGTCCAGGAGATAAAAATGTGAAATTCTCGCAGGGAGTTTGCTGTCCCCTTAAATGTTTCACTGCAGCAGATGACTGATGTGCTGTTCCTCTGTGCTCCCAGTGTATTTGTGTTTGACAGACAGGTGCGAAGACGTTGACACTCTCATGAAGTCAGATTTGGAGTTTTACTTAACATAAACAAATCATTGTCACAAAAATATTCTTAATATTTGTGCAGTGTCTCTACTTCTTGAGTCTCTCGCCAGGACTACGGTTGTTTTTGGATGTTTTTCAAAAGCTCACGACTCTGGCCACCTCTCTCTCTCACTCTCTCTCTCTCTCTCTCTCTCTCTCCATCTGCCTTAATTAGGAAGTGCAGGCTGCATTTTGTGTGTGCGTGTATAAGGAATGGAACCATTGGAACAGCAGCCAAAGTCAAGTCAAAACGGAGAAACAGCATCTGTGCTAGTTTACAGTTCAGGGCATGCTGTGCACTGTAACACACAGTGATAAATCACAGTATGAAAATAATGACGCTGCACATGAATGATGCTCTTCACTGTATAAAGATGAGGAATTGTTGGCGAATGCTCTGTATTGTGTCTTTTTCCCATATCGGATCATTTGTGCAGTAAAGCTCTCAGGTATCATTTACTAATAGGTTTCATGTTGTTAACTGCCAGCAAAGTTATCTTTTCTCTCAGCAGTACTCCTTGTACTCCCACAGGAGTGGTTTGTATTGAAGGATACAGTTACAAAATAGCCTTACATGGACTGTATTTCTCCCAGGAGTATTTTTGGAGATGGTATAATGACTCATTGCTCAGCACATTCAGAATTGATTTTCATGGTTAAAAATCAAAGTATTTGTGAGAGTTACATGTTTCTTTAGGAACGGGGAGCCTTCGCAAATTACATAGCCTCCTTTAAGCCTTGAACTGAGTCCCAGCCAGTGTCTTAAGTTTAATACTAGATTGATTTTTATTCCTGGAAAGAGGCTTGTGGTTTCACATGTGATAGTTTACTGAGCTATAGTGCATGACTGTAAAAATATCCTCGGGCCAAACATACTGGAAGAAGAGAATAGTTCTCATACTTGTACATAATAAAAAAAGTACGTATGTAAGCGATCTGGACACTTACTGTATATTTGTGAATGAATTGTCATGAAACTTTTCTAACACTATAAACTTTCTTTGTCTCTACAGATCGTGAGGACCAGTCCATTCTCTGCACGTAAGTAAAAATCGGTCACCTCCAAAACTCAACTTTGTCGTCTTTCCTTAAAGTTTTTCCTAGATGTCACATAGATGCTAGGAGAAAGGCTGCTTGTGTATCTGTGTGTATATGTGGAAGAACAATTACATAATGTTTGTGTAAACACAGAGTTAAACATATGAGATACCTCTCTGGTCCCACCCAGTCTCAACCAGCAAGAAGTCATTCATAATATAAGTGATATATTTGAAGATGTTGCTGGCTGGATGCAGAGTGATTTAGTTTGTTAGATATTGTTTCAGTGAGTTGTGTTGCATTCAAATGGAGCCAAACTGGAAGAGCGTTAATGCGTCCCGGAGGGCTGTGGCCTCTCTCTCCTCTCAGACCCTCGGTCAGGAAGTTTGCCCTGCGTGCTGATGGGAGAACCAGATTAGCTCTGCAAATGTTTGGGCTCCTTTTTGTTTGTTTATTTTTTCAAATAATTATTGAGAACTTTGACATCCATCGGACATTCAGGGACAAACAACCTTAATCTTTGGATTGGCCTAAATTTTACTTTCAATTCATAGGAAAAATAGTTAATTAACCGATTAGTTTGTTTTTCCTTTCCCTGTTTTAGTGGCCTAATAGGCTTTGCATTTTGTATAAATGTGTGCCCAGGTCATGATTTTGTGTATTCCCTACTTTTTCTAGGAACTATTACCACTTAGGTTGCTCTCTACGAACTAACTTTCCACTCTCACATACTGTACATCCCACTGGCTTGTGTTCTATGTTTATCTCTGTCCACTTCCACTAAAAATCTACTGCATGCTTACGTCATCAGAAGGCGAGGGACGGCTTTTATGGACTAAATCAAATAAGTAGAGCTAGTAAACCCTTAATGGACCTACCGTTTATTGTGTTCTTGAGTCATTTTAATTGACTGATTAGTAGCTGGTACAGGTTAACATACAGATTGCAGTATTTCCCGGATTAGCTTTGAGTAAACAGTAGCACCTTTGCTGCTCAGAGGTCCCATTAATCCAGAGGTCCCATTAAAGGAAATGAATGGAAGGGCTCTGCCCCCTCTAGGCTCTCTTTACTTCACACATGCCAGGATGCTGCAAATTCTTTGATCTCATCAACCCATTTCCTCAACCATCAAGCTTTCTTTATCAGAGGGAAACTTTGGAAAAGTTTGGTAGTATTTATCTCTGTCCGTGTGCAAGGAAGGAATGTCATTGTTTACAGTTCTGATGAACATGTTTATGCTTACGTGAGAAAACTAACATAAAGCACTATTTAAAACAGTTGTAAAGTGATATACTGGAAGTGATATGATACAATAAAGCTGAAATACAAACTCTGCCTTCTCTGTGGAACATTAGTCAGGTCCAAACGGTCACTTCAAGATTTTGAGCTACAGCTGGTCTCAGCCTCGGCAGGCCTTGGAGCCATATATGGGAGAAATGTTTCTGGTCCGATACATGGAATGTCACATATGGCGTTCTTCTCCTGCATGTGTATTTACACATGTGTTTAATCAGACTGTATGTTCTTTCTCAAAATAGTTTTTTACACAATCCGTCATACAAGCCTAGCATGAAGTATTTGTTAATATGTTGTCATAGGAGACCTGTGTACATTTCATTTTAGGGACTTTTCTCAGATCAAGATGATCAGAAATGCATGGTGGTCAAGATGGCGAAATCGCTGTTATAATGATCGTTGTACATTATAGGTGGGAAATAATGAAAGAAATGCAGAGTAGGGCACATTTTCGGCATTGTAACAGCAACATAATCACTACTAAAATATACACTTTCAAACTGTTATAACAACTTTCTCCTAAAGAATTAATTATCTGATAAGATATCTGAGAAGTTTGCTGCGTACGTGTGAACTCAATTTGTTCCTTGAAACAATTTTAACTCCTTTATATATCATGCATACAGTGTGTATTCTGCAAATTCTAGCAGAGATTGTATTCCTCAGATTCCTCCACATAGGAGCAATAATTTGTCATGGGAAATAGCTGAGAGCCTGCTAAATCCATTCTTGAGATGTTGACATTTCATCTGAGCAGGGTCACCAGTTTCCCTGGTCTAAAATTCAGTGTGTGTGTGTGTGTGTGTGTGTGTGTGTGTGTGTGTGTGTGTGTGTGTGTGTGTGTGTGTGTGTGTGTGTGTGTGTGTGTGCCAGGATGTTGCTGAAGAGTGCAGATTCACAGCCTTTCTGACCCTGCTGATGGCTTGAATGCATCATATTAATAATGGAGGGCTCCCCTTAATGTACAGTAGCTACACTGTGGGGATTTCCTATCCTCAGAAGTCTGAGAGGATCAGTGTTTGTGCTGTCTACAACTATTGTTCTCAACTTTGTGTGTAACCCTTTAACATAAAGTATTGCCTTTGCAGAACCCCTCGCAGGTTGCACACTCAAGAGTTGTACACAGTTAACCATAGAACATCTTCTTCATCTTCTTCTTTTTTTCATTCATTCTTTAAATATTCAATATTTTACAAGTGGAAAAGCTGAAATTTTACAAAAGCATAATACCACATCTCAGTATTAGCAATATGTTACCTCTGTTGAAGTATGATGTAATCTATTCAATCCTTTCAAATAATCGAATGATTGTCAGTGAAACCTGTACTGATGGTAAGCAGGAGGTGCAGTTTGATAGACCATCTGGAGGAAAAACTCCCATCACAATTTATTCTGTACTAACAGCTGCCTACATTAGGAGGCTGGATGTTGTATGTCCCTACCAAACCTGAACAGGACAGAGTAATTGGATTCTCCTAAGGGCTGCCAAGCCCTAACACAGGGAGCATCCCATGCCTTTTATGGCCCCATGGCTCAGGATGTGTCTGTTTGTTGGACTGCTGGCTGGTGGCTCTGGTATCATTCAACTTGGTCTTTCTAAGTATCCATGATCATTTTCTGGAAAGAATGTGTTATTGCTTCTGTTTGAAAAGGTTCAAGTTATAAAATGTCTTTCACAACATAGTTCATCTTTAACTGTTAGGTTTCTGACTAGTTTGAGGGTATCCGTCATATAACTGTCATTTTTTGTAAATAAGAGGTTTCTTCCATATATATATATATACACACACTGATTTTGTTGCCATGAATTTTTCAGGTCACCAGTTCGGTGCTGCTTACAGGCAGCCATTCCTTTTTCAAGGAATAAATCAACATTTTGTGAGATACACTTATTTACTTTCTTGCAGAGAGTTAGATGAGAAGAGCAGCCTGATAGCTTTGCTTAACATAAATACTGGAAACTTAGCACCTGGCTTTAGCCTGACAGTTAAAGCTGCATACCACTTTTGTTGCACATCATACACCCCTCTCCCAAGATTCCTGTCTATCTCTACACTGTTTGCTATCAAATAAAGGCAGAAATGCCAAGAGAAATATTCTTTAAAAAAACAGCCAGGCTTGCTGTTTTTCCCCTTGATAGGAACTATTTCTTTAAAGCTCTAAAATAAGTGAAAAGAGTTAGTAAAAAAAGTTTCATTAAATAGGTATGGATATGAAGTTGGTAAGGATCTGGGCACACAGGGATCAGAGTGTAGTAGGCAGTCTGAACAATAACATTATGCTTTGAGTCAGACTCAGACACGCGGTTATCTCTGCCGCACATGATTTCCATTCAATTAAACTGGGTTATTGAACTGTGAACAGAGTACCTGTCAGTGCTGCTTATCTTCTAATTCTCTCTCATTCCCTCTCACTATCTCCCCTCTGCATCTTTTAATCCCCTCCTCACTTTTTCCTCTAGTGGAGAGTCTGGTGCTGGGAAGACGGAGAACACCAAGAAGGTCATCCAGTATCTGGCTGTCGTGGCCTCCTCACATAAAGGGAAGAAGGACAGCAGTGCTGTAAGTATCTGTGTGAAAAGAGATCATGTTGTATTAAAAGTTAGGATCTGTCAGCCAGTTCCCTCACTCTTCAACATGTAGGAAACTGCCCAGTTTAATCCTGTATATCGCCATTTCCTCCAAATAGCAACAATCAGGATCACAGTTTGCCTACGTGAGTAAAGGGGAATGCCTGGAGTGTGTTTTTGTGTGTATTGTTTGTGTGTGTGTTCCTTCCTTAGGGTAGAAAAGTGCATGAAGAAAGTGTCACTGAGTTACCCAAAACTATTGTTGTCTGTTTTTATGGATTGTTATTACACCAAGGGTCAAGATCCCAAATCTTACTGTTCTTGAGTTAGAAGGTGTTTACCCTAACATTCGCCATTTCTGTATCTTATCCGACAACAGTTGATTTAGACTGCATGACCATCATCATACTGTAGTACTGTCTCGCAGTCACTTTTCAAATCTGCCGAATGTTCAGTGAAGGATGTGTAGTGTTTTGTACTCCTGAACTGGTTCATCGTGTTGAGTTTTGTGTCATCCATTTCCTTATGAACACCCTTTCACTGCCAGGGGAGATGAGATTGGAGCCTCCCTGGCAGTGACAGGGTCTCTCACAGATCAACGAGCACAGTGTGAGCATGCCCATGTCCTGTTCTGATCTATTAAGCACCGACTTCCCCACCCTTCCTCTCCATTCCCTCCCCTCCTCCTTGTCCCCTCACCTGCCATTTGACCTGCGGTGCGCCGTTGGTTGTTTTTTAACAACACTTCAGGATGAGTAAGATGGCACCCAAGGCTCCTGACTAGACATTGATGGTTTGTGGTGTTGCTCTGGCGTTGGTGTGGGTATCGGAAGGATTCATTTGTGGGACAAAGCAATGTTTTCCTTTCGCCATTGACCCCACTCAGCCTCAGGGTCTCTGCCCCAGAGGAAACGCTGTACAGTACACTGTCCTCAGTAGGACTTTAAGACTCCTACGGACCTAGTGACCTAGCGACCTAGTGCGAACAGAAATAGCGTTGGGTCTATCTCTTTTCTCTGCTCTCACCTTCTCTCTTCCTCAGGCACTATTTTGACTCAACCAATTGCTCATTAGCTATGTGCTTGAGCGTTTTATTTAAACACTGTCTTAAGAACAATCCTCCCCATCAGCTCTCTTTTGCTTTCTTGCCATTTTGCTTTGCTCTATTTCTCTTTTCTCTCCTTTCTTTTCCCCAGTGACTTAAATGAACAAGACCCTCCTCTCTGCTCTGCCAACTCTGAACTGCACCTCTTCAGCTGGTCTGTATCTTTCCTGTTTTTCCTTAAACATTTAAAACAGATAGACTTTTATTGACTCTAATAGACTTTTTTTGAGAAATGACTGCCTTGTTTTTTTAAATGTACCATCTAGAGTAAGAACTCAAAATCAAACTCAGTGAAGTTAGCAGGTCTGAACATGGTCATCATTAAGCTTCATTGTTCTCATCCCACCGTCGCCATTTTTTAATCACAATATTAACACAAGTCATGCCCCTCTCCTCTTTATGGCTTTAGCTCATTTACAGGGTAGGTGAAGGGTGTGTTTTTAAGCGAGAATATTTAAGGTAGAGATCTACAGCACCTGACCTTGATGCTAGGCCGACATGGACCCCTTTGATCAGGTGGATTAGCTGGATGCAGAGTGACGGGGTGACTGCCTCATTTACTGACCATCACCCAGCCCAACCCACCAGTCTGCAGGCTCTGCAGTCACGCTGGAAGCAAATCGCATCTCCAGAAGGCTGTTTGTGAATCCGAAGCATTTTAGTTTTTGACACATTGAATGCAAATACTTTTGGCAGAATTCATCAAAGGTTTTTCAATGTTAACATTATTAAGATGCCTCGTCTGACCCATCATATCTCACTCTTCCATCTCTCTCCCTGTTTCCACATCAGCGACAGCAGCTTCTCCTCATTTTAACCCTTTCTCTCAAAACTGATGGAGATGTCTTTAGGCCATGTGTCTGTGTAACAGAATGTACTGAATAAAGTCAAAGAGGATTCGTGTGGAATTATATTGTCATATTACAGCTACCTACAGATTTACAGCAATTTTATTGATCACTAAGGAGTTGAGTTATTTTTTGAGCCAATCAAGTCCTTAATTTTGTTGTTAACACATCAGTGATAATACTCTGATAAACCTTCCCCAACCCATATCCACCCTGAACCATTTCATCCCCACCAATCACCACCCACTGCACCCCACCTCCAGCAACCAATCAGTGTATGATAGTGATGTTTCTGTATACCACTGTTGTCACTAGGGGGAGCTGGAGAAGCAGCTCCTGCAGGCCAATCCCATCCTGGAGGCCTTCGGAAATGCCAAGACCATCAAAAATGACAACTCGTCCCGATTTGTGAGTTTGCCATTTTCAGAAGTACTTTTTATGTTTTGTTTCTGATGTAATTCTTTAGAGCATTTTTTGTCAACCACAGCATTTCATCCTGTAACGTCTTCCTTCCTTATCTCTCTCACAGGGTAAATTCATCCGTATTAACTTTGATGTGACCGGCTACATCGTTGGAGCCAACGTTGAGACTTGTATCCTGTCTGTTTCTCTTGCTCTGGGAAGACAGATTGTGTTAAGGCAAATGCACATTTGTTCAATTCAAAGGCCTTAAGAAGGATATCTCACATTTAGGATCGTTCAGTATCACTTCTAATCCAAGATGTGATTTTCTTTTTTTGCTTCTAAACATTTTCTTCAACTTTACTTACTTTACATTTTGTTTGACATTTACAATACTATCGAAGGCACTTATAAAATATGTTTTAAGATATATAATTTAGATATGTTATTCAAAGCTGTTAACATACCACATTTAAATTTAGATTATTGTTCTTTATCTGTCTTTTTTATCGTATTATTCTGTTATTAGACAAAAAAATGCATTACACACGGTTCCTAACATCGGGGCTAAACACAGGTTTATTTGCTAAACCCTCCTCGGTGCCGAATTTATTCTTTAACAGCTGAAACTCTCAGACCTGCTGGAGAAGTCTCGTTGTATCAGACAAGCAAAGACAGAAAGAGCTTTTCACATCTTCTACTACATGATTGCTGGTGCCCAGGGCAAACTGCGTGGTGAGTCAAAACATGCTTTTCTCTGTTCCATAAACTCAGTAATATTTCATCCTGCTGAACAGTTACTGCAGATGAATTGACCAAATGTAGTACATCATCACTGTCAAACTCACAGAAGATTAATCAGCCATTCACAAACTGCTTAACGTTGTTGTTTTTTTCAGAGGAGCTTCTTCTTGAGCCCTTCAGTAATTACCGCTTCCTGAGTGCGGGTCACGTTCAGCTTCCCGGCTCATCAGACGATGAGATGTATGAAGAGACCATGGAGGCCATGAACATCATGGGCCTCACCGAAGAGGAGAGAATCGGTATCAGCGATAACTCTGATCTTAACTTGGCGAGAGTAGGATAGGCTGTTTGGAGGTGCCACTGCTGTTTCTCTTTGATGCTAACTGTCATGTTTCCATGTTGCAGATATCTTGAAGGTGTGCTCCACAGTCATGCAGCTGGGAAACATTGAGTTCAAGAAAGAGAGGAATCAGGAGCAGGCCACTATGCCAGACAACACAGGTCAGACACCACAACTTTTCTCTATTAGAAACGTGTTACCATGTGGTATCAACTTTTACCAATTTCACAAACTACAATATACAATTCACATCAAGTTATTTTTATTTACAGCAGTGAAAGAAAATAACAGTACAAAAATCACTCATTGTGTTAAGTGTAAGTTAAGTGTACCTACATATTTCTTTTTTAGCGGCCCAGAAGGTGTGTCACCTGCAGGGCATCAATGTGACAGACTTTACCCGTGCCATCCTCACCCCTCGAATCAAAGTGGGCAGAGAGGTGGTGCAGAAGGCACAGACCAAAGAGCAGGTACTACAGGGAGTGAACATAAGTGCCATAAGAACCAAACAAGCAATAAAACAAATACCGTATTTAATGATCACTTCCCAACCCTGTCATATGGATATTTTCTGTTAATGTGTATTTGTTAGGCTGACTTTGCTGTTGAAGCCCTGGCTAAAGCTGTGTTTGAGCGACTGTTCCGCTGGATCCTGGGCCGAGTCAACAAGGCCCTGGACAAGACCAAACGCCAGGGAGCCTCCTTCCTGGGAATCCTCGACATCGCCGGCTTTGAGATCTTTGAGGTATAGACATGGAACAAATGAGCTGTTGTGTAGCTTATAAAAACACACAGACATTTTCATGTATTATATGTTTCTTCAGTCCCGTTTTTTGGTTGTTGCAGGACAACTCCTTTGAGCAGCTGTGCATCAACTACACCAATGAGAAGCTGCAGCAGCTCTTCAACCACACCATGTTCATCCTGGAGCAAGAGGAGTACCAGAGGGAGGGCATCGAGTGGAACTTCATTGACTTCGGCCTCGACCTGCAGCCCTGCATTGAGCTCATCGAGAGGCCAGTGAGTGGCCTTGAGACAATAAAAGCACAATGTTATTTAAATCTACTTCATTCATCTCATTCTCCTGTCTGGCGCAGATATTTTGTGATTTAGTATGATGTTTCTTAATTGAAATATTCATCAAACTTAATCCTAATCACTGTATATTGTCTGCAGAACAACCCTCCAGGCGTCCTGGCCCTGCTGGATGAAGAGTGCTGGTTCCCCAAAGCCACCGATGTCTCCTTTGTGGAAAAACTCAGTAACACACAAGGGAACCACGTGAAATTTGCCAAACCTAAACAGCTCAAAGACAAGACAGAGTTTTCTCTTTTCCATTACGCTGGGAGGGTGAGTATGGGGGAGGTGTATAATACGATAAAAGCATGATATGGTTGCCCCCAGTAGAGGGCATACATTTCTCATACTCTGTTGATGATTGAAAACAATTTTGCTTTGAAGCTGATTACATTGATGTTGTTTTGTTTATAGGTGGACTATAACGCCACAGCCTGGTTGACAAAGAACATGGACCCTCTAAATGACAACGTCACAGCGCTGCTCAACAACTCCTCCAGCCAGTTTGTGCAAGACCTCTGGAAAGATGGTGAGATGTCTGGCTTTGCTGGTTTTAGCCAAACATAGCTTATCAATCAAAACTGTTGACTAACATACTAAATTAAAGAATTAAAGATTTCAGTGCAGTGATACTGATGAATTTTGATTTTGGATAATTAACACTGCAGCTGTCCTTAAATCTGGATTCTCTCATTCAGTTGAAACATTTGCACGGAAATTATACACATTACAAACCAAACCCATTCAATCCAGCACACTTGAACCATTTTCTGTTGAGTGAATACACTGTTTTCACATTAACATAATGATGTGTTGTCTATTTCAGCGGACAGAGTGGTGGGTCTTGACACAATAGCCAAGATGACAGACAGCTCCATGCCGAGCGCCTCAAAGACCAAGAAGGGAATGTTCCGCACCGTGGGACAGCTGTACAAGGAGTCTCTGGCCAAACTTATGACCACACTGCACAACACCCAGCCCAACTTCGTCAGATGCATCATTCCCAACCACGAGAAGAGGGTAAAGAAAAGTACAATGACAATATCACTAGTAACTTATTGCAAAGCATGCAGTCTATTTTACACAGTGAGGAAAAAAGTCAGCATCTTAGATGATGAAATAATAGTCTGTTTGCCCAGTCATATTGTGGAAGAGGAGGGCAGCTGTCACCTGTCTGAATGTGTTGGCATCTGTGGTAGATTGGTGATCTGTCCACGGTGCACTTTCTAGCTCCCTGTAACCCTAAAGGATAACAAGTTCAACAATGGATGTATATTTTAAAATAAAAAAAATACAAATCCAGCCCTTTCTTCTATTGCCTCATGGCACAATCAAACTGATATTTGTGTTAATTTTACATCAACAGTGTAACATAAAATCCACATAATGCAGTAACCATTTAGTATTGAGTGATATATGTGTATTTTCTTTATAAAACCCAATGTAATAAGATTAAAATCCCATTCTCCTCAGGCTGGGAAGCTGGACGCTCACCTGGTCCTGGAGCAGCTGAGGTGTAACGGTGTGTTGGAGGGGATCAGAATCTGCCGACAAGGATTTCCCAACAGAATCGTCTTCCAGGAGTTCCGCCAGCGGTTAGTTGGATCTGAGGAGATTCACAGACTTATAAAGTGTTACAAGACTTTATTATATTTCTGTAAACCTTTCTCGCCATACAAAGCATCTCTCTCATTGTCTCTTTCCTGTCTCATAGTTATGAGATCCTGGCTGCTAATGCTATCCCCAAAGGTTTCATGGATGGCAAACAAGCCTGCTGCCTCATGGTAAAAACATAAGATCAAAATTCCCGTCTATTGAAATTTACATTCATTCAGAAGGTTTCATACCTTGTGTGAGCCTCCTTATTCTTACTGATCTCCTGTCTGTTTAGATCAAGCATCTGGACTTGGACCCCAACCTGTACAGGATTGGACAGAGTAAGATCTTCTTCCGCACAGGAGTGCTGGCCCAGCTGGAGGAGGAGAGGGATCTGAAGATCACTGTGGTCATCATCGCTTTCCAGTCCCAGGCTAGAGGCTTCCTGGCCAGAAAGTATGAATACACAAGCCTCCCCTCACATACTTCACCCTCTAATAAATTGTTCTGTCTGTGTTACGCTGTTCACAAGTTAGGTATATCTTATGATGTTTAATCTTTTCGACAGTATTTTGGCATTTTTTATTTAACAGTAGAAATAGGCTTTCATAACGTTTTTGTAGTATTTTGCTGTAAATTAGAAACATGTTGCTTTATAATACACATGATATATTGGTTTCACTGATGTATTTTTAAAGGGCATTTGCCAAGAGGCAACAGCAACTCACAGCCATGAAAGTGATCCAGAGGAACTGTGCTGCCTACCTCAAACTAAGGAACTGGCAATGGTGGAGGCTCTTCACAAAGGTCAGTTCATCATTCTGCATAGTAATGCAACACAATCACAGTACAACTATTTTAATTTTAATAAATTGGTAGAATGAATTCTTCATGCACTAAATTACAAACTTAGCCTTACATTACCCTTTTTTATTTTTTAAATGTGACAATGCCCATCTTTCTAAACCACAGGTCAAGCCTCTGCTGCAAGTGACCCGACAGGAGGAGGAGATGGGTCTGAAGGAGGAAGAGCTGACAAGAGCCAAAGAAGTTGCTATAAAGTTTGAATCTGAGCTGAAGGAAATCTCATTGAAACATACATCGGTAAAGGATGAAATCTGCGCCAATGACACAAACACATTTCTAAACTTTCTTTTGCTGTCATTGGATATGTCACAGTCATTTAAAACTGTGTCAAATACAAATTGTATGTACTAATTGTATGTACTACTTGTATGTACTTTAAGTGTTTACATTTATACATGAGTGAAACCAAGCCAATTAGAATAAGCTCCTGGTAAAGGTCTGCTTGGAATCTACTGACAATAAACCCCATTTTATCTGGTCTGTCTGCCTCAGGTTTTGGAGGAGAGGAACGCCCTGCAGGAGCAGCTTCAAGCTGAGACAGAGCTGTATGCCGAGGCTGAGGAGATGAGAGTTCGTCTGGCGGCAAAGAAGCAGGAGTTGGAGGAAATTCTCCATGAGATGGAGGCGAGACTGGATGAAGAGGAAGAACGTGCTCAGGCGCTGTTAGTGGATAAGAAGAAGATGCAACAGCAGATGCAGGTATACACATCTGTTTCTTGTTCATAAGTTATTGTTTTCTGTAGCTGTTGTATAGATGAGGAGCTTCATGCTCATCTATGTATGTGATAATGTGAGGAAATAGCAGCAGAAACTGAAGCTGGAGTATTCATTTTGTAGGAATTGGAAGAACATTTGGAGGAGGAGGAAGATGCCCGTCAAAAGCTGCAGCTGGAGAAGGTTACCTGTGAGGGGAAGGTAAAAAAGCTGGAAGACGACATCTTAGTGATGGAGGACCACAACAACAAGCTGCTGAAGGTATGCATGGACAAACAGCATTTATCAGAGACTCTTATATCGGTCAGTCACATTAATAGTGTTACCGCATCAAAAGGAGAAAGTGGATTTTGGCAAATAGATAACCTACTCTGTGTTTCGTAGGAGAGGAAGCTGATGGAGGAGAGGATTGCTGACTTTAGTTCCAACCTGGCAGAGGAAGAGGAGAAGTCAAAGAATCTCACCAAGCTCAAAAATAAACATGAGTCCATGATCTCTGAACTAGAGGGTAATCATCTGTTATGGATTGGCATGCATTAATATCCTCAAAACCATTATGTCACAACCGGAGCCAAACATTTCTTTTGCTTATTGTTATCTCTCTGCTGTACTTATAGTACGCTTGAAAAAGGAAGAGAAGGGTCGACAGGAGCTGGATAAGGCTAAGCGTAAGTTGGAAGCAGAGTCAAATGACATGCAAGAGCAGATAGCCGACCTGCATGCCCAGATCGCTGACCTCAAAGCCCAGCTCGCAAAAAAAGAGGAGGAGTTACAGAACGCCTTGGCCAGGTAAAGTCCTGAGAAGTACCCATTCACAGATCGTATCTTCAATATACCTGAATCTTCAAAGCCCATTAACTCAATACATCTGACTGAGGCAGAGTAGCCCCTCATAAATACCACATCGACTTTTAACTTCATGGAGGATTCATTTCGATCATGCTTACATATATCCCCCTCAATGCACTCTTCTTCCTCTCAGGTTAGAAGATGAGACAGCTCAGAAGAACAACGCTCTGAAGAAGATCAGAGAGCTGGAGGGACACATCTCCGACCTGCAAGAGGACCTGGACTCTGAGCGGGCGGCTAGGAACAAAGCAGAGAAGATCAAACGGGACCTCGGGGAGGAGCTGGAGGCCCTCAAGTCTGAGCTAGAGGACACTTTGGACACCACTGCCACACAGCAGGAACTAAGGTTGGCCATACCAACACTAACATATGCAAATATAACAATATAAAGTTATTACACATTAAGAATGTGTGGGTGGCACAATACATAGATGAACAACACTGCAAGAATCTAAATATTGCCTTGTTCTTAGAATGCTTGTGTACAATAGAGGTGTAAGACATAAGTGATAGCTCATATTAGTAAAATAAACAAACATCTGCATGATCCATCCATCCAGGGCCAAACGTGAGCAGGAGGTGAACCTGCTGAAGAAAGCCATCGATGACGAGAACCGGACCCATGAGGCCCAGATACAGGAGATGAGACAGAAAAACACCCAGGTTGTGGAGGAGCTCACAGAGCAGCTGGAGCAGTCCAAACGAGTAGGCCTGCATCATTTCATACAGAGTTTTAAACATTTAGCTTGTTTATACACAGGTTATTGATCTTGTGTTTTCTCTCTTCTGCTCAGGTGAAATCAAACCTGGACAAGGCTAAACAAGCTCTGGAGAAGGAGACATCGGAACTAACCATGGAGGTGCGCTCGCTCACCCAGGCCAAACAAGATGGGGAGAACAAGAGGAAGAAGTTGGAAGGTCAGGTGACAGATCTGCAGTCACGCTTCACCGACAGTGAGAAGCAGAAGGCCGAGCTGGGAGAGCGCTGCTCTAAGATCACAGTAAATGACTTTTACTAGTTATATCAGTACTATACATAAAAAAGTGTGCATTTTTAATAGCTACCACACTGATATGCTGAAAAGTAAAGTCCCAGAAACCTCATTGTTGTCTTCATACAGGTTGAACTGGAGAGTGTGACAAACCTACTGAATGAAGCAGAGGGTAAGAACATCAAACTGAGCAAAGATGTTTGCAGCCTTACCTCCCAACTGCAAGACTCACAGGTAACTGGACTTTTAGCAGAAGTGTTTGAGCTGAAACAATATCTACATGTTACCTTTACTGTGACAATGAACTACGCTACATAATGCTTACTGACAATAGGTCACAACTTAAGCATTGACATTTGACTTGGTGTGCTGCTACAGGAACTGCTGGCTGAGGAGACGCGTCAGAAACTGCAGTTCTCCACAAAGCTGCGGCAAGCGGAAGACGACAAGAATAGCTTGCAGGAGCAGCTTGAAGAGGAGATGGAGGCCAAAAGGAACATGGAGAGACACGTGTCCACCCTCAACATCCAGGTCAGAGTTCAAACAAGGGGTCGCTAATTCACAGGTTCATCTATAATTCGGAGGTGAAATCATAAAGAAAATACCATGGAAAGAAAATAAGTTAGACATTAAAGAGAGATTTCAATGTTATTTTACTGTACACGAGATGCAAGTGGGAGGTCTTAAGAGGTTAGTGTGGACACTGGACGATGAACAAACCCTCAAAACAAGAGGTAGACTTTATTGTCTTAATTTGGGTCTTAACACAGCCTTCTTCCCTCCACAGTTGTCAGATTCAAAGAAGAAGCTAGACGAAATGACTGGAAACATCGAGCTGCTGGAAGAAGGTAAGAAGCGTCTGCAGAGAGACTTGGAGGCAGCGAACACCCAGTTTGAGGAGAAGGCCTCTGCATTTGACAAGTTGGAGAAGACCAAAAACCGTCTGCAGCAGGAGCTGGAGGACACGCTGATGGACCTGGACAACCAGAGACAGAATGTATCCAACCTGGAGAAGAAGCAGAAGAAGTTTGACCAGGTCAGTTAAATCATAAAACCAGTAACACCAAGATAACTGCTGGAACACACACACATAATAAGAATAATTAATTACACATTGCAACCTTAAAATTGACTATAATTACTGTTACCTAAAAAAGTAATCTGCGGCACTATTAGTTACATTACTTTAGCAATACACCCTAGAACATTATCGATGGTTTCCGTCTTCTCTGGTCTCTAGATGCTGGCCGAGGAAAAGAGTATCTCCAGTAAATATGCTGATGAGAGAGACCGAGCTGAAGCTGAGGCCAGAGAGAAGGAGACCAAGGCTCTGTCCCTGACCAGAGCTCTGGAAGAGGCCCAGGGTTCAAGAGAGGAGCTGGAGAGAGCCAACAAGGCCCTGAGGATGGAGATGGAGGACCTGATCAGCTCTAAGGATGATGTGGGGAAAAACGTAAGTGCTCATCACTCAATCACTGAATGTGAAATATTTAGGCTGACAGCCGATGGTTTGACTGGTCTCATTTCTTCATGCTATTTTCACCTTAATATAGTAGTTAATATAGCTATGTATTGATGGCAGGTCCACGAGCTGGAGAAGTCCAAACGCGGCCTGGAGGCCCAAGTGGAAGAGATGAAGACCCAGCTGGAGGAGCTGGAGGACGAGCTGCAGGCGGCTGAGGATGCCAAGCTGCGTCTGGAGGTCAACATGCAGGCCCTGAAGGCCCAGTTCGAGAGGGACATCCAGGGACGAGATGAGATGGGAGAGGAGAAGAAGAGACAGCTTGTCAAGCAGGTAAAGAAAAATATCTTGTCCTCCAAATGAAAGTATGTGATCTGATCCACCATCAGGGAATGTCACCGCGGCTGCATCAGTAGTCTAAGCAACGATGCATTCTAACTGCAGGTCCGCGAGTTGGAGACAGAGTTGGAGGATGAACGTAAGCAGAGGACCCTGGCAGCAGCAGCCAAGAAGAAGTTGGAGACAGACATGAAAGATATGGAGGGACAGATCGAGACGACCAGTAAGGGACGGGATGAGGCCATCAAACAGCTCCGCAAGCTCCAGGTGAGAGTGGAAGGATGGATGAAATGCACCAGCAGGTTGTCTTAACACTGCAATTTGATTAAGGATTTTATTGAATCTGATTTTAGATGCACAGATGCTTTTATCATTTTCCTCTTTTTGTGAATATGTGATTATTTTGTGTTTAAATGCTCTGGTCGGAAATATGTGGTAACATCAAACTGATTAAAACTGATTTTCTTTACATGGGAATAATACCACCACCAAAGAATATGCAATAGAAGAAAGATTATGAGGATTTTTAAATTTAATTTAATTTAATACAGGCAAATATGATGAAAATACATTATAACCTCACAAAAAAACATTAAAAAAGACAGAATACAAATAATAATAGAATCCCTTCAGTAATTCAAATAATGTACTGTATGTAATAAAACAGAAATGGGGTGTTTACATAGAGCATTGCATTAACAAGCAGGTCAACGCTCTGGCTAGTACTGTACTGTAAGAATACCTGGTAAATAAATCACATTATGATCCTCATCTTATAGCTGTTTCTCTTCCTCCCACCAGGCCCAGATGAAGGACTACCAGAGGGAGTTGGATGACGCCCGCGCTGCCAGAGAGGAGGTGCTGACTACCGCAAAGGAGAGTGAGAAGAAGGCCAAGGGTCTGGAGGCTGAGCTCATGCAGCTACAGGAGGTAACACATTAGATTCCAAACAAGGCAGCAAATTGTTTCAGGGCAGAGGCTTGAAATAAAGAAGTCATCTGTAATATGTTCCTAGGATCTGGCTGCAGCTGACAGGGCACGGAAGCAGGCGGAGGCCGAAAGAGACGAGCTGTCTGATGAGCTGGCCAGCAACTCCTCTGGAAAGTGGGTGGAGATTTCACTCTGTTGCTTTGTCTGTGGAATGAACGCAGAAGACAAGTGATGGTTACATCTGTTTTCTGCTGTGCTCCTTGTGTGCAGGTCAGCCTTGGCAGATGAGAAACGTCGTCTGGAAGCTAAGATCTCCCAGCTAGAGGAGGAGTTGGAGGAAGAGCAGAGCAACATGGAGATCCTCAACGACAGGCTGAGGAAGAGCACACAGCAGGTGGCCAGACAGCAGCAGCTACCTGAGTCATTAAAGGGCTCAAAAAGATGCAGAAGTCTCATCCTTCTCTTTGCATGCATTCCCTCCACAGGCGGATCAGCTGAACATCGAGCTGCAGACGGAGCGCACCACCTCCCAGAAGAACGAGAGCGCTCGGCAGCAGATGGAGCGCCAGAATAAGGAGCTGAAGGCCAAGCTCCAGGAGATGGAAAACCAGGTCAAGTCCAAGTTCAAGTCCTCTATCTCAGCCTTGGAGGCTAAAGTGGCAATGCTGGAGGAGCAGCTGGAGCAGGAGAACAGGTCAGGGACATAGATTCAGCCAAGATGATGTCTGATGAAATTGTTTTATTAAATGGTTTGTCATTACACTCACGACATAACACCATGGCCAAAGGACATATCCATAAAACTAAGATGATTATTGTGTCCTAAACACACTTGAATATTCATGGTTCACTTTGAATAAACAGTGCTTTACAGTTCCGTTATTACAGTTATCGTTTCTATTTTTCACCTGAGGCAGTTTATCTACATTTATTTCAGTTATACTTGTGTTCCTCTCTGAACTCCTTTGTCCTCTCTCAGGGAGAAGCAGGCATCTGCGAAGAGTATGCGCCAGAAGGACAAGAAGCTCAAGGACCTGGTGATTCAGGTGGAAGACGAAAGGAAACAGGCAGAGCAGTACAAAGACCAGGTACGATCACTTAACATGCTTAAACCCAAGTCTGTACAGTTTTGTGTGTCCATATATGTGAGTGGATGGATATTTGGAGTCCAGTGCACAGGGTTGGTTAGTTGGGATGGCCTACCAAGTTTGTATGTTTCCTCTGTTGGCTCACCAGGCGGAAAAGTCAAATACCCGCATGAAGCAGCTGAAGCGGCAGCTAGAGGAGTCGGAGGAGGAGTCTCAGCGCGCTACGGCCGCCCGCAGGAAGCTGCAGCGGGAGCTGGATGAAGCTACCGAGGCCAGCGACACCATGAGCCGCGAGATCAACTCTCTCAAGAGCAAACTCAGGTAGGACAAAGTGACAAAGAGTCTGTCTGTCATTCTTTCTTCTTTAATTGGCAGTTTTTTTCTGTTTGTTTATATGTCTGTGTATGAGTCAAGTTGCATATTATGCATCTTTGTACATAAAATAAATCAACTCAAATAGTTACCTGTGTTCAGGTCAGCTACATTTAAGTGCTAAAGAGCACATTGTCACTACTGTTGTCTTTAAAGGGTTCTAAACACATTTAAGGCATTACAATTTTAGTAGAATTTAGAGTTTAGTTTAGTGGCCTTACTGAGCAAAAGCGAAACAATGGTGTTCATCTCTATTCCAGAGGCAACCCTGAACCCAAGGAGTAACACAGCAGGTACCGCTGCACCTAATAGTTACGCCATCATCACCATTTCTTATTAACTTACCATAACTTGTCATTCCCCCATGCACACCCTAATGCTATCATTTCTTTCATTGAGCCTAACTGAGAGAAATATGGTTCATCAGCTACCTTAATTTCCTTAGAAAAACTAAAATATTAGGTAGAAGTTGAGCACCAATTCTTAACTGGGGGCCATGTTTTTCTCAGTGCTTGGTTTAATTGCCATAAACCAAACTCATTTTCCTGAGCCAGGAGTCAAATGAGTTACAAAAAAAATAACCAGCGTGCTTACCCTGTAACCAAAGCACAGCCTACATTCTGTGTTTCATCAACACCCCGACTGGTTTCAAACCAACCTTAACCAGCTTGGAAACTGTCACATAAGCACTTCTCTCACTCTGGGGGTATGTTTCTGTGTTTGTATCTCTGTCTCGTGTCTATCTCTGTGGTATTTTAGGCGTGGAAATGAGCCCTCCTTTGGCAGCACAACTCGCCGTATGGGCGGAGGCCGAAGGGTGGTCGAGGATGCCTCAGAGGAGGAGGCCGACTCCCAAAGCGACTTCAATGGAACCAAGTCTGCAGAGTGAGGACGTCAATTAATCAGATATACCTACCAGGGCACAGTCTGCCACTTTAACAGAGAATAACTTCAAAGCCTGTTATGCTATCAAGTTCTTTCATATCACTTCAACATATATATATATTTTCTCCAACTTCAAATAGTGTACTGATCTATTGTCTTGTTTCAGAGCACCTTTTCTTGACACACAATAACCAGAAGGACTTGATATCAACTAGAGGAGTTGTTTTGGTGGCTCTGCTGATGTGTGATTTGCTGTTCCTTTTATTTTTTTTAAGTTACACTGTTTTGTAGTGCACTGAATTCCTTCTTATGCAAGGTTTTGTACACAAACATAGGTGCCTCTAATTACCACGCTAAGGCCGGCCACAGACTGGATGCGTCGCATGAGCGTGTCAGCTGCGTGGCGTGTCCGTCAGATACGTTTCTGGTGTGCAAAGACAAAACGCCACGCAGCCGCCACGGAGCCGCCACGCAACTGACACGCAACAGAAACGCCACGCTCACGCCACGCAACAGAAACGCCACGCTCACGCCACGCATCCAGTCTGTCACCGGCCTAAGCTGCCAGCAAAACCTCGGGTCTCCACAATAAGTCACAACTTAATGCAGAGACATCATGTAAATCTACGGATCTGTAACTATTACCAACGACTGTCGTCCTGTTGCCTGTGACTGCTGTTAAGTGTTTTCAGAGCAGCACTGAAGTGGATTGGATATGCGGAAAGATATTTCTGTACTTCGTCTGCATCCAGTCAGTGCTGTTGTTTGTACCCCAGAGAACAAATATTTAGCTGTTAAACATTTTCTAAAGTCACCGTTTTATATTATTTGCACCTTTCTTGTGCCCAATTTATGTTTAGATTACTTTTTAGGTCGGATAAGGTTTAGGGTTGCCTTAACTATAAAATCATGAGCCAGATTTCAGTATTGGGCATCTTAACTCCCCCCCCCCCCCCCCCCTTCAGTCCTGATTTACTGTACATGTTCAATAAACCCCGATCACCCTAAACCAACTTATTCTCATTTGATCATGTTATATGTAATCAACTGATGTTTACATGACACCAATCGTATCTATTAACTGTTGAACCACCTGCACAAGAAATAAAGAAAAAAAAAAATATTGATTTTCTCCTTTTAATGTTTCAGTCTTTGTCAGTAACTTCAAAGATCATCAGAACATTTTTCTCATCTGTTCAGTTCAATAGAAAAACAACTGCAAACCAACAGGATAAAAGTTAGGTATAGTACCTCAGGCACATACAGTTAAAAGTCCAAATACAGAAGCAGTTGCAGAGGTGCTGTATACAACACCAGTACACAGTGGTCGTGGATTACAGTTAGTTAGCTCATGTTAGTTCAAGGACAGGTTAAACAGCAAAGAGGAGCAGGAAATCCCGTTCTCATATGTACATATTAACCACAAGTTAACTCTACACATACTGTAGGCTACACTGCAAAATACAGTGATGACCGTGATATTTAGATATGTACTGTAATATTTGCTCGATGAGCTGCTGGATGGCAGTAGTGACTGCTCCAGATTAACCAGAAACATTTCAGGGAAAAGCAAAAATGTCACATTAAATCACTTTATTTTCTCATTTACAATATCTCTTACTAAAAGGCAGGTAAAGGGTATTCAATATAGGCTCTATCTACCTACACAAATATACTATGAACTGTGCTTATCTTTGACCTGTTAAAATCTATTATTGCTTGGTACTTTTCCTCATTCACCCACCATATAACTCTTGATGCAGACACTAGGTCTCACACCTATTAGGGAATTATATCTATACATTCAGTAGTGAACATGTGCCGATCTATCTCCTACAGTCAACTTTAAATCAGTATAAAAGTTATTGGTAACACTAGATCATAAATCTGCAGCATGACAGTTGAACATCTCATCTCTGAGGCAGAAAACCTATTCCTATACTTCACATTCATAAACCTTGCAATAAAGAAAAAAAGAGTCAGCAAAACAAGTCTGTGCAATGGCAGGAAGGAGGGGATAGAAAGAATTCAGGGTCAAACTGAATACCATGTGACATTAAACTAGCCTGAAGGGAAGTGACATCATCTAATTCCTAGACACCTGGAAGCACGAGGAATAGACAACCCACTTCCTTTATTTGAACGATCACAGTCAGCAAAGCAAAGGCCAACAAACTCAAGAGGTAATAACATTGATGAAGGCAGCGAAGGCTAAAATGCTGACACCAGTTCCTGGCAGCAACCATAACGTTTTTGTAGCGGTGGAAAATATTGAGTCTCTTCTAGACAACAAATATTTCGGGGTTCAGCTTGGGAAAAATCATTTTAAACCATCTTTTTACCCGGCAATATCTAGCTCCCTCCACAACAGACGTTCATTGATGCCAGTGTTGTTCAGTGCTACATTATTCGAGCCCATAGTTTCAAGGAAAAACAGACTTGTTTTTGAAATTAACTATATTTTACCATGTTTTTATATCAGATTCAAGGAGAGAGAGAGAGAGAGAGAAACAAACCTAACCCATTACTTTTCTCTTTGATTAGTTTTTCCATTTATCAAAGCTTTGGTTTGGACATGGTCATAAACAATATTTGTACGATCGAATCTTTTTTATTTTATTTTATTTTTTTTATAAATAACACCCCAGGTTCTTGGTCCCTTTATCGGGGTCATATCCAGCGGCTGTTATTAATACCACTGGCTCTCATTCAGATCCCTCATTCATGATCAATGGACAAGTGCAACAACCACCCTAAATGTGTTTTCTGGGAGCAGTAATGCTTTTGATCCACCACAGAGAGCAAATCAGTAGACACAGAAGGATCTTTTTTAGATGCTACCCACCACAGTGTCAAAGATACAGCAGAAGATATAGTGTGAGCAGATGGTTCTCCGTTCCTTGATTTTACACAAGCTGTGGTGCTGCTTCCTTATCAGAGATGTGGTGTGATACTAGCCTGAGGCAGCAGAAGCCCATGCGCGGATTATGTAAGGGAATGGAGCAAGGAGAGAGAGTGGCTTTCTTGTTCAAAATAGTTCAGCAGGGCACGTGGCGACAAGGGAAGACAGCTCAGTTCACAGTCCCCATTGCTGTAGTTTATCAAGGATGGAGAGGGGACAAGGGGGTCGGTGTCAGGTAATTGAAGGAGGAAGGGGCCTCCCCTTCTTTGGCTCTCATAGCAGAATCTTGACCCCTGCCTGCGGAGACTGGGCACCCTGGGAGACGCCTCTCGGAGGAGCTGGTCCAAACTCTAACCGCTTCACTAAACTGCAAGCACATACACTCATGAGCAAACCTCAGATAAAGCCAAGGAAACACTTCTTATTCCCAATATTTGTTGTCTTTACAGACACAAAATAAAACGAGAATTCTAATAAATTCGAAACAAAGCTGATTTTGTAGTTTACATCATGAAATCAACAGTGCAGCACATGTTTAAGTAGACACTCCTTAACCAGAAAAAAACAGACTTCCATATAATAATTGAAAGAACCACAAGAATTTCCAGTTCCAACTGTGCTGCTGTTGTTTTCCTCACCTGTCGTACTGAGGAGGGGGGCTCATGCTGCTAGCTTGGACCTCAGGGCCTCTTTCTAAACCAGGACTACCAGGGCCCGGCGCAAGCGCTGGTCTGCTGACAGACGTGTCGTACACAAAGTCTCGACACGACGCCAACTTTGACTCCAGATTCTGGCAGGAATATGAAGAAAAAAAATAGTCAGTCAGGTCTTACTTGTAGTGATTCTGTTCAGTGATAACACTGTTGTGTACAGCTTGGTGGTTTTATTTTGTAAATCTCTTACTCCAACTTTTCTCAGCAGCTCCCCTACAATGTTGAGTGCAGATATTCTAGCAGATGTTGTAAGCGGAGTCCCTGTTAGACCGTCACCTAAAACAGACCAGATATGAGCAGGTGAACACATAATACGCCAATACGAAGTTGGTATATTCACTTGCACTGTACTTAATAACGTGGGAAAAGTTTTTCTATTTACCTCGTCGGATACTGGAAGCAGGGGGCGTTGCAAATGAGCTGATAGGTTTGGAGGGCGTGACAGGGATGGTTGGGTTACCAGCTGAGGGGCATAGCAGATCTGTGTCTTTGCCGAGGCTGCTGGACGGCCGTCTTTCCTTCTGACGTACAGCCAGCTCCTGACGAAGGTCTAACACAAAACAGGACAAGCAGTCATACTGCGGGTCAGCTGAAGTACAAAAATGAAATTGCACAAACTTGAAACTACCTAAAATAGTTAATCCATAAGTCATGACAGCAAGTGCATACTTAATGGGAACTCAAAAGTGCATTTCCACCACCTGTGTTATCTCCTGTAACACCAAGGCAACACCACAGACTAGCATAGACAAAGATCAAGTTTACTGTTAAAGATACACTTCAGTACCGCCAAATGGCCAGCTGACCGCCGACATGCACATTCTGCACTGGTCCATATTTCTAATCAGCACGTCATGTTAACGGTGATGGATTACCACCCTTTAGCAAGGTTCAAGTGTATGCAAGGTCATTTTCATTCCACTCATTCGGTGTTTTAAACCCCCAACGTCATCTTCCAGGCAGTGCTGCCTGGACGATGATACTAGGATTAGGCAATGGTTGGGGTTAAGGCCTCTACAGACTGACCAGACGGCCGACCCTCGGCAGAACAGGCAGTTGGACTGATCAGTCTCCCAGAGTTGGTCAAAAAAAATGCCTCGGAAGACACCAAAGAGACAAGACGTAATACGTCTCCATAACAGCAGGCGGCGCTAATCTGTATTGTCGCCCAAAAATGAAAACCGGCAGCTGATTGGACGAACGCGTCACGTGGGTCTGGTTTCTCCACGAAATTCAAAGCCAGACTCTCATGGCAGATTGTTCAGAAACAATCTCATATTTTACTAAAATAGTTCACCGAAAACGTGTTTCTGAAAACATTTGAAGCGAGTAATAGGCCGAGCAGTTGCTGAATCTGTCTTCATTTCAGATCGACAAAGCTCAGTTTAAAAGATTTTCGTCAGATTTCGAGAGACTCTAGTCACGCTCGTTCCGCTCCCTTTTTCCGGGTTAGCACTCTACCAATCAGATGGGTCATTTCAGTCTTGACTGCTGGCAGCGCCCGCCCTCCCGATTATGCCCTAACAATCGGCGAAAATGAAGGCCGACGGCCCCTCCAACGGACGACGGCATGTAACACACCAAACAGACTCGAGTCACAGACCTCGCCAGACTGTCCGACGGCCGATTATCTGGTTGGTCTGTAGAGGCCATTAGGTGCCTTGAAGTCGACAGTCGCAGCGCTGCCTTGAAGTCGACGTTGGGGGCTTAAAACACCATCGAGCGGCAATCTGGAGTGTGTGTGTGCGTGCGTGTACCTCTGGCTTCATCCTTCAGCCTCTGAACAGACTCAAGCAGGTTCTCCTTCTCGTCCAACTCGCTTTCAAGAAAGGCATTCCTCTCAATGACATGGTTCATCCGCTGCTCAAAGTCCTCCAGAGACATGATGGTAGCCCTGAGACAAGCAATCAAAGTTAACAACACTGGACAATAGCAATAGCACTAGCAATTATTTTGTCATTTGATGATTAAGCCCATTGGTGAGATGACATTAGCCCTCTCATACTTAGACACTGACCTTTTGGTCCTCTCCAGGTCGTCGTTGGACTGCTCTAGCTCTCGGATGTATTTCTGCAGGTGATCTCTCACTGCAGTGGTTTGTGCCAGATCATCCTCCAGGGTTGAGATGTGCCTAAAAGCATCAGAATGCTGAGCCTCAAATTTCTCCTGCAAACAGCACGCAGACATCAAATTAATTGACAATGGCGATGGCAGCTTTGCAGCGTCAAGACAGACTAATCAATGCCGCTGCCAGCATATTTTAATAAGAGTTTGTGTGTATTTTCATCAGGGTTTGAATTCAAATCCCTCCTTAATGTTCTCTTCCCCATGGAACACTGGACAAAAATAGCAGTCAGATGCCTAACAGCGAGGCAGCAATTTGGTGGCAACGATATTGCCAGACCTATCTCCACAGGCTGCCTGTGGGTGCGTCTCTGTTTTTCTCTGTCACTAATTGGAGCACCAGAGCTCGTGCAGCTCTGTAGGGGCCAAGGCCTATTAATAATCAAGGTGCTCTACCTTTATGCTTTCCAGTTCCATACGGAGTCGGTTGTTGTCTATAAGCAGCTCTTTGTTTCGACCCTCACATTGCTTCAGCTCGGTTTCCAGTTCTGCTTCATAGTCTCGACTCATCTGCTGAAACTCCTGCAGCTCCTCCTGAGCCTCATCAGCCCTGGTGACAAAACACTTGTTAAAAAAATAACTCACTCGCCATGTCGTATAACATGTGTATAGATTATTATACAAGCTAGCTATTAAATAATCTCTAAGGAGTAGTGGTACGGTCTATTAATGTTACCTTCGCTGATGTGCCTCTGCCTGCTCCTTCCAGAAGCCCAGCTCCTCTTGTAGGGATGCAAACTTGTGTGCTGCTGGCTCTACCATGCCTGCTGCTTGGTATCAGGTTGATGGGGATGGGAGACAACTGTAACAACTGTAACGTAAAACATAGTACAGCTTCTAATACTGTCTTCATCTGCCATTCGAGCACAGGCATTCTTACCATTCAAACAACACAACTGTTAATGGTTAGCTTATGCTAACAATGTTCGCTAGCTTTAGTCTACAGCGCTACGCATCTTGGGCTGGGACAAGTAAAAACTACCGGAATATGTTTTTACATTTACTTCTATTAAGTACGAAAAAGTAAAGATGGGAAGTGAACGTGTTAGCTACTTTTGAAAGCAAACAGCGGTGTTGGAAAGTAAATATACCATGGTTAAGCTAATATGGCTAGCTAAGCGACTAATAGCTAGCCAGAATGTGTTATCCCAACACAGTGAAAAACAGAAACCAGGCAGACTCACCCGCATATAAGGGAACGATTAAAACATGCTATAGCTAAGGGAATGTATTTCGAGGTAAGGCTAAGTTAAGTAACATCCGTAATGTGATTACACAAACTAACGTTAATCTCTCATTACGTTAAGACGGTGCTCGACTCACCAACCAAATATAAACGAAGCTTCGGTTCTCGAAAGCCATTGGACAATAGAAATGACGTTGTGAACATATTATCCAATCATATTATTCAACGAACTTGTAGCGGCAGAAGGCGGAGCTCCAGAGCCCAGATACTGAGCTGGCAAAGTGGTCCCCCACCTCCCCCTGTTGACTTGCAATGGTGCAATAATAACAAAGAAGCAATGAATGTAAGTCATCTGATGTTTTCATGCAAGATTGTGGAAGTGGACTTCTGTTTTTCACTCATTTTGTATGTCGTTTCTAAGTAAAGCCTCAATGCACCATAGACTAAGATCAATACACAAACATTTACTTTTTTATGTATCATATTTATTGCAGGGCAGTTATTTGCATTATATTGTAATGTACAAATGTTTTTAGTTTTATGGTCAAGTATTCAGGAGCTCAGTTTATTTGACGAGGACAGTGAAATGGAATTTATTTCACTTGCACTTGGTACATAATGATATAATTGAGAACAACAGTATTTAATTGTATAAGAGCCCCTGGAAGCCTGAAAGGCTTTACCTCTGACAACAATTGATATTGACATTTTATTCCCCTAACAAATATGAATTCATCTTTCAGCCCCTGGTCTTTTTGTTTACTTACAACATGCACATACAGTACACCACCTTGTTGTTAACAGCACATTTAGGCTAAAATAGTCTTCTTGCAGTCCAGACAACGCTGCTCTAGTGGTTCTTATAATACCTAACAATTCATGTTTAACTTTCATTAATCACTACATCTTCTTATTACCTCACCTCAACTATAAATACATCTAAACCCTGCGTTCAGAAACTTCTCTCATTCTAACATAAAGGGCAGGAAGTGGGCTCTTGCAACTGGAAAATTAATGTATAGATTTCAGTCCAAGGAACATGGCTTACATTAAATATTATGATTGGAAGGCATTTAAGATCCTGAGAAAAGTAGCATAGAAAAAGATAGAAACACAGGAATTTCATTTCAGAAAAAAAAAACAAGGTCAGGATCAGCAGCAGATTGCCCCAGACCTGAGACATTTATCCTTGGAGTATTCACATTTACTAAAAATAAGACATCCGAGAGGTAAAATGTCTGTTGGCCAAACTACAGACTGTGTTAATAGATCTTCTCTGATTTGGGAAAACGCTGCTGTCGGTCAATACACCACTAGAAATTAAGATACTGTATATGTAAGTGCACAGGGTTTTCTCACAGTTCTTGTTTTCCATCACAGCAGGGCTTATCCGCTTCAGGCCAGTTATTCAGAAACATCTGAAGGACAATAAAACACATTCAAGGCTAAATCCACCACATAGTCAGTTCATTTCACAGCCTCCATTGGAAGACTAAACATTCTTTCTTACCTCAGAGGAATCATTCCTCGGCTTTATTAGTTTCTTTGTTGTTCTTGCGTGAGCACGTCTTCTTACTGTCTAACACATCAGTCTTCACCTGACCCAGAGTTTGCAGCAGGCACATGGTGTCAAGCCCCTCATCACCAGCCTCTTGCAACAACTCAAGCACCTGTAAATAAGACAAGTGACTTATTTTCCAAAGCAGAAGCAACTGCAAACACAGGTGACATATATTAAAGAGGCCCTATTATGCTTTTTGGGGGGTTTTACCGTCTTTTAGCCTGGTTGACACAGACCCTTAACTGAGAGTGGGTCTGGGAAAGCTTCATTCACAGGCCATTACCAACGGACGCCACTCAAATGCCTCTGGGCGCAACTGGGGCGCAATTGGATAGTCCTTCAACCAATCAGACGGGTGACGTAGCAGCGACAGCGGCATCAACGGGTTGCTGCACTTCGGTGGCCGTTATGTTGAATGTAAACTAGAGCCCGACCGATAAAGGATTTTTAAGGCCGATATCGATACAAATATTTGGTGATTTAAAAATCCGATATTCCGATATATATTTAAAAAAAGAATCCATAAACACGTAACAAAACATAAACACATTTCCCTAATATTAGTTATTTGTAGTTATTTCTGAGTCTTCACTAAAATAATATGATAATGCAGTTTAAAAATAAACTTGTTTGTTTTACTGTCACAACCATAGACAGTATATAAAATGGACCGACAGATCCCGTTGCTCTGGACGGAGACCAGTGAAGTCAATTAGAAGCACTTTTCAGTTAGGCTCGAACGTTACTGCGCAGCTGCAAACTGAGCTTGCCAACGTAGATGTGACATGAGCAACGTGTCTGAACGTTGTAAGTCTTCTGGTAGCTGTGCCAAGAGAAATCTCAATCATTCCCAATCTTGCAGAGACTGAGAGCGTAGGTATATTTAAGGAGATAACATAGGCACAGGCTAAGTATTGCTAACTAAAATGCTAGTTAACATTAGTAATTAAACTAAACAGCTAATGTACGTCGAAACTGCCTGCGAGCTTCTCCTTTAATATACGGTAATTCCTCTACTATGCGACAGTAGGTTGCGTGATTATGACACAATCGTTAGCCTATTTTTACTAAAACGTCTGTTGCGGAGCCATAACGTGAGGTACAAGGTGTTTCTTTAGAAATAAACAATGGGCAAATAAAGTCTTTAAACGCTTCAGATGTAAAGTTATTC
This sequence comes from Gymnocephalus cernua, assembly GCA_023631565.1. Lineage (NCBI taxonomy): Eukaryota > Metazoa > Chordata > Actinopteri > Perciformes > Percidae > Gymnocephalus > Gymnocephalus cernua. The sequence continues at coordinate 14,894,609 of CM042427.1, read as the reverse complement.
ACTGTCAAAGTGACGCCAAAATGAATGGCAGTCAGTGGAATGCTAACGGCGGGTGAGGAGTCTGGTAGCATTAAAATGCCGCCATAGGAGGATTCACTCTGTGGAGAGAAGCCTGCCCTTGGTCACAACAGAACAGAGGAACATCAAAATATATTAAAGTTCTGATAAATAAAATGTATAAAAATACAAATGAATCTTAAAGGGTTAAACAAGAGTGTTGCCCTCTGGTGGACAAACTATGCAACGCCAACACTCATAACATGGTTGAAGGGGGTTTTGTCCGTTTTTATTTTATTTTTTAAATATTAATTTATCAGCCATTATAAATGCCGATACTGATAGTTTGAAAAATGCCTAATATTGACATATAATATAATATCGGCCCGCCGATATATCGGTTGGGCTATAATGTAAACAAAAAGCTGCTTGCCGTCGCTGCGCTACTGTCATCGTGTAAAGCCGCCTCAACGGTTGTGATTGGTGCCTCGATTTGGAAAAATTTGAAATGGGCTTGAATGGGCTCTTGGCCAGACTGACTTGCAGAGCAAATCTCAAATTTGCCGGAAGTTTGTCAGGGTTTTCCCAGGCTAACTGGTGTGTTATATACATTTTTTTCTGCTTGTAATAGATGTATAAAGTACAAAAATTACACAATTCACTCCAAATAGAGCTTTCTATCCTACAGCTGCCTGAAACGGTATTAGACCTACAGTATCTGTGCTGGGACCCACCTGCAGACACTTAAATGACTTGAGTTCGCTCAGATTCTCCTGCAGGAACAACAGGTAGATGCTCAGGTCGTTGTAGAAGGGCGTGACCACACCCAAAGCACCAAACCCTGGCAGCAGCTCATAAGGCCGGAGGAAATTGGAGCTCTGGCGAGCTGGTCCAAGAGCAGCGTACACTACCAGTGGAGCAAGAAGCACATACACCCCCAAGTTGATGTAGCTGAGCAGCCTGAAGACACCCACTGCCACAAGCTTACACTGCACAGCAGACGGCACCATGCTGTTGTTCTTCAGCACCCCTGTACGCAGGTCACAGGGAAACTCGTCAGTGAGAGAGGCCAGTCGGATGTAGTAGCCTAGGTAGATGCAGGCCAGCAGGAGGATCAGCAGTATCAGGCCCCGACATAAAAGGTAATTGACCACAAGGCCGTGGGAGAAGCGCTTGGTCTTCAGATACTGCTCCACTAAAGGGTATTTGAAGCAATCCTCGGTCAGATCCAAAGCACTGCAGCAGAAAAAGACATTTACCCTAAAAAGACCTTAGAAAAATGCAAAATGCCATGGTATATACCTGAAAAATTATCAAGAAATACAGTTCCCTACGACAACAGGATATTCTGAAGGAAATATAACTAGAAAACAGCCTTTTTGTTTCTTACTTACCCCTTACAAAAACATTCCTTTATGCTTATTCAATGCCCTCTTACTATAAACTCCATCTGATATAATTTATGTCTAGAAACTCAATGATAAGACTGACATTCTCTGGTCTTAATGATCTAACAATATTCCAAATTATTATGATGTTATCATAGCATCTTTCAAATGATTATGATTTGATAAGATTTTGTGGAAAGATTTGGCATCACTAGTAAAAACTGTTATATGTCTTGTTTTCTATGTATACATACTGTACTTTAAAGCTGCACTAATTAATATTTGTATATGAACAATAGGTGAAATGACAAAGTGAATGTGAAAAGAGACAAAGCCACTGAGGATAATCACTTTAGCTGCTAGCTAAATATTTCATTTAGGAGTTGGTGGAGATCAAAACAGAGTTAGATGAAGATTAAATATTTGTCAAATGGCCAGAAACACAACTCCAAATTAATGCTACTGTCGCTTCATATCTACTGGATGTGTCAGTAGGCAACTGTTTGCTAACACATTAGCTATAACAACTTCATAAGGTAATAATATGTCACTGTTATATTTACAGGTTGATGAGTTTCCCCTAAGTGGTCAACAAAATCTATTATTGCTGGTTTAAACTATACCCTGTCAGTTTTTCCTAGCAGTTAGTGATCACAGGATGGCCTATATTACTTATTTTACACATGTGGTCTGCCATAGGTTTTTCCCTCTCTGGCCTGTAGACAAACATTTTCAACATTGCAACAAAAATGTTTAAAACAAATGTATGTTATTCTCACATCTTCTGCTAAAGAGTCCATATTGCCATAGAAGTGAGTAATAACAAGGTGTTCACCTCTGGGTGTCCTCAGATGCACCTTTGCTATCTAAGGATGCTAAATTCTTGGCCAGTCTGATGGCACGATTATAAAAGCGGTCCAGCTCCTCCATGATGAAGTTTAGGTCAGAGGAGAGGTGGGGAGCTGCAGTGAAACGCCAGAACAGGGCCGGGATATACATGAGGATGGCCAGTAAGAGCAGGATGTATGGGAAGAACTGAGGGAATCATAGAAAGGGAGACAACAGAAGAGAAATAAAACTGCATTTAATTAAGACATTATTAGTAATATGTTACCATTGGAAAGCATGCATTTATCTTGTTCAAACTGAAATGTGTAGTCAGTTTTAAGCCTGTCTTATTGGTCAAGGTGCTAATAAAACAAAAAACATAACAAGCAGTTCTTGACCATTTAAAAGAAAAACAGTGATTTCCCAGAACTTTGGATGTCTTAATTTAGTATGGACATATGCTTGGCCATTCCTTGATTCAATAATACTGGTAATGACTTAACAGTATGAAGACTAAAGAAAACATTTCAATACCCACACCATGACACTGTCAACAGTGATGATTGTCACTGGCAGTGCATGTTGGGGAGACGTCTGTACCTTGTGCAGCCATAGCGGCGAGCTGTCACCTTGTTGTTGTACTGCTGCCCAACAAAATGAGTCCACATATGCGGCCTGTTTCCAAGAGAAGTTTGTGGGAGCAAAGCAGCTGATCTGGGTACCTGAGTGAGGAAAGTGAAGACATAGTCATGCATTTTGGTGATTAAGCAAAGAAACAAACACTACAACAATGGTCAGCCCTCCCTCCTCGGCACTCATGGCCTAATTTGTTGGTGGGTTGTTCTCAGCATACTTTGTGTCAATAATTATGCCATGCTCTGTACGGTGAGTGGAAAGTTCAATCAGGCATGTACAAGTAACAAACGGCCCAGATAGTCACCAGACAGTAATATTTTGGCAGCGTAGAGGCTGTCATTAATATAACAGAATGATGCTTTAAACTGCTAAGCCACACATTCTCACTACAGTATTCTTTTTCTTTTTTCCCCATCTATGACAGGTCTGCCAAGTGCCACTTATATTAATTATAGTACCAGTTATATAAAGTAATTCAACGTGTTTGGTTGGAGCATGAAGCACTGGGCTTTCACATAATGGTAGGACAGCTAATTCTGTCAACTGCTCCCTAACTTTTACAAGTTTTGCATGGAAAAAGTGAAAATGTCCAACACAAAATGCTCAATCATTCGACACATAACATATGCAACATATATTTCCAGCCACTTTTACAATGTAAAAAAAGCCTACATCTACATCTATAATAGGTAAAATCAATGTGGAGTTTCTGCTGCATTATGCATTCATTTATATGTAATAACAACAGCTGCCCGTAATAATTGTCTTTCAGTCGTAGTACAATTAAAGTGCTCTCAATGCTTGCAGTGTAATAGATTCATCTGGTCTGAGTATCTGGTGCTGGCTGGCTGTACTTGCAAGAAGATTACTTTGATTTGTTAAACTGCTGATGGAGCTGTAGCCTAGATATGTTTGTGTTTACACTAAAGAGGGAAGCAGATCACCTTCTGTTGATTTGTGTGAGCTCTTTACAGTAACTCAAGTCCATAAGGCACCAGCTTATAAACTGCCAAGCCTATGTGCCAGGTTTCCATCATCATCATCATTAGCATCAGCAGCAGCAGTGTATGCCTGCCTCACTGTCTATGCGTGAGGTAAGCTGAAGGGTGGAGACTTAACCACACCTTCTCCAGTATTTCACACCGCTCTTTTTCTGGGCATTTACTGAATATAAACCCCTACATACATATATCACATAGCTTCATCCACCACTGCCTGTAAATCTGGTTAATTCAAACAAACGTGCTACAGTGTGGCAGAGTGAGAGAGAAGCTCCACCAGGATCTCCATCGACTGGATAGACTGTCTGCATTATTCTACATGACGAATTGAAAGCAATATACCGTAACCTTAGATGATGAAGGCTTCTTCTGACAGGATGCTCACAAATTCAACAACTCACCAACTGACACCTCTTGAGCAAAAGCGAGGGAGATGAGAAACAAAGGCAGTCCCACCGCTAGAAACGTGACTATTTTATCCACCGCCAGCTCCAGACGCACCCCTTTGTATTTGGCCTCCGTGGGGTCCTTCAACAAAAAGTCGGAAAAAACGTACTCGGTGGCTACGTGAGCAATCGCCATGACGGCCTGGAACAAAAAGCCGGTGTAGTCTAATTGACCGAAGAGTCAAGTCTCTATTCAATTAGCCAAACACTAACTGCGTCTGGGGTTAAAGTCAATTTAAAAAAAAATCTCCCGCAGTGTAGACATGTGAATATTCTATCAAACACTGAGCAGCTATTGTTAACCCATCTCCATTTACAACTGGGGCAGACGGTTGAACCTGCTGTCCCGTTACTGTGCCCCAGAGACTTCAGAGGCAACAGCCAGGGGCTGTCCGGCTGCCTGCCAGCCGCTAGAGGGCGCAACTGTGCCGTAAAGTGTACCTGCCAAGCTACATTGCTCCCATCCATGGTGGGACACTATTGCTTAAATTATAGACAATTATATGATAGCCTTTCATTTTGAGTGACTTTGTCTATAATGAAATACGTAATTCAATTATCTGCATAATTAGTACCTTTAAGTATGCAGAATGGCTCCCTTCAGAGTAGGCTACTACAGGATTTAAAATTATATTGGTGGATGGTTTAATCTACAAGACAAATCATATTTTAAAGCCAATCAAACTGTGTTTATGCATATGGTTTGTATAAAAAAATTCGCAATCTGTAAAGTATAGTAACAATAGCTGTCAAATAATTGTAGTAGAGAAAAAATGCAACATTTCCCTCTGAAATGCAGTGAATTAGATAAGCTAACATTAAATGGAAATACTCAAAACTGTATTTAAGTACAGTACTTGAGTAGATGTCCTTACTCTTCACTTAAATGAATACTACTATAATCACTTTATAAGGAATGGTAAAAATTCCAGTTCAGAAAAGGGGAAGGCAATTACTCAATCCCAAGACTAAGACTTGGGGGCTAAAAGTGATGCTACTTTTTACAACCATGAGGTTTTATTAATTTTTATTTTTCTAAAGAAATGCAAGAAATGATTACATGCAATAGATTTAATTAAATCTCGTTCAGTAAAGTGACTGAGAAGTACACACTTAAGAAAATGTAAGTGTCCATCTTCACTTAATAGGCCTACATGAAATAATAGGAAAGGTCCAATAAATCATTTTGATCATATTCTAGGAATATATGTCTATAGGCTAAATAAACATGTTGGCATAGATATATTAAATGCCAATATAATGCACCCAAAAATAATTATTTCAAGATTTAAATTTAAAAAAAAAAAACATTTTGTAAAAAAAAAAAATAATTAAAAACAATTAAAAAAAAAAAGTTTGTTTATTATCTTACAACTAGGGCTAAATTAAACAAAAAATATCGTATTGTAGACATACAATTGTACGCGCCAGTCCCGGTTTATTATCACATGAAACAATAAACAGATATAACAACAACATTTGCGACAGCTGTGCGTGCTTTCTGGCAAAAGTAGGTTACAAAAAGGTGCGGGTGGTTTGGAGACAGATTGGATGAATATCAGTCCTTTGAGGAGGATGTGAAAGACGATTTTCTCAGGTATCTAAGTAACAAACTGTTTAGCACATTTCTCGCCATTAAGTTACCAAATAATATTGATTTGCACTGTTAAGACAATGAACGGTAGCATGTGTGCGGGAACAGCTAACGTTATGTGTTTGTTAAACAAGCTAACAAATTGTTCCTGTTGTTAGCTTCAGTCTAATGCTAGTTCCAGGCAAACATTGAACGGTAGCTAGCAGTCTAGCTAGTAAACTAGTTAGCTGATTCCGCCATAAACAACAATCAATACACTCAAAGAAACGTGTTGACGTGAGCTAGCTAGCTAGCTTGTAACGTTCGCTAATTTAACGTCGGTTGGTTTACACGATTCGCTTTGGGGAAACTCAACGGTTGCGTTATTTAGCTTCAGATAAACAGTCCATTAGTGTGTAACAGAGTTAAACGTTATATACACAGACCTGCCCCCCCTTTCTTGATTTTAAACTGTGGTTAACAAGATGTGTGGAGTCAAATGCACGAACAGACCTGTGCTGTCATAAATAAGTCGGTAAGGACTAACACAAAAGTTTTAGTGTGCACTTTAAACTTTCATTTTCTCTTCACAGGAAAGCATGAGAGAGAAGAGAGATGAAGTATGGTGAAAGCCCTCTCCGGGTTGTATAATGGAAGGACTGGAAAAGGAGAGAGCCATATGCAGCTCTAGACCCTTCCCATGGCTTAGTCACCCCAAAACAGAGGCCTCAACCCTGCTATGGAAACTTAAAGACTGCTTCCCCACCAATGACACAACCTCCGCTCATCACACAGATAAAGTAGGTATTAATATGTGTACAGTTCAGGTTGAATCGATTTGCATTAACTCTTAATTGAAAGGACAATTCAGGCCCATTATCAGAGCAGCAGTCTGGGCCACAATCATAGTGAAATTATCTCACATTTAACATCTACATTACCTTAACATTTATTGCAATTCTCTTGCAGAATTTGTAACTCAACCAGTGACAACGCATTGAAAAATATACTTATCATGATGCATCAGATAACACTGTCTTATCTAAAAGTAACAGGAATGCAGTGAAAAAGGTAAATTCTGAACCTCAGTGACTGTACTTTACATTGGAGCTACCAAATGATTTGTAAGCTGAACACGGAGTCTTTTAAAAATGGTGCTTTCTGCACCCTTCACATGCATGATAACATAGTTAAATGGAGTGTGGGTGGCATATGAGGCTGCAAGTATGACTGACAGCTTTTAAGTGTTGGCAGAGATATTACAATACCTTTTTCTATTAGCCATGACAAGCCATGTGAAATTTGTTAAATACTGGTCAGTAACAGTGCAGTTATCTCCTGCTTTTGAGGGTGCTGTTAATACCATTGCACACTAATTCAGGTTATTTAGATGAAATGTATGCCTTTTGCATAAAGAGTTAGCAAGTGATCATAATAAATAATAATCCACAAAACATTGTTGCTAAATGTGAACTAATCTGCTGGTGCTTTTATGTTCCAGAACAATTACATGGACAGCAGAAAGGCCGTGTTGGAACTGAAAGATGTCCCTCCTCCTCCACTCCATACTTCCTCTTCCCAATCATCCCAGCCCTTCTCTCTGTCCACTCTCCCTATGCCTCCTCCCTGCTTGCCTCCTCCTCAGCTTACACACGACTCCCAACAACAGCCACCACCACAGCAGCAACAAGAGGGGACTAGCCCCAAAGTAAGCATTTACACGCACTGTGACTATTGCAGCACAGATGGCTACGGGTTATTGGGTAGTGGAGGTGTTGTTGGTAGCAGTAGCAGCAGCGCTGGTGTTGTCTCACTCTATCTGGCCCCAGGCTCTCTGGGAGCACCTATCAGCAGCAGCTGCAGCAGCAGCAGTAGTATTAGTAGGTCTGGCCCTTGCTCTGTAGCCTCATCTGTTCATCAGTATAAACATCACATGAGCTGTGGAGGTGAAGTTCTTGGTCCTTTGCCCACTATTGGTAGCAAACCCCAGCTGCCCTCTTCTGTTGCTACCTCTCAGCCTGTTTCATCACACCCCTACCTCTCCTGCTGCTCAGGGCTTCTCCACACCTACCCAGCTGTACCTCTTCCATACGGTCAACACAGCCTGTTTCCCTCTTCAGCACCTCTGGCTTCCTCTCTCCCCTGTGTTTCCTCTTTACCTGCTCCCTTGCATGGCTCTTGCCTGGCCCCTTCTGGCTTCTACACCTGTGGTGTGGACTGCTGCCCATCAGCCAGAAGATCCCAGAGAAGCGCACTTGGTGATCACCCAACCACCACCACTATCACCACTACAACCACCTCAGCACAATTCTGCTCTAATCCTTTGCACCTAAATGTAGAACGCACGGTTTGTGTGAAGGGAGCACACTACTGCCAGGATTGCCTGTTGAAGGTTGGTCGAGTTCACTATAATCACTCTGGTCTTTTGTATGTGTGTGCCATGGAGATCCCTCTAGGTAACTTAATTTTATATGCACGGGTGACCTCAGACTGATTTTGTATTGCGTTATAAAATTGCATGTAGTATAGCATTGCTTGCTGTTGTCTGTTTTATTTGGGTTTTCCCTGGCAGTTGTATTGATTTGTACCTGTACCTATTTGCAGCCCATGAATGGTCTGGCATCAGAGTCGGACAAGGTGTGGCCCAATGTTCCTATTCCCCAGACTGCTCCTATCCCTATCCCCATTTGTAATGGCTGTGGCACCTCCTCTGATGGCATGATGCTCATGCCATCGGCCAGCCTTGGCAAGACCAGCCAGAAGTATGGTTAGTGGACTCTTATACAATACAGAATTCCTGCATATATACCGTTATTGGAATTTTATGTCTGATTGGTCTTGTGGGTCTTGATTGGACTGTTTTTGAAATAGCAAGCTCTTTGGCATTTGAGTGAAGTGGATAGGCAATGTTCTTTCATCCAAATTGACTGCAACAACAATACAATTATTAAGATCAAGCTGTTCAGATGCTTTAAAGCTGTTTAGAATGATTGTTTGTTAACTGTCTGCTAGGTTCGCCAGAGAATGGTGGTTCTGAGAACATTCCTCCAGTGGGCGTCTTCTGGGACATTGAGAACTGCAGCGTGCCCAGCGGTCGCTCTGCTGGAGCCGTGGTCCAGCGTATTCGCAGCCATTTCTTTCAGGGCCACCGTGAGGCAGAGTTCATTTGCGTCTGTGATATCAGCAAGGAAAGTAAAGCTGTCATCCAAGAGCTCAACAACTGCCAGGTACCAACACATTTCATGTATTTTCAAGGTTACGCTATTACAAATGAGTGACATTTACACCCTAAATGAATACCATTGAGCTACAGTTTTATGATGGGAAGACTTGGTCATGTGGGGATAAAGCGGGAGTAAATGTACCATTAATACAGGGCTTATTTACCTTGAATGATAGACGAAGCTTTCATGAGGCATTCTCTTGCTATTTAAATGTATTTGGCGCCACATCTGATACTGCACAATGGAGCCTTCAGAAAAATACAATGAAATGGCCTCTTTCATGTTGTTAAAGGTATTTTCACTTCAGACATTAACGTCCATAAAAGTAATTCCCCCAAAAAGACAGCCATTGAAAACTGAGCAACATAGGAATCAAACTAAAGCTATCTATACATAATTTTGCTTCATCAGGTTACTGTTGCACATATCAACGCCACAGCCAAGAATGCTGCAGATGACAAGCTTCGCCAGAGCCTACGACGCTTTGCTGAGACCCACACTGCACCTGCGACTGTTGTATTAGTATCCTGTGAGTTCAGCTCAGATTCACTATAATCAGCTACAGCCTTGATTCCACAAGGGTTTTTGTGATTAACACGTGTTATCTATTCATTTTTAATAGCCGATGTGAACTTTGCAAGTGAGCTGAGCGACCTGCGCCATCGCCATGGTTTCCAGGTAATCCTGGTCCACGGCAGCCATACATCTTCAGCCCTACTGCAGCACGCCCACCGCCATGTGGCCTTCCAGGAGATCACAGCTGATCTGCCACCACGTATGCTTGTCAAAGCACAGGTAGGCCTCACAAATGCTTCATTAGGACTTAACAAATACTTTGTTGATCTACTCTGTATTAAATGAGGTAAGTAGGTGCTGGCAAAAGTTACCAAGGAAATTGTGGATTTGCCAAGAGGGCAGAGAGGCAGTTGGAATGTGAATTAGATCATCTTCACAATTATTTACTTACGCAATTTTCTTTCATGGGTCTTGATATATATTATATAATATTTTTCTAATCTATACCACTCACAGCCATTCTTCAAATTGTTTTTCAACTACAAGGAAGACCACTGCTTTCATTTTTTTAAAGTGTAAATTATACAAACCAGACAGGCGCGCTGTCTCTTCCCTCCCTCAGCCCAGTTTCAACCTCCTCTATGTGCACAACCTCCCTGTCAACTGTGACAAGAGCCTGCGGAACGCTGTGAAGCTCAGGCTGCGCCGCCTGTCAGACAACTGTGGTGGCAAAGTGCTGGGCATGGCCCAGGGCACAGCAGTCCTCCGTTTTGGCAGCACTGAGGCAGCTGCGCGTGCCCGCAAGCGAATGGAAAATGAGGATGTGTTTGGCCACCAAATCAGCCTTTCCTTCTCCCCACGGCCCAGAGACGATGCAAGTCCTGAGCTTGAGCTTCAGTCTCGGTCCCATCACTTGCCTCAGGCTCTGCCCCACACATATCAAAGCCAGGATTCAATGTTTGGCTCTCCCCCATCCATATCCTCCTCCTTTCTGCACCTGGAGAAGCCCAGGTCACCCAGGAGGCAACGGCGAGCAACCCGCCCGTGCCACGCCCCTGGCCCAGTGCCCGAAAGGCCCTACAGCCCCAGGAGAGGGTGCAGTGGGCCTCCCGGTGGTGCTCCAGCCAAGCCCCATCAGGTCAGCAGACTCGCCAGTGCCTGCTTCCCCTTAACCTCCGTTGCCCTCTATCCTTGTCTGGGCTGCTATGTAAATCACCTCCCCAGTGTCCCTCTAATTGCTGCTTTGACTAACCGCTTTTAGCTGCTCGCTAAGCTTCATTTGCCTGCCTGTGCTAGCATGCATTAGTTGTTGTTGTTGTTGATAGTGTTTCATGTATCCCCTGTTGCCCTGCATGTTCATTGGTCATTCATCATACTAATGCATGAATTAGCCTATAGCTTTTGTGCTTTTTTTCTGACTGTTTGTCCAGTATATCAGTGCTGATATACTGCTTCATGTGAGTAGCCAATGTTTGTGTTTTGTCCAAAGTCTGCGCCATGCCTCTGTTTGTTTGGTTTGGCCCATGCTGTTTTCCACTCCTTTAAAACTGACCTCTGGTGGCTGGAATGACTGGCATGTCTTTTTTTCTTGATTGTAACCACCAGACCAGTGTGGAAGACTAGAGAAAAGTGACACATGAATCGATTACTGTATAGACTTAAACTAGGGATGGTCATTTTAATTTTTGTCAGAGTTGGGACAGTAAAGAGAAATTTGGAGGTCCAAATGTCTCATAACACAAACAGCACTATGGGAGAACTGTAGTGACCTTTTTTATCATAGGTCTGGTTCATGATCAAAAACGTTCATAGGTAAAGCACATTCTCATGGCTATATCATTAGCTGTGTACTATGGATCCAACGTATTTGTCAATTACAAAATCATAAATCTGTTGGTTGTAAAGTTGTCTCCACATAGCTAAGATGCCCTGAATAAATTCTAATATTCAGCTGGTGAATACTGCTGTGTTTTAGAGTCAAGCTAGTTCATTGTATGTGCACATCCATAGATCAACTTCAGAAATCAGTTTATGACATTCCATGACTTTTTCCATTGAGCTCGACACGCACGCACACACGCACAAACACATCAACAGTATCCACCCAGTCAACATCTACAGTATTGACATCTGCTCTGTCTGATCCAGGAGCTGGGTAGTTTGGAGGGCAAGACCAGAATGGGCTTCCACCACCTGGAGAAAGGACGTGCTGCTTCCTCTTCCCCTCACAGTAATGGTGAGACAGGAGCCCTGGAGCATCTGTCCAAGCCTGGTCTTACTGGAGAATCCATATACAGAAGGAGGTACACACAGGGAAAAGGGATATTAGACTGAGAAGAAGTCCTTTAATAACGAGATGAAAGCTCCTTGATAACTGGCTTCATATACTTTTTTTTCAAAGGTGTTCAAGTGCTAGCGTTAACCTAAAATATTTGCTAGTGGGGGCAGTATATCTCTGGTTTTATTTTCTAGACAATCAAGCACCGACTTTTTTGTTGGCTAGAATTGTATCCTTTTCCTAAAACAAGAAAACGAAGACATTTACAAGCCGTGCACTGCAAAGGATGTTGCCCTTACGTGTGTCCCCTTTTTTCCATCTTTCCATATAGACGAGAGGGCTCCTACCCTCGCAGTGTGACTGAATCCCCTGTAGAACGAGGGGACAAGAGCTCAGGGGAGTTCCAGATTAGCATTCCCTCAGCCTTCAGCAAGTTGAACCTGCACAGGAGCTTCAGTCCCCTCATCCTGTCCCAGGGCTCCTGGTCATCCAGGTGACATACTGGGTTTTAAGTCAATATTTGATAAGTTAACCTAGAGCATTACGGAGGTGACATACTGCTCATGAGGCATACAAATTCTCCAGAATGTCGTAACCTTAAATGTTATGTTAGTTATTATTTTAAAGTTGTCTTCCCCCCCTTCTCTAACAGGAGTGTGTCGCCCTGCCTGTCCAGCCGGTCCTCACCCCTCCTGGCTGCCCCTCGTAGCATGTGTCCGGAAGGTCCTCCTGAGCCTTTCTCAGATGGGGCAGAGGTCCAGGTGGCCAACCTGGACTACAGAATGTCCCGCAAAGATCTGCAGCAGACACTGCATGACACCTTCTCCCGTTATGGGCGGGTAAGTCCTATCCCAGTTATGTTACATTCTGCTGATGAATGAATCAAATACACCTGTATTCTCTTAACATCCAAGTCCAAAATAATGGTCTCTCAAAGTGCTCATATGCTTATTTTCAGGTTCATAATTGTATTTAGAGGTTGTACCAGAATATGTTTATGTGGTTTAATTTTCAAAAAACACCATATTTGTTGTACTGCACATTTCTGCAGCTCCTCTTTTCACCCTGTGTGTTGAGCTCTTTGTTTTAGCTACAGAGTGAGGCATCGCACTTCTGTTCCATCTTTGTAGCTAGGTAAGGACTACTAGCCAGTCAGATGCAGAGTATGAGGGAGTGCCATGTTAGCAGCTAGGCGAGCATTATAACATGTTACAAAGTGGCGCACGTTTGTCACGGAAGTAAAGGCTGGACTACAATAGAGCTGTTTGGAGCGGTTTGTGAACAGTGTTTTCTGTTAGAGATGGTAATTCCCTTTGGGGTGGACTTTGGGCTTTTTCACTTTGTAAACCTATAACGTGCACAAAAAAGATATATAGATATATATAAAGGAAAGGGAAAAAGCATAATATGAGCACTTTAAGGTGGAATGTTTGCTTGCCGATTTTCTACTTGAAGCAAGATTCACTCGTCTCAAAACATCTCCTTGTGGTGTGACTTGTTTTGTCTAGGTGAAAGCTGTGGAGCTTAGCCCCCACACTGACTATCAGTTGAAGGCCACAATCCAGATGTTGTCTCTGCAGCAGGCCATAAGTGCTGTCAGTGGCCTGCACCGTTATAAGATCGGAGGCAAGCGCATTCAGGTGTCTCTGATCACTGGTGGTAGCAGCAAATCCCTTGTCATGCTCAGGTACAGTCAAGCGTAGTTGAGTTGGGGGGTTCATGGAACTTTCCGATATAGTATACGGATACATATTTTCTTGAACTGTTTTGGTATGGATTGTGGTGGTAAATGTCAGCTGTTTTCATTATACAGCACAGAGATCATCAGCATTCTTCAGGATGCGCCTGCAAACTGCCTTCCCCTCTTCAAGTTTACAGAGATCTATGAGAAGAAGTAAGTGGCTTGGTCTCAACTCATGGCTTTCAAAAACATGAACAACTTTACTTATACATATTTTTGTACTTGGGAGTATAGCAATTCCAAAATGATGATATATGCATTTTAAAGTAGTTGCCGCAAACTATATGCTCCTTTTTTTCTCTCTCCAGATATTCGCGTAAGCTTGTGGTTGGGGATCTATACAGGCTACCAGAGGTGGTGGCAGTGCGGGAACAGGGAGGCTCAAGACTCGTGTGCCTACTGCCCAGCAGCCAAATGCGTCAGAGTCCACTGGGATCTTCCCAGTCCCAGGAGGGCTCCTCCTCTGCTAGCGGCAGCCCCGTAGTGTTTGAGGAGCTGGAGTACCATGAACCTGTCTGCAGAGAGCACTACACACAGCAGGACTTCAGGTTAGTTAATTTTTGCATGAAATGCCCGTAGTGTATATTTACAATTTTGATTTAAATGCTTATATCATGAAAATGTCTAATAATTCACTGATTTGACCTAATCAAACTTGTATTTTTTTTTATTTTTTTTTTAAACAATTTGATTTATGTATTAAAACCTGGTATCAACCCAGTTTAATAGGCCTGTATTGTTGGCCACCTCTGGAGCACCTTGACCGGTCTTCATCAACCTTAATTCTCACAAGCACAGATCTCTGAATTGTACAACTTCAGCTGACTGTCCCCACTGTTTCCATCACTGATTGTGTGTCCTATCCATCTCTTGTATATCTTCTGTTTTTCAGTGAGGCTGACTTTGACCCCGACTCCTATAAAATACCTTTTGTTGTGATGTCTCTGAGCACCTTAGCATCTGAGGTCCACAGTCTGTTGCAGTCACATGAAGGCACTCTTCCATTACTCAGGTGAAAACCAGCTCTTTAGTTCATGTATTACATGTATTTATTTTTTATCAAACGGAGCATGTTGTCATACATTATTAAGTCAATAATGTAGAATGTTTTCGATTTAGTTTTCCAGACTGCTATGCAGCGAAATTCAGCCCCCTGCAGCTGGGCAACGAGACACTGGAGGGTGGCATTCCTCTGGAGCATCTCATTACATGTGTTCCCAGTATCACAATAGTCACAGCTCAGAATGGCTTCAAAGTCATCAAGTGGATCCACAACAAACCACCAGCACCAAACTCTGGTAGGAACATTCAAAATCTCAACCTTTTTGATGGCGGTTAGCACTTCCTGCGCTGCTGTACCTACATAGTGCTGTCGTTACCAGCCAGATATACCTATTGAAGACATTTAAAAAAAAAAAAAAAAAAAACTTTTTACATGCAGAAACGTGGATTCAGCGCTGCAAGAGTCCGGTTGGCAACCCACAGCTCATCCAATTCAGCAGAGAGATTATTGACCTGTTGAAGAGTCAGCCTTCTTGCATCATGCAAATGAACAAGTTCATACCATCATACCACCATCACTTTGCCAAGCAGTGCCGTGTCTCTGACTATGGCTACTCCAAGCTGCTGGAGCTTCTGGAGGCTGTGCCACATGTGCTGCAGGTATTGAGGTCAATGAGGATCTTGTACTTTTTGTTTGTTTGAATTCTACATATTGTGTTTTGATTCTAATTTTCTTTACCTACAGATCTTGGGTATGGGTACCAAGCGTTTACTGACCCTGACTCATCGTGCTCAAGTGAAGCGCTTCACCCAAGACCTGCTCAAACTGCTTAAATTTCAAGCCAGCAAACAAGTGGCAATCAAGGACTTCATGCAGGCATACCATTGGTCAGTCAACATTGCTTGGAGCTGTAGATGATGTACATTGCCAGATAAATGCTAAGAATTTGCCTGTGGGTTTGTCTGTGAAGTCCCCTTATTCCCCTAACAGTCGGAGAAAAGTGTTTAAATAGAAGTATGGATATCATCCGTGTCGTAAATGTTTGTAATGTATTCTTAAAGGTGCTTCTCCAGAGACTGGAGGGTAATCGATTATGGCATATGTGACTTGATGGACCTGCTGACAGAGATCCCCGACACCACCATCACTATTACACATCAGGACATGGACACCGTCATCTCAGTTCCCAAGAGAGGTCCGTTTAAACTAGTTAATAAAAAGATGTATTTGGAAGTCGTGTGTAGTGAGGTTTCCAAATCTGTATGAAGAAACCTGATAATTAGAATGTCATTGATGCAATTTCCCTGAATTCCCTCTTTTTTTGCACACAGAGCGTACTGTGGAGGAAATGGAGCGCACTAGGCAGTTTGGGAAGGAGGTGGTGGACCTTCTTCGTCACCAGCCTCACTGCCGAATGGCCTTCAGTAAGTTCATACCCACCTACCACCATCACTTCGGTCGTCAGTGCAAACTCAGCTACTACGGCTTCACCAAGCTCATAGAGCTCTTCGAGGCAATCCCCAACATACTGATGGTGAGTTAGGAAGACTTGTGGTCCTTGGTGCTCCAACCCTCAACTATGAGGAATCAAAGTGTGTTTCTGGTGTGCAATGATGGTCCTTCTGTGTTGTGCAGCCAAGAGAAATCCTAGCAATGATCAGGATATTATCTTAAGACAGTGACGATTACTAATAGGGTTGGAATGGTACATGTATTCGTATTGAAACGGTACAGGCGTCTCTGTTCGGTACATGAATATACACGGTATAAAAATAAATAAAACTCGCGTGCAAATTAATTAATGGAATGCGGAACTAATGTAATGCGGAACTACTGTTAGATACGCGGGTTCCCGGGGACACCTAATCTGTTGCCCCGCCTTAGCTCTGAAGCTAGCCGAGCTCTGCCCCGCATATGCAGTTTTTCGTCAGGTCGACGGTCCAGTGAGCGAGTCAAAGATGGCAGCACTAAAGGACGAGTATGGCGAGTGGTGGCAACCCACAAGAGTTCCCTGTCGGCCTCTTAATGGTGCGTTCTTTTTGCCTTGCAACTCGTATTTTACGAGGTCAAAGCTGTAAACACGCCCCTTGACCTCGTATTTACGAGTTCGGAACTCGTACATCCACCAAGGTACCCAAGCTGAAAATCCAACATGGCTGCCCCCCTGTATCGACCGTTGTGAAAGCTGTAGCAAAGCCCATCTACGGAAAGCCGTTCCACTCCCCATTCAGCCCCATTGTACCTACTTTGGTTGCAGTTCCACCAGAGTTCCACTGGAGGTGATCACGGTCCAGTGCAAAATGAATGGGACCCTATGGAGCTAGACGGCTAAATTTGTCTCTTTCGCCTCATTGTCGTTGAGAAATCTCAGATTTGATAGTAGTTTTTGCAAGTTCAACATGGATTATAGGTCAAAAGTTGAAGGAACGAGTACTTGTGCCCTTTTGATTTCTTACAGGTTGAGTCGTTGTTATCCATACCACGCTAGCATTCTGCTAATGAATGCTGATTGGTCAGTGAAGGACTGATTACAATCGGAGATCCCGCTTGACGGCATCCGAAGCGGAACCAGAATGTCAGAGTGAATATTTCGGCGTGATCGTTAAAACATTAGCAAACCTCTTTCTAGCATGTGTGTTGACAGGGAGAGCCTAACCTGTCAGCTGTGTTGTCGATGCCTCGAGAGAAAAAAGGAAGCGACTCAGAGCTTGCCGTAAAGCAGTATCTCTGGCCGTATATGTGTATGTCATTGACATTTTAAAAGGCTTTTTAGAACAAAAAAGCGACTTTAAAAAAAATCTAACACCCAGCAGTATATATTTTGTTTGCCTCCCCTTTCGAATGCAACATTCAAATTACTAGACAAAAAAATCATATCCTGAGAAAAGTGGGTTTTTAGGGGTATAGCTCCATAGAGTCCCATTCATTCTGCACTCGCCTGTGAGCGCCATCTAGTGGAACTCAGAACCCGGAAGTAATGAGGGAGTGGAACTTCTTCCTATATTAGAAATTCTTTGGCTGTAGTAACATAGTTATAAGCACTTCTGTGTTATTTGTGTCACACTAAATCAGTCGTACACGCAGCGCTGTCTTCTATCTGTGTTGTCACGCGGTTTGTATGCACCAAAAAACAGCGTATACATTGTTTAAACTGGCGTTGCCAACAATGGCTAACCTGGCTATAGCTAATGAAAACAATGAAAATCCGACTTGCAAAAAGAACGCATTCAACTCGTGTGTGACGTCATTCCCAGTTGCGACCTCTGACTTCCAAGGTAAAAAGAACGCACCATAAGATTACACGTTTGGGAACACTTCAAGACTGTATGGCTACAGCCTCCTGTGTCATGCCCCTCTTGTCTCATGCCCTCCCGCCTGGTGCTGTCCCCGCCTCGAAAACTTCGGTCTTCGGGTCAGTTACAGTAGTACAGGCGAGAGAGTAGTGGATACGGCGAAAGCTCTGCGTGGAGCCACCGCGGAACTGTAAAAAACCCTTAAGACGAGGACTGTGTGTCGGCGTTGTTCAGCAGTTGTCGGGTATGTGAGTGGAAATACATCTAACATGCTAACGCATATCCGACGCCATCACCCAGATGTGCCAATCACTGGAATGAGACAAAAAAACTGTCCCACTCCCTATAATGCTTAACCAGCATTTAGATACAAATACAAATGGGGCCAAAAAAAAATCACTGAAGCAATCGGAATTTACATGTCATCTTCAATGCGCCCGTATTCACTCGTAGTTGCTGTAAGTAAATAATAAATAAAATAAGTTTTTATAGCTGATCTTATTTTATTTATAAGTTAAAGATGGAGTCTGGAGATGATATGGGGTACTTATTTATTGTTTACATCTTACGATACACACTTCAGGCTGTTGCAGCTAGCTCAGGGGAGAGACTGTATGACACTAGGTGATACAGCCTGAGACATGCACAATTTATAAAAAAAAAAAAAAAATTGCCTTCTGCATTTTTGTTTTGCTTTTCCCTCCATTGTACCGAACCATGATGTCTGAACAGAGGTATGAACCGAACCGTGACTTATGTGTACCGTTTCCCCCCCCCCTAGTTACGAAGTATCTCAGGTATAAATTACCATTTGCTTCTTTGAACTGCTAATTCAAAATGACCTGCTAATACCTGATCATCACTAGGCAGCGCCCATGGTATTTGCTCCTCCTACTGTCATTTACACAGAATACCTTCTGGGTCAGATCTGGCTCTTCTTGGCTATACCCATATGTCATGTGCTTGGATTGAACTGGGGTATTGAGTCCACCTTTTGATCAAGTATACATGCCTCTTCCTTTGTCTCTACCTGAACACTTGTCTACCTGCTGTACCTTCGTCAGGTGTTGGAGTGTGGTGAGGAGAAAGTGCTGACTCTGACAGAAGTGGAGCGTATCAAGGCGCTGGCCGCTCAGCTGGTCAAGCTGCTTCGGGCTCAGAAAAACTCCAGTCTTCCGGTCTGCCAGCTGCTCACGGAGTACAGCAAGACCTTTGGTTATGGTCTACGCCTGCAGGGCTATGATGCCAGCTCCCTGCCGGCTCTGCTGACCAAACTCTGCCATGTTGTCAAGGTAAAGATACCCAAGTAGTTGTTTCAATGCAATTTTCCCAGTATCCACCCCTGCCTACTAGATGGCAGAAGGGTACTTTACAACAACAGCACCAGGATCTGGTGGCTTTTTGTAGGTAAGGAAACTCAAGTTGTTGTTGTAAAGTACCTTTCTGCCATCTAGTGGCTCATCTTTTTAGTTTTTGTGTTAAACAGTTTGTTCTCAGTTGACTGTTGAAATAAGTTTTTTGTTATTACATTTTAAATGCATTATTTAAATTTGACCTACTTGGCCTTGGTGTGGACCATTACAAATAAAAAAAAAAAAAAAACAAGGTTTTATATCAAATATATCACCTTGTAGCTTGTCGTTTTTAAAGAATAATTTCAAAATGTAAATGACAGTTGTCTGTTCTTTACGAATCAAGACTTGAAAGTCTAACTGGCATAGCAGTCAGTGCTGAATAAAGTTTTAGAAGTCTAATTGTAAATTTGGAGGATCATGTCACCCCTACTTCATATAGAGTTGATATCCTTTTTGTTGTCACAAGAGCCTTTGTGTCATTATAAATTCTATTCTCTGCTTTCGGATATGCATCTCATCTGACATCCAGTAAAACAAATATTCCTTGTATTGCGTCGCTCAACACTACAGCTTCTTAAGTCTAACTAGCTTATTAATGAGCCTGTCCATCATCTATTAAAGACAGTGCCCATTGAGGAGAAGTACTCTGCATTTGGAAACTTTTCCCCAATTTGACATAGACTTGCCAGACTCTACAACAAATTCACAGCTATTCTTTGGCTCCAGGAATAACAAACAAAAGAGAAAAGAAAGTCTTAGTATAGCACAGAAGATTATAGTTGATGATCAACATACAATTAACACATATGGTCAACTGGTAAACTGGTCAAACTATCTTTTTTTTTTTTTTTCTTTCCCTAAAAAAAGTGAATGAATACCTCCAGAAGAAAGAATTTTGTCTGACTACCCCACAATCAAATTTATATTTAGGGTTTAAATCAACTCTGACATCCTGGAAACGGTTTTCTTTTGAGTGACAGAGCAACTTACAGACACTTTACTTCGCTGTTGATGGTGACTAATCGTAGCACTGTCCTCACTTGGTAAGACAATTTTCTTCAAAATCACTAGTAAAAATACCAGTAAGCAAGCAGCCGCTTTCTTTCAATTTCAAGGTGGTGGATGGCTCGGGGGGTCGGGAAGTGCAGTTGATCAATAGGAAGTCTTTGCGCTCACTAACCTCCCAGCTACTGGCTCTGCTCATGTCCCAAGAGGAGGAGCATGTCACCAGGGGTTTTAAAGTGGATGAGCTGAGCCAGCATTACCTGACTGTCCATGGAGCCCCTCTCAACCCATGTGAATATGGGTTCCTCTCCCTCAGCGAGTTACTCAAGAGCCTGCCCTACCTTGTGGAGGTTTGTCTTTTTATCTTGTTAAAACTCCTTCAAGCTTTCTACATTTTTCCTGTCCTACTCTCTACTCACTGTCTCCATTTTATTATTGAGTAGTTTACACAGAGGCAGAACTGACTTGTGTGCCATCTTCTTTCACAGTTGTACAGTGAAGAAAGTGATGACAACAAAGCTTGCAACACTGCCAGTGGTGTTGATGAGGAGTGGGTGAGGCTGACCAGGCTTTACCAGTTTGCCCGCAACGTACGCGGCCTGCTCCACACCTACCATTACAACCAGATCTTCCTGACTGAATTCCAGGGGGCTTATAACAAATTTACAGGCTGCAGCCTTGAACCACGTTCCTACGGATACACCAGCACTGATGATCTGCTCAGCGCCATTCCACAGGTGGGAATTAACTTCTTTAGGTACTTTTACTGTAGCAGAACTTCATTGTCCATGTCGACTGTCCATAGATAGATTAGAAGTGTGAGATCTGCCAGTGTTACTTGAATCTTAATACTTGATTCTTTTCAGAGCTCGTTATCAATTTTCTCATTTGTTTGTATAGGTCCTGGACAACCCATAGTTTTTACATAACACTGCATCATCTGCATATTTAGTTTTGTTTTGTGACGTGTCATCATCAGGTGGTCTGGATCAAAGGGCATGGTCACAAGAGGATTATCGTTTTGAAGAACGATATGAAAGGTGAAGGTGATGGCATAGCATGCTTCATCAGTTGCAATCTTTGGTATATACACAGACCGTAAATAATGGCTGCAGGCGGAAGTGATTCTATGACATTGGTCTAATCTCTGGGTGCTCCCTAGGAATACTTGGGAAGTGATTTCATGAGATGCCACCTACAACAACGTATGGCAGCTGTATAACATGGGGGTGTGTTTGTTGTTTTGTTTAGCAAGGGCAAGCCCTTCAATCCCCAACAGTCCCCAGCCAGAGGAGAACACGGAGAGCCCGAGAGACAGCCCGCTAAGCAACACAACATCTGGAACCCAGAGTCCAGGTAACATAGGTCAAGTCTTTATATGGACTGCTCCAGAATTTTTTATTTTTTTATTTATTTATTTTTTTTTTTGTGGGTTTTGTTGTTTTGTTATAAAAACTGTTGGAACTGGAAAAAATAAGGGGATGTTTGACTTTCAATGATTAGATTAGATTCAACTTTATTGTCATTGTGCAGAGTACAAGCACAGAGACAACGAAATGCAGTTTGCGTCCAACCAGAAGTAGGACTGGGCGATATGGCCTAAAAATAAAATCTCTGATTTTTATTTTTTTTGTAATTCGATTTCCGATTTTTTTTTCTTTTCTTCCTATTATTATTATTATTATTATTATTATTATTATTATTATTATTATTATTATTATTATTATTATTATTTTTATATTTTTTTCCCTACTTATTAAGGAAGGCAATAAGTACAAACGGCAGACAACTTACCGTCTTTTCCACGGTATATATGGGTACCATGTCTTTGGCTATGTGCAAAGCGACTGCTTCGGTGATTGTTCTCCACCCTTCCCCTTTCCTGCCATACGCGGTGCCTTGTGCAAAGGATTCGGCTACAGTTAGCTGTCTTTTAGCTAAGGTTTGTTGGTCACTGCGGTTTTGTTCGTCTCGGAGAGACTGGCATTTTTCATATTCGGCTGGATGTCTCCGTTTCAGGTGTTGGAATAGGTTTGTGGTGCTGCTGCCTTTGACTGCGATGGGCTTTAGGCAAATGTTGCAGCGTGGGGTTTGCTGCTCCACGTCTGTCGCAGCAAACACATACCAGTTCCAAACAGATGATTTTATTCTTTTCTTGGGAACAAACTTCCCACTCTCACCAGTAGCCATGTTGTCACTTGCTGTTCGTGTGTGCTATGTTGTTGTTGTCGTCGTCGCTTGCCATACTGCTATTTGAAACTAACACTACGGAAGCTCCGGAGAGCCAAAAATGCGCCATTACACAAAAACTCGATTTTACTTATTTTTTTAAATCGCCCGCAACAAAAAATTCGAATTAATTCATTTAATCGATTTTTCGCCCAGGCCTAACCAGAAGTGCAGAAAAGTTCAATGTGATATTCAAGTGTAGACAGATTGTGCATAGACAGGACAATGAAATATATTGCAGTGGTATAAGAGCAGAATAAATATGGCTATGTAATATGAATAATGTATGAACAACATGTACAGATATGTGCAATGTAGTAGCAGTGACATTGTAATAGTAGTAATAAAGACGGCTCTGCTCTGTCAGTCTTTCCCAGATAAGAGAAATGAAGATGTTCTTTTACCTGCTAGGTGGCGATGTAGCGGTAGAATCAGAGCTGCTGTGTCTGACATCAGCAGTAGACCTACTGTGTGGTCCTGTACCATCCTGCCTACCGTCACCTCAGCTCTACCCTGTTCCCCTCCAGGAGACGGACCTGATTCACTTTGAGGAGAAAATGCCAACAGGTCAGTTTCAATGTTCCAGATTTGTTTGATTTAGGGGGATCTTTTGGCAGAAATGTAAATGTATAACTTTTCATTAGTGTAAAATCCCCTAAAACTAACAATCACAGTGTTTGTCATTAGCTTACAATGAGCCATTCATATCTACATAGGGAGTGGGTCGTCTTCCACGCAGGCTGCCATGTTGCGCTACCGTGTTTCTATAGTAGCCCAGAACTGACAAACCAGACACTGGCTCTAGAGGGGGCCTTTCGCAATGTTACATTGGCTGGCTGAAAGCCACCGTATATCGGAGTCCTGTACCGGGTCAGGTACCTGCGAAAATATCGTAAATAAATAAATGTTCTTCCTTAAAATACAGGGGGCATAAGTGTACATACCCCTATGTTAAATTCCCATAGAGGCAATTGGATTTTTATTTTTAAAGGCCAGTTATTTCATGGATCAAGGATACTATGCATCCTGATAGTTCCTTTGGAATTAAAATAGCCCCACATCATCACAGACCCTTCACTATGCCCCCTGTATTTTAAGGAATAACATTTATTTATTTATTTATTTATGATAATATTAGGAATAGGAATAATATTTATTCCTCTTTTTAGTCAACCCTTAGCATGGGTTCATTAACATGAGCACCACTTCATATTTTTATCCCTTGAAATTACTTCAGTTTTATAGCCTGAAAATCACATGGGATGCTGGGAAGCAATATTTGGACATTAATATAATGAAATGTATTATTCATAGGCAGCCCAAACTTTGTAGGGTGGAAGACAAATATGTCAATATGACTGAACCATTACAAATGTGTACGGCATGCCCTAGATTTGGAAAAAAAAGTGTGAAAAGACTGACATTAAGGGTAGCATAAACTTTGAGCAAAATCTGAGGGTGCAGCAACTGATTTAGTCTGATTTGATCCAGAATGAGCCAGCTGCATGTCATTTGGCTCAAACCCTCCCACTCAGTGCTGCTCCCCATAGCGGTCTTATTGGATGTTATGTTATGAACCATGAAGAGATTAAACATTTTAAAGGTGATAACTCAGGGTTAGGGAAGTGAACCTGTCGAGTGATTTTTTTTTGTTTGGGGTAATTGTTTTTACATTAACTCAGGCAGGTTGCATATGACAGAAATGTAGTGATCATTGATTGATCGATTGTTTGTTAGGTACATTAAACCACGTTAAGCTTTTTAACTTTAGGACTTAAAGCCCATGAGAACCGCGGGGAGTCAACCCACAGCCGCACCGCTGCCCTGCTGAAAATGTGAAGCAGAAACACTTAATGTCAGAAATCGTCCATAATAAAAGGAATTTGGGTTAGATTTTTTTGACAATTTTCAGTGGTTATGAGGAGCAATATGAGAGAGAAATTTGGTAATCATTGATCGTTGTTGGACCACGTTAAGCTTTTTCACCTTAAGGTGAGGATTAAGGTGAGGGTGTGGGTGCGCAGACCTCATTCCCACCATCTTCACTCCTAACAGTGGGACCTCCAGTAGCATGAGGAAACCCATGACGATCTTCGTCTGGCAGGAGTTGCAGGGGGTTGCCGATGGTTTGGTCAGTTGGACTCCGCCTGTGTCGGCCCCCAGGTGGAGGGTTGTACCCTCCCGAGTTAACCCACGTGGCTGTGGGGTTGCCTTCCTCTGCCTTCCCAGCCGTTCTCACACCACCATCTTCCGCCTGTGCCACCATTGGGGTCTTCACTATTTACCCATAGCTGGGGCTATTTACCCATAACTGGGACAGTGGTTGACGGGCATCAGGGCATTTCCACTCACCGATGGGCCTGCATGCCACATCTCTGGGGCCCACTGCTACTCCGAGATCCCGTACAACTTAGCCTGGTACCACAAGGGACCAGTTACCATGTGTGCCACGGAGGCGTGTACGAGATCTTGGCAGGTGAGAGGCTGTGTACCGGCTCCTCTTTTCGCCCCTGAAAACAAAGGGCTATCCGGTGGCAGTAGCTGGAAGCAAAGGGTGGCAAGCAGCATGCAGCTACAAGCACTACTGCTCCAGCACTACTGCTCTGACATGCCACACACACACGCACACACACACACACACACACACACAGACAGACAGACGACTGACACCCCCCCCCCCCCCCACACACACACACACACACACACACACACACACACACACACACACACACACACACACACACACACACAGACACCACACACACACACGAAAGGCATTAGAAAAACTTTCTGTACCACTTCTTCCTCTTTGGCTTGATCTGGCTCTGAAGATCTACCAGCTGGGACTTCATGGCGCTCTCTGTCCTCTCCCACTCCTGGTCTTTTTTTCTGCAGTCAGCTTCAGGCTATCTGTGGCCTGAAGGAGGGATGACTTCTCCTCCTTCCACTTGCTGAGATGACTCTTCAGCTGCTGTTCAGCCTTGTTCAGAGCAGCCAGGAGGCCGTCAATCTCCTCCAGCAGGGAGGTTTTCTCCTGCTGCCATAGGACATGCTCACTCTCCAGCTGATTATCAGACTTTTTCTCAAGAGCGGCCATGAGTTTCTTGTTGTTTACGTCCTGCGTCTCCAGCTGGGCTCTCTGGGAAGCCTGGGATCTTTCCAGTATTGTCTTTTTTCTCTGTTTTCCTCCATCTTGCTCAATTTATCCTTATTCTCGCGATAGCTCTCCAACATCACGTTGGTGGTATTGGCTACCGCAAGCATTTGTCTCTCTTTACGAAACTCTATCTTCTGAGTCTCCACATTATTTTTAAGGGCTATATTCTCCGCCTTTGTCTGCTCCAATTTGACTTGCAGATCTTGACTAATGAAGATCTGCAGGTCAAGATCTTTTTGGGCTTTTCGCAACAAGTTGCTGATTTTTCCCAGCTGAGGTCTATGGGAAGCCTGGGATCTTTCCAGTATCTCCTTTTGCCTCCTCCGCCTGTTTAAGGAGAGCTTCCTCCATCTTGCTCAATTTATCCTTCAGCTCCTGAGCTTGAGCCCTCTCAATCTGCAGATGGCTCTCCAACTGTAACTCCACGTTGGTCCTAGCTACTGCGAGCGTCTGTGTTTCCTTATGAAGCTTATGTTCAAGGGCCTCATTCTCTCTCTTTGTCTGCTCAAATTTGACTTTCAGATCTTGAGTAATAAAGATCTGCAGGTCGAGATCTTTTTGGGCTTTTTGCAGCAAGTTGCTGATTATTCCCAGCTGGGATTTCAGGTACTCTGTTTCCCTGGGTGGGGAGGGGACACGTTCAGCCAGCTGAACTTCCAAGTCACACATCTCCCTCTGCATCAGCTTTTTGTCACAGCTACAACTGCTGCCCTCTCTCTGTTGTTGGAGCTGATCGAAGACATTGGCCAGCAAGTCCTCACGGATGATCAGGTGAACTATTCCCTCAGATTCACTTTGGGTGAGCCTCGCCTCGCTGTCCTTCAGTTCACGCCGTGCCTGTTCTTCAAGGAAACTGAGGTAGAAATGAATTTGTGGTTCGATCTCTCTACCGTTGAATTCCATGTTCTCCAACGTTGTATTCTGCTGGACCAGTGTCTTTTCTCTCGTTGCAATGTGCACCTTTGGATTGTCACAGTCAAATGACTCTCTGATACAAACTGCTGTCTGAGTGAATTTGAATCAGAACTAAAGTTGGTTCTCAGTATTCATAGTGTGTCGTTATAACAACATGTATTCTTATGTTTTCAATCCAAATGGTTGATTTTATTGTTGCTATGGAATACCATTTTATTTGTTTGAATATACAGTATGAATGTAATGATTCCTAAAATATGACAAAGACTTTATGAAATATGGAAAGGAAAAAGATGGATGTCTTTACACAAGAGCAGTACACACAAGTATGCACATGTTGGGACGACATTTTCTCTAACTCCAATAACCATGTGCGCTCAGCAACTTCCTATTATTTAAGATGTGCATTTAACACAATAAAACATTTTTTTATTTTTATTCAAACTGTCCAATACTTTTAATGTTGGATTTGAAAAGCCGTTTATCCCCTGCTCATGTTTATCTTGTACATGTTAAAAGTTGTCGTAAAGGAAGTGAAATATGAAGCTGT
Source organism: Gymnocephalus cernua (assembly GCA_023631565.1). Lineage (NCBI taxonomy): Eukaryota > Metazoa > Chordata > Actinopteri > Perciformes > Percidae > Gymnocephalus > Gymnocephalus cernua. The sequence goes on along the minus strand of CM042427.1, from coordinate 14,867,474 downwards.
CCCTATCCCTCGACACTTCGCCTGCGTAGTCGCGTGGATCTGTGGGATCTCGCTCCTCATGTGAAGGACAACGCTCCGCGATTAAATGCCAGGCGATCAATGTGTGGTAACCATGGGGATTCTGGGCACTACTGTATCCCTGCCCTACAACTGAATGAGATCAGCTGACTGTGGTATCATATATCCCTAATCACAGGTCCATTTATAACAAAAAGTGGCAATCCTAGTATTTTCCTAACAACGATCTGTTATTGTTGATCGCTAAAATTAGCATAGTCATGATTACGGACGTTACCCAATAAATCCGTGCCGATAATTTAATGTGTTCCTCATGATTTTTATTGTTTTTTTTTTGTTTTTTTCAAATAAACAAAATTCCTATTTTGGTTCTTGCAAAACATTTCAAAAAATTTTGGAACAGTAAAGCATTTACCACTTTGTAATGTTGCCATTCCTTTTAACAACACTTAAAAGATGTTTAGGGACTGAAGACACCAAGTGATAAAGTGTTTCAGGTGTAATTTTGTCCCATTCTTGCTGCAAACAAGTCATAAGGTGGGCAACAGTACGGGGTCTTCGCGCCACACATTCTCTATTGGAGACAGGTTGGGACTGCAGGCAGGCCAGTCAAGTACCCGTATCCTCTTCCTCCGCAGCCAGGACTTTGTAATGTGTGCAGAATGTGGTTTTGCATTATCTTGTTGAAATATGCATGGACGTCCCTGGAAAAGATGTCTTCTTGAAGGCAGCATATTGTGCTCCAAAATCTCTATATACTTTTCAGCATTAATGGTGCCATCACAGAAGTGCAAGTTACCTTTGCCAAGGGCACTGACGCAACCCCATACCATGACAGACCCTGGCTTTTGGACTTGTTGCTGGTAACAGTTTGGATGATCTTTTTCTTCTTTGGTCCGGAGCACACGGCGTCCATTTCTCCCAAAAAATACCTGAAATACTGATTCATCTGACCACAGTACACGTTTCCACTGTGTGATGGTCCATCCCAGATGCCTCCGAGCCCAGAGAAGTCAACGGCGCTTCTGGACACTGTTAACATAGGGCTTCCTTTTGAAGAACATTGTTTTTAAACATTTCAATAATTTGCTCACGTATTTGTTGGCAAACTGGCGATCCTCGGCCCATCTTTGCTCCTAAAGGACTAGACCTTTCTTGGATGCTGCTTTTGTCCCAAATCATAATTACAATCACCTGTTGACATCACCTGTTTCAAATCACATCATTATTTAATCAATTTACCCGATTACTAGCCCTTAATTGCTCCTGTCGCAACCTTTTTTGGAATGTGTTGCAGGTCTGAATGACAGGAAAGGATGTAAAATGAAATTAAGGTGACAAAACATGAAATATTTTGTGTTCACATTGTCTGCAATGAAATACAAGTCAAAGTACATTTAGAAATCACTACTTTCTTTTTTTATTTGTTTTTCATACTGTCCCAACTTTTTCTGATTTGGGGTTGTAAGACACATTCTTTTGTCTTAACTATATCAGTAATTATGATCAAACACAAGGTCAAACAAGTGATATAATTATGTTGTGCAGGTTTACAGTTTGTCCTCTATTTGCCACACAAGCCATTTACATATGGGGGTTTTCGTGTACCGTCTTCCAACGCCACCCTGCCAAGACCTTTCGCCACCCCATGTCAAATTTTCTAGATCCACTGGCAAGGATGATGTCTGTGACCAGCGGTTCCCGTAAATCTCTGGGTGCTCAGAGAAATGAAGCCATGTGAGAGAAAAGGTTGAATTCCTGCGAACTGTCAGCAACAAGTTTATTAGAGGATCAACGTTGTAGTCATGGACCTTCAACTGAAGACAAACATGACAATATCGCACACATCGGAGATGCAATTATAACAAAATCAAATAAAAAGATCAGGAAGATTGGATGTCCTATAAAATACAGTAAATCAATGATTGACTTGCTTCTATCAGTTGTTGATGTGGTTATGTGGTCAGCTGAGATTCCGTTATACCGCTCGTAGATTTAAATATCTGTTTCTTTTAAGGTTTGTTGCAGTAATGTCTGATAACAGATGTAAAGTATTGCCCAGAAGATCGTTTTTTTTTTTTTTTTTTTTTTTTTTTGACTGAACCATCAAATGGAAAGTTCTTGATGTTGTAACACACAGGGAAAATATTAGATTGTGAGAGGCTTAATACTAACACAAAAACGTGTATTAATGTATGTTGGTTTTGACTCCCTTCTCTACAGTTGAGTGTAGAATAATCTTGCATGTTGAAAGGATTTTACTGCATTTTGATTTAATAGAAATTACTTGTTTTCTTCCTGACACCAGATGATCTTTGTTCAGAACTAAGTACGGTGCTGGGGGTGCCGCTATGAGACTTTAAGCCATGAAATGTGAGGTCTCAGTTCAGGGAAGCACTTTCTATTTTGAAATGTTTTACTTAAAATGTTTTAGTTTGGCAGCTCAGTGAAGCACTTTAAACATTTTATATTATATATTTATATTTTTATATGCAGTATGATTTTTCTTCAACTAAAATATTTACCTACACCTTATTCTTGTTTAAAATCATTTACGTGATAAAAAGGTGACCTTGAAATTGTGGAGTTAAGGCAGAATTTGGGTGCACCTAAATTTTGTGCTGGTGCACCTAAATAAGTTAGGCGCACCAGTGCAACCAAGGAAAAAAGTTGGTCTGGAGCCCTGACAGGGATACATTTCGAAAAATAAAACTTGTGCTTTGCTTAAATATCTGATCCTTCTGCTATTAGGAAACACAATTTTGGCTATTTATAGAATTATCTCTTTTAATGTGATAAAACCACTAAATAATTTTGACTATGTATTGGTATGTATTTTTACGGTGGTGTAAGGTGCTGGAAAAAGCTTTAAAATGGACCTTGAAAGTGCTTGAAAAGCGCTTGAATTTGACCTTGGAAAAGGTGTACGAACCCTGTGTCTGATCCGACAACTGTATCACGCAGACTGACAAAATACGCAGAGAACAATCAACAAAACATAATTTCAGCGCTGAGGATGCAGCTGTCTGAAAGCAACAGGGCAGTTTCGTACTTACTGGATATGTGGACAGATGACTACTGCAAAAAAACGGTTTATCTTGTGTCACTTTGCATGACGTCAACGAGGTCATGGGTGTCGGGTCCCAGGACCTGAATTAATGGGCCGGGTCTGGATTAGGCTTGGAGATAATTACAGGTAACGGGTCGGTTCCAGTACTGAGCTTTGCAGGTGAGGGTTGAGGCAAAACTGGCCCCGCCGTAGGTCCTACCACACACTTGCAATGGGAGGGCTGAGATTATGTGTGCATTAAACCAGTCAGCCGGTCTATGACTTTTCTATTTGGAGGCTGTTTAGATGCTTAATTAAAAGTTTTATTTGTTACATTTATAAAATTGCAGGATTATGTGACCTTGGCACAGACTGCTTTCTAATTCTAAAAAAAGAAATATCAGAGCAGAACATTACACAGTATTAGGCAAAGCAAGGGAGAACAAAAATACATTTTAATGAGTACATCACACTTATATTGGCACCTTTCCTGTCTTTCATTAGGTGTTAGCTCAGTCTGTACTTGTGTGTGTGTGTGTGTGTGTGATTTCAGTGAGTGACGAACCTGATGCTGCAGCGGCTGCTGACAGCACACCTGGGCAGCCTGGCAGCACAGACGACTCTGCGGTCCCCAAACCTCCGCCCCCCTCTGACATGAAGACCCCCTTGTCCATGGACAGTCCCAGCAGAAGAGCCACACGCAGCAGAATTAAGCTAGCTGCCAACTTCTCATTCACAGCAGGTCTCTGATCCTTTACACACACACACACACACACACACACACACACACACACACACACACACACACACACACACACACACACACACACACACACACACACACACACAGCAATACTAGTTCACAGATAGTACAACTCTAAATACAAGAGTTAAGCGGCTACACTGAACACACTACCCCCCCCCCCCCCCCCCCCCCCCCCCCTCCGAGAAGCATGGTCGTTGTCCCCTCTACATCCTTAAAAGGCTGTTGCTTTTCTTCTCAATCACTCATCGGCCATCTTTGTTTGCTTATTTCACAATCTGTGTGTTCTTCCGATGTTCCACAAGCTGTGATTTTCTTCTTGCAGATTTTCTGCAATTCTTTGAATTGAATTGCCAAATTCATCTACTGTAACGTGTGTTTGATTTTCATCTCCGTAGAAGTTAAATTATATTTCTGTGCATCTTCAGTTCAGAGCCACGTTGTGTCAAAGAACACTCGCTGGCTTACAATGAATGCAGAGTCTAAAGATGAGTTGGTTGTCACTGTATACATGTATTGGGTAATGGGAGAAGTGCTAGGGATGAGTAACTATGTTTTCTGTGTTAAATCCAAGAAATGTAGTTACCCACATTTCTCAGATTATACAACTGCCAAATAACAGAAGATTTATAGATGTTTTGTTCATGTACAATATTGAGAAACCTAAATGTGTCCATCCTTGCTGTATCCCTGAAAACCGAGCATTTAATTTATTACATTCAATAATTTTTACGCTCCTTTCAGATTTTGGGAAAATTTGCTTTGTAGGTAACCATAGACATGTCAACCAAACTGGCCGCTAAGCACCAGCCTGTTTCCTTCTTTCAGTCTTCTCATGGGTGAAGTACTAAGGATTTCTAAAGAGGTAGCTTCTCTTTTAGGTATATTCTTGTCTTTTGTCTCTGTTTAGTAGCCTCAGGACAGTATTTTCAGTTCCTTTTTTATATTATGCAGAGTATTTAGTAGTCCATGAAAGAGTTTGGCCTAAATGTGTGGTGTATTTGATGGCAATTTAATGGTGGGACTTAACATTAGTGTTAACTTTTCATATCGTGGCTTTGCTAACAGAAGCTAACGGTCTTTGAACAGTTAAAGCATTGATGGCAAACTTTTGATTGATGTTGCGACAAGCACTGCTCTCAGGAATTTTTTATTCTTGTTGTACTTTGACTTAATTTATTGCAAAGATTTTGGCTCGTCTCTCCAGGGCCACTAATGAAGGCCTGAAAGGGCTGTCTCTTTAACACTCTTGCCAGATGTGTGCTCAGGCAGCAGGAACTAAGATATACCGTACTTTAATTGTTCGGCTTTCACCAGCAGCCAGTGTGTTGTGTCCTTTTAGCTGTGTTTTGTCTGTGTGGTTTACACTGGAGTAGGTGGTGTGAAATATGCATGGTGTGCATAAATGAGTTTATGCATGGTGTAAGCCCAGGAGGAGCAGACAGGAACAGACATTCTTTAAGATCGGTCTTTTATTTCCACCATGTTTTAGGGGTCTTAGAGTTGGCGTCACCCTTGCAGTTGCCACATTAAATGCTCAGGGTTTTTAGAGTTAACCTTGTTGCTCGTAAGCACCGTATCTGTAGTGATGTCCGCTGTCTGAGTTTGAAGAGGTCGAGGGGAGCAGTAAGCACTCCTGAGTTTTTGATTTTTAATGACAAGGTGATTGGTTGTGAGTTTTTAGGGGAAAGAGATGTGTTGGGGGCAGGGGGGGGGGGCAGTAGGCTGTTTGTGGAGCACCATGGGGGCTCTGGGCAGCCTCCTGCACAGACTGTGACGTACACACAGAGGACCCTCTGCGGCTCTCTGGAATCTGCCGGGCTTTTACAATGGCTTGTATTTGCCACGGTGCCAAAGGAATCGCCATCGTATCTCCCCCATCCCTCACATCTTACATAGAGGAGTTTTTACTTGCAGATGTGTGTTGATTTCTCCGTTTTTTTTTCCTCTGTCGCAAGTGTTTACAGGATTGCTGGCTGCTCAATTGCCATCAAATAATGTCGGCCGGCTGCCGGGAAGTGTAGCACGACGGAGGCGCTGCTGAAGTCTAAGGGTTGTTGTTGTTTGTGTTCAGGGAAAAGGTTCAAAGAATGGGTAAAAACCCATTCAATCAGTTTCTGTCCAGTTTCAGTGTTTACCTCTTTAGCCAGTGTTAATACTTTTTTTTTTTTTCTTTGTCAGACTCAGTTTTGACTTTGGTATGAAAAGCCTTTAAAGCTGAGAGATTCCACCTGCCAACTCTCCAAAATCTGTCTGCATGCCAATCAAAATGTTTTTAATTAGGGCCGTTAGGGTTCAGGTCTCTGCTGCAATGTTTTACTGACTGTCTGGAAACCTCTTTGATTAAGGAATGAGCACCTCGAAATGGTTAATTATTTAGAATTGGTAATGTTAAAAATGGGCTTTTAAAAAAAAAAAATGCTCAGATGAAATATCTAGATTTAACTTTGGCAGTAAGGATGGATAACTTTTTGTGACTTTGAGCAAAACCTAGCTCTCCCTCAGAGTACTGCAGTGGCAACTAACTCGTGAATATATTTTACTCTATATTTCTCTCTCTGTTCTGGTTACATCAGTGAGAAGCTATTGTACCTGTCAAAATATGCACTTTTGCATAGTTTTGGTTCATGAAATAATGTGAAATTCGGTAGTGAGTGAACTGGGAGGGGTTGAAACTTGTTTTTGTGTCTTTACCTCTTTCTGTTTAACTGTATGTGACCTCACCTTGCTTACTCAGTTTCATGTTGCACATCGGTTCTACAGTTAAAGAAAAGGTTTAATTAACTCAATAGTGTCCTGTTTAATTAAACTGTGATTTATTTTTTTTGTTTACAACTGTCACTTATGCGTTCACCTCCCCCCCCCCCCCCCTCTGTCACACCGTTTTACTGCATCACCACACCAGAAGTTGCTGTAACAGTTTAACGTTGTTGAAGGGACCAAAAAAAAGATTTCTGTTATTAAATTTCACAAGCATCAATTCTGCCTCCGTCTCAATGTTTTTGCGGTGCTTTTGGAAGATTCAAATAACTCGGAATCACCCAGCGTGTTCCTGAAAGATGCTCTTTATTTAAACATGTATGTACAGGTATAGTTTCAGCTTATTTTCTGCATATTTGTTCAATTTTCAACATAAGGACCTTCATGAATTCACTACTACAGAACGTCACATTATCAGAATAAAGAAGGTAAAGTGACAGAGCAACACTTTTGCTTGACATGAGTCACTAATGTCCTAAAATACACTCAAACATACACCATATATTCATTTCCTGGTGTTTATCATAAAAATGCAAGATTAAATTCATAGGATGCAAGTTGTTTGTCAGCAATATCCATAATAACTATGAATGATGTCATACTACCACAGTCAATATTTCCCAGTAGCTGATGGCTGAGATGTGACTCAGACATGAGCGAGCATAGTGGACCATGTTAAAAAAAAAAAAAAAAAAAACACCCCACTGTTTGCATATACAGGGGTTAACCAAAAATAATGAAAGGGTTATGAACCAGTGGAAGCACTGATGCAAAATGTGAAATGCAAACGTTTGGACACCTAATACCGACCCGACTTTGTAGCAACGTTGCAGTGGAGTTTGTGTTAACTTTCAATGACCATCAGCGAATTTGTGATTTTTATTTTTTCCTCTGCCAAAGCTTAAAAAGTACAGCAGATATTACTGGATCACAGATCATGAATGAAACTGCTGTACGAGTCAGGATGGATGTGACTGAACTGGCAGCCATACTGTTTGTCTGAGCCACATGTGAGTTGATGGGTCACCGGAAAGTGAATTGAGGTTCACCGGTTGATGTTAAAGGGTTAAAATGGAAGAATAAATACCTGTTGTCAAACATGTCGGGACGATAGCGGATGTTTTATTATTTTTCCTGTCAGACGGAGAACCCCAGCATTAATGCTTCACTCTGTTGACATTGTGCTTGTAGTTCTGTAAATTTATCGACCCTGATCATAGACCGTATTGTCATCTTAAAGGAATGTTACATGATGGAATGACCCATTCTAATCCATATTGAAGACATTTATCAGATTTGTATTTACAATTCCCTTTTACTTCATACACACTGGACACTTACAGAAGCCTATTGTCAGGTTACCCTCAAGCATTGATTAGGGATCAGCTCCCAAACTCCGGGCTCAAACTATGCGGCTGAAACTTTATCTTTATTGATTCAATTACTAACCGGATTCCTGAACAGCTATGAGGGCAAAACACAGTTAACTGAGGTTCTCTGAGTCACAGGAAGTGATGCATGGCGTGTCAATGTGATGTGGGTGTGATGTTTTCGACACGGGGACAAGGTCATAAAGAGGTCTGTGTCAGTTACATGACGGCACACTGGGTGGCCCCACAGCAATCCTTAATGATGGCCACTCCCGACTTGGTGATGGATGGTTTGTTGGGAGGCGGCTCTGGGATTTGTCTCTTGGGCTTTGGAGGATCTTGCCATTTGGAAAAAAAAAAAAAAAAAAAAAGTAAAGGAGATTATCACACAGTGGATGTGAAAGTGAGCAATACCCCTGCCCCTCTCTTACTTTGTGTTTGTGTTGCATTTTTTTTTTCACTCACTTTGTGTGACTTTGAGCTTCTTCTCCAGAGGCATCAGCTTCAGTCTGAGGTACTCAGCCATCTCCTTGTCCTCCTCTCGCTCCCTGGGGATAAGGTACATATATAGTCGGCTGGTTGAATACAACGCAATCACTACAGGGTTGTTTTTTTTAAGTTACTGAATATTTGATACTACAATATTACATACTGCTACATGTAAGCTACCTGAACTGCAGTCTGTGCCTATTTATGGGCCTTTTTGGCATGTCACAGTAGGAAAAGCACAGGTAAATAAATAATAAAATGAATGATGGCTGAATACCATTTGGCTGTTCAGGTTTCAGGGTCCTGGAATTGTTCATGCTGACTGACTGTCATGACTCTTAAATAGAGCGGAGCCATCGTTAATGTTATTACAGTAGTAACACTTGTGGTTTTGGTAGGTTTTTCCTTGGTCCTTTTTTGTAAAAGATGTATTATTTTGTATAAAAATATAGAATAATAGATATATTTGATAGTCCACTCTTTTTCTTTGTTCCTCCAGTGGTCTTAAACCAGCCTGTGATTTTACATTATTTAATATCACGTCTATCTGAAAGTTATCTCTGTCACACTCTGTGGGTTATCAGTGGGAGCTCTCTCTCTCTCTCTCTCTCTCTCTCTCTCACACTCACTCACTCACTCACTCACTCACTCACTCTCACTCAATCTAATCTAATGGGTCTCTTACCTGCTGTTCCTCAATCATCCTATATCTATCAAGTGAAGAAACAAACAGTGGATGCAGTTCAACCCAACACTGCCTGAGTAAACAAGCAATCCTTCGCCTCCCGGATATTGACTGTGCCTGTGTGGGAGCGCTCTACCTTAATCTCTCCACCTCAGCATCGTCGACCAGGAAATCCCTCTTCTGCACCAGTTTATGAATCTTCAGGATCAGCTCTTCTTCTCGCTGCCTGTGCTTTTTGTTTTTTTCTTTCTCTGGGGGAAAAGAGGAAGTACAATTAAAATCATAAACAAACACATAAATGGATGACTAGAGAGACAAGCAGACAGAACTGAAAACGTAATATTATAATAATATTATACTCCTTGCATAAAATATAAATGCAGGTTTTGCACGTTGCAACTTGACCTTACAGCAAAGTCAGCTGGCTCTTACACACTGAGTCACATCACAAACCCTTCATTCTCCCCTCATGCATGATGTATAACAAGGCACTGATTCATTCATGCAAATGCTACAGAGCTCTGTTTTTCATTTGGTCAAGGAATTTCTTCACAGAGATCTACAAATGCAACATCCTCTTTGCTTTGTCTCACTCTCTTTCCTAACCTTCACACTCCAAAGCACAGAAAAAAGACACGCATAAACAGACCCAACATACACGCACACACACATGCACAGACAGTTGCAGTGGAAGGTTGTCTGACGCTGCTAGGTGGGGAAAAACGTTTGGAAAAATGATTGCAAACATCAGCTCTTTCTCCCATCCGGAAACAAAGTGGAGCAGTGCGGCTTCAGTGTGTATTCCCCCGCAGGCAGAACAATCTGAGGGGCGCATGGCTCCAACGGATAAATCCCAATGTCAGAGGAGCCGGAGAGGAGAGGCTACAGAGTCTCTTTGTCACGTGACTCTCATTGTGCTGGAGTGGAGTTAATGGGCTGCCAGAGCCCCCAGCAACTGTATACATGAGGCCCCAGGGGCTCATGGGAATGTCAACGAGGGGCAGTTTTTGTGTGACCGCTGACAGCTGATAAACATCCGTGTTTGTCCTGTGTCACACTAGGACTGACTGTGGAACTAAACCAATATTTGATTCTGTCCTCTGTGCCACAAACACACCACTTTTACATCCAGTAAGAAGAAGTGTTTACTGAAATTCATTCTGGACGCCTTCCCTCAGCTCATATCATATTGCCTTCACAGTGATGATGCGTGTGTGTGTATGATTATCTCTCCCTCATAACTCCAACTTGTCCCTGAGACTTACGATCAATCCTGTGTAGTTTAGCGTAACGACTCTTTCTATAAATCACCATGACGCCTGCTGAGGTTGTGGGACTCTGGCGAGATGCAAACGGAAGCACTTTCTGCCAAAAACTCTATTTTTGGCTGAGTACAAACAGGGAGCATGGACAGTTTTGCACGCAGAGGATCAATTGTGAGAGGTTTATTTCCTGATATGCTTACAGATGGTTTTCTTCAGCAGACAGGAGGTAAATGTAAATGTGCGTGCGTGCGTGTGTGTGTGTACCTGGTACTGTGACAATCTGTCTCAGCTCCTGCTTTAAACTCATGATGTCTTTGCAGAGCTGAATGTCATCCATCCTAGAAGAAAAATGTGAAAGAAAACAGTAACTTGTCAGCCTCCATCAGATTAAAGAACAACAGATGTTATTATCTGCGTCCACTTTGGATGTCTTTATCTCATTGGAATGATGTAAGGCAGAGTTGTACTGCATAGTGAACTCTGGAAGGAAACCAGACCCAGCTGAAAAATCTGTGGGAAGAATATAGTCGCCAAATGTTATGTCATTTTGATCAAGTGAAAAATTCTGTCAATTTCCAAAAGCGCAGAAATTCATTTTTAAAACATAAATATGACCCTAATTATATACAGTATAACACAGAGTAAATGAAAACATCCCAACTAGGGCTGGGGAAAAAAACATTTTATTTTTTATCAATTAACCCTATAATTCACACAAACCGTGTTAAACAGTGTTTTTGTGGTCAATTAACATATCAGTAGCTTTTGTCCTTACAAACAAAATGAGCTATCACACGTTGGTTGTACCCCCTCTTTTCTTGTTGTTATGGCGATCCAAGCAACATGTGCACATCGGAGTTTCTGTGTTATTGATTTGAGGATGTTGTACAATGTAAGGTGATTTCACTCTTACTTGGATTCTATTTCATTTCATTAATTTGTTTATTTGACAGGGACAGTGCTCATTAATCAAAGTAACTGTAAATGAGCCAGACTCATTCTCTTCTGTATTATGTTTGACACCTTCAGATTTCTAAGAAAGGGCATTTTGTAACAGATATTTTCTAAATTCGACATATGTGTAATTATTCATCATACATCTTAAATGCAAATTTTCAGTTCAAAAGTCATTTTCTTTTTTTAAAAATAGTTCTGCTTATTCTGAAAAAGAAAATGTGCAAAACATCCTAATTTGAAACAAATAGATGAATAGCTACGAGACTTTGAGAGGCAGATAAAAAGAAGCACGGGTTCCTATAAATGAAGATATTCAATTAACAATTGATACCAATCACAGAAAAAACATGAAATCCTCCTTTGCAACTCTTAAAGGGAGTGTTTGTCATGTTTGCTCAATAAAACACTGAAACAATTACTCAAATATTCCATTGAATGAATAATTGATTAGTCGACAAATCATTTTGGCTCTAATGCCTGGTGCTGTACTGTGAAATCCACTCATGTACTTGTCATTAAGGCATCACAGCCTCAGGCCCTGATGTGCCACACATCAGTAGAGTGTGTGCAGAATCTGCAGATGGAAAACATGCAACATAAATCAATCCACGCTGCACTCTGAGCCCCCTGCAGCCCTGACGTCTCACCCTCTGGGCCTCCAAATTCTCCCCTCTTCTACACTGAATTCCCGCCTCTCTCTCTCTCTCTCTCTCTCTCTCTCCCTCCCTCTCTCTATCTCTCTGTGGAGCAGTGACAGCTACCACCGATTTAATTCTGTCTGTGATAGATCAGGCCGATGACTCATCCACAGCCTCCTCTTCTTCCTCCTCCTCCTCCCTCTGCATTTATCCCTGTTGCTCTGTTTTACACCTCCTTCCTCTCTCTCTCTCTCTCTCTCTCTCTCTCTCTCTCTCTCTCTCTCTCTCTCTCTCTCTCTCTATCTCTCTCTCTCCCCTTTGACCCCTCCCTTCAGTGTCTTTCTCCTCCTCTCTTTCTGTTTATCTGTTTTTCCCATTTTGCCTTGTGCTTCGCTCTCTCAATGCTAGCTGTGGATTCCAGCAGCTTCTGCACTCTGACACTCCATCTGCTACTTTGTGCGCGCGCGCACGCGCGTGTGTCTGTTTAAGAGCCGTCTTGAGTTACACAGAGCCGACAACAGAGACGTACAAAATAAGCAGCGTGGTGGCCTAATGAGGCATTTTAAGTGGCCGTGTGAATCAACATTATCAACTGAGTGAGCTCTCAAAGATGTGTATCGGCTTCACCCGACACGTCAACCATCATCCAGCAGATGTTACGGGTGTAATGACCCACAAAATACACCGTTCTGTTCGATCTGATACCGTGCTGCTGAAACATTGTGATACAATGTCATAAATGTTTATGACATAACACTTCTTTTAGTATGTGGCATTCGGTTTTTGTCATGAAAAGTTATGGTCAGGGTTATGGTTAGGGTTAGGGTTAGGGTTAGGGTTAGGGTTAGGGTTCATGTGTCATGACTGTCATAACAGTGTCATGTGTTCATGACACTGTTATGTCACTCGTATGTTGATACCTTCAAGTAAAGTGTTACCAAATAAACAGTGCCCAAGACAGTGGCTTGTATTTCCACTGTCAGTTCAGTTTTATAAAGGTACGATAGGCTGTATGACCCTCCATAATAATGTAATGCGGGTTTTCTCCTTGTTCATTAAAATAGGGTTTTAAAGTAAAAAATAAATCTGTGCTTCACATTATATAAAAACAACAGGATATGGTGACAAAACAAGTAGTCTTTTCAACTCAACAACAAAACTGCAGTGTCTTTTAAGCTACGCTGAAATCGTTTGATTCATCACATAGAGTAGCATAGTGTGAAATCCTCCATCACAGAATATGTCGTTTTATCTAAAGTTGAGAAACTGTGCAGAATTGAATGATCCTGCAAATTGGAAAAACTGAAAATGCAACGTTATTTCATGGTATTGAAATAACAAAATCATCCTGCTCATTAATTTGCAACATTGTCTGTAATGTTCTGATACAACTATTTAAGGGACATCAAATGTAAATAATATGGCAAAATCTCTGGTGGTTGATGTCGTCTCACCGTCGTATCGTCGAACCCTACGTGTGGTTCTGTGAGTCTGTATTAGAGCTGCAACAATTAGCGGAATAACCTGATCAACATAAAAGTTATAATTGATTAATTATTTAAGCAAAAATGCCAAATATTTGATGGTTTCAGCTTCTTAAATGTCAGAATTTGCTTCTATCATTTGTCTGAAGCACACTGAATATTTAAGGATTTTGGACTGTAGGCTATTTGATAGTGAATTCTGCTGCCTGTTGTACAATATCTAACCGAATGAACCGAAAAAGCACCGAATGACAGGACATTGAAATTCTTCTTCATTTGCTATTTGCTCACTCGCTGTATGCAAACTGGATATTCATTTATTCAATCCGCACAGTTGGCATGAATGAACATTGGAAATAGGCTACAATACATGGAGACTATTATTGTGAAAGGGTTTTTACCTATTTTCCCCCGGTCGCACTGTGAACATATTAGTTCGTTGCAGCCCTAGTTTTTATTGAACAAGACAATGAGACACTAGTTTGGTACTTTACAAAATGTACTGCTACAGTATTAAACTCTGTTTTTTTGTCTGATCTATTTATCAACATCCATGTTGTCATGCTCCACAACAAGCACAGTCAAAACATTCCCATGATCAACGCAGTGAGGCTTTAGACAGAGAAGAAAATTACAGTATGTCATGCCAAAAACTGATCCATAATCCTTGAAGCTAATGTTGATGATGAGCCAATGAGTTCATCATGGTGACTCATTCAGCTGCTATATTGGCATGTCCAGGCCTCTGCATAATCAATGAACAAATGGTCTCCTTCTGTCTTGGAACAGCCAACTTGTATCCCGAGGAGAAGAAGACTTGAATGCCTTTGCAGTGTGTCAACACAGAATCCTCATTATCCACTCAAGAAAAGCCGTAGGAGTTGTTATGACACTGTATCGATTCGATCTTTGTCACACTCTATTACGTATCTGTGTTAAAACACAGAAATTGACCGTTCAGCAACTCACATGAAACGCAGCTCTGACTCCCGGCGTACCAGGACCTCTCGCAGGCGCTGAATACGAGCCATCTCCACCTCGATCTCCTCTGGAGCCATGGTGCTCTCTGCCATGGACACATCTGAATGACCTGGGTGGCAGAGGTAGAGGAAAGCAGGGATGAGTCAAAATGTCAAGGAGGAATAAAAAAAGAGGAGGGCAGGAGGAAGAAACGTCTACTATTAGAAGTATTCCGATCCTTCACTTAAGTAAAAGTACTAACACCACGCTGTAAAAAGTAAGTAAGTCCTACTTGGAAAATGTTACTTAAGTAAAAGTGTGTAAGTATCATCTGGAAAATGTACTTAAAGTATTAAAAGTAAAAGTACTCAATGCAGAAAAATCCTCACATTTAAGAAATTGGAAATCAGCTGTCTAATGGTCTAATCATGTCAGCATGACTTGTAGGCCGTTATATTGTTGACTAGTTTAATAATAAAACATTAGATTTCATAAACTACATGTGTTTTGTGTGCAAAAATCTTAATTTGTAAAGTAACTAGTTACTAAAGCTGTCAGATGAATGTAGTGGAGTAGAAAGTACAACATTTCTCTCTGAAATGTAGAGGAGTATAAGTAGAAAGTGGCATGAAAGGGAAAGACTCAAGTAAAGTACAAGTACCTCAAATTTGTACTTAGTTCAGAGTTTAAAAGCAGGAGAAAAAAAACTACCTACACGTGACTGAATTACAGATTCCAGTGGCACAACACCTGTATCTAATTCAAGTTGTAAATCGTAGATGTATTTTCCATTGCTTTCATGTGACAAATGCAGCCACAAGTTCCTCATTTCTGTCTTTTTAATCCTTGTAAACTTTCTCCCAGGGTCAGCGTTTTGGCAGAGACATTTCTCACCTCGTCAGCCTGTGGTGTGTCATCTCACATCAGCCAAAAACATGATATTTAGAGAGCAAGCAGCATGTTTAATTTAGCGAGGTGATTCACGTGTTTAAAGTCACAGCAGTGCCTCAGGCACAATTTAATGACTGCTTTCCATTAAAAGGCTTCAATCACTGATGATGTGAATGTGTGACATGAAGAAAAGCAGGATTCAAGCATGTAATACAGGCACTTTGAGATCCTTTTTTTTTTATTTAGCAGAAGGTTGTTGAGGAAGAGAAACAAATACTTTCATGGATCAATAAAAGCAGCTGTGGCTTCTTGCTGATTGGGTTATGTCTCCCTTGAACTGGACCACTAGACCACTGACCTCACACTCTCCATATCTGCCAATAACAAACACTTACTACACTGACCAAACACTTATTGCACTGATCAATGCACTGACCACTGCAAATGCTGCCACTCCTGCAACAAACTGACCCTACCAGCACCTTACAACATACAAGCAACAGTGTGCATCTTGATTTGCAGATACAAATATATTCCATGCTTATGATTAGTGTGTTGTCCTGGTTTCCATCCGTCTCCTCCATTGCAAATCATTAAAGGAGCACTCCGCTCAGTTGACTTGTCATGAGGAGTTCTACTCAGCCTTTAAAACCGGTGTATAATATCTTCGGTGGCTCTGGAAGGAGCTTTATTTGAGAAAATACTATATAATATATATATATATATATATAAAATTATAATTTAGGGTTATCCCAGTTTCGTCTTCACACTTCAAAATTGTAACAGAAAACCTGTGTTTCAAACTTGGGAGCGTGGAGTTTGAGAGACATGGACGTTAACCAGGCAGGGAGTGTTTGAGCTCTTCTGCTTAAATTTTGACCTTTTAAAAAATAAAAAATCTGTCTCTCAAAAGGCCCCCATCATGGAGTTGTAACACCCAATCACTGGGGTACCCAGTAAGTATTATGCAATAATACAATACAATGATATACCACCACTCACGCGTCAAACTTCACTCTATATCTCTGCAGACCTGAATCGTAACAGTTATCTTCCACTTTTGTGCAGAACATGAATATTACACAGAGCCAGCAAATGCACTACAGTGAGATTAGATGCCAAACATGATACCTGCTCTCAGGGTCCTGTAAAAATGTTAATCAAATAGCATCCAGATAATCTCATCTGTAATCTCAGTTTATGTGCAGGGGTGGCGAGTGGCTCTGTCCTTTCCTGCCTCTCTGGATATTAGCTACGTGCTGTCCTTACAACGAGCTTTACTTTATTTCCCTTATTGATTGATATGCTGATTTATTAAATGTTTGTTCCTAAATATGTCAGAAAATAAATAGTGAAAAATGTCCATTACAATTTCCAGGGTCCAGTGTGATGTCTTTGGGTATTTAGTTTTAAATCACAAGGCTACGAAAACCAGCAAAGATTTTTATTTGAGAGGCTGGAACCAGAGATTTTTTTGGTGCCATTTTTGCTTATTTTATTATAAAATTTCCATATGGACAAGAGCTTGTCCATATGGATGTTAATCCGCCCATCCGTACTTGCTGTGAAGCAATCCCCTCCTAACACGACTACACTGTAAGAGGACAACATCCCCAGTCCACAAGCTGATAGGTGTATAACACCTAAATTATAAAGAAATGATTTTCATCTTTAATCTAGGTGTCAAATGTGACGCATGACATTTATCCACAGTGTAACTTTAGAGGACTGGATCAGCTCCTCGTCCTTAAAAACTGCAGTCTGCGTTTGTGTTACTTTTCATGGATGCTTGCTAAAGACCGAGCTGACTCACCACAGCAGACAGAAGTGTGCACAGGATGGCCTGGTTTGTTTGTGCCTCACTGACGTTGAATCATCACCTGACGTGTCTGCTGACAAAAAGACGCTGACGCCAAAATCTAACTTTACATCATGAAACTGCAGCAGGATACAAAACACAGCAGGAGCTAAAGTTTGACAAGTGTTCCTTTCTTTATCTACCTTTTTTCTCTGTGTCTTGTTTTTCTTTGCACACTCCAGCCACGTGCTTATACAAAACCACCAATAGGACCAAGCTGCATTAAGTAATGGTGGCAAAGTGCCAGCTCAATGATGTCTTTACAGCTCCCTCTCCTCTGAGCAAGCCGCTCACACACACTCAGCACTGAAGACATTACAAGGAACAGCAGCTTCGATACTTCCTAATTAAAAGCGGCTTGTCCACCAGAGACAGGTGGGTTTAACTCTAAAGTCCCAGGCCAACACAAGCAAACCTGCTCCTCAACATCAGCTGCAGATGGGGAACAGCATCCTCACACATGAATTAATTGGTTTGAATTAGCCCTGTGTCATTAAAACAAACTGGATCAACCGGATTAGGACGTAATGAGGAATAAACAGCCTGGAGAGCCTGGATCATGCGCGGTGCAGCGGCCCCATGGGGCTCGACAACGGGGAAATGTCAGCATCTGTATGACATCCAATGCAGACGCCCCTGACACATCCCACATCCTGCAGTCACACTGTAGCCTATACACTGCTACTGCTGCAATAGAAACACAGGCAGTATTTAAAAGAGGAGGGGGTTTGCCCTGCCTTACTTGTGTGTGTGTGTGTGTGTGTGTGTGTGTGTGTGTGTGTAGACACAGAGAGAGAGAGAGCAATGGCTGGATCCGTGTCTAAAAATATCCGCTGCATTTTTTCTCTCCTTCTCCGACTTCATCTGGAAGTTTCTTTACAGCCTGCTCTCTGTGATTGTTGTGAGTTGTTGTCAGTGGAACCAACCAGGGCACATCTTAAAGGACGTTACCGCTTTGTTGCTTCTGTCAACACATGCGTCATTCATCCGCCGTCATCACTTGGGATTTGAGAACAGGACAAAATAATAGAAACATCTAACACGGCTCTGCAGCTAATGATGTTTATTTCATTTTTGTGTTTGTTTCATCTTTATGGTCACTTTTGAGGCTGTAGGCTAGTTTGTGGTATTGTTCAGAGCGGAAGTCAATTGACATAAAAATAATTGACAATTATTGTCATGCATCAAGCAAAATGCTAAACATTCTCTGACTCCAGCTTCTCCAAAGTGACAATTTGCTGCTTTTAGTAGATTTTATTTAATATCTTTAGGTTTTGGACTGTGGGTTGAAAAAAAAAAAAAGCATTTGAAGACTTCACATTAGGCTCTGACATATTTTAACAGGCATTTTTTAAAACTATTTCTAACGTTTTACAGACTAAATGATGAATCAATCAATTAATTAACTGACAAGATAATCATTAATTGCAGCCCTAAATAGGACAAATAAAATAAATGCAGTACAAAATAATAGGAACATTATTAACAGTAATAACAATGTTCATTTTTAGCTGAAACTGTGTTAGAGAAGTGTTTATTCAGCTTTATATTCGTATTCTTAGGCTGTAGTCTGTGGTGATGTTGTTATTATTGTGCAGAAACTCTATTTTGTCCTGACCCCCTGTACAATAGTAATCACTAAAAGTGAGGAATATATTTTATAGATTTGGGAAAAACTTGTAACTAATTTTGCCATAAACTCAAATATTCTTTTAAATGTGAAATTCAGAGCCTATTGATCAGAGCAGAGGACCAGGGTATGGACTTCTAGCAGCTTGTGCTCTCTCTTCATGCTTCTACATCAGCTCGGAGTGAATCAAATGACCACAAGTTTCAAAATGTGCTGGGCTTGCTGTATTTGCGGTGTGCTCATTGGCCCAAATTCATTCACAAACCACGCAATACCCATAGTGAGCATGTAAGGGAATTAATAGGCCCTTTAGCACCGAGGCAGCGCTACTGATCCTAAACCTTTATGAGTCACTATTAACCATTTCAACGCCAACTGCTCACTGGGGTTTCACAGAGAGAGTGACACATTCTGCTGAGAAAACGGAGATACTAAACTGCTTTTCTGGCCCACCCGGCGGTAAAACAACATCATATTTTACTTCGAGACGCTCACCTTTGTCCGTTGTCCATGCCGTTTCCGACACGGCGCCGTAGCTCCTGAGCGCGCGCTCGGTGTCCGAAATAGATTTCTTCAGTTCCATGTCGGTGAAATGCCCGCGCGCCGAAACCAGGATACAACGAGTCTTTAAATCTGCACTGCTCCTCTGTGTGCGTCCCTCCAAATGTATTTGGTAATCGGTAATATAACTCAGTTTTCACCCGGTGAAAAGGCTCCAGCGACCCGAGACGCTGAGCATCTTTATTCAAGCTTTGAAGTCGACGTGTGGATGGAGAAAAGGATGCAGGGAGCATGCGCAGTGCGGTGCAGGGATGTGAAGACTTGGGAGACACCCACTGACACTGAGATGACGGTAAAAATAAATCAATAGACACATAGTTGCACTGGAGTTTTTTTTTATTATCAGCCTGTTCAAGAATTAGTTTTTAGTATGCCCCAGCTCTGCCTGGATATATTTCAGGTATTTATTATAAGTTTTAAACACTTGCAGGGGGTGGTAGCTCTTTAAGCATTTTGTCGCTGAAGTGTAAAGGCCTACTTCTGTTATTTGCATATGTCACAATTCGACATATTGAGTCTGTTTTAGCAGTGTGTCAGTGTTAGAAACAATTCTAATAATAGCGGCATAAAGCTTTATTTGGGAAGTCTTCGAAGCAGGAAACATAAAACAAAGAGTGGAAATGCAGGCTGTAGAAAAATGGCATGCACCAGCAGGCAGGCCTTTCAAAGTACGTGTTGTGCTTAATACCGTATATTCCCACAAGAGATGGTGACAGAGATGCATTTGCATAGCCTAAACTAGAAATGGCCTGATACCATTTTTTGCTTCCCGATACCGATTCCGATACCTGAACTTGCGCATCGGCCGATAACGAGTACCGATCCGATACCAGTGTGTCATATATTTTATTATGTTTTAACAACTGTATACTACTATCCCTATGGATGTGATATGATTTCTATCTTTGTTGTTGGCCTGGCTCAGGTTAAACTCTTCATAGTACTCAGTTATAACGGAAAAAGAACATAAATAAACTACTTTGACATAGATTTTCTTTAGGGCTTTATTACGTGGTATCGGACCGGTGCATAAACTCCAGTACTTCCTGATACCGATACCAGCGTTTTAGGCAGTATTGGAGCCGATACCGATACTGATATCGGTATCGGCTCATCTCTAGCCTAAACTATCAGTAATACAGAGGAATGAGTAACATTTCTGTCTGAACACAAGCCACCCAGGACGTACCTTTGATAGCAAAATATCAGAGGTACATGATATTACAGATCAACTGGGATCATAAGAAGAAAACTATGGGTCTGCTGTACTCAATAGGTTCAAGTGTGTCACCCAAGGTCAGTTATAAACTCAGTTATATAGATTTATTTTGTGTCGCTATAGTTGTATGCTCATTAAACACACATTGAGTCAATGGGGTGTTTTTAATTTAATCAACAATAAATATTATTTATCTCTACCACAATCAGTGTAACGTCCGTGCAAAACGTCATCAAATCATTTTTTTTCAATACATTACAGTCAACGACACTGTTAAAATAGTTCTTCTTTGTGATATCAAAACCATTCAAAAAAATAAAGTAGTGTACAAATCTTTGAGTGAGTTAGTAATATCACCCAGTCTTCAGTTGCTGGAATGAACAAAAGGAATATTCACTGATTGGATCTTTGAGTTCCAGTGTAGCACATCAGCATACAAATAATAATTAGAAACACACATTCTAATACTACTAATAATAAGTTATTATAATTAAGGATGCAATCAAAAGAAAAGACGTTTGCCTGGAACCTTTTAAATTCTATATATAGGAATAGCAGTCAGCTCTTATACTGAGCTATTTTTAAAAATGACCTCTATAGAAAGCTGCTTGGCAGAGGCATCTGACGTTCAAGAATCATTGCAGGCGAGGTAACCTTTAAAGTAACATTTACACTAAGAGGTAAAGTAAATTTAAAAAGAAATGGATAAAACACCAATCAATATTGAAAAATTAGGAAATGGTGCAAAGAGATATAATAGAGAGCACTCCACAGTATCACATTAACATAAAGTACGACAGCAGGCAGGCAGCATTTCCACATTCAAGTAAATAGATGTTTGGGACAACCTTCATCAATCATTAATATACAAACTCAGAGTAATCTTCAGTAGTATCGCATTGCCACAACATTTAAATATTAAGAAACAATGGTTGAAAGTACGAGATGAAAAATATATTTTCGGATATGTTTTAGTGTTTTTAGGTGTTTTTTTATATACTGTATATATAACGGATTATTGGTCCCTGTGTGCATGTGGACTTCTTGCACCCGAGTGTAAACAGGAACCAAAGCAGAAAGTCCTTAGAGATCAGGCACTCTGTTCCAGTCGCAGATAAGTCTTAGCAGTCTCAGTTCAGTTTTTAGATGTAAAGCAGAGGAATGTGTGGAACACCAAACTTTACACGTTCCCATCACAGAAATAAAATCAATAACATTGAAATTCTATGGTTCCTTTCCAGACATAGAAGTCCTCATAAATCATTCCAATATCATTTAGCATGGTCCAATAGAATAAGGGAACTATCTTGTTTGTAATGTGAGATCACAAGACTGCATTTATAAAAACAAAACCTGACAACAAATATAGCACCATGATGGTTCACTGTGGGATTGAAAAGTAGGACTGAATTACATTTTCCCACTGAGGTGATGTGCTGTATGCATACTGAAAAATATACTTTTCAAAGCACCATGAGGTCACGAGAACGCACTTTTCTTTAGTTTAACCCGTGTGACTTTGAACTCAAACCCTGGCAGTGATAGTGCAACATCAACCACAGACAGGACTGCCATCCACTGAACCTGCTATCTCCACTAAAGATCGCTACTTTTTCCGTTTCCGTTTTGTCCCCCTCCATCACAACCACTGATTCTATATACTTCGGATCGGAGTAGGTTTACTATTCCCTCTTTTCCTTTGAGTCCACCTTCTCGTTTGTGGATTCTACTTCATCCTCTTTAGGAGGGAACATCCACGCCAGAGCAGCACCGGCCGTGCCATCGCCGCTCTGACGCGAGAAGCAAAGGAAGGTGGCCCAAACGAAGGCACAGCAGCCGGTGAAGGCGGTCCGCACGTACAGAGGCACCAAGGCAAAGTTCAGAAACTGAGGAAGACAGATAAAGATATATTTATATCATTGTTCTGGTATATTACATGTTTACATATCAAACAAAAATTCTGATTTACTATTGTGCAGTATCAAATAAATAGTTCCTATGCAAGTATTGTTGTGAGATGTCATACTGAAACCCTATTCTCTAATTTAAACTACAGAGTGTAGTCCTTTGTCAGTTTTGTTATTATGATTTTTGGGATGGGTCTGACAATCAAGGGTTGCACCGCAGGTTTGTCTTTCAAAATACGTCACATTGTCACATATAACAGCTATTCAAATGAATGAAAACATGAGGAAATTGAAGATTTTAATAGTGAAGACAATCTAAACTGAAAGGTCCACTTCCATTAGGTTCATCATGAGGTTGTGAGATGTGATGAGACGCTCAGAATCATTAGCAAGTGGACCTTTGAGCTTAGATTTTCTTCACTATATATTGTTCCCAAGGGTCAAGAATTGACAACTATCCATGGACCATGAAAGATGTCAATATTTACCTGCATAAATGGCCAGAACATTAGCCCTGTCTGAAAAGACAAACAGAAAGCACACAAATCATTTGGAGACGTACACAAACCTCTATTGACACAATTGAAACCTATGATTACAAAAAATAAACTTTATCTTTAAAGGTCCAATATGTAATATTTGTACTGTAATAAATCCAAAAATGACACCAATGCCTCATCAGATATTAAGGAAACATGTTAGGCTGAAATACTATCTTTTCTGACAACAATGCTAAAGTCAGTATTTTTTCTTTTTGAAATTTATGATCCGTGACGGAATTTATGTTTATGTTTTGGTTTGTGTGTTGTTATCAACTGCCCAGTTTGACAGCCAGGCCGGGTTGCCAGATATACCTGTAAACATGTAAACCAGTGCGCTACAGCTGTAACGTTAGTACAGCCATGAAAGCAGCAAACGAACAAACGGGATCAACGGAGATAGATTCTACTCGACCTAAAAAAACGTTTCTAACAGTTGCTTGACCAGAGACATAACAAACCCCGGGTTAATATTGGAGATGTGTTTGAAAGATGGAGACAGCTTAGAGCCCAAAAGGACACTGAGTTGGCTAATTTCCTCCTGAACAGGTAAGCATTAGCTTCAGGCTAATTTATCACAGCTACTAGGGACGAGCACTTAATGTCACTTCAACATTTGTGTAGTCACATTGAATTATATATCTAGAAACACGAGTTGGTTACTTGCAAAAACAATTGAGACTCAGCCAGTAACTGGTCCTGGCTAACGCCACCATGCTAACCCTGCTATCTAGCTAACGTTACTGGAGGACCATAGCTGGCCACGGCTGTTTACAACGCCGTAGCCCGCCGTAGGTGACTTATTTTAAGCCAAGAGGGGGGCTGTAAATCCAGAAGAGAAGACCGTGAGTTAGCAGTGTGTTTAGCGATTGTTGCCGTAATTCTAAGACAATAAAGTGTGTATTTCAGTCGGGTGGAAAGGGACGACAAGGTAGTGTTATTTTTAATGGTTCCTATGTAATTCTAAGCCGAGGAAGTGTGTCTGTCTGGCGTGGAGAGAAAGGCAAGGTTGTGGGGTTTTTAGCGGTTCCTACTGTAATTCTAAGCCGAAAAAGTGTGTCTGTCAGTTGGGTACAGAGCTCCGCGTGAGCACGGACTTCTATGACTGTCAATAGAGCGAGTATCTAACGTTAGCTACTCCGCTGTGCTGTGAAGTATGTCTGACTATGTGAGACAAGCATCTAGTAACATTGTTGTGGATGCTGCGCGGACTCAGCCTGGCAACCTCCGTGAACTTCAAGTCTGGGGAGGAGGGGGCGGGGGAGACGACTCTCTCCAGGATTTTGAATTTGAACTGCAGTAACTATTTTAAACACTAGCTGTCAGTATTACATATTGGACCTTTAACTTTTGTGACTGAGATGCATGCTAACTAGTTAGATAGAGAGCCATCAGTAGAGCTCTCCCTAAACCAAATAATAGTCTAAATGTTAAATGAGCTGTTTGCAACAGTCATTAATAAGACAACTGTATACGTAATAATAATACATTAAGCCTCAGTTCTGGATACATGCACTATAACGTCTTATCTGTTTTGATTTAGGCACAAGTTAACTCATCATGTCACACATTACGCGAGCACTTGGAGGTGCTAGCAAGACGAACATGCTGTGACAGCCTGTGTCTCTGCTCCTACTCACCTTATATGTATTCAGGAACTTTCCTCTCCAGTCTTCAAAGATGTCGTCTTTGCCCTCCAAGATGCTGACACCTGCGTGAAAACAAGACAAATGACAGTTCATTATCTGACTGTCAGCTGCTAAATGATTTGACTGATGGGGATAGGAATAGGAAGAAAAAAAAATCTCTATGGCAATAATATCACTTCATGTATTCACAAGCGTTATTGCACAAATATTGGAACATATTCTCTCGCAAAACATTAGCAGTACAATGACAGCATGTAGGCCTACAAAGTTTTGATTAAGCAGAATTGCCTATTTTAATAGGTTAGTGTTTTGGTTTTCCTATTTGCTTTATTGGTGCCAGATTTACAGATTTGAGTTACAAGACTAGCTAGGTCATCCATATACTTGATTGTGTTTGTTTGCCTACCTGTACCACTACTTTTTCTAATGTAATATACAGTTATATGAAGGTCTTTACTACACTACACAACTCATTTCAGACAAATTTCAAATCTAAGTTATCTACTTGAAGCACATCATCTAAAGTGAGGACTTTCATGTGACCTCTGCTAGTCAAGGTATGTTTCACAGTGCAATGAACAACATGCTGGTATGAGAAGAGCACTGAGAGGACTCGGGTCAGGTTACAAATTGACAGATATGCGATCTGTTTTGAAGTTAACCATTAACTAGCCTGCAGACGCTCAGAGTGCCCCGGGGAGCTGTGGTGTGCTGCCAGCAGCTGTCCTGTCCCTGCCCTCCGTCCTACTGCCCTCCGTCCCACTGCCCTCCGTCCCTCGGACCTCCGTCCCACTGCCCTCCGTCCCTCGGCCCTCCGTCCCACTACCCTCCGTCCCTCGGCCCTCCGTCCCACTGCCCACTACAATGAATGACCTGTGTAGAAGACACTGGTAGCCAGGGGTGCCGCTGTGGTCTGGTCCAGGAGCAGCTTCCTCACCACCATCCGGACGGAATTCCCGGGAAACCTCCGCTCCAGGAACCGCATCCAGAAGAAATTGAAGTTACCATGGAAACTGAACGCGACCACGGCCACGTTCCGTGTGTGTCTCCAGTCCATTTGTTCCCCTCGCGAGAACGACTGGTGGACAAAGTCCCCTCCAGCGAACAGACAACCGTACAGTGTAACGTTGGTGACCCACGGAAACCGACGGACATGTCTCAAAAACGCCTGTCGCATTATTTTACAGTTACTGTCGCCCAGTGGAATGGAATGTGGTGTTGGAAAATTGAGCAAAAATGTAACAGCCTACTTTGGTTAATTTAAGCTAAATGTAACACATTGACACCGGCGTCTCCTCTGTCCGAATATCTCCGCGGCATCACAGCTATTATTTTCGTCCGGATTTCAAAGGAAATGGCTCATAAGACTTATCGACGACACAGTGTAGCCTATATGTTTCTCGTATAATGAACGTCGTAAAGTAATATAATTCCAGACAGGATAGCCTATACTTGCTTCTCATGCACCATCCGACACCCGGCACGGGGCTGCCAGTTTCACCTATATATAGGTCTATGAGTTTCACCGGTCGGGTCGGCTTATTCTGCGTAAAATTGCTACGCCCCTTTTTACGTAAAAAAAAGAAGAAGAAAAGAATCACAGTAGGGTGCACAGTTGAAGGGCGGAGCACAACTGAAAACCTTCAGCAGCCAGCTCAACCTGGAACTGTAACGTTAAATGTGTACCTCAGGTGACTCACTTGAGGTGGTGAGAACTGTTTTTGCGGTGAACAAAACACTATGACAAGAGAGATGTTAGTCCAGCCAGGGACAGCTTCAGTGAAATAAAGCTTGTCCAACATTATATCTTTGTCAATAGCAAGTAGGGTAAGCATTGTTAAATTGGGACTTTTTGAAAATTTCAATTCTGGAACAATTTACAGCTTTAACAGTCCCATGTTGACAATAGTTGGCAAGTTGACAGTTGTCGAACCTTTATTCTTCTATTAAAGTGCTGAACTCCAAAAATTCCACCTTTTCAACTTCATTTACTCTGAACACAAAACATAGACATGACCATTTCAAACTCGATTTGACCATTTACATTTATTTAGCAACAGGCACAATGCAGACACAGATGCTTTGTGTGCATAAACAATGCGGTGGGAGTGTGCAGATGCAGATCAGGTTATCAGACATGTTATGCAATCTGGTTCTTGGTGTGCATGTTCACAAGTTGCACTGAATGCTTTAAGCACCTTGCAACCTTCTGAATAACACAACTGATGAAAAGGCCGTATACAGTATATGGTGGTTTTCATTTTAACAATTAACAAAGATGCAATTAGTAAAATCATATTTTGTTCCATATCATATATATATTCCATATATTCCATAACCATATCATCCCTAACCGAGTACTATACACATTCACACATGCAGTTTCCTAAAATGTACACATTCATGGCCATGTTTACAGCAGTATGTAGAGTATAATATGAGTATTCCATTCTTATTAGGAAGGTGCATTAGAAGAGAAAAATAAACTTAGCTTAACAATGCAGAGTGTAACAATTTAAATTCTCTTCACTGTTTTAGACAAAGTGCCAAAATAAACATATTCTTTATTGTTGTCCCCCACCTGTCATTATTCTTCAATAATAGGTCAGGCTTTACATTTAAGGATCATAAACTCATTTTTACATTTTTCACCCATGAAATACATATTGTGCATACATTTTTTTGAAGCATAGCAAGCTAAGTTAAGTTTCAGATTGATTTAATACCTCCCAGATGGCTATTAGTTTTCAGACTTAAAACTTGCTTGAGCTGGGCAAGTTTCCTGGCAACTCAGTCACTGACAACATTAACATTATAAAGGCAATTAAATTAAGTTTGAATTCTACTAGCATACCCTGAACAATGGCTGCATGCAAGGTAGGAAATTAATAGAATTTTTTTTTTGAAAAAAGTTCCACTATGTTTTTGTGCTAAAAAGAAATATACAAAATGATAAGTAGTTTTTTTTTTAACTGGACATAAGACGTTTCCTTCGATAACCATAACACCCAAGCATAGTTTGACATTAACCTTGACTTACTGCAACACTGCAGATGCTTAAGCTTGCAGACATTACACCACCTCACAAGAGTGGAAACATTAACTTTTACAGGCATAAACAGAATCCCTTGACCTTCCTCTACTCTCTCTACTGGACCAGCCAGATGAGTCAGGAGAGCCACTGACCATACACACAGTATGGTCCAGGCAGGGGCTACCTCCATGTTAAGACACAATGAACAAAAACCGATACGAGGATGGATGGGTCACAGTGTATCCATTGAGCTGAGAGGCAAAAGCAGTCAGGTTCCATGATAAGGTCCAGTGAGAGATAGGAGTAGGGCTTTATGATGAGACAACCCTCTCCCAGTCCCCCCTCTCAGTCCTGCGGTAGAGCTGTGGCTGCCCCCCGGGGAACAGGCTATCAGAGCTGGGGTGTCCCAAAAGGAACTGGATGGTGGTCTTCATGTGCTGGACGAAGTGTGGCGGCTCAGCCAGCGGAGAGGTGGACAGGTACTGGGCATGAGAGAGAAATACCAGAGTCAAAGTTTGTATTATGTCACTTTCTGGACTGCTGCTTCACACTCACGTTGGGAGTGTTTGAGACATAACAGAGGCCATAGGGCTGCAAAATATATCGTTGTTTATCATCATCGCGATATCAACTAGTGCCATATACACATCGTGAAAGGCTGCCACATATCCCAAAAGACATTTAGAATTTTTTTTGTGGTAATTAAAAGAACATTTGTAGAAAACCGCACTTTAAAATGTCACTTTTTTAAAGTGGTGCCTTTTATATTCAATTCAATGTTCAATAAAAGAATGTTGAAAATGATTTCCTTTCATTTGTTTTAAATTCAACAAGCAATTTGTTTATTTTAGCAGAATGCTGAAAGCAGCAGAATTGCAGAAATTAGTACACTTTAATATCAGTTTATTTATCGCAAGAAATATCGCCATGGCAATATTTAACATTAATCACATATTGCATATTTTCCTCATATTGTGCAGCCCTAAGAGGCCTTAAATGAAGCATGAAAAATACAGAAGTATAACAAAGGATGAAGTAGATCACCTAGGACTTAATACTTCCCCATTACCCTTAAAATTGTGTCATCATCTTGTGACAACCAGAAGGCAATATCCAGATTTGGAGACCACTTGCAAGGGCCGATTTTAACAAGCCCTCGACTTGAGTCATATATGTCTGCCATCTGCAAGAAAAAAATATTTTTTTAGGGGAAATCCAAACTTTATTTGTTAAAGATTATAATTTCATAAGAAATACTTGGTCATGAGTTTTTGCATGAATCAGAGAGATGCGTTGTTGTATACCTGTCCCCCAGTGAAGGTCCTTGCTGAGCGCAGCTCCTCTGCAGGTCCTTTATGAGTGAATGTGGAAGGGAACACATCCCCTGTTTTAACATTTACGCCTGCACAGAAACACACATGTAGACAAAATATATTAGAGGTCACATGCCATGAAGGCATTGCTCTCACTTTGTAGCATATATTCATCACTTACCTATTCCATATACTACAGGCCTATGAGTTCCATCAACAACAATGTCATTCATTTCTACAATAACAAGAGAACAGAAAGGTTAACTAGACCAAGGCGTGACTGGCAGAATGGTAAAGTCAAACAGGTAAAAAAGTTACCTGTAATGCAACATGTTTCCAGATGAATATCCTCTTTCTGTTTTTGGAACGCTGCTGTAAAGTGAAAAGAGTCTTTCTAAGTGTTACAAAGCTTGAATGCTGCAAGCATAAAATTACTACAAGACACGGGGTAATTTGAAAGACTATACCCAGTATGTTAAGGCTGAGTTTATGGGATGTTTTTGACTCATCGTTAAATCCCCCGGCAAGATGAAGCTCAAGTCTGCATGACGGAAAGCAAAGTGGAAGGAAATAAAGAACACCTGAATAGGATGTGCACTTTTATTATGTGTGTTTGTTTGTGTGTTTCATACCTGCCCTCCTTACTAACATTACTCAGTGATGTCACAGCTTTCACAAGGAGCGGGACTTCAGACCAGGTGCTGGAACCATCACAGTGAGCAAGGCAAACAGCTCCACTTCCTAAGACATAATAAATGTCCCATGGCATGAAAATTTCACTTTATGAATTTTTTTAACATTAATATGAGTCCCCCCAGCCTGCCTATGGTCCCCAATTGGCTTGAAATGGTGATAGGTGTAAACCGAGCCCTGGGTATCCTGCTCTGACTTTGGGAAAAAGTAAGCTCAGATGAGCCGTTCTGGAATCAAGGTTACCTCCCCTTTCTCTGCTTTGCCCACCCAGAGAATTTGGCCAACCCATGAGAGAGAGAGAGAGAGAGAGAGAGAGAGAGAGAGAGAGAGAGAGAGAGAGAGAGAGAGAGAGAGAGAGAGAGAGAGAGAGAGAGAGAGAGAGAGAGAGAGAGATATCATGGCTTTTAAACGAGCAAAGTGGCAGTTGGTCAAGGCCACACCCCCACCCTCCACCTTGCCCCCCCTCTCTCCTCCTCAATAGCTACAGACACAGAAATGGCACGTTCTGAGGAAAGCTCATTGTGGGACTGGCTCTAGTGGCTGTAATTCTGCACCAAGGCTGAATTTCGGGAAAGAGACATCAGATACAGTATTAGGGGACCACTAAGGTCTATATAAAAGCATCCAAAGAGCACCATGTCATGGGACCTTTAAACATGTCATTTCTATCCTAACTATATAGGCTACACAGGCAGAATAAGGCACATGAAAGGATTGTTACCGGTGTGTCGCAGCACAACCAGATGGCAGGTGGTGGCATCATCAGATCCAATTACTGAAACACAGTCTGTGATAGGTAATACACAAAGCATGTATTTTCATTATGATGCAGGATGGTTAACCTAGAATACTATCACGGGGTTAGTTAGAGGCTAACAAGTTTAAACAAAAAAACATGGATTGTGGTTGAACCTGAACTTGCATTAAAAAGGCTTCAGCTGGCTGGCTGGAAACGTTATCCAAACTTTTAAGAGACTGTCACTATTTTGTCTAGTTTTTAATACCAATACATCTATTTAATTTACAATAGCATTTGGGTGAGCTGAGACTCATCGGGCTTGACTTACTGTCTGCTGGTGTTGTTGCAGCAAACTCTCTTTGTTGGACATACAAAAAGCACTTTGGGTCGACATCAACTAGTGGCATGGAGCGAAATGTTCTTGCCTTTTCCTGTGACATGGTAAAAACAAAAAGCATAACTTTACAGGTAACACACCCTAAACCTTACACAAAACCGCAGAGCCTTATTTCCCTGTCTAAAACAGTTATACTGCAATATTTGTATTGATATATCTATTCTATATATTCTTCACTGCAGTGCATTACTTTGTTTATTCTCTATATGCACCAAACAACAAACCAAGGCCAATTCCTTTAAAAGTCACATCAGGTGTCTTTTATTTAGTAGTTTATTAAATTGCATTTAAGGGGATATGCACATGATCTACCTTTACTTACACTTCTTTAGATGTGACAAAATAAAAATGATATGACCGTTTATTGTTGTGTTATTCCTGTGCGGGTGCCACCCATGGATGTATTAAGAGAACCACATGTCACAGCCATCCGTTTAAATGCTTTAGCATTAACAGATAGTCTGTCATGTGTGATTACTTACAGAAAAACGCTTAACTGCTGGCCGTTTCTCCGCAAGCTATATTTAGCCACACATTCTGGAAACAAACCTGTAAATGTGGATAGTTGTCGAACAGTTCCGCTGTCGAGCTTATGCGGTCAAGTCCTCTATTTTGAATGAACAACGGCATTTTCCTTAAGCGTGGTCTAACGATACCTTAAAATCAGCTGGTTATCATACAATTATAAAGACCCGTAACTTCATATTTTTATTGCTTAATATCTAGTATTATAACTGCAAATTTCGCAATAAGTTAACTGCAAAACCAGGCCATCGGGTTGAACTTCCTGGAAGGCTGTCTTCCTCTAGCTCCAGTTCGAGCAAAAGAGCCTCGCAGTTTTTGACACACCGCCACCAACCGTTAGTTAAAGCACGGTACACGAACGTGTACACGAATCAAATTCACCATTATTATTGAGCTAACATTTGTACGTAGTGCCCGTTTTATCGAAACGGAGCTACGTAGAATTACTAGTTGAAGTTACGTCACTAAAAAGGGCAGGGAGGAGGGAAGGTGCGAACTGCGAAGCGGTTGTTTTGCTGCGTCTTGACGGTCGTGACGCATTCAACAATTGTTTACCGTTTCCGAATTTGAACGTAATTATCGTCTTATATACATAGTTTTTCAAGCGTAAATTGCGTATATTTTGCTTTTGCGATTTTTAACATTGCACAACGTAAACAAGCCGGTGTCAAACGTTAAAGCTTACGTTACAAATACTGCGGAGGGGACGTTAACTTTTTTTTCGCCAACATGAGAGGGGGTTCTTCTTTTGGAGACAGAGACAGGGGCCGTGGACGAGACAGGTATGGAAACAACACACACACATTTACCACATATATCACAGGAAGTTTCACCTAAAGCCATACTTGTTGTGCGAGTCCAGTCTTATCTTGATATATGCAACATGAAAGCAGGAAACGTCAACCCCCCTCAAGGCCTAGCTAGAGCTAGCTAGCTAGCTAGCTCTCTCCAGTTTGTAGTTACTTTCACTGTAAACATTGCAGTGGGTACTGTCATCACCAGACTGGAGCACAAACGTTTACTGTTCACCAACATTAGTTTGTTTCTTCTACAGGAGTGTGCAAATTACACAGTACATTTTACAGCCACAGTTAGTTAGCTATATCAATTATATGGTTATATACATAGTGAACCCTCAGGACCTGTAGACTGAGCTGAGCATTAACTCTGGGAATATTACATTCTCCTGCAGTGCAAATCACCACACTTAGCTAGTGGTTTTACAATTGTTGTGACTGTAACTGGACATTATAACGTGCACATGCAAATTAGTAGGTCTAGGCGTATGTGTGCATTAACCTACAATTGCACTTTCTGCAAGTAGAGTGACGTCTGGGCATATGGATTCAGCTGTAACTATGTTACAACAGACAAACCTAAAATACAGATAGAAATGATCATCACATTTTTGGTGAAAGTAGTAACTGCGGTGTTGACACAGCCTAGACACAGATAGTCATTGGCATGATGTAAGCAAACTTGAAAAATATACAGTACATAGCTGTAGAAAATGCCTTGCTGATTCCACATTGCTCTTTATCTCTTGACCCATATCTCTCAGGCCACAGTTTGGGTCCATGGGCGGTCGCAGTGGACCCCCACCAATGAAGTTTGGGAATCCAGGTGAGCGTCTCCGCAAGAAGAAGTGGAACCTGGACGAGCTGCCAAAATTTGAGAAGAACTTCTACACTGAACACCCTGAGCTCCAACACAAGAGTCAGGTAAGTCCTAATATTTCTCTCTCTCACTCGCAAACATTAAGTGAATCATAAAACAATTTATATGATAGCATGACACCGTGTTGGATTGAGCATATTTCCATCATTGTTCCTTATTATTCAACTATTACGGTGGTCGTCATTAACTATGTTGTAGTTGCAGACAATAATTATACACCAAGCAACAAACATTAAACGCCTTTATTGATAAAGTACCACAATGTCTTCTCGTAATTATATTCATTCACTAAGTCAGAGTCATTTCAGCAGAAGGTATTCTAAAAAAATGTTAATAATTTATACACCATGTCCAAATGTATCTTTTCTTTTCCTCCTCCTCCTCTTTCTCTGTGATATTCAGTATGAAATGGAAGAGTATTGCAAAAAGAAGGAGATCACCATCAGAGGCACTGGCTGTCCAAAAGCGATCACTGCTTTTCACCAGGCGCAGTTTCCTCGTTAGTAAACCTTACATTATAGAAACTATAATGTATAATCTCTGGGAAACATTAGCATGCACAATAAATAATGAAATCACTCACTCCAACATCTTGAGACTTCAAAATATATCTTTTGTTTTGAAGCCCTTTACAAGCTCAGTTTAAACAGAACAATACCACTGGTCTAAATGTCCCAGTGTTTGTATAATGTGTCTTACCAGGACCAGTGGTATGTTTACAAGAAAAAGAATATTGACTGATAGTGGTAGGGATGGTCTTTCTGATGGAAAGAATTAAAGATAAAAACCAAAGTAACAGTCCTGAAGTCTCACTGTTGATTGCCTCCCTCCTTCTCTGGCAGAGTATGTGATGGATGTCCTGATGCAGCAGAACTTCAAGGAGCCAACAGCGATCCAGTCTCAGGGCTTCCCTGTGGCCCTGAGCGGCAGGGACATGGTGGGGATCGCACAGACTGGCTCCGGAAAGACACTGGCTGTAAGGCTGCCTGGCAATCATCCTGTATGATGATGACACTACAATAGACATTTAGTTATACAAAGTTTATTAACATAGCATATTTCACAACATAAAAAGTGCTGACAGCTTAACATGAATTTAGAATTGAAATGCATAAACCATAAAGAAATACAACATAAAGTCAAGACACACTGGGAACAGCAGCACAACTGCAGAAGGACCATGTATAGCTCATTTCTAAATTTCTAAAGTCTAAATAAAGTTTTTAAAAGGGATTCATAGAATAGTTAACTGGTTTCTTTTTGATAGTATAGTAGGCCAAGTATTTAGTTGTGTTTTATGTTTGTTTTTTTTGTTCCCTGCAGTATCTTCTTCCTGCTATTGTACACATCAACCACCAGCCTTATCTGGAGAGGGGAGATGGCCCAGTTGTAAGTGCAAATTCCATATGCGTTAGTGTGTTGTCTAAATTATACTACCTTAGTGTGGGCAGGCATACAATCAGTCTGTAAAAACTTCCTGATTGCTCTTTGTCCGCTCCTCATAGTGTCTGGTGGTTGCCCCAACCAGAGAGCTGGCTCAGCAGGTTCAACAGGTCACATATGAATATGGCAAGTCTTCCCGTATCAAAAGCACCTGTGTCTATGGTGGAGCACCCAAAGGACCACAGATTCGAGACCTTGAGAGAGGTGGGTATAGTTGTTGATGCGGCACATGCAGTGGATTATTTAAAGTAGATTGAAATTAAAAACATTTGAATCAAAAATCTCCCTGTTCAATATATACTTGTGTATTTTTGAGTACTACCAGCTGTGTGGTGGGGAACTAAGTTGACTTAAACTCACTAAACTTCACTTCACTTAAAGGGGCTGTTCTCAAAATGCTGATAAAAACAGTGGGCTGCGATTGCCTCCACACGGCTTTCACAGACAGTTCCCCAATACGTGAAATACCAATGTTTTTTTACGCCCACATGCACTAACATGCACACGCAGCCGCACCGGTTATCAAAACAAGTTTGCTGCTATATTAATGTTCTGAATGTCTAGTACAGCCACTTTAATATATTATATTTTATATATATTTATATATTTATTAATATGAATTAATTATAGTGTTAATATATAGTGTAATTAAGGAATTTATTCTATATATATAAAAAAAAAAAAAACAGAGCTATATTCTGGTATGCAAATTAACTACACACACAACTTTTTCATGAGTAAATTCCACAGCTGCTGGCTGGTATTTTAGCCCACACGGCGTTTCCCTGTGAGATGTGGCCTTAGACAGTACAGACAGTAATTGTACAAGGAACAAATCAACAATCAGAGCACAACTATTAGTGGAATGGTCTCCCTGAGCATCTAATAATGTGTGAATCTTTCTTTTTTGGGACATGTTGATTTTGTTTGACTCTAGGTGTTGAGATCTGTATTGCCACACCTGGTCGCCTCATTGACTTCTTGGAGACTGGGAAAACTAACCTGCGGCGCTGCACCTACCTCGTGCTGGATGAGGCTGACCGCATGCTGGACATGGGCTTTGAGCCACAGATTCGCAAGATAGTTGAACAAATCAGGGTAGGCTCAGTTAGGTTAAGTCAACGTGACTGCTGAATTTAAAACGATCACCTTGACTTATTAATGTAGAGGTGTTTTTCAGTTCAATCAGTTGCATTCGTTCTCTCTTTGTGTCTCTTAGCCTGATAGACAGACTCTGATGTGGAGTGCAACCTGGCCGAAGGAGGTCCGGCAACTTGCCCAGGACTTCCTGAGGGACCACATCCAGATCAATATTGGCGCTCTTGAGCTCAGTGCCAACCATAACATCCTGCAGATTGTCGATGTCTGCATGGACAGTGAAAAGGACCGGAAGTAAGGATAGCCATAAAATATATCTGACCTGAAATGATGTTATGTCCTGATTATCTCATTAACTACTATAATAGTGTTACAGAACACAAGCTTATCCTTTAATTTTTATTTAATTTCATTCAAGAACAACACACATTAATCAACATAACTGTAAATGTGTCAGTGTTAGCCAGCTGGCAAATTTTTCACCTGTAGTCCTTTTGACGAGATGTTTTGAGACCAGAGCAACAGGAAACAGCAAGACATTAGTACAAGTTAAAACTTACAGACAGCAACACCATGCCACAAGATGCCACAAGACAGATGTAGCAAAAAAATAAGCATTCTTATGACAGTGCAGAAGACATGCAGAGCAACAGGAAGCAGCAAAACATTAATAAAGTAATAATATCCTGATTCAGTACATATAGCCATGCAAGCAGGCAATACGAAGCTACATAACACAGACAAGCAACACTGATTATAGCCATTTTTTGAAACATGCAGAGCAGCAATAAGACATAAATAAAATACAACAATCATGATGGAGAACTTTCACACAGTTAGTGCCACTGATGTGCTATGATTGTCTCGCCCTTTCTGCAGACTTTTTCAGCTGATGGAGGAGATAATGGCTGAAAAAGAGAACAAAACCATCATCTTTGTGGAGACTAAGAAACGTTGTGATGATCTTACCAAGAGGATGAGGCGGGACGGGTGAGAAATGACTGTTATGACACAATGTGATGAGTGAAGTTCTAGGATGAATTATGCACATTCTTGATAGACAGAAGTTATTCAGAGTGTTCACTAATCCTTCCACTTCATTGTGTTTTTTTTTTTCTTCCTAGGTGGCCAGCCATGTGTATCCATGGAGACAAGAGCCAGCCAGAAAGAGACTGGGTGCTTGCAGGTAAGAATACTTGTAATTACCACTTCATTGAGCTCTTTGTTGTAGATAATTTTTTCGCCTAAACTGTTCATCTGTCATAAATAAGGGGCCAGTGGGCAATACAAATAGTGAAAACAGTTCCTTTCAAAGACTGCTGATCAGTATATGTAGGTTGTTAAAGTTACATATTCACTAACGCCTGAGTTGAGTGTGAGTGCAGATGATTTCCGTGTCTTAATTCCCACCAATATTTTGTTTAATCCTACAGAATTTCGGAGTGGTAAAGCTCCCATACTGATTGCTACCGATGTGGCCTCTCGTGGTCTGGGTATGTCTGCTCACACATACAGTTACTGCTGCATAATCTCTCACTTTCTGCATATTCCTGTGAATTAAAGTTTTTCCTCTAAATAATATTAAGTGTGTTATACACTTATAGAGTAACACAAGTACAGTCACCACAGTTAATTGATGTGTACAGTACAACTCCAGCTATTATTTTGACCAATAGGTAAGTATACTGCTACAGATGAGACCAGCTATATCTGGCAATATAATGGGGTAAAAACAAAATGCATTTCTAGCACAACAGTTATTGTGCTATTTATTATTATTATTATTATTATTATTATTATTATCATCATTATTATTATTATTATTATTATTATTTGGCTATTGTCAGGTTGATATTATGACTGTTGAATGTGCAATCTGTTTGAATTTGGTGACATACAATGAACCAAATCAGCACATTATATTTAAGAATCTTCCTTACTATTATAACCTGAGAGTTAAATGAACTGTTAAGTCTAGTATGGAGGCTGCAGGCCAACTAGGTTTATAGTCTGTTTCTTGTTATTGCAGTTAAAAAGCATCATTCAACCGGGGCTCTTTGGCACGCTGCCTGAAAGGAGGGCTGTGTGGGGCAGATGCTTCTGCACACCTTTCCTATGTCTCCTTAATGGTGTCAGTACAAATTAAATGAAGATGCTGCTCATATTACCCGTTGTTCCACACATAAGATAAAAAAAAATTGTGTAGGTGTTCCATTGGTATAATTCTGCAAAATGATACACATTGTTATGTTTTGCAGACAGTGGCAGCCAAATTATCTCCGGTCCACCAAGTGGAAGGCTATGATGGATATCTAATTTGTTGGCAGGATAAATGTGAGAAGGGGGGATGAGTAAAGTGTCTGAGTTGCGAAAATCCCTATGACCATATCCTTGTTCTTTTTTTCCCCCTCTTCTCCTCTCAGGGTTTGGCAGCACACGGCAGCTGTAACAGTCTGTGCTGCTGTCACTGCCCCTCGCAGTCACTTTAAAGTAGAAGCTCGGCTAGTTTTGGAGGGATTAAAGCCCTCTTATTCTTCTTGGGTTACTAAGATCCCCCTGCCCGCTATTGTCAGAGTTTTAAATCCAACGAGCCTTCCTTGGGAGCAGCCTGAGGTTCCTGTATGTCTGCCCATCGGTCCGTCCCAAAAAGCAGACAGACAGGGGGGAGAGAATTAGACGGGCTCGTCTGGATCCAGTCCTGGCCAGGGTCTGAGGAGGGTCCTGCCATGCAGCGAGAGAGCAACAGAACCAGCCGTTGTGTTTAACGGTTCTGCTCCCGTCTGTCGTTGCTGGTGTGTGCAGAAGGTGGAGGGATGCATCCTGTCTCCCTCCCATTCCTCCTCAGCCCCTCACTATAAACCAGGACTGATCAGGGGGGACTGACTACCTTTGTAAAATCAACATGACGGGGGTAAGTACCTCACCGCCCCTTTCTCTTAACTCCTCCATGAGCTCACCATACATTCAGGTACTTCCATCTTGCTCATATTTTTAGTCAAAAAGAATAGCACAGTCTCTGTCCTGGCACATTGTCATTCTGTTATTCAGTAGGTCACGATTGGTGAAATGGCTTTCCTCTGTCATGATGGAGGGGGAAAGGTTGACGTATTGATCAGCAGTGCTGTCAGAGCCCCACGTCTTCTGTAATGAGAAACAGACTCCTTGTCTTCACACATTTTGACCTGTAATCACATTGGTGTGGAGATTATGAAGTGCATGGTTTCTGTACAGCTTGATGTCAAAACCGTGAAGTCAAGTTCAGTTTGAACTGTATTGGATTCGAATTAAAAAGGTTATAATGGTGGGTAACTGAAATGAATCTTTGGATGTATGGATTATCCGGTAAAGCAGGTAAGTTAGATTGTTATTTAGAATACATATATTTCATCTTTGTAAAAATAAAAAAAAATATTTAATAAATCATATATACGTATACTTTTATTTATTTACAAACCATAAGCTCTTGAAGTGGAATTTAAATGATCCATTTTTTCTCCAGAAGCTTTGCCCCCTGTGAGATAATCATCTTTTTCCTTTCCTCCATGCTGTAAAACCAATTCGTCTTTATTCAAAAGATGTGGAAGATATCAAGTTTGTCATCAACTATGACTATCCCAACTCCTCTGAGGATTATGTCCACCGTATTGGACGTACGGCGCGCAGTACCAACAAGGGCACTGCCTACACCTTCTTCACCCCAGGGAACTTGCGGCAGGCCCGAGACCTTGTCCGGGTGCTGGCGGAGGCCCGGCAGGCCATCAACCCTAAACTGCTTCAGTTTGTGGACGCAGGGCAAGGAGGAGGAAGAGGCGGTAAGGACCGTCACTGTTTTTCAACTTAATATATCACAGTCCATAGTACTGTAAAATGGGATATAATAATATTACTAATTACATTTGTGGTTTGTTACAGGTGGCAGAATGCGTTACCGCGGCAGCGGTTACAACAACCCTAGCCACATGTACCAGGGGGACTGTGATCGCCGCATGCACGCTGGGGGTGGCAGCGACAGCAAAGACAGCCGCAGTGGCTTCAGCCGTGAGGGCCACAACGTCCGTAATGGAGAGCACTCCACTTCCTCCTCCTCCTCTTCCTCCTTCAAGGACAGGAGCCAGGATCACAGGAACAGCTACAACTCGGGCTCAGATCAGTACCAGAGTTACAGCGGCAGAGGGGGCTACAACTCCCGCAGCACAGGCCAGTCTGGCGGAGGTCCGGATAAGTCTGGTCAGCCGCAGGGTCCGTTTGGCCAGCCTACTCCTCCCCCTCTTCCTCCTCCATCATCAGGGGGGGCGTGGCCTCTGATGGCTCACCAGTTTGCTCAACCAAAGCCAACACCAATGGGCTTCATGGGGCAACCCTCTTACAATTTTGCTTCTCCACCCCCTCCTCCTGCAGGCCCTCCACCTCCCCGGAAGTAGAATTAGGAGCAAGACACACTAATTTGCAGTGAGTTTAAGTTAATTTGCACTACTTGGGGTGTTCACAGTGTTACTTTGTTTTACTCTCAGATTCTTTGTCATCTCCAATAGGCGGGGCTTTAAAAAGGCATATATCTATGTTGGTAATTGCTTAAATTTTCCATTTGTTTCATACTTTTTAATAATGCACCAAAACCATTTTCTCAACCTTGATTGTAATTCTCCAGTCTTATACAGTTGCTCTCCATGTACCATGGAGGAGCTGTCATTCGTCAACTGTATTAGGATTAGTATTTGGTTAGAATGAAAACTACATTTACACTTGAGTACTCAGTACTCGTACAGTACGTGGTTAAAAGTGTTGGTCTAGGGTAAAAATTATTTCTAATATAAACCGTCCCATTCCAGAGTCAAGTTTCACTCTAGCTTCATTAAAGTTAAAACTCTGACTTATTTTGTGAGAGGTTTTGATGCAATATAATTATTGCAATGATTTAGTTTTTTTGTTTTTATTTTAATGGACTGTTGCACTAGATTTAGATACGTTTCATCTCGTTACTTTTACCTGTCCTGTAGCGAATCAAAACTGATGTTTCTGTTTACTTGTAACTGTTTAAGTCACATATTGTTTTATTAAGCAGATAAGCTAATGCTGACTTATCAGGGGGATTGTTAACTAAATTGCAGCTTGTTTCCTCTTTTATTCATTGTGTTCTTTTTTTCTTAAATAAAAGAATCAAAGCAGTATTTTCTCCTTTTCTACTTTCTACTATACACCAGGTAAATTCCCCATACAAATGACTTTATTTGCCTTCAATACACATTTGTAGTACATTTTCATTTGTACCCAGCAGTATGTACATTTACATACACACTTTTATATTTTTCATGTGCACTGGTAAATATACACCATGGCATTAAGCTTTTATTTACATTAGAAGCACAAATGGATGGAAATACATAAGTACAGACCTTGTCACAACACCTAGGTTTGCTGTACTTTCTGTGGTGTATCAGTCTTAAAAATCTGGATCCAGTTCAGTTGAAGTTACATGTTTTTAGTTCTTAGTTTTTCTTTTTGCCAGTCCAAATTAATGTGGGAGACAAGGGAAGACTTTGTAGCGTATCCCTGAATGCACCTCAGTTAATACTAAACCCAAACATGAAATAGCATAGCTACGAGACATAAGTCGCCTGTCTCATGTTGTGAGAACGGTGCGATGGCTGCTTCTGTAACTCAGGTTCCGTCAGCACAGAGAGTGATGACGAATCACAAATGACTTACTGGGTTAATACCTTAAGGCCAAGAGCTCTGTCAAAAAGACAGAGCTATAGTCTGCCATCTGTCAGCTATAGCCTTGTCAAAGAATCTGTACATTGACACTGTGGAGAAGATGGAGGCTGCAATAAAGTTGTAGTTCTTGTAGCAAAGGCCATGGGCAAATTTGCATCTTTGTGGACAATGTAAATCTGACAACGTAGTCGAACTGTTACTGCCCCCTCAATGCATAGTTTTCAAATCGTGCAGGGAGCGCAAATGTTCATTATACATAATCTGCTTGAGCCATGAAGGACTGAAAGGTGGGTACTGAGGCTACTGTTTTGTCTCATTATTGCTTTCTTCCTTCCAGTCCTAGACAAGTTAGTAGTGTAATTGTGTATGCAAATAAATAAAAGCACAGCTCTACGGAAATGAAATAGCTGATTTATAGTATAACAATACAGCCTCTTAGAATCATGAATGGCACTGTGTGATGATGTGTATTGATCTACCATCAGAAATGTAACACGTTAAGTGTATAATTGAATCAATATTACTCCATGGGTAATTGATCGGTCACATTATAAACTGAATCTCCAGCTCTATCCCTATTGTAGTTACACACATTTAGAGTTCCACATGTATATCAGAATCTTATTTCTCACAATCTCATTTTATTTTAGTCTTTATGACCCTAAGTGCTCCAATCAACTCAATGACCGTGGATACTAGGAGGATTCTGCAACGTCACTGGGTGTTTCATTTGTTTCACAAAGTCTTTTTCTGAGATGGACATGAACGTATGAAAACAGAAACATAGATCAAACTAGTCATTTGTTTACATATATGTACAAAGCAAATGAAAATCAAACGTTGCATCTCAGGCACGTGTGGTAGAATCAAACGGGATGTCAGCAACGTCAACTCACGACTTCACATGTCCCTCTTTGGGTTGATCAACAGTAGAAAGGCAGCAAATGAGAAAAGACAATGTATTGGAATATGGAATGGTTACATGTGCAAAAGGAAAACTCAAAAAGAAAGTGCATGAAAGTTCACGTGTAAAATAACTCTCAAAATCAAAATTCTGAGTGTCCCGATCTTTTGAAAACAAAGAAAAGTGCAGAAATGAAAAGCTAAATTTCAGTATTTTAACAGGGGCAGAGATGTTGGACCCTTTCTACGAAGTCCTTTTTCACAGAAGACATTTTGACCAAGTAGGAAAAGCACAGTGTAACTAATGACATAAATGCCTTCGCTTTTCCTACTATGACAAGTCTGCCTATTGTCACAGCTCTCACACACACACACACACACACACACTGCCCATGCATGACACAAATATTAAAAAACCAAGACAATACTTAAAAATGGTACCAATTCATGCTCCCATGACACACTGATGTGGTGTCTCCTGACACTTTCTTATCTCATAGTTATTAACTGCATTTCAACTCATGCTCTGAACGGTCTCCATTGGATAAACAACAACCACTTCAATGCGTTCAAAGTGATAATTAAATTTAGTTTCATAATTTCCCTCTGCAACTGGTTTGCTAGTAGGTTGAGCAGGATACCATCTGACTATTCAGTCCAATGCTGCGGCTCTTTCTAGAACACTGAAGTGCTGAAACAGTTAGCAAATTAATCAATCCATCATTTGATAGGAAATTAATTTAAATTCTAAAAAAAATACCAACTATTCCATATCATAGGTTGAATACATTGGGATTGTTTTGGCTATTGGTCATACTGTAAAATCACTTGAAGCATGTTAACTGACTTTAAGTGGAACTGAAAAGCACTATCAGCCCGACTGCAGTGGGCCTCATAAACAATACCCGCGACCCCCCACTGACACAGACTCTTAACCCCCCCACCCCCACCCCTAGACACTGCACCTTACATTAACGAACATCCTGGATTATATACCTGACCTTTGCACATAATATATATTCTGAACTTTCACACACCCTTCCCTAAACCATACAGCCTTTCTTATTGTTAAACAGTTAAATTGTACATATTTGTTTTCTTTTACATTTATTGTTTTAATATGGTTTAAATGCACCAACCACCAAGGCAGTGGTACTTACTTGGCAATAAATCCTGTTTGGATTGTGATTTTTGATGAACTAAAAGAAAAATAATTTCTTGCAACCCTACTCTGAACACTGAACACACAAACTGTGACAACACTGTGCTCACGCTGTCCGGGGTAAAAAAAAAAAACAGAAATAATGTGAGACACCAGCTGTAATACATGTGACATGGCACATCTGATTCCTGGTTAGACAGTGTGTTAACCAGACACATGCACACATTCAGGTTTAAAAAAACTTGTTTCCCCCAAATGTCACTGCATTGAATCAATGTTTCTGACAGTTTGCTTTATGTTGGAATGATTGTTGTAAAGAAAAAGTTGCTACGGAACACAGGAACGCGGAGCTGATGGAATAAGGACAGGAAGGCTGTGAAGGAAGGCACAGGGTAGAAGCTGGTTCCCACAACTGGCCTCGTGTCAGTTTGTATTACCGAACCAGAGTTTGAAACCACTGAAGTTTAAAGAGGCCGTCTCGCCTCCAGCCAGCGATGAGGGACAACTTCAACCTAGATCTAAAAAAAGGAAGCAGCAGATCAGATGACAGGGGGGAGGGGGGGAGGGGGTGGGGTCGGTCCTTCTCCCTAAAGGTTCCCCCAGGTGTTTGGGGGCGGGAACTGGTCCACATCGCCAGACTCATCGTGAGATTGCTCGCCCAGGTTGAATGTCAGCTTGTACCGCAAACGTACCTTTTCCTGAAACACAAGAGAAAAAAAATGTCAGTTCAATGTTACATCACCACAGTGTTGTAGTACTCGAGATTGGTCCTGGTCTCAAGACCACTTTTTGAAGGTCTCTGTCTCGTCTCGGAATGGACCGCATTTTTACTCGGCCTCGGATAAAGACGATTTTATTTCAAGACTGGTCAAGACCACAACTGCAGGGATTTCACTAAGTTGCCTCTGCATTGTCTAATTTGATGTGTTAATGTCATTACTGTGATTGGATGTGAAACTTCCTGCTACAA
Source organism: Gymnocephalus cernua (assembly GCA_023631565.1). Classification (NCBI taxonomy): domain Eukaryota; kingdom Metazoa; phylum Chordata; class Actinopteri; order Perciformes; family Percidae; genus Gymnocephalus; species Gymnocephalus cernua. The sequence continues at coordinate 14,823,113 of CM042427.1, read as the reverse complement.
ATTCAACCAATGACTTGACTCATTTCTAATTTGAAATTTGTTCCCGTTAACCCCCTCTTAACATTCGACAGAAGAAGTTCTGGCTGTCTGGCACTGGTCTTGACTCGGTCTCGCCCTGCCCTGGTCGTGACTTGGTCTCAACTCCTCAAAGTCTTGGTCTTGACTTGGTCTCCATACACTCTGGTCTTGGTCTTGACTTGGTCTCGGTTTAGGTGGTCTCGACTACAACACTGCATCACCATTTACCAGTGATGATGAAACGGTTCTCCGTCGCTGCTTAAAGGTGCGCTGTGGAGTGTTCGGTTTACATTCAGTGTTTATCACCCATTGTGTGTATTCCTTTGAGGTCTACGATATGTGTTGAATGTATCTCCATACTCAAAATGTTTAGGAGGATGTGGATTACGTCGGCCACTTGCTCACGCACGTTTGTGCATACACGTGGACAACACAAACAAATCAGGGACCCACTCGCACATAATATGCTCTGTAGCGTTACTAGTGGTCAAACTCCACAGGGTAACATCACTGCATGTTTATAAGTTCATAAAATGTCTTGCATATACAAAGCCGTTTGCTTGCAAAAATGTCAATGTGCTCAGAGTTTCATGGTCCCTAATGATGTAAAAGTATATATAGTGTAAATGTAATTGTTTACAGATCAAAGCCTAGGAGTCAGCATTAGCACTGGGGCTGCAACTAACGATTATTTTCATAGTCCATTAATGTGTCCATTATTTTCTCGATTAATCGATTAGTTGTTTGGTCTACTGAACGTCAGAAAATGGTGAAAAACGTCCATCAGTGTTTTCCAAAGCCCAAGATGCCGTCCTCAAACGTCTTGTTTTGTCCACAAATCAAAGATCTTTGGTTTACTGATTTCCCAGAGGAGTGAAGAAACCAGAAAATATTCACATTTAAGAAGCTGGAATTTTTTCATAAAAAATATCTCAAACCGATTAATCGGTTATCAAAATAGTTGGCGATTAGCTTAAGAGTTGACAATGAATCGATTAATATTTGCAACAAAAATGTCCATATCTGCAAAGAAAATGGTGTTGCAAAGCTACAGTTAAACTTTTTTTTTACTGAAAACATGTAGTCTGACCCTCAGATTTGGCAATTAATATTAAATCTTGGTATTTCTAAGTTTTCCGGAAAAAAAAACCCTTCATACACTTACGTCAGTGACATTCAGTGAAATGTGATGAAAAATACCAATAGAAGCATATATATTAAACAATGGTCCTGAACTGAGGCCAACTGTGACAGACAGCATGCATATGAGGAGGGGGAAGAGTACCTTGTGAGGATTGGCCAACAGCAGGATCTGTGTGATGGCGGCGGGAGGCAGGATGGGATTGAAGGCTGGGAGCTCAGTGCTAGAGGGAGGCTGCAGCTTCACTTTCATCACCTTAAAAACACACATTAACAATCGATATCCACAAATACATAATATAATATTTTAGTCGAAAGATGTGGTTTCCCACTTGACTGAATGTTAAGACTTTTCCATGGCGCTCTAATAGAGATTGCCTTAAAGGGAAGAGGGAGAACCTCAACCTACCTTTGGTACAGCTGCCTGAAAGCGGATGTTGGTGACAGGAATGGGGGCGGAGGACAGCATGGAGATGATCACCACCAGCACGTCAGGCCGCGATGGAGGACAGTCACGGGCAAAGGTGAACAAAACCCGGAGACTGTGTTTGTCGAATACAGTCACTGGTAATAAGCTGCCTGAAACAGATTTACAGACACATCTGGCAAAACAGAATGTGATGCAGAGAAATGGAGAAAACTGCACCTACAGTATGACTGGACCCAGCGTCACTGTTGGGTCTGGTGTTATTGCTCATGCTTACTAGGTTTGATTGCTTCCAGAGGCACGGTGACCTCAGCTAGAGAGATGTTGTCGTAGGGATCGGTGGCAGCTGCGAAACTCAGATTGGAGAGGAGGAGCGTGTCAGGCGGCTCTGAATGGAAGCTCAGGCTAGACGCGGGCCCTGGAGCAGGCGCAGGACCAGAAGAGGTGGGGGTTACATTAGGAGCGGCTCTACAGTTGGCGGCGGACTTGGTCTGCATGTCTCGTAAGCTGACTCTGGATTGAGGTTGGAGCTTATCCCTGCATGTAGAAGAACGGGGAAACACAAGTTACATGGAAGGAAAAAAAAAAAACACATTACAAACATAACTCTCCACCACAAGTGATTTACTGCTGCTGTGTATTACATTACACTTTAGGGCTATGAAGGGTTAGTGCATCAAACACAGACTTCTTTCCATCAAACAATAAACAACTTTGAGGTTATTAACAGTGTATCCTCCCGTAACTTACCATTTGACCTGCTGGCTCTCTGGAGGTAGGGACTGCTGTAACAATGTCTTTCCCAACATTTCCAGCTCTTCCATGGGTTTAGGAGAAGCAGTGGGGCCCGCTGCTGGCGGAGCCTGCGCGGTTTGGACCACAGCTGGTAGCAACACGGCAGCAGGGGCAGATGTTGCAGATGATTCTGTGCCATCAGAATGCTGAACAAACACACGGTTCAAGTTTGCGTGTGGACAAAGTGTAAGAGAAGATGGAGATGATGTAAACGGTTCCAGTGATTCTGATGGCATACGTTTTTGTCTTTCTTTGAAAAAGTCAGACATTTTAATTCTACATATAATGGCTTCAATGTGAGCAGTAAAGTATTATCTTACAACTTGCACCTGAAAAGTGTTCTGAGAGTTGAAGTTTTCCGTTAAATTCAGACCTAAGAAATCAAAAGACAACAACAGGTTAATTCAATTGTATTCCAATTTGTGGTGGTTTTAACATAAAATATGTAAATGTGATGATGTTCAAAAACGCCTAATCAAGAACAGAAACATATCAAAGTCAACTGGCTGCTAATGCTAGAGTTTGTGACAGGTTTGGCTGAATCTAAAAAGGCTGTGAATTAGTGATGTTCTAAGCTTGTGTCGAGAAATCCCGGAAAATTTCCCGTGAAGCGCGTATCGAGGCTTGTATCGTTTTAGACAAATGGCATCATTGATGACAACCGAAGCCTCGCTGCCCATGAATCTACGCGGTTTTATTATACATCTGTGATCTACACGCGCACATTCACGACCCTCAGCCCAATTAAACCCTTGCCATGTACCCGTTTTAATATAGCCTACTAAAATTGCCCCTCCTGCTATTATATTATGACCCAAAGGATTGACTTACACACACTCAAGGAAATCCATTCATCATATTATACCACCAGAAAATACACACTAAGCTATATTGATAGAAATGGATTACGTGGAAAAGATTTTTACTTCATTTCTAAGTCTTTACTGGTGCAAAATTCAGTCAAACCCCGTCTCTGATGCAGTGTAGATCACATAGATCCTCTGTAATATAGCTGCCTGTTTTACACTCTTTGACCAACAGGTGGCATTGTGAGCTAATGAAGCCTCGAGAAAAGAACCCTTTTGCGAAACCACTTTGCTGGAAAGCTTCAATGCTTCATGAGGCTTCATGAGGCTTCATCTCGCCATCGCTGCCGTAAATGTGTGTAGCTTTGTTGTGGTCGAGACAGATGTGGTCTGCTTCTGAGGATGCTGTTTCAGCCAGCCAGACAGCCAACAGGAGGGCCACACACTAGCCAATTGGGAAGAAGGTTTAAAGTGCTCATATTATGCCCATTTTCAGGTTCATAATTGTATTTAGAGGTTGTACCAGAATAGGTTTATGTGGTTTAATTTTCAAAAAACATCCAAAAAGCATAATATGAGCACTTTAACTATCTACCTTTGTGTTTAAAAGCCAGATGAGTTTTTTTGTGCTTACCCAGTGACATGAGCTCATCATCCAAGAGGCTCATGCCCATGTTATGAGTCAGGGTCTGGAGGCTGGAGGGCTCTGGGCTGGATGGTGCCGTGTTGACGGATGAGTTAAGTCCCATCAGGTCTACGAGTGCTGAGCTACTGCTGCTGCCTGATTTGGACAGAGGAAACCCATCTGTGATCTTATAGTCTACAGAAATGTTTGGAAAACGTGTTTATTTTATCAAGCTTAGTAGACACTTAAAACTTTAGTGTGTAACTTTTTGATATTACGTAAGCCTTGTATCATGTGGACGCGCCCACAGTTTTGTTGTCATTACTTAGAATTCCTCATGGGGGCGACAGAAACTACGCACTATAGCTTTAAGGATGCCAAATCACACACATGTACCTACCTGGTTGTGAGGGCGAGGTCATGCCATCCTTTGACACATCCTCTCCCTTTACCAGCTGTCTGTACAGGTTGATGACCTGTGTCAGGCTGTCATTGGCCTGTAAGATTTCCGCTGGAAGCAGAAAAAAGGCTCATTAGCAACACCAATGTGTATTTATTTACACTTTGGAATGGAGCCTGATTCCATGAACTTCGTATGGGAAAAAAAAAGTAAGGTAATAAATAAATACCTTATTCTGCCTTATATAACACGACATAGTGTGAGGTCAGCAACCTTACCTAAGGCTTCATCGCTGTCCTCTGTATCGCTTGCTAATCGGAATAGTGTAGGCCTCATCTTTTCACAGCGCTGGTAAAGATCCTGCGAACAGACACATGTTAAAAACACTAAAACCACACCTGTAGTGGGCGGTACGAGCAGATCTACGAGACTGTGGCTGCAGCTAGTTTTAATGTGCTGAGCTGCGCTGACCTTAATGAGGTCCTGGTTGCTCTGGGAGCAGCTCTGCTTGCTGTAGCCCTCCAGCAGCTGGCTCAGCAGGCTGACACTCTCTTTCACCTCCTGGATGGCGTTCAATCGCTTTGATACCTTCTCCACACGCTTTTGGTCCTGGAAAAAGAGCGAGAGGATCTCACAGCGGGTGCCCAGGATCATTATGAAACTGCAGCATTTTTGCAGATCTTCATTTTGTGACTGAATTTGTTCATTATGAGACAAGACAATATAATGGTAATAAAGGCTACATTACAGTTTAGGAATATTCTTTATTACAATAAGTCATCAAATATGTAAAGTTGAAACTTATCATGGAAATAATTAAATGAGTTAATATTTTATTTAAATATTAATCAGGGGTACCGTTGAACTACTGCTTGCATCCATTTTGCTACATTTGATCGTAATTTTAAATCATGATAAACAATCTCGATGACTTCAGGACTAATCTGTATTTAGTTTTTTAATTTAAATTTTGATCAGTGAATTAGGTGATTATGAATCAGTGATTATTAAAAAAGGTAATAACCTTTAATAATCTATTGTTGAAACAAAACCCAGATTATACCTACATCAAAACTTTGATTATTAATTGGATTTCCACATCTTTTGTCAATGTTGGAGGAAATCAAGTGCATAACTCCCACTTTAAACACTATAATAATAAAACAAGGTCTTAAGACTACTACTGAGTTGCATTAATGTTGCCATGCTACATATTCAGGTGTCTTTTGTACTAATGGTGGAAAAAAAAAAAAAAACACAGACGCACATGCAAGTGAGACCACATTCTGTACAGCACTTTTGGTAAACAGAACCAATGACTCACTTCCTGGACCATTTCCTTAATGAGCTTGTTTGCTGCTCTTAGATCTTCTGGGTGAGTGCTGTTCAGTAAGCGAGACAGCGTCTACAAAAACATGGTAGGATAGAAGAGGGAGAGGAAAGAAAAGAGGAAGAGAACTTTGTAAACAGTTGGCCCCGTGATTCTCCTCCCAGGAGTTTCACTTTAAACAAGGATTTGATGGGTACAGAACAACTTTTTATGAATCGAGTTCTTTCTATTTGAAACCCCATTCAACGTGACTAGAGCCCCCTAATCCTCACTGATACCTTGGATTTCTCCTCATCCTCAAAGATGACATTTTTGGCTCTGGGTGGAGGGGGTGGGAGGGGCTTGTCATCAGGAAGCACAGGGTCCAGTTTGACAATGCCTGGAAGAGAACAACAACAACTATTAACCTCAGAGTACTGTCTATGACGTATGTGACACTGGTGCTATAACATTGTTCTTGACACTTTTTTTTTTTTTTTTTTTTTAGATATATCTAAGCAGCACATTATAACAAGAGTGTCAGATGTATTCGGTCAAAATGCACCAGAAACCAATTATTATAGATACAGATATGTATACAGGCTACAGATATGGTTCATACACAACCCTACATAGGTATTTATTATACTGCAGTAACTTAGGGAAACTTTGGTGGAAACGGCATTTTTAAGATCACACTAGATTCAACTAAGCATGACTAAGGACGTTAGTCTCATGCTTGTGGCTCATCACCATAAAAAGGAGAACTGACACTGCCTTGTACAAACCACTATTTGTTTATACAAGGAAAATATCTGGAACCAAAAAGCACATTAGCAGTGAAATACGGGAACTAAACAGCACATTCATAAACCACTGTACTGTATGGTAAATGTATGGAATAATACACCATGCATGTATCCGGAAGTAGAGAATGAGAAACGTCAAGCTAAAAAAACGTGTCCTTTATCTTGATGGATTGTCATGTTCTCTTTTTGTTCTGGAGAGCTCACCCTGTTTTTTCAGCATCTGATAGGCGTCCGCTATCTTGGTCTCATCGGGCAGCCTCACTGTCCAGCTGTACATTATTTCTAACACTTTCTTCTTCACTGGCTCTGGAGCCCGGGTACCCAGATACTGCAGAGTAGAGGGGATTCATGCAATTGTTGGAAGAAAAATGTAGTTATCTTTTAACAACTATAACTAAATAAATACACTGACAGCTGGCCCACTGTTCTGTTTTCTTTACCTATTCCCATAACGTTTTCTATAGGCCCTTAAAAGCTGCTTTCACTGGTTCCACAAAATAATTCTCACGGATGTACAGTTGCAGCCATACTGGTATGAGAGCATGAAAAGACGAGGATTATTACCTTGGGCGACACCACTTTGATGAGCTCGTTGAGAAAGCGAAACTTTCCCACTTCACTGTGAAATCGCTTCCCACAGTTCTTCATGCACATCTCAAGAACCTGGGAATAGTTTAGTTTGTTTGTTTTATCTTCGTACAGACAAGCCTTCACAAAAAAAAGTATTCACTGTAAAAAAAAAACAACAAAAAAAAAAAAGTGCCTTCTAATGTGGCGTTCCGCAGACCTTTACACTCGTTAGCTTACCATAAGCGCTTGCATAGCCTCCCACTCTTGAGGAGACTGGATCTTGTGGGCCAGAAGTCTGGTTGCAAGCTGGGGACTGATAGATTAGATGAATTTGAAATATGCCACAGAAACACTTTGAAACATGCACACATTTTTAAAATATAGAATGTGAAGCAAAACACCCTCGACATTAAGAAGGAAAACATGAGAATGGTCAGACATGTTTCATGTTGTGAAGAAACAGTATCTAGCTTATATGAGGTTTTCCACAGAGCTGTTAAACTTCATTAAACCAAGTTGTTAGAATTTTGATCAACAGCGGGCATAGCGCTGATTTGATTCTGCATTTCGTATATGGTGATTGACAGAACAACTACTCGGAGATGGTGTGATATCTTCATCATCATCATCTCACCCGTCTGGTTCATTGTTGAGCTGATCAAAGAATCCCTTGATGTTGTCCCAGTCAGTCTCCTTATTCAAAGGGTTGGTGGCCTTGTCTGTGTAAAAGGAAAACACATCAGGCTGAATTCTGCATCTGCTCTATATCCAAACTTTTAAGTAAGCTGCATGTGAGTGTATTTTCATTTACATTAGATTTGGCAACAAAAAAAAAAAAAACACAACAAAACATGAGTCTCCTGACATTCCTTATGTCGGATTGTTCTGTATAGATGTGTGAAGTCTGTCAAAGCTCTCTGAGTGACACCAACCTTTTACATGTAGTGACTTGCATTTCACACAATAGGATTTTACAGCAGCAAAGTTCAATCTTAATGAAACACCCGTGAGCAGCTCTGGTTGTTTTGCAAACTAGCTATCAGTTCTCTGGTTTGTAGCAGGTGAAAAGATTTTCCTATTTGCGGAAAATGGGTGACAGAATCTGAACACTGTGTCTAAGGTTACAGCAGAAGTACTGTATAGTTATGGTTCCTGGTTTTGGGTTTGTCCAACAGTCATCAGCTAACTAGCTAGTTTATTTTGTTAGCATTCAGCTGGACATTAGTAGGATTTTTTTAAATGTAAATGTCATGTTTGTGTAGCATCACCAACCTCAAACTGTCAACAGTCAACATAATGTGAGCTCAAAGTACGAGCGTATCACAGCAAAGGTGATACAATATCTGACTGAGTTCGTTGCCTATCGATAACTGCACTTTATGATTTGATGACATTCGCTCTCTTGACTCTCAATACATCTCTTCCCTCGGGAGAGTACTATGGCCGACCGCGGCCAGTTTACTTTAAACTGATATGCGTATCCATTAGCAGCGTATCTGTTATCGCTTTCCGTTCAAAAGTCAATCTGATATTGTACAGTATAATGACTTACTGATGCGAGACTGTAGGGTTACCTCATCCGGAGGCGCCGCCGCCATCTTTCGGGAATTCTAAACAAGTGGCCACTATCGCGGGATCTTTGTAACATATCGCGTGGATAGCATGGTGGATAGCCGTTGGAGCAACAGCTCAGCAGCTCTAGCTCCCCCGCTTGGGCGCGAGGGAGAAACAACAACGTGACATTGAGTAGCTAAGGTGGCAGGCAGCCAACGCTTCAGTCAATGCAACTAGGATGGATTGGCACCGGCGCCGGGCTGCTTTGATCAACATTAATTGTCCGGGATGTATTTTTTACAGTGTGCCTTGATGTGGTTGTTGCAAAGAGTTTCAGCATGCTGTAGCGCGCAGTGTAACAGACTTTCGATCCAGCGTTTTAACAGCCGTTGCAGTCACTGCACCAACAAACAAAACCACCTAAAGGAGGAAACCGTCACCTCTGCTCCGACTGAAACTGCATCATCGCCCGAACTGACAACGACACTCCTCATCACAGTGCCAGTGCCCACAAGAAGAAGCAACCAGCATAACGTCACTGTAGACCCAGACCTGAGCTAGCAGCAGACTAACGTGCTTTAGCTAGCTAGTTAGCTAGCTGAGTTCGCTAGCTACGTCAAGAACTTTGTTGGCAATCTACCAACTCTGGATATCAGCTGTGTTTTTAACCCAGTGGTTCTGGTCAAATGACCACTTTAGATGAAGTTATCGTCGTCTGACTAACTCGTTACAGGAGATAAAGTGGGGACATAATGCGTGTTGTAGTTGCAAAAGTTAGGTAACATCTAGCCAGCTTGGAAGCCATGCTAGTTTTTCGTGACTGTCTGGCTGTTGTGAATGAATGTATCGCAGACAGCATCGGGTGTTGTCTGGCTGTCGCCCGTTCACTGAAACGCTGCTGATGACTCGTTTATGATCAGACAAAAAAAACTTTGTGTTGTCTCCTGACACGCCTGGGACAAAGAAACTCGATTTTGTTTGACAAGAATACTTGGATCTGTGTGATAATAGTATCATGGGATCTCTGAAGGCTCTGCAGGAGTGGTGTCGGATACAATGTGACAATTACAACGATGTGGAAGTAAAGGACATGTCAGCGTCCTTTCGGGACGGTTTGGCGTTTTGTGCCATAATACATCGTTACAGACCAGAATTGATGTAAGTATTCCGAAGTCTAACGACGTACTTACTAACCTAATTAAGATAATGGCCAATTACAAACGAGAAAACATCTTACAGGGGTTCGAGTTAACTGTACATACTTGCTAGCAGCTGGCTACTGTGAAAGGTGGGCACATCTTTTTGAGGAGTGACAGGCTGCATACTGTTATCTTTCAAATAGCTTTCATGTGCTGTAATGATGAGTAGGTTAATCCATTCAGGACACAAATACAAAACAAACTCAGTAGCCGGATCGTGAACTCATCTGTGCTCTAGATTACTCACCCAGCAGTTTTTCTAAGGACTGAGATTATGTAAAACTCCTTTCGACAAAGATTAGTTGTTTTTTTTTAATGCAAAGCTGCCAAATACAAAAAACAATTGTCGGTTTTTATCAGCAATATATGTTTTAATGATGCTTTTGTGTGTGTGTGTTTTATCATAGCCAAAACCACCAGTAAAAATAGTTTTAGTGGGAGGCCAGTGTGCTGTAATTAACTGAGGCTGACAAGCCATGCCCTGTCTATGAAAACAGCCCTTACTCTCTGCATTTTGTTTTACACCTACACAGACATTACAGAAGCTACCACAAAACACAACCGCAGTATCAGTGTGACTATAATGATTTATAAAGGGATGAGGAAATACATTATTTTTGTAGAGAGTTAAAAAACAGTGTCTTACAATAAGTGAGTTTGACCAGCTTTTGGTCAAGTGCACAAACATGCCAAAGTATGTTATTTGGTGAGGATCAGCCTTTCAGTACTTCTATCTCCAAAATAAGACAGCCATCATGTGTTTTGTTACAAACATGTTATATCTTGTGTATCAAGACAGGTGAATCATTTGATTTGTTTCCATTGTTTGCTGCAACAGAAACTCTGCCCTCACATGACTCACATTGGACATGCATCTCTATGGAGAAGCACTAGTCCTCTGTAGCATAATGTGGCTCTCTGTGGAGCTCAGTGGGAAGTCTCGCTGTTGACCGCATCAGATTAGTTGTTTGACTCCTTCTCACGAGAAGTCAACGGCCCTTCTTGTTGTAGGAGGATTGTGTAAAAGCAGCCAGTAAATGACATGTTATGTCCCTTCTTTGTCCTGGAGGGGAAAATGTGGTGTGATGGAAATTCTTTAAGACGGTAAGCATCTTGCTCATGCTGCTAACCTCTCAGGTGGTCCAGGCTTTTGTGAGCGAATTGGACTATGCTTGGATGGTAGTAGAGCAAACATCCACTGGACCACTTGTCACTGAAGGACAAGTCAGTGAAGTGGAATCTGTCTGCAGTAAAGCTGAAAGTAAGAGAGTGGGCAAATCCTAAACACCCAGCTTTCCAGCTCTGCCTCTTCAATTTGTGTCCCAGCATGCCTCCCTGTTCAGCCCTCTGTGTAGCTGCAGTGGCCCAATGGAACTTGCCCTGATCCAGACAGACAGTCCGTCAGGCTAATCTGCAGCTGAGACCTCCGCCTGTCATACTGGATTTAGTTCTAATGCTGGACAAGGCCATTGTAAGGCTGCCCTGCACTCTGCAGCCAATGTATTCTCATCCAAACACATCACACTCACTGATGTACAGGAGGGACGTTAGTACAGCAAATGGCCTCCTCTCAACTTCAGCCGAGACCAAGTGTTATTTAACCCAGTGGAGAGGGAGTAGACATGGAGGTGAGAAATCACCCATGGCCTAGTTAACCAAAGGGCATAGGACAGGAAGTCAAAATTGCATTTAAATTCCATTGTGTCCATGTATTCAGCAGTGCAAAACACTCGCGTCATCTACTTAGTTTAACTTTTTGGTTTTTTTTATGTCCTCTGTGTTGAAATTTGTCTCCATTATGCACTGGTTTTGTCTCACTTGCTCCTCTACTAAATCTACTGATTTGGTATTTCTAAGCTTCATTTTGGAGTTTCACAACATCACCAAATCCCACCAAATCCCAATCCTGTATGCTCTTGCACCAGCCTTTCTGTCTGGCTGAACCAGATTTAGCAGATATACTGGTTCGCTCAGGTTTTAATCATGTTGATATTAAATGCCTTACACAGTATACACACCAACACCAACTGCTCCTCAGCATTCCTCCTTCTCAAAATAAACCGTGGAGCGAGACTCTTAGTCACAGTGGATTAGATTCACAATTCAGATCACACAATGCACTTCATCACAGTCTGTTCTGCGAGTGTCAAAAAAAGTTAGGCAGCTTTTTTTTTTTTTTTAGTTGCTGCAGCTCCTTCTGGCTATGTTGGTAGATCTGGACATGATCTTGATATTAGAGCTGCTGCTCGGTGTGTTTGTGACCATGGGAACGAGATTACAGAGAACAGAGGTCACTTTGTGTGGCTCCAACACGGAGCTCATTCATAGGGTCTTTTCCTTCTTGAGAGTTCCACATGGCCTCCACAAGCTCTCTCACCAGGGTCATGGTGTTTTTTTTCCGCCAGACTGTTGTCATACTACTACACACTTGTCAACATACGTTTACTTAGGCACACAAGCACACTTTCATCCCAGAACACCTTAGGTATTTTCCAGTTTTACTGCAGGATGTTTACTGGTGAGAGCTGGGACTTTGGTTCCTCGCCTCAGGCATTTCAAAGCACAGCCTTGTAATTATCACTCCTGTTTGGTGCAAGGGGTTCTTTCCTTTTGCACTGGCACTTTTTTCACATCAGGCATTTATTTGTGATTTGGGACCAATTTTCTGCTTTGGTAGTTGGGAAGCTTAACTGTTCGCTGTTCCTGCCTGCCATGCTGTCAAGCCAATAATAGCTTTTTGATGGTTCATAACATAAGGGGAAATAGGTCGGCAAGCTAAATACAGTACGGTCCTGTATCGGCATGGCATGGTCTTCTACAAGCGTCCTGATATAAAAAGAGATACCATGATTTGCAGTTGTTGCTGCAGACTACATAACTGTAAACTGACTACCTGCATAATCAGCCTTATCACAAATGTTTTAATTTTCATATTTCTTTCTGTCTTGTCCTTCCAGAAACTTTGATGCGCTGTCTAAAGAGAATGTCTATGAGAACAACCGACTGGTGAGTCAATTTTATGTTTTTTTTTATTTTTATGTATGTTTTGAGGTTTAAACACTCCGATGATCTTGTGTTGCATGATGCTTGAATTTTACGAGACGGGACAGTTTGCTTCTGAAGGGAGGGTAAAATCACCATCTGCGTCATTCAGCCGTAAAATTATTAAGCCTTACTATTGCGTGCAGTCATGGTGGGTGTGACTTCAGTGTGTTTCACTGTCTGTGTGAAGAGCAGTGTTTACTTAATCCCGATGGAGCCTGGCGAGGGAAAGGAGGGAGAGGGAGGAAGCCAGAGCATTTAATGTCATAAATAAATCTTGACAAAAGGCTGTGTAAAGAGGATTTTAGGTGCAAAAGTGCTGAATTTGCAACTTATAAGTCAGTGGATAGAAACCAATGAAGAACTTTTTTTGTATCATTAGTTTTTCCACATCGTCTGTAAGCCAACAGAACATTGAGGGATGAAATGGGAGTCCCCTCATTTCCAGTCTGAGCTAAGCTTTGGCAGCTCTTTGCCGCTGTTTACATACTTTTTATCCACCAGCTTTCAGGGAAAGTGAGGCAGTTGGTGGTAGCACCAGGAACACACTGTGTGCTGGCTGTCAGTATAAATAAATCAAGTTATTCACTATATCCATAAGGCCTAAGCCTAAGCAATAAGGTAACTATGACTGCAAATGTGAAAAGCTCTCAAAGCACCTAAATCAGATTTTACTATTAAGGAGCCAGATGTGAGCTCCTTAAATTTCTTCATGGTTGTCTCTCTCTTAGTATTACTTTTATAATACCGCTCTTTCACACATATACTATACAGGGGCCTACTTAACAAGTAACCCATGTCTGATCATGTACATATATGACTGCTGTCACCGGTTGAGCCCTTGTTGTCAGCGTTCTACACATATTACTGCTAAGTCTGTAGAACCACACTGAATTACATTATGCAGGTAGCAAATAAAGTATCGTTTTCAGTTCCCTCCACTTGGCTCACATTCCGTCGCTCGCCCACCCACGCACTCCAACTCTCTCTCTTTCTGTTTTTTTTTTTTAAGATGAATCAGTTGTTGTTGTTTAAATATCACTCATATTAAAATATGATAGGGTGATATATTGAATTAATTCAAATTTTGTTTTTGCACAATGTGTGAAATGTCTACATTGTAAAAATCCAGTTATTACAACGTGCTCAGAAAGGTTCCATTCATTTAAAAAGTAACTTTGATGATAGCTGTCTCTATCTGCTGGGTAGCTAACGTTAGCTAACGCGTGTCGGCAGTTAGAAGCGCAAACAACAGGAGCAAATGAATTTGTGAGCAGACTTTCCTGCTCTGTCTGTTCTGAAATTGATTATTCTCTATTGCCCGTCACTTTAGTTGAAGCATCTGTTACTGAGAGCCAATAGCCATAGGGGATAACCTGTGTTTTATAAATATAGATAAACAAAAACAGCCTTGCAGTTAGGGCTGTCCAAAATGAACCTATTGGCATTTTCAACAAGGATAGCAGTGTGGCTAGTTTGGTAGGTAGTTGTCTAGCTGCTTGGCATGTTACTGTGAAACAAGTCTGTGAATCAGTAACACGTTATTAGTTTCTAGAGCATTCATTAATTTTCAATAAATTGCAGGGAAGTAGGTAGTTGGAACAAGGACAAGTATACAATTTTAGCTGTAAGCCAGGTATTATTTGTACAGTGCAGTACAACGATGGGTTAGTTCCACTTTGCTGCTGCGTACCATTTGTTGCCTGGATTAGTTCAGTGTTGTGCGACTGCCAACGATTGTATCCCTGTTGTTTTGTAACTTTGCCCCCCTCTCTCATTTCTTTAGTGGAATTTTTCATTAGACTGATGGTTATCCTCAAAGGACAAAACATTACATTATCAGCAAATGACTGATGTTTTGGCAGCAGAGTTAGGTTATTCAGGGCATCGGGTATGTGCTGGTTGGTTGGTCATGGAAAGCATCTTTCTTTGATGCACACGTGCAACAAAGACATGATTTAGTCCTCAGTTTCTGAACGTTTAAATGGAGACACATAACAGGATTTCTGTGAATACCCAGATTAAGGGTTAAGTTTGACTTTCCGAACAACCCATACTTTCTCACTCACCCCTTGTGGTATCAGGTCATGCAAATAGTTTTACGGTTGAGTTATCAGTCTCTGAGATTTCTCCTGCCACCCCAGTACAGTGACACATTGAAAGGGAGTATTTAAAAACCTAACAGCAACATGTGTTTTCATGAACATTGTCCAGGTGATCCACATACCTCACTGTCAACAGTTTCCATCGCAGCTACTTAATGCCATAGAAATAGTCCCAGAACCGTGAGGGACATCAGACCAAAATGCCACAATGAGTTTAAATTCACATTCACTCAGTAAGTAATCAAAGTCTGAGTTGTGTTTATGCTGATTTTGACCCTAAAACAAGTTAGTTCACATGGTTAAAGTGAATAGATGACAGTTGGAACTAGAAGGGCACTTGGAGAGCAAAGATCTCCGCCAAGGTACGCCTTATCTCACACTGTTAATGCAATGTGTGAATTTTCCTAGTCGGGAACACATTTTTCAGATTATTCCGACACCACATGAATGCACCACAAAAGCCCTATGTCTTAACAAAAGTATATAATATAATTTGTGTATTTGCCTCGTGATTCGGATCCGCTCCAAAATTGAATGGTTCTCCCTTAGCCCATGCCACACCTTTCCACCCAGTTTCATGAAAATCGGCCCAGTAGTTTTTCTGTAATCAAACGAAAACGAACGGACAAAACGAAATAACCTCCTTGGTAGAGGTGATAATCAGATCATTGCATTTGCTTCTAATTGGCTGTAATTATTATTAATATAGTAATTATGTATTGTATGCATGCACGTAAACACACTGCTTACTGTTTCTTAGCTTCTTATTCATTTACTTCCCTCTTTTTTCTGTCTTTGCTTCATCGTAGGCGTTTGAAGTGGCAGAGACACAGCTGGGGATTCCCGCCCTGTTGGACCCAGAAGACATGGTGTCCATGAAAGTGCCTGACCGGCTCAGCATCATCACATACGTTTCCCAGTACTACAACTTCTTCAACAACAAGTCTCAAGGTGGGTACAGTCAGTTTAGTAGGGTTTCACTTCAAGCGATGTGAACATAAAATACATATAATGTTTTAAGGTTAGTGTAGTTCATACAGTTTTGACCATTTGATGATTTTCATTCATAGTAAATCTGCGTGTTTTTTCATCCAATCCTAATTTCAGAGACATGAAAACTGTCCACTAGGGGCGTGCAAAAAAATCGATTCACATTCATATCGCGATTCAAGCTCTACCGATTCAAAATAGATTCATAGAATTCCAAAAATGTATTCATATTTTTTAAAAGAAAATGTAATTTTAATTATTTATTTGTTTTATTGTACGTCTACTGCAATCACATGGGAAAAGTAACATTTACATACTGTGAATCGTTTTTGTAATTGAGAATCGTTTTTGAATCGAAAATCGATTGTGAATCGAACCTTGAGCCTAAAAATCGATATTGAATCGTGACATTTTCTGAATCGTGCACCTCTACTGTCCACCCTCTGCACATCTTAAGATAGAGCAACTCTTATAACTTGTGGTTTAGACAAAACAATTGAAATAATTTGTTTATACAGTATCATTAACTGATGACTTCCTTTCCCGTAGCAAACCCCCCTTGCATGAAAAGGCTGAGTTCTGTCGGTCTGAATGAGCCAGCCCAGAAAAGACCCCTGACCCCTTTGGAAGACAAAGTGGTTGAGTCTGAGGTAAGAACAAGACTTGGCACCAGTGCGCATGTGTTGATGATGATTTGTTTGTTTTTTACTCTAGGCCACACATAATACCTTTTTTCAAAACTGCATTACTGAACTACATTATTTGTGCATGATACTCTACTGGAGCTGCATGTTAACAAGCTGTATTCTCTAAGTAATATATTGTTTATGGTGTCCTTTTTATGCCTGGATAATCACACTTTGTAGTATACTAGTGTGTAAGTGTGTATCTGAAGCCTTGGATTATCTAAGTATAATTCTGCATGTGCTATTTGGGGTGTTAAGTCATCAGATCTGTACAATACAAAACCCATCCTGCCATTGCAGTATAACAATGTACAACCTCCACATACGTATTTTATAATTACTACTTCCTTGTGTGGGCTTTGTGTTGCACAGCAGGGGAAAAGCTAAGCAACAGAGGTAGCGTAAGTCTATAAAGATAGCCTCTGTATCCTGTCTCTCTTTTCTTTCGCATGCCTTCAACTTCTTTCCTCCATCGTCATACTTCCATGTCCTGGTAACCCTCCCCCCCCTTCAGATGGAAATTCATTCCACTCCCTCCTCTTCCTGCTCTTCTTCCTCCTCAAATCTGATCCCCCCTCCACTCTCTGGTCCTGAGCCTAGGCAGTAGGATGGGGGGGTGGGGTGGGGTGGGGTGGGCTAGGAGGTAAAAGCAAAAACAGTTAGGTCAGTTTTTTTTAACCATCTCTGTATAAGAAATACTAATCGTCATAGTACTATATTAACACTGTGTGTGTGCCAAGTTTTGGAGTGCGCTGCTGCTAACCCCCTTTTTTACCTAACAAGAAAAAAATAATAAAAAAATAAGCCAACTGCCTGAAAACCATATATCAATCCTAAATATTAGTCATATCCAAAATGTGACTCTCAGAGCCACTAACCCAAGCTTTTTTTTTTTTATAAAGATATAATTACATTTTTTTATCAATGATGATGATCAAAGGATGTTTTAAACTGAAAAAGAAATGCAGTAATGGACCACATGAATCGATGAGCAGTAGATGTTACAGTAACCGAGTAGCTGTAGCTAGCTAAAGAAAATGAACAATCCACATCCTCAAATCCTGACTCCGTGTTTGATCTCCCCCCTCCCCCATTCCTTTCCATCTTCCCCCCTTCCCCTGACGTGTCCTCACTGTCCCCTCCCTGCGAACAACGTCCCGGTTGCCTGCACTAGCCGAGCCAGCCCGCGCAGACAGGTGTAGAAGCGGTTGCAGAAGTCAAGCGCAGCACGCTCAGCAGCACCTGCGCCGCCTGCCACAAACATGTCCACCTGGTGCAGAGGTTTCTGGTGGACGGCAAGCTCTACCATCGCAACTGCTTCAGGTGAACACTGTACCTGTGTTATACAGACCTTTTTTTTTTTTTTTTTTTTTTTTTTAGGCATGAGTGAGCAATGCTGTGGAGCCATAGTTCTAACAACGCAATGAAAAAAAGATACTCTTAAAGTGATAATCCTTAAGATTTTAGTCCTGGCTGATTTGGTGGTTACTGGTGGTAACAAGTGTGATTGATTACTACATAAGAGCCACTGGTGTATCTATTTACAGAGAAGCCAGCCACACAAACTCACATTGTTTTTAATAAAGAAGCCAGACAATTATTTTCCATTATGCCATGAGCAACGCTGGCCATGTTTTACTAGCTGAATGTTTTTAATGTGAGCAAGGAAAATGAAAAGTACTATACAGAGAGGTAATTGGAGATTGTTTGGCTACTGCTGGAAAACTTACAGCCATAATGTGTCAAACACTGGATTGGATTTTATGAAAATCTTAAGGATTATAACTGCAGAATCTTTGTACATATCAAACCAGAGTGCTATGTGTATTATTTGAACAGACTTGTGCACATGTTATTAATCTTTTGTAGCTGTGTATCTCAACCGTCTTTATGCCCCATTGAAGATCTTACTGTCGTATTGTGTCATTGTTGTCTCAGGTGCGTAGAGTGTCACAGCACTTTGCTTCCTGGATCCTACAAATTAGGATGCGACTCTGGGGCCTTGGTCTGTACACATCACCTTGCTAGGCACGCTTTAGGCAATCGGAACGGCCGGCTAGATCTTAGTGAGAGACCAGTGGCGGGTCAGTCTGCCAGGATTGGTCGCAGCACAAGTCCTCACACCTCGCCCTCTGAGAGGGACCGGACAAAGACTCCTTCTCCAGTAAGCCAAACCACTGATACGGCCATACCTACCAATGACTCTGCCACGGGCGCTGCTGTTACGACAAATACAGCCGACTCTTTGGAGAAAGCAAAAGAGATGGATGGAAGTGGCGAGACCGAGGTGATACCACGTTCTTCTTCTCCTCCCAACCCTTTTGACGAGAGCGACGAAGAGGAGGAAGAGGTGGAGAAAGAGGAAGAGACTAAAACACCAGCCAAATTAACGACCAATGGGGACCTTCCTTCTACACCGATCAGTCATCATGAAGGCGCCAGTCGGCCAGTACCGGCACCCCGCCGGGTCACTGAGCCCGCCCCTCCTCCTCGTCCTGCCCCTCGGGTTCGGCTACCCCGTACGGCAGACAGCCTTCCAGTCGGTGCGTGCTCACTGCAGAATATAAATGATTATAGATGAAATTAGGATCTGTTGATATGTTCATCCTCACGTTTTTTCTTGAAATCACAGGTGAATCCCAGAAGCCTCCGATTCCTCCCAAACCTCGAGAACGATCCCAGTCTCCTGGAAGGTAGCCGAACCTCTCTTAAATGCCTCTTTATTTTTCTGTCCATTGCCACCATTTCATCGACCTTATTCATATCATCACAGTCCTTCTCTGTCTCGCTTCTGAATGACATCTTGTTACAGCATGTATTTGTTTGCCCCTCCATTTGGATGTATTTTGTTGTCTTCCCCTCTGTGACCCCTGCATCACTATCTGTGTATCTCACTGTCCAGCCTGTCCGGTGGCACCCATAAACCCAAAGACCCACCTTGGCTCGCCCTGGTCCAATCAGAAGCCAAGAAGAAGAAAGCCCCTCCCCCTCCCCCTGTCGGACTGGCAACCCCTCCCAATACAGGCTCTCTGTCCTCTCTCAAAGGGGAGGGCTCCAGACCCAGCACGCCGCCTCCACCCTCCAACCCATTCGAGGACGATGATGACGACGATGAAAATGGCGAGGTAGAGGAAGAAGAGGGGAGCGCAGGAAGTGCCATTCCACCCACGGTTGTGGCTAGTCACCCCTGGTACAGCATCTCTCAGGCGGCTGACACGCCAGCAGCAGACACTCCCCCCAGTGGAGGAAGCTCGTCTCGCTCTGCCAGCCCCGGGAGCGCCAAGAGCAAGAAACGGCCAGCGCCTCGCACCCCACAGCCACCTGCAGGGCACCACGGTCAGTTTTTACTAACATTCAACCGTGCTTTGTGATTTATCTACCTAGCTGTTTGTCATCTGTACAGGAATGAAATGCAAAGACAAGACTCTACACATTTGACTCTAGTACCTTTACTGTCATGTCACCTCGCCAGTAGGTCTGTACTTTGTGGCGACGTGAAAACATGT
Organism: Gymnocephalus cernua; assembly: GCA_023631565.1. Lineage (NCBI taxonomy): Eukaryota > Metazoa > Chordata > Actinopteri > Perciformes > Percidae > Gymnocephalus > Gymnocephalus cernua. The sequence continues at coordinate 14,803,132 of CM042427.1, read as the reverse complement.
CAGTCTAATGTTACCCTTTAGGTGGTACGGTAGAAATGTGTCCGTTTTGTGGAGGAGAACATGCGTTTGCTCATGTTGTATATCCCTACACTGCTACTACATGTTACTGAAGAGCAGTATTTGGACATTTATTGGAAAACAACTCTTTTAATGCAGTATTTCAGCTTCATGGAAGGGTGTCCACTTTTTAAATAACGTTTTATTTAATGTTTAGTTCAGTGACCCTCAGTGGTAGAATGTAACAAAGTACAAATACTCCGTTACTGTACTTAAGTATTCACTTATATGTACTTTACTTAAGTAGAATCAATATTGCATACTTTATTGCCTTGCGTGCATGATGAATGCAATCCAATGGATTGCGATGCATTCGTTGTAGTTTGAGCAAACAAGATGTTTGTCGTATCTGATCCGTAAACAGGTTTCTGACTGTAGTGTTTTGCGAACTGTTATCTGGCCTTTGTAATCTTATGGTAACCCTCCGATGTTATGCTGATGTAGACTTGTTTTTCGAGAGCTCTACATTCCGTGGAGTGTTCCTAACCTGTTGTGCTGGCGTATTTCTACAACCTTCTGTCGTCCCCTACAGTCCTCTGTGGCCTACCAGGTCCTTCATATCTGCAGAGTTTATCATTGTGTTATTCCGTCCTGACAATGTAACACATGATTTGAATACATTATTTTTGCTGTATCAGATTCTTCAGCCTCAACATCAGTCTGCTTCACTGGCAGTGCCACTTCCTCACTGACATCTAAAGAGACAATAACAGGCACTAGGGCTACAACTAACAGTTATTTTCATAGTTTAGTTAATAAATCTGTCGATTTATTTTCTCGATTAACCAATGAGTTGTTTGGTCTATAAAATGTCGATCAGTGTTTCCCGAAGCCCAAGATGACGTCCTCTAACTGTCTTGTTTTGTCCACAGTTCAAAAATATTCAGTTTACTGTCACAGAGGAGTGAAGAAACTAGAACATATTCACATTTAAGAAGTTGGAATCGGAGAATTTTTCCTTTTTTTTCCATAAAAAATTAAACCGATGAATTGATTATCAAAACAGTTGCCGATTAATTCATTATTTGACAACTAATCTAATAATCTTTGCAGCTCTGACAGGCACCACACAAGTGCAAATATCACACCTACAATCAGCTTCATACCCATAACTTTCTCTTTTGTAAATTTAGTAACTCAGAGACAAAACACACCTTTCTTACAAATGTAAAGGGCTTCAAATCCTTAACAGTTTATTCCTTGTGGAGTCATTGAAAACACCCTCAAATTTAAAATTGGCACTTCAGCACAGTTGAACTGAAAGAGAGAGTTGTAATGTTCATTGTTTTTTTGTTCTCCCCCCCTCCCCCCTCCACTCTCCATTTCAATCTGTCTACTTTTGATTTCCGTTTCATTTCTGCTTTTTATTTAAAAAAATTTTACTAAACCTTCTTTCCTCCTCAGTTTTCCCTCTCTCTCAGCCCTCCTCTTGCTCTCCCTCTCCAGCTCTGAGCACAGAGAGTCTGTCCTCTGGCTCGGACCACAGCTCCTCCCACCCCCCTGCGGGTGGCAGTGCCAGCAGCGACCAGGAGCACGCCTTCACCAAAAGTGTGTCGGAGCCTTCCATCTGTTCACCGTGTGACTCTGCGGCGTCTCCTTCCTCCTCCTCGGCCGAGCGCCTGCCTCATCCTTCCCTAAGCCCCTACCCTTCTCCCATGCCGTCAAATGCCAGCTCAGCTCCGGCCACCCCACAGACCAGTCGCAGTTTTGGGAGCCAAGGGACCGGAGCCCCTCCACCACGGCCCCCGTTGACCCCCAGCCCACTGGCCTCAGAGGCCACCCAATCACACAATAAGGTAATAGGGCCATCTCCAAATAAAGCCAGGAAATGCAATACCCCTGGGCCTTTGTACATTATGTTCCAGCTGTATCTCTTGTCTCACTTCAGCGGATCTGTAAGGAGAACCCGTTCAACAGGAAAGCTTCCCCCTCCCCTGCTAAATCCAAAACCAAACCACCAAAAGGCCCTCGTCCTGCCAGACCCCCGGCCCCCGGCCATGGCTTCCCTCTTATCAAACGCAAGGTAGAAAAACTCAAGAGAACATATAAGACCTTTCCAATGGAATTCCATTGCTAGGCAACAGTCTGTCCCCTTGTTAACTTCCTGTCAGTTGATGTCATTCACATGCATTGCCATAGGTGTATATATCTATGATACATTGCAACAGGAAATCAACTTGGGGCCATTTAGAATGTTTATGTTGACAGCTGTGAAATGGTCTGTATGCTTTAGCATAGACAAAGAAAATCTAGGTTGGATGAAGAAGTACTCAAATGGTCCCTGTCGTCCAAACATCCATCCAGGTACAGTCAGACCAGTACATCCCAGTGGAGGACATCCACGGGGAGATGGGGCAGCTGGAGAAGCAGCTGGATGAACTGGAGCAGAGGGGAGTGGAGCTGGAGAAGAAGCTGAGAGACAACCCTAACGGTGACACGTCACACTATTGTTAATGCAGTTTCTTCAGTACGAGTTGAAGCCCAGTTAGATATCACAAAGATAGGAAACTGTTAGGTTAGGTTCACTGTATTCCAAATTGAAAACTTTACTAAAGCATACATAGCTCACAAAAGTATTACAAAGGATTATGAAAAGACAACTGATCACCTAGAGACAATGGGGAGTAAAAAGGCAAGATTCCTAGATTTTACCTGAAAGATCAATGCATAATAATAGAAACATAACAATCATATCTCTGTGTTCCTCTTTTGCGTTTTCAGATGAGGATGAGGAGCACCTGTTGGTGGACTGGTTCACTCTCATCCACGAGAAACACCTTTTAGTACGGCGAGAAGCTGAGCTGGTCTACACGTAAGTATCTAGTACTGCAGCAAGGGGCAAATGTTAGGATCGTAAGCCTTCAATGCCAATCACTCATTTCTCCTTCGCGTCTCTGGGAGTTGGTTAATAGTTGGTCTAAGAAGTAGAGCAGTAACACTTCAAAATGTTGCCGTACAATTAATTGTCTCAGAAATAATTGCGATTAACAATATAATTGTCTCTGTCAAATTAAAAAGTATGTATTTATTAGTTTTTTAAACAAATTAAAGTTTTGAATGAATTCCAGGATACATCTGTTGTTCATATCACTGTCATGTGACCCAGATAATGTAAGAACACAAGTACACAGCCTATGAAGTAAACCACGGCTCTTTATTATCATAAAACATTTTTTTCTAACTGTACTCCCCCCGTCATTTTTGTTGCTATGAACGTATATAGAGCCAAGTGCCAACAACTAACAACTGAAATAATAATAACAATATATAGTCTGGCCAGTAATCACTTAAATAATTACAAATTGGCATATCTAAACAAAATCAACAATTACCAGTCGTACGCTTTAAGACCTCAGCTAATGTTAGCAATTAATTGTGGTTGAACAAAGAAACCAGGATTATGTAAAACAAATAATAATTGACAATTATGTAATAATTGTTACAGGCCTACTGAGAAGGTTTTTAGGAATACTTCCCCCAGCTTTTTGTAATTGCAGCTGACTTATTAAGTGTGGCTAATCAGCCAAGTTCCTGTGCTAGAAACAAATCAAGCATGGCTAGTTATTCCGGAAGGAAGAGATGTTTTCTCCGTTGCAGCCTTTCATTCAAATGTAGGCTCATATTTTTACATGGAGACTTAACAGAAATAAATGTAAAAGTACAGTAGTAAATAGAAGGTTACCAGTGTGTAACTTACTGTGTAAATGTTGCTCACTGCAGAGCGAAGCAGCAGAACCTGGAAGAGAGGCAAGCTGACGTGGAGTATGAGCTGAGGTGTCTTCTCAACAAACCAGGTGTGTTTGGCCTCAAGAGAACAAGAGTCAGATTCATTGCCCGTATTTGTGGGAGCAATGCTTGACTCATGTTACGAAGAAAATACATTGAGACAACATTTTTTTTAAATAAATCACTGCAGTGTGTGCAGGAATTTACTTCCCCCCCCCCCCCCCCCCCCTTTGGAATCATATTCTATAATATCATTTTTTTTTTTCTATTAACAGGAGCTAAACTTTTTAGTAGAATCTACACACACTGTTCAGACATGCAGCACACTGATCGACAAAGGACTCACTAAATGGAATTATTTATTTTCTTCTCATCCTTTCCTCAGAGAAAGACTGGACAGAGGAGGACAAGAGTCGGGAGCAGGAGCTAATGGCTGAGCTGGTTACCATCATTGAACAGCGCAACCAAATCGTCAACAACATGGACCAGGACAGGCAGAGGTAATCGGACTAGCTGTTAACTGTGTATCTCTGCAGTGATACTCTGCAACTACTAGCACTCTAACAGTCCTTCTGTCACAGGGAAGAAGAGGAGGATAAACTTGTGGAGGCCATGCTGAAGAAAAAAGGTAGGATGAAGAGTAAGCCTCATTCGTAGCAGGTTAAAGATTCTGTAGATTAAGAGCATTCAGTAAACATAAAATGTAAAGGCGGCATGTCGCTCTTCTTTCTCCCATACTTTATTAATTCTTCTGATTTTAGAACCGATGTGCATCTTGACGTGATTTTCTGTCTTTTTGTTCCCTTCTCATCAGACTTCCATAAGGATCCGGACGTGGACCAGCAGAAGAAAAAAGGGGCAAAGTTCAAACCCATTAAGGTGCTCAAGCGGCTGAGCCATAAAGGAGAACCAGGCAAGAGCCCCCGCAAGGAGAAAACGCCATAGAAGGGACGCTTCCTCCTCCGAGAGGATATGAGACAGTTTCCTATATAACTGTGTCATTAATAACTTTGAAGTGCAACCCAGAATCCATTCCCTGCTCACGTCTTACTTGATGCTTCTCCAAAAACAAGTCTCTTCAATGACTATTTTTAGTTGCCTTTGTGTGTTTTAAAGAGACAAGATAACAACTCAACTGCTTTAAGAGCTGACGTGTTTGTAGGCTCTCTGGCCTTTCAAGCCAGTGAACTGTGCACTGCACTGATTAGTTGTATGTTGCTTCACTATCCTTGCATTGCCCAGCACGTCTGCCCTGTAGGCCTTTTATCAAGGTTCAGCAAAGGTGTGACTCGGCAGTTCATTTCGAGTGAAGTCAGTTGGATGCACGTTGATCCCTCATATCTATACGTTTTAAAATCTGTTCCTGACTTACACTCGTTGAATACCTGTTGAATACTCCTCGGTTCCAAAGGTGAGTAGCAGAACATCTGAGAAGGTTTCATGTCAAGTCGGGTGTGAGCCTGTGGTACGAGCGAGAGTAAAACATTTTGTTTTTGTTTTTAAGGATGAGCTCTGCTTTAAATCTTGCAACATCTACCCATGAAATGCTCTATTGACAATGGATACCTAAGTTTTTCTAGCTGCTATGTTATGATCGTCTGTGGTTTCCTTGTTTTTAGTTTCTTCTGGGACAGTTTTTGCGATGGTGTCATTTATGTAAATGCATCGAAGACGTGGATAAACGTAGATACAGTATTAATGTGTGTGTGTGACTGGAAACAAAGTGGGAGACTTAAAATCAGATTGATTTAGAAAATATGAGGTCTACAGGAGAGCCTTGTAGAAAGCATTCAATTGCAGATGTCAAAGTGTATTCATATGAAAGGTCACACATGTTATAATGAATATTAGAAAAGGCAGATATACAGTTTTTTGACAAATGTAGCGAAGCACCAGCTTATAACTGTTTTAACCATTGGGGAAAACCTCAATATGCAATCATTAATTTATATTTTACTATGCCTTTCTGTATGTTTCCATGTTTTGCCTTAAAAGTGGATAGGAAAATAATGTGTTAATGTTTGTACGAGTGCCATTTATTTAATTGCATGTGTGGATGAGCATCATTTGAGCTTATGTACAGTAAATGTCAGTATGTTTACTCATTCTGTTCCTGTTCCGTCAGTTAGATTGTCTAGTTGTCCTCCATTTTAAATGGTAATCTCTGTTTCTGCTATGTGCCTGTCTTCCTGTCCAGCTGGAACCAAGGGCTTCTGTAGCACCACATCTGTCAGATATACTGTACATTGTCCTAAAACAGCAGCAGGATTATAAGAAAAACACTGACACTGGAAGGCAGAGGAATAAAATAACTCCATGCAAGTAGTTCATGTTTCTTGTAAGTTTAATGCTTTCACAGCCTGATGTCACATTTGGGTCTTCACTGCTGTGCAGCGGGTCAGCTGAAACCTCTTTGCAGACGATCTAATCTGAATTTGAGGTTACATTGCTTGCACCTGATTTCCAAGTGCTCAGTCAGTGGCAGTGAGTCTTCTCTCCTCCGGTCTCTTTCAAATCCATCGTTTCTGTCATCTGTTCTACAGTCTCCCCTTTCCTCTCAGATGTAATTTCGTCCTTGTTGGGACTGCGGGCCTTGTCCAACATCTGCAGTTCTCGAATCCTCTGTTATTGGAGTCGTGACACAGCACAGGTTTAGGGCAATTGCAGGTTCAGATATCTGAACCTAAATGCCTGAATACAGACTGGCAGTAATGCTATTTTAAGAATCTATTGTCAGTGTGTCAGTATCTAATTATATTGTTTAAAAGAACATCACACTAAAGAAATCATTGAAGTTAAAACACCTGTTACCAAAAGATTTTTTAAAACCCAGGGCAGCATAATGCAGACTTATGGTGAGCCAATATGTAAGCCATTCCCTGTTTACCTGGGATATCTCAGTGGTGATGATGTTGACGTACTGCTTCTCCAGACCCAGAGAGGTCATATCTGCCAGAAACTGTCTTCTCTCCTCTATCTCATCCAGAACTACAAAAGAAACAAACAACTTAATATTAGAATCAGGCTATTTAAGGGCCACTGGATATATTTAGTCACGGAACACAACTTAGTTCAGGCTGAAATGAATCGAAAACAGACGCTCATGACTGCATCGACTTAATTCACATAAGGTGTGTTTCTGTTCAGGTTGTAATGGGAACAATTCCTCTCTGTAACTCTTCTACATCATCTGTTTCTGTGCACACAGCCCCACCTTCCTGATACTCGTCTTTCTGCTCTGCCACTTCTAGGTTCCGACATGCACGAACGTTTTGGAAAGCTGCAACTGTTGGCTCTTCTTTTCCTGTTGCCAATATGTTCTGAAGCCTCCTCTTCTCTTTCTCTGAGTCCCCTAGGGTAACACGGAGAAAACATGAGTGACAAGGACACTAAATACTACAAAACTACACTAAATAAACCAAAAATATAAGGTCATCCAAATTTTTGGAATGACCAACAGCAATTGTTTGCAATATAGGCCTGTCAAAACACATGAATGCAGAATTAATAACAGCGTCAACTTCGACAACATACGTATCGGACCAGGATGGAACTTTTCTCTGACGTAGCTGTTCCCAGAGCGACAAGATTCAGCGCTGCGTCTCTGAGGATTGCCTGGCAGACGTTTCTGCACAGATTTACTGGTTTTAGGCTGAGGGGCAGAAGATGATGATCTGGACTCAGTGGTCAGTGGTAAAGCAGCTCCATCTGGGGGGAAAAGTTCAAGTTTTTAATATGTGTTGGTTTTATTGCTTCATCTGTTTTTAATATGCTAAATGTGCTGGTTTTACTGTAAAGTGTCTGAGTATCATGTAAAGCGCTATATAAATAAAATATATTATTACAAAATGTAGTACAGTAATGCTTAATGTTTCAAAAACATCAGAGCACCCCTATTATCATATGTATACTATCCGAGTCATGATTATGATCTGGATTTGTTTTACAATATGTCATGAACTGAGTTTTGCAATAACAATATGTGGCAAACACTATCACCATATATAAAATATCTACACTTATTCGATGTCTGGTTAGTACTATCGCATACATTATCATCGTATTGCATTCATCCAAAGGTCTCCTACTTACTCTTGAGGCATTCGTTGATCTGTTTTCTCTGGAGGTTGGTGAGTTTTGATTCCTGCATCATTACTGAGCACCAGGAGAGAGAATGATTACAAGTTCACAATGATAAGTGAACTGCACACACACTTGTACAGTATGTACCCGGATATACACATCCTATTACTTCCTGTGTGTGTGTGTGTGTGTGTGTGTGTGTGTGTGTGTGTGTGTGTGTGTGTGTGTGTGTGTCCCAATCACACCTAAACAGCCAGACTTGAATATCAACAAGTGCATCATCTCACATCTCAGCAGATCCTGGGTCTCCTTGCTGTACTGGGTGGCTCTGGGGTTGTTCCACAGTCCTCTGCCATCTCTACTCTGTGAGGTCTCCATCTGCAAATTTTTATTTTTTTTTTAATTCACATTTGCTGAAATTTATGGACATTGTTACATTCAAAACACAACACAATTTATGTTTAAAGTTAAAGAAAAGAATGTACCATGTAACATATGCGCAATGTTTAATGAAAGATCATCTAACAATACATCTACAATGTATGTTCAAACAACCTCTTGTGCAAACTGCTGTTAAACGCATGTGTGTTTCAGTTTGTGGGGTGACCTTATGGAATGGACTGATTAATGACATCAAACAGATCATTCAGTTCAAAAATAGATTAAATAAATCATTACTTGACCAATACAGAAAAGAATAGACCGAAACATAGGAATGGAATTGTAATATAAAGGTATTGTTGTATATTATTGTATTGTTGTAAGTTATTGTAAGACCTGAAAGATTGTATGCTGTATTTGCATATCTATTTGTTTTGTAATAATATGATATTGAGAAGTAGGGGCAGGACCAAATAAGCTATTTGATTCCGCCTGCTCCTTCTCAAACTAATCCTTTTTTATTTTTTATTTCTTGGGGTTTTTGGTAAATTCTGATTGTTTGTGTTTTATTTTTGTGGTTTCATTTTTTTTTTTGTTGCAACATTGTTGATTGTTCGAGATAATTAAAACAATTAAATGAAATGAAACCTCAAATACATGATCAGCACTCTCTGGGGCTTATACTTAGGGTTATCTCAGTACATTGAAAGCTAGCTACAGCTCAGATTTCATTTGTTAACTGGAACACATCACTAAACAGGGAGACAGGCTGTGTATGGATGCCATGACAAACCCTGGAGCTGCTCCATAGGCATTGGATAACAACTCCTAGGGCGGTCGACACTGTTATACTGTATTTTCTGAGTCACAGCTAACATATAAATTAAACGATATGGATGTAATATTATGTCAAATAAAAATAATTCCAAACTGAACAAAAATTATCAATTCAATTCTTGACTTCGTCCAAAACTCTTTATAGCTACAGTCTGAGTCTTTGGTTAAACCATGGATGTATTATATTGACCTTTTCAAACCAAACTCACTGAAATAACACAATGTAACGTTAGCTAACGTTAAGATAAATTGTGTTAACAACATAAACTAGCTAGCGTTACGTTAGTGCGCTTATAGCTAACGTTAGCTGTTAGGTGGCTAACATTAACTGTCAGAAGCAGGATACGAAGTTGACTCTACATGAAAGAAACATGTGAAAAGGAAGAATATGATTTAACAAAGACTGAAAAGAACTTACTCAAACACTTCTACTTTAGTCCTTCGTAAACACTTAGCTACCGCTAAAGATAGCTAGCTAATTTCGGTCGAGATCATGGATGTATTAAGAGAACGGTCGAGAGTCAGCCGCGTCAGTCCGTTGCTATAGTAACCAAGTAGCTACAAGCACTTCCGTCAGAGCTGCTACTGATCGCAGTTTTTGCTCCTTACTTGAGATCATAGACTGTGATGTATTGATGTATGTCGAAAAAAGTCATAGTATAGTATGGAAAAAAATAGTCATAGTATAGCATGTCGAAAAAGTGACAAAAAAGCCATAGTATAGTATGTCGAAAAAAGCCATAGTATAGTATGTCGAAAAAAGTGATAAAAAAAAGCCATAGTATAGTATACCGAAAGAAGCTAGTACGTTGAAAAAAGTTTCAAAAAACGTTATAATATGGGTGAGCAGGATGTTGGCCCAATGGTTAGCACTGTTGCCTCACAGCCAAAAGGTATAGGGTTCAAATCTACAAAGAATGGTATGTCAAGAAAAAAAACTCTTGAAAAAAAGTCATAGTAAAGTATGTCGAAAAAAGCTATAGTATGTCGATAAAAAGTGATAAAAGGCCATAGTATAGTATGTCGAAAAACGCTATAGTATAGTTTTTCGACATACTATACTATACTATAAAAACATCATAGTACAGTATGTTGAGAAAAGTGATAAAAACGTCATAGTATAGCATGTCGAGAAAGTGATTAAAAAGTCATAGTATCGTATGTCGAAAAAGTCATAGTATATTGTGGCTGTCCTTGGAATCAAACTCCAAACGTAAAACTCCCAAACCTGACTTCTAACACACTGAGCTATGAAACAAATCATGGTATCACAAAAAAGTCATAGTATAGTATGTCAAAAATAGTCATAGCATAGCATGTCAAAAAAAGTGATACAAAAGTCATAGTATAGTATGTTGAAAAAAAGTCATAGTATTGTGTGACTTTCCAACAGACATTTGACTAAAAAAAAAAAACAGCTCCTGATGGGACTCAAACTCCCAACCTAAGACTCCTCAACCTGAGTTCTAACACACTGAGCTGCAAAATAAGTTGTGATATTGTATGTCAAAAAAGTCTTTAAAAAGTCATAGTATAGCATGTCGAAAAAGTGATAAAAAAGTCATAATATAGCATGTCGAAAAAGTTCATAGTATAGTATGTCAAAAATAGTCATAGTATAGTATGTCAAAAAGAGTCATTATAGTACTTCTAAAAAAAGTCATTATAATAAATCTATTATTGTTGTTATTATAAATACTTAAAGACATGTATACACACAATATACTTTATATATAATTAATATAAATCAATTGTAATGTGTTAATGTTCATATTACTGTCTGTAGTTGTAATTTTTCTGTCTTGGGAAAACTGCGGAGTCATGGTATTAGCCTTTCCCTGGCTTTGATGTTTAATTAGCACACAAACAAAACGTGGTATCAATATAATGACCTCACCGTGAGCAACAGAAAGCATTTGCGAACGCAGTGATATATAATTTTGTGTGGATAAAGTACCAATGTGGGCATATCAGCGATTGGAAAAACTGTTACCCTGTGCTTTCATCCAGAAATATCGAGGATGTTAAACAACAGCTGTCAATGAAGGAATGCTTGTGGCTTTTTCCATTTGGATGCTCACAGATCCAAATGCATGAGTCCCATTGTTTTACTGAGCCCATTGGCTTAAAAAAGATAAGTTTATCTACGTTTTGACGTATAAATGGTGTATGAGAAGTAAGAATTGTGGCCTAAGAGCAAGTTAAAGAGAAGGTTTTAAGACGATCTCTCCTCTGCACTGTAGCTGTGACATCACCCACACTGAGCAGCTCTTAAAATGCAGAAAAGGCCAGAAGAAGCACTAAACTTATACAGTGATAATGCAAAAACTGTAAAAGATATCAATAAGTGGAATCATTTTCTAATAGCTGATGGTCTTGTGAATAGAATGACATCTGTAGGCGAAAGTATGTGGTAGGAGTAGCACTTCGAAGTGGAAGAAGCCTGAAGAGAATTTGTAGGTTGCTCCATTGACTTTCAATGTAAAAAGAAAAAAAAAGTATAAATGGTAGAAAAACATTGAATACAAGCAGAAATCCTGTTAAAGAGCTGAACATTTTGATATTTGAATGGTTTTGCAGCTGAAAGTATGCAGTAGTAGTAGGCTACTGAAAGTCATACTGAAGAATCCGATAAGAATACTGTGAATGCTGCTAAATCAGCATTCCAATCACTAAAGCTGGCAGATTAATGTAATGGAGTAAACAGTACAATATTACTTCCTGAAATGTAGTGGAGTAGAAGTAGAAAGTGGCATGAAAAGAAAAGACTCAAGTAAAGTACAAGTACCTCAAATTTGTACTTAAGAACAGTACTTGAGTAAATGTACTTAGTTACATTCCACCATTGTTCCTGGTACTTTTTTTGTATCAGTCAAGGTTCTGAGCGAGCTGAGCCGACACTAGAAGGTGGAGCTAAAACACTGCCGACCACTGATTGGTCAGGGAGAGAATCATCACTAGCCTGACACGGGACATCCTGCTCAAACCTGCCATTTAAATAGCCATTCTACCATCAATAGTCACTTCAATTTTCTTATTTATTTCACCCAGATTCAAAAAAGTGGCAGGCTGCAAAACCACACCGAGGTTAATTGATGAAGTGCAGACGTTCTTCTGTTTGGTTGCTGATAAAAGGATCCAGTGAGAGAACACACCATGTTGGTGTCGCGTTGAATATATGGTGTAACGGCAGTTCAATCAGGAGAGACTATAGTTGAATAACATGATGAATAGGTTCGTATGTTATAGTCTTTGGCAATTTGACTCCATTGCAATGTTAAATTAACAAGGGTTATAGAGGCCATGGATATATAGGAATACCCTCGATTCTCTAACCTTTAGGCCACAACTGTCACGTAAGGGTATTGCACGAGGAGGGTGGAACAAATGGTTTGAACATACATGCTGGCAGAGATTTTATTTCTAACAATTTTTTTATACAAATCATTTAGTAATGTGCTCTCCTGGTGATTGTTTCCTTTCATCCGGACATCATGGAGTAGTGAAAAGAGATGGTAGATCTTTGGTCTGGTGCTCCTGTAATGAAATAGAGACATATTTAGTACAGATTCTTCAAACACAAACTAAGAACACAACAGTTTGCTTTAGATGCATAAGAACAAGTGAGGAGCGGTAAACTATTGGTAACCTAAATTGCAATGATGTGAAATACTGTTGACCCTGATGTTTAACTCACATTGGCTTCCATGAATCCAGGCATGTCCTGTATGATCACCACCTTGTCGCTCTCCTGCTGTCTTCTCATCCTCCTCCTCCTCATCCTCCAGGCGTTCCCTATGATCACCATGGAAACCACCAACGTGACTGCTGCCACTGACCCTGCCACAGCTGTGACCAGCATGGAGTTATCCGCAGTTGCCTGCGGAGCCCCTTGGTCTGCAGCCTTCATCATCAGACTGGCGTCAGCATGGACAGCAGAGCGGGGAAGAGGCTGAGATAGCAGCAGATCAGATATATCTGAGGACAAGTAGAAACACAACCGTGACCTTTCAGAGACAGGTTGATCTTAGATATACAGTACAGTACAGCTGTCACGTCTGAATGACTCCACACCTTCCAGACTGAAAAGAAAGAAGGCATCTTCTCCTTTGATGAAGTTTCTGCTCTTTAGTCTGCTGTGAGTGATGAAGGCACTTGTTCCACTGCCTGGGCCTCGATAGTAATAGCTGCCATCAGATACAGTCACTTTACTGCCCACCTTCCTGGGATCGTCCCAGTAGTACTCAGTGCCTGGGAGAAACAGGTGAACTGTCATTCTCTGTCTGACGAACAAAGCAACGATTCATTGTAAAAAGCAGTGGTTCCCAACCATTTTGGCCGCAGGCACCCCTACAGCCCTGTCAGATGAGCTCAACGTACCTTTTCCTCAATTCACACTGTATGTTCTAAATATAACACTGTTCATTATATACAAGTGGATATTGTTAATTATTTCCTACAATTGAACTGTCAATATTGAAGTTGGTTTGGTCAGCAATTCTACTACTATTTCTAATTTTAGCTTTTTTTTTTAACCGTTTCTCTATTACTTTAGCTAATCATTCGAACTGTTTAGTCATTACTTTTCACTAGTTATTTCTACCATTTATTCATTACTTTTAGCTAAACTGCTCTTGCTTGCTTACTTGCTTACTTTTCTCTCTTACATACCGTAATTGCAACATGTAGTGTTTAGGCGTTTAGTTGACTTCATGTTAATTTGTGGATATATTCTTCCAATCAAAACATAATTTCTATTTTTTTCAAATTAGTTGAACTACTCTAGCTCTTTCCACATAGACCCTTCCACATAGACCCTAGTAAATGCAAAAGTACCCCCTGGAGTGCACGTAACCCTGGTTGGGAATCACTGCTATAACAGAACAAAATGAGTGGCTAGTGAGGCTTGCTACACTACAAGTTATTCACCCATCTCTTACCATCAGAGGACTTCTTGTTGGGGTCAGTGGTGACCATTCGGTGCATGTTCATTTGCTGTCTGATGTCAGACTGCTGATCTATCAGGGCCATAGTTGCCTGCTGCCACGGACACGGCCACTTGAGTTTGTGGTCGTTGGGACCTGAGGTCAGGTGGAAGTAGGTGGCCATTTTCCCTGGACTGTCTCTTGTTCCGTTTAGGTACACACCGACCTACAGATCACAGAGTAGTATGAAATAACGTTAGGGTACTATGCAAGGATGTGATGGTAATGTAAGTGAATTGACCATTCACTAAACGCCTCCCCAGATAAGCAATTATATTATACAATTATAGCTTAGCAACCATAACTATAGAACAACAAGTGTATAAAAGCTTTGGATTTTATAAGATTGAGAGAATCAAACATTTAAAAGGCATTTACCTGGAAGGAGTAACCTGCTGGTGACAGAAAGCGAGGGCTGTAGAGTTTACCTCCTGCTGGTGTGGTGGCCAGCAGGCGGGTGATGTTGCGGATGTGCCAGACATGCTGAGGGCACTTTGTGGATGACAGGTTGATGTCATCTAGAGAGAAACCTCCCTTCGATGGACTACTTCCCCTCACACCCTCAAAAACCACACGGGCCTTTTGTGTCATATTCAGATTGATGCTATGCAGTTCCCAGGAGCCCATGACACCTCCTGTAAAGTGAATAGAGAATACACATTAATCAATATGAATCACTCATTTATTATATGGTTAAGATCATAGGTGAAATATTTGAGTTTTTGATTTGATTTCAGCTTATTTCAAATTATTATGGTTACATAATATATGTTTTGTGTTTGTTAAAAAATGAGAATGCTGGTGAACATCAGTGCAGTCATAGTGTTGCTTGGAGTGACCAAAGTCACAAACTTCCAAATCATGCATTCAGTGGGCTTTAACTATAACTATATGGGTGTGTCACACAATGTATAATATTTCATTTGTTACCTGAAATACTCTTGAAGAGCTTCAGTTTACCGCTGGGGTTGGCCTCATCATACTCCCGCACCCAGATATTGAGAACATCATCATGTGCCCCGGTGTTATGGAGGAAGAACTGCAGACACTGGGCTCCAGGTTTCGGGTAAAGCAAACGACTCTCCAGGAATGCATGGTCACCAGGTTCTGCAGAGGCTGTGCTGAAGTGCATGAAGTAGCCTTTTCCTGAGGGCAGGAGGAGACAACAGGGGCTAATGTTGGGCCTCAGAAGTTTGTCACATTACATTTTATGGTACTATATTCAAGAACATACTTCATCATTGTCAATTCAGTATGTTTACTATGCTTATTACATTTCACTGGAGTTGTATTTTATATGATTTCATGTGACAAATTGATTAATTAATTGATTGATTGATTGATTTATTGATTTATTGATTTATTGATTTATTGATTGGTTGGTTGATTGATTGATTGATTGATTGATTGATTGATTGATTGATTGATTGATTGATTGATTGATTGGTTGGGTGGTTGGTTGGTTGGTTGGTTGGTTGGTTGATGGATTGATTGATTGGTTGGTTGATTGGTTGGTTGGTTGGTTGGTTGGTTGGTTGATTTATTGGTTGATTGATTGATTAAAGTTTCCTCCAGTGGTACTGCCTGGAAATAGAACAAATTGGCCAAATTTCAGCAGACATCCATTATACTGTACTGCAATTTTGTTAAAGGCTAATAAATAATTTTCATATGTTAATTGATGATATTGACAATGTACAGTAATTCCCAGATTATGTTTCAGCTTTTTATAACAAATAATGAAAGAAAACACTCTAAATTCTATCTAATAGATGACTAATAAATTGGCATCTTCAAATAATCAGTGTGTTTTTACTGACAGCCTGTACTTTGTACAGGTTATGTTATAAATCACTTCAGGCACATTTGTTTTTATCTTCAGACACCACACACACACACACACACACACACACACACACACACACACACACACACACACACACACACACACACACACACACACACACACACACACACACACACACACACACACACACACACACACACACACTGATACACTAAACACCAAGGCTAGCTATCTATGTATGAGGTGATAAAGTGATTAGCTTTCTTTAATAATTGCTAACTGGACAACAACATAGGGATGTGTATAAATGTGTATAATATAAGATTATACTGTAGCCTATATAGTTTATCTGCAGTTTCCAGTGTCGGTATCTCTTGAAGCAGATTTTAAAAGGAAAGTCCGTAACAGATTATTTGTTTTGGTTGACAGTCACCTTTGCATTGTCCCATGTTGGAGAAGTCAGTCTGAGGCCCTCCGCTCACAGAACTACGTTGTTCCCACTCAGCATTGCCAGGACCCTGAATCATCCCACAGATGTTCTCCTCCTCAAAGTTACAGCTATCCACAAAGCTAGAAGACTTGGCTGTGGAGAGTAAACATTCACAATTTCATCAAGATACTTTGGTACAGGTACTGAGTTCTTACAGCAGCAGCCTGGGGTTCGACACCAACCCGCAGCCCTTTGTAGTTGAAGATGCCAGACTGTTGTATGAATCATTTCTAATTAGAGCACCAGTCTCAATAACTATTGATGGAAACGTCTTATGTCAACATTTTTAATCAGGATACCTTTGGTCAAATGTGTTATCACAAATCATGCTTTCTTTTGCCCTCCATGAATGGAGTGATAAATGTGTCGATATGCCACAGTGCTCTATCTGTCAGCCTGATAACTATGGGCTGATAATGCAGATAGAGTGCAAAAGTGCCACCACATAAATATGGTTACATCATCTTGCAACAGAAGTTCACCTGGACCAAGAAAAAAAAAAACAGAACAGAAAGAGGCCTGAAAAACGTCTGCATACATTAGACTATGGCTGCATGATAAATAAATGAGCATTTGTGGCATCTCCAGGGTTATTTAGTGGCTGATATATTTTAGGTTATATCCCAAGATTATCAATATGTATTAGCATCATCCTATGACAGATAAACTCTGACCTTACTTGATTCTCCTAGGTACGAAAGAGGATTAGAACCAATGTGAAAAATGTTTTTGAGTTCTGAGTTTAAAGTCTGAATTCTGAGAGGAATTATTATCAGAATTCAGACTTTAATCTCACAATTCTGATTTAAAACTCGGAACTCAAATACATTTTTCACATGTGGCCCTAATCCTCTTCTGTAGATAGGTTATTATTGGACAAAAATCATTGAGGTGATTTAGTTTATTGATTGTTCCAACACTCAAAGTGCAGGTTTTATGTATCATTTATTGGACAAAATGACAGGTTGAGAATGAGATGACTCACTGCAGTTGTAGAGACGGTTGAGCTTGGTCAGATCACTAGCACTGAACCCCATCCTCTGACCAATCACATCCATGAAGTGGGGGATCTTGGTGACAATGGTGGGCTCAGAGCCAATGTTAAAGGATGTCTTTGTGTAGTGCATTACAGAGCCGTAGTCATAGGCAACACCTAAAGCACTGGACACTGCGTCATCGTATTTTTTGAAGTTGTGCTCTTTACCTGAGGAAGGCATTAAAACAATATCAGGAAGAATATAGCCCTTTGTTTTTGAAAATGTATTCAGATAGCAGGCATGCATAAGGAGAAAAACGCAGGAGATAATACTTTCTGTACAGTTTGTCATTTATTGTATGAAGTTACTACATACACTAATTTAACAAGACCAGGTAGAAACCTAGTGTATAGCTGGACAATGTGGTCAATGTGCTTAATTGCGGCCATATTGTTAGAGGGACAGTCAGTGGCATCTATCACGTGAATTCTCGGATATCAAATGTTCATCTGTAGTGGTCCAGGTATTTGCTTTTAAAGTGTACTATTACTCATCTAAAGTGTCATTATGTAATTAATGTTACTTTGTTAAACAGACCAGACCTATGTAGGTTGTAACCCATTAAAATTATGAACATGTCCACAGCCTCAAATGCTGGTCTTGAAAAGCAGCATGAACAAACTAAAACCTTAAAAGTACAGTGTAGATCCTATACGATCGGTGTTGTAACTCTTGCCACGATTCATTTTGAAAGAGCAACGGCCAAATGGGAAAATCCAACCTGACCGAAGTCATCGCTCACTCCGACCAACGGTGTAACTTTATCACTCAGCGACAGAGGGACAGAGCGTTTATAGAGCCCCCCCCCCCCCAGCTTGGCGGTTCAGCCCAAAAAAAAGTGTTGAGATGTAATTCAAGGTGTTGTTACCAGATTCAATGCGATCCCACATGATGTTGACATAATCATCACGGTCAGCTCTGGACTGCTCATGCCAGAAGCCCAGAGCGTGCAGGAACTCATGCTCAACGGTTCCAAGACGATCACAGTTTTTACCAATGGACAGCCGCTGCTTCCCCACACGCTGGTTGCCTACAGAGGAGAAGCATCTACGGAGAGGGAAAGCAAGCACTCTTGACTAAATGGTCTTTCAAATAGCGGAGAGAAGGCCATCATTTAGAGGGTGGCAGTAATACTAATTTGTTTTGCCACTTGGGGACAGCAGATTGTATAGAGCTGGTAACAAACAGTGCCTATTTATGCATCTAGCAGACAAAGAACAACATTAGCATCATTTGGTCCTGTTTGTGGTCAACCAACAACTGTAAGTCCAAATGTTGACTCTCCTTTTAGCTCTAATTTGGTCATAGATTACTGAGAAAAATATTTGTCTGCTACATGTGCCACTATGCTCACCTGCTGGTGGTTAACTTTATCAGTCTGCCGCTTTGTGCTGGACAGGTAGTGTATTGTCAGTTTATCAGAGGTTTTTCACTGAAAACGGCTAAAGTTATGTGCCGTAAAAACCAAAACAATGTGCTAAAAGATGCTAAAAGGTTCTTTAGAGCTGAGGGGAACTGCAGAGTCTGATGATAATTCTCTGTGGGTTTGCCACTACAAGACATTTCACCCATTGCGTATATAAAACTATTTATTAGTGCACCTTCAAACATTTGTTGAGGATGCAGTGATTGCATTAACATGTGTTGTGGCTTCATGTGCTAGGACACATGCAACGAGCAGGTATGTAATAACCACTGTCGGTTTGGTTCAAGAATACAGCGATATGAAGTGAACACAGTGCTCACCCGCTTCCTTTGAACACAGAGATGTAGTTCTCCTCTCCTTTCCATGGTGTAAAGTCAATGCAGGTCTTCAGTCTGTACTGGTCAAATGCTTTCAGGATCACTCCCTTTGCATTCATGTCTACAGTACATGTTACATGGTGTACAACAAAGAAGCATGAGAAAGCATCCTAATTTAGTGCATATCCATAATAACATAAGTACTAGGAATGTGAGTTTCTTACCCAGACTGTCCTCGAGGTAGTAGGGAATGGTTGTTGGCCAACGATACTTGTCTCCTATAATGGAGTTTCTGCTGAATGTCTGATGGGAATGCAGTGAACAACAGGTATACAATTAGGGATGAATGAAGGAGTAACAGAGCACAAACTTCAACAGACTCACTGAGGTGAGTGCTTGTGGTCTTATAATATATATATATATATATATGTATATGGCTTACTTCCTCCAGATCGATGTCTCCCTCCAGCAGGTCCAGCCCAGCCGCTGCAAAGGAAAATTGTATTGGTTGATGAAAATCCTCAGATGCATCGAGACATTACACAACAAAGCAAAACAAAAATAGTGTGTCGACAAACCTTCATTGATGTTAAAGATGTCCCAGTCATGGCCTTCATCCACATCAGTTTCTGTAGATGTAGAATCAAAAATATTCTGCTCAAAAATGGGATTACAGGATGATATTATTAATGTAATTATTATTGTGTTGTATACTGGTGCTATTAGCATTGAGCCCTGCCCCACAGACCTGAGACATGTTTACTTTAAAATGTCACATATTTTAAAGCTTATTTATTTCTATATTTTAAATTTTGCCATCTGACTCCTTAAGATTTGCAATGGACTTCCAAGTTGTTCTGAGTGAGAGCCCTTTTGGCAAAGATTTATTTATTTCAGGTATTCAGTTTGCTGACACCTCTTAAAGGGAAATATCGGTATTTTTCAACCTAAACCCTATTTTCCCATGCATGTGTGTCTAAGTGACTAATGTGAACAACAATCTTTGAAATCGATCCAGTATTGAGCGAGAACACTGTAACTGGCAGCTGCGAACCAGGCTGCAATGTTATACTATAGGGAAAATGTGCACCCTTAATTTCGGTTTTGGGGTTGTTTTTGCTGACAGGCTCAGATTGATATTATAAGTGTAACTACATTACATAATTATGCATAACCACATCATAGAAAGATGGTGAAGTCTCGTTCTGGAATCTCGTGAGGTGAATGCCGGAAGACGGTGGTGTGGAACCATGGATGTATAGTGTGGAACGCGAGTGGGGAGAGAGGAGTTCCAGGGAGTTTGTTGTTTTGGAGTACAGACAGCATAGCTTTGTGTTATCAAAAAGATTTTCAATTGCACATTTCCGAATTGTGCCAACAAAATGTCAAGCTATATTGACAAAACGCTATTTATGCCATGCATTTCTAATATTATGTATCTATATCATGTTGGATCATGCGTAAAATTAGGCTATTATTGATATAGGATTCATACATGAGGGTAATTCATCACTAATTCACTTCACAATAAAGATACCAGCATGCATGCTGTTCTTGCCATCGCCATCGAAGCGTGGCAGCACAAAATCCAAAACACTGCCCTGCATTAGTTGACCGCATTGTATCGTACTGTGATGTTTGTTTGTGATACGTGTGTGGAGGTTTATTGTGGTCAATACTGATTATTATAGATTAGATGTGCTGACAAAAGGCAAGTAGGCCTACATGCTTGCAGCTATGAATGTTTCTTTGCAACAACAGTCAGTCCTCTTGTTCAGGCCGCGCAGGCAAAGAAAAAATAAGCTTCCCTGAAAGCCATGGTATAGTTCGCACACTGATAATATGTGACTCACCTGTATCACCTGTCAGCTTAGCTGCTGCCTAGTAAATACATTAGAAAATACATTAATCAAAAGAGAAATTTGATTATGAAGAATGATCTGATATTCTGGGTGGCAACTCAACAAAAAAGCAATGTCACTGTTTTGCACTGGAGATACAATATGAATGTTATGTTTCACAAAATGACTTACCAGTCCTAGGCCAAAGAACAGAATGATCCACCTGAGTGACATGGCTCCAGCTGCAGACACTCACTCACTGTGTTGGTTCAACCTGCCTCAGTCCTGCCGTGTGCTTTCTTTTTGTACAGAAGAAGAAACGCTGCAGTGCACGCAACATTCACATGATATACTGTTTTTTATGACTCAGGTTGAGAGAGGTTAGACACTGGCCAAATTAATTATTAATTTAATAGTCATGATTAGGTTATCTAAGTACTGTAGCCACAATAATCCACATACACTGGTGCAGATGGGTTGCAACAGTTCAAACACACACACACACACACACACACACACACACACACACACACACACACACACACACACACACACTTTGTGATTTGTGACACAGCTTTAATCAGTGAGAACAGCAGAGTCACATTTTTATTTTCACATCTGACTTGGTGGATGTTAATTAAAATCACTTTGTGAGACCGCTCAGGTAGATGTATTTCATCTTGCAAATCAAATTAAAATTTGGCAGATTATCATGATGAATGAATCTTTCACTTGAAACAAGGGTCAGAGTTTGCCAGCCTGGTTTTATATGTGGACAGTGAGATATAGTACAGTGCTTGATGCTGCTTGAATTTTCTGATTGTGATTCAGGGAGCAGTGCACATTATCATAAAGACATCAATCTGTTAATCAAACGGGACTGGAAAAAAATGAAAATAAAACTTTCTGACATGTTATAGCACCCCCCTCTACCCCACTCACCAACACCAACGCCTTAAGGATCCATCTCCTACCGCCCCATACCCCATGCATGCCACTTTTGTCCCTGCTCACCCTTTCCCCCGCCCCCTTGTTGGAGTTTGCTGACCAGATGAAGGAACTATGGAGTGACTCAGCATGTGACGGAGCCCACGCAATAAAGGGGCACACTCTGGACTTGATTATCTCCAAGGGTCTGAACATTTCCAAGGCCATGGTGACGGATGTTACTCTCTCTGATGTGTCTTCTTTGAAAGCACTATCTCCATGCACACAAATGTTCAAACAGAAAACGTTATCAGAAAATGGTATATCAATGATACTCATTCAACTTTTTTCCTCTACACCCGCACTATCTTGGATCTCAGTCTATGAGCTTGTAGATCATTTCAATTCTAAAATTACAAATGTTATTGATGCCATTGCTCCCACTAAGGTGAAAGCTGTCTCTGGTAAGAAAAGATCTGAACGCAGCTATCTAAAAAAAACAACTACACATCTGAGTGGACAAATATGATATGCAGAGTTCCCCAAGGCTCCATTCTTGGGCCTCTTCTGTTCAACATCAATGCTTCCACTGGCTCAGATTATGGAAAAGAACCAAATAAGTTAACATAATTATGCAGAGAACACACATTTCCATAACCATATCACCAGGGGACTATGGTCCAATGCAAATACTGAGTAAATACATTGAACAAATCAACACTTTGAAGGGGCCAGAACTTTTTTTTTTAATTAAACGAGGACAAACCTGAGGTAGTTATTTTTGGAGTCAAAGAACGATTAGAAGTCACTGCTCAACTTTAATCGGCAATGTTAAAAACAACGGACAAAGACAGAAATCTTGGTGTAGTCATGGACTCAGACCTGACAATTACAAAGCCAGCCTACTAACCCTAACCGTAAGAATATATCAAGGGTTAAAGGACGTATGTCTCTGTAGGATTTGAAAAAAAAAACTGGTCCATGCAGCATGCTTTGATCTTAAATAGACTTGACTACTGTAACAGTGTATTTACAGGTCCCCCTAAAAAAAAACATTAGACAGCTGCAGCTGATTCAAAATGCTGCTGCTGGAGTCCTCACTAAGACTTAGACTATGAAAGTTGATCACGTCACTCCAGTTCTGAGGTCTTTACACTAGCTTCCTGTCTCTCAAAGAATGGATTTCAAAATACTACTGTTGGTTTGTAAGGCACTGAATGGTTTGGGGCCAACATACATTTCTGATCTGCTGCTACAATTATGAACCATCCAGACCTCTCAGGTCGTCTGGGACAGGTCTGCTTTCTGTCCCCAGAGTCAGAACTAAACATGGAACTGGAACTTCTAATCTTGTATTTCATACCTGTCTTTTTCTATTTTAGCTGTTTTTATATTCTCTTTAATGAATGTTTTTGTTTTTTAACTGCTCTTTAATGTTTCTGAAAGCACTTTGAATTGCCTTGTTTCTAAAATGTGCTATATAAATAAAGCTGCCTTACCTTGCTAACTTGTCTGTCAGGTCATTGTCCTGTTGGAAGGTGAACCTTCGGCCCAGTCTGAGGTCCTTAGCCATTGCATATATAAGCAGTGCTGTTATTAAAGCTGTAAGCAGCAGACCAAAGAAGTTTGGAGAAAAAAATATAGTCTTTTCATTTGTATATGAAGAGTAATAAAACACATGGATTGTGGTAATACAGTTTTTTTATTTAGGAAGCTGAATTTTGATATGTTATGTTGTGATTATGCAGTAATGGGTTTATGAAGAGACATGTGAAGTCGAGACTGCAGTTAAGGTAAAGTACATACATGTGTATAAATATAGTCTGGCAGACGCTAGGGAAGCAAGCACACTACCTGTTGCCTGTCCTCAATGTTCTTGTTCTTTACACAACACAATTATAATCTGACTACAGGCCTCACGCCCGGGGCCTGTCGGTTTCCTCCAGACAAGATGCTTAGAATTAAGGCTGAACAGTTTAATCTTGGTTTCTTCAGATCAGAGAATCTTGTTTCTATACAGTCTGAAAGTCCTTACCATGTTTTTTGTAAACTCCAAGCAGCTCTCATGTGTCTTTCACTGAGGAGAGGGCTCTGTCTGGCCATAAAGCCCAGATCGGTGGACTATTGCAGTGATGTTTGTCCTGGAAGTTTCTCCCGTCTCCACACAGCATCTCTGGAGCTCAGCCAGAGTGGCCATCAGATTCTTGGTCACCTCACTTACCAAGGCCTTTTCTGTCATGTCACGACATATGAGTCAATACATTTTTGTTAACTTACTGTAAAAAATAATACACATGCAGCATTAACACATGTATCACAATAAGTAAAACATGTCTTGAAGATAATAAAGCATACTGCTTTATCCAGCGAAGGGTTAAACCCAAGGGCAACTGGACTTGGTCAAAGGGGCCCGGAAGTCAGTCATTCGAGTAAGGAAACCCAGCTATTTAACCTTTATAGGGTCGTTGTCAAGATAATTCTAAATACTGAATTTTTGGCTGTAACTTTAAAAGAAAATACTTTTAACACACACGCACATGCACACAAACCAAGAGTATTCATAATATTTACTGTATACGTATATGAAGTAAACAAATTCATGTTATAGGCCTGCTCACATGTAAAATATTCTGAACAAGTAAAGAAGCAAGAAAAATGCATGAAAGCATAACTGAAAAGACTACATATTTAGAGCAAACACTTATTTTCCCTACTAATTTATAACTCAACATATGGCCACTAGATGGAGACAAAGATAGATTGTTTTGTTTGTATTGATACTTCCATCATGTATATTGATAATGTGCAAATAAAACTAAAAGTTTGTTACAAAATAAATAAGTGTTTTTTTTTTTTTTTTTTAAAGGCTCAAGACAGGACTACACATACAATTAAAGAAAAGAAGAAAAGAAGGTGTTCACATTAAAATAGACACAGAAAAATAACATCATAGTCACACAAATTCACAAGTTAGTCAGCAAACAAACTACAGATGAACTTGTTTAATGCAGGGATCTTCAACAGGGGGTCATCAGAGTCAATGTAGGAGGGCCTCCAAATCAGTCTTCATTTTTGAAGTTTTTAAAAACAATTAATAAAGTCTTAACATGAATCTAACATATTATTAGCAAATATAAATCCCCACTGATGATAGGCTTACTGGCCTATAGGTAAGGTAGTCACTAAGGCCATCCACAGATAAGTTATAAGGATTCACTTTGCCACATGTAGGTTTTAGCTTTAAAACATGATTGATAAAATCATGCCAACAATTATTAGGCTATTTTAATAGCTTAGTATTATGTGTAAAAAAGGTACGTATAAAGGTTTAAGGCCGCCCTACATGTTATTGTAGGCCCAGTTTAATATGCAACTTCATTTTATAGAATATATGTAGTCTCTTTCAGTTAAGGGGTCCTTGGCTTAAAAAAACATTGAAGACTCCCGGTGTAATGTGTTTACGGTCATAAAAAGGCTACGTGGTGGATGTCCTGTGTAGTCGTCACTCTGAGGGAAAGAGAGAGTCTTTATCAGTGGTGGGCTGGTCATCAGGGATCCACAGCAGTCAGGAGTTCATTATCTGTGAGAAGACAGCAGCCTGCCTCTGCCCATGTCAACAGATAAACAGCAGCCAGAATATAATCACCGTTCACACACAGGTCTTCTCAGAAGTCAGAGAAGCATGTGCTCCCTGGGAAGACAGAGGACGACCAGTATATGTGTGTGGAGCGTCTTAAAGCTATTACAGTGTTGGCTCCAACAAAGAAGATGAGGTTTTAATTGCAGACTTAAAAACTGAATCATGAGATGTTTTGCTTGATGTGGTGTGTTTATGAGCTAATACCAACCTGCTCACCTGTATATTATTATTCAATACTATTTGTTTGCATCATGTATTCACATTGAATGTCTGTAAGTAGCTCTATAATAAATAAAAAAAATCATAGACAATTCACCTGAGATATCTTTGTGATGGAACATATATTGATTCAAACATGTTACTATAAACAGTCCACACACCATATTAACATGACGTGCACACACTTCACTGTACATGCACCAACACACTCCGCACTCTGTGCCAAAGCATACTTTATCAGATAGTGGCCAGACATCTGGTAACCAAGTTTACTTGTGAATGAAAACGTAGAGAGCCCTGCACTGCTCTACTCTGCAGTGTTAGGGGTCAGTTTGCCGCGTTTAAAAATAAATAAAACTTCTAGTACATGTTGTAGTGGCATTTAAAAGATTTTATTGTATATTGTAATTTTTGCAGTATCCTGATATATTTTGTTATTTTTTCATCTTTAAAAAGATTTGATTGATTATTGCTATTCTTTTATTAATCATCAAGAAATAACAAGTCAAATGTCATCCTTTTCGGTTTGTTTTATATATACAATGGAGTTGAACACTTCCTTCCTGTTTTGTCTCAGAAGAGCTCTCATTAGGTTGCTTGGTTTACTTTAATTTGAATTTAGGGAAACTGTAACTGTACAATACCTGTATTCTGGTCTATAATTTGTTTTTAATGTATTTTATTTTTGTTCTATTTTATTTATCTCATTTTATTCTTTTGTCTAATGCGTTTTAAATGTTTGAATTCATTTCTCTTCTTCTTTTTGTTCATTATTTCTTTCCTTATATAAAGCACTTTGAATTGCCTCCGTGTGTGAAAGGTGCCATACAAATACATGTGCCTAAAGTTACTTTTACTTTCACATCTTCCAATGACCTATTACCTAGATGGGATAATTGTTTGGTGTTTATTTATAGACTGTAGATATACAGTAGCTGTCACTGTGAGGACATTTGCAATTTATTTGAAACAAAACAATTATTGTTTGAATGCTCATTGTTATGTGATTTTCTATTACGACATTACAGGCATGATAATTTGTACTAATTTGTTTCAATTACTTTCTTAAATAACTGTTGCATAATCATTTATAAAAAAAACTATAGTTTTCACCTACTGTACGTCACATTTACTTTACCTTGTAAAACTTAACTTAAAAAGCAGCTTAGTCAGTCCACAAGTTTCAGCAAAGGTTAAAGCTTATTTCCCTTTAAAGATGTTGTTGCCCATCTTCAGATACTCGGGGAAACATTGAAAAGATGATATGGGCTTTGATCTCAGAATTTATATTTAGGTATTGGTCTGCATATAAGAATGATGCATTTCTTGGCAAAGTAACTCACGCTTATGCTCCACCTCCTAACGGTCAAAACCTACACGAAAAAGAGAGATTTGAAGTTAGACTTGCAGCTGACAGAGATAGACAAGAAAGAGGAAGGAGAGAACAGCAGGCAGCTTTAAGAACCTGTTTCTGCGGCCTTTTAGCACTGAGTGGACTGTAACTGGGATGAGTGGCCTGGTAAGCGGCGGTTTGACTTTCTGTTAGCTGGTCATGTAAAGAATAAAAAGCAAAAAAAAAAGAGAAACTTCACTTTTGTTGCTACCACTGACAATTGCCGTCGTATCCAAGTGCTTGATGGCTGTTACACAGGCTGCGCTCCCTTCTTTCAGCTCCTTCTCCAACCTCGCTCAATCCAGTGACAATATGAAGGTAAGTATCGGGTTGACTTCAGATGTTTCCTATACAGTGACAGAATTTTTTTTTATTTAAATAGCATTCAGGGCTACCTATTGTATGGTCTATATCATTGAGCTCATTATTTGTACATTCCACAGATAAATGATTCATTATTTTACTTAAACTTGACAAATGTGTCAGTCTTGCACTATAATACTGAACTTTTTGTTTGTAAGTTCTTTAGACAAAAGCATCTGCTAATGTAATGTGGCAATCAGCGAAGGTCTGCAGGGAGTAAAATGTTAGTTTTATGACCTGGTTCAATTGATGTCTTAAAGGATCTGACATGCCCAAAACGTTATTGGTGACTGTGCTGTCCATCCTGGCCGCAAAGATTTCTCTTCATAAAGTAGTTACAATGTAAGTGACGGGGGACAGAATCCATAATCCTCCTTAAGCATAAAAATGACTTCTTAAGTTCAACTGGATCTAATGTGAGGTTTCAGCAGACAAATCAGTCAGACAAATCAAGTTGGTATCTTCTGAAGTTAGTCTTTGTAGTAAAGAATTCCCACACTTTCTTTTGTTTCCCTGCAGAGCCACAGTGGAGCAACACAAAGTGGAAATTTTGTACTAAAAAAAAACACTTGATGATTGAGTGATTAACACAGACTGCTGACGCCTCATATTAGCCTCAGCTGATCATTCAGCAGCCAGTATGGACAGTAACAATTACAGCAACCATTAATGCTTTGAATGTAGGCTACATATGGGGTATTGTTTAAAGCTTTAGTGTGTAACTTTTTTTATATTGATGAATACAATTCAAGCCATTGCCAAATGAGTTGCTACAAAGCTAATAAACAATATAATAATAAACAACAACAAGAGACACAACCCTCTCTGTATTTCTCAGTATGGCTATGTTCAGAAGATTGTGTCATCTGGCGACTTTCGCACGCAGAAAATCAAGTAAAGATAATGACCTCTTCTGAAGAGTCCATCGTGTTTTTTTAATCCTCCGTGTCCTCCTTGCTAGCAACTGCATCGAGGAGGGGGTGGGGGTGCGTACGTGATAACGTAAGGCTTGTATCATGTGGACACGCCGACAGTTTTGTTGTCATTACTTAGAATTCCTCATGGGGGAGACAGAATCTACGCACTATAGCTTTAACACTAGAAGTGCCGGAATTCCATAACTACTAGAACTGCCGTGAGCGGTCATTTTGACCGCCAGATTCCAAACTCTAGAATCTCTCATGATATATACCCAGTTGCGATATTAAGTAAGGGTTAATGCCCGGCGAGGTGTCCATTGTCAGGTATTAATGGACGACGGCGAGGCGTGAACCGTCCGACGCGCAGCGGACGGTTCACGCGGACGCATTGATTTAGTTATTGATTTGACCGTAAACAGTCCGTTTCACCGGAACACCTTTACTAGGTGTCCTATATCACTTTTTTATGGACACCCAGCAGCCAATCAGAATCGAGTATTCACCCAGACCATGGTATAATGCATGTTGTCTTCGGATATCTTTAGAACAACGTAATAACACCGAAATGTACATTTTAACAAGGTTAATTATACATTTGAGTAGTAATAGGCTATGTGTTTCAATCATTCATATCATGGCATCTACGCGTACCGCGCCTTTCACAGAGCGAGCGCCCGGTGCTTGCCTTCTGATTCAGAACAGAGTCCATCCACGCCGTGGTAGCCTACGTTACCGACTCTGGCTTTCCCTTCGGCCCATCGGTGATGCCCACACTTGTTACTCGAGACCGCTATGTTTCTCTGACAGAGACGATGATAAGCAACCAAAGTGCATCTTCAACCGCGCAAAAGATTAAAAACAATACTGTGACAATCCGAGCAGTCAATATGACCGTGTATGGCCAAAAGAGGTAAAAGTGATTGTATTTTCTTTGCCTTTTGTGTAGGCTAATGTATATAAAACACATTTAAATGAAAATACAGAAAAGTAGGTACCAGCAAGATTGTATTTTTTTATTCAGCAAAGTTATTACACATATAAATGTCAAAACGGTCAAAATGACCGTCATGGCCGTTCTAGTGTTAAAGATCCCATGGTATGAAAATTTCACTTTATGAGGTTTTTTAACATTAATATGAGTTCCCTTAGCCTGCCTATGATGCCTTTGAAAAAATAAAAGCTCAGATGGGCCAATCTGGAATCTTCCCTTTATGACATCATAAGGGGAAAGGTTACCTCCCCTTTCTCTGCTTTTCCCGCCCAGAGAATTTGGTCCGCCCATGAGAAAGAGAGAGACATCATGGCTTGCAAACAAGCGAAGTACATAGACAGTATATAAAATGGACCGACAGATCCCGTTGCTCTGGACGGAGACGAGTGAAGTCTATTAGAAGCACTTTTCAGTTAGGCTCGAGCGTTACTGCGCAGCTGCAAACTGAGCTTGCCAACGTAGATGTGACGTGAGCAACGTGTCTGAACGTTGTAAATCTCCTGGGAGCTGTGCAAGAGAAATCTCAATCATTCCCAGTCTTGCAGAGACGGAGAGTGTAGGTATATGTAAGGAGATAACATTGGTACAGGCTAATTATTGCTAACTAAAATGCTAGTTAACATTAGCAATTAAACTAAACAGCTAATGTAAGTCGAAACTGCCTGCGAGCTTCTCCTGTACTATACGGTAATTCCTCTACTATGCGACAGTAGGTCGCTTGGTTATGACACAATCGTTAGCCTATTTTTACTAAAACGTCTGTTACGGAGCCATAACGTGAGGTACAAGGTAATGGAGCCTTTTATACATTGTCGTGTTTCTTTAGAAATAAACAATGGGCAAATGAAGTCTTTAAACGCTTCAGATGTAAAGTTATTGGCTGTCAAAGTGACGCCAAAATGAATGTCAGTCAATGGGATGTGAGAGTCTAGTAGCATTAAAATGGCGTCATAGAAGGCTTCACTCTGTGGAGAGAAGCCTGCCCCCTTGGTGAAGCATGGCAGTTGGTCAAGGCCACACCCCCACCCTCCACCTTGCCCCCCCTCTCTCCTCCTCAATAGTATTTAAAGCTACAGACACAGAAATGGCACATTCTAAGGAAAGCTCATTGTGGGACTGGCTCTAGTGGCTGTAATTCTGCACCAAGGCTGAAAGAGACTTCAGATACAGTATTAGGGGACCACTAAGGCCTATATAAAATCATCCAAAAAGCAGCATGTCTTAGGACCTTTAAGACAGACTTGCAAAAATTGTGAACCTATTCTTTAAATGCAAAAGCAATGTGCAGGAATGTCTTATTTTCAATATGTTTTCCTTGGTGATCATCCCTTCTCTCCAACACCGTCTAGGTGTGGAAGTCTGAAGGTGACTCTCTCCCTTTGGACTCTCTCAGCAACAAACTGTCACCAACCGGCTCTGAGCAGCTGCAGGTCTCTAAAAAAACAACAGAGGAGCTCCTGGATGACGACAGCCAAGCATCCTGGGACATTGAGTTCCTGCTGTCTGATTGGAGCAGCCCATCGCCTGACCTCAACCCCTCTCAGGACAACAATGATTACCAGCTGCCACAGTTGGACCCAAACACAGCATACCAAGAGGTGGCCCTGTTTAAGGACCATCCAGGACAGGAGCATCTGCAGACAAACACTGGCTGCATCATGACAGAGCTCCTGTCCCCTGCTGAAACCGCAACGTCGGTCCAGCCGCAGCTGTACCACCATGGTTATATCGACGACCAAACAGGTCAGATTTCCTTCCCCAGTCTACCTAACGTAGATCACTTTGGGTTCACTCAGGGAGGCAGTGTGGAGAGGCACAGCAGAGGAAACCTCACTAAAGTCTTATCATGGGACTTTAATTCTTACTATTCCCAGCAACACCCCTCCATGGTGACCTACCCCGACAGCAGGTTCATACCACCTCAAGCTGTGACCCCTGACGCTCAACACTACAGCTACATGCCACACTTTCACCACAACGCCACCCTTTTCTGTGACTACACTCACAGCCAGGCCACCAGTCATCTGCCCCTTCACCAGCAGCCCCTGCTGGTTGGACCACAGCTGCCCCCTGGTGGGGTGGAGGGGAAGCGTGGTCGAAAGGCTCCAGGGAAAAAGAGGCCCGCCATTCACAGCTGTGAATACCCTGGCTGCAGCAAGACCTACACCAAGAGCTCACACCTGAAGGCTCACCTCCGCACTCACACAGGTACAACCCCATTGGCTCTACAACTGAAACAACAACAAAAAGTCTGTCACAATTAGTCTCAAGATATGATTTTGTCTATTTGTTTAGTTGTCTATTTGATTACCATCTGCTTTATTGTTAACTCTTCAGGGGAAAAGCCTTACCAATGCTCATGGGAGGGCTGCAGCTGGAAATTTGCCCGCTCAGATGAGCTGACGCGTCACTACCGCAAGCACACGGGACAAAAACCCTACGAGTGTCTGCTGTGCCAGAGGGCCTTCTCCCGCTCCGACCACCTGGCTCTGCACATGAAGAGACACACTTGACCTGATATACTGACACACACACACACGCACACGCGCACGCACACACACACACACACACACACACACACACACACACACACACACACACACACACACACACACACACACACACACACACACACACACACACACACACAACTCACTGCCATTTAAACAAAGATATTAAAAGGTAGAAGATTTGGGTATTCTTTATAGTTTGAATTTATGACCCAAATGAGTACACTGAACAGTTACATTTGGGGCTCATATTAGAGACCTCAGATATGAACTGAACATCTTCCCAGAATTACCTTGAAATCTGCACTTGATTATCTGACTGGTTAAGAATACAAGCCCACATGCAGACTAGACATGAGAACACAACCATTGGTAGGATGACATCACAAAACATTGTGTGCATGCTGCCTCGGGGGAGTTGTCCGTTTTTGGTTTATTTCAGAAGACAAATGAGACAAATTTAATTCAGAAGCCTTTGATATATGAAAGTATTTCATATATCAAAGGCTTCTGAATTAAATTAACTTTCTGAATTAAGCTTCTGAATTAAATAAACTTTTTTTAAATAAATTATTTATATGCACGGCTTAAAGAGTCACCATCAGGTAATTACTGCTTAACCAATAACTTTTAAGAGTACTCCACTGATATAGCAATGCACTCCTATAATAACATTGTTGGACTAAAATAAACAGTATACAAATCGATGTGGCAGAACCAGAGATTTCGTTGCGTTGCGTGTACATTACCCACAACACAATTAGGCCATTAACAGTTTTGTTGAAGATTCAGGTGTGGCATGCTAGTAGCAGCTAATGTATCCGCTAGCCTGAAGCAGAGATAAGGAGCGGTCTACAGAGGTCTGGTAGGCTCACTTCTTTCTAACTCCACACACCCAGATTTCTTTAATTTTCAAAATTGTATTCTTCAGACGGACACCGACTCAAGTGACATCGCCATCATCACAAAAGGCTTTAGACTAAACTTTTACACACACACACACACACACACACACACACACACACACACACACACACACACACACACACACACACACACACACACACACACACACACACACACAGGACCAGTACAAGAACATAGTCATGTAAAGTTAGCATGCTTTCAGCAATAAGGACCACTTAGACAAAGACTGTACACACGGTGGGCATGTAGCCAGCAAATATTAACACTAAGAAAAGACCTACCAAAAGGTGTGTGTAATACGGGTTATAATACAATACACAGCAGTATGTCCTGTCAGATCTCATGGCATGTCTGAATTCCCTTAAGGACTTTAGTTGTTTGTAATATTGAATATTGTAATATAAATAAATAAACCATAAAGTTTATGTTGTGATTATTCAGTAAATGCAGGTTTATGCTTTTTTGTCACCTAACTCTGTTTGTCTTTTTGGGGATTTTTAATTTAAGAAAAACATATATGCTTTTGTCTCTCGCATCAAGTAGAATTTAAAACTGTAAATAATCCAGCATCTTTCTCAGTTGTTCATCATTTAAGCATGTGAGCAACATATTTATTAACATAATATTTTACATCAACAGAAGACACTATATTATTGTACAGTGTTTTTTATTCTCAAAAGAGTGCTTTAAAGTCTTGTTTTTATTGTCATAATTCTAATAAAGACCTCTAATGCTGTAAAACTGTCTCGGAGTGTGACATGATTTATTCAGGCAGCTGATCCTTACAATAACCAATAACTCAACATTTAAAGTGCTTTACTCACTGATGAATTTGTCCTGCATAACGCATATGAATCCAAAGAATACAGTACATCTTTCTTAGAGCTTTTCATGAGTCATTCTCACATGTAATGTCATCCTTTGTTCTTTAGGTGGCAGTCTTCTGTTAGTATATCAGCCCTTACAGCATCAGCAGGCTGTTGGCAACCATGTCTGCATTGTTTCTAATCTGAGTGAGGGTTAGGCTAGGATAAGAATCTCCTTATGTAACTCGGCACTCACTGATTCATCCTGATTATGTCAGATGATGTAGGGCCGTCATGACATTATGGAGCTCTCTCTCTCTCTCTCTCTCTCTCTCTCTCTCTCTCTCTCTCTCTCTCTCATACACTTGCACAGACTTACTTTATATATTACGCCTCAGGAAAGACAAACACAGCAAAGCAAACACAATTACACCCTCATTTACCAACATTTGTAAAAAGTACTTATAAGCGCACACACACACACACACACACACACACACACACACACACACACACACACACACACACACACACACACACACACACACACACAGCAATGAATTTGAAAGTACTTGTAAACATCTGAAAAACAAGAGGAGATTTTGTTTGAGTTTTGTTTTGCGTGATTCAAGATGTAAAGCTCCATCAACACAGTCAGTTTAGTTGCACGAAACATCTCAAGTGAAATGTAACAATGTGCCGGGTGTTTTGGTAAAGCACCAATAAAATACAATAACATCACAGTATATAATAAGTATCTAATACCTACAAAAGCAAACTGCTTATTGGGGTCAGAGTAGTCTGGATCAACTAAAGTACATTGCCAGTATAATTGCCGGACATCTGGCGCAGGATTCCTCTTTATTTGGAACAGTAATGAGCTCCAGTCCAAGTTTCCTCTTTGGTACACTTTCATGGTTATGATTGGCTTCTTAAACCTGCTCATCCAAGATGGCATGATTTTAGCAGATGAGTGGGGAGGTGAGCCCACACTGTGCATGCACATCACAAATTCATTAGTGTCCTACTCACAGCCAAATATATACACATGCAGTAATCCTAATTATAGTGCTGCAGATTCACTCCTTGGCCATTAATAATCTGTTATCAACTAAGACTGTGCTCGCACAGCAAGATATTACACATCAGCAGATAAATCCACAACACTTCACTGGTAGGTTAGAGATGGTTATGAGGCTCCATCTGCAGAGTGAGTTTATTTTAGTGCAGCGTCCAAGAGTAAGTGATTAGAGATTTAGAGTTGACACGAGGACATAAGGCAGAGCTCTGACCTGTAGTGCCCCGAAAGAACAAACAAACTCTTTCTACTTCCACTTTCTATAGTTCCTCCTTCCTTGTTTACATCATGGAATACTTCGAGAGAGGGTATTATACAGTCATGGCAATATTCAAGCGTTAACAGTTTGCAAATCAAGCACTGAAGCATGAACAAGACATGAAATATTATATGAAGTATATGAAATGTTTTTCTTTTTTTTGTGGTGTGAGCTGCTAAACAGATCAAACGTGAAAATGTCATTATTATAATCTTTGTGACCAGGCCGAGGCTTAAAATCTGTGCAGTGCCAACAATGCAATGTTTTCATGCATCGAGTTTCTTTCAGCAGGGGACAACTGCTCTGTAGATTTGTATGT
This sequence comes from Gymnocephalus cernua, assembly GCA_023631565.1. Lineage (NCBI taxonomy): Eukaryota > Metazoa > Chordata > Actinopteri > Perciformes > Percidae > Gymnocephalus > Gymnocephalus cernua. The sequence goes on along the minus strand of CM042427.1, from coordinate 14,767,793 downwards.
TTCATTTTCTGTAAATCCCCACTGCACAATGGAAAATACTCAATAGAAAAAGCTAATTAAAACCACTTAATTTATTTGATTTATATGAGAGAAAGCCAGCCACATATCCAGAGGGGAGAACCATGTTTCGTCAACATGGAAAACAGAACTTGAATGCTGAGCAGCTGAAGCAAGGTTGACTGGGGACAGATGAGTAATTGAATTCCCTCTCTCTTTCTTGTTTTTCTCTGTGGAGAAATTATGTATGACTTGGAGAGGATATGTGCCCATTGCAGAGAAAACACACTCAACTCTTAAAAACCTCTTTGTATTTTTGCATATAAACCATACGCCATCAAGAGTTGATATTTAAATTATACCTACAGCTATCATGGATTTGGAAATGAACACTTTCAGCTACCTAAAGATTATAGTAATTCTATACAAAGACGTATTGTTTCAATCTTCCTGCAGGCACAGACACACTGTAACATCCAGTGTGTGGTAACACTGTGTGAACTCAGAACAACACTTTGACGCAGCAGAGCAACTTCAGTTGAGAAAACAAACTTCTGCACTCACAGTCACAGTAGAAACCACATCAATTCACAGTACAATATATTGTAAGTGTTGATATTTCAGGAGCTCTGCCTCTCCAGTCACCAGTAGGCATCTGTAAATGGATTTTCACTGCATTATTAAACCCTGTTACTTCAGGACAGCAGCCTTCAAACTAAGATATCTATCCATAGTTTGCATTCCATCTACATTTGTATTTTAGAAGAGCTACACATTCATGGACAGAGCCAAACTGACAACTCAAAGGATTTCTAAATATAAACTCATCTAGATGGATAGATAGATAGATAGATAGATAGATAGATAGATAGATAGATAGATAGATAGATAGATAGATAGATAGATAGATAGATAGATAGATAGATAGATAGATAGATAGATAGATAGATAGATAGATAGATAGATAGATACGTTATTCATCCCGAGGGAAATTGTAGGCATCCAGTAGCTTAGACAACCATAACACAACAAACACACATACACACATATATCTCACATACATACAAATCACTCACAGAAATGTAAAGAGTTAGCAATTTGTGAAGTGATTACAAAGGTCTGGTATGGACTGACCATGTGATGCAATGACCATGATAAGATGCGATGGTAGAGTGTGTGCAATGGTGGTAGTGCAAAAGTGAAGAGTGCAGGGATTGAACAGTGCAATAGCTTATTATTAAATATTAGCTATGACTATGAAGACAAGAATGTAATAATTCATATTAAATATAAAAATAAAATAAAAAAAAATAAAGATATTGCACTGTTCAATCCCTGCACTCTTCACTTTTGCAGAATAAGGGTCTGTTCTCATTCCCGGGAAAGTCTTCACTAAGCTAATTTACTGTATAATTTTGTATGGGTGTGTGGAATTATTGACCGTACTGTTTGGGATGTAGTGCGATTACACAACCTCACAAAATGGCAATCTTGGCCTGATGTCCAAAAGCAGGATGAGGATTAGAGTAGTGAAAGCTGCTGCAGTGCTGAGATTGTTGAGAGGGACTGTGGGGCCAAGTAGATCAAGGGATGTTAAAAGAGGTAGGGAGAACCTTAACCTCAAAGGGAGCTCCAGAGATTTACTATTTTACTTGGGGGACTTACAAGAGACAGTTTAAAATAAGAATGGTCAAAATTATAGCTGATGAAGCTAAGTTATCCTTAATTTTACATGAAGTTGAGATAAAACACCATAACGCATAATGCATCCTGATAGTGTCTTTTGTTAGAACCTCCCCGAAACTCCATGTGCCCAATTTATGAGACAGACTGTGTGTAATAAATGTATATTGTCATTTCCAATTTCAAAATGTCCAAGTCATTGTTGTGGTTGTGGTTATCTGTTATAGTTTTTCCTGTCTCTTGTGTTATCTGTTGCGTCTTGTTTTACTTCCTGCCTTGTGTTTTCCGCCTTTGTGATTGTCTGCCCCGCCCTGATGTGTTTCACCTGTTCCTGAGCCCTCGTGTCACCTGTCCCTTACTTCACCCTCGTTACCTTGTGTATTTAGTCTCTGTGTTGTGTTGGTCTGTCGTCAGATCATTGTGTGTGTTTGTTCTAGACACTTTGTCGTTGTGTGATTTATTTATTTTTTGTCTTATTTTTTTCAGCTTTTTGGAAGTCATTTTGCCAGTTTTACTTTTATCATCATTTTTGCTTGCCTGCTATCCTCAGGTCTCCCCTTTGTTGTTTTCCATGTACTTTATTAAATCCTCAAACAACGCACTGCTGCCTCGTCTCTGCATTTTTGGGTCCGCCATTCCTCGTCATGTCACCTGAGCAATTTTCAAAGACTTGACACATCTCCTCCTGAGTCATTAGACACTGTTTTCACAGACTGAATAGTACTCCCCATGAGTAGTAAACTCACTTTAACATGTACATTTGGTGGTGTCTCCCCTCATCACATAGCAATACTTAGCCTAACCTCAACCCAATTCTAACCAAACATTGACCCACAAACTTCCCTCTGAAGTGAGAACAAAGCAAACCTGAATTTGTTCTTGCAAAGACAGAAGTACAGTAGAACACACATTGTTCTGCTCTGAACATGTGCTACCCCTTGGTGTAATCAATATGAGGATTTTACAGCCTCCAGGTTATAAAGTGTCATATAATATTCACATGTAAAGCAACAAAGAACAATCATTCATTCAATTTTATGCAACAACACTATCTACCATGAAATGGCTTTTAAAAAAACTGCTACTGACGTTCTTACAGTTAGTTATTTTAGATGTAATTATGTTAATTAAAATGTTGCATTACATTTAGTGTCTCTTACGTAACCAATAAGTGTGCATCCTCAAAAGCCTGCCTTCCATTGCCTTCAGTATATTGAGCTATTCTAAAGTCTCTAAGAGCATATTTCAGCATGAATTGAAACCACTGACTCTATTAAAGGTAGAACATCTATATGAAATGTATACTCTGTCAGTAATAGTTACTGGGCTAAAACTACCAGTATGGTCCTTTAATACCCATAACGGTTTCATTAATGTACAGTTCCTGCTTCTACTGAAAATGTCTGTATATTGTTGAAGAGGCAGTCTGTGCATGCTGTTTCTCTGTGATTGTTGGTCACTCAGTGAGTGTAAAGCAATGCATAGAATATATACAGTAATAATCAGCTATTTAATTGATTGATACCATTGCATTTAAAAAGAGGTGAGCCCACCCTTCTGCAGAGTATCTATCCAAAGCACTAGAAGTAAATTGCTTTCTGCCTGAGTTTTCATGTTTTGCACAATATTAGAGTTAGATAATCCATGATACAGAGTAAACACTGTCAGTCATTAATGACTGTTACAGCATCAACCTTCAGCACCACACATGGGGATGGGATTAGAGTCATGGAGGGTCGGAGTTTATGTTCAGCGATGAGTCAATTCAGAGTCTGTGATGACTCGTTTCAGAAGGGTTGAAAATCTGCAACTTTCCCCCTTTAGTGTTTAGCGCAGCGCCATTGCAACCATAAACACTGCTTGGCAGCGTCATCCTCGCCAGCGCCACCCGCTTGTCAAAAATCGTCACATTTGGATGCAAAAACCCAAGATGGTGACACCCGTATTGCCAACCTGGAGGCTTCAAAACGGCAGTCCACAATGGGTGATGTCACGGATGCTACGTCCACTACTTTTACATTATTATTATTTCCCCTGACTTTTCATCCAGTGCCATCATTATGTCAACTTTTTAATGTGTTCAATACTTTGTTTTATGACAGATACCTGCAACAATAAAGCCATTCCCATTAGACTCAGCTCTACTTTGGTTTCGTACTAATATAAAAAAAATTTTAGCATTTGACACCCCAAACAGAAAACACAAACCTTAACCTGGTAAACATTATATCTGCTAAACTTCAGCATGTAAGAACTGTTAATGTGCGCATGTTAGCATTTAGCTCAAAGCAAGGCAAGGCAAGGCAGCTTTATTTATATAGCACATTTCATAAAACATTAAAGAGCAGTTAAAAATGAATAAAAATAAATAAATAAAATTTAAAAAATTAAAAACAGATAAAATACGAGAATAAAATTCACAGTGTAGTTTAAGAAATTAAAGAACGGCAACATCAAAAAGAAAAAGAAAGAAAAGAAAGAAAGCACCACTATGCCTGAGTACAGTCTCACAGAGACTTGGCGGTTGACTCTCGTTCAGCAATGTTTTGAGATATGATTCCTGGAAATATTATTCTCAAGTCGTATCAGATCATTTATCAAGAAGACTTCATTGTGTGAAAAGTTGATTTGAAGTGGAAACAGATGAAATAATCTCAGCCATGAAGTGTTTTTGTTTTTTTAATAAAATTATATTAAGAGTAAGAATGTGTTGTTGTTTTTTTGCAATGTAACCCAGGCAGCTGCTAGCATTTCTGGGAAAATACTTTTCAAAAAGAGGTAACCTTAAAAACAGGAGGCAGAAACTGAAGTCAAAATGTTTTATGATTGAATCTAATTTGTTGGCAGGTCATTCAGCTGAACCTGGGGACAGCAGTGCAGGTTTCTTTTCACAGAATTTCACCCCAACCTCCTCTGTGCACACCACTGCATGTCCCAGCCGTGCACCAACATGTGCGAACTGGGTCATAGAAACAAGTCCATAGTGACACTGATGTGACTAAAGGGTCCCGAGAGGATTTGCATAAATACAAGAGTAAGAAGTTAACTGTTGCCTTGTTTTGGAGAAACTGGTTAGACTGACACAGAGACAGAGAGTTCTGTGTGAAGCATTTCCATGTGCAGGGAGGAAGTATCACTGTCCAGCAGATCGCTCATGGAACAATGTTCCTTTTTTCTGAGCAACCTCACCCCAACTGAACTTCCAGCACCGCACAGTCCTCACATGCTCTCTCTCTCTATCTCTCTCTCTGTGTGTGTATTACATAACAGCTCCCTATTCCTTTCATGCTATCCACTGGCATTCAAATGACACACACTCTGTGTGACTCTCTATGTTTTTCATCTACAAAACATGGTTATTAAATGATTAACTCACAAGTGCTGTAACACAGTGACAAGCTGTTTTTTGTTCTTACTGAAGCCAACAGTCTCTGAAAAAGGAGAAAATACACTAAGTGATATTACACATCCTTACGTTTGTTGTCAGTGGTGTGTCTGATCATTTAATGTTATGGCGTAAACAAAAGTACAATCGCATGTGTTTGTAGAGAAACAAAGAGAGTTTGTACATAACACATTTTTCCATGTAGGTGAGTTACCTTGAAGTCCTCGTTATGGGTGCTTACCTGCAAAAAGCAAATAAGGACAATTGCTGCCCACACAGGCCTTTTTAAACTGGATGACCTTATTACAGTGATGTAAAAAAAACAGAAAGATAAAGCAGAAACATGTTAGTACATGAGGTGTTAAATGGATGAAAAACATATTTACAGTTTTTTTTTTTAATGACAACCAACTCCCACACCCAGTGAATAGTGGAAAGCCCACCTGTCTATTTCTTCATGACTAAAAGTGTCTGAGAATTCAGTACCAAATTAAAAATAGTCAAACTGAGTCAAACATGTATAATTTAGTGTGATAACTTTCACACTTTGAACCTCTGAGCATTTAGTTCAAACCGCAGCTCTAATGGTAGGCCGCTCTGGCTAAAGTAGAACCTCACAGCCACTAGCATGACTGCAAACTCTAATGTTGTCTGTTTTTCCTGTTCAAATTTCAGTCCGCCTTTTTTGCCTTGAACACACATGATGTGACCATTCACTGACCTACTGTTTATTGCTGTTTTGTTTTCAATTAAATGTGTTGTAACTGTTCCTTTTAATGTAATAGGCTACATCCATGGTTGTAATCATAGACTAGCTATATCAAATGTGTGGTAACCAGTGACTGTAAATTGTAAATGGCGTAAACCTACAAAAATTGAACATCATTCTGTATTGCAGAAGACTTAAAACTAGCGATTGAGACCATAAACTCTTCATGAAGATGTTTACTGAGGTAATAAATCAAGTGAGAAGTGGGTCACTTTCTCATAGACTTCTACAGAAACCGACCTCCTTTTGCAACCGCACGTGTCGCCCCCTGCTGGAATTCAGATAGAACCGGATGCTTTGTTCACATGTTCTTTCTGACCATAGACTGTATATTAATATGCAGTCTATGTTTCTGAAAGATAAAAGTGCTAATGTGTTCTTATGATACATATCCATGGTGGCAGCAGTCTTTTACTTGTTGAATTTTGAATACATGTTGGTTTGGCTTACAGTTTCCTAGCTAACTGTTCATTTTTAATCTCAACCTCCTCGTTTTCGTTTCGGCATCCTTCGACTGTCAATGACGTGCCTGTATTAAAGTCATACAATACGTTTTAAATAACCTGGTGGTTGCTGTTCGGTTTTCTTGTCGTTTTTTATGCCTCCGCTGGTTTGACTCAACTGGCTTCCCGGTGGGAGGAGGATGAGGAGAAGGGGGGAGGGGGTGCGGTCACCCGGGGTGAGGATCCGTCCCCAGCTGAACCGGCGAGCGGGGGAGGAAACGACAGAGAGCTTTTGAGGAGCAGAAACATGCAGACGTGATGTGAAGCTGAGATTTTCATCAAAGGTTTGAGCAGCTGTTTGATTTTGATTCGTAAGTACGATCTCCTTTATGTTTCCCGAGATTTGTCACTGATTTATTTGTTTGTTTCTTTCTCATGCGAGCTAATGTGTTGAAGCCCATCTAGTTAGGAAGTAGGCTAGTTAAACAGAAAGTTTCTGAATTCTGAATATTATTTTGTTTGTGAATTTTTTTATCCTCTCATCCGATGAAATAGCGTGGGCATTTCATATGGGATGTATACTACTTTATGTAAACAATAAACAGTTTAGGGCTCATTAGTCATCTTTTTAGGATTTAGGGATCAACGAAATGATTTTGCTAGTGTAACCACTAATTGTAAATACCTGGTTATGGTCAATTCGTAGCAGATCATTCATAATAACAATTAGTAATTCTCAAACTGTAAAAGAAAAAAGAAACATTTTGGTTCTTTCACATCTGTTCTCTTTTCTCTTGATGAACTTTGTGTATGGCTAATATGTGATAATTATAATGTCACTGTTGAAATGTAGATAGTTATTGTATCAAATAAGACTATTATTATGAATCTATATTAGTTGTATCCCACTGGCCTGCAAGTTTTTATTTGATATGAGTTGTTATTTTTCAAGTTTTTTATTATTCTGAAGTATTTTCCTGCTGTTTAAAACATTACAACATTCAACTAGCAGCAGTATAATGTTGATTTACTGATTTGCAACCTTGTAAACAAATGGTCACCTCACCAAATGTTTGTTTTTTTTCACCACTAGCTGGTGCCATTACAGCACACTTCACCCCGAACCACCAACCCTCAGTCAGTTCCTCACACACCTCACAGCTCCCTCAAGTGGGAAATCAGTGTTAGAAGATGACAGGTCAGGCTGTGGGAGGCATCATCCAGGACCTGTCGGTGCCCTCACTGCTGGCTGTAGAGGGGCCGGGGTCCAGGCCTCTGGCAAGGGCTGTGTCCTTCACTGATGAGGCTGTTTCCATCCTGACCTCCACAAGCCAGTTGGCCCAAACCCTCCTGAGTCACACATTTTCCCTCAAATGCAAAGAGAGCATAGCCAACGCTGAAGGGAAGGCTGGTAGCAGCTGTGATGAAGACAACGGCAACGCTGCACGCCGCAAACGAGAGTTCATCCCTGCCGAGAAGAAAGATGATGGCTATTGGGACAAGAGGAAAAAAAACAACGAGGCAGCCAAGCGGTCCAGAGAGAAGCGGCGAGCCAATGATATGGTGCTGGAGAGGCGAGTCCTGGGCCTGCTGGAGGAGAACGCCCGCCTGAGGGCCGAGCTGTTGGCCCTGAAGTTTCGCTTCGGCCTGGTCAAAGATCCATCTGATGTTTCCATCCTGCCACTGTCTGCACCCCTCTGTGCTCACCCAACGCCCAGTACAAAACAATTCTACCAGCCTCATACTGATGGATCCTCATACCACCACACACCACTCAGCACCCACCATGTCCACCCTCACCCTCCACAGCCAGGTGCCATCTATGGGTCGAGGGGAGCCGGGATTCTGTCAAGTCATAGTGTATCCGAGGAGTCCGGTGTCTCCACCTCATGTAGCTCAGATGTGGGCAGCCCTGTGTTTTTTGATGACACACTGAGTGAGCGTGGTGGGCCTTCTCCTAGAGAGCTGGTGGAGGAGCAGCAGGGCTACGACTCCCACATCTGTCCCCTGGAGACCAATGAGAGTCAGTATGTAAACAGACTAGACTCACCTCAGAGTTTGAGGAGCCTCCCGCACAAGCTCCGCTTCAAAGGGCCCGCTGGTTGCAGCGATGGAGGGGAGACGTCTCCATCCTCTGATACCAGAACCAGTGGACCACCTGTAGCAACGGTGTGGCCAAACATCCAGGTGGGGAATCACCAGCAGGCAGGATGGGACAGTCGGACACAGAGTCAGGCTCCTTGGTCCAGGGAGGAGGCCTGTGGTGGACTTGGGTCGCAGTATCAGGGTCCGTCCTCTGGACATTGTAATTCCTCCTCCCTGCAGGCCTCCAGGGACACCAAGTATTCGACAGAGGATGCCAGTCTCAGGTCTCAGATGAGCTGTTTGTCTCAGGAAGTGGCTCAGCTCAAGAGGCTCTTCTCTCAGCAGCTGCTCTCCAAGATCGCTTAACGCCTGAGCACAAGGACTCAAGTTAGTAGACAGATTTCACACTACATCTTTACAAACCATCGATCTTACTGACTGCTGACTTCCCACAGAACAGCATTACCCCTGTGTTAACAGCTACCTCTGAAGTGACAAACACCTGCTTCACTGGAAAAGATTAGTTTCATGAGATTTGGAGGACGCTGTACATTTCTGATTATTTGACTGAAAAGGTCTGTCAGAAACACTGCACATAAACATGTTAGATACAACACAAAGCACACTGTTATAATTGTTGGACTTTTGGGGAGTGTACTTGTTTTTGTGATCGTTATGTTGTTTACTGTATCTGATTTATCTTATGACAGCAAGGTACATACAACTGCATATTTTATTGTTGTTCAGAATTATAAATGAAGTAAACTGTACTTGGAAATAAATGTATTTAATATAAACGACTGGTGAAACTTTTATGACAAATGTTTTTAGTCTATTTTACATTACAAACCATCTGCATTCAGTTTCACTGTATAATAGCAAGGCATACACTGTCTTTGACTGTAATATCTCTGTATTTACAGTAATAATGATGCAAATTCATCAAATGAAATGAGTGTGACAGTTATAGTAATACAATCACATTACTGTTTTGTATTTGTCCTAAAGGCCACAAATATTTTAAGAGATATAGCCATAAACATGCATTGTGTAAGAGAGTTTTAAGCCTTTTAAGACTGCATTTTGCATTACACTCAGGCCAGGAGAGGCTGTGGTAAAAAAAAGAAAAGTTAACCCAGCTAGGGCAGGGAGAGCTATGGTAGGTGTGGCACTGGAGTGGAGAGGTGCACTGCGCAAGAGTGCAATATGCCACAAATTTCATTTTTAGCTGAACTGATACAATTTAAATGTCATGTAAGGCCTTTACTTCCTTTAATAAATGCTTTAAGACTGGAAAAATCACTGTGGTGTCAGTCCACCCTCACTGCTAACCAAGGTTGCTGAAATAGGGGGGAGGGCAGCGGGGTGTTGGACAGTGCCAGGGAGAGGGGAGTGGTGTACGGATGCAGGGAGAGGAGTAAGACTCTGCATGAGTCATCTATCACGTCAGCAGTATGAAAGCTATTTTTAGCATTGAAGCAGCTGCAGTGGAAACTGATTGGTCCATATGTGAGTGAAGGATACAGGTTTAGAATACATTACCACCTGGAGAGAGTACAAATCTGCACATAGACATCAAAAGAGCTGCTGTGAAATACATTTGGATATTGGTTGGGGGCCAGAAAGCTGCAATACATACACTGAATTATTAATGTTGGTCTGAAAAGATGATAAACTTGACTGAATGCCATTATTCTTGATTACAGTCACACATTTTGGAATATTTCCATTTTTAGTTTCATTCATTTTTTTATCAACACTAGGTGGCGCCATGTGTCTCTATCAGCATGGATCACTGACTCTCATTCATTCATTCATTCAGTGTTACTACAGGTCGTCTCCTCCATTGTGCTTGCTGTAGTGCCACATGCTGCATATGCAGAATAAGCAAATATGTCATATTGTGTTGGAAGTACAGCACTCCCACCTTAAAATTTATTCAAAAAGCACAATGCAAGAGTGAGACTGGAGCTTTTAAAATTACATTTACAGTACTTGACCATAACAGATTCATTTTAGTAATGACATGTGAGGTTAAACAGGTAACACAACTGCAGAGACACCTCCTTTAGCCTTTGGCCCAGACGATAACAACAACAAGAGATACAAATGAGATCTTTTGTCTGCAATCAATCTTCATCCAGCCCAGTCTGCAAACCCCCATGCCACCACGAGCCATGAAGGAGTGAGAGCCGTCTGGTTGCTAGGCAGGCACCACCACACCACAGTTGCCAAGGGAATGCCTTCATGCAGAGGCAGCTGAAGAGATGGTGGAGTATGTTGGGGGTTGGTGGTTATAACAGAGGACTGGTGGGGGAAGGCGCTAGACAAGTTCAAGGCCACCGTTTCCACCAACATGGTCTAATAGTGTTTGCAGTGAATGGGTGCATGTGTGTGGTTAGAGACAAAGCAGGGGGAAGGGATGCAAGTAAGAGAGTGGGTTGGAAGTGGATGTGTGTCTGATACCAACCAGGGCTGACGTAACTACATAGTAGTGATAAGGACAATGGATTTTATGGGATAATAGAATAAACTCATAAGCAGATAATACACGTCCATTTTCAGTAAACATGACGAAAAGATGGAAGGGATAAAGCTAAAAAAAATGAATGGTATAATGATTCATTTTGTATTATAGAAAAAGAGGGTACAAATCCCTGTGTTATACTATTAGTATTTATAAGATATTTACATTGTTAAATATGCTAAAATGTTATTACAGAGCATGACAAAATGAAAAATTTGATGAGTGTGGAATTTATGTAATGAATACCACAAAATAGCAGATCTCAGCCAATGTTTTTTAAAAGGAATAGCAGAATAAAGATCTTAATGTGTAAACAAAGGGTTAAACTATGTGTTGCCGCTGCAGACACTAGTGGTCTAAGGCTATCAGGATGCATTTCTCCCCTATATGCGTGTGACAGACCTAAAATAGAATAAACAAAATAGGAAAAGCATATCCCAAGCATGCAACTAATATTCAAAATGCTTTATAATTTATGTAACAGTATAATATGTGGTTTGGTGAGGACATTTATTATAACTATAACTGTTACCACATCTGCATGTATCTCTACATCCTGTCCTTCTGTTGTGTAAATTAGCCAGAAGTCAAAAACCATGCTAATGACCTTTATGCAAAAATTAAGTTAAATTATGATGTCATTTTAAGCACAGAGACTTAAATCGGTGCTATCCTGTATTTCCAGAGTGGCAGCATCAAAACAAAGGCATCACAAAATTACACAGTAGCCTAATTGTAATATTTTATACAGTATTTTTAACAATTCCTGCAACATCTTTCACATGTTGACAGTGAGTTCAAGTCAAAATTTGTACTGGCAAACAGTATCTCTGCTCCATTAACTAAAGTAGCCTAATAAAGTGATAAAAGTATCACCAGGAGAACACACACACACACACACACACACACACACATATATATATATATATAATGTCTAATGAGAGATAGCAGTGACTGTACACTTGCACAGTTGAAGGACATGCTGTAACATGCTATTATTGGACCTCTGGGTGTCCGTGTAAACGCATTCATGCCCATGTTATAAACTTAACCACTCCCGATGGTGTTACTTCGTGGAGGAGATATGGAGATATAGATATATAGGGGTGGAGAAGAGGGAAAAAATAGAGGGACTAATAGCACACACACACACACAACACACAGAGAGAGAGAGAGAGAGAGAGAGAGAGAGAGAGAGAGAGAGAGAGAGAGAGACTCTCGCGCGAGAGAGATAGAGGACAAAAACGTGACGAAGCAGCCGAAGAGCTGTTATGCAACCGCTGACCTACTAACACATATTTCTAGAAAGGGAGCCAGAGAAACTGGAGCAAAGTGTGCGACAGCACACAATACACAGGCAGACCGAGCCAAGAGACAGAGAAACAGCATCCACCCGACCCACTGACTCAACCACAACTGTCCCGATTACCGAAAGCAGACGGAGAAGAAAACTTTTCGTTTTTTTTTGGGAGGTTTCTTCTAAAGGCACAAGGAAAGGAGGAAACGGGAGCGAGACAGCTTTTGTGTCGGGGAAGCCTGAATCTTTTCTTTCCTCCTCCAGGACATGAAAAGGTATGTTATGACTTGCTGCTTTTCGGCTTTTGTCTTTGTCTATTTGTATCTCTATTAGTTCTTTTCTTTTCGGTGTGGTTTCATATAGGTTTTCTAGCGGTGCGTTGATATGAGGACATGATGCGTATGGCCGGTTATTGTTCACATGGCGACTCTCGGCTGTGCCGCGCGTCCGTGACTTTGAAACGTTTGAGCTGCTGCTTTTGTCACATTAAACACGGCACTGGCGAGGCTAATATTCTACTTTTTTTCCTACGTTTTCCTCGCTTTGTTATTGACATGAAACATACAGGACTGGGAAAACGTGGTTGGTTGGTATCCAACGTTACACGCTCAATGTCAAAACGAGGTTATTCCCCGCATGGTGGTGTTTTCCAGGGAATGGGGGCAGCTGCTGGGCTCGGTCTGTGTTGTCTGCTCAATGCAGACACACAGGGTACTACATTAGCTCCTGCACGTGGTATGCTGCTGTTTGTATGTAGGTTAAAATCGTTCATAAAGGTCTCTAGATCACTTTAGTTACTTAAACATGAATTCTCTTTTTGGCTGTCCAGCTGATTCAAACATTAGACCGGATTACAACGTGGCTTCCTTTAGGATAATAATTTATATGAAGGGTAAGGTATAATGTCACATTTTTAATGAATGTAGTTGAAACTCAAAAAAACTCCCACAAAAGATGTCCGTTTTTAGAATAGATTGCCTGTGTTAATATTAGGCTATATAAAACAAATATGGGAGTATTACAGATACTACAGAAAAAAAACGTTTATGCAATCTTTTAATAAAAGATTTTTTTTTCTTTCATGCTTGTATGATTGTATAAAACTTCCTGTTCTCCAAATGCGCAGGGCCTTTGCTTCTGTCTCTAGGTTACATTAGCCTACAAACGCATGAATAGATGTTCAAGTTCAAAGGAGAAAACAAAATGTCTGATTTTCATTCAAAGTGAGTCACTTTTTTTTTTTCTGCTCATGAGGTAAAGCACAGAGCTTTGCTTTGAGGGAGTTGGAGGGTATGACATAACCAGCACACAGCAGGGAGAAGCAATAAACAGCAGCTCTCTCCCGGGACAGAAAAGCCTGTAATTGATTCCCGTTCACACCCTGCTCTTTCTTCCCATCATTCATACCCAGATTAACTCTTTATTTCTAAAGCAGATAGATGTTTTAGAAATGGTTTCATCAATGACGTAACACAGCTGCTCAATGAGTTATTTTTAACTTTCTCAGTCTTTTTCCTCCCAGAGGAAACATGGAGCATAATAAAAAGCAGAAGGTTAAACCAGATAATAGTCTCTTTTGTTTGGTACAAAACTCGCATCCCAAGATCCTGGTCAGGTCTTTGCATGGCTTTGTTGTAAGAAGTGAACATCCAGGATGTGATGCAATGCATGGAAACCCCTGTCTGGCGAAACCACAGTTCTGGTGAGCTCTTAGTGCGCCTGCTGCCAGCTGGTCTGGTTTCAGAGCTGTCTGCATTGCTCCATCCCAGCCAGCTTTGGGAATATAGGTCAGACCTGTATCTGGGTGAGGAGACATGGCAAGCTGCGGCGTCGGACTACAGTGACTACAGCTACTTGTCCCAGTTTCCTATTTTACTGTCTATTAATCAATACGTTTTTTTTTTTTTTAAAGATTTAACTCAAAGAAATAAAGTTCACATGTTACTGTGGTCACTAATTGACCAAATAAGCTTCAAAACACTAAGCTGAATATTATGCAAATGTGTAAGCATATACATATTTGGAAATTTCATAATAAGGTCATACTTATTTATTTGGAAACAAATATTTGATACACTCTAAACGAAATGTGGAACCTTCTCTGAGCATTTATTTGAAAGATCTGGTATTTTGTTACTAATCATTATACAGGTTGAAGTGTTTTTAGTTAAATGGCACTCAGGAATAGCTTTCACTAACTGACCTGGAATGTCTGGATTTCTGTCTGCTAGTTTTGGTTCTTGACACAAAGCTGTGTGGCAAAATGGAGGCTCCTACCTAGGGCCCCTCCACATGTGTGGTATTGGATCACTTAAAAGATGGAGGAGGGGAAGAGGATGCCATGCGTTTGACTCACACTTGCCTCAGAGGAGGTCAGAGGTGAAGCATTCCTCCCTGAGCGGAAAGTACCTGGGAACTACTTCAGGCATGTGTTTTTCACAGCCAAAAACACGGAAAACAAACTGCTTGCAGTAGTTGGAGTGAATCATCATATTTTTTTTCAATGGGAAATTAGCCTCTGCACAAGGAGCCAATTACACATTGTAGCCATACCATGCCCAGTATCTATTTGTTTTCTATCTTAAGTCATTTATTCAGAGATCAGATCATGCACAGGGCAGAGAACAGTGAAAGGGGAGATTGCAGAGGGCATTCACAGCCAGTAACCTGTAGCTTCTGCTGCGATGTAATATGCATGTGTTACACAAGCTTTACTTCGCAACAAGAGTTATTCAGAGCACGTACGTTACGAGCAACAGCAGCCCCTCCCCATGCAGGAGAGAGAGAGAGACTGTTATATGTGAATTTGGCTGCAGAGATGGGTGTGTGCTCTGACGTCAGTGCCATCACTCTGTCTCTCACTATCGTTATTCATCTGCTATTGGTGCACATTGTTCAGTGCTGCATGCGGAGTCGTGGGGTTTTCTAGAGCAAAGAGGAATTAATGTTGCATGAAAATCACTGGGGCTTTGATAACCAGATTTTTAGGCACATGACGTATTCAAGTTTGTCTCTTTATCTGTCCTGCTGCAGATTCTGTGTAAAATTCCTCTCATTTCCACCAACTGAACTCCCCCTGTCACCCCATCTCTCGTCTGCTCCCTCCCTGTGCCTCTCTTCTTTCTGTCGCTCTATTTTTAGAGTGCATGCTAATACTCTTTTCCCCTCTCCTGTCCTCCTTTCCTTGCAGTCATACTGACCTATTTTATGGCGCACCGTCAAAGACAGGAGGAGTGTTTACTGCTTAGCGTCGTTTCTAGGTCAGTGGGACAGCGCAAAGAGTATGCATGCTTCCTTCCCGCCCGCCTTTGTTTCCCGCCCCCCCTCCCCAGCAAGTCTTTATTAAAATTATCCAGGGTTGGGCAGAGAGGGAGGGGCTGACCCTACATTTTTCCACGTCTGTTGGTGGTTGTGTCCAAATCCTTTTCAGGTCATTGTAGCTTTACTCCAGTTCTTTGAGATAAGGAGACAAACGAGACGGTAAAATCCTTGTTTTGGCACTGAAGGGAAAATTCAATTTGATAGCCCCTGAGTTACAACAGAGCAGACATGGGCAAATATACGGCTAATTATTTAGAGCAGTAGTCACGCTGTTTCAAGGTCTCAGTGTGGGTTTTTTGAATGTGAGATTATGTAACAGGGTCACTGACTCTGGGGGAAGCAGAGAAATGCTGTAACCAGTCAGGAGACTGGTTCAGGTCTGCTTTCTCTGCTGGGTTCATGTCTGGTCTCATACACCAGAGACAACATAATATAAATATGGCAGCATACATAGGTATTAGGAGCTGCTTGTTGTTTCCTTAACAACAATAGCAGCTGTAACACTATCTGTTGTAAGACACTGATGTATATTACATTAATACCAAACATTTTCCTTGGTGGTTTTTGAGGTACTGGGTGAAAAAGATGCAGCTAATGTTCTGCTTCAATAGCAGAAAGCAAATACATTATAGTACTGGTGCTTCTTGTTTGATTTTAGTATTTGAAAGTGTGCATAAAAGTTGCTTGACAATTATAAAACTGTGGTAAATTCCTGTAGATAGCTGTCCATCAAACTGTTTATTGTGCTCCCCTGATTCCAGTTCCCAATACTTGGGTGCTCCGAAAACAAATAGTAGAAATGTGAAAGATTAGGTTAATAAATGCGTGCAAGTGATGATAAAAGTTTATATTTATGCTGCGTTTAATTCCAGTTTTGCAAATGAAAATCAACACCGGAGGCGTCATTGATACCCACAGGCACAGTGACCTAGATTATTACGTTGCCTCTGTGTGCGTGTCATAAGAAGATGTTTTCATGTTTGTAATTGGCTTAGTGTAGTGGCGTGTTATTAATTACTGCATATCAACTGTGTAATTCTGTGCAGTGAGAGAACCAGAGGACTCCGGTCGAAAACAAGTGCAGATCTAGTTATTACGTAACGATGGACTGCCGTCAACATCCGTCCGCGCTGCATCCAGCATTGTTGTTAACCCATGTTGAGTGGGCAAGGCTTCCTGTTGAGCTACGATGTTGACACTGCATAAGGATGTTCAGCAGCTTGTGGTGTTGTGTAATTTCAGACTACTAGTCAAACTGAGACGTTGTCACTGTGAGGGAGATCTCCTAGACAGATAAATCTGGTATCTCATGAGGCATTTTAGAAAATAAAATGTAAAAGCACATCATTTGTTTCATCATATACCATACTATAATTACAGTAATATATCATAGTGTGATGATACATCATATCCCGGCTTATTCCCCGCCTCCCTCGGCCCTTTTATCTGTCAGTCTCTGCAGAGCTGGCACCAGGTCAGCCTCGCTCAGTCCTGTTATGTGACTATGACAGCACCCTGTCTTACACAAGAGCTCTGCAGTAGCAGCAGCCGCACATACAGTATGTTTAATCCCAGCTACAGCCCCAAATACTCATGTGTGTGCTGCTACTGAGACTCTGCATCCACCATTCTTTTCTCTTTGAAGTCATGGCGACAAAGACAAAAAAGACAAACATTGCAGAACATTGGGGATTATGTAATAAAATTGTGGCGCAGGTTGTATGTGATAAACAGACTGTTTAACCTTAGAGGTTATACTCAAGGGACCCATATTAAAGCTTTGATAAGTCTGATAATGATGATAAATATATGTTAAATGAAGTGCAGTGGTTTTACAGCTAATCTAACACTCTCTCTCTTTCTCCCCCTCCTCTCTTTCTCTCTCCCAGTTAATTGTCAGCAAACAGCAGCACTGAAGCCGGATCCTCAGGGAGCACCCAGAGTAGACGGACTGACCTACACCCTCTCTAAGACACTAAAAGAAGCAGGCATCAAAACTCTGCTGAAGATTGGAGAAGAAGCTGATAAACTCAAAATCGCCAACAAGACAGCTGGAGGACTCTTTGCTGAAAAAAATACAAACCTGTTTCTTTTTTTAGGTTCAGAACACTAGTTCAATGTCTGAGGTTTTTGGGGAGTTCCACCTTTTTCTAATCTTCTTGGCTAATATGGACACTTGAACGTTTTGATCGTGAAAAATAAGAAACAGAAATCAATGAGGCTACCCCTTCAAGGAGCACAAATACCTCATCAAGAAGTTTTTGCCGATCCTGCGACTTTGAATCTGCTTAACAACAAAGCAGAAGGCTCATATATTTTTACATTTTTCCCTTCTCCCCTTTGCCCTTTGCTAGAGTTACACTCTGGCCCCCAGCTGGGACAAAATGGAAAGTCTAAGTCTACACCTCCCGAACACCAGCAACAAAAATGCCATGGACGTCGACACGTTTTCCTCTTACAGTGGCAGCATCCCATCCCCTACTCCTGGAAGTGGAGAACGGATCAGCCGCCAGTCTAAAGGTTCCAAGGCTAGTGCGAGCTGCCGTCGCAAGCGAGAGTTTATTTCCGATGAGAAGAAAGATGCTTCCTATTGGGAAAAACGGAGGAAGAACAATGAAGCAGCCAAGCGCTCAAGGGAAAAGCGTCGCCTCAATGACATGGTGCTGGAGAACCGGGTCATGGCACTGAATGAGGAGAACGTTCGTGTAAAAACGGAGCTTCTTCAGCTCAAGTTGCGCTTTGGCCTAATCAGCACAGCCTCCTACATGGAGAAAAGTCAGCAGATCTCCAACAGCGCTGCTGGTGGCAACAGTAGTAGTGGGAGCAGCAACGGCACCTCCAATGGTAACGCCTACCTCTCAAGCAGCGGCTACTCCAGTGCATCCCAGGTGATGCTGAATTCTGACTCATCTGAAACTGAACAGTCGAGCCGTGGCGAGCGCCACAACCTGCTCCACCAGTACTCTCCCCGGGGCTCCTTCTCTGACATGTCTGACGGCTCCTCCAGAGACAGCCCGGAACCCATGGGCTACAAAATAAAGACAGAGCCCTCAAGTATGGAGATGGCTGGACTGGAAAGCAACATGATGCCCAATGGTATGCCAAGTGGGGCTTACCATGGCAACCACACTGCTCTGGTTTCTCCTCAGCAGCATAACGCCCCATTGGCTGAAAGTGCCATTGACTACCAGCACCACCAACAACAGCAGCAGCCGCAGTGCCACATGGAGGCCTCCAGTCCCGCTCCTCAGGCCACATCTGCACAGAGGAGCGTCATCTTGTACCGCTCCAGCAGCGGCTGTTACCCCATGGAGACCCAGAGGCCGGAGGACCAGCAGTCCCAGCAGAACAGACCACTACAGCATGGCCAGCACTCTTTAACCTCCAAGTTCTCTGACGGCTCAGTGACCATCACAGACGTTTCTGAGAAACTAGAGAGGACAAAGACAATGGACTCGCCTCAGTATGAATACACTAATGGTTATGCTGAGTCGACAGAGGAGCTGCAGCAAAGGTACAATCCCAATGCCCAACAACAGCATGAGAGCCATCATGGACACTGCAGCTACCAGGGTCAGGAGAGCAGTCCCCAGAACCCCTTTGCCCCTAATCTGATCCATAACACTGAGGAGGGCAAGTCCTCCTTCCCACAGCACAACGGCTACCTCAACACACTGGACGAAGAGCCCCCGGTGCTCACCTACGAGGGAGGCCCCGGAGCTGGCGGTTTGTACCAGGAGAACTCCTCTGCTAAAGACACCTCATCCAGTGATGGGGAGCCCCGTAGCTCGGACAAGGAGGGCTCCACAGATGACGAGTCCCCCTCCTCGTCCTCCTCAGACATTAGCAGCTACCACCAGAAGGCGATGGGAGCTGCCGGCTCGATTAGCGAGTTCCAAGCCGAGGTCAAAGCCACTGCCCTGCCCCACAAGCTCCGCCTCAAGTACAGAGCTCTGTCCAATGGGGCAGCAGGAGGGCAGATGGAGGGAACAGTCAACACCTCCATGTCCCCCTCTCCCACTCTGCCTCAGCACCCTTACCTAGCTCTACCCAGCAACCCTAACAGCACCCAGGCCAACAGAGAGAGCAAAGAGGCAGACAATGAGACTGAGTATGCGCAAGAGGTCAATCCTCTGAATGAGAGTGCGGACACTAAAGAGGAGGAAGGGAAAAAGGGATCCAGCAGCAGCTGGAGTGGGCACAATAAGAGGCGAGATTAAGGACAAACTTTCCTGTCACCTCTCTGTCGTCTTCAGCAAACAGACATTTACAGACAACACAACTATTACTCACATCACCACCTTACAAGACAGAGAAGAAGCCGGTGATCTGTGTGAGGTGCAGTTAGGATGGGATTTCACCAAGTTTCACTGTGTCACCAGATCCTCTTTCCTTTGCTCTCTCCTACCTCCCATCTATCCCTCCAATTAAAATGATAGATCACTTAAAGAGGAAGAGGACAGAATGAAACTCTCCAGAGCTGAAACATTATTCAATTATTCATTATTGTAAACTGCCTTGGTGTGGCATTATGGTAACATTCCTTTGACCAAAGATTACACATCCTTCCTTTAGTGTCTCCTTTTTGGCATCAAGAGTTACATTCTTCCTCCCTCTGAACACACATGTACCATTTGATCATCCACTCTCTTACCATCTGTACACACAAGTCCCCTTCACGTCTGAAGCACTTAGATTGTATATTACTGTGACATATAAATTTGCATATATGGAATATATATTTTAAGAAGAAAAATGTGGTGAAAACAAAAAAATTAAAGCAGCGGGTAGCGGAAGTCGTAGACTTAAAAGTGATCGTTTTTCTCTCGTTGTTATACTTTGTACAGTCGCTCTTTGTCTAGAAAATGCCTCAAAGATTTTCTTTGAACTAAAAGAAAAGGCCACAACTTAGTTGAAAAAAAAAGAGGAAAAAAAAGAAAGGTACACTTTTTCCAGATTTATAGATCAGATCGGGGGTCTCATTCAGGTGATCTGAGCTCTTTGACACTCAAAGCTGTCAAAACAGTCAAGGCTAGTTATCCGCATATCAGTCAAGGCTATGCAGTCACACATTGCTGTTTGCAAAACCTGACAAGCACAAGGCAAGCCTCGCCTGCCAGCCGTTCAACGAAAATCAATACATCTCCATTTCCAGACGAATATTGCTTGTCTAATAAATGAAATGGCTCTCCAGTCGCAAACAAGCAAAGCTGCTCTCTCTTCATAAGGTGCCTCTTTATTGTGTTGTCCCTCGTCCCCACTTTGGCCAATGTCTTAACAATCCCACTCACCTCCGCACTGAGTTGTTTTAGCTGCAGTAGATCATACAGTCTGTACAAGTTTAACTGTTTCACTCCCTGGTGCCTGCCTCTGGCCACTATGTATAAATGTAAAGTTGTCTCTCTATCTCTTGTATACTGCTGTCATTATTTTATTATTATTTTATTGTTATTTTCTATTATATTTGGTTATTATTATGTGCATATTTCTGTCATCTTGTTGTGTCATTTTGCTCTATGCTCTTCCTGGTTGTGCTGTGTATTTACCCATGCTGCCCTTTGCCCCAGTTACCATTTGTACTCTGTCTTACCGTATAACCTTGTTGTTTGCCGAAAGGCTTTTCTGAAAATGAAAGAAAAAAAAAATTGAATAAGGCTTGTCCAGAAGTGGTTATGTATTGCTATACTTCATGTGGGTATGCAAAATGGTTACAAAAACACTCTTTTTTTATTGTGAAAGATTTAAAATGGAGAAAACAATAAAAGGTTGTTAAATTTATATATGTCTCTATTGAACTTTTTGAGTCGCTCTAATGAAATGCATGGTGAAGGTGACACAAGCACTCACACCATGCATGCACGCACGCACACACACAGTCACATATGGCATTACATAAAAAAACTGCCTTTTATTAACTAAATCTGGTATTATTCATTCATGTCTTGCAATTCATTCATACTTATGGCTGTATCATTCAAAGATCTCAAATACCAAGGACTCTGATGAAGATGTAACTTTACATCGAAACGTTAGTCACTGTTATGCACCTTAAAAAATAAAAAAAACTATGAAATAAGAAGACATCTGTGCTGCACCGGCAATTCTTTTTCTCTGCACTGTTTTGTATATTCCCAAAAAATATAAAAAATATTCCCAAATACTAAACTCCAAACTATTGAAAACCTGTCTTAATGAAAGAAAGATTGCCTTTTGCTCAGGTAATATGGAATTAGTAAAGGAAAAACGGGAAACAATTAAGGGGGGGGTATCCTCAAGGCAAAAATTGAATATAAAAACAAGATAGAGAGTACATTTTTCAGTGGTAACATGAAACAGGCCTGAGAGGGCTTAAACACTTTTAATGGGAAAAAGTTGCAAAAAAGGTGACAGTCTTGTAGCTTGCAGTCAAAGTCTTGTAGATGAAATTAATACGTTCTTCTGCAGGTTTGTTGCTGTGGATGATAAGGGTGAGTGTGATGACATCTGTAAAAATCTCCCTATAGGTTCACCAATATTTATTACAGAAGATGCTGTTGCCAAAAGCCTTACCAAACTAAAGCCAAACAAGGCCACTGGCCCAGATGGCCTGAAAGCCTGCTTACTTAAAGATTGTGCCCCACAATTAAAAGGTGTTTTTGCTAGGCTTTTTAACTCCCTACTAGTTGCAGGTGTACCCACGTCTTGGAAATTTTCTTTCATAAGGCCCATACCTAAGAGGCCTGGTGCAAGTAAGCCTGAAGATTTCCGACCTATAGCCATCACCTCTATACTGTGTAGAACAACGGAGAGAGTCCTAGTAGATCTCCTGACCTCTCAAGTGAGCAGTGTGTTAGATCCGCTGCAGTTTGCTTATAGAAGTGACAGAGGGACTGATGATGCTGTGCTGGTTCTTCTAGACTCTATTTCAAAACAGCTTGCACTCCCTACAGGGCATGCTAGAGTCTTATTCGTAGACTTTAGTGCAGCTTTCAACTCCATGAAGCTACACATTCTCCTGCAAAGACTAGCCAATATTAACACAGATAAGGGTCTGATTCTCTGGATCAGAGACTTTCTCTCCTGTCGCCCTCAGAGGGTATGTGTAAATGGCATTTTGTCAGGAGTCCATACCATCAGTACAGGTTGCCCACAAGGCAGCGTTCTTTCCCCTTTGCTTTTCTCTTTATTCACAAATGAGTTTTCTATAAATAATAGCACCTCTAAATTGATAAAATATGCCGATGACATGGCCTTAGTAGGCCTCCTACAAAAAACTGACCCCCTTGGTGAGTCCTCCTATCTAGCACCATAAAGGCCCTTGAAGCGTGGTGCAATGACAGCGAGTGACAGATCAATGTGGCAAAGACAAATGAGTTAATTCTTTGCAAAAAACAAGACATAACAACAGAGCCAGTTATACTTAATGGCCTAGCAGTTGAAACTGTGGGAACCTTTAAGTACCTAGGTACTGTTCTTGACAACCATCTGAGTTTTTCTGATAACACAGACTTTATTTTTAAGAAATGCTTACAACGACTCAGTCTCCTCAGAAGACTGAGCTGTCTGGGCGTCAGTGCCCAGATTATTGAGCTAGTATACACCACACACATTGAAAGTGTTTTAACTTTTCACCTCTCAGCTTGGTTTGGCTATTTAAGCTGCAAACTCAAGAACACGCTTAACAGGATAGTATCAATGGCTAGCAAATATACATTGACAGAATGAGGAAAAAAGCTAGGAAAATCACTGCAGATAGTACACACCTACTATCCAGCCAGTTTGAGCTGCTGAAGTCTGGGAGGCGCTTCAGAGTGCCTCTGGCAAAAAGTGTTTTAAAAAAAATCTTTAATTCCAAATGCCATTAGTATCCTCAACCAAACTAAGTGACAACATCAAATTGAGCAGCTATCTTAATGTTTTTAATGTTTTTAAATCCTGATATGTTTCATTTTATCTTTCTTTTTATACTTACTGTATGTCTGAGACAAGTGTCTGTATGTTTATTTGTCCTGTATGTTGGTGAGCCAAAGACAAATTTCCACCCTGGTGGACAATAAAGATTTATTCTATTCTATTCTATTCTATTTTGTCCTGTCCTAGTTGCACCGGATTGTTGTGGATTACAGAAGCGCAGAGAACCCTCCCTTTTTCATCAATACTGTGACTTTGATACCGGTTTCTGAATAATACTTTTTTCCGATACCAATTTTATAAAATCCATTTAAAAAAAAAAAAATTACAACATTACACATTACGGCACAAATCTTTTGATTTATTTTTCAGCTCCTACTACGCAGGCCCCGTCTTTGTACATAACGTAGAGTTTTTCCTGCCTGCTGATGAGATTTACTCCTATTGGTATTGAATGATGAGGCATTTTTCGATACTCAATATTATAGAGGCAATTCGGTGGGTGCCTAAAAAGTATTGAATTCCGTACCCAGCCCTTTTCATACAGGAGTCTACGTTTTATTTTTCCTTTTATTTTGTTTTATTCAAATTATTTTATTTTTTAAATAATATTTATATTACTGTCATATCTTTTCTTAATTATCCTACCATTTATATGTCTTAAATAACTGCTTTGTTGTTTAAAGGTGCTATACAAATTAACTGGCCTGGCCTGTATATGTGTCACAGTGGTGATGGGGTTAGGTTAACGTTTAAGGTTAATGAGGCAGGGATAATTTGAGGACAGGAAAAGTGTGTGTATGTATGTGTGTCTGTGTGTGTGTGTGTGTGTGTGTGTGTGTGTGTGTGTGTGTGTGTGTGTGTGTGTGTGTGTGTGTGTGTGTGTGTGTGTGTCCCTCGTGCAGGGCACATACACACACACACACACACACACACACACACAAACCCATCCTTTTTCTAGCAGAAGACCAACTAGATGATTCACAGCTCACAGACAGCAACATCCCAGACTGCCAGTACAGCTCAGTGTGAGCCGACACAGAACAACTTCACTGGTTTACAGCGTCATCACTTATTGCCGCCTACTAGCATAGATTCACTGAAATGAAACAAATCAGAACAACACAGACTGGGTGGTACAAGCAGTGCAGGATCATATTTTACAAACAGGCTGTCTGCTCACAAGGGTACATTCAGTGGATGACATATTAAAGACATTTCATGAAAACTCTCGATGTCGAGCAGTAAGCTTAAATAAATTAGAGACTGAGTGAATAAGATATGACATCAATAGTCCAAAATTGCATGTGAGTAGGGCAAGAGCTTTACACAAGGTAAATAAATACATAACAAGAACATTTATAGTTAAAGTGCAGAAATAAACTTCCCATAATTACATATTATAATTAGGGAGTTATCACCGACTCTGCAATTCCCATCAGCTCTTCCAAGCATTTTTAGCATCTTTCAGCTTGTTGTTTTGGTTTGATAGCGGCTACTTTGTTTTGGTTCACTCTCATTTGTTTTCATTTTGTGTGAGCTCACCAAACAATATTCCTTTCAGCTATGTTGAAATGGTAATAAAATATTGAATCTTGAAACAGAGCTAAATGGAGATGATTGATTTTTATTTTTATTTTAATTTGTCCAATAGCCAGAAACACAACTTGAATTGATTGCTACATAATTGCTGAATGTGTAAATAAGCAACACCTTTATAAGATTATGTTTTGGGCAATTTGGCCTTTAGTTTTTAGGAATCAAACCCTGGGCCGCTGCGGTAAGGACTGAGCCATGGTATGCTCTACCAGGTGAGCTACCAGGGCTCCCCGTCAATGTTGCATTTACAGCTTGTTTTGCAGCCCTGTGGGGGCGAAAGCAAAAATAACAAGACATAAAATACGCAAAACAAATAGTACTGCTTTAATTAATAAAAGACACAAGATAACAGGAGAGCTTTTAATTTGGGCTGTATTTAAGATCATTAGAAAGTTGACTAAACCAGTGTCAAATGAAAGCCAGAGCAAACAGGCTCCTTTTACTGTGAGTTACTGAGAGAAAAGCTCATGCCTTTAAAACCACATACTAAGCAGTGTTACAGTACATCATGTAGTACTTCCAGATAAGCAAAGTGTCTGATGTAGTCCAGAAAATGAGCCAATACTAACAGATGTGCTTTAGTTGGGCAAATGAAGAGAGAAAAATGTCAGAATGTATCAGAGTGCAACAAGCATAAACAAGTTATATAACAGTCTTGGGAGAAACCTGCGTCAGACTGTGAACACATCCTCCATCTGACCCTGCGGTTAATGGAGCAATAGCTGATGGAAACAACAAGTTGCCATGGGCAGAGCATGCCGCTGACTACGGTTACATAAGAGCCATTACAGGAACGAGCGCCTCAGATATCAGATACAGAGGTGTTGCAATTGCAAGGAAACACCCACATTTTTTTGAGAACCTCGAGACAGCAGCTCCGGTCTGAAAATCAACAAAGACAGGAGGACCAAGGAAAGAACATCTTAATTTTCCATTTATTACCAGATTGCTTCACATTTTTACATTTTGTGAAGCAAATGAAATGCATCCACAGCACTTCTCGTGTACAGTAACAGTGGCTTGTTGCTGCATCTCAGTTTCACATAGATAGGTAGAAGAAGCAGGTACATGTGTGTTAGCAGCTGACCACAGATAGGCCCGCTGATGCTTTTGTCGGAAATTTGAACCACTTCTGCCTCCATGCCACCCACCCACCGGCTATAACATGGTGACATTCCTAAGAAAACCGCAGTGCTTTGTAGGGCACTCTACTTTCCTCATTCTCTCTCCCACACCTTTTTCTCCCCCTTCCTTTCCTCCCTCGTCCCTCCTCTCTGTGTCTCTTGTTCTCTCTCACTCATCCCCTTTTTTTCTCCAACCCATCTTTGAGCTGTAAAAGCTGCTTTGTGTTGTGCGGAGGCTTGTGAAAACGGGCCAGGAGAGTAAAAGTAGGTCAGTGAGGAGGGACAGGACAGGATGGAGGAGAGGGAGAGGAGAGAGGAGGGGTGAGGAGAGAGAGAGAGAGAGAGAGAGAGAGAGAGAGATTATTCAGGAGGGAGGGATGGTTACGTCACATGCCCTGTACCGTGTAAACTTTAACAAACTACTCAAAAAGAAGCTATGTCTTGTTTCTGCCTGAGGGAGCAGTTCAGTAGCACACACACACACACACACACACACACACACACACACACACACACACACACACACACACACACACACACACACACACACACACACACACACACACACACACACACACACACACACACACACACACACACACACACACACTTGTATCACTGATGTATCAGTTTGCATCAAGCTGACATTTACAAGAAATTACACACTGATTAATGCCTCAGAGATGATAGGATTATCTTTTGGAAAGCTCCATGACGTCATCATACCATTTCCATGGGTTCTAGTGACCTCTTATGAAAGACTAAAACTTATTTTTATGACTTTAGTTTATGAATCTACTGAAAGTTTGGGTGGGGGAAAGTGTAGTTTTGAGGAAAATGGTAAATATCCACTTTGATAGATGTCACTCGCACGGCAAACAGTGACTCACGGCATAACCAGCTGAAACCTTTAGATACAAAACAATGGACATTTAAGTTTGACCTCTCACACACACACACACACATTTAAATCCACCTGTCTCTTAGGTGTATAACCCTGGGTTTTTAACTCCCTACGGTTCAAGGAAGTCAATTAAAGCTGGTAAGTATAGCGAGGAATGAGTGTGTGTGTGTGTGTGTGTGTGTGTGTGTGTGTGTGTGTGTGTGTGTGTGTGTGTGTGTGTGTGTGTGTGTGTGTGTGTGTGTGTGTGTGTGTGTGTGTGTGTGTGTGTGTGTGTGTGGAAGAGAGAAGGGGGAGTTGGCCCTGGGCTGCCTGCAGCGATCAACAGCCCTGGCTGGTTATGTAACTGCGATGCTGCAGTATGTAGGTCAGCAGCACAGGGAGAGTCAGGGATGGGGTAAGGAGGATGAAAGCTGGGGAGTGTGTTAGACTATGTGTTGGTAAGTATGAGTGTGTGTTCACACTGCTGTATTTCAGGTTTGAGTCATTTTAGCCGGTTTCCCACATACAGAGGATGTACAGTTTATAACATGCCGAGCAGAAGTCAAACACCATCACGTGTCTGCTGAAGGAGACTCAAATTCACAGGCTGAGAGGGAGAAATTGTCAGAAGCTCGGCATGGTAGAAAGTCATTGTGCGACGGAGCTAAACTGACCCAGCTTTAAACATTAACTTAGTAAATAGCAGATGTTTGCTTTTCACAATCAAATCCCCATACATTTTACATTGTAAGGTTTTGCATCCTCTGATGCAAATGTAAGGAAAAGATTTCACCGTATCATTATCAGCTTTTTAGCACCAGCACCAACAATGCACACATCTGGATTTGATTAGGATCAGTAATCTGATCTCAGTTTAGGATGACATTTAGGATTTCTGGTATTACAAAACCCTGTTTTCTAACCAAATTTAGGAAAAAAAAAATCTATCTTATCTTAGGATAGGAATTTAGCTATTACAGAACTGTCTTTCCCAAGTTAGGAATCCTAAGTTAGGATGGCATAGACTCTGTCCTAAAGTCAAAATAACTGCCAAAAATGGCAGCAACACTAGGTCGGTATGACAATAACAATGAAGAAGGGGAACAACACAAACACCAAAATATCATGATTAAAAGGCTGCTCAAACCGTATGAAGACGCTTTAACCCTCTGGTTCCTGAGGTCATTTTTACATTTATTGTCCGTCTGGTTTTATTTTCTAAAAAAGCTTGTAAAATATCAACCCTGTTGTGCACAGTCAATCTACAAACATCTTTTTTTTCAGGACAAATTGGGCTGTCAGAATATGTGTGTTGCATTGATGTCACCTGAATATAAAATAAGTTATTGGACCATAAAGACAAATGAAAAAATAAAACGGAAATTGAATCACTCAGATATTTATTCAAATCACACACAAAATAATAAAAGCTATGCATATTTCCTATGTAAAACAGTAGTTTCATGTCTTTGGAGTCCTGGAGCACAGAAATCAACATGATAACATATAAATAAGTAAAACTATTTACATTTCTTCATAAAAAGTCCAGGCGTTTTTGCCCTCATGGCATTTACTGATGCCAGGCCTCAAAACAGTTCCTATCTAAAATCAGACAGAGGGACACATCACATGCCTTGCACTTCCAGGGGGTGGCCTGTTTGACCTGTCTTGTCTGCCTGCAGTGCACACATGATCTTCTGCCATATGAGGCCTTCTTGCTTTGTTCTTCTTGTATGGATATTGGCACAGGTACATGCTGACTCTGTTGCTGAGGGGGGGGGACAGCAACTGTGACACCACAGAGCTGGGCTGTCAGCTCCTCCAGAAAAGCCCTGTGGGTCATGGGCTCTTGCTGCTTTTGTACACAAATGTCCTTGTGTAACAAGTAACTGTTGGTCGCAGCAATGTCCAGAAAATGTAAAAATAATGTCCTGTACCATTTCATGGTCTTGTGGTGAACTGAATAATATTGGATGAGTTGATCAGAAAGATCAACACCTCCCATATTCCGGTTATATTCGGTGACAGGGGTTGGGCATGGAATGGATTTGGTGATCCAAACTCCATCCTGGGTTTTCACTCTTCTCTGAACCGTGTTGCCAGAGAATGCCGGGTGAATTGTGGAGCAGACGGAGACTTCCCGAGTGTCCATCCACTTTACAAAAACCAGAGGGCCATCACGGATCCACCTGATGGTGCCCCTTGGATCCTTTTTCTTGATAGCATTTGTGGTTGTGCGGGGGCATCCTCGTCTGTTGTCCCTGTAGGTGCCGCATGATCCAATGTTCAGAGTGTAGAGATCCATGAACAGTTTTGGGCTTGTGTAGAAGTTGTCTACATATACATTGTAGCCACTTCCTAGATATTTTTTGTCAATGAGGGACATGACAGAGTCATATGCCAGTCCTACACCAGAGGAAAACACAGACTTCCCTGTGTACACAACAAAGTCCACGGTGTACCCATTGCTGCTGTCCGCCAGAACAAAAAGTTTGAAGCCCCATTTAGTTGGCTTTGCCTTCATATACTGTGTCATGCCAGTGTGGGCCTTAGTTGCCACCATCCTTTCGTCCACGGAAATGTTCTGCCGGGGTTGGTAAAAGGCTTTACATGCATGTTTGATGTCATCTAAAAGGGGCTTCAGTCTAAACAGCCGGTCATAAGCTGGTGTCCCTTTCTTTCTGTCATTGTGGACATCTTCAGCAGGGTCACTCATGTGAATGTTACAGGAAATGGCCTGGTACCTGTCACGTGACATCACTGAGTGGGGAAACTGTTGGCTAAAAATGGTATTTATCCTCCAGTAGTGCCGGATGTTTGTCAGTCTCACCAGTGCAAAAAAGAATGTCAGACCTAAATATTTGAAAAAGTCTTCAACAGTGAAGTTTTTCCAAGAAAATTTTTTGCCACTGGCAATGTTTTTGGCAGCGTTTGTGTTTGTGTTGTTGCAAAGAGTGGTTGCTATATTGTCACTGATAAAAAGTTTGAAGATGTCCAGTGGTGTATATGTGGATGTGGGGCTGAGCTGATGTCCTGGCTTTCTTGCTGGGACAAACCTTTTGGGATCTGGAGAGATGTCTGGCTGACTCTCAGTGTTCCATGATCCAGTTGGGGCTGTTGGCTGTGGTGATCTGGATCTCGAGTCAGGACTGCTTCTCTGTCGACCCCTCAAGCTGCCAGATCTGGATCTGGATCTGGATCTGGATCTGGATCTTGACCGCCCTCTCCCTCGTGACATTGCCTGGATCTGTCCATGACCCATTCCTAGCAGCTGCTGGGATGCTGCAGCAGAAGTGGAAGTCTGTGGTGCTGCAGAAGAAGTGGAAGGCTGTGGTGGTGCTGCAGAAGAAGTGGAAGGCTGTGGTGGTGCTGCAGAAGAAGTGGAAGGGACCTCTGCATCAGAATGGGACCATTCTTGTCTGGCTTGGGTTGGTGGGGTGGTGTCTTCTTCATTATCACCACTGTAAAACAAATAAAGCAAAATATTAGATCATACATATCAGACCAATGAGTGTTTTTGTATTTTATTTCTCACACAGCATAAGATAACAATGGCTGAGATTGCTTCTGCACCCCCCAACCCCTCACTACTAAAAGGTGATAAGTGTTGAAAGCCCTACCCCCTCTCTAACATCTGTTCTTGGGACATTACCCCCACAGCTGAAAAGGTGAGAGGTGTGAAAGCCCTACCCCCACTCTCAACAACCTTTGTGTGGTGTATCTCAGTAAACTCACTAAAATGGTTGGGAGACTAATTGAAATCAACAACTCTTGCTACTATGTAACAAACATAGAAAAACGAAATACTACCTTTACAGAACTACTTTTTACATTTACAAAAAACGCTATTGTCCACATTTCTATTTTATCGTATTATTTTTTTATAACTTTTTTATACTTTTACAGTAAATAAATAAATGCTACTTACTCTTCAGCGGGGTCTAGACCATCTTGGTAATCCTGTTCCTCGTCGGTGTCAAAATTCTCTTCTCCCGAAAGATCTTCATTCTCCATAGAAAAAAAGAACTCCACTGCTTGTTTAGCACTCATATTTCTCCGAAATTTATCCATTTTCTCCGTGTTTATTTGTATATCTCACTACTCCGTGTCTTCAATACTAATGCGTCGCTCCGAGTCCTTCTCTCCACTATCAGAGCTGTGCGCAACGACGCACGATCACATGAATGACGGACCGGCCTGTCATTGGTTGATAAAACAACAACAGCCTCGCAATGCATCTTGGGATTTTCAAAATGGCGGCTAGCATCGAGCTAGCGGCAAAAACCAGACAAAAATTGATAAATTATGGACATCAAGTGGATAAATCTAGGATCTAAGAGTTTGGATTAATTGCTCAGCAACTCCGAAAAATGGCACAAGTTCCAGGCTGGATAGAAAAACTCCTGTAAAGGCTAGAAAGACACCAAAGACACCCCCGCGACCGCTAACGTCTTAGCTTTCAGCCGCAAAAATCGGTAAGTCTGTACCTTTTATGGTTATTAAGTTATTAAAATATGAATCAGACTTGCAGTGTGTGGTCGCAGGCGATCCCTAAGGAACTGGAGTGTTAAATGGACCAAGTACAGTACATATCAACTGCCAAGACAGTTCATTTTATAATTTGATCGGCATGCCATACGTCCGACTCCGGAGAGGCCTACAAGGAGGCATGGGGCTCTGCCAGTGGTCGCACAGATCACAAATGCACTTTGTTCTTTGCTAAAGGTGACTGACAGACTGAGGTTGCAGATCTGTCTTTAACATCACAGCCTACCGGTACATTCTAATCAAAGATACAGGCATGACAGGACAAGTGCCGATTTACAGTTTTTGCCGATTGCTTACACACTGAAATCAAAAGTATTACACAATTATCAAAACCTTACACCCAAGGAGCAAAACACTGGCCCAGATGTGCACCACTATAAGCACAATGTCAGCCTCACACGTTTTGCAAAACAATACACACAGTGATTTGCAAAACACTAAACACACTTGTATATATTAGACACAGAAGTATATCATGAGGTCACTTCATTGCAATTCCAAAGCACTGACTGTCAAATGACCACAACTATGAGTCAATCTGTGAAACACATGATTGCTTAATTGTAGACACACCAATCAGGTTTAAGCACTATAAAAATGCAGCATGTAAGTCTGTACTGTATTTTCAGATTTTTTTTTTTTTTTACTGTAATTGTAACCTGTACTGGACAGTATTTTATGTTTGTCTGCTGTTTGCTGAGCTAACAGTGTCATGCACACTAGCGTGAAAACTTGGACATTGTTGTGATTCTCCATGTTGACATGTTGACTGATTTGAGTATATGGAGAGAAATACATTATATTTTCCTCAGTCTGCAGCATTGGTCTTGTGTAGTGTTTGGTGAACTTATTGTATATTTGCACTTTCTCTGTGTTCTCTTAATTGAGAAGTGTTTTAGGTTAGCAGCAGCAGTGTGTAACTGGTTCAAACAGAATTAAGTCATATGAAACATGTTTCATATGGTAACAAAATATGTTTTTTTATAAATGAGTGTATAGTTTTTGCAAGACTGTTTCATTTTGCAAAGGGTCTGAGGTGTTCTGCTAATTGTGTGTGTGGTTGTGCTAATTGTGTGTAGTGTTTTGAAAAACGGTTATAATTATTGTTGGGATTTCTTAAGTTAAGAAGATAAGGTAGGACACAGACATGAGTTTAGGAATTGCTTATGTAATAGGACGATAGGATTTATTCTATTGTTAAGTTTTAAGTTAAGATAGACAACCAGTTAGGATATTTTTCTGTTATGAGGCCCCTGTTGTGCTGTGTTTGTTGGAAAAATCGGATAAAGCAATCAAAATAATGCTAATTGTGAATGAATAATGGTCACTGAGAAGTCCTTCAGTTAAAGAATAAGTAACACAGTTAATGAATTAATAAAGGCTTTGCAGCATGACTGGACACGGTGCTGACAGAGAGTCTCAGGTTCTCTTAGTGAGGTTTATTAGAGCTATTAATAAACCTTAGGTGCATCTTTTGAATGTCATCCTTCATTTCCTGCGATGATTATTGGTATAATTTTGAATAAATATGCAGTGTTGTTGTGGAACACCTTCTGTGTCTGTCTTTACTGAATTTCTGATTTCAATTTATATTTTTGATGTTTTTCCCTTTTAACACCTTCATGTTTTGCAGTACATTTGGAGTTGAGTTTGAGTGTATATTTATATAGGCTATTTCTAAAAGTGGCCAAATGACAATTTCATAATCTGAATATATATTTTATTTCCACCACCATAAATGGGGTTCAGATTCAGTACACGCCTACAGAAAGCCTGAAAGAGAAAACAGAGCGAGGGAGAAAAACGACTCCTCTGTTGAACATGCCTGCTTGGCTGCAGTTCAGGAGAGAGTTATGTTGCCTGCCATGACCCATTCAATCCCTGCTGCCTCTGTCCTACACAGCACTGTGAAATAGGTCAGCATATATATGCATGTATGTGAGGGTGTGTGCACTGCTACAGATGGCTGTGTAACAATGATTTGACAGAACTTTAGTGATTTCACTATGAAACACATCCACATAAACATAGACACACACACTATAGCCTACCGATGCATTTACATGTAAAAATAGGCCTCAAGAAAGCTGAGCACTTTTGAAATGAAAGTAGGTCACTAGGAATAGCTGTGTGTGTGTGTGTGTGTGTGTGTGTGTGTGTGTGTGTGTGTGTGTGTGTGTGTGTGTGTGTGTGTGTGAGAGAGAGAGAGAGAGAGAGAGAGAGATGAATCAGCTCCATGTTATGCAATACTTAACCACCCTTGGGTCCCATTGCCACATATTGTGCCCTTGTGCTACAGGAAGTAGTCTGTTTGCGTACGTGTGTGTGTGTTGTGTGTGTGTGTGTGTGTGTGTGTGTGTGTGTGTGTGTGTGTGTGTGTGTGTGTGTGTGTGTGTGTGTGTGTGTGTGTGCGTGTGTGTGTGTGGTCGTGCGTGTGTGTCCAAATGGAGGTTTTGTGACAAATCCCATTTTTCCCTATCCAGTTTTTTTTTTTAGGGATTTAAGTATTTATTTCTTTAACACAAATGAAAAGTTGAACTAAAACACAAATTAACTAAAACACAGATTCATCATGATTAGTCATTTTTATATAACACAATACTGTTCTTTCCCATCTATGTCACTGTGAAAGGAGTGGTACAAAAGTTACTTCCACTTCAAGACCCTTCATTTGTTCAGAAGATATATAATATTAACAAAACATTTTGACTATATTGAGCTCAGCACATTTCACACAATCACGTTTGTCCCAAAGAATAATTTGAAATGTTGTGAAATACACTTATTCGCTTTGTTGAGAGTTAGATGATAGTTAGATTGATACTTAATTTATGTCTGTATTCTAAAGCAACAGCCAGCAGCCGGTTAGCTTAGTTTAGCCCAAAGACTGGCTCTGTTGCTGGATTCTCCGCTGGTTAACTGGTAACTTCACTGTGACTACAAGACTCCAAGTAGTCATTGCACCCAGTCAAGAAATAGTCCAGCACATAACCCCCATAAAACCACAGTGTGTCTTCTGTACACTTAGATTTTTGTAAGAATTAACAATCAAGATATACCGTGTTAACTAGTGAGCTTTAGAGGCGTTGGTAGGCAGATTCTGTTTTTTGGACAAGGCCAAGCTAACTGTTTCCCCCGTTTTCAAGTCTTTATGCTAAGCTAAGCTAAGCTAACCGGCTGCTGGCTCCAGACATGAGAATGGTATCTCATCACCGGCAAGAAAGCAAATAAGCGTATTTTCCCAAATGTCAAACTTTTTTTTTTTTTTTTAAAGCTATCTGTCTAATCTTTTTATTTTTATTTTTATCAAATACTATGCAATTTAAAAAAATATTAACAGAAATCATTAGTAAGCCTCATTAAAACTTCATGCTCTGTAAACATGAAGAATACTTATTCAGTCCAGATGTTTTCCAGAAGTTTGTTGAGAACTCTGACTCAGGTGTTATGAATGTGTCTCCTGTACTTCCACTTCAATTGATCCATATTCATGCGCTGTGTGTGTACAATACACATATTTAACTGACATCAGAGGAAAACTAATAGCCCTCGAACACCTTAACTCAAGTGCATAGTTTTAAAGCCAAGCTGCCACGTTGTTTCATACATATTTGAACTGGAACATCACTGGAGAAGTTAATTAAACACGGAGAGGAGGTAGACGACCTGCCTTTACAAGAAACTCTGATAACACTTCACAGGAAGGCAATAAGGTGAGGTTGTTTCTTCATTATTAACAAAGCATTTATCAATGGTTTGCTGCTCAGCAATAACAATAAGCCACTGAAATTCATAAGCAGGAGACATTTGAAGCTGTGCTGGAGAGGACGTCACTAAACAAACTGTTGTCTATCATGGATAACCCTGACCACCCTTGTTGTGGTATATAATGCTATTGTAGCCTGCTTTGTATTTATTTTATTTTTTTAGCTCTTAGCTCTTTAATCGATCAGGAGGGACACGCGTGGACCATTGATGATGATGATGTATTATATACTGTATTATATACTGTATTATTTACATTTTCTTCTTATAAGCCATCACATTTGCAATTAAAAGGATGTATGCTTTTCAGTTTGAAATAAATGATCAAGCCTGCACCTAGCTATATATTAGCTAGCTAGGTGCCATGGGGTGCTGACCTCTGACCTCCCAGTGTTAAAATGTGTCAAATTATGAATTTATATATATATATTTTTTTTTCTCCTGATCAGCAGCAAAATAATTACAAATTCAATTAAAGAAATAATTATCGCATGATTACATGAAAACTTACACCCTTACCTCAAAATATCCCTGCGTGTTTCAGTCTCCCGTACAAAACATCATTATTTGATACCTTGTAGAAATAGAGGAAACGCGCTACAAAAAGAACAAATTAAACAAAATATTATATTTTTAAAAAATGTCATTATAAGTGGGGTCCAAATTCTGATATGTGAGGCCTGTTTGGTAACGACCACCATAACTTTTGTGCAGAATGATTTATATGAAAAGTGCACATAAACTCTTTCACCAATATGTGGAACTACAGCAACATGCTCAACTCATGCTGCCACGCTCTCTGGTCAGAAATCTTCCTCACCTGAAATTTGGTACAATTCATCCTTCCTCAAAGCAATAATATTTCCAGGCCGATAGATGAAATAATCTTTCATCTATGCCTAATCTTATATATATATATATATATATATATATATATATATATATATATATATATATATATATATATATATATATATATGATATTTATGTTTGCCTGTGAGCAGCTGAACAAAACATTTCCTAAAGATAGGAGACAAAATCCACAGTAATTCTAATCTGAGGCTTCAGCAGTCTGGATTGGCCAAATCATGTGAGTATCTCCCAAAGTTCTGCTCTATTTAGGAATAAATTCCCTTTTAGTGTTACTGTCCCTTCACTCTGCTGCTCCGCTCAGCAAGACAACTCTGTAGAGGCGATTTGTACTAAAAGGCCTGTAAATTTAGGAAGAACACATGACTCCGGTCTTAGCTACACTGCACTGGCTCTCTGTAGCCTCTAGAATTGATTTTAAAGTCCTTCTGCTTGTATACAAAGCTCTGTGCGGCTTAGGATCGGCCTACTTCACAGATTCCCTGTCGTCTTATGTTCCTTTACAAACTCTTAGATCCTCTTCTGCTGGTTTTCTAAATACTCAAAACCCCACCAAAAAGAAAGTTGTTCTCCCAAACTGTGGAACAGACTACCCAAAGATATTAGAGGCAGGCTCTGTTGACATTTTTTAAACAGCACTTGAAAACATATATGTCCTACCTAGCCTTTTTTATTAACTTGATACGTGTTAGAATGCATTTTTACACAAAACAAAGTCATTTCCTCTCCCATCACTTATTATATTGAAATTACTTCAGGATGGGATGTCGTCAGGGCCAGCATGGAGAGGGCAAATGATTACGGAGATACATGTGGGCATGTGAGTATCCTATTGAGACAAACTTACCTATCCTTTAACCGACATGTTTATATAACGTTGATGCTTCAGATACAGCTGGTACTGTGCTGTTTCATCAGGATTAATGCAATGTCTTGCATTTTTCCATTTTTGGGGCTCCAGCAGCAGCCTGACAGATAAATAACATGTTGCAGCTTTGGTTAGTTAGGTAACCTGCAGTCCTTCGTGATGGTTATTAAGTGGATTAACCCCTTTAGATTAGTCTCAGCCATTTCTCCCATCTGTCTACTGTTACACCACAGATCTGCTACTGTAGAGCCACAACAGGACACACACACACACACACACACACAGCAAATGCTTGCTTGCTTACATACTTACATCTTACTGTAGGCTGACTTGCTCACAGTGGCCTCTGCCTCACATACACTAATCTGTGATTAGTCGTTGGTTATTATTCTCAGTTGAGTGAACAGGAGACATGTAACTCATGTTGAACGTCATGCACAATCCTCCATACTGTCGTTTTGTGTTCTTTGTAGTTATTTTGCATCTCTTTCTAGTCATTTTGTCTCTCTTTGTAGTTGTTTCGCAACTTTTTCAGTCATTTTGTCTCTTTGTAGTTGTTTTGCATCTTTGTAGTCATTTTGTGTCTCTTTCGGTCACTCTGTCTCTGTGTAGTTGTTTTGTGTCCCCTTGTCGTCTTCTTGTGTCTATTTGCAGTTGATTTGCGTCTCTTTGTAGTTGTTTTGCGTTTATTTGTAATTGTTTAATTGGCTTTCCAAGAAGGAATGTTAAAAGATAGTTTCCTTGGAGTTTTTTTTTTTCAAATTGGTTAAGCTTATTATGATTAAAGCCTAAAGAAAAGTAACAAAGAGCTACATTGTTCTGTAGAAGGCAACAGAGGACAGGAGTGCATATATTTCTCATGATTTCTTTTCTCCTGATCAGCAGCAAAATAATTACAAATTCAATTAAAGAAATAATTATCGCATGATTACATGAAAACTTACACCCTTACCTCAAAATATCCCTGCGTGTTTCAGTCTCCCGTACAAAACATCATTATTTGATACCTTATAGAAATAGAGGAAACACGCTACAAAAAGAAGAAATTAAACAAAATATTATATTTTTAAAAAATGTCATTATAAGTGGGGTCCAAATTCTGATATGTGAGGCCTGTTTGGTAACGACCACCATAACTTTTGTGCAGCATGATTTATATGAAAACTGCACATAAACTCTTTCACCAATATGTGGAACTACAGCAACATGCTCAACTCATGCTGCCACGCTCTCTGGTCAGAAATCTTCCTCACCTGAAATTTGGTACAATTCATCCTTCCTCAAAGCAATAATATTTCCAGGCCGATAGATGAAATAATCTTTCATCTATGCCTAATCTTCTAAATAAATTAGATTAGGCAGACCTGATACAGCTGCAAATGCTCTTTGAATGCTTTCTAGATCTCATTGTGTTGCTGCTTATCCAGAGAGATAAGTGTTGTTCTTAATTACTCACCGAACATTTGTAATTACTATTTCTTTTTTTTTTTTAGTGAATGGGGAACGTTGCAGCTCATGCTCGGTGCCCGGGGGGGGGCACTCCACCATCTTATATGTAAAATGTTGGCTCCAAACAAACTACTATTTGCATCACAGTCTGAGCTTCTACTAAACCAACCTACTGATGATTTTATTTTTGCTGCAGGACTAATTTATTCCATTAAAAAGAACAAACGCTCCATTAAACACAAATCATGTAAAACAAATTTCAGCAGCTCCGAGTGAATCTTCCGTGAGTCAACCCGGAGTGAACAGAGACTACTTTATATTCGGTTCTCACATGATACCAGTTGACTGAATGTTAGCAAGTCTATCGATTGATTCATCTGGTTCTAAGCTCATGCCAGGAAAGCGGCCTGATCTGGCCCTGTACACACTGCAAGTCATTAGGACTCAATTAGCCACGAGGCCCCGGGGCAGACGAGGACAACAAGAAACCACAAGTGAGGAAAAAGAGACTCTGCTCTGCCCTCAGGACAGAAAAACACACAGATGCCTTAATGTAATAGAAGTGGTCAGCTGAGGGTGAAGTGAGCATGTGACCCAAGTGTCACTGTGACATCCTGCACAGGTGGTGTCAGTCAAAAGTAACACAGGTAACCCAGACACATAGGAACCATTTGCATTGAGCTCTTTGAAATCCTACTGACAGTTAAGGGGTTAAAGAGTATTCAAAATATGGAAATTACAGCTTCGACAACATGTAACACACACAGGTCACAACCTCTCGCCACACACGTGGAGTGTTCATGGTGCCTGGAAATTAGTGCTTCGACAACATGCAGCGGACTGGCCAGACAGGTCACAACCTCTCACAACCCCCCACACCCACACCCCGACACACACATCTGTCACTGTGACCTCTGACCTCCCACATTGTTGAATGTTTTATCAGGGTGCAGAGGCAGGAGAACGCCCCTGCTGACCCGACTCTCCTCTGCTCACTCGCTCTTAGCTACATTTCTGCAGATCTTTAGTCATGATGATTTGTGCGTGTTCTTTTGTTTGATTCTCTCACCTCAATATGATTTCTTCAACTGCTTAGACAACATTGTTTCCCCACACAGATGTTAACTCGCTTGACGTTGTAGGAAGTGAAATGACTGGATGCGTGACTGGATAAACCAGTTGTTAGGCTTTGAACTAGACGGCTGAGCGAAGCGAGACAAAACATTTAAAGCTTTGGAGTTTGGAGCCACCTGCTGGTCAGTTACAACCATCATGTTTATCCAAAATGTTCAGTTGTAGTTTCTGTGGTCGGCAAGTCCCTCCCTGGCAGACCTACCAAGCCAGAGCTTTTACAAATATTAAACATATAAACTAAAGCCTACATTTTATATTAACCTCAAGAAGCAACTCAATACATAAAAACAAGCAATTGTGGCACTATGATAAATAGCAAATTGTCTTTATTAGTGGACATTAAATACTAATTATAAACAGGAAGTGCTTAGATTAAAATTTTAAAATCAAGAATCTGTTGAAATAAAATATAACAAAGAGATGTACATTAGGCTTGAACTACAACTTGCATACAGTAACGTTTCACGACTTCACTTACATTTAGATAATTACCTAATATCTTATCTTCCTTCATAGATAATGAAGGAAGATAATGAACATGAAAGCTACTAATAATATAGTGGACAGACATACAGACAGACAGACAGAGGAAATCATTCTGTGGACTCCTTCATACTTTATGTTGCAGCTGCCAGACCTTTGTTCCCAACCATTCTCGTGACTTTACAACAAACCCCAGCAGCATTAAAGCTGCCCCCAGAGATGCTAAATCCTGCCCAAAACTGAGGAGAAACATCACCAGTGTGTTTGTTTTGTTCATTCTAAATATGTTAACCACTCTAAAATCTTGACTTACCCTTCAAACCAATTTTTACTTTTGATACGTGCAAAAAGCTGCCTTAAGAGTTTTGGGGAGGATTTCACATCACTGAGATGATCTTACATTCACATACTAAGACACTTTGTTTTTACATACACAAACCATTCTTCAGGTTAATCTCATTCACAGCCTCACACAGGTGGAGTGAGCTTCATACCACTTACTATATTACAGACGGTAGTGACCAGCAGCCTCTCCTGAATCACAGCCTTTATCATCAGCGAGGAAAACACACCAGAGATACTTCTACGTCAGCTGTTCAAGTCCTCTTTAAACCCTCCGACGTAAACGCCACGGGCCAGGCCACTGGGCACGTGCACCTTATGCACACATACAATGTCTCCTTCGTGTAATTGCAGCAGACAGTAAAAAGTCAGTTTCTTCATTCAAAATAATGCAAACTTAAGTTGAGCTTCAAAGCAACTTAAGTACACTAAAAACAGATTAGCACTGAAGACTGAAAAGAGAACATAAAACCAACAAAACAAACAGAAACTAACACATTTTCCTCATGCCACTTTTGCTCTAAAAGCTGAATACTGAAAAGCATTTAATAATTTAAGTTGATTAAATGAAGTTACATTAAAACATTTGAATCCTTAACTAGAAGACGACTGAATACTTTTTACCGACTCTCCAGACAATGACATGACATCTCAATGTTAGGAGTGCAAACACTGTTTCAAACACCATTTGATTTAAGGGGGAGTCTCATCGTTCTTCAACGCGGTCAGCATGACTAAAATGCTTCCTCATAGACTAACGGTGAGCATCCCAACTTAGTCACTCTGCTTTGCTTA
Organism: Gymnocephalus cernua; assembly: GCA_023631565.1. Taxonomy (NCBI): domain Eukaryota; kingdom Metazoa; phylum Chordata; class Actinopteri; order Perciformes; family Percidae; genus Gymnocephalus; species Gymnocephalus cernua. Next base: position 14,726,536 of record CM042427.1, on the reverse strand, counting down.
GTTAAAGGAGTCAGTTACTCATTCAGCCACACACGCTGAAGGAAAAGTCCCACGTCTTGTCTGAGTCCCAGATGAGAAACTGCAGCCACGTTTTCTCCTGTAGCACCATGACGCCACCGTTTTCCCAGACCAGCTGATCCTCATCCTGTTTGTATGTCGCTGCAGTGATACATTAGGCACTGTTCACCTCATGATGCCCAATAATCCACGATGTAATGTGCCTTTGTCTACATAATCCAAGTGTGTTTATCGTAGGAAAAGCAGGTCCTGGGAATTCTGGTTCATTTATCTAATGATGTTGATGTTCAAGATGATGGATGACAATTACAAAATCCTGCTTGGTGTCTCACTTCGGTGTACTTGGGTATTTCTCTCTACTTGTGTCACTCTTTTTAAACAGTCCATAATAATTCTCGGTATAACACATTTCAGTGTTAAGATGAGAACTCCGCAAGAATATTTTGCAGTCAAAGCTCGGTTGCTTGCGAGTCTATATTTCAGAGTGGCTCATATTTCATGGCGGTGAGGAAATAGTAAATACAAACGGCCACAGAGGTGTTTGTTTGCACATGAGCAGCTCCTCTGTCCTCTGGATGTACTCCTAACAGTCAGCCAGGACAGATGCGTTTCACCTGGAGTAGCGGCTCCTGGGTTGAGCTCCAGGACTGGAAGAGGAGCCCAGATGTCTCCTGTAGCCCCTCCAGCGCTGACGCAGCACAAAGTCATAGTTGGCGGAGGTGCACATGGCATAAAACACGTTGGCTTTGTCGGGGATCTGGAGCTCTGAGGCAGAAAGAGGAATGCAGTGATGAAGTGCTGAAATTTATTTGACCTTAACTTACTTCATCTGCTTCTATTTCAGATAGGGATTACAGCTGTTTCTCACAATGATAGAGTATTTTTTGGTGTGTGTGTGTGTGTGTGTGTGTGTTGGGGGGAGGGGTCTAACTGCGTGTCAATCACTGCTCATGCACACACATTCATTTTACCTTGTGGGGGGTGGGAGGGGCTTAGGAGACTGTTTGGCCTCTAGCAGAAAGGGGGGGGAGGGACTGAGAAATTGTTGATGTTCAAATTCTTTGGCAAAGTCCTGGATCTTCATAAACCTACCTACAGCACCTTTAAATACTGCTGTACATTTAGCCAGTTTACACAAGAATGTTCAAGTCGATTTTTCTCTTTAGTGTAAAAGAAAAGAGAAGAATGACTCCTGTCTGTAATGTTTATGATTTATAACGTGACGTTATGATGTTATAGTATTTCCACATGTGATGTGGTGTGTCTTAGGTTGTAAGCAGAGATTGTTTTATTCAGCCCACAAGGGGGCGCACCAGTTTCATTGTTGTGTTGAGACTGCAGAAGCAGCGAGGTATTCAGAAATCAAGATGGCGGCGTTAACAGAAATATAAACGATTGTTTCGGAGATTTATAAGTTCACTAAAGAGTCTAAAAGCTACTTTGCTGTGTCAGAGTTTTATTCCAGAACTTTACACTGTCCATTAGGCTGAACCTTATAATAATAATTCCTGCAAGGGAAATTACAAGGTTTTCACTCCGTTTGTTATTATACACATTACACACAGGCCTGAATTTCACACACATGCTCAGTGCCTACCTATGCACTAATGGAGAGATGTCAGAGTGAGGGGGCTGCAGCTGTCGATGGACAGGCGCCGCATGCAGTTGGGTTCAGTGCCAGTTTCAGTACCTTGGCAGTGCCCAGGAGGTGAACTGGCACCTCTCCAGATACCAGTCCACCACCATACTTTGGTCCGTATGGGGAATTGAACCATCGACCCTCTGGTTGCCAAACCAACTCCCCTACAGACTGAGCTACTGCCACCCCCAAAATATAAATGTAGTACGTTTTAGGTCTGATGCTGATTGACTGGCAGCTTTGTAGTTCAGCACATAATCAGTTTAAATACTACACATCATTCGTGGTCTTCCTTGTGTCTTGTATTTGATGACAAGTAACTAACTAACAACAACAACAACAAAAAAAAAAAAAGACTTGGTGTACAAAAAACCCTGAAAAGGAGTAAAGGAGGCCTCGGAGTTAATCCTGTTCTGAGCAGGTTACACTGTACCTGACTGCTAGAGGAAAAGATATTCACCTTTTCCATTGTTGAGCATCTGGCAGAGGTTGTAATCACGGCAGCAGACATCCTCCATGTTGTGTTTTTCCAGAGCCCTCTGAATCACCTGACCCGTGTGGTCCTGACTGGTCAGCTGGAGAGGAAACAGTATTTAGAACATGTTTTTGTTTCCTGCTTTTCATAGAGTGATTTTATTTTCAGAGTTTCCAGTGACTCTTTCAAATGAGATAAAGAAATATGTATTGACACGTTTCTTTCCGACCTTCATCAGGTACAGTATGTGAGCAGCAATTTCACACACAAACGCACGCACACCATTGAGACCATGCAGAATATCCACCTAATCAGTTTATCATTGATTTGGCCAACTCTGTCATGAACTATTTCTTATGATAGTTATGATTAACAATGGGAGACTGATCTACCACGCTTCACTGTAAAGAAACTGATAGAAATCAATGTTGTTGGCTACTAGCGCACATCCCACTCCACTTAAAGCTACAGTTGGTGACTTTTATAAAAAATTACTTTTTGTCATATTTGCTGAAAGTGTCACTATATCCTGACAGTACTGCAGTACATGAGGCAGATAATCAGTGAAAAAAATCCCCTTCCTCTGCCTCCTCCTGGTGCTCCTAATGGCAAAACAAACAACCAATCAGAAACGAGGAGTCTCCGTCAATGACGGTTTGACTGTTTTACGAAAATTGATGGCTAATTGCAAATTTGGTATGACAATGTCGGACTTCAGAGGCTCCACAATCTGCCGTCACAGCCAGCGGCTCCCTGCCGGGTATGCTGCCTTCCCACTCGGCCTGCATACCTTCACAGACCCGCTACGAGCTGGAGCTCTGTCAGGATCGCACACACGAGGTGCGGTGTGTAGGCTTCTTTAGAAATCAGAAAGTTTGGAAGATTTTCAAGGATATTGAAAATGAACCACGGTCGTAAATGCAGTGTTCCAGGCTGTACAATGGAATACTGGCCCAGAGAAAAGTGTTTAGAACGAGTATATAGGACAATGAGCGGGAGTTGTGGATCTAACGTAGCGGTGGAGAGGACGTGCCTGCAAAGCTGTCTCTGCTAAATGTCCCCGGCTGACTAGCTACAGGGTGAGTTGTGATTCCTTTGTGGAGGTTTTTTATGTCCCAAGGGTAACGTTACAACAACACTAGTTGTAATGAAAGTGTCCCGGGCGCGAGCAACAGCTGCAGCGGCATGTCTATCGATAACTGTGTGTGTGTGTGTGTGTGTGTGTGTGTGTGTGTGTGCTGTGCGCAGGGCAGCGGTGTGTCTTTCTTTGTGTGTGCATGTGTCTGCGAGCAATGCTGTGTCTGTGTGTGTGTGTGTGTGTGTGTGTGTCTCCAATGTATTTGTGAGTGGTTCCTCAACACCAATCAGCGCGCAGCTCATCTAAATATTCATGAGCATACCATATTTGGAAGAAAAGCTCTCGTTCCAAATAGAGCCATTCCACAGGGATGCATAAGGACAAAAAAAAAATAGCACCTGGGCCATTTTCAGCCCAACCAATGTTACATACCCTATTAGGAGACCTTAAGGAACAGTGTGAAATACTAAATATAATCATTCTATCACCCCTTTAAATACTCTTTAATGAAACAGGTCAGTTTTCTTTCCATGTAATGAGTGACGACACAAATGATTTAAACAATACCAAGACGTTCCTGTTCTGCTTTCTTTTTTTTCTTCTACTTTCCTACATTTTACTTTAAGAAAGTATTCGACTAAGTCGACCAAAAAAAACAAACTGGCTGACCTCCAAAACACAAGATTAGGAAACCACCGCCCTCACCAGTATGCTCTTGTAGACGTTTCCATTGCTGACGGACTCCACGCTGACCCTGATGATACACGAGTCAGCGACCTGCTTGTTGTAGACGGGCAGCACGGCTTGAGGAGAGCAGCCGGGCAATGGCGACTCCGGGCTCAGCACCAGAGAAGAAGAGCTGAGGTCTGTGTGTGAGGAGCTGGACAGATTGGGAGAGGAGGACGACATGGAGCTGGAGGAGAAATCCTCTGCAACATTGTGGAGCGAGCCTGACAGAGACTGAGGGAGGGGATGAGAGGGGAAGACAGAGGGGAAAATAGGAATATTGTGTTCCAATTTTAAAACCATTTTTTTAAACCAACTAAGTGGAAAACCCCTTTGAAATTGTCTTTGGCTGTTTTATGTATTTTTTTTTTTAACTATGTCCCTGCTCCTGACCATACACTCTGGCTATGAAAACAGGAGACTGTCTGTCAAGCTTAAATTATCCTGGCGCTCGACATCGTGGCGCTGTACACGGTACCAGTTGATGGTGCGCGCTACAAGCATGCACACAAGACGTTTATGCTTGACGCATTGTTCACTGCAATATTCTCCAAAACCGCCCAAGGGCGTACAAACTAAATAATCTGTGAATAAGCAAGAAGTAGTAGAGCAGAAGAAGAAGAAGAAGAAGAAGAAGAAGAAGAGAGTGGAAGTAAAGGAAAGCAGGCTGCCTGGCAACACTAGTAAACACATCCATGGTAAACACGGACGTACCGCGAAACATTACATCTACTCTAAGTATTAACGTGACTGTCGTTTATCTCCAAATTGAAACTACTGTCTGCCTGTAACACTGTTAAGAACACTCTTTTCATGAGCGGTTTTTATTTTTAGCTTTGACTCTCTCATCCCTCATGTTTATCCACACTATCCAGCTAAATGTTTTTTTAAATTTTTCCAGTATGGTGTCTTTCTCTGACCACATATTTAAGGCTGTTGGACTCCCTGTGGTCTGTATGTGAAGAATCAGACAGATGTTTGTACAGGCGAAGCTGCTCGGCCAGTCTTCCCAGCCACCCAGGGTGAACTGAAAGGCTCAGCGCGCGGCGAGTTACAAATATTCAGAGGTGTACGACCACGTGCCGCGACAACGTGCCGAACCTTCGCACTGGAAACGATAGCCGCGGTAACGTCGTTTTATGGCTCACTGCCGGGAACACCACGGCTACCATGAATCTAGTCTATATCCTTGACGTTCCACTTCTGGGATTGCTCCGCTGCCGCAGGATATTTCGCCAGATGCATGTATTTTCGCTGATTTACGTTTCCTTCCGCTTTCTTTTTTGTTGGATGTGGATGGTCTGGCAAAGCGAGACTACCATAAATCTAACTTCAGTGCTCACCTTGAGTTTGAGTCTGAAGGGGGAGGGCTGAGGGGCAGAGAGGTCCTCCATGTCTGAACTGCTGGAGCCAGAAGACGACACACTGATCTGGTCAGCGTGGGTCTTCCTGAGGGAGCTGTCGCTGGATGATCGCAACCTGCACACACAAACACTGTTTAGTTGTGCACCTTTTCCCAAAATAGCAACTGAAATCCATTCCATTCTACACTACAGACGAATAAGGTGAATATTTTAAACTCATAGATGTCACCATGAAAGTTCCCCAGTTGATTACTTACATTAAGGCAATTCTTTTTTTGTATTATTAGTGTTCTGACATATTATGTTTAAATATGCAAATAAGGCATTATTTAAGTAAATATGTGTTAATTAGCAAACATTTCCAGAACAGAAATGTTAACATTGGATATAGTCAAGTTGAACATTTGTGTTTTATTTTGTTGACATATTAGAGCCAAAGGTTTTTACAAAGGGAATTTTGGATGTCTCTTTGTATCACTCCATAAATTACAAATACTACCAACAGGCAAGAACAAGAAATGTTTTTAGGAATAAAATGTTCTATAAATCAGTCTATGAATGGTATATGAACAAAACCCCTCTGTACAAACCTCCAGAATATAGATAGTAATTAAACTAGAAGGGTTGGTGCAAGTGCTACTGAAGTGGAGGTGTCTGGCTCAGAGAAAAACTCATTTTGTAAAAAACTGCGTTTAAAAAGATATGTATTATAAACTCCATACAATTTTGTTGGAAACCACTATTTACAGACACAATATAACTAAATCATATCTAATATCTAATCAAATCCTTAGCATCCTATAACTTGTATCATATATACACCTAATGTAATATAATGTTTATTTCCACTAGTCTGAAAGAAGACATGTTATGGAAACAAGTAGCCCAAAATCTCAAAAGTGACCAGTGCCGTGTGCTCATATTATGCTTTTTGGTTTTTCCCCTTTCTTTTATTGTGTTATATATCTTTTTTGTGCACGTTATAGATTTACAAAGTAAAAAAAGCCCAAAGTCCACCCTAAAGGGACTTACCATCTCCAACAGAAAACACTGTTCACAAAATGCTCCAAACAGCTATGTGGTAGTGCGTCACTTTGTAACACGTTATAATGCTCGGCTAGCTGCTAGCATGGCACGCCCTCACACTCTGCTTCTGACTAGTTAGCAGTACTTACTGCGCATGTGCAACTCCCAACAAAGATAGTACAGAAGTGCGATATATCACTCTGTAGCTAAAACAGAGAGCTCAACACACAGGGTGAAAAGAGGAGCTGCAGCAATGTGCAGTACAACAACTATATGGTGTTTTCTGAAAATTAAACCACATAAACCTATTCTGGTACAACCTCTAAATACAATTATGAACCTGAAAATGAGCATAATATGAGCTCTTTAAAGGGATACTTCACCGCTGGAAAGCTGAATATATCTTTAAATTGGGTCACTTATGTAGCAGAAATGTGAAGAAAAAAAATGTAATTGGTGCCTTCTAGGCCGAGAAAAGCCAGAAAATGTGTTTTTGGCTCATATGGATGAAAGACACCAAATCCCAGAATGCACTTCGCTTCGCTGCTTTGAGTCCATTCCCAAGCCACGCCTTGACAGACAGGCAGACAGTGAGGCATTCGACTCAACTCAATGTGTTTTATTGTTATTTCAACCATATACTCATCGTGGCTCAAGTGGTGTTACACATTTAAAATATATAAAAACTACATTATATAATAACGACATATGAAACAGGCTACCTTTAGTGCACACACACATTATAGGCTCCGTAAAGTTCAGCTAAGCATACCAGCATTAGGCTTGGTGGGCTGTAAACAACGAGTATAAACACAGCCGTGAATTAGCGTGGGATGTCGAATGGTCGCCATGTAACAGTCACAAACTCCAGCGGTTAGCAGTTAGTTGGATACAAATCACCCCATTTCTGCACCAGTCCGTGTTAACACAGCCCACCTTCATACAGAGCATCTCTACAGTCCCTCCAGAAAAACGCGGAGTTTTTTTGTGATTGTTGCGGGCAAAAATCCTTGATTATGCGGCACGTTTTCTTAAAAAATGCGATGGAATATGCGGGATATTTATGCCATTTTATGCGATGAAATTGCGGGAACTTGCAAAAATTGCGGGAACTTGCGGGAACTTGCAAAAACTGCGGTTTGATGAAAAAGAGAAAAAAAGTGATTCCCCCAACACCGTGTTCTCAGTAGGTGAAATTACGTCACTTCATAACGTTCCCATGGCAACAGTGGAAAATGGCAGCTGTTGTTTGAAGTTAACGCAACATTTTTTAACTTTCTGCTGAGATATATGTAGGGTTGGGTATTGTTTGGGTTTTTTTCTGATACTGGTGCTAAATCGTTACTTTTAAAACGGTGCCTGAACCGATACTTTTTAAGAAAGTTTTTAAAAAAGAAGAAGAAACAAGAAGGATAGGCCTACTAAACAGTCGGTGACATTTAAGATTAACACATTGTTTATTACTAAGGCCATATGGTCAAAATTAAATGATTTAATAGTAATGTAATAACTATAACTTATAATAAACAGTAACTTATTTCACCAGTAGGCCTAAATTGCTGTTGGACGACAAAAACAACCAGATGGGAAAAGGGTAGGCCTATTTTACAATAACTACGAATGCACCGCGAGGCTGTATGTTACCAGTGTCAGTGAACGCACCGTCTGTGGTTTTTCCGACGTCGGCAGCTGCTGCGCTGCAGAGCAGACAGTTGATATACAGTCACACTTTACACTGTTTAACGTCACCTGTCAGCATGTTAACCGTGTTGTTTAATCCAGCTGCTAGCTAAAGGTAGGCTAACGTTACCTGCTGTCGATTGTAGTGTAAAATAAGTCACCGAAGTCTTCGTTCTTATTCGGTCTCCTTACTACCGTTTACGTCGGATCCGCGGGCCTATTGGCACCGAGTTTCGGTACCCAACCCTAGATATATGTGACTTTTTTTGCAACGAAAATGCGGGGATTGTGAAATCATGCAAGCCCCGCATATTTTGCGCGGAAATCGGCAATTTATGCGGCGAAAGTGCGGCGTATTTGAAAAAATGCGGCCCCCGCATGAATATGCGGACATTGGCTGATTATGCATTGAATTCTGCGATCGCATAATCGCGTTTTTCTGGAGGGACTGATCTCTAGCTCGGATCGTCAGAGGGCTAGCAGGTCTGGTAGCTGGACAGTCCGGTTCAGTGTTGTTCAGCTATGTTTCCACGAAAGCAAAAACACAGCATTGGGAGCATCGTTGAAGCTGGATGTAGTCCAGTTTGTTGTTTAATGAACGGACACTTGCAAGCAGGATTGATGGGACAGGTGGCCGGCTAGCGTTAGCTCGCTCTGGATGTGCCTTTTCCCCGGCTAGCGTTAGCTTCCCACCTAGCCGACGTGGATGTCCCCTACCCGGCTCGGGGTACGAGCGAGACCGCTGGTCTCCGTGGCAGGCGAAGCTCTCGTAGTGTGCCGATTATTCAGTCTGTAATAACGTACCCTGCATATTCTCTGATCTGTAGCGATGTATCCCGGTGGTACACGTGCGGTAGTTTGAATGCACATAATTGTTGTAAAAGTTTGCTGCTGAGAAGATAGAGCAGAGCCCTGTTTAGCGAGGATTCAAGATGGCTGACATTTCGTTTTTTTTCCGGCTGCGATCGGCTCGCTTTGGGTGATGGGCGGGTTTAAAACATGCGGAAGTAGCTCCTACTACTGGCTGTAGTCTTTTGCTCTGGCCAAAAAAATCTTCCGTTGACGCAAAAATCGTCATTTTACGTCATCGGAAGATTTTTTTCCGGACCCCCCAATGCAGATATCTCCTGTCTCAGGGGGATATGAGGGAGGGACGCACGGTCATTCAGAAATACTACCGGGTTTCTACTGATACAAAGCTGAATGCTAAATCGGTGAAGTATCCCTTTAAAGATAGGAAAGCTAAAGCTCCAGGAATCTTTAAAAAAGATATTTATTTCCTCCTAAACTACTGAATTTGCTCAAAATACAATCTGTATCTCATGAATGTACGTATATGTGTATTTGGATGCAGGTCAAAAACATCTACATCTTTTTCTACCATTAACATAACAAATCTAAAGTCAGAAACCGACATGTCTTATATTAAAAGTAGGGCTGTCAAATGATTAAAATTTTTAATCAAATTAATCAGAATTTTCAGTGGATTAATCATGATTAATCACTATTTGCAATTACACCTGAATCCTAACCATTTTTTTTCTGAAATGCATACCAAAAGATACTAGTGCTGTCAAGCGATTAAAATATTTAATCGCATTAATGTCATAGTTAACTCGCTATTAATCGCAATTAATCGCACATTTTTATCTATTCTAAATGTCCCTTGATTTCTTTTTGTCCCATTATATTTTCTCATTTTAATTCTCTTATCAGCCTGGAAAAGTAGATTGGCTGCTTTGTGACAATGTTTTTTTATTGAAAACAACATTGTCATATACGTTATGTTCAATTTCACACTAACATTCACACTTGGAACTAATAATCTGTCACATAATGTAACGCTGTTACCTCGATGTTCCATTGCAGGTAGTACTGCAGATAGTCCTGCAGATAGTACTACAGGTAGTACTGCCTCATGCCTGAGGCGAGCGTGGCTCGTCCTACTGTCTATGGGCTCATAGCGTCATAGCAACTGGTTTCCCGTGACTCATTTCCTGGTTCTCGTTCTCTTTCATAACCAACGTAAAATCAAGGAGAGGGTTTTCCTGCTCCAGGTTTCCCACCGTGGTCAGAAAGAACAGAGGAGACACTTTGTTTCTCTCACTGACTGTAGAGTCACTACTCGCTCGCTCTGAAGATAATCGCCGTCACGAGCCTACAAGCTACGCGGCTAGCAAGCTAAAACCGGCCGAGGATTGTGTCTGTTTTGTTTGCGGTCTGCGAAATTACAAGACCCGCCCTTCAATCACTACTATTGGCCAGGCGTCGAAGGTAACGTAACTCCATTTGTTCAGGTCCTATCCCCTGACCAATCCACTATCCTCACCACTCGCGGTGAAATGCCTAAACCAAACCAATCAGCTGCTTCGTAGGGCGGGACATGGCGTGGCCATAGACAGTTAAAGAAGTGGACTAACAGATCCCGTTGCTCTCTCTATGCGTTACTCGTGCGTTAAAAAAATTATCGGCATTAAAATGGGTTTGCGTTAACGCCGTTAATAACGCGTTAAACTGACAGCCCTAATTAAAAGATTTATATGACAGCATTCAGTGTCACATCAGGGCAGCTGTGGTTAGAGTTACAGACTAGAGGTCGTTTCCAGACTTACGTGGCAAGTTTCTTAGTGAGCAGGCGACTGCTCCATGAGTTGGGAGAGCTGGGACAGGGGTCAACTGGAGGCTCCAGGTCACGAGACAGCTCATAGCTTCAGGAGACAAAAAAAGATAAATTAACAAAATGATGCAAAAGGCTTTGCAAAAGCCCTCCAATCCACTTTATTGTCTTTATATTGTACGGCAGTGGTGGTAGAGCGTGTCTCACCTCTCCTGGTCTGTGAGCAGTGTATGTGCCTGCAGCCAGGCGGCAATATGATGGTTTACTGGTAGGCTGTAGTTGGAGCAGGAAGCCTGAAGCTGCCAAATCTGAGAGACAATCTCAAACTCCTACAAGAGAATTAAATAAAACAACACACAGATTAATTCATAGAACAAAAAAGAATATAGCATACAAATATATACATCGGCGCTGGCCATTCAAATTGAATTTAAAACAGTCCTAGTCATTCATGTAAGACACCACTAGGAGGTGACACCTACCCGTCTGCGCTTCTCAAAGTTGATGAGTCCACCCTGTGAAAAAAGAAATAAAAAGCAGTCTTACAAATATGGCATGATAAAAAGTACCATAAAGCAGAACAAACTAAAACATCAGGTGGGTGTGTGTGGGTGTGATGTGTCCTCACCTCCACTGTGTCAGTCAGCGCTGTGTCCAGCATGGTGAGGACAGTCAGGTAAGTGCCCAGGTACGGCACAACACCACTGCTGAAGCTCTGAGGACACAAATCAAGCCACATTTAAACATTCTGGTAATCACTATGGCCTCCATTGACAAAAAGAGAATCAATCAACTTATTACTTATTTCATGCAAATGAAATATACATGTAATATATTTGCAAAAAGCTGAAAATATTTCATTTTGAACTCCTAAATGTCGCTCTAATAGAAAATTTGCTTAAAGTAAGAAAGAGTAAGATACTTGAACACAGGAGGACAGAATATTGGTCTTATTTTATGTTGTGTTAATGAAAATAAAAAGATTCTACTGTAACTGAAGTAGAAATGTACACGAACAACTGAAAACACAAGACCATCACTATTTAAACAGAGTGAATATGGGGGTATAAAACATTTTACACGCAGCCCCACCCGGACTAAGTAAACTACCAAGCCGTGAGAAACCCTTCACACATGTTAGCTTTTATATCCTTAACCTACGTAAGGGGCAAAAACTAACAGTCATGTGAGTTGGAAGTGTACTCACAGATCGAAGAAGAGGGAACAGAAAATCTGGTTTCTATTCTTCTTTTTTTAAGATTCTTTTTTGGGCATTTTAGGCTTTTATTTGTATAGGACAGCTTAGACACGAAAGGGGAGAGAGAAGGGGAAAGACATGCAGCAAAGGGCCGCAGGTCGGAGTTGAACACATGCCTGTTGCGTCGAGGAGTAAACTTCTATATATGGGCACCTGCTCTACCAGGTGAGCTATCCAGGTGCCCGGAAATCTGGCTTCTATTTTAGCTTAATCTTGAAATCATGTGACTTTTAGGGAAGTAGAATTGATGATCCAGGCAGAGAAAAAAAAAATAGACCTCAGCCTTTCATTTTTAGGTGGCTAGTATAGCTGACACATTCACTTTATTTTGGTGGTCAAACCTGAATTTGGGGAAGCAAAAGGTTATTTCCAAACAAAGTGATGATTATCTTACGTGTCTGGACACTGAGCCGGGGGTGGCACTGCCATCTGGTTGAGTCCCATCCTGCAGGAAACACACAACATGTCCTGTCAACTTAGATAAAACACAAGAACTGTAACTGAGGGTGTTAATGTGAGAGGGCTGCTGGGTGTGAGATGACAACAAAGCACATCCATTGATTTTAGGTTGAGCACCTGCTGACAGGTTGTTGTTGTTGTTGGGTTTGGCAGTAAGTACTCGCTAGTGCCCAACTTACCACTTTTATTTGTGGTCTTATTTGTGTTGGCTGCTAACAATGACCTTCTTTATTACTCTATAGAAACTGGGCTGCTGATAACACCACTGAATACACATTCATATCAATTGTTTTTTTCACAGGGAACAAAGGACACAAACTGGCAGGTGAACTGGAGACTGAACATTCATTCAGTTTTGCAATTTGAAAAAGAAATAAAAAGACCATAAATAACCAGAGAGTATATACGTTAATTATTGATTATTAATACGTTCCATAAATGGATCAACAGGTGACGTGTGTATAACACTTTTCACAGGGCTACATCAACACTACTACGTTTCAGTTTTAAAATGCATATCTTTCGCTAAGTTCACGCCTCGCATCCACACCACTCCAGAGTTTTAGAACCACTAAAACGGAGACATCTGAAAACGCTGCTCACGCCGTCTTGGTTTGAAAACTGTGTTTTATGGTGCGTTCTTTTTGCCTCGGAAGTCAGAGGTCGGAACTGGGAATGACGTCACACCAGAGTTAAATGCGTTCTATTTGCAAGTCGGATTTTCATTGTTTTCATTAGCTCTAGCCAGGTTAGCCATTGTTAGCAATGCCAGTTTATAACAATGTATACGCTGTTTTTTGTGCATACAAACCACGTGACAACACAGATGACACAGATAGAAGACAGCGCTGCGTATACGACTGATTTAGTGTGACACAAATAACACAAAAGTGCTTATAACTATGTTACTACATCTTCCACAACTGTCGATACACGGAGAAGCCGTGTTGGATTTTTAGCTCGGGGTACTCGGTGGTTGTACGAGTTCCATTCTTTTTGCCTCCAAACTCATATTTTACGAGGTCAAAGTCATAAAACACGCCCCCTGACCTCGGATTTCCGAGCTCGGAACTCGTACAACCACCGAGTACCCCGAGCTAAAAATCCAACATGGCTGCTCCGTGTATCGACAGTTGTGAAAGCTGTAGTAACATAGTTATAAGCACTTCTGTGTTATTTGTGTCACACTAAAATCAGGCGTACACGCAGCGCTGTCTTCTATCTGTGTCATCACGTGGTTTGTATGCACAAAAAAACAGCGTATGCGTTGTTATAAACTGGCATTGCTAGCAATGGCTAACCTGGCTAGAGCTAATGAAAACAATGAAAATCCAACTTGCAAAAAGAACGCATTTAACTCGGGTGTGAAGTCATTCCCAGTTACGACCTCTGACTTCCGAGGCAAAAAGAACGCACCATTAGTCTGGCCCTTTGAAACGATGACAAAAACATCTATGTTCGCTTCCTGATTGGGCCTTATTAGTTACGACGTGTCCTTCCCTGGTTGGTCGCGCCCCTCTCACGTTACAACAAGCGCAACAGCCTTGACTACCGGTGGTTAATTCAACATGGATAACAAATTACAGCCATTTCTGACCTTGTTGTCTGCTAGCAGTTCAATTCTGCATTTTATGATGCCACTACTGCCTACATCTGTAGGAAGTAAGATATTATTTGAGCGATTTGTGACAAATCCTGTGTCACACATGCCCAGTGTATTCTGAGAATTCTGAGTATATGCCTACGCCTCAGCGCCCCTGTTACCAAGAAAAACAGGTTCAAAAACTCTTTTATTCCTCTATTTCTCCAGTCATGCTTTAAATGCTATAAGCAGAAGGAGGTAACCATCTTAGTTTCCATTGCCTGTGGTAAATGGTGATCCTGATGATGACAATAGAGCGAAAATGATGGTGACAGATATAGTACACACTGTATTGTGGCTTGTTGTTGTTGGTGATGATAATAATAGGATGACAGTAACAGGTCACACTGTACTGTAATTGTAGTAATGTGGAAGTAGCCTAAGGCTGCAACTAACAATTATTTTCAATATTGCTTATTCTGTAGATAAATAAAATGTCAGATATATTAAATATCTTGTTTTGTCTCAACAACACTCCAAAAGCTAAAGACATTTTACAATGATATAAAACAGCAGCAAATCCTCACAGAGAATGGTTGATGTTTATCACTGATTAAACGACCAAAATAATGAATCAAGATTTCTGTTGATCAACTAACTGAATAATCATAAACATTTTTTCAGCTGTTAGGAATTACAGTACGTACAGTCAGTGCCGATCTTGACCTCCCTGGGGCCCTAAGCAAAATTCTGCTAAGGGGCCCTCTACCTGACCCGTGATGCCGTGAGCTATGTAAACCATTTGCCATTGCCACACAGTCACACCTGACACTTCAGTGCTCCCAATACAATCCTCCCTCCTTTAAACAAAACAGTCAAAGAATAAGTACAACAATATAGAACAGAATGAGGTTTAAACCAACAATATTTATTGAATAGAGTATGTTCTATAATATTAAGATAACAAGTGAATATTATTAAATAAGTGAATATTAACGTAAACATAAATAAGAAGAAAATAATAAATTATAACCCTGAACTTTGGCTTTTGGGATTAATTTTGGTTCTCTCTACAGCCTGGGCATTTTCGGCATCAGTATGGGCACCACCAGACTATCTGGACTGTCTAGAATAAACTGAGAAGAATATCACATAGTTAGTTAAGCAGTCATTTACACTACTCGTTACATGTTACAAATGTGTAAACATTTGAATGTTTGAATTAAAATCTTACCATCAAAATATTCCTTTTCTGCAAGTGAACATGTAATTCCTGATATCAAAAATAGACATTGGTAGGTAAAAATTAACTAAGAGGCCCTACTAGTAAAAATAATCAAGAATTCACTTTGCAAATAGTAAAAAAATCGAATTCTTGATATCAAAAATGCATAAACTGTGAATGAATAAAAGCTAAAATGGCTTGCCATAGCATGTTAAAGTTTGTATTTATTTATTATTATGCATGTTGAAGCAATTCTTGATTTATGGTTATTATTTACTGAGGGATGTGCATCCCTATTGACCAATATGTCCAGCTAATCAACATTTTAAATTCAATATAGCTTATAAATCAATGTCAAATTGTCAATACATTGCTTTCCATCTTGCATAATTAGTGCAGTTGTTTAGAGTTTTTAACTACACAATGTCTGAGACTAGATAATCAGTGTCTTAAAAGTATGTATAATGTGTACTTTGATGAGGAGTGCCATCATTCACGCCCATATATTGTAGCCTACAGTCTGTCTGGTATTCACATATATTTCTGCTTGAAAAATGCGCGTTTCATTTCGTGCACGCGCCTAACGCATAATAACACACCCGCCGCGGTTATCTTTTCCGAGCTGCAGTAAACAAACACCGTTGCACTACGTCGTTTATCAAACGTAATAAATAATTGTATTTTACTCTCACTTTTGTCAGGCACAAAGTCACAAAACACAGCCCTGGAAGTGACTGGCGTTAGCAGCTAGACCAGAGATGCACTGCCTGCCTGCCCAGCTAGGTTAGCAAGACCGAAAAAAAAACACAATAGAAATGCACAAAAACATAACTTTACTTTGCTGACATCAAACTTGGAGAGGAGAGAACACAAGTTTACCTGATTGTTGCTCCCGCAATTCACTCTCATGGTGTTTTTTTCCTCTTTTCGTGACCAGAAGGATAGTTTCGCTTCATTTTGTCATGGATGTTGTAAACATTAATTGACGCGATATGACACAAGGGGAAGGCGGGGCCTTGAGGAATTTGCGGGGCCCTACGCAGCTTGCGTAGTGAGCGTATAGGGCGGATCGGCTCTGCGTACAGTTTTAACCATATAGAGCCCCAACATCCCAGTCAAAAGGAAGATTGAAACATTATTCAGGCAGAGCCACCAGTCTGCATTTTCTCACATGTGTTTATGTCAAAAACGTGTGGTTACCTCCACCAGGATCTCTCTGCTGGTTAGCACACAGTTCTCATCAGGGAAAATCTCACACAAGAGGTCGAAGGTGGCCATGCTTTCCCTGTAACCAAACAAATTCACTCTGTTAAGACAGTGCTCTTTTTGTAGGGTCAATATTCAAACAAGTCTGCATGTTCAAAAAAGACAAAATGATTCGGGGAAACCCACTATGGACTTTACTCCCCCTCAGCCAATTTTCACCAGCTATTTTCCAATTTGTGTATTTCCCAGAACTCTTTTTCATAAGTTATGAGCATGCCCAAATGGAATCTTGATTTCTTTTTTATTTTCAGCGATGATTCAGAATGAAAATCTGCAGAATCAAGCCGTTTAAGACCGACGCAGTTGTCAATTTCCCGTCCAGTGCCCGCGTCGTTTAAATAGAAAATGCATCTGTGCGCCCATGGGCGTGCTGGTCTAACAGGGAGGTGTGTTCAGGTGCATTCTTGGCGTATTGCTATCTTGAGGCAGCAGGAAGTGATCAACAAAAACCTAGTTTAAAGTCAATAACGCAGCATTTCATTATTTCATTATTTTAACAGCGCAATAGTAAAATGTGCCTAGGCTCGTGCACAGCGCGCACACACTATGCTTGTCACACACAAGCAGCAGCACACAAACATGCAGAAGATAAAAAATAAAAATATTACACTACGATCGTAGTGCGTGAAGTGAAAGCGCACGAGCAGATCGTATTGTAATATTTTATAGATCAGTTTTTTTTCTCCTGAAAATCTCCCCTTCCTGCTTAGCAAATCCGCCGTCATAATAGCTATGCACTAAGGTACAAACGCGCCTGGCTTTTAAAGGGAATGGGAGATGACACTGATTGTTTTTTTGCATGTTACGCCCAAAACACACCTATAGTCTCTTTCCATACAAGTAGTTACAGGAACGTAGTTTTAGGAACAGTCCACTTCTAAACAGTTCTACAAACTACTCTCCCCCAAAACCGGTTTTGCCATTTGCATTTGCACTGGCCAAGTGGCCATAGGAACTGATCTTTTGTTATTATAACACAGCCATCTAACCACCACATGCAGGAAAGGGAAAAGGGAAAAGAACCTGCCCTGAAGTAAGAGCTGAAAGAGTTACAGGAACTGCGGCCAGAGGAACTTAATAATCCCCAAATTGGTCCAGTCGGAACATGAGAAAAAAAGGGCTCTAGGAACGTTCTATTCTAGGAACTGCAAAAATCCCTCCGGTCGGAAAGTGGCTTATGATTAATTAAGACAAGTACAACCCTTTTGAACCATGTGACTGGCGCACAGACCCTTTTTTCTGCCGTTAAACTAGCAAAAGTGGATTTGAACACGCCCGTAACACACATGCGGCCTTACACAGATCGTTAAAATAGGGCCCTCTGAGTTTAATTTGAACTTTTTTTTAAATCTGCGGAAAAATCTCAGAAAAATGTGTGGAAAATTCTGCTGAAAAATCTGTGGAATTCTACGTCCGCAGATTCCGTGTTGTTCCGCCCTGGTTATTAGTATTACGAAATTGTAGTGTGTTGTAGCAAGTCTGACCTGCTGACAGCAGCCCAGGTCTTCTTGAGGCGATACACAGCGTTGGACTGCAGGGCTGAAAGGACGGCC
The DNA here is from genome assembly GCA_023631565.1 of Gymnocephalus cernua. Taxonomy (NCBI): domain Eukaryota; kingdom Metazoa; phylum Chordata; class Actinopteri; order Perciformes; family Percidae; genus Gymnocephalus; species Gymnocephalus cernua. The sequence continues at coordinate 14,708,570 of CM042427.1, read as the reverse complement.
CTCAGAGAGGAGAAATTCTTCAGCTGCCTGCACTCCTGCACAGAGGAAAAACAAGGAAAGGCTGTTTGGTTATGACATTCTGACAAAAGTCATGTTCATTTACTTCACTTGATGATAAACTAAATTCTAAATGTTTCTGGACACTGACCTGAGCTATGGCGATCCACCTCTCGATGATGCGTGCCCTGTGGGCGGGGCTGGTGTGAGAGCAGCGAGGCGAGCTCGGGGCCGTCGAGGGGTAAAGGAAGGTGGAAGAGGAGCCGGGCGATGACATGGGAGAGGAAGTGGAAGGGCTGGGAGAGGACGGCCAGAGGAGTGAGGTGATGACACGGTTGGTGACGGCGTTAAACTGGGAGATGGTGGCGCGGACGGTGGGCGCCAGGTTTCGGTTTTCCTTCTTGTCGCGCTGGGACCAGACGCAGCCCAAGCAGTGGTAGGGCACCACTCTGACAAACAGCTCCTGAGGGAGAGACACAACACCAATGAGTGGCCCACACTGACACAGAAGTGAGCTTTGAGATATTTGTTAATGAAACTTACAGCGTCCAATCGGGTCAGCTGCTCCGCCACGTCTCTCACAGGGAAGTCCATAAAGTGTTTGTCTTCCTCCTTAGTGGACGCCTCTCCTCCGTCCTCCTGGTCTCTGAGCTCCTGCTGCAATGATTCACTGCTGTGCTGTGATGCAGAGTCGCTGCAATCTGTCGAACAAACCAAATCCTAAATGACAACGAAACAACAGGATGCGCAGCGGATTTTATATTATCTACGGTCCATCATGATGACATCTCCCCTGTACCTTGTTCCTGGAGCCTCTTGAGGAGGGTCTCGGCAGTCTGAGCCAAGCGTCTGAAGCAGAGGCCATGCCGCAAGTGGACATACAGCAGCCGGAGGTCTTGGTACTGAGGGGGGTCACGGAAGTCTTCACCGTATTCCTCCAGCCACAGCCGGATCACCGGGGATAAGTGACTGGGGGGGATGATCAGGGACATTAGGAAGTGTTAATTATAGTGTCAGCCCTTTACTTGTTCAGGTTCAACCTCAATTAAGATTAAAGGAGGCCTGGACAATATTGGCATGTGTTGAGGCAGACAAATAAACAATTATATAATTTTTCCCTATTACATCCAATTATTAAAACTCGATTTGGACTGATGGCAAATCCAAACTAATCTTTGCTAATGGAGGAGTGGCCGCACTCACCTGCGTTGACAGACAGTGTTATCCAGGTCGGTGATTGAGTCATCTCTGTGGAAAAAGGGAAACACATTTCATTTCAATGATAATCATCACATAAAGAGACCACATGGTGAAAGAAAACATCCTGTAAACAGCAAGTGTCCCAAGGCTGATCCTCTATAACGGTTCATCCTGTGGAAATGTCCTGCAACACTCTGGATCCCAGCGGAGACACTGGGGCCTTCTTACAGAGCGACGAGTGTAAAGAGATAAACGATGTCTCCCTCAGGGGTCAATTCTCCCATCATAAAAATACATATGCAGTATAACTGAAGCATATTGCTCAAAGTTTTATAACAGGGTCATTCTCTTTACTGCATCAAAATGTGACACAAGAGAGCAAATAAAAGATTGTGAAAGTTGTGTTTGATCAAACAAATAAGATAAATAAATTGTAATTCATACAGCACCTATCAAGTTTCAGAGCAGGTGGTTTACAAGTTAATGACGGCAACAAAATGTTACATCCTGTACAAACTTATTTAACTTCCCAGGTTGTCCTGACCTCACCTGTTGCCACCAGCACCACAGATATGAGGGCGACTGTTTGACAAATAATATATCAACTGAACAGAACTAATGGCCAATATACAGTACATTCAGCAAAGGTGAGCTGCAAGGAGCCGAGAGAGACAAAAGATAAGGCAAGTTCTCTGGACAGGATCTGAGCCTGTTTTAGCCGTTCAATTATGTAAATACAATTAGATTATGGAGAAAAGAAAACTGGCCTCTTGGGGAGCACTACAAACAAAAGAGGCTTTCTGTGTCTAACCCCGATTGTATTAGTAGGATTCCCCACTCAGTCAAATTAAATCTCAGTGTTCAGGTCACTGAGCTTCAGTTCGGTAAAGAAGCTCCACTGGGTGTGGAGGGTGTAGTCATGACCACAGTGGAATAGAACAAAGCTCCTGACTGCTTTGTTTCGCTCATGACGTTAAGACCTGTCATAGAAACTTGCAAAGCATCAATAGAGGGTTTCCCGGGGCGATGTAAAGAGGGCGTGAGATAGTTGTCTTCTTTTAGAAATTGATGTGTGCTTCTGGCAACCTGGATATGCTCCAATTACGTCATACAGCGTTTCAACCTTTCTAAAAGTAGCACATGCTGGAAAAACAAATCAATGTCAAAAGAAGTGATTGAAGAAAATATTAAAGCCCTCAAATCTGTATCTGGCTTCCGATAAGGTGATGTGTCACTGAGGCCAAGAGCTTTTAAAAACTATAATAGTTTAGACCAGAGATCTTCAACAGGGGGTCCGTGACCCCAAGGGGGTCCTCAGAGTTAATGAAGGATATGTTATATGTTGGATTCATTAATATGAATCCAACATATATTGGCCTACTTGTTAAAAAAGGAGTCACTGTGCCTTCCACGTGTATGTTTAACGTTAAAACACAATGTATAAAAAATATCCATTCGACTCAGTTTAACATGCAACTCAATTGTATACAACATATACAGTATGGGGTCCCTACTCAGTCTCTCTTTCAGCTTAGAGGTCCCTGGCCTAAAAAACGTTGAAGACCCCTGGTTTAGACTATTAGGGGCCATCTCGCTGAGAAGCTCTATCATTACTCTCAGCAAGAAGGCAAATAAGTGTCTAAATGTCAGGTTCTCCATCAGGATAAATCAGCAGAAAAGACCTTATAAGTGGGCTTGCAGACGGGCTGACTGAGCCCTCATGGTTGCCTTGGTGGGGACAGTTTCTCACCTCTGAAACATCAGCTTGATAAGGGTGCTGGTGGAGGAGATAAAGGCCCTGTAGGTGGAGAGGAAGACACGGATGAAGTCGGGCTCCTGGCGCTCGGGGTCCAGCAGGTGGCTGAGCAGACGATCCAGGGTGGCGGCCTTTAGCCTGCGCACCTTCACCGTGTGGTACTGGGCGTAGGCAGTAGGGAGCTCTGCCGTGTCCAGGCTCGGCAGGATGGGCTCCCTGCGCAGCGTGACGCCAAACACAGCCCCGTCCTCCTCCTCCTCCCCCCACTCTTGCACCGGGTCCTGCAGGAGAGAAAGCAAGGTCATCAAGATCTGGCAAATAATCACCCAAATACACGATACAGCCTTCTGTTCTGCTTCACGAGATGGTAGATAACACACACTTTATTGTGCCTGTCAGTGTGTCACATACAACATAACGGAAACACATACAACAATTTACTGAACTGAGACAAACAAATAAAAACATATCACAACAAGAAACTTTTGCAAAGTTTTTCTGAATCCCCAGCAGTCATGGAGCTTTTTCGACACCAGCTACTTAACTGAATTACGGTGACAATCTTACATATCTAGAACTCATGACAAATGAAATAAGCCTTCAGACTGAGTCATTTCGTTAAAAAGGCCAAACTCAACGTGAATTAACCTCATTCTTGAGATTCTGCTTGTGACCCCAGCCTGTAACTCTGACACAGACAGACACCTGGTGACTGGGCCCATCATTGGGCAAAGAAGCATTCACTTGTTTATGTCCACAAACAAAGGGAGGGACAACATCTTGAACTATGACACCATTTCTCTTAATTTAATTCTAACTTTGGATCTGTTTAGATAGCAACAGCGATACGTTTCCCCTCAAACTACACTACACGTTACAAAACTGTAGAGAAACAATAAAAACTGTCCAGGAGAGATCAGGATGGTTGTTTTTTTTACCTGGACCGACAAGTAAACATGTTTCACTGGATTCTTTAAGTGTGAGGGATATAATATCACAATAATTATCACAGCATTAGCTCTCATATTGTCATATTGTTTAACTCTGTATTTTAATAAACAAAACATTTTTCACTTAAAATATTATCAAGCATTGAATATCTTGGGTTGTGACAGATATCAATATATTTCTTATGATTTTACACAGGAGAGCTGAGAAAACAAAAACCTACAGATGAAACTTTTGTCATATTTGGAGTGATGATGAACAATAACATTACATAATGGACGAGTACTAAGAGAGGGATTTTACTGTCACACCACAATGCAACTTAGTGGAAGAAGGTAAGAGCTAGATGTGTGGCAAGAAAATCCATCTATATGATACAACATGACGTGTAACTGGACAGTCAACTATATATGTGTCCATTAAAAAAAGCAAAGCTATAAAGCTATTTGATGTAAGTTGTCCCATTATCTGTCTCTTCACTATCAGATATTCAAATATAATTGTCTGGACTCTATAATAATGTATGTACAGTCAGAGTACACAAGAACCCAGGCTGAGGAATGTAGGGGTTGTTGACAAAATGAAACATGATGCTGATTATGATGATATCTGGGTTTAGCCCCTTTTTTTTAAACAACTTGTCATTGCTTTTAAGTGAGACTGGACTTGTAGAAAACATGGTGGCAGTTTGTCCATAGATACTCACACAATGTTATTTGGCACATATATGTAACAGTAGCAGACCATGCTTGTGAACAGCCGATATCACATGACAGAAACTCAGACAAAAAACAGTTTGCTAGCTGCCTGACAAAATGAGACACTGGTGGATCTAGCTAGTTCTCTTAATACATCCATGGGCTCTACATGAGTGAAACCAGTAACGTTAAATCAATATGTTTGTCCGGGTGACCAGAGACTACGAGACAACAACGTCCACATATAGCTGACTGACTACACATGTAACGTTAGATAGTAAACAAATAAATAAATAAAAAAAAGTTTGACAGAATGACATAGAAATGACAACAAGGACGAACACGTTTCATTTAACCTACCATCGAAAAGTGCCATTTTCCCATGTTTGTCCTCTCTCGAAGAAAAGTTTTCCAAAATCTTGTGTCAGTAAACTCCTTTTGCTGCAGCTGATAAACTAGCAGCCCAGGCAGAAATTAAGGAATTAGCGCTGTACTGCGACAGCTCACTTCAGTCTGAATTATATCGTTCATTTTTGAGAATTAATGGCACACAGCACGATAAAGTAAAGGATGAAATGTGTCCAGACGCAGCAGACGAACAGCGACAGTGGCTGTGGGGGTGACGGTGGATGAACCAGTCTTTGAGTGGGAGGACAGACAGGGTGAGGGCTGTTTTGCATTGGGCGTGGCTAATGAGAAATGTGTGGGCGGTGCTAAAGGTTCTGACCAATGAGGATAATGGGGGGAAGAAGCACCAGCTATTGTTATGCAGATTTTAAAAAATGAGGCTATGACTGAAAAGAATTGTTATTGATACTCATGGCACTGTTGCTACAAGCAGTGGGCTCCCTAAAATAAAAAGTTAGTGGGCTAATTAAAAGCATAATTTACATTACTTACTAAATGATTTACAGTTAAAGATATAATATTAACTGTTCCGCATTTAAATGTCTAAAAACGATTAGACCTATGTTATACTGTATATTTTGTTGAGTTGTGTACTTACATTATCCCAAATATTTCCAACAACGTTCAAACCCAGAAGATCTGTAATCTTAATCTAGGACACATATGTAAGGAGATAACATAGGTACAGGCTAATTATTGCTAACTAAAATGCTAGTTAATATTACCAATTAAACTTAAACAGCTAATGTAAATCGAAACTGCCTGCAAGCTTCTCCTGTACTATACGGTAATTCCTCTACTATGCGACAGTAAGTCGCTTGGTTATGACACAATCGTTAGCCTATTTTTACAAAAACGTCTACGCTACGGAGCCATAACGTGAGATTCAAGGTAATGGAGCCTTTTATACATTGTCGTGTTTCTTTAGAAATAAACAATGGACAAATACAGTCTTTAAATGCTTCAGATGTAAAGTTATTGGCTGTCAAAGTGACGCCAAAATGAATGGCAGTCAATGGAATGCTAACGGGGGGTGATGGCTTGTTAGCATCAAAATGGCGCCATAGCGGCTTCACTCTGTGGAGAGAAGCTTGCCCCCTTGGTTGTATCCAGTTTTAAGCCACATTTTTAGATCTAGGTCGTTTTCACTATACATTTTAACCTGATGAAAGATTTTAGTCATCGGATCTAAAGTTATCAGAGAAACAGGCTGAGCTAGCGGCAGCTCGGCTCGAGCCAAACAGCGTCGGAGAAACACTAATTTTGAATGTAAAACTGCTTTATTCAGTGTCCAGTCTAGCTGATCCGTTTGTTTTGGAGAGGAGGAGACTTCTGCGTCTCCCGATAAAAACCTCCTGAACATCTGGATCTTAAGTTATCAGAGATAAAAGCGGCCTGTAATCGGACTACATTTATATAGCACTTTTCTAGTCAGTAAAAACCTCCTGAACAATGAACACTGAAGGAATCCTAACTGTGAGAAACTAACTGCAATGACAGCATTGCTCCGTCTTTTGTTATGGTTTTGATTCAGAGATCCCTAGTGGCAGAAAATTACATATTGTACATTTAAGTAACTATATTTTGTTTGGTTATGGGTTTTGGATTAAATAAGTGTCTTTTAAATGCAGATCTCACATTGTAGAAATACTAATTTGAACTACAGCAAATAAAAGTTAAAACGTAGACACAATTTTCACTTATTTAAATTTAATTAAGCTCTCTGTCTGGATCAAGAGCAGGCTTGCCAGCTTTAAACTTGCCCCACATTCATCAGGACACATATTTTTCCGGTTTCATAAAAACTCCAGTTATCATTTTCAAGGAACAGATTCAATGCAAGATGCAAAAGGAATGTTCTGTCTGCTGAGTAGTTTCAGGACAACATCGAAATGCTAGGAACTTTGCATTTCAGTGCCACTGCCTCTAAAGAATCCAGTCAGGACAGTTTTTCTAGACGGCCTCTTTATGTTCCTGCTCATGGTGTCAGGGGCGTGGTGGGGATTTAGCACATGAAACAGGTCTGTTCTGCTCCTAAACACTGACTTCAACATTGTGACTTCAAGGAAGCACATAATGTACAAATGAAGAGCCTTCGGTAGTGAAAACGGGGCATTTCATTACATCCACAGACAAATCGACTAGCAGCAACACATTACAATGACATGCTGAGCCGATGGGATGTCTTTAAATCAGGCTGTCCATTACTCGCTAGTTCAAAGAAAATAATGAGCTTTCTGTTTCTCTAATGAGTCTCTCTCTCGCTGAACTGAAAATCTATAAACATTCTGCCATGTTTTCCCATGTCATGATGTCACCCAGTCTCTCTACATAGGCTCAACAAACGAGCAGAGAAAGTGCCAGGAGAGATCTCAATTAGTACTCATTAGACACATGAATGGGTGACGATGTGACAGGCAAGCAACAAGTTGCATGCATGCAAGTTGATTCCGAAACATGCTGGTTGAAGTTGTGTGCTCAAAACCCTCAGACTATTAAAAGGCTCATTTTATCTGGAAATACACAGCACACCCACAGGATCACAATCTACTTACTGGAATGTCGGCAGTGTCACTAAATGTCTGGTGTTGATGACGTCCTGAGTGGAAAAATGTTACGCTGTGAAGTTCCAGAGAGAAACCTGACGTAGACAATGACTGAATGTATGACAGCTGTTCCGTCACAGATGTGTGTATGACCTGCGGTCCAACTACAACTAATAATTCACTGAGCACAGTGACAGAAGGACTGCCACTCCCGCGTGGGACCCCACAATCACAAGAGACTCAGCTCCAGCACCACAGTGAGCAACTCAGAGCGCAGCGCCGGTCCAATGATCCCACGGGATTTCAGGATGCCCAATACTATACCACTTCTATCAGAGGACACTCAATACAACAGGGAATCTAATCTAGGAAGGAGTGAATCAAAATGAACAATCATTCAGCAGTCAATCATTTAAAATATCACCACTACTATACTAAAAGGTGGCATACTTTAGAACACCCAGCCTCATTACACACACATTACTCGTGTTAGTGTTGGAGCCATTTGTCAATAAATCGATTACTTGACCAGGAAATCAAACAAACATCATTTTGATAATTGATGAATCCCTCAATTAATAAGCAAAATGCCACAAACAATTAGGCAATTACCTTTAATTAGTTGATCACCAGAAAATTAAATCGACAACAATTTTGATGATGCATTAATTGTAATTCTTAAATCGATTAGATATCGTTTCAAGCTAAAATCTCACTGATTCCTACTTCTCAAATGTAAACATCTTTCTTTTCTCATTTTATAGACCAAACTGTTACTTAGACTATTATTATTATTTGCTGGTTCTAGCGTAGCAAAAGTGACAATTGGCTGCTTTTCTTTGTTTTATATCACTGTTCATCTAATATCTCTGGGTTTTGAACTGTTGGTCGGACAAAACAAGGAACTTGAAGATGATGCGTTGGGCTCTTGGAAATTGTGAGAGGTATTATTATTATTATTATTATTATTTAAATGTATAGACAGAGACATCTAATTTGTGTTTTCTCTACACTATCAACCAGCCACATAGCCTCAGCCATTTCAATGTGTTGCAGCCATAAAACATTATAATTACCAAATTACCAGGCAACGTTCAACATCATTACAATATGAATATTATATTAAGTCCTCCTAGCTCTAGGTGGAAGACCTCAGCCATTTTAATAGTCTTATGATGATGAATGATGAATCCTCTTACATCTGAGAGACCCTCCTACGTTTGGTGTGTGTGTGTGTGTGTGTGTGTATGTGTTTATGTGTGTGTGTGTGTGTGTGTGTGTGTGTATGTGTGTATGTGTGTGTGTATGTGTGTGTGTGTGTGTGTGTCATCCATCATGGTCAGTTGGCCCAATAAACCAGGTGTTCAAAGTGGAGATTTATGTGTTGCTTTGACTTCTTTGCATTATTTCCATGCATGTCACCCATACAACAAAATTAGAGTTTTAAATAAAGCGAGGTTTGAGGACACCAAGAGCAGCTGTTACAGTAAACTGCAGCAAAGGAACACGACAGGTGAATCCCGCATTGATAATCTGGGGTTCAGGGAATCCGGGTTCTGACTCACCTCATACTGTCCATCAGTGTCCAACGACTGGAAGCTGGTCAACCACACGCCGGGCTCTGTGTCCATGTGGACGTCCACGCACTGACTCGGCCTGAGCCAAAGCAGATTCTTCATCCTGCCCACCTTGCTGCGGAGGCCGCGGGACTCCCCTCCATCACCGCCTCCAAACACAGGAATAATGGTCCTCGTCTCGTGCTCTGTGTCACGCTTACGGGCCCACACATAGCTTGTCAGATCTCTCTGTGCCAGGGAGGAGAGTGAAAACATTAGGCATAGTCCCTTTGCTGTAACATTTTCTCGTAATTTCATGTTTTTTTTTGTTTTTTTTTACAACCATAAAGAAGTGTCCCGTTCAGCTGGTTACAATTTTAAACCTACTGTACTTAAATTTTATTAAACAAAGATCAGTTCTAAAAAAACTGGGTTAGTTGTTTAATTTGTGTTGAAGTCAGTTCATTAGGAGCAGCACAGCACAATGACGTAAATTATCTTAATACGAGTTCCCTTCATAATAAAAAGGGCACATAAAACCTCTAAACTGACATATAAAAATGTATTATGTCTGAACTGATTGAAGAATCCTCTCTGCAGCTTTACACCTGAAAAGAATCTGCATTACCGAAACAAAAGCATATTGAGGACATATTGTCTCTCTCTCAGTATTGTTTTTACTGAGATGACAATACTGGAAAAGTGTAGGCCTACATAATATTATTACTTTATTTATATGATCAAATGGCTTCAAAATGGTCATGAGAACAATCACTGAAAATATGAGGTACTACAATGAGGTACAGAATATGACTTTCAATTCAAAGTTCAATAACCATAAAATATTTCTTTAAAAACAAAAAAAAAAGGTTCACAATCCACATTATTCAATAACATACACAATTCACAACTGTAGCTATGAGAACAATGTTTCCTCTACAGCATCCCCGAGCTAAATCTGGATATATCAGCATTCAAAACTTACTTTGAACACAATTAAACCCCCTATAAAAGACAAAAAGTTACTTTACCATAATCTTGCTTGTCGTGAATCTGCGTCTCCTGAGTCCTGATGAAGACTACGTTGACGGCTGTGTTTGTCCGGCAGCCACAATATTCATGTAGAGACAGTCGGTGTCAAACTCGGATGGAAGAGACTCTGGCATGCATCACTGAGGACTGATTGTTCTTTGTGTTTGTGGGCGGATAATGCTCTGCGCGCATGTTTATGTGTGGGTGGGTGGGTGTGTTGGATTGGCCTCCTTCTGTTGGCTGTACACTGTAATATATAATTGCGTCCCATTTTGATTTCATTTCACATCCCATCATTCCAGGTCGCTAGCCACCTCATTAGAATAAAAGCGCAAACTCTCTGGCCTTTTCACCATCACTACAGTATAGAGTGATATACAAACACTGAAGCACACATATGGATGGTTGGATTCTGCTTACAGAAAGTGCACAGAAATGCAGAGTCATCCACATTATTATTTTTTTCTTTCAGTGTGTATAGGCCTATAGTTAGCTAATTTGACTGAAAAACTGGACTGGCTGATGATATTGAAGAGTTTGCTGAAAGCTGTTCAGGGCTGCAGTGTTTCTTACCTGAGGTTGGGTAACACTACACTGTTCACACAGTGTGCGCCTACAAAAACGTGACAAATTCGCCATTTAAAACCTCTACAGACTGCTGATACATGTTGAATTGGAGGCCGATTGGGGTGGCTGGACATGTTGAGGAAACCCACTCACGCTGCTGGCAGCGATTCAAAATCTGCACCAGGACGCGCAGGCCCGCCTCCTCCCACTGATTGGTCGATCAGATAAAACACACACACACACACACACACACACACACACATATATATATATATATATATATATATATACATATATGTATCTATGTCCCACATTTATACTTGTAAGTTCTTTACAAACAAAAGGTGGCATAGTACAATATTAAACAGTTCTTCAGGCATCATACAATGACACATAAAACAAAAGAAGGGAAGAAAAGGTCCTGGGGCTTATTGTACTTATTATACTGGGGGTATATTAGCCAATCAGGGTCCAACATGACGGAGGTTTCTCCAGGCTGTGGGACATTCAATCAAACTTTATTTTTGTATAATGTTTAATATTTGATGTGCTATTTCTGTGGTGAGTAACAACTACAATAGTTAAACCTGTAATGTAGCATAGACACAACAGTCTTTGTTTGGTATTACAGTATTAGGCAGGTCAGGATCACTATGAAAATAAAAATCTATTACTTTCTATGCATACACCGTTTTTCTGATATGTGCTATTTATAGTTTATGTGCTATTTATTGAGAGTGTTTTATTCTTTTTTTAATCTTTTGTGAGAACTATGTGACACGAGTATGTGACTGATCTAATCCAATCCAATCAAATGTCCTTCTTTTACATGAAACTTTATTTTTCTTTGTCAACTTCTGTGAATGAGTTTGCTCCTATTGGAAACAGCTATCATGGTGAAGAAATGGGGAAAAACACAGATAGATCTGCACACCTAATAGCTCCCATTAGAAGGATGTTAATGCTTTATAAGTAAGTCTGGCTCGAAGCATCGCTATTTAAAGCATTAAAGTTCTTCTAACAGAAGCTATTTGGTGTGCGGATCTATCTGTGATTTTCTACTGTATTCCTCTGATCCATCACCCATCCCAGTGGGCACTAGGGTTGTTCACAGACTGAATGTTTAGCTGACAGATCTGCTACATTTGAATCCATCCCATAATAATCTTGTCAATAACAACATCCTCTGATTGTTCTAGGTCTCTAGCTTGTGTTTGTAAAGTTGCATGAGGCTGTGATTATGCTAGAGGTCATTTTATACATTGACACGTTTCGAGTTTTGACCTAGTTATCTGTCTGGTTACACCCTGTACACTGTGTACACTACTCTATCTTTAATTGTTGGTTACTGCGGCAGCTGCAATCATTAGCTAGATAATTAAAAATATTGTACATCATAAGGTACATTCTGACATCACTGGCACAAAGTATTATTGATAGATAGATGGATAAATAGATAGTTGATAGATAGTTAATATATAGATAGAGAGCTAGATAGATAGATATACAAATAGACAGACAGATAGATAGATACACAAATATATAGATAGATAGATATACAAATAGACAGACAGATAGATACACAAATATATAGATAGATAGATAGATATAAATAGATAGATAGATAGAAAGACAGCTAGATAGATAGATAGAAAGATAGATAGAAAGATAGATAGATAGATACACAAATAGATAGATATATAGATAGATAGAAAGATATAAAAATAGATAGATAGAAAGATAGATAGAGTCCCAGGGGAAAAAATTTTTTTCAACCTCTGCACGTGGCAATATACACACATACATCAACAGATAATATAAAGACAGGTAATAGAGACACATAGAATCAAGCACATTGACAATGACACCATATCTATAATTGTTGTATTGTTCTGCCAATAACTCAACTCAACTCAACCAAATGTTCCAACATGTTCCTCCCTCCACTTCAAAGCATTTAAGCAAAGAGGCACAACCATTTCTGAGATTCTGATCATAGCAGAATTAGGTGGCGCTGCATGTCTACAAGCAGGGTACACAGCATGCATTGTGCGTCTAAAATGTCAACGTGATTCACCATCAAATAAAGGCAGGATTTGACACAGGTGTTGGCTTTCAGTGACCTGCACCATGTCTGTAAGTCTGTAAACCCATGACATTCACAATGAGTAGGTTTTGATCAGCAGGACAATGACAGAGAAAACCTCCGGACACAAGTTACCTGCCAACGTACAGACATTTATGGTAAAAGAAAATACAATATACGATCAAAAGTGAAAGCAGTTTTTATTGGCTTCCCATGAGTCGGAGGGTGGAATTCTGAAAAAGTGAAAAAAAAAAGAGGCAGAGAAACAATTGTTGATGCAACATTGACACCTGACAGAGAACATTACTGTTGTCAAAACACATCCACTTACTACAAGTAACCAGCTTAAAAGAAACAAACATACATATTAATATAATCACCTGAGAGCTGTTAAATTCATCTTTCAACTAAAAATATATTTTCATTTGTATTTTCAGCTAAGGCTTAACATCTTTGTAGCAACACATAATAATAATAATTGTAGAGATGAAACATTTAATGGCTAGAATAGCAAAGAAAATCTAGGATGGTTCTTAATTCTTCGTCTTGAGACTGGTATTGTTTCAGAATTTGCCCTTCTTCTTTTTCCAGGGCTTCTTCTTGTTATTGGAGTCGATGATCATCAGAGACTGGCGCTTCAGTGCCTCACGTGAGATGATGTCAGCCTCGTCCTCGTCACTGTCGTCCTCTGAGACCCAAACAGTGACAGTTTAGACTGTGGGATTGTGTGTGTGTGTGTGTGTGTGTGTGTGTGTGTGTGTGTGTGTGTGTGTGTGTGTGTGTGTGTGTGTGTGTGTGTGTGTGTGGCTCCCAACTCACCGTCATTGAAGAGGTCCAGTCTTTGGTCGTCAGGCAGCTTGACGCGGGTGTTGTAAGATGGCAGTTTCCCCTCAATCCTGACATAGAACTGCTCAGAGAAACAAAAAGAAAAACATAAATGATTACCACCAGCCAAACATTTATTTTCTATGTTTGCCAACGTAGCTTATAATATTCAACATTATTCTTCGAAATCCCCTATTTCCATGAAATCTGAGCGTATGTAGGTCTGTTCATGCACGAAATATCGCAAAACTGATAAATAATATTCTTTGTTAATATTTTTCAAGTGTAGCCTATTGATTTTTCAAGCCTTGTAATATAAACAGAATTTCACATTTATTTAAAGGAAATTAAATTAGTGTGAGGCCAGTATAGAAACAAAAACTTTAAAAGAGCCAGTTGAAGTTGTAGGACAGATTTACATCTACAGAATCTATAAAACAAACCACTAACCTTTGTTTTATCGTTTTTTTAATCAGTATACGTGGTCATTTACATAGGCCTAGTGGTGTTCACCTCTTATGGTGTATGAGTACTAGTGAGTGATGTCTGTGTCTATGTTCTTATCATGTAACAGGTATGATAAGCAGCAGGTGGAGCTTGCTCAGAATGGATGTACTGTACTTATTTATGGTATAGGTGCAAGCTGTTTGACCAGGACAACCAAGCAGTTTACCGTGTACCGGTCTTGCAAACAAGGCTGCACTGATTTAAAAATACATTAAAAAGTTCAGCTCAGGGTGATGTCAGTTACAAAGATTATGCCTTCTAAAACTGCATCTGAGAGTAAAAAAAGTCAATGTCATTAGCAAAATGGCCTACAGACTGTTAAGTGCTTCCTATGGTACATTTTGATATCCTTTGTTCTCAAACAGAGAAGGTGCTGCCGAGCGTTAGTAATCAAGAACAAACACTTGAGGTGGCTCTAATGGCTATGCAAGCACAGCAGCATGCATGCGTACATGTTCAGCCACGCTGTGTTCATTTGTCGCCCCATGCGACGTAGGCTTAAACAAGAGCCAACATGCCCTTTGCCAAACTGCATTTATTATTAAAAGTTCAAGCTTATGCACAGCCACTACAGAGGGGACTGTTAGTCAATTCTCAAACCAGAAGTCCATATTAAAAAATTATCTTACACATATAATAAGGTTTCGGGAATCAGTTTCTGTAACCATTTCATCAGTTACAGAGATATTATGTTAGTCACACAACCTTCATAAGGCAAGTTACCAGAGACACCCTTCACTTCCCTGTCATTTCTCTTCTGTCTGTGGATTGCTACAATGGAGCAGGCTTTCACAAGCAAGCAGGCTAAGAAACCGAACTACAGTAAGTGACCTGTTCTGACTGTCTGTCTATCGATGTCCTCCACTTTGTTTCAGTATGGACAGTGCCACACATACACATACACACACACACACACACACACACACACACACACACACACACCCTACACACAACTAACCTCAAACAACAGCAAAGCAATAGTCACATCATGTATCTCGGCCAATAAAAGCCGAGAGTCTTTGTTAATGAGGACCGTATGTACTGTATTTTGTGGTTGATCTAATTAGCTCTTGAATTTCCCACACACCTGTCATTAAAACTGTACACTAACATCCCGCCTACCTAGAGGACTACCTCTGTAAGAATGCAAAACAGGTTTGAATATCCTATCCCGTAAACAGAATCTATATTTAAAACCACTGTGATTCTGGATGAGCGTTGATGGATGGAGTGATGATTCACCTAAGAGCCGGCTCTAATTAACCTCAAAGCATTTAAGCAAATTCGAGCATTTCTGAGATGCTGAACATAGCAGACATAGTTGGGGTTGTCTACAAGCAGGGAAGGTTTCACGTGTTACTGGGACAACGCATGCACGTGCATCTCTAGTGGTAGCATGATTCATGATTCATTTGTCACAGGTGTTGGCTTTCACAGTGACCTGCACCATGTCTGTAAGACAATAGGTTTCTATCAGCACGACAAAGCTGGTTGGTTTTCAAAGCGGATAACACATTAGAATATGTCGGGATAAAATTAATCTTGTCCCAACAAATTGTAGGTGTTTATAGGCTTGCTTCTGCTGAGGCCACTTTCTTTGCTCAACTCACAGAAGAAGTCTTGAAAATACAATGCAATGAAGTGCAATCTCAGCAAATAATTCATTCTTATGGGTGAGTATAGTGAACTGGGAGGATACATCTAAGAAGAAAAAACTAATACTGATCACAGAGAAATTTCACAAAAAACAATTAGTAGTAGGTCCAACAAAGATTGAAAAACGTTCCAGTACACAAATGGATCTGATATTTACTAACAAACCAGAAAGAATAACTAGAAGATATAATTTAATCACTGGCTTATCAGATCACAACTTAACACTATTTGTGAGAAAACTGACAAAAAATAGATTCAGGAACACAACAACTAAGCCAAAAATCCTTCCGTGCATACCTAAAGCTAGGCAAGAATAATTTCAGTTAATTTCAGTGAAACAAACAGTATGAACTGGGACGATGGCTGTAACACTTTTACTCATAGAATGAATTCTGCGAGGGAACGATTTTATGACATAAAACTAGAAGAGACACTGACATGCTGACAAATTTACAAAAAGGAAACTTGATATTGTTCCTTTAGATGCTACAGGCCAGGTTTTTTTCCCCGAGCTGGTAGAGACTGTGAACGAAATGATCAGCTCCTTAAAAATCTGCAAATGTAGAGATGCTTTCCAGTTTGATAGTCACATCATGTATCTTGGCCAATAATGTTGTTGTTGTTTTTGTTATTATTTTTCTATAGATACATAACGCTTAAATACAGGGGGCAAAAAATACAACTGACAACTCTTGCCGTCGGGACCGTTTTAGCTCTTGGAAAAAATGGAAGCCAATGTCGCAAATGAGAGTCTGGATCAAACCCCCCCTAAATAATGGAGAGGGACAATCAGTCGACGATAGACACGACTTGACCAATCAAATTCGACTCACCTCCTCTTCCTCCATCTCCTTCATTATAGCAGCCAAATCCTTTCCGTGAAGCTCCTCGTGCAGTAACTGCAACTTCAGCTCACACTGGGTCATCAGCTCCACCACAAACTCATCTGAGTCTGGAGACACATCAGCCACTGTGTCCTCGCTCTGGAGAGAAATGGAAGAAGGGTGAAAACACATACGCTTGATTGTCACCAAAAAATCTTGATAGGAAAAGAATTCAAACTCAAGACGTATGGGCTGATGGGGGGAAAGAAAATTAACACATTAGGAATATGACAGATGATTAAACCCTGGAGGTTAAACCTACAGTCACGATGGTTGAAGTTGTATTTACCAGTGTGATGTGTTGAAGTTTGTCTGCAAGATGCTCCACTCCGGCTCGTACAGTACCGAGGGCTTTAACGAGCCACTCCAGGCGCTCTTTAGCTGCATCACACTTCTGCTGTTGAGCCTGCAGTTGCTGCTCACACTCCTCCAGCATCTGTTGGTCACTAACAAAACACAGAGAGAAAGTGTAAAGGCTTGAGAATAAACCGTACACAGCTGCATACACAACGCCTTTGATCCTCGACTACTGTCTGAGTGTCTCACCTGGAGAGTTTAGCCTCTCCAGAATATTTCATATCCTGGAACTGTTGGTTCAGAAGCTCCTTTTGCTCCTTCAGCTGCTGCAGCACCTTCTCATTCTCTTCCCTCAGCTTCTCCAGATGTTGGTGGGTCTCCTTCTGTGAGATAAAGCGCTCCACTATCTCCTACACACGTGAAGAAAAAAAACGCACATGTAAACACAATGTACAGCGTGTGTGTGAGAATACACAGCTGGTACAGCCAATCCTTCTCTTTCCACATCCATACCTGTATATCTGTGACTCCGGTGGCCTCCTTGATGCGTCGGAAGGCCTCCTCAAAGGAGGAGATGGCCTTCTCCTCTTCCCCTGCCATCCTGGGGGTGCTGCGCTGGGCCTCACTGCTCAGCTCGTCTGGCTGCATAGTTGTTCTCTGAGCCTAAAGGTGGCGGAGGTTGTTAGAACTCAAAACATTCATTAATCATTTCACTCTACATAAAATCAGATAGCAACGAGTGTGAGTACTTTTGGACTGGAGTTTTGTGGGCTCTTCTGTGGTCATGTTTCTTGATGTCATGTTAAATTGTTTGCACGTGGTCAATGAGAAAGCAGGTGATCAAAATAAAACTACAGTAATGTCCCTGAAGTGTACATGTACACCATCATGTGTATCTCACCCTTCTATCCACTTTTTCAGCCTGGGCCTTGCGCTCGTCAACCTTTTTCCTGTAGCTTGCTATAATACGCTCTCTCTCCTTGCGCTCCTTGTAGAGAAGTTCCTCCTGCTGCTGTAATTCAACCTGGCAGGAAGACGAAAGGGAAAAACAGTGTAACTTTGTTTTGGGGGGGAAAAAAATGCTGTTTGCACAATGTACAGTATAGTGATAAGGTAGGCTAATGTATCTGTATTTACAAGTTGTATAACGGTATATGCAGCAACATTAAAAACACAGGTGAACAAACACTGAAAAAGCCAATGCAGCTGCTTTACTTGTGACTCATATAACTTCTATTAATAGTGATAGTAATGATGAGTGAATCATCCTTGTGACGCCTTTATTAGAAACATGCATGTTGCGAACTCATAGCAGAGGAGGTTGCAGGTCACCTTAGCAGCTTCTTTAGAGAGCTGGGCATTGTTGTTCATGACCTGCATGTTGTGAAGCTCCTCTCTGTGCTTCAGGATTTCTGCCTCCAGACTGTCCAACTGGCCATGGAAAGTCAGACTCTCCTCCTGAAGTGGTGACAGTGGAAAAGTGAGGGGTAGAAAGAGAAAGGACAAGAAATATGGATGTAAAGAGCAGCGAGTGTTTTAGAACATCCAAAGTATAAGATCACAAGAGGACTGTTGCAACACTGTGACCTGGACCACCTCATGAAATATTACTGGCTGATCATTACAGTAGGTTGTGATCTAGAAATGAAAGCCTGAAATCTTGATCTATTAATGCACTTCAGTTGCACTGGATAAAACCATTAACCAAATATAAAAATGTAACTGTAAGTCGATTTAAGTGCATTGTCGAGCACTGGGAATATCGGTTTACATATCACAAACACAGAATCGGATATAAAAAGAAAAACAAAGAATCTTAACACAGGTATCACTGCATCCATTTTTTCTTTACATGATACCTGGATGAAAATTATTAGCAGGCTGTACAAAACACTGACGATGTACAAGTACTTTTACTCTCACAGGGGTGTCTGCTGATGCACATAGACCGTATGATAATGCACAGTTACCATATTTGTACATACATGAGTTGCAAAATAACATCTACAATGGGTAGCTCAGCAGAGCGACTCAAATCATTATGGGAGGTGGTGCCGACAATACCCCTGCAACATGTCAAGCAAGTGACGCAGAGCACAAAACATTATTCAGAGGCTAACAATGTGTATGTTGGACAAACCTCCAGGTGACTTTTGAGTTTCTGATAGTTAGTCATGATGTTCTCAGCCTCCTTGCACTTAAACTGGGTCTTCTCCAGACTGTTCTCCAGCACCCGCAGCTTCTGAAGACACACAAACGCACACGTTGTTTAACGAGTGTACTATTCTGTCATGTACTTCATGAGAGTGGACATTAGAACAAAAAAAGAAAAATTGAATTTTCATGTTTTGCACATTTCTCCATGAGCTTGAGAAGTAACCACCATGGCATCTTCGTCTTTTTTCCGAGCGCGAGCATCGGCAGACGGTGCTCCGCTGCTGCCCTCTGGTTTCATTCTCTGATAGCCCATCTTCAGCTCTTCGAGGCGGCGCTGGTGGGTCTGGGTGGTGTGTTTAAGGGCATTGAGACGCTTCATCTTGGACAGCACCCTCTGGTCGAGCGTTGATAGGGCTGCCTGAGAAAAGAGTAATGTCAGGGAGAGTGTGTGAGTGCACAAGAGAGACAGTGAGGAGAAACAGAGAGTTGTATACTTGCAAGCAGTGTCAAACTTGTATTTATGTCACTTTAGTGCAGTGTTGTAACAAAGTACAAATACTTCGCTACTGTACTTAAGTAGAATTTTCACGTATCTGTACTTTCCTTTGTTATTTTTATTTCCGGAAACTTTTACTTTTACTCCACTACATTTCCTAAATAAAATGTATACTTTTACTCCACTACATTTTCCCTAATCATCTTAATTACTTGTTACTACTACAAAAACAAAAAACAGAACAAATTTGTTACAAAGCAGGTTTGGCGAATCATTGCTGGTAGATTGCCAAGATATTGCACGCTCCATTCCAGTTGGTGACGTGATGCCTGTTTGTTGCCAAGCAGCAAAAAAAGAAGAAGAGGAGGAAGCACAATAATTGACAGCGTCATGGAAGCACCTGCTGCAGGCTCTGCTGCCATGGTAACAGACGATGACTACCCCGACGACAGTGGTGATGAAGATAACGTTACACACCTTTGGCCATAAAGTTCATAGGGCTGTGCAATTATCGAAATTTAATCGTGATTATGATTTCGGCTCCCAGTGATCACAAAAACAGAATAATCAAGAAAAACAATTATTTAGCTCATTACGTTTTGCAAGTAAACTCTTATTTTCTCTCATGTTCTGAATGAAAAAAGTAAAGTTTAAATAGGAAAAGTATTATAGTATATAAGGCAAATTGTTTTTTTTTTACTGTTGATTTATTTAACTCCATATCACAAAAACAGAGTAAAAACATAATAATACCAAAAATACAAAAATACAAAGCCTTCCACAATGTTCCGTGTCTAACATACAGACATGTTTGCCAATGGTTCCACAGTCTGGACGAAAATCTGACAGAACTGCGTACAGGGTTAGCCAAAACAGCGATTAAGTAATTTTCTGACTCAGATACCCTAGATATGTATAGATATAAATCTATACATCAGGTTACGTAAAACAGCAGAGCAGGTAGGTACCCCGACACTGACAAACATATGGCTTGCACTGGAGCTTCTTGGAGCTCTCAGCAGCAGCCTCATGCTGTCATTACAAGCCACAATGAGTTTCCTAATGCTGCCTTGCTTATAACAACACCACAGGTAGGCAGTATACAAAGGTGTACAATACGCTCTAAAGAGTGAGATCTTCACAGGTACAGAGCACATGCTAAACTTACGACACAGCATGTTTGCTTGAGCATACAGCTGCCGACGCTGCCTATATATATATATCCTTGTCATCAGACAGGTCATTTGCAATAATATGGCCCAAATATGTAATCTCACTGCACACCCCAAGTGCAGTGCCAGGCAGATAGAAGTCAGGGAAGGTTGACCATAATCGAGCAGCCCTAAAAGTTCATAATTAAAGTTTTTTACTTTTACTTCTAATACTTAAGTACATTTGATTTCAGAAAATTACTTTTGATACTTAAGTACAGTAAATATCAGATACTTTAAGACTTTTACTCAAGTATTATTCTAAAAGGAGACTTTAACTTCTACCAAAGTCATTTTCTGGTAAGATACTTGTACTTTTACTCAAGTATTGCTTTCAAGTATTTTATACAAGACTTTAGTACTTTAGTGAGACACAAAACTCAGAACTTTCTCAGTTTCATAGCTATCAACAACAGCTGAGGGGTTAACAGTGGGAACACCTATGGTGAAAATAGTCCAACAATATAATTAGTCCACTAATATGAACCTTATATAAATGATCTTATATTAATAGGCTAATTAGAATGAACAGCAATGCTGCTATGAACCGTGAATGAATCGTACAGTATTTATGGTCCTTCCTCTCACCTTCCCTGACATGTTGCGGTAGGCATCCTTCTCCAACCCTCTGTTATGAAAGGCCACTTTGATGAGATGTTCATCACCCTGGGAGGCAAGACACCAAAAGGGAACAAGATTGAAGAAAGTCAGTTTGTTATGGTGTTGTGACTTGTGTGACTACGATATGTGAGGACAGAGAAGAAGTAATTAAGCTGGGAACGTTCCCTTTGTTTATGGGACTTACAGAATTAACTTCTGCCAGTTTTCTGCACAGCCTCTTGTTCTCCTGCCTCAGCTGGCGGATGGTATCTCTGTTCTTCTTTATGGTGGACTGAGAACTCTCATAGTATGCAGTTCTGTCGCCCTCTGGTGGACACATTTCATAGTTACACTAACAACACATTAAGGTATACCGAATAACACAGCTAGCTGCTGTTTTTAATAGTTTTAGTTAACGGGTTTACAGTGGCTAGGCATGGTAACCTAAATATGGCAGCTACCAAAGCACATATCTATCACACGTCCTTTAGCATGAACTGAAAGCGACGCTCAGACTAGCTACTTGGTAAACAAACTTACCCAGAAGTTGGATTTTACGCTGCATCTCCGCTATTTGGTCATGCAGCGGAGGTTTCATTGCGTCGGCACTAAACGGCATTTTCCTGCTTTGTTATTGTTTTACACAATTAACGTTGACGAAGAAAATTTGCACACAATCGGTGTTAGCTTGACCTGAACGAAGACCGCCTCTGGTAGGCTCCAGTGTTGCCTAGCAACCTGTACACGTACACTAAAAGTGAGGCTCTGATAAGTTTCACATTAATCCTCTCGAGCCACTGCAATGATGACAAGTACAGATTTGACATTAGTCGCATTCACAGTGACTGGAAACAGTGATAAGCTTAATGAAAAAACGGTATTTAAAATGATAAATAATAATAAATGAATGATAAATACTATTAGTCACTTAGGGACATGTCTACGGAAGCCGAGAACGGCCATGGATGTTTTTATGTTTATGCACACTATGTAACTTTTAGCCCTACAGGTTGTCTCATTGGAACTACAACTCGCGCTACCCGACGCGAGTTGTAGTTTACAGCTGCGGCTAAAAGTTACATAATGTTGCTTTATTCAACCACTTAACACAGTTTATTTATTTTAGATATGTCATTAAATAGCCTATTAAAAACTACAAAGTGTGCTGCTCCTGTAAAACAGTAAAAGATAAAGGCTTACATAAGGACAGATATAGGACACATACATACAATTTGTGTACTTTGTATGGCTACTTTACACGTTTCATCCCTGAAACTATATTTCTTATATGACTGTACAGGATATCATTCAAAGTATGTAAATTGTACATGATTCTTTTAATGATTAGATACAAAATATGTAATGCTCTTATATTTCAAATTGCCTATTCTTAAAAGAATAACTTGCTTTTGTATTTAAACTATTTGTCAGCATCAGACTTAGATGGACAACACTGATAAAAACATAGAATAATCTATATGTTTTTGTATCCAAATAAAACTAAGAAGCAGTGGTCTTTCTGTTTTTGTTTTGTTCTTTAAACACTGATATGGGAACACACTTTTATTAGTTTACAACAAAATGAAAGGTTGTCTTTTACACTCAAAATGTGAACATTAATCATGGATATATTTTATGTTCAAAGTATGAACAAAAAATAACACAAGCTGTTAAAAAAAATGTAAGACTGCAAATTCAAGTTAAAGCACTTGGTTCATTTGTAATCTCTCAAAGTTTGGAGTGTCTAAGCTTCTAATTGCCTGCAGTTTAGCAACTTTGGTTTGGTGAGCTAATTTCCAACAGTGCAATATGCTTAGTTAAACTGAAAAAGCACAGCTTTATTTATATATCAACATCTGCCATAAAATGGAGATCTAATTTCAAAGAAACTGGACCCTTCAAAGAGTCCACAAAAAACTGCATGACAAAATACACACAGTGACAAAAAAGACCAACATTTACAATGAAAAAGAAAAAAACATTACTATTTAAAGCAAACCGTTGCTTAAATCAACTAGTTATCATTTGTAAGTCAAGCTTCCGTATTCCTTCCAATGTCAAATTACACTTGGTCAAATACAGGGAGTCAATGAGCTTAAGGCTTTGTAACAAAATACCAAAGGATCAATAATATCATACAGACAACATAAATGAATCTCATCTGGCAGGAAGACACAAACATACTGATACATACATAATGTAGCACAGGAAATGGCACTGTAATGTCTCCTTTTATTCTCGTTTCCACTTTTAACACACACACACACACACACACACACACACACACACACACACACACACACACACACACACACACACACACACACACACACACACACACACACACACACACACACACACACACACACACACACACACACACACACACACACACACACGTGACTTAATTTAAAGATTTGGCCTGTTCATTGGTCTTGTTTAGGAGGCTGAGCAGGTTCTGCGACATGAAATACGGCCTCTCTGCTGATCCATCGTTGCGCTCCAGATCCTCCACTGTGACATGGACAGAAGCAGGTGAGGAACAACATTTTTCCAACAGTCATTTAACCGTTCATGCATTCATGCATTGTGTATGCATAGTCTGTTTTGCCTTTCATCTGATTAGGAATTAAAGGAGTACAACAACAATTTAATATTGCACTTCAATAATGTAGGGAGACCCGAAAGAGACACCGGGCTGTAAAGCAGAGTTTGGCTGCCATCTCTCGTTGAACATGTCAAGTCCCTTGGGTGTGGTCAGAAGTGTGCTCTGTTGTCCCGGTAACCACAACCAACAGTGATACCCCCCCCCCCCCCCCCCCCCGCCCCCAAGGGTCCTGGAGTACACCTGTACTTCACTTTAACAAGGTGAGAGGATGAACCACTAGGGGTAAGCAAAACACTAGAATTTCAAGTGGTGTTAAGTTGCTCTTTACCTAAAGAAAATAAAATAATGCTCTAATGCAGTGGTTCCCAACCTAGGGGTCACGGCCCTTCAAGCTCCCAAGACTAATTTGAGGGGTCAAGGAGATGATTAAAGGAATAAGAAAAAAAACATGCTTATTTCTGTTACAAAGAATTGTTTCTTTCTGACTTTTTTCAGATTTTTTCTTTTTTTGTCTTGTAATATTCTGGCCATATCTCTTCAGGTATCAAAAGATCCTTCCTTCCGAGAAGCAAAAAGCATTCTTTGTTTGAAATGACTTTGTTTGAACACAAGTAGACATAGTTTTATTTTAAGGGGTCACAAGCCAAAAACCTTGGGAACCACTGTTCTAAATCAATACAGCAGAAGAAGAGATCTCCTGATTTAAGTCCCTAACATAGCTTAAGTAAAATAAAACAACAGAATACTACACTTCCCATAAGACATCTCAATATGTTCGTTAGCAAATGCCCACACCTTTCAAATTCCTGTCCTTTCATTTCCATAGATTTAAGAAACGCCTACTCCAAAGCTACATAACCCATTATCTGTTTTACAGGTTGAGTGGTACTCCCTTGACAAGTCAAGTGGCTTTAACATGTCAAATTGTTGGAGTGCCCCTTTAAGACAAAATCAAAGTCCTGGCTGACTTTGTTGGACATGAAAACTCACCTGCTTCCAATACGCCAAACCATCTTCAAACTCACATGTTTACCCACACAACAGAACTACTACGATTAAATACAATCACCTTTAATCAAGATTTACATCCAATAAATATGGAATGTCATCAGCAATTTCATTGGGAAATCAACTTACATCTTTCACGGTGACAAACCAGAAAAAAAGGGTACAAAAGCATCCAGAGAATTAAGATGTTAGTTGCGAGCATTCAGAAGGCCATGTTAACACCATGCAGCACTTTGACAGAGAGAGGATAGGGACAGAGCAAGGCAGGTGGATCAGTAAACAGCAGGGGTGGGGGTGGGTGTGGAGGGTCCGTAGAGAGGTCACGATGGCTGCGTCATGTAGACACAATCACAGCACTTACGCCAGTCCGAAATACCAAGGCAAGTAGGTGGCATTACAATACACGGGACACCATCTTGGATCTCTACAAGACTGAAGCCAAACAAATCCATAATAGACATTCACTACTGTATATATACAAGTTCCATAGGAAGAAAAAAATAAAAAGACCAAATATTCATACAGTATATCAAATGTGTCTGTAACATTTTGGCGTCAGCTGGTATTATTGTAAACAGTGAAAGACATTCACCATTGATTGAGATGTGTGTGTTGTGACTGTAAACGCGGTACTTAGTGGTTCTGTAGTGCATTCATTAACAGGGTTCAGACGACAAATATTAGTGACAGTAATCAGGCACAGGTTCAGCACTCACAATGTTCTACAGATCTTCACAATATAAAAACCAACACTGTTCTACGACCAACACAAGAGAGCATTTTTTTGTCAAGCTACAGAGATGCACTGGGCTTTTGACCTGCTTTGAACTTCACATGTGGACCACAACCCTCTCCAGCTGGACGTTACATCACTCACATAGCAAGGCCATCTGAAATTTTAACTTGCCGTACATTTAACAGGCGCATGTCACACAGTTGTAGATACAGTTCTATCATTCTTTATGAGGTTTACCAAGCCTCATTTTTTCATTCTTGCATTACTGTTAACATCTACTTCTGTGGTGCAGAGGGATGATTTTCCTCCAAAGATTCCTCTTCATCCTTTTTCTTCTCATCAGTCTTCTCTTTCTCAGCCTCCTCTGTCTTTTCCTCCGGTTTCAACACCTGCTGTTCCGCCTCTTCTTTCACCTCTGCTTCTTCTTTCTTTTCAGCCTCCTCATCCGGACTGACCTTTTGTTCTGCGTTTTTCTCTTCTTTTGGCTCTTCAGCATCTGTCGCCGTGGCCTGCAGAGGCTGCTCCTCCTCCTTTTCCTGCTTGAGCACCGTCTGCTGTTTCAGTTGGATCTCTCCATCTTGGTGCTGCTGAAGAGGGGTCTCCTCCTCCAGTGTCACCTCGTCCACTTGCTTCGCAGCATCCGCAGAATCGCCCTGCTCGACACCATCGCGGTCTTCCTCCAGGCTCTTGGTTTTGGAGAGGATCTCGTGCAACTCGGGGGACATAAAGTAAGGCCTTTCAGGCGAGCCGTCATTTCTCTCCAAGTCCTCACCTTTTGCGTGTGTGGGGATGCGCATTTTGAGTTTTTGTTTGGGTTAATGGGAATTAGGGGGAAATGGAAACATGAAATAAAGGGAATGAGTGAAAATAAAGTAAAGCAAAATTAATGGGAGAAATGAGACAAAGAGAAGAGGAGTCAGAAACATGGCAGGAAGAAGAAACCAGCATTTCAGCTTCAGACAGTTGTATGAGTGCTTGAAAACAGCAAGAAGAGAGGAGATCTGGCTGAATGCAAAGTTACTCACAGAAGCAGAGGAACAGTGTGTCCACACACATGGCGTACACGCTGAAGAAGCCATGGGCGATGAGGTAGGATCCCACTACCACCGTCTAGGTGAAGAAAATCACATACATCAAGAACTCTGCTGTGGCATCAAAAATCCACAAGATAGCGTAAAGCATCAAATCATACAAATACATATGTCTCTCACCAGTATTGGCACCCAGTAGTAGTTCAGAGATGGAGCAGCATCCTCTATCGCTCTGATTCTTCCAGAGAAGAAGAAGAAAGAGAAGATGCCTGTACAGAAAAAAAGTGAATTAGACAGATCTCTCTCCAGTGTAGAAAAAAACAAAGACATGTTTGGTCTAAAAAATAAAAGCTCTCCTACCAACGATTCCAACAATGAGGAGCTTCCCAAGAAACAGCAGGAAGTCAGTCACTTTATCTAAAACAGCCACCCTGTGTTGAATGGGCACAGCGGACAATATGAGAGTATATCACATTAAACCGGACTAAGAATAGCTTAAACATTGAATAAATGTTGGAGACTAATGCTCATAGACTTAAAACTTGTGGATCTTAATGTAATGAAATCCCACCTTATAATGTTCCTCATGAGAAGGAAAAAGGCATCTCGAGCTGAGGGGCAGAAACTTTTTCCATAGATGGCAATCTGGAGGAAAAAACAACAATTTACCATTTTTGAAACCTGAGCAGACTTAACATCTCTCATGCAGCTGTATCTGTACTCACCATGATGTAGGCATTCCTGTTAAGGAACTTGATGCATTTCTCCAGACACCAGAAGCAGCACTTCATGCAGCTTAGCATGAATTTAGCAAACTTGTTCTGAGCACCTGAAAGCAAGAATGTTCCAATTCATTTATGATTGCACTATTAGATAACTTGCTTTATTCTGACCTTTGGCATTATACATGCATCTATCCAAAACCAGGATTCAAGACTAACCAGTTTAACTACAATATCCTGAATGCACATAACACACAGTCACTAATAAATATATGATAATGATGAAGATACACTGTCAAGTAATTTATTAGTCATAGTATAAGTCATTCATCTTCTGAATTAAATCTTCCGACCTTTCAACTTTTGATCCAGGTACTCCAGAAGGACCCTGATGACCTGGACAATAGACAGGATCAGAGAGCCAAAAGCCAGGGAGCCTGTGTGGTATCTGGACAGGAGGAAACAGGAGCCAACGTTGTACATCTCTTCTTGTTTACAGTAAACACACCATTGAATACCCAATGGTAAAAAGGTAGCACACACACACAGATCTTCAGGACAAAGTAGACATATCTGTATTTCACCAATTTATTCTGGCCGTATCAAACAAACATGCTAATGTTTCGGCCTAGTGGCCTTCATCAGAGCATAAAGGAAAATAGAAGTCATGTCATTTTTATACAGTAGTTGGCAGGTGATAGTAAGTAAATAAATTGGTGATGTTTTTTTTTATTAAGCATTGCGTTAGTTCATGCAGGACTCAGAAGTCATACACCCACTAATTGAATTATCATTTCTATCAGTCACAAACCAATCACATCCATTCTCACATCAAGGTGGCCCATTTAAATATGCCTCCCTCCTCCTCACTGATCCCTGCTACACCAACGCTTTAGGCCCACTCTTGTATACAGGGGGGTTTCTCCATTGCGCTGCTTGTTTCAGCTTAGCATGCTGCTTTGCTGCTCCAGGGAGCATTGTTAAGAGCGGAGCCATCAGCGCCAAGCATAACTATATTTCCATTTGTTGCTATCTATGACGAGAGTGTTCCTGACTGAATGTTATTTATTTAAAAAAAAATGAGGAGTTGATCCACAAACACACAGTGAGATACTGCACACCCAAATTTAAATTTGGCTTACCGGAGGGCTCGTCCCAGTGAGGAGAAGATGGGGAAGGAGGGAATATCATCTGGCTTTTTGAAGGCCCAGTAATACGAGGCGAAGGCTCCCGAGAGAGTGACCTGGCCCAGGGCCGTCACAAAGTTGGCGCACCAGAAGAAGAGGAAGACGTTGTAGAACTGGAACAGGATGAGGTATTTGTGGTAATAGGTCTCCCCACCATAGAAGGCAAACAGGCACTCCGCATCAGGACACTGAGCTGAAACGTTGGAGGTGTTGAATGTCTGGAGAAAAAGAAAAGAGGCAGACCACAGGATTACTGAAGTGAGTTTTCACACAGTAACTTGTGATGCTGTCCAGGCAAAGAGTTTCTTCCTAAAAGGTGTCAAATATTAGCAGAATATTTATTTGGCTTTTTGGCTGAACCCCACTCACAGCTTCAGTCAGGTAATTTCATGAGGAGTGACATTAAAAGCGTACCTGGGGGTCGCAGGTCTCTCGTGAGTACTCACACTCAGAGGTGTTGAACACTTTGTACACCTGCTCATTAGAGGTGGACAAGAAACTGATCAGTGGTCAAGGAGATTATGCCAACAAAGGGTGGATATTTCTGAAAAGGTCACAATCATGACACATCTGCATCTATTTATAAGTCCGTGGACATATGTAACATACAAAAAAAAACAAAGGCTACAGCCTTGAGAAGTAGTACATGTGATGGATTGAATGTTTAACTGATGGATTCTTTTAGATGATCATTCAAATTGACAGGTTGTCCAGTTCATTCATTTTGGTAATTTATTATCTATTTGTTTCTTATTTTGGTTAGGCCTTAGCATATTTAATGCCTTTGTATAGAAAAAGAAAATTCTAGATGTTTTCTTCTTTCTTTCTCTTTCTTTATTACATATATTATATTACATGTCATTTAGCTGACGCTTTTATCCAAAGCGACTTACAATTGCTACATATATCAGAGGTCACACGCCTCTGGAGCAACTAGGGGTTAAGTGTCTTGCTCAGGGACACATTGGTTGATGGACCACGGTGGGAATTGAACCCAGGTCTCCAACACCAAAGGCATGTGTTCTAACCACTGCGCCATCACCACCCGTGACAGACCTGGCTGACCTTTCTTTTTCAATGCAAAAATATAGAATAGAATATAGAAAAGGTGCAGCGTAGAATTGGAAAAAGTAAAAAAAAAAAATACAAACTTTAAAGGAGTGAAGGCGACACATTTATGTTTTGATCATCATTGGAACAAATGAAAAGGATACACAGCAGTGATGGCCCAGTATGCGATCACCACCGCCAGGAGGGCAAAGGTCAGCAGTGGGTAGAACAGCGATGACATCACGTGCCCAACAGCTCTGAAAAAGAAAACAATGGAAACGTTATGTGAACAAGTTTAGATGTAACATTCTCCAAAAGGAGGAAAGATTCCCAACCAAAGAGACGCAGGATAGCACTCTCTTACAGCCCTGTTCAAGTGTTAGATCTCTTTTAACTGTTACAAAAACAAATGCCATTTAATTAGTGTAGCATATTAATTGATTTTTTTTCACCGTTTGGAGGCAGCAAGCAGTAAATATGACATTGACATATTTCTCATTTATGATGTTATTATGATGAAGGTTGTTAGCAAAAGGTTGCCTGTTTACACATTCAGCAAACATGGAGTCAATTATTAACACTCATTTTAGTTCTGTTTGGTCTCTGCAAAGTACGAAGGGCAAATTTTGCCTCTTTACTTTAGCTGCTACATGCTCCACAACACATTTGGGTACTTAACAGATAGACTATAGTGGGTTTATCAAAGGTTTGGGCTGAAAACAGAAAGCTGTCTGCTGCATTTGCAAGGAGGTTGATGAGAGCTGATAGAGTGAACAGGCCCTAAAACCAAAATGATGAGCTGAAAGAAGCTAAAATCGCTCTGCAGAGCTGAAAGGAACTGCAGAGTTGGTTTGTCACTAGGGGCAACCCCTTTCATTATAAAATGATTGACTAGTGCAGCTCTAAAATACGTGAGCACTGCAGGCCTGGTCTCCTGTCTACCTCAGCAGAGAAAACAGAATGGGAAGATGCTGCACAAAGCCAGACACACCCTACTCAGACTGACCTGCTGGCCTCTTTGATGAGGGCGATGGCAATCATGATTCTCTTCCTGAGGAAGATGAGGAGCAGGATGATGATGACCTCCACAATAGCCAAGATGATCACTGCAAAACAGTGAAGGCATTAGATTCACAGGATTCATTAACACTTCATACAGAGATGCAGGGTGCGAACTACGGGGGAGCTCGGCTCGACTTAATAAGACATGGCTCCCCTGAAAACGTGATTTGTGAAATTTTGGGGGGTGGGGGGGTGTCTCTACAAATTTTAACAGTGTGTCATTTGACGTGCAATTTCAGTTTTGTGTAACGTGATCATCGTGGATTATTATGTGTAAAATTGCAAAAATATCATTCATTCATTCATGCATGAGGGCGATTTAAACCTAATTCACTTCAATAAAGATAACTATGCATGCTATTCTTGTCGCTGCGGTGCAAATTCAACTCATGTTTAGTACATGTTAACTCAAAGATTCGTAGAAAAAATATAAACGTTGGAGGCCATTAATCGGCGTGCAAAGTCCTTGAAATCTATTCTGCAGTTAGCATCATATAGCCAAGGCAAAAACAGAACAAGGCAAGTTTAATTGATTTTGGTTTTACTAAGAAAGTGTGTAGCGATGACGTTAATAGCACGACCGATTCACCTGCTGCAAGCCCTGTTAGCACACCTCCCGCCGGGGGGACAACGCAAGAAGAAGCTGAAGAAATAATGTCCTCTCTGGCTGAAGATGGTGGTAACAGCTCGTCAGAGGCCGGTCACGATCCTAACCCCTCTTGCTCCTCTCTCCCGTTAAATTAACAGCCAGCAGTGGAAAGACTGGGAGAGCCCATATACATGGCTGTTTGTTAACCCTTGTGTTGTCTTTAACCCTTGAGAGAGATTATCTATTGACTGATGGAATAGCTGGCAGTGGGCTATAAAGCCTTTGCATCTTGAGCAAAGTCACACTTGGCCATTGGCTGCATCCTTTGTGTTATAGTTGTTTATTTCCAGGCTATAGGCAACTCCCAATACACTTTTGTTTGCAGAGTAAAGTTGAAGCTCAAACGGAACATGTTTCACCTGCAGGGAGATCACAAACTAAAACCTAAGTGTTGCTCCTCCAAAAGGCCTCAGGCAATACTGTAACTACAGTCTGCACACACTGTGGACACAGCACTTTGTTCAAATGCTAACACGCTGCTGGCAAAATGGTTAAGGATGGAAGCTTGGGTGCGTCGCTGAGGCCTAATGGTATTCTTCGGTAGCCTGAGTAACTTTAACTGTTGTTCATGTGAAATCTCAAAGACTATGTTTATAGACTATTTGTGGGTGGCTGTTTGCTGTTTGACCTGTCAATTCCTGTCGATAAAGGGTAAATCCTGTATAGCGCATACACGTGCAGCTGTTATGTATCTTTGTAAGTCACTGTAAGTCGCAAGCGCACGAAAAGTGAGCTCCCCCAAAGGCCACAGTATAGTTCACAGCAGAGACAGTATTTAAAAATGAAAGTGTGTTTGTTAGTGCGTACTGAAAGCCAGCCAGGTCTGTCTGATCTGCAGGTAGACAGAGAAGTCCGTCTGCAGGCCCAGGTCACGGATGGTGACGTCAGAGCCCGGCTCTCCCTTCAGACTCGCAAACTCCATGTAACAGTGGAAAATCCCTAAAGAAATCGTTCAAATATTTAGAAGCTTTTCATTTTGATAAAAGCATGTAATTTATCATCTCCAGAGGCTAAAGACTTACCATATCCGATGACTAGAATAACAAGAACAATCATGACCCAGACCATGATGCCAGCCAGGAATCGCAGCAAGACGATGAAAAGCAAGCTGACGAGCATGGCGATCACCAGACCACTGTGGAGGGACACACATCGAATGACGTTGACAGCTGCGATCATGCATATTTTCTGGTTTCAAAATGATCAATCAGCTAAAGTCGGTCTTGAACACTCAGGTGCTTTCATATACCAGGTGAAAAAAATGAAGAGCCATGATGTGTGTGTTAGCTCAGCTGACTGGATCTGTTTAGTGGCTGGAAAAAAACAGTAAATGAGTAAACGTAAAAGATTGGTGTTTTTTTACTAGCATTTTGTCTTGGATTTTACTCCTGATGTTCTACACAACACTGTTGTGTTACTGTAAACACTGGAACGTTGACAGACTTACAGCAATATCCAGTGCCAAGACTGAGTGTAGTCCTCAAAGATTCTCATGGCCACCTGGCGAGCTTCAACAACCACATTTGATTTCCTGTAAAAAAAAAAAAAAAAGAGGAAATGAATTAAAAACAAAGCACAAACAAGTTAGCCACTATGCCTTTTACTACATTTTAGGGCTTGCTCTACAAAACTAGTTACCTGGTAAAAGAAATGAGACAACTGCAAAGTTTTGACTTTTAATTTGAAATGTTCATTTCTTTACTGTCAATCTGAAGTGATTCTCCTCAAAGAAACAAGTTATGATTATGTTATAAATGTATTAGTCTAGTTCAGATTGCAAATTAAGATGACAGCTATGACAATCAATTTGACTTGGCGGTGTGGTTGCACTCTCTCCATACTCATCATCTTGATAAATAACATGCAAGGAACAAGCAACCACCCCCAGTGGGAATAACGATAATAAAAAACACTGACATAAATACCCACCAGGGTGCATACAGATAGCAGCGAACACTGTAGCAAACACACATCAGCGTATGGAGTAAATAAGCGCATAAAAACCATTAAGTAGCCCATCAAATCACTGCAGTTAGATGTGACGTGGATGCGATGTGCTAGCTGTCAGCTGACACAGCATAGCAACATGTGTGTCGAGAGTGTCAAGCCTGAACTGGTTCATGTACCCACCTAACAGCATTTTCTCTTGGGCTTAAAAGTAGGAATTATTTTCTTTTTTATTGATTAATCTATAAATACTTGTTCTGATTATTCAATGAATCTTCTGAAAAGGTCAAAATGGGTGTTGCCATACAGTGACAAGTACTCACTTGGATGCCTCCAGCACATCTGTGGCATTGATACTGGAGCCCTCTCCATCATTGAAAATGGTCTCATTGCCCACCACCACCACCCCACCTTTCAGCGTTCCCAAGGCAGGAAGGCAGCGACGTGTGACTATGGAGGAAGGAGATGATCTATTTATGTCTATGGTCCTATTTGTTTCAGTTTCACAGAGAAACAACAGATCTACAGACACAGGTGTGATTGTGGGCGAAGGTGAAGTAAGTTTAGAACCAACTTACAGGCTTTACTGGGCATCAGAATGGCAGGACACAGGCCATCCTTCAGGATCTCAGGAGGACTCTGAATCATGTAAAAACACCGTTCAATATACTACATTTTTGTGCTGTAATACATTTCACAGTATCACTTTACAGTTTTTTACAGTTGCTATGACAATTCTTTCAATACTTTTAACAACTTTCCTAAACTCTTAACACAGTTAGCACAACATCCGCCTGTGTATGCTATAAAATTAACACATTTCTTATTGCTTTGACACAAAATGCATACAGTTAACACAAATTTAAAATACTTGAACTTCTTTTACACACAAGCTCAACCAAGACCAAAACAATGGATTTTTACTGACCAATTTGCAAATGCTGTATTGTCAGAACAGATAACATCATGTTCTAAACCTAACTTATAGGCTAAAGAGGAAGTGAACGGCTGTTCATATTCTGAATTGAAACATAAATATATAAATACATTGCTACTGAGAAACAGCTGATTGAAGTTATGCAAATAGATCAATCACAACTGATTCCCCTCTAGGAAACACTCAGGTTCTTTCAATCGCATGACCATATGTTACTGTAGTACATACAGTAAAAGAGGACATATTTGGGCTGATTTTGTGTGGAAAAGGAACAATAAAGATGAACACAGAGAAAGTAAGAAAAATTCCTGCACGAGGGAGAGGAAGACGAGTACCAGGACAACTCTGTCTCTGTCTTCTTTTTTTCATTACGTGTCATTTATCTGACGCTTTTATCCAAAGCAACTTACAACTGCTACATATGTCAGAGGTTGCACGCCTCTGGAGCAACTAGTGGTTACGTAAGTGTTTCACTCAGGGACACATTGGTTGATGTATCACAGTGGGAATTGAACCCAGATCTCCCACACTAAAGGCATGTGTCATGTCCACTGCGCAGTCATCCCCATTTCATCAACCGTACATTCTATAAAGCTACTCTAAAATGGGTCATTCATTTTTTGTATTGAATTTCTGCAGCAAAAGAAACAAAATGCATGCATTTACTAAACCCACCAAAACAAAAATGTAGAGAGGCTTCAAGAGAAACTGCAGTGTAAAACATAATCTATGATCAATACAATATAGTGTCTATTGTATAAGGAGCAGACCTGACACATATCAAATAATGCAGTTTCTGTAATTCCACCTGATATTAGTGTTTTTATGACATGACAGGCTATGACATGTGTTAGTGTTTTGGAAGAATTATTTGATTTTGGGACATGTTTGCAGTGTTTTGGTAGACTTAGTGTGTTGTGTTAGTGTATTATTGTATTTTGAAAATTAGTGTTGGAGTTTACTTTACAATGTGTGATTTTAAGCATGAAATTAACTGTTTTGTCAATTGTGTGTTGTAGGTGTCTTGGTGCGTAAAGAGTTTAGGAACGTTGTTAAAAGTACTGAAAAAATTGACATCGTAATCGTAAAAAACTGTAAGCACGTATAATATGTAAATCATTAAAATGATTTGAATGCTTACCAATTTGGAAAGGTTCACGCCGTCCTTACAGTATTGTTGGTAGTATTCACGGTCTTCATTGCTGCCTAACTTGGCTTTCATCAACGTCAGATGCCTGTCAGGACACTTTTCCACACATATCTAGACACAAATAACAACAATCAATCATGACAATCAGTGATTGTTAGAGAGGAGAAAAATGTTGCAATGAACATAAAAGACAAGATATGGTTTCTGACCTGTGTGGTGGGACACTGGAACTCCAGCAGCACCAGAGGGCTGGCACATTTCAGGATGTTAAAGTAGAACAGAAGAGGCTTCTTCCTGTTCAGCGAGAACAGTATGACAAAACTATTATTTGGCCTGTATCATAAATAAATGTCTTTAAGTCCTAAATTAGGGGGTAACAGATTACAGTAATACCTATTATTACATAAACAATACACAAGATAGTCTGCATGTGAGAGGTTTCCAAGGTCACTTATACTGTAACATCATATTCCTATTGTCAGGTTACTCACTCCAGAGGTGTTCCAGCTTGCCCGCAGAACTGCCCCCTGCTGTCGGTGGGATAGATCACTTTCCTGGGGTCACCCTGAGACCAGGCTGCACGGAGAAGAATTAAAATCATTCAGAACAAAAGAGGACATTAGATCGAATGACAAGAAATATAAAAAATGGAAAGTCGCACATACTGCTCTTGCGCATCACCACATCTTCCTATTAATGCTGACTCAAATAAATTGAATGTTTTTGAGCAAATTTGCAATTTCAAGTGTACGAATTATCGCTTTGCTGGCAATATTTGGTGAGTAAAACTCCAGTTCGTACGGATAGACGGTTGCATTCTGGGGAAGCAGATAGACAAAGCATTGCGTCTCAAATATGTATAGAGGACTGAGGGGCACTGTTTCTAAGGAGTCTCAGAACAGCCTTATACACCACACTGATGATGACACGGTACATATAAGAGACCTGTGCAACATTCATTAATTGGGATGTTCTTAAATAACATACACAATAGTGCTCAAGTGTCCAAGCAATTAAACAGTACATATTGTAGTACCGTTTTTCTCGATTGCTAAGACACATTTTTTTGAATCCCTCACCTATTTTCTCAAAACTGTAAACACAAAACCAAATTCTAAAACAATTTTCACTAGACACCTGACTCTGCTGGCAAAATCAAGCAATGCTTTCAGATCATACACACAGCCAGTCAATAAATAAACACTACAGAGCATTTATTAGACATTACCTAAAACATTCAAGAACAGTGTCCAGGGCTTCTAGTTACATCATTCTCTTTCTTTTATTTCATACAGTAAACACATTTTGCAATGAAAACAAAAAGTATATCACAACTTGTACAGTGAATATCTTGTACACTGCAAGTAGTTCAAGTAATACAATACTGAATGTATGTATATTACTGTACACATTTGTAGAACAATACAGTTTATAGCAACTGAAAAAAAGCCAAAGAACAAAGAAAACGAAAGGAAAAGCAGATGACAGTACACTAAAAATGATTGTGAAACCACAAAATCAGACATCAACATTCAATGCTCCTGTGGCCCCTGTGCACTCTGAACCAGTGACGGACTGGGATCAAAATACGGCCCTGGCATTTGCAAACACACCGGCCCTTTTTTTGTCAATAACCTAGCTTGTAGTAGCTCTGCCTTCCGAGTGAATCTTTCCATGCACCTCAGCGCAGTACAATCTTGAATATCTGTGGCTGCATGTATAAAATAACTTATCAAAATGAACCAAAGACATTATCAGTAGTGGCCCATATGGGTCCAT
Source organism: Gymnocephalus cernua (assembly GCA_023631565.1). NCBI lineage: Eukaryota > Metazoa > Chordata > Actinopteri > Perciformes > Percidae > Gymnocephalus > Gymnocephalus cernua. Next base: position 14,671,277 of record CM042427.1, on the reverse strand, counting down.
ATGGATGCAGCCCTTTTGGCATTTGCCCAAATTCCAGATGGCCAGTCCGTCACTGCTCTGAACTGGCTTATATACTCTACACTATTGGTTTGATCACCTCAGTGGAAACATGTGTGTACAGTTTTGAATCGTTGTGTGTAAACGATGACAACTGAGTTGTAGTTGTGTTTAACTTTTGCTGCCCGTGTTAACCATTTTGCAAAACAAGTGCATCCCAGTGTGAAATGTGTTTTAGCGAGTGAGAATGTGTTTAGAGTGTTTTTGCAAGAAGAGTGATTGATTGGACAAATGGGTTTAGGCCACTGAGCATTTGGTTCAGATAAAGGGGTTATGTGTTTTAGCAATTCAGAAAAACTGTAATGTAGGATAGGATCATCTTACCGACGATGCCGACAGCAAAGTACCCGAACAAGGCCACGATGAAGAGAATACAGCAGAGGACATCTGTGCAGCCCCTGAGGATAGGCGACAGGAGAGGAGAGAAAACAGGAGAGGAAACAGGAGAAGAAACAGGAGGAGAGGAGAGGAGAGGAGAGGAGAGGAGAGGAGAGGAGAGGAGAGGAGAGGAGAGGAGAGGAGAGGAGAGGAGAGGAGAGGAGAGGAGAGGAGAGGAGAGGAGAGGAGAGTATTATTATTGTGTTATGTAATCCTAAAAGAAAAGAATTATGATCAGTGATTGTAACAGGTGTCCCACCTGTTGTGAATCGGCCCTTTGAAGTTCGGGTCAAACTTCCTGGACTCCCCTGGGGAAAGAAAGGGACAACAGGTGTGTTAATGTCTCCTACTATAACCTGAATTTGAAACTTTGGACTTCAATCTGATTAGACTTATAGTGCATTCCATTTGTACTCGAAAGTCAGATTTTCCGAGATCAAAGTCAGAGACACATCCCCCTCTCTATCTCAAAAATTACATTGTTCAATAGCTTTTCCTTTATTACTTTTGTCGTGGTGATTATATGGCTGTTTATGTACCACTGACATTTTGAAACTGAGCTATTAGTCAGTGTCAGCGCATTGTTTACTGACATAGTAACACACTGACACACTAAAAAAATATTTTTTTGATTTAGTACAGATGAACAGCATTATTTCCAATTACACAAAATGAATAATACTTTATAAGTATCTACAGTTGGGTATATTAATAAATAAAATGTATGTGTGCACTCAAAGAGCACTCTGCGTATGGTAGATGCACAAGAGTACAATGTGTAAGTGTAAGTCCAAGTATTGACAAAGACAAAACATTCTCCAGAACAAAAGGATTCTTCTGCCTGAATGCCATGCCTAGCAACCCACAAAATGGCTCCCCGGCGACAGTGAGCTCCCCGTGGACATCACCAGCCTCCATGGAAACACCTCAGACGCGGCAAGAGAAGAAACATCAGCCAAGCCCACTCAGCCTACGGTGAGGTCATCAGGAGCTAACGCTGTGAGTCATTTTCAAAGAACAATCATGTGCTCATCGCTAATTTTCAGTCTTGTTTTACACAGAAAATCAGCAAAACATTCAGTCGACATCTTGTAAGACAACCAGACTCTGAGCTACATCCTGTCAAATACCCAGCTACAGTAACATTACAGAGACGCAACTGGCACTACCGCAAAGGCGTCACTGGACTTTGTATTTTGGGTAACATGCAAAATACTTATTAAAGCAGTCCATTAACCATTTGAATTAGTCATCTATTCATGAGCCATTAATGCAGTAGTCTATCTGACAAGCTTGTATAATATCAGTAACACATTCAGCAACTAAAGAACCTTCATCGCCATAAATCCAGCCAGGGCAGACCGTTACAGTACCTTGTCTTTCATGTTTAGTCATCCTGTTGTTATTTCTGTCTCTGTTTCTGTCATGGGCGGTTTTATAGATTTCTCTCAGTGTGCCTCTGTGTATGGCAGTTGTTTCTTTCTTTTTTGTCTCCTTCCTGTATGAGGTCCTCCAACCTCTAACTGTTCACTTCCTTCTTTCAGTGTATTAGAGCACTGCCTTCACCTACTCTTCCCTCTTTCTCTCTGTTGTCCCTGTCTTGGCTCAGGGATCGTCAGGGGAATCATGGCAAAAACAGTATCGATGGGGGAATTGAGAGAAAGAGAAGCCACAAAGTCTTGTGGCGCCTGTGAACCTGCTGTTGCCAAAATTGACTAAAGCCTAAAATGTGTGTGTTTTACACATCCGACTACGGGGACATGATCTGAAGTCAAAACAGTCTTTTCACTCTGGAACCATAACAGCTGTTTTAGGCTTCAAGTCAATCCATTGAATCCACATGATAAACATTCACTAATTTCCTTGTTGCATCTGTTCTACAGTTTGCAACTGCAACTGCTGCAGCTGCACTCTCACCTCACAGTTGTCCCGTAAAATATCACTCTCACAACACAGTGTGAACTTTGAAAGAACACCACACGACTGAACAGTTTTCTCTTTAACCCTAATCCAGTAAGATCTACGGCCTTCTGATTTCTCAGCTTCCTGTTTACTTTAAGCTATATTTTCCAGCTTGTTGCAGCTCTCTGACCACATCCCCATTCTAAGCTCTTTCATATTCAAACTTTGAGAAGAAGTACTTCAAACTTAATTCAAATTTTCACTTTACTTAATTAATGCATTGGAGAATGCCACAAAGTCGGCACTCCAAGTAGTTGGAGGTTCAATTCCTTGCTCAAGGTTGAGTCCCCTCTCTGTGACACGGTCCGAGCTGGACTTGATCCAGCCACCCTCTGGTTCCCAAGCCAAGTTCCTACGGACTGAGCTACAGAGCCACAGAACTAAGTTCCTAAACAATGGACAAAGATTTCTTGAAATTAATGATTTGGTTATGATGCATTATGCGTGTTTGACACATGGGAGGCGTTACATCAGAGATAAGACCGTCCTACGTGCTCTCTGGTGGCTTGATTTGCCCACTTCCACTGCCATGTGGCAGACTGACTGCATGCCACAGCAGGAAATACAATGCTCACAACTGGCCTCATACACGTGCCTGTTACATACACAGTGCCATGTCAACCCACTCATGTCTAAGAGGGGTATCAATCTTCTCATCCAACTTATGGCAAGAATATGAATCCAAAATGTCAAACAATATATTTTTTTAAAAGTCTGAAATAGATATATTCATGTTTTAGCATGCAGACATAACACAATTAAATATTTTGATATTGATCCTGACAATTTGGTTTAATTAAAGAATGATGATCAAAACATGAACAGAGCGAGCAGGACATCATCAGTCCTCTCAGATGTACAATCTATGTCTCAAATGGATCTTTGGTGTTTCTATACTGCAATTTCTTGTTACTTATTGGCCTACGTATATTTTGATAAGCTAATGATACATGATATCAGCACTGGGCTCTAAACTGTAGTTTTATGTTTAAAAGCTGTACTGTAGCCTATTTAGTTGTTTAGCCTATTTAGAAATTCTTTTTTTCTTCTTTTTTTTTTCAAAGTGAGGATTTGTGATATGAATTTTTTTTTTTTTAAATCATGGAAAATTGTAATTCAGTTTTAGATTTCAATTATTGAGATATTATTGTTAATGATTCTGGCCAAACATGGATTGCTGAGGTGTTTAGTCTCCTGACTGCAGTTAGAAACAGGATTATTACTGATTGTATGCATAGTATCTATATAGTTTAAAGGGTTTGCAGTTGCTGTTTGTTCTTACTCCCCCTCCCTGCCATCACTTCATGTGTATACATTTCCCCTTTCTCTTTACTGAAGAGGATAAACATTGAAAGTGATTTTTTCCATCAGCCTTTCATTTGCTGGACCATCTGCTAATGTGAGAGACACAGCTCCATTAGAGAGGAACAGGCAGCTCTTTGCCTGCTTTGTGACAAAAAAACAATTTGTGATTGTGCTGAAAAGCATTCCAGCACATTTGATGTGTAAATGCTGCCAAGTGTCTTTTCAATAGCCTTGTTTGTTAAGGTAATTGGCAAAATATTAATGGGATAGTGGTTTAGTGAGCAGATACAGCAACCTTAAGAAGAGATTTTTTAAAAAGGTGTACATGTTGCAGATGTTTTTTCTCTATGATTTGGGTAGCCTGGGTTCCTCAAGTAGTTCATTACATACTCCAGGGGCCCTGATGGTGGAAACCCACAGGGCCTGCCAGACGGTCTGTCTGCATTCAGGTCCATATGGAGTTCCAGACGTCTGACAAACATTAACCAAACCGTACCGATCTTAACAATGTTTAGTACAATCATGAAATATTTTTTTTAAATTGAATGGAAACTAATTTGACTCTGCTTCAGATGATATGATGATGCATGTGTGTGTGTGTGTGTGTGTGTGTGTGTGTGTGTGTGTGTGTGTGTGTGTGTGTGTGTGTGTGTGTGTGTGTGTGTGTGTGTGTGTGTGTGTGTTAAAAGGATGTGATGATGTCATGACTGACGTGATTCACTAATGGGCCCAGAGGGGTTATCGCATGAATCCGTCCCTGGCTACCTTAATGGGTTAGTGGCCACTGCGGTTGTGTGTGTGAGTGGTGTATGTGTGTGCGCATGCGGCCTGTACATGCACAGAGACATTGTGAGTATTTGATCTCCTTCGCTCTTATTCATGACATTTTTATCTTTTATATTTAGAGCCTGTAGATAAAGATGGTGAAACTACCGTATGTACTACCGTTCTACTGCTACTTCTTCAAAAAGAATCCCATTTTGACAGCTACCAATGACGTCTTTGAGGAAACACATTAAAGTTTCTTTTTGTAGAGCTAAATACTTAAACGCTGACAACCACTGGCTCTGATCACTGTATCTCTCTCTCTCTCTCTACAGAAACTGCTTGGATCAAACAGCAACAGTATGTCGGATTTTCCCAAACCAACAGTCCAATGACAAGCGATCATTGTGAAACATTTAGCAGTAGTGCGCCTCTGCGTGTGCGCACATGCATGTGTGTACATTCAGAGTGTGTGTGTGTGTGTGTGTGTGTGTGTGTGTGTGTGTGTGTGTGTGTGTGTGTGTGTGTGTGTGTGTGTGTGTGTGGTAATGCATCCGAGCTTAATATTGACTGGAAGCCTCTTGACTGTGTGTGCTGAGTGGGAAGAGCAGGCAAGGCTGAACACAGTCCAGGCCGTGCAGGCTGCAGCCTGTCTGCTCACCGTAACAGACAGTGGGAACATGTGGTAACAGTAGCAGGCAGCCAGGGACTGCTCACAGGTCAAACTCTGCTGATAAAAAAAATGCTGTTAAGGAATACCGGTGAGCTGGAATGTGTTTTGTGTGTCCTTGTATAAAGCTTTATAGCCGTTTTAAAAGGCCTGTGTTTTTTGACCTTTTAGCCTTCATTGGGGGAGGAGAGGTAAGGAAAAGAGCTGTTGACATGGTAAAAAGGAAAGCAACAAGGAAATGCTCCACAGTGGGAGCTCCATGGGTTGACTGGAGAGGATGTGCACTTTTTGGGCGTGGGCTGTTGGGAGCTTCTTACATTGTCAAAGAAGGAATTGTTACTTCTATTAACTCATGAATTATTTATAACTTAACAATGAGACAGCAATAGTGTCGTCTTCCTAATTGAATTACAGTGTGAAGGCTGCGGTTTGCTTTTGAGCTATTGGCCATCGTCTCATATAACAACACTGACAAGGGGTATTAAAGCAAGAATAACACTGCTTAGGAAAACTTCCTGACTCAACAGTCCATTCGGACAACAACCAAGCCCAGACACAAGATGACCACGCCAGGCTGCGGTGGGCTGCTAAGTTGAGAAAATGAATGTGTGACACACACAATAGTAGGCAATGAGTCATGTCTTGATGATGACTCATTGCCTACTACTATAGCCTAGGCTATATGAGAATTTTCCACAATATGTGCTTGTAAAAAAAATAGTGCGAACAAAAGCAATTAATGTGAACAACATGTGTTTGTACCTTTGTGTGAGTATATGTGTGTGCATCTGTGGATGAAATGACCATATGCCAATCTACAAAACACCAAATGGTTTTTGAGCCCAGAGGAAAACACAATAAATCTGGCCTGTTTGTGTGTGTTTCTGCAGTACAGAACAACAGTATGAAGCTAATTTAATATAAGCCCATCAAGGCAAGCCTTGTTTGAATGGATGGCAACCTACATTTCTTTATATGCATATTTTATCAGTAAATTAAGACATATACCAACAATAAATAACTAGGTGTGTAGTTCTGGTTTCATTGGAAGCTATATACAGGCTGGTAAAATAGGGCAAACCAGTCAAATACAACCACACATTTACCCTACATCGTGTTGCTTTCATTCACTGTGCATTATGAAATACTAATGACAAATTAAAACTAATGTAATGCCGATTTTCTGTTGAAGATGAGAACCCGGCTGTGGAGGACGAGAATGACTCCAGATCTGCATAAGACCCATATGAGGTCCACACCCATCCATCCCTTGCAGTCATTGTTTCCATTTCTTCGCCCGTTCAGAGAAAAATAAAAGATCGTGAAGAAAGCAGTGACATAAAACTGTTCTTACCGTATTTAGGGTCCGGCTTTTTTTCCTCCAACTCCATTCTCACACACTGCTCGTCTCCTCGCAGCTGATCAGACGTTAGACAGGACAGTTACCATGGAAATGTCGAGGAAAAAAACATCAATAACAGTGACCGACTACCGCTACAGCTACACGGAGGGAGAGAGAGAGAGAGAGAGAGAGAGAGAGAGAGAGAGAGAGAGAGAGAGAGAGAGAGAGAGAGAGAGAGAGAGAGACGGCGCATTCCTGGCTAGCGGAGAGGGAAAGCAGCCAATCGGAAAGCGGAGCCTGGTGACTGACAGCTGCCACAGCCAATCAGAGTGCGCCTGAGCGGGACAAAACAATTTTCTTGCCGCTACTTCACCGGAATGTGTGTAGACAGAGCATAGTCCACATGCTCATCTAATTTGTAATTTTAATAGCCCTGCACTAATGTGTTTCTAATGTAGCTACATAATGCATTTAGAAAAGACGTTTAAAACGACCAGTTTCCTTTACATAATTAAGAGTAAATCAGAGAGCTTTTTTTAATTCTTATTTTAACCTATGTGCGTGTGTGGGAAAGAAAGTAGCCCCAATAAAAAGAGCACAACAGGGTTGAAAAATAGAGTACATTTACTTAACTACTGTACTTAAGTAGGCTACAAGTGAGAGCTTCTTGTACTTTAATGCCACTTTATAGCCTACTTTGTATAAAGAGCTCTACTCCACTGTACTGTGCCGATTGAGTTTTTTTTTCATTCACAAAGTATGGCTATGATCAGCATATAAAATATTATTGATGATTAATTTACCGGTATATAAAGCAGTATATAAAGTAGTCAAAATTGGCTAAACATTGACCAAATACAGCTAAACATTATTTTGATACTAGCCTACATTTTGCGGATTACACCCACCTAAATGACATTTAGGCTAATGAAGTTTTTATAATGTAGTATTGTTACCTTTACTTAAGGATATGTCTTCCACCACTGGAGCACAGTATCCACTACTCTGAGGAAAAACTATTCATAGCCTACTATATAACTCGTGACATGAGAGTAATATAGCATACTCTTACCATCTACATTTTCACGAGAAGTGAAACTGGTGATAGACCATGAGCTACTTTCTGTGCTGCTCCACTCAGACATTATAGCAAATCTGTGACGTACAAAAACAAAACAAACTCCATAACATTCCTCCAGAAATGAAAAATTCCTCTGAAGGACAAACATGTAGGAGAGCCTATCTCATGTTATTTTTATATAACTCATCTGGCTGGAAGGTGAACTGTGTCAAGTGACTGCTCTGCCCCACCTCTGACTACTAGATTAGGCACTATAATGTTTGGCATAAATGTTGTGTATTCTTCCTTTTGTTGTGAAGCACTTTGTGATTTTTATCTGTGAAATGTGCTATAGAAATAAATTTTACTTACTTACTTACTTACTTACTAAAGTGTCATGTGTAGGTGTGCCGGTAAAGCAATAAATAAGAAATAGTATCAGGTTTCTTAAGAAAATCCTCATGAGATCATTTAACCATCTTAAATAACAAACAACAAATAAATAAATGCATCTTACAAAGCTTCATGTTAAGAAAATCTCTTCAACTGATTTAATGTTAATACTTGATTTTAACTGGGTTATATTTGATCTCGAAAGACATACTTTAAAGATCCCCAAGGGAAGTTTACATTTTAGGTTATTATGAGTTATCAAGAGGTTATGTATATTTTTTCTCTTTAAAACCTGGGGATGGTCATATTAAACAACTACGAAATATTTACTTTTTAGTAGCTTTTGGTGGGCATTTTTAGACTAAATTTCAGATTTGCGGAGTTATTCCCTTGCCTCCATAACAATTCTCTCACAATAGTCTATTGAATATACAATATACAAAGCTACATACCAACATTCATATCATATATGATCATTAATTTGCCTGTTGTCAGCTGGCTCCACTGTCAGCTGCAGAGCAACTTAGAAATGTTTGTCAGGCCCTGAAGACATCTGTGCATGGCTCCTTATTTTACCAGCCAATGAGCTGGGAGCGCATTGGCCGACGCCCTTAACACATCCCGGGAGGAACAGTGATCCATATGCGCCATTTTGATTGTGGAAGTGCGTTGCGGATTTAATTCACACACCTAATTAAAACACTTCTCTAGACACGTTACAGGAAGCAGACTCCCACATTCCCAACAGACAAACCCCGAGTGTATTTAGTATTAATTACGTTTCCACTCCTATAGGCAGTCCAACATTGGTTGCATAACTACCATGCATTGCACAACGTCGTGCATTGCCTCCAGTGTCTTTTGCCTCACCTGTCATGGAGGAAAAGAGCTCCCATGTTTGCCGTTACATATCCCTGTGACGTTGCAACCGGCGAAATATTATTTAAGCGACTTTTACAGGTCACCTCTCCGCTGAAAAGTTATCGCATCATCAGATTAACCCCGCCAGCCGACAGGAAAAAGGTACTGTAGCCTATCATTGCATCTTTTAGTCTAAGATTGACTGAAAGTAAAAAAGTCACTAAATGTTTTAACATTGTTGCATGGAAGTCGCAAGTGGATTCAGGGTATTTGAACGTTGCTCACCAAGGGACAACATGCTGGTTGGTCCTGATGATGTCTTAACATTATAAACAGGCAACACTTTGATTTTTCTTCTTGTGAAAACTTGTAAATAATCAATACTAAACCATATATTTGGTACTGCATGGATTCATGATAATGCAATAATATTAATGCATGTTCAAACAAAAAAGGTTTCTACGTAGATAATTAAGGAAATTGTAATGTGTATTATGTTTTGACACACACATTTGCCTGATTTTCACTGGTCTGGCAACTTAACCTACAACAATGTTGCATAACAATGTGCCATTGACTATGACATGTGCTTTCATTCTGTTTATGGATATTGAATAATATAAAATGTATATGTGTTTAATTTGCTTTTCCTCTATGATCAGTAAACGTACAGTATGGCTCTCAGAGGTGCCGTCACCCGCCTGCTCTCCAACAGCCAAAGATGTGCTGCTGTCACTGTGTCAAGAGCCCAGGGCACAGCTGCTACCGCTGCCAAAGGTACAATTTAAATTCTTTAAATATATAGAAAGAAATGATTGGATACAGTTTGGAGTGACAGTCTTGAGGAAAATATCTCCCTTGATGTAGGAAACACTTTTCACTTCTGTCCAAAAAGTAAAAAAAATAAATAAAAAAAACTCACAGAAGGTGAAACGGATATAAATTGTTAAGATGTGTAATCCACAAGACTCAACACTTTTATTACTCTTCCTTTAGATCCTGAAGAAAATAAAAAGCCAATGAAGGAACGTAAGTGAAGTTTTGATACATTGAACCTGATCTCTCCAGATGCCTTCACATGTTCTGTTGTCACATGTCACAGTGACATAACCACTGTGTATGTGTGTGTGTACATGTTTTGACCCTTAGCCAAGGTGGCCTTCAACTGGCGGGATGCACTGAATCTGGAGGGCCAGTTGACTGAGGAGGAGATCATGATCCGGGACTCTTTCCGCGACTACTGCCAGGAAAAACTCATGCCCCGCATCCTCATGGCCAACAGACATGAACGTAAGCATATCACACATGCACGGTCATAGCATACAGAGGAATTATGTCCGTGTTCGACTATATGGACGAATTTATTTCAAGCGTCATAGAAGCTGAACTTTGTTGTTGTCTATACAAAGTCTAATGTCTTTTAGGCAGTTTGGGCTTTTTACTCCTTTACTTCTCGAGTTGCAACGTTTAGGTTCAGTTAGGTGTGCAAAAAGTGTTTATTTTCTGACAAATATTTGACTGCAAGTTTTCCCAACGTGCACCATCCCACAGATTTCCACCGTGAGATTGTCTCAGAGATGGGAGAGTTGGGCGTCTTAGGCCCAACTATTAAAGGTAAACAGAAACAAAACTACATTATCATCATTTTGTCCTACAGTATGTAAGCCTTTGTCTTAGGACAATATCTTAGTTCTGCAGTATTTCAAAGATCTTAAAATGTGTTTTCTATATGTTGGGATGATGATGATTACTTGTAGCGCATTACGCTGTTTTATTTACCCTGCAGGGTACGGCTGTGCAGGCACGAGTTATGTGGCGTACGGCTTGATTGCCAGAGAGGTTGAGAGAGTGGACAGCGGGTATCGGTCGGTCATGAGTGTCCAGTCTTCTCTGGTCATGCATCCTATCAATGCTTACGGCACTGAGGCCCAAAAGGAGAAGTACCTGCCCCGGCTTGGTGAGAGTGACGTTTTCTGCAATTGTACATGACATTTTAAAAATGGCAAAGGGCAGTCTCAAGAGTGTCCCTCATGTTTTCATTTGTCTCGCAGCTCGGGGAGAAATCCTGGGCTGCTTTGGCTTGACAGAGCCTAACCACGGCAGTGATCCCAGCGGTATGGAGACTAAGGCCAAATACAACCCATCCAGTGGTACCTTCACCATTAGTGGAGCCAAGACCTGGTAGGTAGACAGACACATATAAGAAGCACTGGTTTTCCTGATGAGGAGTGTTTTGTCAAAGCGCTCTATTGACCTGAAATGGGACAAAAATGAAAATATTGATGCTAGTCCTGGATAACGATTTGTGCTTTAGAAGGTACAGTATTAGTTTGGTTTGGTTTAAGCTAATTGGTGTGAAAAAATCTGACATACTGTGGAAAACAGAACATTCAAATAATGAATTATAGCAACAAAATAAATGTTACTGCAAAGAAGAATAGGGAAATATTCTGTCCCAGTGTCACCTTTAGTTTAGGACTTAAGGTAGTTTAAATTATACACTCCTCTGTTTACTGCCTACTACTGGGGACTAAAATGAATGTGTCGGACACATGGAGGTCTGGTGATAAATGACGTGAAAAGAACTTTTACTACATTGCAGCCGGTGTGTATGTATGTATAAAGTCCTAACGGATGCAGTACATCACACATGTTGACAAAGCCTACTCCTCTCTTTTGGGGTAGCTTAGTGATAGAAATCTGCAAACTTTAAATGAAACTTGGGTCTGTACCAAGCGTCAAGCCCTTTGTGAATGACTTAAATGTGTAATCATGCAGTTCATGTTTTTTTTCTTGTTCCTCAATTTCCTTCCTCTGCTAGGATCACAAATTCCCCCGTGGCAGACATCGCAGTGGTGTGGGCCAAGTGTGAAGATGGTAAGGTGCGGGGTTTCATCTTGGAGCGTGGAATGAAGGGGTTGGCCACCCCCAAGATTGAGGGCAAGTTCTCGCTGAGGGCGTCCGCCACCGGCATGATCCTGATGGACGAAGTGGAAGTTCCCGAGGAGAACCTGCTGCCCAACGTCTCTGGTCTGGCTGTAAGTGGCTGCTCCCTTAGATCAAGTTCAACTCCAACAAAACCAAATACGTTTGTTAGTTAAATATTACAACAGCAATGTTACTGTGTGCTCATAGCTAACATTTCTTTTGTTGTTGACCTTTGTGACCAGGGTCCTTTTGGCTGTCTGAACAACGCCCGGTATGGCATTGCATGGGGAGCTCTGGGAGCTGCTGAATTCTGCTTCCATGCTGCACGGCAGTACACACTGGACAGGTAGAGTGTGTGTGAGTGTGTGTGTGTGTGTGTGTTCAGAGGATCTTATAGACGTAACAAAATTCAACTCCAGTGAAAAAAGTGTCAACATTACCGTCTATTGTCTCGTGTTATGCCAGTCTCAGCGTTTCTAGAGAAGGATGGATGGATTTTCATGTCTTTCTACCCTCCAATCAGAATCCAGTTTGGGGTGCCACTGGCCAGGAACCAGCTGATGCAGAAGAAAATGGCTGACATGCTGACAGAGATTACCCTTGGGCTGCAGGCATGTCTGACCCTGGGAAGACTTATTGATCAGAAGAAGTGAGTCTCCTCTTTCTGTCTTAGAATTTCATTCAGTTTGTTTTGGCTTCTGTTAGTCCTGTCTTCTACTAAGAAAAAAACCTGTAAAAACTGTTCCTTTTATTGATGTGTGTGTGTGTGTGTTCTTATCCTAATAGAGCAGCACCAGATATGATCTCCATGCTAAAGAGGAATAGCTGTGGCAAGGCTTTGGATATTGCCAGACAAGCCAGAGACATGCTGGGAGGAAATGGCATCGCAGACGAGTACCACATAATCCGTCACGTCATGAACCTGGAGGCCGTCAACACATACGAGGGTAGGCACACACCTGTGGATACATTTAGTCTTCTATTTTAGCATTTTTAAAAGTACCAACAGAAGGCAGGTTTGTAGTGGAAATGATTGCAAACTGTAGCTGCAATTATGTAAATCTACCACCAGAGGTCAGCAGTGTATAGATTATTACCATAGACCGTTAATATTAATGGACAAAGCATCCAGTTCGGCGAAGTGCTGCAAATGCGGAAGTGCCTTAAACCTGCATTCTCTTTGACGTGTGGTTGCAAAAGGAGGTCGGTTTCTGTAGAAGTCTATGAGAAAGTGACCCACTTCTCACTTGATTTATTACCTCAGTAAACATCTTCATGAAGAGTTTATGGTCTCAATCACTAGTTTTAAATCTTCTGCAATACATAATGATGTTCAATTTTTGAATTATGGTCTCGTTGATTTTAAAATCGGCGATAAAGCGGGGACGGGGGAGGGGGGGGGGGGGGGGGTTAGGGCGTGGCTATGATGTGATTGCCAGTGAAAGTGTGTAACATAACGTGGCTCCTCCCTCTCGTCTAAAATTGTCACATCCGCAACCTCGTCGACGACTCAGATCTCCACAAACCAATGGGTGACGTCACACATGCTCTGTTCATTAATATTAACGGTCTATGATTATTACAGGTTGATTAAGCGATAGCTTTTTCAGAATGCTCTGTCCACTTAAAATCAACTTCAAACACATTGTTAAAATGAATACAAATCAACTACCCTATTTGAATTTAGCCAAATTACTGTAAAAGAAAACTTCAAATGTGTAAATGTTCTCATACCTAAAGAGGACTTTTTAAAAGAGTAAGGTTTGGAAAATACCACATAAATTTCAGAGGAATACAGTGATTCTTACTGCAAATGAAGTATCTTTTCATGTGAAAACACTTTGTTCATGATGTAAAATGTCATTGTTGTTTATAGGAACTCACGACATCCATGCCTTGATCCTGGGCAGAGCCATCACTGGACTGCAGTCTTTCACTGTTGGAAAGTAAAGGCTGAAATGGACTTGATATGGATCAGTGCTGTGCTGTTTGCCATTGGGCAAACTCATGTGTATAAAAACATAAAGTGCACTTAATCTGTCTCACGTTATGAACATTGGCTGGTGGGATGAATCTCAAATGGCTCATTACATTTATGTTTTCAAACTAGTGATATGAGCCGTCTATTACTGCCTCTGTTCGGTATCTTTGGTGAATATGTAAGGTCAACCTAGCATTGCGTCCAACTGGGATGACATTTGTAGTTAGGATGCCTAAAATATACTTCACCTACTGACTATACAGGGTGCATGTAAATGTTGTGGCATTATATGTTGGTTTATTTTGTGATGATTGAATATGTAAATAAATGGCTTTGAATGAGGAAATATATGAGTGAGTGTAGCTGAGATTCAGTATGTACAGATCCCTTGATACAGACTTGTGTTCAATTCTCTTCTGTTGTCATTTTACATTATCATATGTTAGTTACTGTAGGTCTGAATAACTGCGTATCTGTGCTGACTCATTTAAGTTTTGGTGTAAAATGTTAAACACCTGAGAGCAAAATAACATGGTTTATTTTTTTTCTTGTTGTAATTGTATTTATTAAATCAACAGATGCTGGAATTGAACATACATAAAAACATGGATTCAGCTTTTGTTTTTGGTTTCTTAGACTGCAATAATGAGCTGTAACCTGAACTAACTGCCCTAAAAACCTAGGCAAAGTCTTGAAAAAGGAGGAAGAACAAAGCGGAAACCAAAAGTAGTAATCCTATTCAAGTCAACAATTCTGAATACGCAACATAATAAACAAAAGAACACTAACTAGTTCAAATATAATATGGATATCAGAACAGTAGGTAGTTTATCAGGGTTCTGATGTCTGGTTAATGGCCAGGCCCCCTCTGAGACTTGCCAGGGCCTGGTTGGCCTCTGTTAGCTCACTGTTGAGCTTAGTGCAGCTCTCCAGCACCTCGGACAACACCTGCAGGTTCACCTGCATCTCATTGCTGTTCTCTTCATACACCGTGTACATGTGCTCCTTCATCTGCCGACACATCTCTGTCACCTAGGGGAATTAAATATGAGTAAAACAAAAATCAATCCATTGACCAGATGAACATTTGTGGTATACAAAATAAGTTTTGTACCTTCTGCACTAACTTCTCCTGGAAGCTGTCCATCACTTTCTGGTCACTGGTGCGGTTGTCGTTGATCTTTTCCACCAGTTCCTGTACTCTCCTGCTGATGTCATCTATATTGGAGCTACAACAGACATGCATGCAGGTTGAATGTGGCTGTATCCCTAAATGTCTTTATTCATTGAGGAACAATAGAGTACTGTCCATCCAGGGGAAAGCAGACAGAACTGTTCAGGAAAAAGTAGCTCTTATCACTTCAGTGAATGGAATAGACTGTAAAGGTAATGCAGTACCAGGCGTGCTGCCCTTGAGTCTCAGTCATGCTCGTGTTTGAAGACTTCCCTCTTGATGAATCTAGGTCCATGTCTTCTGTCTATATTGTCAAGGACAATGAAAAACAACTTTTCCATCAACACCCGATGGCTGACAGTAGTCATTTACTGTACAAGTATGATTTCACAGATCCGAAAAACAGCCCCAATATTGTTTTTAAATCGTGTGAGAATAAAATGTTAACTTTAGGGAAAACTGAACTAACAATGTTGTTTCTTCTTTAGGAGTATTGTGCTTCCACAAGTTAATGCCTTATTTTCTTTCTTTTTTAAAAGGTCTCTCTCTCTCTCTCTCTCTCTCTCTCTCTCTCTCTCTCTCTCTCTCTCTCTCTCTCTCTCTCTCTCTCTCTCTCTCTCTCTCTCTCTCTCTCTCTCTCTCTCTCTCTCTCTCTCTCTCTCTCTCCTTAGTGTGCTATGATAACCTGTAATTACCAGCTGTGAATCTTCATGTCCGCTCTTGGGAGTGGGCGTTGAGGTAGATGGTAGGTCGTCAAAGAAAAAATCCATGTTGCTTTGTTTGACTGCAGGTATAAATCTAACTTGAATAAAACAAAAAAACACCTGTTAAATATATACAAATAACGTTAGGAACAGTACGTGAGTATAATGTGGCTCAATTCTCAATTAGCTAGCTAGCAGTTTCAGCTAATGTTAGCTAACAGGCACCTTAACCCCTATTGACTGTAAAATATATTATGTTTCCTTCACCAACATATAGCTAGCTAGCTATTTGGCGCGTAGCCAGGCCGTTAGCTAACTGCGCTCACTACCTAGCTTGGACGCCTGGCCAATAGTAGTGATTGAAGGGCGGGTCTTGGCGTGGGATTCGTAATTTCTTTAACTGTCTATGGTAATTTCCGGTAATTTCGCTTGGTTGATATCCAAAGGGGGCAAGTTTCTCTCCGCAGAGTGAAGCCTCCTATGGCGTCATTTTGATGCTAATAAGCTATCACCTCCCGTTAGCATCCTATTGACTGACATTCATTTTGGCGTCAGTTTGACAGCCAATAACTTTACATCTGAAGCGTTTAAAGATTTCATTTGACCATTGTTTATTTCTAAAGAAACACGACAATGTATAAAAGGCCCCATTACCTTGTACCTCACGTTATGGCTCCGTAGCAGACGTTTTTGTAAAAATAGGCTAACGATTGTGTCATAACCAAGCGACCTACTGTCGCATAGTAGAGGAATTACCGTACAGTACAGGAGAAGCTCGCAGGCAGTTTCGACTTACATTAGCTGTTTAGTTGAATTGCTAATGTTAACTAGCATTTTAGTTAGCAATAATTAGCCTGTACCTATGTTATCTCCTTACATATACCTACGCTCTCCGTCCCTGCAAGACTGGGAATGATTGAGATTTCTCTTGGCCCAGCTACCAGAAGACTTACAACGTTCAGACACGTTGCTCACGTCACATCTACGTCGGCAAGCTCAGTTTGCAGCTGCGCAGTAATGCTCGGCTATCACCGGAAAAGTGCTTCTAATAGACTTCACTCGTCTCCGTCCAGAGCAACGGGATCTGTTGGTCCAGTTTATATACTGTCTTACTGTCTTTGGTTGATATACACCGTTCTCTCTATGGTTCTCATCCATGATATATCTATGCTAAGTGCTAATGTCCTGTATCTCGATCTCGCTAGCTACCATTTGTCACGTGGTTTCGCTCTAATACCGTCAATGGCTAAAATGAAGATGTGTTTTGACCTTGACCTGGTTCTCTTAATACATCCATGGTTAGCAGCTGTGGAAGAATTAAAGTAGGCTAACATTAACCATAGAAATAATATTCATTTTCAGTTTTATTTCTATGAAAGTAACGCAAAAGTACTCATGATCAAAACTAAATTACTCATTATGCAACCCTGTGATCGTCCCTTTGAGAGTGTTTTATTTAATTTAAATGTCATCAATATTGCAGGATTAGAAGGGGTAACTTAGATGCAAAGTTATGTACGGTAAGTAGAAAATGGAAATAGTTACCTCAAAATTGTCAGCACTTCCCACCAATTCAACAGAACTCCTAATTTATCATCTTTTTACAATTAAAAAATATGTATTACAGTAGTGAGTAGACAATGACAAAGACACATCTGGAAGTAGGACATCATTTAATTTCACCCTGTCCAGTCTTCCTTGTTTCCAGTCAGGAAGTCTGAAGGATTTAAAAAAAACATCAAAACAATTTAGAATTTCTTATCAAAGATGGAGTTTCTTTCTTTCTGTGTGTGTGTGTGTGTGAGAGAGAGAGAGAGAGAGAGAGAGAGAGAGAGAGAGAGAGAGAAACCCTCACTGTGGATTAAGTAATCTGTGTGTGGGATGATCATGGGATGGGGCTGGGATGAGGGACTGATTGATTGTTGCTGTGATTGGAGGTGTAATCCCTCCCTTCCTCTCTCTCTCTCTGCCTCTCTGTGTCACCACCCACAGTCTGGATTATTTCTGCAGAGAGGACATGAGAGAGACACAGAGGCTGTCTTAATTGTCCTGATGTCTGTGGAGGATGGCCTGATGATAACATTATGGTACTAATAGAAACATGTTGGTGAACCAGAACTGCAAAGATCCACACATGTTTAATCTGGAAGCTGCAAAAACTTGGTCTTGACAGGTGGGTGGATTTATTCACTGATGGCCTATTTTCATGTTGGTTAAGTGGCTTCCATCTGCTCTATGTTATAGTTATTTAAACAATAAAATGTAAATATTTTTTAAATTGTAGACTTTGCCTCTCTGCATTTTAGGCAGTGACACCTCAGTGTCAAGTGGATGATCGAATTGGGTAACCTTTCAATTTAAATAATAAAATAACTACAACTCCTTGGAGGACGTGGAAGCTCCTACTCTGGGAATATGGACAACTTTAACTACACAAACAAAGGCGGACTTCCATTCCAGTTCTCTGTTCAAAATGAGGAGCCTCTGTACACGGAGTACAAGCCTCCTTCCAGGGACCTCATCCAGCTTCCTAAATCGGTCCTCTACCTTGTGGTAGCTGCTCTGGTCGTAGTTGGTGTTGCTTACGCTATCGTGGGTCACCTCATCAAAGACCTCATGCTGGATATAGCAGGTACCCAAGTCTAATAGAGGTAGCTGTCTCATGTTGCTATTAGTTTACCAGAATTCCCCTTGATCTTTATATACGTTTGTCATCTTGTGCTGTCTATCCTCATACATCAATTCAAGTTTGATACTGCATGACAGTGTACAACAAATATGCTGATACAGTTTGGAGCTAGTGATGCAAAAGTAAAAGGTTTGAATGTCTTCTTGAAGGTGTTTGTTTGATTTGCTCCACCAGGGTGTGTTTACAACTTGAGTCTGTTATTGAGACAGAATCAGCAAATGTCTAAGACTGTACTCTGGCTGAATTAGAAAAATATCAGGGCTGATGCACTTCAACATTCAACACAAGACTCTAAATTCAATACTCATGTAGAATCACAGTGTGTGTGTGCGCGTGTGTGTGTATTTTTTTTTAAACAACTATTTCTGTGATAAACAAAGGCTGAAATAACAAAATCGTTTCCAAGTAATATTTCTTAGAGCTCATACATGTAAGTGCTGGAGCAAACTTTCTGTCAGTGGACTTTTCAGCAACAGCTACCAGGGCTGCACAATATAGAGTTTTTTGTAATCGTCATCGCAATATCAATATCAATATCAACTGGCGCAATAAGCACATCGCAAAGGCTTCGACATACACTCACAGTTTTTTTTGTGTTGGTCGAACGTTAAATATGAATACAATTGCACTTTAAAATGTAACTGTTCTTTTTTAGTGGTGTCTTATATTCAATTCAATGTTCAATTTGTTAAATAAACGAATGTTGGAAATGATTTCTTTCTTTTGTTTTAAATTCAACAAGCAATTTGTTGTATTTTAGCAGAATACTGAAAACAGGCAGAAGTGAGTACACTTCAATATATGTTTATCTATCGCAAGTAATATCGTTATCACGATATTCAACAATGTTACCGCATATTTTCCTCACATCATGCAGCCCTAACAGCTACTATATGTGGTATATAAACAAGACAGTTGCAAAGATGTGGGAATAATAATTATGTAATACAATTCTCAATCCCCCATTTCTGTTCTTCCACAGACTGTTTGCTGGGCCCACTCGATGAGGACCTGAAAAAAAACCAAGAGAGAGCGAAAGGAGTCACCCCTCTGCACTTGCCACCTGTCCTCAGTCACTCCCACCCAAATGCCTTCCACGTGTGGGACCAGGATGACATCATCATCCCCATGACTCCCCCAGATGAGATCCTGGATTCCAGCCCTCTGATGGCCGTCATCCCATACATACCTTCAATCTTTCCCCACTCCCACAGCGTCAACAGCCCATCCTACAGTCAGCCAATCCCGAAGGAGAGTGATGCATGAGACAACACAAAGGATCCAAGACAGTTTTCATTTACAGTGTATATCTGCTAAACATGGTTTATTCTCTCTTTCTTTTGTGCACTTTGATTTTCTTTAGTTGAGTGCTTTAGCGCCATGTTTTCACCTCTGAAACACATTTTACCCCCATCTATTGTGTAAAATGTGTAACATGTCACAAATTCAGCAACGTCATATGGGCTGCAGAGACTTGGAAAGTATGCATTAAGACTTTGATCAATAGATTTACTTCTGTCGGAGTAACTGATGTGTCTACCTGAGACAAAAATAGAATTTTCTCAGGATCAGAGCCTGGGACACTGAGTAGGACGGCCTTTACTTGTTCATCATCCCTGTGGATTTGTGCCAAGTTAGCATTATGACTATTAACCTTCTCCTTCCACACACACCTCTTATTTCAGGCCATGCTGTCATATATGTTTTCATGTAGCATATTTACTTCATTGGACAAACTTTAGATTGAGTAATGTGGAGCTTGTGACCATATTCAACATCAAATAATCCAAATGTATAATCAGTTCATGTTTGGCTGTGAAAAAGAGGCGCGTGTGTCTTTTACAGTGAATGACAGATGGCTTTAATCTTCACTGTTAAACTGGGTGATTCTCAAATGTGTTCCACATATATATTTTCAGAATATCCTGTTTTATGAATACCTGAAGAGGAATGACGGAGAGAGCCGTGTGTATATTACAGGAAAGCCAAGTGAGTTCTCGTGTCAAATAAAGGTGAATATGTACTGTAGGTGTACGCTAAGGTAATGTTTGCTAAACGCTTTGTGTGTCAATGTTATTCTGGTACTATGTGTATTTCTGGCACTTAGGAGGATCGGCCTACTAACTAATCGGGTGAAGTTAATTTATTTAGTGTAGGTGAGCGCGTTAACGTGACTGTGAGGCCTTCTAAGGACAGCATGCGTACGGTAATTTGAATCACCATCTCTACTTATCTGTTTCGGCAAATAGTCACAATAACATACAGAAATAAGTTATTACATAATGTTAAATTGGTACAAGGTGTGACATAGATACTACATTATGGCCTTAACCTAGCTACGTGATTTACACAATTCTGATCAACTGTTAAGATATGAAGTCTGTGACATTACATACACACATACACAGACAGTATCCGTACTTGTATTCATTTCTTTCATTTTTTAACTTTCATCTTCACTCTGTGCCCATCACTAAAAAGGAGATTATTGCACCTTTTCTCAATTAACATTGTTCAATCCATCTGTTAAACCCAGAGTCGCTGTATTCAGTGAGGGATGAAGATTAGGGAGAGAAGATTAGTCGAGCAGCTTAGCCTTTAATACAGCATCCTTTTATTACTTTTGAGCTGTGGAATTAGGTAATCTGACAGCAGCAGCCTAATCTGAGTGAACGAACGTGACACTGAACATTATTATCCTGCCTGTATGACAGGAGTCATTGGATCCGGGTTGAGGTGTGCAGAGACTAAAGAGTTTCAAGCGGGACGAGTGTTGAGTAGGTCTGGAAAAAAGGGGACAGCAGCACTGTGCTGCACAGACATCCAAAGTACAGTATTGTATCTAATAGGCAAGAGCTGATGTTTGCAACAACCTGAAGGGAAAACAAATGCATAGGTGTGAAGTTAAAACATCCCTGGTGTTGCAGTGGTACAAGTTGTGGGGTGCACGCATGTAGACACATGACTGTGTACGCGGCACGGTGGCTCAGCGATCCCCGGTCCGGACAGGGCCTTTCTGTGTGGAGTTTGCATGTTTTCTCCGTGTTTGAGTGGGTTACCTCCGGGTGCTCGGCATTCCTCCCACCATAAAGATATGCATGCTAGGTAACTGGGACTACAGTTGAAAATTAGCCGTCTGGCTAACGCTGATTGATGTGCATTGTCCTAAATAAATAAATAAATTAATCCCAAATCCTAAAAACAGGAGATATAATTAAATAGAATATCACATTAGATGTATTCTTCTGCTTACCATTTAGTTCTTAGTTAGTTACTTATTCGGTTCTCTAGTAAAAACGTGTGTGTTTCAAACAAATCAACGCTTCCACGTTTATTCAAGGGTATCGACAAGTTAGAAATGAAATGCATCTTTTTAAATGTGGCTTTTTTAGTTCTGACTTGAGGAAAGAAGACAGAAGAGGTTTGCTAATCCTGTTTCCTTAGGCAGGAGATCTTAGTGCTCTAAACTCCAACATCAACACTGCGGGAGCTGCCCAGGAGCTGTATAAGTGGTGCAGAGGGGTTAGGGGATAAGGTGGAGCCAATTGATAAAAAAGGTAAGTCTGTGAGGAAGTCATACACAGGAAGGTTCCAGACCCACTGATGGGTAATTATATCACCCTTTTCAACACATTTATTTCATTTCTATCGTTGCTTCTGACCCTGGATGTAGTGTTTTCAAGCTCCGGATGTATAGTACCTGCACGTAATCCTACACTACATTATTGGAATACAAATATTAAGCTGTCTGATAAACAAACAGACAGAAACACCACATTAACATGGAGTGTAAAGACATTTTAGGATTAGCTGTTGTCTGGAACATGTGAGTGCAGGATTACTGCATTCCAGTTTCATTTGTTGGCAGGTGGGATAAATATGTAGCTACATTTCAACTGAATCTACACCTGTGTGACTGCGGGTTGGGCCACTGCTGAAAGAGCCAACGGTCACAGAAAGTGTACAGTTGTGCTGAATAGGCGCACCAACAGAATTCAAGAAATGTAACATTGATAGCTGAATATGTTAGAGAGGGTAAACCAAATAAACTAAATAACCGCTACAGTAGGAACGTGGCTCCCATTAGGTTATAGGCCAAGTAACAGTGTGGGCTTACACTATCAGTCAACTCCATCCTGTACCTTGTTCTGCATATTTCTCTGGGTAAGTTCCAACATGTGAACGTGTTCCTCTTTGTCAGTGTTTCTATAATGTGGGCAGAGTTACAGTAATTTGACCTTTCGGGTTTCTCGTGTTGCATTGGAATCTCATGTTTGAAAATGCTGATTGTATAGCAGCTATTTTATGATGACAGTTCACATTTTAGCCTGCAAAAACTTGCAGTTAACAATCACCTGGGAAACATTAGCATTCATTTGAAGTGGTGTTTGTGTCCACCTGGTGAATAAGCCCAATATATAATATTAATATTATAAATATACTCTCTTTCAGCTCTGTTTTTGGTCTCCACCAACTCTTGGGGGAAATATCTGGGACTTCATCTGCGAAATTACCCCACTATGTTTACCATCTAGTTGCTACATTTGCCAGTCTGCCATTTGGCACTTTGCAGGTAGTGTACAGTGGGTTTTAAAGATTTTTCACTGAAAACAACCAAAACAGTAAAGTTATAGGCCGGACAGCTTTGTCAGTATGTGGTTATTGCAAAAATATCGGTTTTAGCCGATTTAATCATGAATTTAAACACCCACCGAGGACCCCTGCAGGTGAGAGATCAAAATGTACAAGCATATAATTACTGTAAATTCAGACAGTGTCTAATCATCAGTCTGTCTGACGTGATGTGCAAACGTGAGGCTTTCTTTTGCTCTGCCGTCAGAGTTAAGCGATCCTTACCTGTTCTTTAGCCTCAGGTGACCGTCTTACCCTGGGCCGATTCCTTATTGCCGTTCTCAGTTCGCAATTCTCAGTTCAGCGTAACTCATCCTAAATGGATCATGACAAAACAGTTAGTGTGTCAGTAACCCTATAGTAGCCAGACTGTGGTTAAGACATGAAAAACACATTCATCAACATTATGCAATAAGACATTACAGCATCCTGGCCTGTTTGGGGATTTGTGAACCTATTAACCAACATACAGTGGTCATTCTCATGCAACTTTTTTCTACATTTCTTTTATCGATGCAGACTAAAAGAAAAAGAATCCTGCTTACATGAGAAAATTAAAGGCAGCAAAGCTAAACAATTCAACTTTCTGCAGGAGGAGGGGAAAAATCCCATCTGCTCCGCTCCCAGGTTAATGATGTGATGTCATCAGTTGGCTGAGTTTATCTGCCAATCAGCTGTCTGTCAGCCTAATCCTCTGTTGGCAGGCCAGGTGGTTCTCTGTGAGGGACAAAAGATCAGCGACTGTGGACGTCTTGACCTCTCCCATCCTTCAGCAGCAGCAACGTCATGGCAGTATTTGAACTCTGCACGTGGGCTTCTAATAGGATTAGCATTACACCGTTATATGGCCCGTATATTTAACCATTTTGTGATGGGATCCAAATGTGTGTTACAATAGTTATTGTATTTTAAACTTTTACAATTTGAATGTTGCAAATGAAAGCAATGGAAATGTACACCTTGAAGTGAATTCTAAAACACAGCTCTTATGCGGTTTTCCATGCATAAGAAAATTAGACAAAGCCAAAACAGGTGAATGGGTAAAAAAATAAATACATGTAATGAGTCATTTTGCAAAAGGGCTACTGTTGGCTCAGCCTGGTATCCATGAAACTAATCTAAAAGCTAAATTGTAAGCCATAGTTTTGCACCATAATCCTCATTTGGAACATTAAAGTCATGCAATTGTCTCAAACTAGTTATTTGCATCTGCCAGACACACAAAAACATCTACATTTTATATAACTAAAAGTTAACAGGCAAGCTTGGAGGAATATGCATTTCATGGCTTAGATGTGCATAACTGCAAGCATATGTCATATGCTCATTGTCACCTGATTGATCATAATCATAACAAAGCAGCTACTGTTTGTCAAGTCATATTAGCAATACTGGGAGCTATGCTACTGAATAGATTCCTACCTAGACTCCTCATGTAAGCAAAGTAGGCCCAAATAAATGTAGACATTTAGCATTCAGTGTTAGATGGATCAAGTTTAGAAAAAAAGAAAAAGAGTAGCTACCAGGTGTTCTGGTTTCACTTGTGACATACGTACCAGACCAAAAGAAAAGTGAATGCATTGATTTATCCCAAGCCTCATGTTGAATTCTCCTTTTCATACAGAAATACAGCCGACTAAGCAGATCCATTCTCAGTCGCGTTCTAGATGATACACAAAGCACTTCTATAAACTACATTTCAAAGAGTCAGCACACACAGGATTGTAGCCCTTCTACACTAAGCAGATTGAAGCAATCATTGTAAGCTTCAAGTCAAACTTACACCACAAGTAATAAGACAGGCATGTTCATTAGAAACCACATTTATTCTTTATCACAATAAATGTACAAGTAAAACTAGTCGATTCTTTTAAAAAAAATGTGCCTTAAGGTTACTTTGAAATTTTAAAAAACAGAGTAACAGCAATTACATTGATCTCTGGAGACAGTGCAGTCTGCAGTTAAAAACTTGAACGCTCCTGTGATGAGCTTGTCTACTCAAATCTCCTTTGGGAGAGCACAGTGCGATAGAGAGAAGTTCCTTTAGCCTGGAAAAAGGTCACGATCATCTTGTCCTTTGTGACTTCAGCGTGGACGAAGCCTCCCAGTGTTGAAGCTTGGCCAGTGAAGAACTTCACAGAACCTTTGGGTACGTGGTTCCAGTGAGTGACATCGGGATCCAGGAAGTTTCCAGCCCCGCTCACCACGTAGCCCACGCCAGACTCTTCAATGTACTACGGGGACAAGGACAAGATGGGATTGAAGGCAAAAGCAGCCTTGCAAATTTTAAACCAAGCATTTACATTTGAATTAATGAATAGTTTCACTCCAAACATACAAAACAATTAATGAAAAAGACAATTAATACAAGACAAAGTATTTCACTTAAAAAAAAGAAGAAGCAGAAATTAGCAAACTACATAAATACTCTTGTCGGAAAAGGAGTAGGAAGAAGCTAAATGGTTTTCTGGTCCTTTTTTGAAATGTCCATACCCTTATTAAAAGTGTTTTCAATCTATTGTTTTTCAACCATACAACCCTATAACCGAAAACATTGTCAAAATAAAAACAATAAAATGCTGATCAATTAATAGATCAATGTACTATTCCATAATTTTCTCAATTAAATCATTTGTTCATGTACCATCTTTAAGCTACTGTCCATCCATTATATTTATCAAGCACAATTTGCTTCTGAATAGATCACAACAAAACTGAAACAAGTTATTACACAATTCTACACTACCCGTCAATAATTTGAACATCTCTACTACAGTTAGCATGAACCAACCTGCAGATTGTGGTCGTGGCCGCAGATGTAAGCCGTGGCTTTGTATTTAAGGAGCAGAGGATGAAGCTTCTGCAGGAGACACTCTGTGGGCCCGTGTTCGGACACGGACCACACAGGGTAGTGTCCGGCCAACAACAGGAAGTCTGCCTTGGACCGGGCCAGTCTCTCCTGCAGCCACGTCAGCTGACGGTTAGCATCCACCGCACGCAGGGGGCCTCTGGGCTTCTCATCTGAGAAGTCATCAGAGTTGCCGCACAGCAGTATGGTGTCGAGCATGATAATGGTCAGGGTTTTCCCGGTGTTGGGGATGTGGAAGTTCAGCTCGTAGTAGTAAGCGGGGAATTTCCTAACGAGGTAACAGAAGAGCAGCGTGAAAATAAACACATTCTCACTCCCTAAAACCATTGCACTGTGTGATGCACTGTGTGTTGCCAAATTGTAAATGCAGAGGGGTCCGTTTCAGGTAGGAGGATTAGTGGAAACTCTGAGTTTGTTAAGCCTGAGATGAGGGAAACTATGGGTTTTCTGTTTCAGAAAGAGAGGTAACTTAACCTCAGAGTCAGTTACTATGGTAACTGAGCCTATGAACCTAACCTGGTCGGGAGCAGGTTTTCTTCAAGAAACCTCGAGTTTCTCTCAGGCTCCTCCCCATGGATGTATGAAGAGAATTAACGCTCCTCCCTCTGACACAGCGCTCTTCATTTCCTCATTCATTCATTTGTATCAGGCGCATTTCAGCGCAGTTTGTTATATTGGCGTGAATAAAAAAAAAAAACGTGTTGGTTTATTAACTGTTAGGCAGACTTTAAAACATTGTTTTTTCTCAAAACATGACATTTCCTTTTATCGACGATCCCGTTGATGAAGACGCTGTATGGCAGGGAGTTAAACATATGTCGGAAGATGATATCGATGCATTTTAATTTCCAGATAACTTCCTATTTGAGCGGTATGGTTTTTCTTCCCAGTCTATCAGTTATGTAGGCTACATAACCTTATCCGTCCTCATATCACTAACGTCACCCATCGTGGACATGCTCTACATCCCAGCACATTCTTTGTGTTGCATTACAGTTGTCTCTACAACCTGGTGATGCGGAGCATTTTAATAAAGCGCCGTAAGAAGAGATCGCTCTGAAACGTTGTATAACTGCTATAAATCATCTTATGCTTTGTGTTTGGGCTTAATTAAATCCTGACAGTCTAAGCTTTCAACCGATGTGCTGCATGATCATATATCTTGAAGATTTAATGTGTCAAATGTATAACAAAGTTTAAGCAGCGTCCACATTGAGCGTGAGTGTCCCTGGACACAGACCAGTCAGAGCCATTAAAAAGGAGTTCCACAGTATTGCAGGTGAATGATGTAAACCCTTTGAAATAAAAGATTATGAATTATAATTCTGTTAATGATGGTGCTGCAGCCTCAGAATGAGATTAGTAGCCTAGGACTTTTTCGCCCACAGTATTTTGCACCTAAATGAAATAGATTTTCAGTAATATTAGCTATAGCCTACTTATGATTAAATATGATATACATTATATTGGACTATACGCATTTACTCTAGCAGCAATTTTCTCCAACGCAAATTCTCTCTTTTGCAGCAGCCGTTGTGGTGTTTTTTTAATGTAGCCTAATACGTGTTCAAACTCGCATATGTGCGCATGAGTATTTCCGCCGACCCGTTTGTTTGTGGTTGTTACCATGGTGAATCGTAGTATCATGGCTCTATTCATGCTGTCTTTGGTGCACGCACGTAACCCTGAGTCAACCTACTCCGAGTTGATTGAACCAACTTGAATCAGCTGTTGTGAAACCGAGAACTCAGTTCCCCATCTCAGGATAAATCAACTCAGAGGTCAGGCTCAGACTCAGAGTTTGTTGAACCTTCTTCCTGAAACAGACCTCAGGTAAATGCAGGCGGCAGAAGCTGAACACATTTTCACACTTTGTCTTCAATGACGCAGTTTTACGATTGCTTTGGCAAAATTTTCCATTCAGTTTCTCAAAACCACACAGCCCTCAAGAAAACAAAATGACACCTTCTCAACTTGTCAATACACCCATCAAAACCTACAAGTTGTGCTCATTTTAAAATGTTCTCACTAATTTACCAATAAATAAGAAAATGAACTAGAAAATGCATTTCCTGCAGAAAATGCGCGTGAATGCTGAATAGCTAAAGCTAAACTGGATCAATAGCTGAAGTAGTAGTTTAAGTAGTGATAATAGTTGGAAAAGTGGTAATGGTTTTAATTAGTATGAATTTAAGTGACAAGTTGAATAACAGTTGAATAAAAAAAAATATAAGTTTTTATTTTGAAAAGCTAATGCTAAAGCTAAACTGGATTGATGGTTAAAATGTGTAAGAAGAAGGTGAAGTTGTAAGAAATGTGGAAAAGAGATAACTGTTTTAATTAATATATCTTTAAAAATGGAATAATAGCCATATTGTATGAAAGTTGTAGGTGTTACAGCCGTGGCAAACGAGCGACATGTTACTGTCTGTAGTTTCAATTTTACTGTCTGGCGAAAAATGCTGCGTCATGCTTACTAATCAGGGGCCATGTTTGTAAACACAAAGGAGATCCTTTGATGTCTGTAATCAGCCAACGACCTGTCACCTGTGTCAGGCTGCTGGTTAAGGGACACTGAGAGCGACCTGTGAAAGAAAGGCTCAGACAGCCTAAACTATAGGTGGCATAAGTGAAATGACCTCATCTTCAGCGCCGCAAGTCCTTTGGGAACGTAGTGATATCAAATGTATGTGAAAAAAATTTAAACATGTGGGCATATCAGCGATTCAAGGAGAAATTGTGGGCATGAGAGCAAGTTATAGAGAAGGGACTAAGATGATTGTTTTAAGGCTCCGTGCTCTAGCAATGACATCATCCACTGTAAGTCACGCAATACACACCCATTAAAAGCTTCCTGAAAGAAACACTAAACTTAAAGTTAATTTTCACAAAAACTGTTAAAGATATCAAACTGCTGAGACAGAGCCTACTAGCTGAAGTTTTTGTGAGTGGTTTTAAGTTTGACTGGCAGGATTTAAAGCCTGCTCTCATTGACTTTAATTGTAATTAAAACAAAAGTATAAATAGCAGAACAAATGTTGAAGAAGTCCCATCATGTGCTTAAAGAGCTGAACATTTTGATATTTGAATGTTTTTTTTTTTTGTAGCTTAACGTATGCAGACGTTAGAGGCAACCAAAGAAAGTTGAAGAAATAAGGAATCGGATAACAATACTGTGAATGCAGCTGAATCAGCATTCACACAAATACAGACATCAATATCAACTTCTGCAATTATCACTTTAAACTTTTGTGCAGCACCTCCACAGTATTGACTCAGTTTTACCAAACGTTACGGCATGTTTAGGGAATTTACTATTTGAAATATTATAACATTTGTATACAGTAAAATATTGTCTCCATTTGTATTGCTGAATAGAACTGAAAAGATAGTCTAAACAACAAGGAGTCTACACCATTGATTTACATTTTAAATATATTCTAACACAAATCTGTGAGTGTCACATAGCAAATCATGGGTCAACGTAATGCTCAAAAATGTTTCTGTAGCTACATGTTGATCATTGTTTGAGTTTAAAGTAGTTTGAGGTGTTGAGTCAGTTTTTCTGAAGGTATTGAATATTTGTTTTTTGTGTTTACAGTTTTGAGATAAAGTTGGGTCGGAAATATGTCTTGGCAATTTTGAAAAACTGCTAGTGTTTCAAGTTTAGAAAACATTTAAGCTGGTTCTTACCATCTGTCAGATTTTGTGCTGTACTCGATCTGGGCTTTGACATTCCCTGCATGGTCATGATTGCCAGCAATCACATACCAGGGGACTTTGAGAGACTTTGCCGTGTACACAGACTCAAAAGTTTCCTGACAGATTCAGAGCAGAAACCAGGGTTTTTCAATGTTGCTTTCACATCAGGTTAAACTCTCATTTTTGAAGAGATTGAGTTTACTCCACTGACCTGAAACCGAGGAGAATCCACACTGTCCACACCTCTGTAGTAGAAGTTATCGCCAAGGGCCAGAACAAAGTCAGCTCCCATCTGCTCTGCTACTTTGCTCATTTCTCGAGCAGTAGCCTTCTGCACAGCGGTGATGTAGGGGGGATAAGGCACTCCGCCCCAGTCTCCTATAGCCAGGAACCTAATGGAGGTTCGGTTTGCTGTAAGGGATCACAACAAAATCAGAGGGAGCTGACAAGTCTGAGGAGCAGGACCCCACAGATATGAAGTTGTTCATCATGAAAGTCCATGTGAAGTGATACTTACTGCTACTTTGCTTCAGGTCCTGGAAGGTAGTAGGGTAGCAGTAGGCGACAGGAATGGCAGCAATCAAGATGTACGCTAGTGCAAGTGCCATCTTTAAAGAAAGAAAGAAAAACCCCAAACCAGATCAACAGTTAGCAGCTGCACTGAACACAGTGCAGAGTAAGAACAAGACATTTAGCTACAACCACAACTGAAAGTCAATGCATGCACAATCAAAGAAACCAGAAGAGGAAGCAGAACCAAAGCGCTACTTCAGCGTACCATGCAAGCCTCTGCTTCCCCTCTCTCTCTTCCTCTTACTTTACTAAACAATATCTCTTGCTTGTATGCCTTCAGGTGACTTGTGATTAGCTGCAGCCTTAAGCAGACATGTCCCAGCTGGAGCTTATAGAAGCAAATCAAAGGAGCAATGTCCATGAGGCTGAGAGGATCAGAGGTCACAAGTTCATGTAGGTCAAAGCATTTAATCATCCTGCTTCTTTTTAATAAGAAACTGTGCTCTTTCTGATCACATGAACTTCACCAGCCTTAGCAGAGACACCACAAAAGTAAAGCAGTATCTCATGCCTCGATCCTTTCCCATCACAAAGACAAAGCTGTTTGACAAAGAAAAACAACATGCCAAGAGGTGGTGTCTGTGTGCAGAGGTATTAATGTCAGAGAGCCAAAGATAAGAGTAAAACAAACACTCACGGCTGATAACTGGTGGTGTGCTCAGGAGGACGTGACAGGACACTCTCCGTCCTCTCAGCGCTCTTTCTGCCTGCCTTATATCAGGAGGACCAGCCTCGGGTGAATGATCATTGCTCACACACTGACTCAGTCTTGGGACCACAGTCATCTGGGCCACATGTGATCCGCAATGGTTATAATAGCTAGGGTGTCCAGACTGCATGCACTTGATCCACTTCCGTGTTAATCACCGTTTTCCTTCTTCAGTTTTTCCATCTTTAAGGATAATTTTGGAATAAGAAATGTAGATTTAACATAAAGCACAATGCATGCAAAATAAATTGTATAGTCTCAAAGAACGCAGTCTTTTATTTGTTTTATGGCCTTATTAAACTTGGATTCCACAACCCCCTATTTTCACACTGAAAACAGGACTCGCTGCTCTTTTCTCACTTTGATGCAAGCATATCATTATCTGCTGAACAACTAGAGGGCCATTGGCACAGCATTATAACCTGTGGATTGACTTTTTGCAGCCCTAAATCAAGCTATAGAAGACACATTTTTACATGGACAGATGAAGAACTAGCATGTGAGATGTAGGTAACAGCAGCGACCAAAATCTACACATTTCTCATACTGTACTGCTCACAGATGCAACCTGATTGAAGGGGCACTTTGTTACACTTGGAGTTCAAGAAGTCCACCTTTCAAAAGTTTGAGAAAATAACCCTGGTGATGTCATTAGGGTTATCTCGGATTGGACTTCAAGTTTTCACCACAAAGTCTGTTACAAACAGGATTGGAGTTTGAAAGATATGCTCGTTTATTAGGCAGGAAAGTCTAATAGATGCCAGCAAGTGGCACCATGGGAAATGTAGGATCCAGTGTTTTTGCAGTGTTACTCATACTAGGGACTAAAAGTCAGGATATCTCAGCCTCCCTTACTTTTAAAAAAATCTGTTTCACAATCTTTATGGAAGTGCAACATTAAATCTGTGGAGTGCCCCTTTAAGAAAGTTAGTGTATATTACTTACTGCTACAAAACTGGCAGTATGCATTTACATAAATGTTACAATTTTTAAAACCTATTCTACAACTATGTGTATGGTCTATTTTACATTGTCTGCTTGTGCTGTCTCCCAGGGAACACCAAGTTCTTTTAACTACAGTAACATAATTTCCTCACAGCGGCCATTGAGGCTTTATCTCATCTTTGCTCATCATATACAGAGCATGCACACTGCTACATGGTGATAAGACATGAATGGCTGATACTGTTGTGTTACGCTACAAAAGCCCTTCACAGCACTGTGTTGCAAAACATTCCCAGTTACACTGGATGTGAGGAATATCTTTGTCATTTTTAAGGGAAGCTCAAGTTGACCTGCCTTCATAGCTTTGAAGACATAATTCATGATCCAACAAACAGTAGCCCAACTCTGACCTGAACTGTGACATTCAATATCAGAGCTCCATCCATCACAGCAACTGAAAAGGCAAAAAAGCTCTAAAAACTCAATGTTAGAAACTGTGTATTTGTCTATGAATTAGCAAACTGATGGTAAGAATCTTTGCTCCAAAATAAGAGTCGTTTATTTTACAAGAAAGATAAGAGCAGTTTATATGACAGAAATAATTCTTCAGTTCAAACCTACAAGCGGCTTCAAATAAAGACCACAACATACTGATACAGAACCAGTACACTAGATTAAAAAACACGACCCCAGAAACAAAACATAATGATAAACCATGTATGTTTTTTTTTTACACTCATGTCAACACAGGTATGATGAAGGATGCTGCAAAAAATAAAAATAAACAGATAAATCAAAAGATAAGTCTGCATCTGTCACCTACAACTGTTACCATATGTCCAAGAACTAACAAGTTAGGTGAAAACACAAAAACAAAATCCAGTTTCAGAGACAACACAAGCAGAAGTACTAACCCAGGATCATCATCATCAAGAGTGGACAGAGACAGATTCAAAAGATAGTGAGGTGAGAATGGTTGTACACAATGTGATGGTTAGTAATTCATGTTGCTGTATCCAGAGTATGAGCCCTGGTTTGGAGCTCCAAAGCTCTGGTTTTGAGCGCCGAAGCTCTGGTTTTGAGCTCCGAAGCTCTGATTTTGAGCTCCGAAGCTCTGGTTTTGTCCTCCGAAGCTCTGGTTTTGTCCTCCGAAGCTCTGGTTTTGAGCTCCGAAGCTCTGATTTTGCCCTGCGTAGCCCTGGTTCGTGTCGTACCCTTGCTGGTTCCCCCAATCTGTGGAGTGAGATCAAAACAGAAGGAATTATTTATTGTATCGGATGCATTTTCTGAAACAGGAATTTGAAACAGGACATGAATGCAGCAAAGAATTCTTTTATGTCAGTATTTAAAAAGCACTAGCAGGAAGAGACAAGTAGATGTATATGACTGCAGGGGGGGAATTTCAACTTGCTACGTCTTTACTCACCATAATTGTTATACATTTGGCCACCCGTCACCGAGCTAGGGTAAGCCGTGCTGTACATAGAGTAGTCTCCTCCCTGGCTCTCGGTCTGACTTTGGGTCAGCATCTTCTTCTTCTCATCTCCATACCCGTAGCTGTAGGGGCTCTCCTGGTCGGCGGGAGGCGGCATTGACTGGTAGCTTTCTACCTTTGTGGTGCTGAAGTCGCCGCTGGAGACGGGTGGGGAGGTGTAGGTGGAGCTGCTGCCCTCCGGATAAAAGGTGCCGTAGCCAACGTTGCTGCCGGATCCAGTGGTGTCAGGGGCTTGGGCTGTGGTGCTGGCTGCATTATTATCATACAATTTATCTACAAGACAGATAAAACGAGAGCAACCTCACTGCTATGTAAAATCAGTTCTGTACAAACTAAAACGGACCAATCTCAAGAGAAACCTCAAGCAAGTTATGCACAGCATAAAAATGTTGACTTTTACTGCTAACATTAAGGCGACTACAGAGGAATCTATAGTGTATTTTAGTGAAAAGGGTTTACTTACGATAGCCTGTGCCAGTGCCGCCCTCATAACTATAGTTGGCTTTTAAAATAAAGAAAAGAAATGGCCATTTAATCAATTTCCTTGCAGGTATGTTAAGTGTATTTAAAAGAATCTTATATTTTCTTTGTTAGGCCGACACCTAGTGAGTGTAAAAGTATTTACTTTTGTTATAGGTGGGTCCTGAAGAGTAGGGTTTGCCTCGGCCCCTGCCTCGACCTCTGTTGGGACCCCAGCCACGAGGCCCAGAGTCTGAAGGAATGCCACGGATAGTGCCGAACCCTGGGATGTGCTGTTGAGCAGGAAATGGCAGAAGATTTGATGTCAGGGCAAATGCTTTTAGGCAAGAGAGTATGCTTTTGTGGAGATGTGCATGCAGTGGCTAATGTGTCAGAGATGTATTTATATATGAAGATAAAAAGAAATAATTCCCTAAGTGAGCATGAATTTCTTAAGGTTTAAATAAAAATTTAGATATTTACTGAGGAACTAAAATGTTTTATTCAACATGAATGCAATTACAGAATACCTTGTACCATGTACACTCTAATGCAGGGATCTTCAACAGGGGTTCCGGGACCCCTAGGGGGTCCTCATCAACGCAGGGGGGGGGGCCTCCAAATTATTTTATTATTATTATTTTTTCAAAAATTAAAAGCATGAACCTAACATTGTATTAGCAAATATAAATCCCCACTGATGATAGGCTTACTGGTCTATAGGTAAGGTAATCACTTAGATATCCAGATCAACGTGGAATCATGACTTTGTGTAAACATACACGGCACTTTCCAAAAGCCAAGTGGCGTGTTATCTGTACGCATTTTGAGCTATCTGCGTGTATGTCTACGCTGTATACAGCGGATGTAAACATACACGCCACTTGCCGTGATATCGCGAGAACGGGCCATGCTATCGCGAGACTATCGCAAGGTCGCAACGTCACACGCGTGAAAAAAACAAAAAGGTTGGGGTTAGGAAAAGAATATTGGCTTTAGTAAAATGACGACAAAAACACAACGGCTGAAAAACGTCACACGCTTAGGAAAACAATAAATGGTTGGGTTTAGGAAAAGAATATTGCGGAAGGCTTTCTTAAAAAACTTGACAAACGCCACACGCGGCACGCGATCTCCGCTCTGCCGGGTGTTTTACACATCTGCCACGCCAACAAACCTCCTTACGTGGTCTTTCGTCCTTACATACTAGTCACCATGGCTACGCAATAGCAACATAATGTAGGTCAATGCGAGTATGCGTCTTAATAACACGCAAATCATGCCATACAAATTGGCGTGTCATAGATACGCAATTTCAGGAGCTCAGTCTGTCCAGTTCATCCTGATTCACTGTGCCACAAGTACGTTTTAACATAAAAACATAATTTATAAAATCATGCCAACAATTATTAGCTATTTTAATAGCTTAGCATTATATGCAAAAAAGGTATGTATAAAGGTCTTAGGCTGCCCTACACGTTATTGTAGGCCCAGTTTAAGATGCAACTTCATTTTATACAACTTATGTAGTAGGGGGTTCCTGCTCCGTCTCTCTTTCAGTTAAGGGGTCCTTGGCCTAAAAAACGAAGACCCCTGCTCTAATGAAAATGCACCCTGACTGGTCAGCAATATTACCTAGATAAACCATAGATCACATCCTTAACTAGATAACTTACCATGTCAGTGTAGGTGACCTTCTTCTTTGTAAAACTCGAATTTCTGTTGGTGTTTGAATCTTCATCTCCGTCTTCTGGAAACAGCTTCTCCAGAGCAGCGAGGGCAGCGTAGGCCTTTGCTTCCTTCTTATTAGAGCCTCTCCCTTTAAACTTCTGCCCATCAACCTCCACCTACACAGAAAAAAAGGAAATGCATCAACATTTTTACCCTATTATTCTTATACGATTCTTCTACAAATACTCCTTTCACACCCAGGGCTCAACCAGCGCAAATCTCTCTTTTTTTCTCCCGTCTTTACAAAAAAATGAGTTGTAAAGCCGACATCAAAGCACAACTTTACTTTTAATGATATCAATCATAAAATAAGCTTTATTTCTCTGTCTCTCAAATTCAAGTACCTACAAAACACTATTTCTGGTGGTGTATTGTATGTAGCTGGACTGGAGTATGTGACAAGGTAGCTGTTCACTGAATAGGACGTGTAAATTGTTATGCATTGCTCCCGGGTTGTGACCCATGACCAGGGATATACATACCCATGTTGACTGGCTTGGTTTGAATTTCCAAAAGAAGGGTTGAACCCAGGTCATTGGTGTGAAAAGAGTCAGCCAAGTTGGACGCTGTAACACTTCTAAACATCTAGTGGATTTATGTGTTCACTAGACACTAGGAGAGCAAATACAGGGTACCCCCAGGAGTCTTCAAGTTCAATTTAAGACTTTTTAATGCCACCTAGGATGAAATTTAATGCCAACTTCACGGCCACATAATGGGAAATCAGTGTGGATTTTAGGCCTGAGAAAAGAATTATTTACTATGTAACGAAATGTTGAATTGAATAAAACATTTTATTATAATACTCATCATAATTACTTCATAATAGCTTTGTAAGGTGTGTTTGTACTATAATAACATAAGATAATAAAGTATTTATTGCATGAAAAGCTCTTATAAAACAATATAATATGCCAATGCAAATGCCTATTGCTTCAGTGATTGTTTCATCCCGTTCTGCTTTTGTGTCAAAAGGCTGCTTGAAAGCAGCGAGGTTAGAGAGTTGGGCTCTGGTTTGTTTCATTTTCTCATCCTGGGTGATGCCGTCACATGTGCGTGCCTGGTTTCCAACGTACCCTACAAAAGGTGGAGCACCGCAGACACCGTCCTCATCATACACAGCCCTCTCTCCGTTGCTAGCTGATCAGGAACCTGCAGGCGGGTCTTCCAGCTCTGCCGTTTCATTAGCGCTAGACTGACTCACACACTGATCTGCTTGTTGTGCTAACCTCCGCCCCGTGGCCCTCTGCCTCGTCTGCATCTCTGGCCAGACCTTCAGACACTTGCCCATTCTAACCGACGAGCTAACGTTAGCTTGTTAGCAGTCTTGCTTTGCTAGACCATACTCCAAGGCGCTGCGGAGGAAGGTCTGGGAAGTCCACACAGCATTCCGGGATGGGAGAAAAACTCTGCTCTGGTTTACTGGCATTTCTTTAAACCAAATCACAATCGTCATGGGCGGCGCTAAGCTCCGCATGGAACCGCTGCAAAATAGCCTCGGGAAGGAACTTGTTTTGGTGGAACGTGTACATTCAAAACTTGTTTTAGTCGTGCAACAGAAAACTCAGACTTGGACAGATAGTCTAGCTAGCTGTCTGGATTTACCCTGCAGAGATCTGAGGAGCAGTTAGTCCTCATAAATCCACCGGAGTTTAGAATGCCAACACAAAGAAAGTGGAAGAAAACTGACATCAGCTAAAATACATGCATCCGGCGGAATTTCCTGCGGCACTCCAGCAATCCCGGAAGTGGAACGTCGTGGATATAGACTGTCGCGCACAATCCAGGGTCAAGAGCGTAAAAGTAAAACACTGACGTAAACAGTACCCGTACTGTCGTATTTAACATCCAAGTCACACATGGTTAATTGTAAAGTCACACAGAAAGCATGTATTTATGACGTTACGGTATTTAATTCTACAAAAGGACAAGAAATAATTTAAGACCTTTTTAATGAAATGTAATACTTTGTGAACCAAATTTAAGACTTTTAAGGCCTTATTTTTAGAATATTGAATTTAAGACTTTTAAGACCCTGTGGGTAGCCTGTGCATATGATACTGCTGACTCACCTCCATGACAAAGCACTTCTCATGGGAGCCCCCCGTCTCTGCAGACAGAGCATACTTCAGACTGCGGCGCTTCTCATTCAGCTCCATCACAGGGTTCTTGCCATGTTTGGTTAAGATAGGACCCTGACCGCTCTGTTCATAGCAAATATCAAACAATGGCTGTTTAACGCACGTGATTACAAACCCTTATTTTTTTTTTTAGAACATCTCACTTTTTGTTTTCTCACTGGAGGAAAGCAAATGCCGAGATGGCTTTATTGCATGGGCTTTTTTTTTTTAAGAGGCTTCTTACACACCACTATGAAAGGGAGGAACTGGAGGTACATACCTCGTCTGATGTAGTAGAGGCCGTGCTAGCAGCTTTTACTAATTCCTGGGTTCCTTCAACATCACTAACGGTCTCTGCTTTAGACTCTGAGCCTGTCGGAAGACCAAGATCCTGCAGGGCCTGTTAATTACAAAAGTCAAAACATTAACAACTCTTCCTTCATTCACATGCTTAGTGTGGGTTGTAACGATGAAGAAAAACAGTCAACAATGAAGACAGGCATATGTTCTAGGTGTTGTGTCATTAAACAATGTCGTTTATCTGTGTTTTAAGCCGCCAACGTCTCCTTCCAGGCAGCGCTGCCTGGAAGGCACTAGGATTAGGCAATGGTTATGGTTTGGGTTAAGGTTAGGGTTAGGTGCCTTGAGGTCAACGGTCGCAACGCTGCCTGGAAGGAGACGTTGGAGGCTTAAAACACCACCGAGCAACAATGTCAATGCGTGAAATCTGGGAAAGAAATTCTTTTACAGACCAGAAAGACACAGAATGCATTGTGTATAGTTATAGAACAGGATCTGACGTCTTAAGTCAGGCTGACCTGATGAAATGTGATCACATGGGCAGCATCACACTTCTGAATATAGAATAGCATACATTGTGGTTTAAGGGCAAAGGATGCTGTCTTGCTTGTTTTTACATCTCTTTGGGCCTGCTGGACAAAAGCGCTGATGACCACTTTGATTACCTTTAGACAATTAGTGATGTATGACTACAGCTAAGAGCCCTTACAGTTTATCAAATCTTTACAGTTAAGTTCAAATGCTGTTATTGAAGATAAACTAATTCTGATAGCTGAAGTTAACATCACTCTCCATCTGTGGTACAAATGTTATGTGTTTATGATGCATCATTCTGAGGTAATAGTTATCGTTATATATTTTGGGTATACATTGATTATTGATCATTAATAATTGCAACTTAAGCAACTTATGTAGACAAGACTCTTGCCTTGGTTGCTACATTAAGCTTGGCAGCTCGCTTGGAGGGCCCCGTTGACTCGTAGGTCTTTCCATTTACGTCCACAGCCATTGTGAAGACCGGCTCATGAACGGGACCAGTCTGAGATGTAAGTCGGTACTCCAGGCCAGGTCTGTACTGGTTCAGACGCATCACGGCATTCATGCTGAAATCATCTGTGACTACAGAGAAAAGTAACAGGTAGAGAAAAGGCATGAAGAATGAATGAAATACGAGCAATCAAATGTGGAGCTTTACCCAACAAAAATAAGTGGGTATTCGGCAGAATTTTCTCATTTCATTACATGTCTTCCCCAAAACTGGTTACATTGATTAATTGTATATTTCTTAAACACATTTACAGAAGATCATTTTTTTTTAATCAATACACCAAGTTTCTATTAGCAGTCAAAACATTCCAGAGTCAGTTTGCTGACACACACACATACAGTTTATGTGTGTGGGATATGTTGTCTGAAAGCTTTTTCTGACTGAAATCTCTTCATTAAGTTTAGGAAAAGATAGTGGTTTGGGTCAAAATAAGCACTTTCTGGCAGAAACTCCTGAAGCCTAATTTTCAATGTTGTCATTAACCTCTAATATGCACTGTTGACACTAAGGCTGTGTTCTAATACACTATGTGATTGATGCAATATGCTATTGGATTACTGTTGTAGGCTGCTGTAAAAATGCAAATCTATCCTTTAATATTTGAAGAGTATAATTGCTCGGCCTCCGGTATTGCTGTTTGCAGTTTCCTCGCGAACCGCTCATCCAAACTTCTCACTTGACACTGCACTCCCTTGGATCCTCAGCAACACACCTGCTATGACATAGTTGTGTCCCCTAGGAATGCTAGAGTAGGCCTATACACTGACTTATTTTGGAACAGCCTATTCCCGGGAACAAAAGCATTCATTCTGAGTTATATCGCTGAAGCGGAGAGATTGCTACAATCTGCCTCACCAGACGTAATGGGATAACATCTGACATGTCCCTCCCCTTCCGTTATCGATTTTGCAAGGGCACTGTCGCTACATCCAGGGCTTAGCGGTGCACAAGACAATTTTGATTGGTTTAAAGAAATAAAAACAAGGCAGTATTTATTACCCTATGCCAGTACAGATGAGTGGTGTACCCAGACCATACTCCAGTGCTGAGGATAATATATGGGCAACGCGAGACTAGCTAAAATAGAACATCTTAGATGTCTGAGCATCGAGAAGCGAGGTGTAGCCAGCATGCCATTTGGTGTGTTACGGTTAATAGGGGTCCCCTCTAAAAACACTACACAGCGTGGGACTCTTTATCCACCTGCTCCCACTGGATTTCAGACCATTACAGCCTGCTCCCGCAGTGTGTTCTACTCCAGCCTGCACCCAAAACCATTCCGACCACATATACACGCCTGGCTCCGCACAACAAGTTCATCAGTACTCAGTCGTCTGTCTCGTAAACCTCACATTAACTGGAAACAATATAGAGATTAGCATGGGTCCTGGTGCAAGGATGACACACTATCAAAAAGCATTCACGCTTTTCATTAAAATATAACGCATGCAGATGCTAAACTGCACTTCCTTGGGTCCCCAGAAATACATCCGCCAAGTGTGAAGCAGTTTGGATGAACGGTTCTCGAGCTATGTGAAGGAGACACGCACACACACACGCGCACACACACACACACACAGAGATGTCTTGCTTTATAGTTAGATTGTGCTGCCAATTTATTAGGTACAGATATTAGATTGCATTAGATTTAGCTAAGTGTACATAATAAACTGTAATCTCAAGGCATGAGGATGCATGTAAAAAATGTATTGTACAAACTGTCACAATTAACATTAAATTGGATGGAAAATAGAAAGAACCAGGACTCCAATTGAACTCAGTATTTCTTTAAATAAGCCCTGTTGAATTGACAACATACAGTTGTATATTACAACACCTGTACAATGACAGGGTCAAGTTGTGTCACGAAGTTCAAGGTAAAGACTTAACATTTAAATATCAGACTGTATATAAAGATGGATGACGCGTCTCCACTTCCTCCCACTGTACAAAAGTAAAGCCAAGATATCCCAGATACAGGCGCTGCCATGTTGTAATTTTGGAGCCCGACTCTGCGCAGTAGTGATCGGGCGGTGGAGCCACCAATACACCCACCCCGCCAATTGAGAGTCAATCCCAGCTATCAATCATGACTCATGTTTTACCCCGTTTTTAAAGCATTAAATTACTAATAAAAACCAAAGTCATCAGAAAAATTAACATCATAACAATCATCAGTGTGATAAGAACTAAAATAACAGAAACCATCTTAGGGAAACATTTATTTGACGTGCACTTTGTTGGCCATTGTCCTGGAGGGGGCATGGTTTACGCCCTTTACTGCAGCCAGCTACCAGGGGATGATCGAGATGTTTTGGCTTTACTTTTGGGGAGCTGACAAGCCACTTTCTTTATATACAGTCTATATAAAATATCTACAGTTCATTTAACAGTAAAAAGGCTCAGCCTATACCAGGGCCTTGGATAGTCTTTACTAACATGATTTCCTCTGAAAGCGCTTCTGGAACTTGAGAAACTTCCTCTGTTTGCTGTTGAGCTGGGGCTCCTCCTCATCTTCTTCTTCTTTCTCTACCTCTGTGTACGATCTCTTAGCAGGCAGGTTGAACTGCCCTGCAGGTGGTATCTGGGCTGCATGAAACAAGAGAGAAACAAGCCTGAGAACACATCGTTTCATGAAAGATGTTTACTGAACTGCACAGATAAGAGGAAAGGATCATTAGGTACCTGAGCCACCTTTGCTGCCCGCACCCATTGATTTCCGTGGCTTTAGAGGTTTTAAGTCCATCCCCAACACCTTGTGCATTTGTCCAAATGCACACAGCCTTAGGGCAAACTAAATGGAAAATGTAAAAGTTAGGTCAAAATCCTGAGTGTGCTTAGGTGCATGTATTTAGGCATGGGCCGGTAAGCGATTCTGACGGTATGATAACATTTAGCAGAAATATCACGGTTTCACAGTATTGCAATTACAACTTTAACATTTTTTTTTTTTTAATTTGTTTTTTATGTCTGGGTAAAAAAACATTTTTTTTCACACCAGGGAGACGGATTACTAAACTGCAGTATCTTTCCTTGACCACTCATTAAAAAAAAAAAAAAAAAAAAAAAACAGCTCATACCTTGGGAACGGTTTAATGGAAAAATATGATTGGTTTTGAAACCGTGACAACGTGGTATACCTTGAGACCGGTAATCAGCCCATGCCTACATGTATTAGCATCCTCATCTTACCTGAGCACTCTGCGTGATGTCTTCACGCTGCTGCGGAGTCAGACATTCAGTGGCGTCGACCGCTTCCTTCTCACATGGATCTTTTAATCCAGGGCCATCTTTGCAAAGTCAGTTAAAGTAGTGCATTACTATTATTGTCAGTGTATAACCACATATGCTGGTTTGACAACTCAATAAAAAGTTTACCTTCCAAGAGCATTCCAGATGCAACACACTCCAAAACCCTGCGCAATGACTCGCCTGCTCCCATTGGTCTCTCGGATGTAACAAGAGCCTTCTCTACCAGCAGTTCAAGAGGCTATGTGGGGATGAAAGCACAAAGTAAAGACACTACTTATCAAGCGCCATTAAAAAACAAACAAACAGTCAAAGAGCTAAAGAGCAGCTGCCAAAAATGAGGCTGGTTTGTACACAACTTCCTCTTAGCTGCAACATGTGCAACCAGAGTTTCCTCACCCATCCTGAGAGTGGCGTCCAGGTAGGAACACGGTTACACAAGTCTCTCATGATCCGGATCACAACGACGGCAGAACTCAGGTCTATGACTTTGGCCTGGAGACACAAACAAAAGGCAGTTCAGCGTGAGGTGTTGCCGCCTCGGATGTCAGCTCAACCCTGTGCCTTGAGGTTCCACAAAACGACCCAGAAAACAAAGCACAGAAAAGGTCAGAACTGAGCCATCTTCAAATCAACAACTGTTAACTAATACATATTATCACACATTTTTGTCCAAATGCTGTTTGTTGTGGTCAATAGGAGAAACTGCACAACAGTTGATATTGAGAGAGCTCAGCCTGAGAGGACATTTGGATAAATTAAAGTATGTGCTGGTGTCAATACCAATCATCCAAATGTGACATTGGTATGGATCAGCAGATCACTCTTTATGAGTTACCAAGTAATACAGACACTTTCCCCTTTCGTAAGATTATAGAAGACTACAACAACAACAACTGAGAGCACATTTTAAAACTGTTACTATCTCTAAATGGATAATAAAGAGAGACCATTCAAAGAAACAGTTCAACCTTATGTACAAATAAGGACGTGAATGCAAACCTGGAACCACTTGGCGTGGCGGAGAGACGCCAAGGCAGTTAGGCATTTCTGCCTGTCCAGAACGTCCGGCGGATCGTTGACTGTTTGCGTTTCTATTGACGAGGTGGGGTAAGAAGAAAAGGTACAGTTTGACCAAGGGGGTCGGATCTGTCTTGCAGCTCAGGGAGTAGCAGCTTTCCCCAAACCAGCAGCAGCAGGGAAAGGGGGTCCCAGGTACCTAATGTATAAATCTATGGTCCCAACAAGCATAATAGTCATCTGTTACAGATGCCAGTTCACCTTTCCACAGTGTGTGAAAGTGGAAGAATGTCATAAAGACACAGTAGTACTTACAAAATTACATAGCATGTTGTTAATGTGTGCACTGTGTAAACTACAATAAATACCCCCTATCCCTCGGCTTGGGTTTGCTGTTTCCCCCCCTCCTGAGACAGTATGTCCAGTTGGTCAAAGGTCCAGCGTCCCTAAAAAAACTTGACAAACTAAAAGGCAATCAATTGAAAATCACAAGCATTTAAAGAATCTTCACGTCAGCCCCAAACTGCAGCAAAACTGATGGAGTCCCTGATCTAAAAGTGGCTTTAACTGGCCTTGTGAGAAATTAAAAACAAAATGGGCCATACCAGCTTTGTGCAAGTTTTAGCTCATTTTCTACACTACAGATCTAATTCAACTAATCTAACCTCAGCAGGTTTTTAAGCTTCTGCAAGTTGATTTCCATCCTGCACCAAAATGAACGGTTGAATGAGTTATAGGACGCATGCTTGTAACAGGGCTGCATGATAAAAGCCAAAATTATAATGCCAATAATATTGAACTGAAATGATAATTATCGACACAGCACATCCTTACCCAGGAAATCTGAACTATTGAGTTGTATATTAATAAAAATTGTCAAATCTTTTAAGTAAAAGTACAATTGACAGTTTTTCTTAAAGCTCAACACACCAGTAAATATAATAAGATTCCATAATACTGATGTCACCAAAGTAATGTCCTTTTTTATTGGGTATCCCTTATATATCGGGTCAGATCCAATACTTATATTTACTTATGTTTTAATTCAATGTGTATCTGACACATTGAAAGAACAGCTGTAGCCTACTAAATGTTATCGTTAGCTCAGTCACAATAACTCCTGCAGCTTCTCTCCATTTCTCTCCACTGTTCCATTTCATCAATCAATACACACAATCAATACTATTCGAATGTGATTTATGTTTTTATAAATAGGTTGGCTAACGCACACTAATCTCCCTCTTCTCATGTCTGATGAACAATAAGTTATGGGAGTGAGAAACAAGGCATTAGGTGGTTTCCCTTTTTTTTGGACTTTTGCAGTTCTTAGAACTAAAACGTTCCTAGAACACTTTTTTCGTCGTGTTCCCACCAGACAAATTTGGGGATTTTTTAGTTCCTCTGGCCGTATTTCGGGACTTTAGCTCCTACTTCAGAGCAGGGTCTTTTCCCTTTTCCTAGGTCTACTTGATTGGTCGAAATTATAAGTCACGCCCACTGCCAACCCAGATCTTGCAGTGCGCCGTCTGTACTTGCAGACAGAGCAACAGCGGGACATTTTTATCAATTTTCACCATCTTATTCATCATTAAATTCACTTCTGACAACGTTTTAGGCGGGAAATGAACTGTTTAGATTTTGAATATAGGCAGTCTTCCAAAAATTGTTACCAAATTGACAATTTGCTTCAAAGTTTTCGGAGTTAAGAAGCTCCATAAAGTGAAGGAACTGCCAGCTGGTGGCGGCCGGATCGCTTGTTTGCTGGTCGGCCTGTCATCCCCGCTGTAAACTAGCCGACTCTCAGACCGCGGTTTC
This sequence comes from Gymnocephalus cernua, assembly GCA_023631565.1. Lineage (NCBI taxonomy): Eukaryota > Metazoa > Chordata > Actinopteri > Perciformes > Percidae > Gymnocephalus > Gymnocephalus cernua. The sequence continues at coordinate 14,626,341 of CM042427.1, read as the reverse complement.
GTAAGAGGATTTTATTTCGCCGTTGTTTGTTTAAATATCACAACACATGACCATCATAAGATTAACGGGAACGTGTGGTTAACTGCCTTTTTGCTGTTAAACTCCACAAGCGCCTGGTCCGCCGTGCACACACACAGACAGACAGACAGACAGACTACCTGTTTCTCTTCGGGAGACTTGTTTAAATTATGACATAGATTTAGACATTAGATTTATATAATTTTGCGCATTTCTCTTCTGATTTTAATTAAGACCGTTACTGTGCTTGCGTCACTCCCTTACCCCTCCTACCAGTCCCTGTGGCCACTTGGCCGGTGGGAATGCAAATGTGAAAAAAGATTTTGGGGGAGAGTAGTTCTTAGAACTGCTTAGAAATGTACTTTTCCCCTAAAAAGTACAAGTACTACCCAATGGGAAAACGCCTAATGTGAGCGAACATTACGTACCGATTAACGTTAGTACAGGGGGGAGTGACAGGCTGCAGCTGGAAATCAGAATAAGGATGGGAAATAGTTTTAACATGACTTTAAAATCGACATCCACCAAGCCAAAATGCTTATGTTATCAATAGTTAGCTCGTTCTGGTTTCCTAACTGCGTCGCGAGTAGGGTTGGGTATTGTTTGGGTTTTTTCCAATACCGGTGCTAAATCGGTACTTTTAAAACGGTGCCTGAACCGATACTTTTTAAGAAAGTTAAAAAAATAAAAAAAAAATAAAAAAAGAAGAAGAAGAAACAAGAAGGATAGGCCTACTAAACAACAGTCGGTGACATGTAAGAACACATTGTTTATTACTAAGGCCATATGGTCAAAATTAAATGATTTAATAGTAATGTAATAACTATAACGTATAATACACAATAACTTATTTCACCAGTAAATTGCTGTTGAACAACAAAAACAACAACCAGATGGGAAAAGGGTATTTTACAATAACTTTGAATGCACCGCGAGGCTGTAGGTTACCAGTTTCAGTAAATGAAAGTCTGTGTTTTTCCGACATCGGCATCTGCTGCACTGCAAAGCAGACTGTTGCGTCCCGGTGTCACACTTTACACTGTTTAACGTTACCTGTCAGCATTTTAACCGTATGTAATCCAACTGCTAGCTAAAGTTAGACTAACGTTACCTGCTGTCGCGTGTAGTGTAAAGTCAGGCACCAAAATAAGGCACCGAAATTTTCGTTACTACCGTTTACGTCGGAACCGGGGACCTATTGGCACAGAGTTTCGGTACCCAACCCTAGTCGCGAGTTATAGGAGCTTAGCTGGGAGCTTCATGGAGACAGCTGAAGTTAATATTAGCTGCCCTACAGCTGTCAGTTAGCTTCGACTTCCTATATTACCTTATAACAGCTGTATTCTCAGTAACGTGACAATCTGCAAGAAACAGGTTGCTTATAAATCACTAAAATAGTAGTGGAAGCACCGTTTGGCTTAGTTATCAATGCCGTTAGCATCGTGGCTAACACTATTGTTACTTAGTTTATGAAAAATCGTTTCGGCTGTGCTTTCTAACATGATGTCATTGTGCTAACCGAGCAATGTTAGCCTCTACAACAGAGCCGCTTCAATACACTTGTTAGATAATGTTTCATTACAGAGCTTTCTGCTGATTTGTGTTTGTCGCTGTGTGTGTGGTAAAAATAATTTAATATATTTTAATATTTAAAACAAAATAAATGAAATTCAAATGGTATTATAGAGGAAGACTGACAGCTCTAGTTTACACAGTTAATTACCCGCAGCTCTTAACATTATGCTAACCATTGTTCTTTTGTGGAACACTACTCCTGATAAAGTTTAACTGTAAATAGGGAGCACCTAATGTGAGGCACCAGTGTAAGCCCTTCAAACACAGAGTCAGGGCTGCAACTGATCAAGTCTGAATGATTGTGGAAGCTAAAATAGGGATCACAGTTATTACACTATTTTAAGTGCAGCCCCAGTGTCCACTGTAGTAAATGCACTAAAACTGCACTGAGAGCGGTATGGTTCTGTATGTGGGGCTCAAGCACTCCCATCATTAAAACTTTAGACTCCCATGTAAATACAGCTCATGCTGATCAACACAGAAGTTCAACAAAAACTCCACTAACCAAACACATTCATCTATAAACCAACAACTGTGATTTAGTGTTTTACTACTTTTGTCCTGTCTGGTTGAATTGAAATGATCCAAGAGAAGCCATAGAAATGTCCCCATTCTCTGTTTTATAAATTATTATCAGTTTTGCTGCAGCTAGTGCCAAATGTACATGTTCAGCATCAAGTACATGCAATACGCGCTTTAACTTGTTATTCTTGAAAAGCTTTCACTTTAAAACATGAAAACAATTCAACATGAGTAAAACAGTTTTATGACTGTGGCATTGTTAACAACATGTGCAGAGTGTATCAGCGACTACAGAGGAAAAGTAGTGCTGGCAAAGGCCAGTTTGTCCCAAATCGACGCCAGGACTCTTGAGGCAGTGAAGAGCCAACATTCATTGGTTGTTCACAGGCATCGGTCTGAGACAGTCACTGTACAAGCTCCACTGAGGGTTAATGAGAAGATGGATGTGGGTGGCATTTCAGTTGTCAGTACAGAGCTACAGATCAGTGAAGCAGTACAGTGTCTGCATACTGAGAACACACAGATCAGGCCTGTGGTAGCTGATGTTATACATACGTACCTTCTTCTGCCGTTTTACTCTCTTGTACCGTCCTGACAAGAGGTGATGTCAGGTGGATAGTGAGAGTCAGGGCCGACTCAGTGCTATTCACAACAAGGGCTGCATCCCCTGGACACTGGCTTACTGTATAAATCCCCGATGAACTTGCCTATTAAAAAGAGAAACAAAATGATGGGTTTTTGTTGTAGTTTCTTAGATATTAAGATTCCTTTGTTGCTTTCCTAATTCTGTGATTTTTTTTTTTTTTTTTTTAATAATGGAGAATGACACAAAACAACTGTAGGTACTCAATTCTACCTCCAACTGTTCAGTTAACTTTTCAGCCACTTGATTAAGCAGGGTGATGGTAGGCTTTTTGGAGCAAAGCAGCACCAGCTCCAGGTCCTTGTCTCCCGTCAGCAGGAGTCCCTTGGCCACCAGGCCGACCCTCATAACCCCACGCAGGACACGCTCTTGTGAATCACCGCTTGCACTGTGAAGAGGAAATCAGAACAATTTAATTATTTTTATAAAGAGGAAAAACTGTTAAGTTAAAAGACAAATGTTAAATCCCACTCTGTATACTTTTGAAATCATTGGGACAAACGCCATTTAAAACACCTCGCTCACCTCCCCGTCTCTGTATTTCCCTGGTTATCTTGCGGAGTGTCCATCTGGTCAGACACAATCTTGAGGGCACACTCCACACTGGAGATGATTGTCTGTACTGCATCCAGCTCCTCTGGTGAAGGATAAACTTCAGAGTGTTTGGCCATTGTGTGCCGCTCATATGGCCCCATGTGCACCCGGGGGGCCACAGGTTCCTTAATATGGAAATCAGACTAAGTGAGGTTTATTTTGGAGAAAAGAACACAGTGTAGATGTGAGCAAATGTACATTTAGTTTATATACTGTAGTCATTCATTAAGACATTATTTTGTAATATATAGATTATTACAAGTAGTCATTAAAAGCAGAAATTGCAGTCTTAATTCAGGTTATTGCTACTAAGATATCATAGAACATGTAAAGCAAAAATAGAATTGAGAAGTATAATAGAAATAGAAATTGTAAGGAAGTGCATGATTAAAAAAAAGAAACATGCACCAGATAGAGCTTTCGTGCAAGAGGAAAAAAATCAATCTTTTTAAAGTACAAAAGAAACTGGAAAACATTAGATGTTCAGTCTTAATGTGGAGGCTTGAAGAAGTGGGTTAAATGACTCAAATAAAAAAAAAGCCTATGGATTATCAAGTCATTGGGGGAAAATTTAGCAAGTAAAACAACAACAACCTCATGGTGCCGTTCACCCTCTATCTCCTCGATAGCAGTGATGTAATCATGGTATTGTCTCAGCTCCTCTTCATAGCACAGGCAGTCATACCAGTAACGCAGATCCTCGTACCTGGAGGAAGGAAATAAAATGAGGACAGCTCTGAAGACAACTCCAGTTTTCAAGTCAAAAGCAGGTGCTACAACAACGTAGTAACATGACAATCAGCATTTTTCAACGGTTAGCAGGACCCTATAAGGCTTGATCTACCCACAGTGCTTCAATATATAATTCCACATTTAATAATGCAACAGACAATAAAACTGTATATACCGTTTACAGATCAGCTCAGTGGCAAACTCACCCGTTACCTGCCACTTCACTGGTACTCACGTTAAATGCAAACAGCAAATTCTTATTTTCTCCGATTTATGATACATTTCCATGTGTGTCTAATTGTGTGTTTGTTTTCTCCTTTATGTTATTTTGTTATGATTGAACTAAAATTATGAAAAAGGTATTGGTTGTATTATCCTGTACATGTTACTTGTTGTATGCATTTTGATGTAAATAACTTAAAATGAATTGTGCTATAGAAATTAAATAGCCTTGCTTTTATCTCAGGGTCATTTTATATTTGATTTAATGTGCGTGTTTACCTATCAAAATCTTGCGGGTGGAGGCGGTGGCCCTCTTGTATCAGGCTGTCCCAGTACAGCAGCTCCTCGTACGCCTGGCGCTCATCCCAATGCGCTGCAGCCATCCTGTCACGACTTTCAGATAGAAGTTGAGGTTACCACCTATTTTAGAAGAGGAAACAAACTGTGTTAGTCTGTGCACAACTGGTAGATAACTGGCATTATACAATCACATTAAGTGTAATGAATGATATTAGCAACGTCAGTAACGTTAATCGACATGCTGACAGCAAGATTTTGACGACATGCTGACAGCTAGCTAGCTAACGTTAACGCTCAAGTCACACAATAAACTATTCAGGATACAAATAATCAACGTGTGCATTAGTAGTTTAGTTCGCCTCAAATTAAACACAAATGATCTAACGTTAATACAGCAGTCCCTTAATTTGTCCTCACATCCTATGGTGAACGAAGGTAACGTTACTGCGACAAAACACACAGCTACCTTAGTTAGCTAGCTAGCTAGCTAGCTAGCTAATGTTTAGCACTGGCCGCCCACTTAATGCTAGAGAGCTAGCTAGCTACCGTTGACCAGCATGCCAATGCTATTTTTGTCAATTTGCCATTCGATATGTCGATTTCGCACACTACCACTGACTTCTGTTTAAGTTTAGTTTGTGCAGTTAGGCCTTACCTTTTACAACGAGCGAATAAAACGGTATAGGCAATAGTTTTTTCGCGGTAACGTAGCTATCGCGTCAATATGGCTATTGACCATCAAAGGGTCGCCTGAATATGACATCACTACACGAGCTTTTTAAAATGGTAGATGCTAGAAGGCATCGATGTCGTTAGGTCTAGTATCATGTCTCTCAGTAAAGGAAAACGGTAAATTACAATCATTTTCATTTCACTATTATGTTTTCGTTAGCATTAGTTAGCGAAAACTAAGCCCAAAAGGCCAAAGTCATCATAGTTAACGTTAACACAAATGTTGCTAATTTAGTTAGTTAGCTAGCTGTTAACTTTACTAACCAGTTTCTGTCCTTAGAAATGTTAATGTTACTATAGATAGCTAGCTAACTTTCTCTTTCTCCATAGGCCAACGAAATTTTAAATAACATGTCTAAAATATATAATCTTTCTCCTCAGATTTGCCTGCACCAACCCCAAACAGAACATTTCTGACTTTGCTGCTTTGAAGGTCCATTTACATTAATATATAGCTATGATAAGAACCCAATGTCTTTTTTGTGTACGATTTTAATATTGATAACGTAATGTCATTCTGTTGTTTTTCACAGGACTGTCTGCCAGGCAGGTATGATTACCATGTATGTGATTATAAAACATTAAGTGAGACAGGTGATCATATTAACTATAGAGCCATTCTTCGGATGGCCTTGTACACAGAGTATGATATAAAGCTGTGGCTGAAAAGTCACACAGTCACCTGGAGGGTGGACCGAACATATCCAAGAAAGGGCCAGAAAGTTCTTTTCAAGGTATCTTAACATTTGCAGGATAAGAAACCAATATGTACAACTACAATGACCATCACAGACATCACAATGAATCAAGTGAAAGAGAGGATTAATCAAGATTATTTTGACAGACCTAAAATAATGCCTGTATATTGTCTTTTTAAGGTGGACTTCAGATGCCAACGCAATACGAGACCTCGCAATGAAAACGCGGCAGGCAGAAGAAGCCAGATTACAAACTGCCCTGCTAAGATGACTGTGACACTCCTACGCACTCAAGTGAGCAGAGGCAGGCAGAGTCTGTAAGTAAGGCTTACTCTTAATATTATGCCTTTTAATGTACCCAAGGTTTAGTACTGTTGTCCTGTCTTACACAGTGAAGAACATGGCATTTTTGTCTATGTCTCCTCAGAAGCAAGGACCCTCACGTGCCTACCTTCCCCACAATTGTGTCCATCTGCAGTGACCACAACCACAACATCTATGTGGCTGATGCACTGAGCCACCGTGATGTTGGGGATGACACAAAAGCTAAACTGAACAAGCTTTTTGAAGCGGGACACTGCCCAAGTTCCGACTTAGACGTGCTGAAGTACGATCTATCCCCGCAGACCCTATCTTGCCAATCCCCGTCTTGTAAGTTGCAGTGATAACAACTACTCTGCTTCTTTTTTTTTTATCAAGCTATTATTTTTGCCTAAATTATTATTGGTATTGTTTTCCAGTATCACATCAAGCTGCTGCAGCAGGATTTGCTGAAATGTGCCGGGAGCTGTCAGCCATGGTCAACAGCGATGCATCTTTTACAGCCTCCTCAGTAGCTGCAGTAAAGGCCTTTAAAACAATAAAAGACAAACCGTCAAAGATCATGACAGCCTTACATATGTTTGGCCGTTCAAAAAACACCCGCTTGGCATCTGTAAGATCTGGAGACATCCGTAGGGCAGCCAGGCATGCACAGCCAACAGTAGTGGCGAGACGTCTTGCCAAGGTAACGACAGGACCTGACCATGTTTACAGCCAGCCAGCCAGTCAAGAGGGTCCGAACACAAGCTCCCCATTATCCGGCGCACTCTGGGTCGGAGCGCAAACGCCACCCAAAATGAAAAAATGTATTGCCAATCTGTCATCTTTCTAATACACACACACACACACACACACACACACACACACACACACACACACACACACACACACACACACACACACACACACACACACACACACACACACACACACACACACCTATGTAAGAAGCTACTGTAGAAAAAAAAAAACAGTTTGAATTTTTTTTTCTTGAGCTAAGAACAAGCAAGGAAACATAAGGAAACAGTTAGCTGCTATCTTACTCAGAGGTACAGTTACAGTTACATTGGTGTACTTCTCTCCCTAGCAGACTGGTCTGGGGAGAGAGCACACATGAGTGGAAGATCACAGGATAAGAATGATGCTAGCTGCGTTTGAATTGATTGCACAGATTAGTCCAGCTAAAGCTGTAATGTTTTTGAATTCTTGAGTGTTAATTGCAGTAACTGGGTTTTGAGAGTTAAAATGTGTACTTTCCTCGATAAGTAAAGATTCCTGTGTTTGATAACTTATCTGTATTTAACTTAACTATTTGCCCAATATATCTGTTTTTCATTATTTTTTCAAAATTAATTTTTTATGTCTGCATTTCAGAACAAAAGCAATATCTCGTAAATCGTTTTAGTAGCAACATTTTACATATAAAAGTATATTCTCTAACCGGAAATCTTTACATAATTTTTTTTGTGTGAATGAAATGCAACAATACATACAAATTACAGTCTACTAGTTTCATTGCCTGAACTGCTACATCCTTTTATTTTTTTTATTTTTTTTTCTTGATATAATTTATTTACCACTTCACCCCTGGTGTCTATTGTTATTTGTGATTGCACTTGTTTTGCAATAAAATATTAGAAAAATAATGAGATCGTGGTGGGGTCTAGCATATACCCTTTTAAATAGTGGGGGTCTTGATGTCCTCCCCCAGGGAAATTTTGAGCGTCAAAGACTTAATTTCCTGCATTCTGACACACTTTATGCACCAATTTGCGGTGAAAATACCTTTGTTTAGCCTATGCAAAGAAAAAAAACACAGATGACAATTGAAAATATATCAAAATTATAATGGAAAGTATGTTGTTATGTGCCATTGCGCATTTTTAAGTGGGTATATGGACATCCTGGAGCTTTCTTAGTGGGTATACGGCGTATACCTGCGTATCACGTAGACTACCACTGTAGGTACTCACTTAGCGTACACATTTTCCATATATATAGTTATTTAATTTGTACAAATTATTATTGTTACATATTGTTGGTGGTGAACAGAATGCAAGATGTTTATGTGTCAGTTACACACCAGCACAGTGCTATTTAAGCACTTCAAAGTGAGTCATCTAGATATCACTGGCTGTTTTTAACTAGTTGCAATTGGCAGAAAGGAACAAATGTTTCAGTCACAGACAACGCAAATGTGGTTGGAAAGAAATGCTACAGGGGAAGAAATGGATAACTTAAACTGGTAATAATAGTAGTATTTCATTAAAGCACTGCACCTCGTCTAAAGTCTGTCACATTAGAGCCAGACTACCTGCCTACACACGTACTCTAGTAAGGAAACTGAATCAAGCCTGGACCAAAAAGATTTGCTTAACAATCTTCTTGATTTATTATGTTGACCTTTGTGGATAATCCTTTTCGATTTGTCATCTATGGAAAGTGAAATCCACAATGAATCAGCAGGAAATGCCTGTTGCAGATCACACCGTCCTCAGAGTTAAACAAACTCACGCACAACCCAAGTTGCAGATTTTTATCATGAATACTCAGGAAAGCTGAGAGAATAAGTACAGCGATACTTCTCTGTTGTAATTTGACTCAAAATCTGATCAAATACTGCCTGTGTTTAATTTACACTTATTGCACCATATAGCTACCAGAATAATTATAATACAACAGGTTGATAACTACACCACTGTATGCAGTCAATGTCAATTTTATTTGTATAACACCTTTACATTAAAAAGTGTAGCATATTTATTAACCACGCAAATTTATTTTTGACAATTAGTTAAAAATAAATTTAGAGTAAGGACACTGCATTGTTTTATTTACATTCAATTTAAAGTTCTTAACATATCCTCAGTAAATTGAGGGTACAATTCAAGTATTAACTTATAAAATCTTACATTTTTTTCACACAGAGCACTGTATAAACATATGGAAAGCATATTTAAACTTAAACATACATACATACATACTCAAATACTCCACAGTATTTGAATATTAACAGTTCATGAAATACATTCAGCAGAATAATTACTGTTACTGAGTCTTCTGGTTTTCCTCTGGAGCTCCCTCTGGTGGTTAGACTGCTACAGATCAATTCCTCCACATTTATCTAATGTTAGCAAGTCAATGTGCAACTTATTCTTTTTTTTTTTTACTTCCAAAGCTGGTGAAACTGAAGTTGAGAAATAAAACCAAATAAAACTCGGTATAAACCTCTATGACTCCTGCAAACCTTTGAGTCTTTTAGGACAGAATGTGGTTAGTACTGCGTTCATAAATGTGGCCTACAGCTGTGACCTTCAATACTATGAGTTTCCAAATGAGAATACAATCATAATCAGGAATGTCCACTTATTATAAGTAAACAGTAGAAAATGTATGTGCAAAATCATAGCATTAGCTAGCTTCCATTTGTACGGTCAGACAACGAAGTCAAACTTTTAAAGCGAATGAAAGAGATATTTTGATTGAATCTGTTAAGCATTTGTGAAGTGGACCAACTGAGAAATTGCAAACTGCACTTCTAAACTAATGGGCTCCTCCATCACAGCCACAAAGCTAGTTCCTTTCACATGCTCCTGTGGGTCTCTCCTTCTAAAGCTTTTTATTTGCACAGTTCTTCGTATGTTCAGTATGTTCAGTGGTATGAGAGACTTTCTCTCAGCTCATACTTGGTTGACTTGCTTCTTCTCTGAGCTGTGAAAAGAGGTTGGCTCCCAGCGGCCTAACATATTTCCCCTCAGTCCTGCCTGGCACTTGGCGATGAGGTAGATTTTGCGGAGAACGGTGCGGCGCAGCAGGATGTACACCCAGGGGTCGAGGATCTGGTTCCATGTGGCCAGCCTCACGCCCATCACCATCAGGGTTTTATAGCTGGACAAGTCCTCTCCAATAGATCCTGCGTAGGAGCGGATCACCGACATCAGGCCAAAGATCTGCAGGCATTAAAACATGTGCTTGCAATTATTACACGATGAAGGAGCAAACACACTGCATTGATAGAAAAACTAAAATGACTCTGTTTTGTGGTAATAAGACCAACAAACGAGTTCTTACAGTGACCTGGTTAATTTTGTTAAACACAATAAACGGATGTTCTGGGTGTCTTTGTGACACGGATACACCAATATTGGTTTTAAATAGTGTTGTTGCATCCATATCAGCAAGGACTGATACTTTTTCTGATATGTTTTTAAGATGTGGGAGAACGATGGGTCGGGATTACTTCAATCGCATGCAAGATTGTTATAAATGTCAGATGGATCAAGTTGTTTTTTAATTGAGCCTAGTGACACCAGAGCTGATACTCTAGTACTGCCAACTGAAGTGTTTGTATTAACACTGGAGGTATTGATCTGCCCATCCCTATTTGAGCAGCATGCAGCAGAATATGCCATCAGTGTTTGTTACATAGACCCTCTCTTCATGTTGATTGTAAACTGGATGTATTATTTGTCAAGTTATCAGTATTTTTAAAAAAATCATTATTAGAACTGTTTTCCTATTGAATTTCCAATGATTAGAACAGATCTTTTATTTATTTCGGGTCTAGTGGAGTCCCTTTCTTTGACGGTTATTGTTTCCACAACAAAGTCAAGTGTAAAGTCCTTGAGAAAAAAAACAAAGAAGCGGAATATCTCTCTGGAACAAAGAAAACTGCAGGTCCACTGCAACTCTCAGTTCTTTTAAATCAAGGCTGAATACTTTTCTGTTTGATGTTGCCTTATTTCTTACACTGCACTGTAACTTTCTATTCTTGTATTTCATACCTGTCTTTTTCTATTTTAACTATTTTTAAAATCTGTTTTTAACTGCACTTGAAAGTTTTCTGTAAAGTACTTTGAATTGTCTTGTTGCTGAAATGTGCTATACAAATAAAGCGGCCCTGCCTGCCTTGCCTAAAGTGAAATTTCCTTGCAAAAAAAAATGACAAAACAGAATATCTCTCTGGTCCTTTCCAATAATAGTACTAGAGCAAGAGTCTTTTTTTTTTCAAAAGACAACAATAATTTTAACCTGTTGCTAATTTTGCACTTGTATAAAGTGACATAATCCTGGGAGATAATCTTTTCCATAAATGTGGGCAGTATAAAAATACTTTAAGTCTGCACATCCACAAATTGTCTTTCAATTACCCTGGATGATTAAAACTGTAGCCAGGTTGAAGTTGGCTGTTATGCTGGGAATTACATGCTGTCAAACATGCTGGCACCAACAAGAAAGGTGTAAGTTGTCCCGCCCTAACAGCTGCAACAAAACTGACGAGACAGCGATGGAGCTGTCAATCAAGCACAGTCTGTCCACTCCACAGTCTTGAGGCGAGCTCTAATCAGACAACACAGGTGAACACTCTGTGAGAGAACTATTGATGTTATATTGATACAGATTTATTGGCCTTTACCAATAACAGACTTTCAGTATAGCTCGCTATACTAATACATTTTATAGTATAGGGTACTTTTACTCATGCAAACCGAATGAGTTCTCTCAGAGTGCCGGTGTACTTAGAAAAAAAGGGGACGTGATCTCATGACCTATCGTGATTCCCTCTCACTGACACTCACCAGCAGAGGGCTCCAGCAGATACATGAGGTGACCATGATGCCGACCAGCTGCACCACCATCTCTATATCATGGGACTTTGCTGAGTGATGGGAGCCCAGCCGCCTCCTGAACCGAGCGAGCACCAGCGTCAGTCCACTGATGGTGTTACACACCAGCGCCACAGCTAGCGAGGTCAGACCTAGTCCAGAGAACAGCACCACAAACGCCACGTCCACCTCCTGAGTGTCACTGAGCACTTGGATGAAACACCAGGTCCCTGGGTCCTGATAGGTGTAAGAGCCCAGCTGAAAGCAGGGCAGCATGGCCACACACAGAGCCACCAGCCAGATGACAGACAGGCAGATCTTTGTGCGGGCTTTGGTGACCAGGGATGAGTGCAGCAGAGGCTTCGTGACACCCAGGCAGCGCTCAGCAGCCATGGCAGAGCCCATGAAGAGTGGGCACAGGCCAAAGAACACCATGCTGCCACCCAGGAACTGACACATCCTATCCGACGAGTTTGGGTGCACACCTCCGTACAGGTAGAGTCGGAGAACCAGGGCACCAGGGATCACGTGGCCAAAGAAGTCTGTGACCACCAGTGAAGTGGCAAACAGAAGGAATGTGGCTTTGGTGCGCCGGCGCTGGAGGGAGTAGGCATTGACCAGGATGAAGAGGGCCACAATGTTGGAGATGATGCCCAGTGTCATGGACAGTATGACGACAATGACGCCACTGGTGGTGGGTTGCACCAAGGTGTGGTTTCCCTGCTGCGACAGCCCTTCAACAGCCACCATGGCCTCCACCTTCCCTCCGCTGACATTAGAGAAACGAGGGAGGAGCGGGGAGGCGGAGGAGTTGTAGTGGCTCAGAGCTAACATCACTGAACGCTGAAGCTCATGAGGGCCATAGTTAAGGGAGGCTGCAAGAGAAAGAATGGCACATTTGTGTTAACATAGGGAAAATACTGATGATTTCATGTTATTATAATTATAAATTACACAAACATACAGGTGAAAACAAAGGGAGAAGCTGAATAAATGAGTCAAAACCCAATGAATACACGTTTCCATATAGGGCAAAAGTGTTCAGTGAGCGGTTTGATGCAAATGAAAGTGATATGAATCACAGGCCATGGCCACAGTCGCTACCTCTCAACCTAAATGAGCATGTTAGACAGCGCTCTCCATCATCAAAACACCAAATGAGGGAATTTATTCTGTATTTATGATCCAATCCCTTCAGTAGAAGAGACACTTGGAGAATATGTAACAAGGAGCACTGAAGCTGTTCTGACAGCTCATGGTGCATGGCCCAAGCTGAAAAACCTATCTTTTTGTCTTTTCATATGTATATTTTGTGCCTTTGGGGACTTTGAATAAGTAAAAGAATTAAACACATACTTCTACAAACTCTTCATAGATGACTGAAGATCTGACTAGACCTGACTGTCCCCTCACAAATCTTCTTCTAAATCCCCTTTTAACATGACCAGACAGCTGTTCACTGTGTGTATGGTGTCCAGCCTGCATATCCGGACAAAGCACAAGATGGTGCAGACTCTGATCGCTCAGGTTTAGTTCGGCTGGAGATCAAACCATAGGTCATAATTAGGACTGTCCTTCCAGCAACACGGCAACAAAAAGCAACAGGCCTGTATTAAAACACACGACTGAGCAATTAAAAAAAAAAAATCTCTTATAAGGTAAATACTGGGATTTCTCACAGAATGAGTTTTGATATTTTTGAGAAATGACAACATAGATGTTATTATTTCATCAATTTCCCTCGGGATAAATAAAGTATCTTATCCTAGTCCAGTGATGTAAAGAAATCTAGCTGATTTTCTGTAGGCGTACCTAAACATGGTAGCACATCAGAATAAGCTCATCCTGATAAAAACAAAAAAAAACATTATAATTGATCTGCTTTATACAATTTCTCACTGTTTCTCCACAGTTGTGGAACAAATGTTAGAACAAAAATTAGATGGAAGATTTGCACTATGTTGCACCAGTTAGAATAGACACTTTGGCAGTGTGAAAGAAAGGAAGGTCAATTATGATCACAGTAATAAACAATATAAATGTTATTTATCAAATCGTCGTCAGATATTTAATCAAAGATGCAATCCATCCAATCTTACATTTACTGTATTTCTTAGGCTGACGTTCCCTTATATATAAAACAAGTCTACTTTGTTCTTTACTATTAGCTTTAAAATGAAAAAAATGACTCACCACTACATAGTTCAGATAATCTTGTCAGTCCAGCTGAACAGCCAGAAGATAGTTTTCCTTGACAAACGGGTTTCCGGAGAAACTCCACAGACAGGGTGTATGAAACAATTTCAGCAGAGTCCACAAACAGAGGAAAAAGATGTCTTTTGCTTAAGATCAGGAATCAAGTTTCCCTTTGATGAAAGCCAATGCATCGATGTCCTTTGCGGAGTATTTCCCATGGCTGAATCCGTGTGGTTGTTTCATGGTGGCTTAAAGGTAGTAAAGGATCCCCACTGACACTCACGTTTTATAGCGCGTCTTAATGGTGCCTTCAGTAGCCTATGTGTGGGCGTCTCTGCTGCTGTGCGCCCCTGAGTCAGCCCACGTCTCCCCCTCTGCTGGATCGCTCTGGATCGCGTCTCTCTGTTTACATCAACTTTAATGTCGTTACTCACGTCATGTTTGTCACCTACATTTCTAAGAAATTATCCAAGATTGGCCTGCATGGTTATTTATTTATGTATTTAATCTGTAGGCTACATTGTGCACACGGAAGCTATAACGTTGTCACCTTTTAAACGTCACCAAAATGTTTCAATGTGCAGACTTGGAAACAGCTGGAATAGTTTGTGACCAGTTGTCGGGGTGAAGACGTTGTTGAGCTTTTGGTTTTCTGGAGCCTGGATCGATGTAAATAGATTCAGTTTCATACACTACATGAATTGCTTTTGCTGTATATGATGCGCAATACCGTGCTCAGAATAACCTCTGATGTATCAGTTATCCAGAGCAGGCTGGTCATCCGTCTGCTGGTAGAGGGGTTTTCTATTTCACTTCTCTGAATAAATGGCCTCAGTGAAAAGGAGGCAGGTCTGTTATTTGGAGTAAAGTAAAACGATTAGTTGTAGTCGAATTATGAGGTATGCTGTTTGTTTTGCATTTGTATTTTTTTATCCAAATGCCTGGGAAATTCAAATGGAGAAGTGATATTTACCCTCATGGAAGCTCCAGATGTTCCTTAAGGACTGTGATTTTAGTCCTTAAGGTTTTTGCAGCTGCATCAAGGAAAACACGTCCATTTTTCTTCTGTTTGATTGACACTCTGAAAGGGGAAACCACAAGGAGGCATAATGTGTTTCTGATTTGGGTCCTCTCACTGCTATGGGACAGGTGGTCATGTTTGTTTTCATTTTAAAGGGACCTGGCAGCCGGCTGGACAGATTATTGCATAAGTTGAGGTTTGGAAACAAGGTAAAAATAAACATACAAATTGGCTGCTGGTTCACAGGGAAAAGGGCAGAGGTGGGCACAGTCATATACATTGTTTTTTCTTCTTCCTTTCTTTCTTTCTTTTTTTTAAGAGAGGCACCTGTGTGAAATATTCTACTGATTGGCAACAGCGTAATAAGTCTGTGAACTGACAGTTGTCTTTTGAAGATTGTATTGTAGAAAATGTCTGTTAGAGAAACATTGTTCATATTATATATGAGAGTGCGTCAGTTGAACGAGAGGTTTAAAGCTATAGGTAGTTTCTGTCTCCCCCATGAGGAATTCTAAGTAATGACAAAACAAAACTGTCTGCGCGTCCACATGATACAAACCCCACCCCTCCTCCACACAGCTGCTAGAAGCCAAGGAGGACACGGAGGATTAAAAAACATGATGGACTCTTCAGAAGAGGTAATTATCTTCACTTGAGTTTCTGCGCTGGGAAAGTCACCGGACGACCCAATCTTCTGAACATAGCCATACTGACAAATACAGAGAGAGTTGTGTGGAGCTGATAGTCTTAATTAGCTTTGTAGCAACTCATTTGGCAATGGCTTGAATGTAACAAACGTTTATTAATATTAAAAAGTTTAAGGGGTGAAAAATGACACCTTTGGTTTGGACATAGAACCACTTTTCTGATCTTTACTTTGCATTTGAGCTACATGCTAGCGTAAGCATGCTGCCATGCTTGCAATGACAATGCTAATGTGATATTTAGCAGATATAATGTTTACCATATTTACCATCATTTCACATGTTGGCTTGCTAACTATTGCTAATTAGCACTAAACACAAAGTACAGCTAAGGCTGATGGGAATGTTGCAAATCTGATCATGGCGCTAGATGAAAAGTTAAAGGGGCAGTACTCAATATTCAGAACATTATTATAGCAGCAAAGCAGTTTTTTTCAGTGTATCGAGTAGAGCCACTTCAGGGGATCATTAAAGTCATTACAACTCATCCTGAGGAACACAAATGTTTGTACCAAAATGATGGCGCTAGGAAACGTCAGGGGATCACCACAATTCAGTTGGCTTCATCCTCTGGGCACCATGAATGTCATTTTATGCCCAACATGCACTAGAGGAAAGTCAGGGGATCACCAAAGTCATTAGGATTCATTGGCTGGTGAGCAAGAATGCCTCTACATTTCAAAGCAATCCATCCAATAGTTGTTGAGATATTTTAGCGTTTCAAAATTACTGTAATTTTGATTCTATTTTTCTATAGACATATCACAGTAAAAAGGCTGACTGCAATTTTATACTCATGCAGTTCTGACCAGACCGTTGTTGATTTCAAATCCCACAGAAGGAATTCAGATAGAATAGACAGGGCTTATTAGGAAGTCAATGCTTAACTAGATTGCTTTTTCTTATTGGCTTCATATATCTTATTAGCACATCAGAATAGGCATGTTTCAGTGTATGCTGCTCTTGGACTAAAGAGCCAGTTATTTATGTCTGATTGTCTTCCTTTCCTGGTACTCATTTTGACTCTAAGTGCAACAATCAAGCGTTTGGCCGCCATGTGTGTTTTTCCTCCGGCTCTGAAAGGAGACCCTGTTGCCCCCATTTTCCTCATCACTTGCTCAACTCTTACAAATGGTGCCATTTGGCCTCTGCAGCCCACTGGCTCTTCCAATACTAAGTCTGGGTTTTTGGGGTTTGAGGCGGCTTCTACACCCGCTCTCCTTCTGCTGACCACAAAATGAAAAACCCCAGAGTGCATACCTGATGATCTTTGAAGCACTCTGAGATGGAGGAGCTCTTCAGATTGGAAAAGTTAGAAAAGAGTAACATCTCTATCTTTTCTGGAAGTCTGAAAATGAAATGTTATATAGAAGAAAACCCTTTTCTTGTTGCATGTGCACCCAAGTATTCCATCTTGGCTTACAGACTCAAACTCCCACACCACAACTGTTGTTGTTCCTTTTTCCTCTCAATCGCTTATTTTGCCAAAACTTTCTGCAGTGCATATGCCTGTATGTAAGAGAGTTTATTTTCCCCATTCTACTGGAGTCTGGTTTGCTTTCTAATATTTTAAATATTTTGTTTCTACAGCAAGGAAATTTAGGCCTATGACATTTTTTTTTTTACAACTGTAAGGTGCTAGTTTCAGTCTAGCAATGTGACTTAATGTAAATGTACACAGGTGGTTGTGTGCTTCTCCATTCCGCACTGACATTTTAAGTAGATGCTAGCTATTATGAGTGGAAAGCCACACATTATCTGTCTGGGCGCCTCACAAACTACTGGCCAGAAATGAAACAGTGGAATGTTTGCATGAGAATATTCAGCCCAGAGAAGAGGAGACAAACATGCTGTCAAAGACAGAAACAAGTTCAGCTACTTTTCTCTGATGAAACGCACACTCCTCATAGTGCAAATTGTTTAAAAAACTGCTGTCTGACTGTCTGGCTGGAACCCAGTAATTTCTAATATTTGGTTACTGTTTTGCCTGCTGTGTGTCTCAAATTCTGCAAAGATGGGAGGGAGAGCTCACTGTGCTGAGAGAAATAGCAAAATATGGTGCGATCCAAAAGTACTCACAGTTGTCATCCATTTTGGGCGATGCCAAACTCGAGGTTTATCACAGCTAATTTTCCTGTTTTCAGTAAAAAGTACTCATGTTAATCAGTGTTCTTCAGATAAAGTAATAAGATGAAGTCTATCCAGTGATGCAATGCAGATTTCAAGTTAAAGTTTAAACAAGACTGAAAACAAGATTGGTTGTTCAGGATGGAGGGCCCTGTCAGTGCTTTCTACAATAAACTTAAAGATATTGATACATACAATAACACCAAAAGTACCTGCACTTTATTTTTGGAGAGAACAAAACAGAAACAAATGAGCAGAAATATTTCGTCAGTATTAAGATGCTGTCTTGTGTCGACACAGCTGAATATTTACTGGAGCATTTGAGTGAACAGAACAACAGTGTTTAGACAGAAGAACTTCAGTCTTCCATTTCCACAGCAGCACAGAACCCTGATCATGATGTGATATGATGTGAAAGAAACCAGGCTGCATTAGTGTAAAGATCATGAAATAAAAAAATACATAGCTCGCACACTGCAGCGATCCAATGTCCACTTATTTATTACACCTAGGTGACATTTTTGAGCAGTTGTCTTAGTCTGATGAAGAGCATTTGCGCTCGAAACATTCAACACATTCCTGCTGCCTCTAGTGACTAATCGACCAACAAGATACAGTACATCCCTAAATACTACAGAACTGATTCATACAAGCCCGGGGCAGAGTGGGACCAAAAACTCTACCGGGAAATTTCGTAGACCACCAGCCCTCGGTGGGGGGGGGGGGGGGAATGGGACCTTACAGGTTCCAGACAAGGCGAGTGGAGGGTCAGAGTTTTAAACTAATTAGTTGTAAAGTTTTCATAAGTGTACTTCTAGCTTTTTGGTTGCTCAAGACAGTAGGCTACACACAGCTAAAACAAACAACCTAAGTCCGGCCTTCCACTTCCTGTTAATACGTCTTTTTATTTTGGAATATTGAATAGTGTACCGAAACGGCAGTTTCACAGGATCTAAACAAACTTTCGAAGTGGTAGACATGTGGCATCATTTCTAGCTAACTAGTACATTGTGTTTTAATAACAAGTTACTCATTTTAAAACTAGGAACATCTGCCAACCACTGAAGGACAAATTCAAGAGCCACTCAATAGTAAACCATTAATTTGTCTCATATTTACCACAAGCTACTTTCAGAATTCACAAGCTTTGGCTGGCTGGTAGCTGGTGCTAATTCCGCCTGATGGTGTTGCTAAGAACTTGCAATGTATAACTATTTATCAGACAGGCCCTCGCGGCCTCGATACACTACCAGCCCACCAGGAAAAGTCCTGACTCTCCCGATTACCACTCCGCTACTGATACAAGCTCTTATAACCAGGTATGGCACGGCAACATCGGTCAATCAGTCCACCACTTTGGTCCGGACAGAAATATGTAATATAACCATTGGATGGATTTCCATGGAATTTTGTACAGACATTTATGATCCATAGAGGATGAAGCCCACTGACCTTTTGCACTCATGCAGTGAAATATCACAACATGTGATTGATGGATTGGCACAAATGTTTCACAACATGCACAGGTCACTGGAAAGTACATTGCCCTTGAAAATGTAATTGAGAATGCAGTTTCGTTGTTTGGGAACATATTTTCTAAGGAGACAGGGTTGGGTTGGAAGACACATCATACAAGCTAGCATAGCTAACCAGCCCTGAGATTTCCTCTAGTGACACCATGAGTTTGACATTTTTGGTTTTGCGTGAAATGTCTTAACCACTATTGTATGGATTGCCATAACATCCATACAATGCCCCTCAGGCTAGTCTATATCCATGACATTCCACTTCTGGGATTGCTCCGGATGTCCGTTACCTTCCGCTTTCTTTGTGTTGGCATTGTAAACTCAGGTGGATTTCTGAGGACTCTGGTTAACTGCTCCTCAGATCTCTGCAGGGTAAATCCAGACAGCTAGCTAGACTATCTGTCCAATTTGAATTTTCTGTTGCACGACTAAAACAACTTTTGAACGTACACATGTACACATGCAGCGGCACCGTTGCTCCGTCCGGCGATTAGTACCGCCCAAGACGATTGTGATTGGTTTAAAGAAATGCCAATAAACCAGAGCACGTTTTCCTCCCATCCTGGAATGCTGTGTGGACTAGCCAGACCCTCCTTTGCAGCGCTGTGGAGGAAGGTCTGGCAATGCGAGACTACCCTCAGGATGACTTCTAATGACTTTACCGTCAAATAGAAATGTTCTTCTTTTCTGCAGTATATCACTGTGTCCACTCTGCTCTGCCACTGTATCAGGCGTACACAGATAGCTATCACTTTGTGATATCTGTTTCTATTGATCACTACGAGCAACGTTAAATTACAAATAGAATTGAAATGCATCATTCTCAGGTTATTGACATATCTTTGTTTATTTAGTTGTGCTAAGATATTGTTACAGTCATACAATACGTAAATGGATAATGGTTATAAAGTTAACCTGACTTAATATTCACAAATGTTGGACAGATTCCTCACAAAAAACAGTGTAATCTTTCTTCTGCTTCTTCTTCAGTATCCAGCTGTCAATGAAGGTCAAATGAAATGTCTGAGTGAATGACGTCTGTTCTGGAGGACAACGTTCTCCCTCTGTAATAAATCTATCACTGTGTTGGGTCTACCGCATGTCCTTGACAGTTTTTACACCAATGACCGTGACTGGTCGAGGAGCTGACACTATGTGCTCAGTGAACTATGTTAGTGTGTGTGGTGATGTTTGTGATTATGAATTCCACTCTTTATCTTTATCTACGGTTTGGTAAATAAAGTAAAACTGGACAGCAAAGACAGCAAAGACAATGACTTAACACAAGGCATCAGCATTGTACAGAGCGGA
The DNA here is from genome assembly GCA_023631565.1 of Gymnocephalus cernua. Taxonomy (NCBI): domain Eukaryota; kingdom Metazoa; phylum Chordata; class Actinopteri; order Perciformes; family Percidae; genus Gymnocephalus; species Gymnocephalus cernua. Next base: position 14,605,493 of record CM042427.1, on the reverse strand, counting down.
TGACACTGATAAAAGGGTTTCAGAAAATGGAGCTGTGTGTCGCAGTATCTGGAGACTAGCAAAGCCAACACAATTTGCCTGTTTTGTACAAATTTATGATCTGTGTCAGGATTTAATTGTTGGGGTTTTGGTGATTTGGAGGGAGAGGAACGCTTAGGATAGCAGAACAAAGTGGTGTCATGACATGTATAAAGTAAGAAGGAGAAGAAAACATTGCACTGATTGGGACGCCAGCCTCTGTGGCTGTCCATTCACACACAGGCATGCTGCTTTAGCACTGAGTAGTCTGTCATGCCAAGTACAGGCATTGTCTCTACTGCTTAGCTTGCTTCAGGCATTCATTTTCTCATACCATTTTTCCATTCCCTTTCTCCTGTCATAAACAATCATCTAAAATGCCCTCAAACATCACTTATTCCCACAACCGCTCCATTTGCATTGAATCAGTAAAACAGTTTTTTGCTAGTTTTCTGAATATACTGATATACTTTATTTCACAACTTTAAAAATGTGTCTCCTCGTAAAAATCAAACATCAGCCTCAAGATACGTTTATGCACATAACAGTCTGCGCTCTCTGGTTTCTAACTTTGGTAAGTGTTCTTGCAGTATATTCTCCAAGATCACAGAAAGAACCCTGTGACCTTAAAAAGAAAAGAAAAGACATTCATATATTTCCTTTTACAGTTAACCGTTAATATTACGTAATTCAGCAGCTTGAAAGTCCGCAGGTGCCAGGCAACACATCCAGTACAGGATCTCAACCAAATGTAGTTCTGAGAAGTGAAATTCCCGGAACTTCCTTCCTGTTGCCTTTGCAAACCGTAACATTTCTGTGGCTTCTTTTCTCATCATTTTTTTTTTTCATAGGGAAAACCAGTGACAGTTTTCCATATCAGTGTTTAATGGTCGACATCAGTTCAGATTCTCCCTTCACTGCCTCGGCCAAAGTAAACCCATGATTAGTCAATATTTGAATGAATCTATAAGGGGACTCTGGCTGTCTCCAGCTGAGTTGGCTGACGTGTTTGACTCTTGGTATGGTTAAAATTGGATGGGTATTTGCCTAGACATAGAATTTAAATACAAAATGCATGAAGGGCAATGAAAAGCATAAATCCTGAGTTGACATTATTTTCTTGTGCTGCTCCATAAATGTCTCTTCCACATTCCTATTCCAGGATGTTTTAGATCAAAGAAGAGTAAAAAATAATCACTTTTTCAATGCAATTTAGCAGATAAATATTCAGAAACGTTGCAGGGAGACTTTACATATCTGAGCACGGTGAACCATCTGATCCCTGACAGCGCCCTCAATCATACCACATGGGTTGTGCGCGGAAATAAAAGTGAAGGGCTCGCCTCTTTGTGGTGATAAATGAGAAGTCCTGTCAGTGTGAAGAAAAGCGGGGCAGTGTTAATTAAAGCGGGTTTGCAGCAGAGCAAGATTTAAGAACCACAGCATGCTAATCAAGTCAGCAAAGATAATATTAATACAGTATGGTGACACAAGCACCAAACCAGCTATCCACTCCCCACACACAAACAAACAATTATGGCGTCACATATTCAGTCAGGCATTAACCTCTTAGCTGGAACCACCAGCAAGTACTTCAAGAAACAATGTGTTAATCTGTTAATTCTGATCAAATTTGAGATTTAAATTCCATGTAATACTATTTGCAGGTGCATTATTTACATAGCCGTTTTATATGGTATTTGCAAAGAGAATGCTGTGAGTTTAATGGCATTTGGATGAAATCAATTAGTTATGTGCTTTATTTCTCAGAGTTGTCATTTTTATTTCTTAAAACATTAAAGGACTACTTGGACATTTTTGGAAATTCATTCATTCACTTTGTTGCTGAGAGTTATATGAGAAGTTTAATACCACTCTTAAATCAGCGCTGTAAATATGAAGCTACAGCTAACACACTGACATCTTAGTTTAGCATGAAATACTGGAAATAGCTAGCCTGGCTCAGTTCAAAGGCAACACATTGCCTTCCAGCACCTTTAAAGCTCACTAATAAACAAGTTATATCCTGTTTGTTTAATCTGTACAAAATCCAAAGTGCAGTTCTTCCTTTTACAATGGCTGGGAACAGTAACTTTGGCACATTACCCAAACTAAATATCAAAGTGTTAATTAGTGAGCTTTAGAGGTGGTGGTAGTTGGATTTTGATACCTTCAGACAGAGCCAGGCCATCTGTTCCCCCCTGTTTTCAGTCTTTATGCTAAGCTAAGCTAACTGGTTGCTAGATGTAGCTTTATATTTAACCTACAGACATGAGAGACACGATAGTCAAACCTCAGACTGAAGAGGAACCATGCGGATTCCGTCCTGGTCGTGGAACAACGGACCAGCTCTTCACTCTCGCAAGGATCCTGGAGGGGGCCTGGGAGTATGCCCATCCAGTCTACATGTGTTTTGTGGATCTAGAGAAGGCGTATGACTGGGTCCCCAGGGAGATACTGTGGGAAGTGCTGCGGGAGTATGGGGTCAGGTAAGGGTGCTCCGATTGATCGGTCATCGATCGTTATCAGCCGATAAAGGCTTTAAATAGTTTGATCGGTGGTTTCCATCAAGGCCAGTTAGATAGGCCGATCAGATGACGCACTACTCGTGAGAACATTTTCTACATGGAGCTAAAATGGCGGCCTCCCTACATTCACCGGTCTGGCAGTTCTACAAGGTGTCTGAACGGTGGCAGAACAGCAGTTGGCCCGCGGGCCGGCCGCGGAACAAAGGCGGTAGGAAGGCGGCTACTGCTTTTAAAAAGCGTCTGTCACCGGTGGTGTGCCGGCAAACGTGTTTGCGATTACGCCATTCTGACGCTTCTACTGCCTCTGGAGCACCGCCGGTGGTGCACCGACTCATTGCTATCTGGGAAAAAGACAATACATTAGTGATTTGCAACGTGTGTGTGCCGGAAAGGAGTATGAGGAGTTTTCAAAGTTAGCTAGCGATAAGGCTGAGCGGAGTCGTGTAGCAGCTCCGACGCCACTCACCCAGCTGTTTCCCCGTTTCCCCGCTCTCGCACAAGCAGCACGAGCCTACCTCTGTGCACCATGCACAAGTGTAGATAGCGAGTGACTTTTCAGCACAGCAAGAAATATTGTAGATGAGAATAGGAACAAGCTGACAAGCCAAAAATGCAGAAATGCTTATATTTCTAAAGAAAAATCTGCCATTGATGCTATAACAAGTAAGCTTTAGGAGATATGGCTCTACTAATCTCTATTCCTCTTGTGTCTTTATCATTGAATCATGATGTTGAAGACCTCATAACAATGCAGCTGTGGTTCTGTTAAGCTGTAGTTCTTGAAATCCCAAGAGATGTGAAGTTTCTTTAAAATGTATCTAGACTTAAAGACTGTTCATTTTTTTGTTATTCGACAGGAAAGTTTTTTGTTTAGCTTCAGTTATATTCAGCCCTGATGTGGAGCTAATTTACCTTAGTTAGGATTAGTCTGAAAATTGACAAAACTACAAATAATTTGTTTTGCTGAAGAAATGTCTGCAGTGATTGAAATGTGCAATTGACATGTGTGATTGTTTCGTAATGGCGTAATTTTCAGTCCATAAAAGCAATCAGTGATCGGTATCGGCCGATACGTCTTACAGCAATCGGTGATTGGCCCCAAAAATCCTGATCGGAGCACCCTTAGGGTCAGGGGGTCCCTTCTCAAGGCCATTCAATCCCTGTACGTCCAAAGTGAGAGCTGTATCTGGGTTCTCGGGAGTAAGTTGGACTCGTTTCAGGTGAGGGCTGGCCTCCGCCAGGTATTCCAGGCATGTCCAGCTGGGCGAAGGCGGGGAAGACCCAGGACTAGGTGGAGAGATTATATCCTATCCTATCCTAATGTGGCTCGGGAAAGGGATAAGCGGATGACGATGGATGGAAAAATGTTGAACTGTTCCTTTAAATAGATTGTTTTTCAGAAGCAATTTGCTCAGTGAAGGTTGTTAATTGATCACAGACTGGTATTGAGGGCTCAAATGTATTGTATCAGAATAACCAGCAAGAGAAGTTTAGAGGCCATAAAACACTGTCTAATAAGGACAAACTGAATCTAGCCTGAAACTATGAAATCAGCTGATCTACGAAGCCATAATGGTAGTGAGCCAAGCCAGGAAATGAAACACGGCCCATTAGTTTCTGTTTTCTTCTTCTTTTTGTCTATTTCTAACTTGTTACTGAATCAAGTGAGAAACATTTAACTCCCATCAACCTAGTAACAAAATGCTGAATGGTATTAAATAAGGCATACATAGATGTTCCCTGTCTGGCTAAAGGCAACTCATGCTCTCACACATCATATCTTTCATCTGTCAAAACCAAACTGTTGAAAATATGTGACCATACTGATAGAGAAATTATTTACCATTTACACCAGAGATTTTTTTGTACTGTTCTTTTTGTTTCTCAATATTCTTTGTGTGTTTACTATGATTTTGTTTTGATATTGTTATGGAAATTACCTCTGATTAGACAAGCATCAAATACAGTTTTATATGAATAACCTTGCCATTGTGTTTTACCATTTACTACACCCACTTTTATAAACCTTTTTTCGCACAGGTTATATGGATTTTAAAGGCAGGTTACTGTTTATGCATACATGTAGTGTGGACAAACGGCCCGTGGATTGTTGCCATGCCGGGCATATGCCTTGGGTTTGGCAACACAAGCCCATGGCTCAGCAGCCTGCCTGTAACGAGACACGGCTGGCAGCCACTGATTACCGCCTCCAGGTGCCTCTCGTTTGCCCTCGTCAGGCCAGCACAAAAGGAGCCACACCAACGACAGCAGGTCAGTCTGTTTTTGCCTCTGAAGCTAACCACTGCTCTGCTTCTCTACACCCAGAAAGCCCATAACCTAAGCAAAGGACGACTGGAGCTGGATGAATCTCTGTTGGAATCCAAGGTCTCCTGCCCTCTCCTTGCTGACCTTCACCAGTGAGCTCCCTGCTGCACCTTGCCTACCCAGCAGAATTCCCCTAAGCTCTACCCTATCCTTGCTCACTAGCCACGCCACAAGGGAGCTACACTGCTGCACTAATTCTTTTGTCGTATTAAGAACAAATAAAGCGCCCAGAGCGGGCTTTTCACTGCAATCGATTCTGGTCCATTCTTGTCCCGCCACACTGGTGGAGAATGTGGGCATGAGAAGAATGGACTCGACTTCATCACCACCCCAACAGACAGCCTCCCGTCCTGCTGCAGCGGCCGCGGGGGACCCTATGCAAGTCATCCTGCAGGCGCTTGTTCAGGGCCAACGAGAATCACAACAAGTTACAACAGCCCTTGGTGCCCTGACTCAGCAACTCCTGCGGATGCAAGACCCCGGTGGACCTCTAGGGCCCCAAACTGCTCATGATATTGCCCGCTCCCACCTGACCAAGCTCACCGCAGACGATGACGTGGAGGCATATCTCTACACCTTTGAACAGACTGCCGCCAGGGAACGGTGGCCTCGGGCTAATTGGGCAGATATCCTAGCCCCCTACCTCACGGGTGAAGCGCAATGAGCCTATCAGACTTTGCCTTGGCCAAATGCAAGGAACTATGACGCCCTGAAGCAAGAAATTTTGCTTCGGCTGGGACTTTCTTCGGTAGTAGCAGCCCAGCAGTTTCAGTCCTGGTCCTACTCACCTGATACACCTGTTCGAATACAAATGACCAATCTCATACGTACGTCTCAGAGATGGCTCCAACCTGACCAACTGAATGCCCAGCAGATCACAGAACGAGTAGCGATGGATCGCTTCTTACGGGCCCTCCCAAAGTCGGAACGCCGTATCGTGAGTCTGGCCGCTGCTGAAAACCCCGCACAGATGGCTGAGGCCACGGAACGGGCAATCGCTACTAATGCCCTGATGCGGGACGGTCCCAGTGAACGAGGTACCCCCACAATAAGGTCTCAGAGACGCGAGACAGGGATTCCCCCTCCTTGTCCTCCCCCGCCTATGCCACGTGGGCCACAGCAACCAAGAGATGAGCCCATGCCTACAGATCCAGGCATTTGCTCTCCCTCCACCAGGACCTGGCTTGCCGGCTGTGCTATCCACACTTCCCAGCCAACACGGGTTCCCACCCGTCGGGTGCGCATTCAGGGCCGACCCGTCCACGCCTTACTCGACTCCGGAAGCACTGTCTCCCTGATTCGACCGGACGTCTTGGAAGGAGAACCCCCTGGACCCACTACCATGCTACCCATCTCCTGTGTCCATGGGGACATCCGGGAAGTGACAGCCACCCGGGTGGTCGTTCAAGATGCCTCTGGTTCCTGGCCCTTATTGGTAGGGATGTTGCCTGAGCTTCCCGTGCCGGCCCTTCTTGGCCGGGACTGGCCTGGTTTCCCTGCAGCTTGGGGCGGGCAAGGAAAGAAACAGAGAGGCCGCCTCCGGGATCACCGCCCCCTGCCTCAGCCAGAGGAACGACCTGTCCTACTGGCCCAAGATGGTTCCTCCGATGCCGATGAAGAAGGTGAGCAGGGACAGGGGGGTCCTAATCTCTTTTCTGAACTGTTTCAACAGATCACTGGAGGAGGAAGATTTGCCCGGGAACAGAAGGAGGATGATCGCTTAAAACATGCTTGGCAACAGGTCCTGCAGGTCGAAGGGGAGCCACGACTTAGGACCCTCCCCAATCAGTATTTTAGGGTGCACAATGGACTCCTGTACTACAGCGCAGTTCGCCGAGGTGAGCGCCGGGACCTGTTGGTTGTTCCACGCACGCAGATCGATGCCGTAATGACCCTGGCTCACACCCACCCAATGGCTGGTCACTTAGGAGCCCAGAACACAGAAGCCCGAATTAGGGATCGGTTCCATTGGCCTTGGATGACAGCGGAGGTGAGGAATTTCTGCCAACGTTGCCCCACGTGTCAGCGCACTTCCCCTCGAGTGCCTCCTCCAAGCCCGCTCATCCCCCTTCCCATCATTGATGTACCGTTTGAGCGAATCGGCATGGATCTAGTGGGTCCCCTCCCAAGATCTGGTCGCGGACACGAATACATCCTGGTCATCGTGGATTATGCAACCCGGTATCCTGAGGCTGTGCCCCTACGAAAAGCCACAGCCAAGAACATTGCTCGGGAGCTCTTCATGCTCTTCAGCCGTGTTGGAATCCCAAAGGATATCCTCACTGATCAAGGTACCCCTTTCATGTCCCGGTTGACACAAGCCCTGTGTGCTCTCCTGAAGGTCCATCACCTCCGCACCTCTGTCTACCACCCCCAGACGGATGGGCTGGTCGAACGTTTCAATCAAACGTTGAAAAGAATGCTCCGGCGAGTGGTGGATGATGACGGACGAAACTGGGACCTTCTCCTCCCTTATGTCCTCTTTGCCATCCGTGAGGTCCCACAGGCGTCAACCGGCTTCAGCCCTTTCGAGTTGCTGTACGGACGGCAACCTAGGGGCCTTCTGGATGTGGCCAGGGAAGCCTGGGAACAGCAGCCATCACCCTTCCGTACCACCATCGAGCATGTTAAGGAGATGCAAGACCGGATTGAGAGGGTGATGCCGCTTGTACGTTCCCACATGGAGGAGGCCCAGAGGGCCCAACAGCAGACCTTCAACCGTCCGGCCCAACCCCGGGAATTCAGAGTGGGCGATCGGGTTTTGGTCCTCATTCCCTCGGCGTCTTGTAAGTTCCTGGCCACCTGGCAAGGCCCCTACACCGTGGTGGAACGCCTAGGGCCTGTCAACTACCGAGTCCGGCAACCAGGCCGACGGCAGTCAGTGCAAACGTACCACATCAACCTACTCAAACGATGGATCGAACCCCTGCCCCTGCTGACGGCCTGTGCCCATGTTGAGCAACCCCCAGTCCACTGTGGAGAGGGCCCTGGTCCAGCCCAACTGCAGGAGCTTAGGGAGTTGATCGATCAAAACCGGGATGTTTTTTCCCCCATTCCTGGCAGGACTAATGTTGTGCAGCATGAGATCCATACTCCCCCTGGGACCATTATCCGGCAACGGCCCTACCGAATCCCTGAAGCCAGACGACAAGTGGTGGAGGAGGAAGTCAAAAAAATGCTCCAGCTCGGGGTAATTGAACCGTCCCACAGCCCCTGGTCTAACCCTATAGTGCTGGTCCCAAAGCCGGACAGCTCTTGGAGATTCTGTAATGACTTCCGCCAACTGAACAAAGTCTCGACCTTCGACAGCTATCCTCTCCCCCGGGTCGATGAGCTGGTGGAACGATTAGGCTGTGCAAGGTTTATATCGACTCTGGACCTTACCAAGGGCTATTGGCAAGTACCCCTGAGCCCGGAGGCAAAACCAAAGACGGCTTTCAGCACGCCTAGTGGCCACTGGCAGTACAGAGTACTCCCATTCGGTGTTCATGGAGCCCCGGCTACCTTCCAAAGGATGATGGACCAGATCCTGGCCCCACACTGGTCCTTGCTGCCCTCCGCCAAGCGGGCCTAACTGCCAACCCCTCCAAGTGCCACCTGGCGGGGTACTACCGACGCTTTATCCCTTCGTTCTCATCTACAGCTGCTGTCCTCTCAGATTTGACCAAGAAAGGTCGACCGGAAAAGATCTGTTGGACTCCCATTGAGGAAGCCGCGTTTGTCCGGCTTAAGGAGGCCCTGACCTGTGAGCCTGTTCTGTGGGCCCCGGACTTCTCTAAGCCTTTCCGCCTCTACACCGACGCGTCTGATGTTGGTCTCGGGGCCGTTCTGTCCCAGGAGCAAGAAGGCGAGGAGCACCCAGTCCTCTACCTGTCCCGCAAGCTGAACGCGGCCGAGAAGAGATATGCGGCTGTCGAGAGGGAAGCAGTGGCTGTCAAGTGGGCGATCATGGAGCTTCGCTACTACCTGTTGGGCCGGACGTTCACCTTGGTGACCGATCACGCTCCCCTTAAATGGATGGCCCAGGCCAAGGACACTAACGCTCGTGTTACCCGGTGGTTCCTAGCCCTCCAGGATTTTCGGTTTACGGTCGAGCATCGTCCGGGGGCGGCCAACGGCAATGCTGATGGCTTGTCCCGCTGTTGGTCGGGGTGGGCCTCGGTTTCCTGTCGGAGCGGCGCACTCTGGTTGTCCTCTTCGGGGGTCCCCGGTGGTGCCCCCCACCGGCCCGACTTGTCACCTGGGGGGGGGGAATGTGGACAAATGGCCTGTGGATCGTTGCCATGCCGGGCATATGCCTTGGGTTTGGCAACACAAGCCCATGGCTCAGCAGCCTGCCTGTAACGAGACACGGCTGGCAGCCACTGATTACCGCCTCCAGGTGCCTCTCGTTTGCCCTCGTCAGGCCAGCACAAAAGAAGCCACACCAACGACAGCAGGTCAGTCTGTTTTTGCCTCTGAAGCTAACCACTGCTCTGCTTCTCTACACCCAGAAAGCCCATAACCTAAGCAAAGGACGACTGGAGCTGGATGAATCTCCGTTGGAATCCAAGGTCTCCTGCCCTCTCCTTGCTGACCTTCACCAGTGAGCTCCCTGCTGCACCTTGCCTACCCAGCAGAATTCCCCTAAGCTCTACCCTATCCCTGCTCACTAGCCACGCCACAAGGGAGCTACACTGCTGCACTAATTCTTTTGTCGTATTAAGAACAAATAAAGCGCCCAGAGCGGGCTTTTCACTGCAATCGATTCTGGTCCATTCTTGTCCCGCCACAGTAGATAAAAGTGGCCAGTATGGAGTCAGGCAAATGGTTATTGATGGGGTAGCAATTAACCTTTGAGACTGATGGAGCAAAGACCACAATTAGATGCTCTGCTGCACATAAAGAAATTGACAGTGTCAACAATAATAGGAGCTGTGGCTTGGTTGGGATTTTTGAAGCCAGTCCAGCTCCCTCCCTCCATTTCATTTCCATTTCATCATCAGTCTCATAGCCATGATGAAATGTCAGTGGCTGTATATGCTGCAGCTAGAGGGCTGGAATTAATAGGATTCATCTGGACTCAAGTACTGTCGTAGTGGCTTTCATCATAGAATAAAATGTCCTTTGTCACATACAGTACTGAACTCAAACACTTAGGGTAAAATCTTTACGAATGTTTCATGATAAATGGCCCAGGAAGTTGCCTGGTTGGGAAAAGGTCTGCATAAGAAGCTTGCCTCCCGATACTTCCCCTGCATTTATCTTCAGTCTGAACGGTTATGCAGAGATGAGTGTACAGTAGTGTATGACAGATTAAGTGCAGGCAGGCCGCACACAGCTGTGACGCTACTGGAGACAGCGTAGGCAGACGGACAGATAACTCACACTCTCGACCTTAAAACTTCTGCCGCGTTCACCACACTGAACTTGCTCAGCATAGTGCTTTTAAAGGTACATACTGTACTGTGGTGACACAGCCAAAGTAACATGCCAGCTCACTGATTTTGGTAACAAAGCTGATAATCATGTGTTTACATCCAGTCTGGCCCTCCCTTCTCTACTAACCTTCTCTTTCCTCCTATACCACGTAGTACTGCATGTCAGAGGGGTTCAAAACTATAATGTCTAGAATCAAAATCCTCTAAATTGTGGCATATATTTAATTTGTGATAGTAGATCATCAGTTAAATTAACCCAAAAAGTAACACAATATCATTCTTAATAGCATAAAGTCGTTAATACCCCTATTTAGCATTTATAAGCAGTTTATAATCAATGAACATTGTTTATAATACACTCTAACACAGTTGTAAGCATATGGTTATTTATGTATTGTGGTCAATTATAACTTCTGTGAAGCATCTGTGTATAAACAGCTAATGAAAGATTGATATATCACAGTATAACATAGCTGTAATCATAATAAATAATATTTGTTTACACACACATTCACAAGCAGGTTTATAAATGTGCTCAAAATCATGAAAAAGTATTGAGCTTTAATTAGTAGCTTTTTATTGACCTGAGAAATGGTCTAAATAACAGAAAATGATTAAGGCAACGTTCAGTTACCTGATTTCTTGTTGAGCTGTCAGCCACAACTCATGGCATTTATCAGCAGATGTTGTCATGAAGAGCAAAGCAGTCTTCATTAACAAATACATACCTCATTAATAGGTATGTTAATTAGAAGTGCATAATTAATACATATAATACATACAAACATGAATATAAATATGACAATGTATTTTATATATATTTTCAGTCATTCATTATTTGTTTATACATGGATACTTCACAGGAGTTGTTATTGTTGACAAATACGTGAATAAGAACTTATCTCCTTATATCTGTTTTAAACACATTATACATGATTGTGTGTTATAACCCCTATGTATTACGTGTTTCTATACTGTATATAAATACTAACAGGGTATGTTATCTCTATGGAGCACTACCTGGCCACAACCTTGCTGTGTAGTAATTTGGTTAACCAATACCAATGCAAGATGGAAAAACTAAACCGAAATAATGAAAGTCTTAACAACTGGAACTGGAAACTGGAAACTGATTTTGAAATAGTCAAATCACCACAAACCACTTGACATCCAGTGAACTGATGTTCTGGCCATTAATCATAATGGATAGTGATACTGTTCCCTGAATACTGTTAGTTCTCTCTGTTTCAGTCTCTGACACAAACAGCTGAGACAGAAATGCATCATATATATCAGTCAGTGCGCCCTTGTTATAGGAACCTGTTGAGGCTCCATGAAAGGATCAAAGGCTCATCATTGAGCCTTGTTCCCACAGCATCTCCAAAGTCCAGGCTCACCATGGCGTGATGGCATCTCAGTTCACTGTTAAGTAAATGTAATAAAGATAAACATGGTTTGAAGTGAGGAGCACAGCTGAACTGCGAAGTATCTATTTCCATAAACCTTTGCTGTTTTACATTCTGTCATGTTTGTAGCAAAACCTACCACATCACCCTCTCTTACTGGACTGGTTAGTGCTCCGTGTTCCCTGTATTCTATGATTGATTTTTTTCTTGTTTATTGTTGCTGTCATCGCTTTGATTTCTTTGGTCTCATTACCTGATAATTCATTACATGTGGTACAATGTGATTAAACTCTAATGTTATTGTTGTTTATTCTATACTTACGTATTGCCTTGTGTTGCATTTGTATATTATATTGTTATGTTTATTGTAATGTAGAGCCATTGTCTGTTTGGGAAAAAAGAAATACAGTAAAAGAAAAAAGTGGCAGTTTTGGGGATGTTTTTCCTTCTGCTTTTTAATGGTGTGTCTACGTTAGATTTCTAATATTTAGGTTCTAGTTTCATATGCACATATTGCATGCTCGCACTGAGATACCTTATTCAAACTGATTTATTTCTCAGTTTAGTTTGTTTTCACAGGGTCAAAAACTGAAGACCCGTTTGAAAATTAGGTTTTATGAGCCAACAAGAGACACTTTAGCTGATGATAAACAATGTGGTTAGACATTTCTATAAAAGGTTTTACAGCAGGAACATTATGTCATGCAGAGAATTAGGAATGATGAGACATAACACTAATATTTAACCTGTAAATAGATCTGAGGTTCATTAAACTGTTGACTCTAAATGCCAATATACATCTCATTGTTTTCACATAATCCTCTTTTATAGTCCTGTGTACTTTATGAATCATCAAAAAACATATGAGGACACATCAACACACGCTTTAATTGATCCTCGCCGTGGCTCAAAGAACATTTGTTGCATTCCTTTGTCTGATGGAGACAATGATGTAAATTTGCTGCAGTGTGTAATGCTCACTTTGGCAAAGTGCGGCCAGTTCTATGTAGGTGGCCTGAAGCAGCTTCTGCCGAATTACTACAACTAGTGCAGTGCCTGTTCAAAACCATTGTACCCCAAAATAACTCACAGAAGGCCCTCCAAGCAACCCAAATGTATACTACTGACTTACTGTGTACTTCTACTTCAGAGGAAAACATTGTACGACTACATTTACCTGACAGAGAAATGTTACTGGTTATGTTGAAGATTCAGATCAATTAATCACAAAACATAAACATTTTAATTGAATGCATTATTATTCAATAAACTATCGAGCATTATATCAGAATTGAAAGCTCCACTTTGAACAGACATTAAGTCAATTTAAGTACATTGTAGCCTACTGATAATGCCTCTCTCATTTGAATGCAGGACTTGTACTGTGCAGTATTAATAGTTTTAGCCTATTAATAGTTTCACTTCAGAACAATGTTTTGAGTACTTCTATCACTGCCAATACCAACATTGACAACTCAAAACATTTTAGTCCAGTTTTACAGTTAGTTATTACATCTTAGTCTAGTTTTAGTCATTACTCTGAGTAAAAAGGTTTTCTTCCTGAATTTTCATTTTCAATTCAATACAATTTTATTTATAGTATCAAATCATAACAAGAGTTATCTCAAGACACTTTACAGATAGAGTAGGTCTAGACCACACTATCATTTACAAAGACCCAACAATTCCAGTAATTCCCCCAAGAGCAAGCATTCAGTGCGACAGTGGTGAGGAAAAACCTCGGACAGACCCAGGCTCTTGGTAGGCGGTGTCTGCCGGTGCCGGTTGGAGGTGTGATGAACAGTGGCAATAACAGTTACAATAAAGATAATGGAACAGTGACTAGAAATATAGTAGTAGTTGTAGTAGTTCATGGCGTAGCAGGGCACTGCAGGGCATAGCACGGCGTAGCAGGATGTAGCAGGACGCAGCAGACGTAATTACAGACATGTGGACTAAGCATAGACACTCATCTGTCCTACTTTAAGTAAAGACATGTAGACTAAGCATAGACACTGGACTGTCCTACTGTAATTAAAGACGTGAATTAAGCATAGACATTTGCCTCGTTTATGGACGGTGGTGTGCGAATGAAACACTGATGTATGATTAGATTTATTTACTTATTAATCGAAGGTGCCTGAGCAGTTCTGGATCGTTCTGGCCCACTTTAACCCCTGGTTAAATGATTATGAATGCAGCTTTGCAGTATGTTTGTGGATGTGGGCATGGTTTGCAGCACTGCCGTGAGTTGATTGACACAGCTGGTGCTCACTGACTAGTTATACTCTCCATTCAAATGCAGTAGTGTGCTGGAACCTGAGATGTCTAGCACACACCAGAGACAGACAGCCACGCCGACTGTTTTTTGTTTACTATTTAACTGTTTGCTGAACTTTGTCAGGAGTTTGTGTACTACGTGTGGCAGAAAAGGAGCTGTGTATTTATGTTGGCAATGTGTGTGAGCAGACGTGAGAATAAAAAGTGCCATTGTCTGTGAGCGGATTGTACTGTCTGTGTTTGTACAGAGAGGACTCACGGTGCTGGCGAGTTTTGCTACAGTATTAATTTTAAAACAGACGTATTAGTCATCTGCTTTGACCACTGCTCGTTATAAAGTTATTTTAAGGTACAATAGTTATATAATGTTGCTTTAAAGAATGGATTTAATTAGCGGAGATAATGTTATAAGTGTTATAAGTTAGTAAGACAGACTTATACAATTTTAGTTGCAACCTTCTAAGATATCCACTCGTGCTTGTGACTCGACATGGGAAATAAGGAAGAGTTCGATTGGTATAGTAGCATCAGCAAAACACACATGGTAAAATACACAGCAGAGGTATTACAGTAATTTCCAGATAGACACCGGTGGCCTATCAGAGTATCTGTGACGCCTTTTGCGCATGCGCCGGTCAGCACATTTGCAAAACAGACAGCCGGACGGACTCACTCACTCACAGACAGAGATTCCTGCCTTTGTTAGTTAGATACCTACTGTAAATATTTGAGGAGTGGAACTTGATGGAAAACAAGGAGGAAGTTAATAAGAAGTGCGTGCCATCAGGTATATGAGTGTGTGCATGTGTATGTTACATGCAAGGGTGGAACTAAAAGATTAACTTCTGATTATGTAAATAGAGTGGTATCAATTTTCTCATCTCCCAAACTGTCAAACTATTTCTTTAAAGTATTTTCAGTCAATAATAAGTATATGTTGTACACCATTACATTTTAAATGACATTTATTGCAGAATAAAAAGATTATTACAACATTTGAAGCGGAAACTCAACAGCTGTAAACTGGCCAGACCACAGAATTGTGTCAGCACAGAAGAGTGATTTGTCTTTGTGAACTTTTTATTTTGTAATTTCCACATTATCCATCTAAAACACTTAACTTAACTCAAAACAGCAAATTCAACTCAGTAACTCAAGAAATATATCAGTGAAGAAGTGCTTCAGTGGGGCATTTAGTACTCCACAGCTGCTGGATGGATGTATGTATGTCTGTGTTACCACTAAGTTACAGGATGTCAGTGTGCCCTGGCATTCTCACACACGAAACCTAAACCACATGTTTGGCATGATGCTGCTCACCACAATGATACTTTGAGCCAATCACTTCAATGTCTATACAAGGGTAGTACAACACACATTTTATGTGGTTAAAGAGTTTCTTCAACTAAACTTAATACTGTGCTGTACTTGAATAAGGAAAAATATCAATCTTACTCACATATCTTTTCCCATAGGTAGGGGAAATAGAGTATTTGAGTGGACAACACGTTTTTTTCTTTTTAAGCGCACAAAGGCCCGGTTCTTGTTCAAAGCACAGAGTGATGATCCAGACTTCAAAACATCTGGAACAAATAATCCTTTTGTGTTCAAGATCTGGGTAACATTTGAGATTTTTCACATTTCCCTCATACTGTGAGCAGGTGTCAGTGTTACGTGCATATTATAATGGTTATTAGTTCAAACACAGTCCGAAACACAGTCTTTAAGTAGAACAATGAACTTGGATGATGAAGACAAATGATGTATCAGATGAGAGTGTCACTCCACCGGAGGTTGGCCTCCGTTTTTCTTTTAAATGTGATCAGATGGCCCTTACATTGTACTCTGTGCATTGTGTATCATTTGGCAGCATTTCAAAGGTTGTTCTGGTTGTTTTGACTAAAAGCTGGAACATTTATTTTGCTCTAGACTCTTATGAATGTTCTTTTAGGATCGCACTACAGTCCCATTACTCATTCCTTACTTCCATTCATAATGTTGCTATAATTCAGGCAAAATACAATATTTATTCAAAAATCCTTCCACACATTAAACATTATTTCAAGTTATATATATGTAAATATATATATATGTGTGTGTGTGTGTGTGTGTGTGTGTGTGTGTGTGTGTGTGTGTGTGTGTGTGTGTGTGTGTGTGTGTGTGTGTGTGTGTGTGTGTGTGTGTGTGTGTGTGTGTGTATGTGTGTGTGTGTGTGTGTGTGTGTGTGTGTATCCTGTATTTTTTTGGAAACAATTTTAAGACATCACTTATGGTGGTATTAAATCATACTGGCAGATTGCAATTTCTTTTTTTTAAGTTTGTAATTACATTACTATATTTCGTCTCATGGTATCCTAGGTTATTTTTCCTCCCGGCAAATGTAAATTGCAAATTAAATATATGTGCAATATAATGATTAAATAAAGCCTTTAAAAAGGAAATATGTCAATAAAATCAGGACTGCCTTCACAACAAATGGGAAACTTTGTTTAAATCTACAAGTATAAAAGAACAAAGGAACATAACTGATCTGTACAGCTGACTCAGATGTTGTAGTCCAAACCAGATACAGCCAGTGACTCTGCCAGATTATGATAAACCCTGTTATCAGCTCTACTATTGAATTAGAATTTGTAATGAATCTGGCCACGGTGAAATGGGTTTAAGGCCAAATGGTTTTTGGATGGACAATATTTGCAACAGCAAACATGTCATAGAAAAAATATGCAGCACAAATCATTTCAATCAAACAAAAACTTGGAAAAATTGAGTGTAATTACATTAAATACTAATGTTTTTTGTAAAAGCACTTTTTGTAAAAGATGTTTAATAGTTCCTGTGTGCCAGCTGTCAGTCTGCAATTCTCTGTGATGTTCAAGCCAGTCCGAAGTAGGTCAAGAACTGGTTTAAACTCCTTTTCGACACAGGTGAGCCAGTCCTGTCTGAGTTCCTCTTAAATATACAATGTGTCGGCATGGAAAGTCGTTCACTGTGGCTGATTAAATGCTGCTGAATAGAGTATGGCTGAAGGCTGATTGGAGGCCAGTGTATGTTGATAGTTTCATCCAAACTGCACTCAATGCTGCCCTTTTACAGTAGTTTCTTTTAAAATCCAATTTATTAACAAATGGCTTCAATTAGTTTATGGTTGCTGTTAGGACTGTGTCAGAAGAAATACCAAACAAACCCTAAATGTTACTCTGAAGAACTGGAACTGAAGAATCTTGACTTTGACATTTAGCAGACTTTTGAACTCAGCTGTGTAATATCGACATCTGTACACAATTACAGACTATTTTCCTGCCAGACAGAATCTTTTTCCTTTGAACTCAGGTCCATCTTGGTGCTCTGGTGTTCAGCTTTGGAAAGATGCAGTGTGAAAAAAAAACACGTTGGATGGCTAACCAGTAACCATAGGAGCAGGAAATGGCCGGTACAGCTAATGTTCGCTACTTTTATATGTTCTTGTGCCTGGCTGATTTTATTAAAAAATCTGGAATCTAAATAAAGCTAATATTGTGCAATAAATGAATCAACTGTTTGGACTTTACAGTTATAACAAATCAGGAAATAGAGGTAGTGTCTGTCCCTGTTCTGTTTTATTGGATATGCACACTATTGCAACAGCCCTTGAAAACCCATTAGATATTTATATAATGAGTCTATCAGATGCAAAATCCCTGCTGATATACTGTAATTGTCACTTGTTTCCCAACTTATGTAACTGTGTTGACAACCTTTGAGTCTGAACTTGAAGTTAAAGACCATAACTGATGTGTCCTTCAGTAAGCCATCCTCGTTATGCAGTTCACTGTTCACCCCTTTCCCAAAAAGTGATTGTCCAACCCTAACTTAGAAACTGTTACCTGGCATGGCAGACCTGTCAAGCTTTGCATTTCTCCACATGTTGAAGCGGGGCCCATGGGGCTGTGGTAAGAGCAATTCTCTGAATTTAAAGAGTTTGGAGGACGAAGGCAAGGAATGGCCTTAACAGGTTTATTTGCTCTAATATCTTCTAAGCATTAGTATGTCCAGTTAACTAGCTTACTACCAATTAGGAGTGACCCAGTATTACTACCAAGGCCAAGGAGCACATCATTAAATCTACATTAGTTTGTGGTGTTACGGTTATGTTCACTACAACCACATCCACTCTGTAGTATTTCCCCTCTGTGTGGAAGCTGGTCCTGGAAGAGTTTAGATTAACAGGTCTGTCCTTCCCCTAGATTTTAGGGACGTTTACACTTCAGCCAACGTAAGCCGACATAGCAGTATGTTAAAATAGTGTTTAATACAAACAAGTACGCTACGTAAGTTAAGGAGCCAAACAGGTTTATAATACATAGAACAAAACACCTGTCTGGCCTTGCCATTTTTTCTTATCATACTTAAAGGACTAACACGTTCTAACATTACACTGCAATAATAAAGGAATACTGTTTCTCTATTTTCACGTTTTTGATGTGGCTCAATAACTGGTGTGGATTCTAACATATGCAGCTTTAACCTCGTTTAGGATCCATTTTACAGGATTCTTATTTTAAAATGAGTTTTATGTCAGCCGGACATGATGAGTCGTTAGCTTAATTAGCTAGTTAGCTACGACTGATATTGACTGTCGCCGGGTAGAAATTAGAAGCCAGCTTTTGTCTACATCTGTCTTAAACCAAGGAGTCATTGTTCAAAAAAATACTATGGGTTTTATTGTTAAAATCTGCCAATTTATTGTAAACTGCATATATGCCTTGCTTGACAGGTGAAGCAACAGAAACTTGACAAACGGTCAAGTCAGTGACGCTAACATAAAAGTGTGCAGCAGGTGCACCAGGGATGGAATGTACAGTGTTTCTTTGTTCTGTTTCACTGGGAATTTTCAGTCTTTTCACACCCTAGAACTCGGCTCTCCACAGGCTTCTGAAATGCATGAACTCATGAATCACATGCATATCCCAGTGGAGAGAAGGAGAGGGGAAAAGAAGAAGAGAGATGAAAGGGGTGATGTAAATCAAGAAACTACAAGGAGGATTGATCCAATGGGTGTGAAGCTAAAAATATGGAAGTTTGATGCATCCTAGGATACAGTACATTCATTTTGGCGTTTCGTCCAGCATATTGGCTGCACTCTCTGTTTCTGAACCATCCACATGAGATCGCAATTTGAGATCATGTTTTCTCTTTTTTTTCCTTGTAAATTCTTGCTGGAATTAGTCTGGGTGGGTCCATTTTTATAAATCATTACACATCCATTTGGGAGGTGCAGCATGTCCTGAATTCGTCCTTGTGTGAATTTATGGGAAGTTTCAATGGCCAATTTAGGATTCGACAAAAACATTGTCTATATGCAGTTCAGAAATGAGGTGGTTATACTTTGCAGCTCGAGGAAAGGATAAAAAATGTGTTGACTGACCTCTGTGTACCATGGGTAGGACACTGAAATACTGGACTAGTGTGATCCAGTCACAAAGGGAGAGGGTGGAGCCTGCTGGCTTACTTCCATGACCGTCTATAAACAGCTCAAGAGATTTGAAGGGTAGCAGCTAAAGATGTATTACACACAGATACAGGCAGAGGAGTGCACTGATTGACCTGTTAGCCACCTTGTTTGTGTGTGACTGCAGGCAGTCCTGCCTTGAACTGGTCAAATTGATCCGTTTCTTACCAGCCATAAATTAAAATCACAGGTCTGCGGACATAAGGGAATAAACAAGATTCATCATGAAAAGATCATTAGTGTCTGTCTGCAACCTCAGGTGGCAGTGAGTTATCTACGGTATGAATTAACGTGTCTCTGTGTGTTGGTTTCTACTAACATGTGAGTTATCAGTGGTGCAAAAGTGGTTTGTTGTGTGTGATGTAATGATCGGTATGTGAAATAAAGCTTTTAAAGCTACTACTTGCAAATAAATCTCACATAAGGGTGATCAAACTTAGTTTTCCGCTTTCACATGCTTTGATTGGTTAAGGAGGTCCACAGAGAGCAGAAGGTAGAACACGGTGAGACAAATCGAAGAGGAGAGTGAACAATCCGTTACGAAACAACATGAGTCAACCGCTGTTCAGCAGCCAAGCTCCCTCAGTGGGATCGAGACGGGCAGTCACATTAGCCTCTGCTCACTGCTGATTGAGGCGTCAGTGTAAACATCACAGAAACGAAATCATACAGCGAGCTTTTAGAGATTTTGGTCGCTCCCCAATATTTTTGGTTCCATATTTGGAGCTTGTGCTGCCCTGCAGAGCATCACAGCACCATGGAGGAGTCGTGTGTTTATGTGACACAATGAGGAGTCACTGAATGTTATGTACAAACTCCAAATGTATACTTCCACAGCTCTGTGCAGCAAATGATGTGAGACTTGCAAACATGTCACACAAAGTTATTATTCCAGAAAGTACACCTAATGCTTAGTTTTGCACAGATGACTGTTATCTGATGTACTATAAATATTGCTGCATGCATTTTTGGTGTATAAGGTTTGTTGACTTATTGAATATGGGATTACTGCAACACTGTGCAATGTTATTTTGAGTTTTGCTATATTTGCCTTGTAAATAAATTAAGAGTATTTTGAATAAGTATGAGACATAATAAGGCGTTTATTTTCCAAGTTAAACATTCAGACACCAATTCAATTTCAGGGTGGGTCTTAACCTCGAAACACCCCGCATGTGTTCCTTGTTCACTGTCTGAGTCTGACTCAGTATTCATTCACTGAGTCTGGACCTTCTTGACTGGCTGTATCTGCAGACTATCTCTCTGATGAACCATACCCAAGTGTTGATGAGTGGCAGAGGCTCAAACAGTCACAACACCAAGCTGTACTGTACTGTCCGACTTTCCTGGAAATTACTTGAGTCAGTTGTGTGAGTTCACTGTTACTGAGGAGTAAAAGAAAGACTTGAGACTTCACAGTGCATAACAACACAGTCGTGTGGATTTGAATCTACAAAGTATAAATAGCAGGACATCATACTGTATGTCGACCCTATCTGTGAATGAGGGAAATCTATTTGTTCATGCATAGCTAATGTAGCAATTTAAAACGTGAATTATTTACTTACATGATGTATTTATCAATGCTTTATAGTCATTTATGTATTTTGTCCCCCTCATCGAATGTACAAACCCAGTTTGTGACAAGGGGAAGGTTTTTTTTTGATGGGTTCTCACTAGCGTCCCTTTCTTTTGATATATGTATATGCATTTTATACTGTTTGTTCTACCTATTCTGTTGTACAGCACTTTGTGATTTTATCTGTGAAAAGCGCTTTATAAATACATTTTACTTACTTACTTACTTACTTTAGGGCTCTCGCTAAATTGACCCAATAAGTTCCAGTATTTTGGACTGTATTGAAATATCCATTTTGCATGGCTTACACCTTACAGCACATTGTTTCCCACATTTCGGTAGCCACACTGGTTTGGAGCATGCTTTGTTTGGCCGAGGCACTCCTCTGTAATGAGCAGAGCTACTGTGTCTGCCTGTGTCCTGTCACAGTATCTTATAAAGTTAAAAATGGTTCATGTAAGGTTATACAGTGTTGGGAGGGGAGGAAAGGCTTTGCATTGAACTATTGGTAGTGAGTGGAAATTAAGGAATGATTTGCTTTGAATTTAAAACATCTTAGCTCATTCATCTGAACTGTAGTATTCTCCCTGGGCCCATTCACACTATATATGTAGTTAATGTGGACGGGTGCTGTTGGACCATGAATAAATCAGGAGTCAGAGTGGACAGAGGGACAGGAAAATGGGACCTGCTGCTGGGACCTGTTGTCAGGGGAGGCAAAGCTTCTGGCGACACGCCTGTTAGTATGGTCAACTCGGACACATAGTTATTAACAAGAGCGACGTCTATGGAGTGTTTTTTGCCAAGTACCTACAAAGTATTTACTGAAAGAAGCCATTTGGTTCTCTGCCACATTCCTTTTCTCTATATTTTATATGAATATGAATGTGAATCATTTTGTATCTGTCCATCTGCACTATGAAGGACTGGCAATCTGCCCTGGCTCTGTTTCGGGGCCTCCAGTTTAAATCCACACAATGTTTTCTTGCCTTTGCACAGCACAAATGTCAACATCAACCCTGGCCAGTTCTGACAGAGAGGAAACATACTGTAGGCCAAATAATGTCACTGGTACCTTTAAGTGCTGGTACAAGAGTTCATGGTCTAAATTCAAAGCAGAAAAGCAACCACAGGCTATTTAGACATGGCAGCTAATGGAATTTCAGGTTTGGTATCCTGTTGCTAGCTCAGAATCACCCGCTCTGTGAAATTAGGCAACCTAAGCCTTCATTGCACACATGGGCTCCTGAGAAATAACCTCCAACAACTGCAATTGTTTACATGGTTTCGTCTTCAATGAAAATGGGCAGCGTGATTAGTTTTTGTTTGTTAAATTCCTCTCTGAAGTTGCCAGTCAATACAAATCAAAGGCAGTTGTAAAGCAAAAGAAAAGCTTGATCTACACTTTTGAACTCCCTGACGGAAATATGCATTGATTAAAATGGCCCAGTGATGGAAACATCCTACCACAGCAATGCCAAATAGTTTCATAAATAATGTGGTGTTATTAGGAGTATTATGTGACAAGATAATGAAACTTACAGCCCGGCCTTCCTCCTTCTCTTCTTACCTCCAGAAAATACACACTGACTAGTATTCCTTCATTCCAACAGAGTCAATTTGTACAAGATTCTAGTTACAGTAAAAATATTTAGACATTTTTTGCTCCAAGTGAAAATTGGACAATCAATCTCATCTATTTAGCACCCATGATTTTAGTAATGAACTGTCTGTATACATAAATTCTCCCCCTGAGATGGACATTTCAGTGAATATCGCTTTTTGCTCGCAGGTTTCTCTACAGAGCTCCCCCTACAGCTTCGGAATATATATTTGGCAACACTGTGTAAAAACTCGCTCGGTCAGTCTGCCGTTTCCTCTTTCTCTGTTCCTCCGACAATGCTTTCCTAGCTCTCTGCTTCTTTTTTGCCGGCTCAGCCATGACGATAGTGTGAAAAACTCCATCGCTACATTGTTCTTGCTAGCCGGTTCCTGAATGGGGGCATGTATATGTGCAATGCCTAAAGCAATTTGTTACATCCTGATATCACGCGATACTTCCTGACACTCGGCTCGCCGGCCAAAAGTCGCAAGGTGGTTTTTCCACTCACAGGTGCAAGGGGGAAGCGAGACGACGACCATTCAACCCGGAAAAAAGTAATATAACCATTCCAATGACTCCGAAGCTGTTCAGTTAAGGTAAATTAAGCTAAAACAAACTGCATAGTTCCCCTTTAAACTCTTCAGGGGAGTGAAGGCGAAGAAAAGTCCTGTACCAGACAACATTGGGGGTAGACTTCTGAAGCATTGTGCAGAGAGCAGCTGGCTGGCATCTTCTCTTTTATCTTCACAAAATCCACCGTCTTTGGAAAGACTCTAATTGTTTCCCGTGCCCAAGACCAAAACACCGAAATCACCAAATGACCTTCGGCCTGTTGCCCTAACTTCTCTCATTATGAAGACTTTTGAGAAAGTTATAAAAACAAAGATCTTGAATGCAGAGCAGTTTAGACCTAATCCAATTTGCCTACTGGGTGGCTATGGGTGTTGATGATGCTGTCAACACCTTACTTAACTTGTTACTGGGTCATCTTGATGGGGCAAACAAATTTGCTTTTTATTGACTTTTCTTCTGCTTTAAACTGTATACAGCCTCACATTTCAGCGGATCGTCTCACCAACATACACAATATTGACAAGAATCTAGTATGCTGGCTAGTTGACTTTTTAACAGACAGATCTCAGAGGGTGAGGGTAAATGGTGTTTTATCAAATACTTTTATAGTGCTTTTATCTTCCATCGGCTTCCATCAGGGATGTGTCCTTTCACCACTTTTATTTAACGTATAGACCAATAGTAGCGGAGACGAGATGTAGACAGACACATTATTAAGTTTGCGGATGATTTAGTTATTTTGTCGCTACTTAATAACAAGGACACTAATCATGGTGTAGTGGTGAATGATTTTATTGATTGGTGTAAGCGCTCATTCCTAAACATAAATGTCTTGAAAACCAAAGAAATGATTATTGATTTTAGAAAGAAGAAGCCTCCGCCAAGTTCTCCTGTGTTTATTCATGGCCAGGCTGTTGATGCCAACACAGATGCGCTTTGTGCTAAGGCCCACCAGCGAATGTACTTTTACTCATAGCCCTGGCTCTGTCTCGGGGCCTCCAGTTTAATTCCACACAATGTTTTCTTGCCTTTGCACAGTACAAATGTCAACATCAACGCTGGCCAGGTCTGACAGAGAGGAAACATACTGTATGCCAAATAATGTCACTGGTACCTTTATGTGCTGGTACAAGAGTTCATGTTCTAAATTCAAAGCAGAAAAGCAACCACAGGCTATTTAGACATGGCAGCTAATGGAATTTCAGGTTTGGTATCCTGTTGCTAGCTCAGAATCACCCGCTCTGTGAAATAAGGCAACCTAAGCCTTCATTGCACACATGGGCTCCTGAGAAATAACCTCCAACAACTGCAATTGTTTACATGGTTTCCTCTTCAATGAAAATGGGCAGCGTGATTAGTTTTTGTTTGTTAAATTCCTCTCTGAAGTTGCCAGTCAAGTTTATCGGAAGTTGAGACATTTTGATGTTGATACAACTTTTATTAAAATGTTGTATTCTTGTTTTATCGAGTCTGTTTTAACTTTCTCTTTTATCCACTGGTTTGGGTCTCTCATTCAAAAATAAGCATAGACTAAACACCATTGTGAAAACACAATTACAGGCTCAGAGCCATGAGGAATAGCCATATTTTAGGAATACAGGTGGCTGCCATCTGGTTGCAGGTATGTTGTACCTACAGTAAGACCAAGACATTCAAGAGCATTCATTTGTCCCTGTTACCATAGGTCTCATTAATACCTTGATGTAATTGTTATGTTGTGTATGAACTGCTGTATTTTCTTCTCTGCTGGTTGTAGAAAGAATCTCCTGATTAGGGCTGCAGGATATGAGGAAAATATGTGATATTGATAACGTTGAATATCGCGATAACGATATTACTTAAATATATTACTTAGATAAATAAAGAGATATTAAAGCGTACTCAGTTCTGCATTTCTGCTGCTTTCAGCATTCTGCTAAAATGCAACAAATTGTTTGTTGAATAAAAAAAAATAGAAAGAAAATTATTTGCAACATTCTTGAACAAATTGACCATTGAATTGATTATAAAAGGCACTAGTAAAAATGAAAATGTTACATTTTAATGTGCATTTTTCTACACTAAGGCATCATAGAGCCACATATTTTCCTTAGGATTCAGAGCTAAAAAAAGAATATATATATATATATATATATATATATATATATACATATATATATAAAACCCCAAATCAGAAAAAGTTGGGACAGTATGAAAAACACAAATAAAAACAGAAAGTAGTGATTTCTAAATGTACTTTGACTTGTATTTCATTGCAGACAATGTGAACACAAAATATTTCATGTTTTGTCTGGTCAACTTAATTTCATTTGTAAATATACATCCTTTCCTGTCATTCAGACCTGCAACACATTCCAAAAAAGGTTGGGACAGGAGCAATTAAGGGCTAGTAATCAGTTAAATTGGTTAAATAATGATGTGATTTGAAACAGGTGATGTCAACAGGTGATTGTAATTATGATTTGGTACAAAAGCAGCATCCAAGAAAGGTCTAGTCCTTTAGGAGCAAAGATGGACCGAGGATCGGCAGTTTGCCAACAAATACGTGAGAAAATTATTGAAATGTTTAAAAACAATGTTCCTCAAAGAAAGATAGGAAGGAATTTGCGTATTTCACCTTCAACAGTGCATAACATAATTAAAAGATTCAAGGAATGAGGAGGAATTTCAGTGCGTAAAGGACAAGGGTGCAAGCCTAAGCTGAACAACCGTGATCTCCGATCCCTCAGGCGCCACTGCATCGTAAATCGTCATTCATCTATAAGCAATATCACCACATGGGCTCAGGACTACTTTGGCAAACCTTTGTCAAGTACCACAATACGTAGTTACATCCACAAATGCCAGTTAAAACTGTACTGTGCCAAAAGGAAGCCCTATGTTAACAGTGTCCAGAAGCGCCGTCGACTTCTCTGGGCTTGGAGGCATCTGGGATGGACCATCACACAGTGGAAACGTGTACTGTGGTCAGATGAATCAGTATTTCAGGTATTTTTTGGGAGAAATGGACGCCGTGTGCTCCGGACCAAAGAAGAAAAGGATCATCCACACTGTTACAAGCAACAAGTCCAAAAGCCAGGGTCTGTCATGGTATGGGGTTGTGTCAGTGCCCTTGGCAAAGGTAACTTGCACTTCTGTGATGGCACCATTAATGCTGAAAAGTACATAGAGATTTTAGAGCACAATATGCTGCCTTCAAGAAGACATCTTTTCCAGGGACGTCCATGCATATTTCAACAAGATAATGCAAAACCACATTCTGCACACATTACAAAGTCCTGGCTGCGGAGGAAGAGGATACGGGTACTTGACTGGCCTGCCTGCAGTCCCAACCTGTTTCCAATAAAGAATGTGTGGCGCATTTTGAAGTGCAAAATGCGACAACAAAGACCCCGTACTGTTGCCCACCTTAAGACTTGTTTGCAGCAAGAATGGGACAAAATTACACCTGAAACACTTCATCACTTGGTGTCTTCAGTCCCTAAACGTCTTTTAAGTGTTGTGAAAAGGAATGGCAACATTACAAAGTGGTAAATGCTTTACTGTTCCAACTTTTTTTGAAATGTGTTGCAAGAACCAAAATGGGAATTTTGTTTTTTTGAAAAAAAAAAAAAAAAAAAATCATGAGGAACACATTAAATTATGTGCTGTTGTATTGTCTGCAATGAAATACAAGTCAAAGTACATTTAGAAATCACTACTTTCTTTTTTTATTTGTGTTTTCCATACTGTCCCAACTTTTTCTGATTTGGGGTTATATTTATATATATATATATATATATATATATATATATATATATAATTGAACATAAATCTTCCTTGCGGTCAGAGGCATAACTCTAAATGAATGCTATTGTTGCTCCATGTCTGCTGGACATGTAAATAGACAACTATTTGCTAACAAATTTTGCCATTTCCACCATGGATGTATTAAGACTTAAGCATGTTTCTGCTGCTCCCACATGGCCAAAAAAGACAAACAAATGAGCAACTGCAGGTTTTATGTTCAGTGGCATATTAGAGCTCCACATCCTAATTGCTATTCATTACTGACACATTAAGTGTGTCATTATTAATTGTCTGTCTGTATAAAATAACCGAGTCAAACCACATCATCACAAAATGAAATGATAGAACTAAAACCAAAGACATCAGATTCATAGATTAATATGATATGATAGATAAAAGAATTCTCATTTCATTTTCTCTAGAGTGGATAGCACTCTAGAGAAAATTAAATGAGAATTCTTTTATGTTTTTTTTCTGGTGTCTGCTCTCTGGGGTCCCATACATGTCATATTTCAAATGTCTTGTTTTTGTGTTGTGGAGACATATATTTGTGTGTGTTCACTGAAACGCTCTGATAGCTCCAAACACAGACCTTTTTGTCTCCGTTCCTATCTCCTTTAGCTGTACTCTAACACCTGTTCTTCTAACCGTATTCTGTTTGAAAGTTCCCAAAACAAACACCGTACTCGGTCTGTCGTCATTCCGGTCTGCTGCAGCCAATGACTGGAACCATGTGCAAAAAACACTAAAGTTGGAGAATTTTATCTCCAAGTCAGATTTTAAGAACTCTATTATGGATATTTATTTCACTAACATGCAGCTGTTTCCCGACCCACTAATATGCCCTAACACTTATCTGTCTGCTGCTTACTGTTGGCCATTGCTTATTTTTGCTGCTGCTGTTTTGCTTTGCCTGTTTGTCTTACTGCTTTTGTATGCTGTTCTGTTGTTGTATTGCCGAATGCTTTTGTGCTAGACTGTATGTCATTTATGTAATGTTTGTTGTCACATATAATGCTTGTTATGATTGTATGTAAGTAGGTGATGTTTTTCTCCAAGGAAGGTTAAATATATCAACGACAACTGGACTTGGTCAAAGCTGCTCGAAGACGTTTTGTCTCTCACCTGAGAGACTTCTTCGGTTCTGACTGAACGGTAGGGAAACCCAGCTATTTAACCTCGGTGGGGTTGTTGTCAAGATGAGTGATACCACTTTGTCTGTTAGGGCTCCTGGCTGTAACAACAGACATTATGGTCGTTGGAGACACCCGAGGCCAAGTCTGAACGACCATTGCTGGCGGTCTCACATGATGCCAGATGTGAGTGTTTGTTTAGTTTCCTGGGAGGAGAAAAGATAGTGGATGTGTTGGGAAAATTATAAATAAAAAAAAACCTAAATAACAAGAAAGAAAGAAGTGACCAGATGTGAGCGTGGTCCTGCATCAACCCAGGCAAAAACAGGGCTCCAAGCTGCAGCTAGTTATCAGAATATAGTGTGATGGCAGGCTGTTCTAAATATCTACAGCGGCCATATTTTCATGATCAGGTCTTAATGGGGAATATTTATGTAAAGTACTGAAACAATCATCACACAAAAATCTCTAGAAGATTAAAAGCAGGGCTAAAAAAAGAAGCTCTGTATCTAATTTGTGACTTTGGAATATGATTACTCCATCTGATTAAAAAAAAACAGGTTGAAAGAAAATGAAAACATTGTTTCCTTTTTTTTAGAATAAATGTAAAAGGGGGTGGCCTCTAGCTCACCCAGAGTCCTGCAGCGGCGCAGGTTTGAATATGACCTGCTGCCCTTTGCTGTGTGTCACCCCCCATCTCTCTCCCCCTTTCCTGTCTGTCCACTGTCACTACATAATAAAGGGAAAAGCCCCAAACAAATTATCTTTAAAAAAGAAGAATAAATGTAAAAGATTGTCAGTTTTATCAATGAGGTATTATACATAGTAATGCCCAACATCTGTGTTATGTTTGCAGATGCAGTAATTCCAAAAACACACTGTATGCTCTGCTCTGTTCAGGGGGTCCGAGGTAGACTTGCAGCCTGTCTGACAAACATCTGCTGCATCTGTTTCAGCAGATGGTGTCTTGTTTTGTTTTCCAGCCTTGCACAACTTTCGCTTGTTAACTTCTTGTATAGCTGAGACATGATACACAAATATGGGTCTAGGCTGGATTTCCAAAAAGCCCCTTGGCAGTAAGTCATGTGTTTGTTCCACTGTAATTCACTGGAGTGATAAATTGCTTGTGGCAAATAGGTTTCAGATTATGTTTGACTGATCCAGAATCTGTACACGCAGTTATGCGAGGTCATCTGAGCAGTCTCAAGAACAGCGGCATGATGACACCAGCAGCAGCACGGCCCCCTGGGAAAGGCTCTGCGCTCGTCTCTGGTGTCCAGTGTGAGTCTGAATGCTGCACAGCTAGCAACCTGAGCAGCCAAGTGCACTTTGATGACATAATCATAACCGCCCTGCCTGAAAAATGACAGCGCAGTAAAATGCTGTATCACACTGTGTGATCCAAGGGACTGATGGCTTTACTCCTGGTGCAAAAATACAAGGAGCTTGTTTGTTTTACAAATGCCGTTACAACTGCACACATTGTGTTTGCATATCTGTGCAGTACTTGTGCAGTATACCAACACCAGCTATTTAGAAAAAGAAAACTCAAAAGCAAACCAAAACAGAATGGGAAAAGTACAAAAGTGCAAAAATTGCACAGTCTTGGGGAACCGGTCCTCTCTGAGGGATGATTGTGAAGCCACAAGTTGTGTGATAAAACTCCATCTTCTGCCAAGCCCCTAAAACATGCTATGAATCACACTGGAGATGCTGAAAGAATCTCCTTTCAAACACTGAGTCATAGACAAACTTGAGAAGGGAGAGAAAGCCTTATTCCTTTTTGATCCGCTGCTTTGCTTTTGCCCAAATAACAAATCAACAGTTATCAACTTCTACCTTTACCTTCCTTTCAAGGAAGTAACTAAAAGAAAAAAAACATGATTTAATACACCGTTGTTACACTTGATGACTGGATATTAGAAGGAAATGTATGCTTAATATGTTTGCTTAAAATAGCTGAGTGTTACCAGGTGTTTCCACATATTGCTACCTGTCATGCCCAGCTCTGCTCCTATAGGTCATGCTTTGGTTCTCTTTTTTTGTCAGAGCTTTCTCCACGTGCCAACCAGCGCCACCTATAGGAAATAAGTAGACCTGCAGCAAATGTGGCTATGCCGATGTTGCCACATACAGGCAAAAAAAAAAACGACCTGCAAATTTTAACACCTTTACACAAAGATTTTTTTTTTACAGCTGCAGCTTTCTTCTTTGACTGTGGCTGTTTTCTATGTGTGTTTTTTGCTTCATGTTTAACTCTTGTGCAAACTGTTTGCTAAAATAAAATCATGAATAAACCAGCAGTATTATGGTTTCAAACTAACCTCCAGTGGATGGCATTAAATGATTTTGTAGGCAACTTTGGACAAAAGAACTACAGAACAAGCTGATGAACCTACATGCTGACATCACCTTATAACGTTTGTCAAATTTAAGCTGAATATTCACCCTCCTTTTAGCTCTGATTTGGTATAACATCTGGTGCTTTAGGCTGCCTGCTGTTTGGTGCTTATCAGATGGAGTACAGACCTTGCCACAGCAGTAAATGCACAGCTGGTAGGCTACCAATAACATTAATATTATGAGAGCTGTGCTAGAGCTGCGTCGGGCAAGGCTTAATGACTGCTGTTCTATTCAACTTTTGTTTCAATCCACGTTTTCCCCCCACCTCTAAGACCCTTTTAAGGTGAAGATTTAATATAGTGAATTTTATGGGGTTCCTCTGCTTAAAACATTTAAACCATGTGGAAAACCACATTAAAATACCATAGGAAATTATAATCCATTAAGTGTCCCTTAAAACCTCATAAATGGCACGTTAATAAATCATAATTAATTGGAAAGTTAAAGCAATTTGCAAGTTATTCAATTTCCTGGTGACTTAGACTTTAGAACTCCTATTTTTCCTAAAGTCCACATTGATGCGTGCAGTCTTGTCAAGAGTAAGCTAATAAGGATTGTACTTGACTACAAGAATTGAATGGTTGCGCTAGACTGTCCAGCTTCCAGTTTTAAATCCCATGGACCACAGTCAGAAACCCAAAGTTATTTTACCAGATCTTCCAAACCCCACAGCCCTGGAAGACAGATGTGCTCCTAATTTGGGCTCTCACTTCAATGAGTGCTTGGAAATAGCTGCTTTGAGTCCCCTGAGTATGTGATTAAACCATCGGGCGTTGACAGCTGTGAGCTACAGCCTGCTCAGACCCTGTCAGGTGGCATCACTCGCTCACTAAATTCCTTGAGATTGGTGTGCCAGCAGAGGAGTAGACATCAGATTTATCCATCAGTGACTGAAGGCAGACAGAAACGCTGCCTGCTCCCCTTGGTAGTAAATTACAAAGAATGAGACTCCAGAGATCATCACTGCAACATGAATATATAGCAGAGACAGAGGAGAGTGGAGACCATGTACGGTCCATGGTGGAGACAGAAATTGTGTTATGCTGCATGGAGTTATTACAGATCATCTTCTCAGCATTTCTGTGAGGCGTTTTCTCTACTTCACTGCAGAGCAGAGGGTCCATTCAGCAGCTGTTCAATATACTTTGCACCACACATGGACGAAGATGTCCCTCTTTAGAATAAAACACATTTTTTCTTGTATGAGACACTTCAGCTGTCTTATAGATTTAAATCTTATCTCACCTGCAGTATTTTTTATATACTGCAGGTGTATATTATATTATTTAAATAATGTTTTTGAGATGTTTATATATATATATATATATATATATATATATATATATATATATATATATATATATATATATATATATAAACAAGTTTTGAGAGAATCTGAGCAGACACAAAGCAGATTATTCATTATGGTTGTGTGCAGTTTACCAATTTAAGCCTTTCCTCTTCATGAGTTGAGGGATTCAAGCTCCGCCCAAGAGCAATAAAGGATGGAGGACCTTGTGCAGAAGCCAGACAGGTAGTAAGATGAATGGCCCCTTGTCAACACAGTTATGGCTATATACTGTATTTATCAACAGAAAAAAAAATGAAGTCACTGCTGGCATCAAGACACACTTATCAACAATATGATGTCTATGAAATGAAAACCCTTTCAGGACTGAGTACAGAAACACATACTTGTGTGGTGAGGTCACAGTGATAAATCTGATGCTGAATGTGCTTCTTTTTATTTTCATGACTTCCACATTTTCAAGACAACGATGCTGTGTGAAAACTGAAATCTTATCTGATTGTGAGCATGAGGTTGTTTAAACAAAGGGGAGATGCGGTTGTAATGCAACATGGCAGAGAAGGAACATTAAGCCTTCATGTTTCAAGGAGTATGTAAACAAAGGATTTTTTTTAGGACCTACAGGCGCCATCAGAAAAGCAGCAATCTGCATTGAAGACTGTGGACTGTGAACGTGTGAACACTGCTGTTCACACGTTCTTCCATGAGGGGGAATTAGATTCTGGTGTGAAGTTTGAAATGTTAACCAAGTCTGAGACACAACAATGACAAGGTTTTATATGAGAAGGAAAATGGAACTATGGACAAGAGTTTTTTCACAAGTGGTCAGTTATGTAGCATCTATCTGACAGGCAGAGTTTTACGTCTAAACAAGCAACTTCAACTACATTGTTTAATATATTGGCTTATTTTGGAAACCGCTATATGGAGAAACTGTCTGTATTATCAGAGTCTTACACAGAGTACTGTGGCTGCTGGTGAAGTGCAGGTTGTTTGTCATTATTTGTCCATTCATTTACATTAGTAAAAAAAAACTAATTTAAACATACAGCATATGGTCATATACAAGACACAATTTAATTAACTTATAAGTGTTAAAGGTACTATGTGGAACTTTCTGAAAATCCTTATCAATGACACCGGTGGCCATTAAGTGAACTGCCACCTGGATCCTGCCGGTGCCCAAACTGTGCCTGAACCAATACTTAAAAAAAAAAATAAAAAAAATAAAAGAGTACAAAACGACAGCTGCCGACATCAAAGAATAGCTTGTTTATTGCTAAGGCCATATGGTTACATTTAAATAATTTTATTTGAAATATAATAACTTATTTCACAAGTCAATTGCTGGTAAACAACACTTGATGGCAAAAGGGTAATTTACAACAATAGGTTAAGTTTCTGGAGGTGCACATGAATGCACCATGATTTTACAAGGTGCAACTGAATGCACCATTGAGCCCAGTCTATGTTGTTTCTCCGACTCTGGCAGTGGCCATGGTGTCTCAAAAAGTGCAGCTAGGCTACACTGTGTCTTTAGCTGCAGACAGCTGCACGTCCTGCTGTTGGAATCCTTTGCAGTAAAATACAGCCACACTTTAGGCAGTTTAGCTTTAAGCATTTAAACTGTGTTTAAGCCAGCTAGTTAGCGGCTGCCAGGTGTAAGGTGTTTCTAAGGCATTGCCTTAGAAAAACCTGTCCTGTGTGATCTACATAAAAATCAGTCCACATGCTGTTATAGGCTGCCGAGAAAGTCAGGAAGGTATCAGTTTTAAAATTAAGTTACAATCCTTTCACAGACATTGACAATAGAAAATAATTAATACAAAAACTAAAATTGCAGTTATACCCAAAGAAAATGGCAATAACGGAAACACAGTGTCTCTATGGTCAAGACGGCTGAGGCTTTGATTTTCAGGACATTAAATTACTGATTACCTTTTTTTTTTCCAACAAAGTTGTCACGAGTTGGGTACAAATTCTGCATCTAACTTTCTTTTATCATTATTTGAGAAACAATTTAATTCATCCAGATTTATAGAAAAATATTTAAAAATACATAAGCATATAAAGAAGATAAACTATTTCACAGTGAAATAGCGACCACACCAGTCTACTCAGTTGGACAAAAACAAAA
The DNA here is from genome assembly GCA_023631565.1 of Gymnocephalus cernua. Lineage (NCBI taxonomy): Eukaryota > Metazoa > Chordata > Actinopteri > Perciformes > Percidae > Gymnocephalus > Gymnocephalus cernua. The sequence goes on along the minus strand of CM042427.1, from coordinate 14,571,499 downwards.
AGAGAAAATCATTGGCCAGGATCTTTCTATCCGTATGGGACATAAAACGTGCTGATGATAAACATTGAATGGCATTCCAACACATTTACAACATCTATACAAATGGTAGGATTTATGAGCAGGAAGAAAGCACTGACCATCAAAATGAGGGCTGACCTATCTTTGGATATTTTCTAAAAACTTCCAGCGATCAGAATTGTGATCTATTGTTTCGGGTGGATTTTACCTGAGTGGATTACCTTCTGCTGCTGCTCCCTCATATGGCTCAAGCTTGCCCTCTTTAGGACAAAAAAAGGAACATCTAATTTGCACGTTTCTGACTGATCTGTTGCCTCAAAATAGACATAAAGACTTCTTCTCCACTTCGTTGTGACATTTGAAAATTATGAAGTTTGACATAAAATGATGTTTAATGTGCATTACAGAAAGACTTTGTGGACTAGACAGCTACTGGATGGACAAGTGCTGGAGCTGCCACTGGTGCAGCAGGAGGAGATGCTTTGCCTTTGTAGCCCAGCGACAGGATGTGTTTCTGCAGGTGTATGATCCACCGCTCTTGAACAGACTGAGGTCCATGAAACACTTCTTCACAGAACCTGAACAGCAGCACAGAGAGAGGGATATGATCGTGTGTGTGTGTGTGTGTGTGTGTGTGTGTGTGTGTGTGTGTGTGTGTGTGTGTGTGTGTGTGTGTGTGTGTGTGTGTGTGTGTGTGTGTGTGTGTGTGTCAGACAGTGAAAGAGAAAGCCCTTTAAATCTTTCAATAAACTAATGTTAACATGAATACATGTAACTGTTTTTCTAACTATTGCCAATAAATGATTAATGATAGCAGTTGTGAAGAATTCTGTTTCTACGCAATACTATCAACTTATAATATATTAACATCACAATTCGTAATTAATCGGGAAAGTAAACAACTGTTTTTGAGGTACAAATTATGATTTTTCAAGATAGAGACATGTACTTTGAAAGTAAATAAGGTGTCAGAGTGCATAAACAAGCATTGAAAATAGAGCTCGTTTATAAAAGAATTCCAAGCCCTAACCCAGCCCAACGAAGCAATTTTTTTAGCCAGAGGCCGATACCAATCACTTTAAGGCCAATGTACTGTATGCTTCTGCGTTAAATCGACACAGTGGGAATGTACGTATGTACATGGAGATACGGATCCTACCCCAGACTCGTGGTTGTGGCTTGGTAGGGGAAAAAAAAAAAATCGATACAGCATAGTATCGCGATATGTTCAGTGGCAATACTGTATCAATACACAGACGCCAAGTAACAATCTTTTATTATATACGTGTTGGTCAGTTTGTTTACTTGACAATCCCATTTTGCATTTTTTGATAAAACAGATGTTGACAAAGTTTCCTTTTGGGGACATAATTTGAAATTGGGAAAAATTTGAAGTTGGAAAAAAGGTAATAAATTGCAATATATCGCAAAATATTTCAATATGTTTAAAATCGCAATAATATCGTATCGTGTTAAAAGTATTGTGATGATATCGTATCATGAGGCCTCTGGTGATTCCCATCCCTATGGCTTGGTAGCGTTGCATTTCCCCCTACTCTATTTCCTGGTTCTCCTTCTCCATAAACAACATGAAATCAAGGACGGTTAACTTTTCCTGCTACAGATTTCCAACAGTGGTCAGAAAGCACAAGGGAGACACTTTATTTCTCTCACTATGACTCAGAGTCAGTACTCGCTCCAAAGCTAACCACCGTCTCTCTCTCACGCGCTCTACCACACACATGCTGGCCCTGCTATTCTGTTAAAGAGATCGACGCACACACCAACGCACAGGTATAAACTTCAGATCACTTACAGTACCTATGTAGACTACAGCGAAAGCTCTACATGGTGCCTCCGCAGAAGCATAAATCCTGCTTCAAGCTCTCTCTAAAGCGCTCTCTCTCTCTGATACACACAAACACAATACTATAAGGTACATTTATAACAGGCATGTCTGGAGATTTGAATAATCAATGAATTGCGCACAGCGTCTTTTAATGGAGAGACACACTTATTCTTTTTGCTGTGGTGGGATAGCTCAGTCATATTTCCTCACTGTGTGCTCTGGGGCAAAATGAAAGGAGAGAAGTTATATGAGCCTGAGTTTGACTCAAGCCCAGTCTATAAATAAAAAAAAAAGGCCAGAACCCGGCTCAAATGGACTCAGTCACTTGCAGACCTCTAACGCCATCCCCGTCTCCTTCCCCCCTCATTTTCTGTCACTTCTCTACTGACTTCTACCTAATAATGGCAAAAATGTTGAAAAAAATAAAGATTTATTTGTAATACTTGACAATGCAAGCTGCTGAAAATTGGTCTATTACTCTAAACACTATCATTCACTGAATCCAAGGGGAATGTGATTATTTATATTTTGTAGACTTCATAGACTGACCTGCACTGAAGGGAGTAGACTTTGCCCACCAGTTTGACCAGCGGTGTTAGCGGAGGCTTTGGCAGCATAGCGGGGATGCTGCCAGATCGTGATGGCTGCTGGAGATTGGTGTCCTGATTTTCTTCCCCTGAAGGCACAACATGTTTTGGTGGATGGACCCCTGAAACCACACAGAAAGAAAATGGAGTAACAGAACAGAAACAAATCTACCGTATTTTTCGGACTATAAGTCGTTCCTGAGTTAGCCTCGTGAGACCATCCTGATATCGCGAGCTCCAGTTTTCTGCTCGCAGATCAGTCTGGCATCTTGAGGCAGAGAAAATTTGGAGCCGTTTGCCAAACGACCGGGCCAATCAGCGTCGGATTTGAGGTGGGTTTAGGTGTGATGCAACGAGGAGCTCGCGAGATCAGGATGGTCTCACGAGGCTCAGCAAGCAGAAGCAACGCACGTTTATATCGTTTATATACTGTCTTTGGTTTATATACTGACCTGATCTAGACACATTTTCAGACAGCGGTAGCCCTGAGTCTGTTAGCCGCTCGCTAATGCTGTTTTCTCTTGGATCCTTCTTTTGGAATATGGACCGGGAACCTGAAATGGGGCCTTTTATTCCTAAATTCTCGTTACACAAACAGCAAATATCCTTTACCGGCATGTTGCTTGCTTGCTGAGCTAACGAGCTATGCTTTGCCTGCAGCAGCAGGGTTAGCCTGGCTTCGTCGTTGCTCTGTTGGTACGTCATACACTTCGTTGATCTGATTGGTTGATTTGGTCCGTCTATCACCAGCTATGTTGGTGATAGACGGACCAAATCATGGTGATGGTTTATCCAATCAGCTAACTAGTATTTTCGCCCCTTCCCAAACGTTCTCCAACAGAAAGTTCCCAGATGGATATGCTGAGCAAATGCGAAGCAATCCATCTGGCGGAGTCAGGTTACTCCTGAGTATAAGTCGCATCAGTCCAAAATGCGTTTAATGCTCGGAAGTACCGACATTACTTTGAGGTTCACTCGGTTAAAGGTGACGCGTGGGAAGAAAACTTTTATCTACAGCGAAAAATTCCACCTCAAATGGTTTGGTTGGTGTGACTTATAGTCCGGAAAATACGGTAAATGTTTTTTCATCAATTATAGTACATCTGTTTCCAGCTTTTTTTCATCTCTCACCCCTTGGGAAGCGCACACTGGGGGTGCCGTGGGCTGCAATAGTCCGTATGTGGCTGTGAGAGTGTCTGGATGAGCCGGCAGTTACACCGAAGTTCTCTCTGCCCACTGAAGGCTTCAGGCTGCTGCCAGGGACAGAGTCAGAGTCTGTGGACCGAGAGGGTGACACAGCACCTCTCTGGGACTGAAAAAAAATGAATATACAGTAAATTAAAATTGGCATTGCTTGATACATTGTTTTTGTGTATCCAAATCTGAATAGGAAGTATTTTAAGCATATTTTAGGACACAGCCCACCTTCTTGATGTAAAGGTCTCCCATACGATAGCGTCTGGTTATTGCTGCTACCTTGGCTGGGTCCCTCCGCATCAAATCACTGAGGAGTTCGATTGGCGAACTAGCTCCATCTGCCTTCCATTCAACAATTCCCAGCTGTCGGAGGTGGGCCCGCGCGTGACTGGCCAGCGCCTTGCGGTTTTCAAACTCAAACCCACAAAGCTCACAGGACGCGTCTGACACAAAGATGAGAGATTTTGGAACAAGGATCAGAATCTACATTACCAATGACAGATTAGACATGTATTACCAGATCAAGTGAGCTCCAGGAATAGTTTTGTACACTGGTAAGAGCAAATTACATTTAACCATGTATATCCAGCTAATTTCAATAGCTCACGTTACTGTATTGTGGTGTGAACAGTTAACTTTATTAAATATTGTATGTGGCGTTTTCTTTTACGGGGTGCAAATGTTCCACCAAAACAAGCTTCTTCCCATGACTGTTTTGCAGAGCCTCCGTCGCTGCGCCAAGAACTGCCCAAGGAATTGTGATTGGTTTAAAAGAAATGCAAACAACAACTATCTTAGAATGTATCTGTGGTGTAGCCAGACCTTACTCCACATCGCTATAGAGATAGGTCCGGCAATGTGAGACTATATCTCACCTAACAGAACGTTTGTGCATGCAGGTAGAATCAGAGTATCAGCAGAGCAATGCCAATACTGCCGTTTTCCTGTTGAGGTAAAAGTCAAATGCTTGCCTTACTCAAAATGCAGCATGTGTTGAGGCAGCACTGCATTGTGGGATGTGTCTCATGAATAGAAAAGAGGCTACTCTAATACATTCCCTATCCTGTCTTTGTTGCACTCAGATCCATTTTTTCCTACTGAAGATGTAAATCTGGCCACTGTAGTTTTTAACAAATGTAACTCAAACAATATTACCTGTTGTTGAGAACTAACACACAGTTGGTGTTCTAGTGAGTATTTATGGCACCAGGGCAGTTTATGTAGGATTGACCCCTTGTCCTTGTTCATCTTAGTTAATGAGAAACATGTCACAGAGTACAACAATGTGGCTCACTATCATAAAACAACATGGTTGTTAAACTGACATAATTAGCCTGTGGTGTTAATGTCTTACCGGATCCACTCTTGCCAGGGGGGGATTTCTCTTTCATGGAATAATCAAGAGGTGAGTTGGAAGGGTTGGTGGCTGGTTCCCCTGACCTGAGGCTGTCCAGGGACCTTCTGGAGCCTTGAGGGGTCCACGTGGCTTTGCCTGATGACCCTTTCTTGCCTTCTTCACCATGAATCATGACCTCTTTGAGGAGATCAATCGGCGATGTTTTGATCGACCAGCTGAGGCCGAGCTGGCGCAGATGGGCACGGGCGTGGCATGACAGGGCTTTGCGAGTCTCAAACAGCTGGCCACAGAAATCACAAAGAACTGTTGGCGTGGATTGTACATCTGTGGAGGACACTAAGAAATGGTGGAAGTGAAATAAAGAGGATGAATACACAATATCTGGTGTATATATACAAACAAACAAATTAATACATGGAAAAAAATATGGGGTACATCACAGCTGCTGAGAGTATGAATCAAAAACTCATTGGAGCATGTCATTACATGCTATGGTACCAAAAAACTAGAACTTGCCAACAACTAATTCAGAATAATGACTCTCTGTTTTACCTGCATTGACAGGCTTTGAAGCAGCAGCGGACTTCTGTGTGGGAGAGTTGCTGTTAGCGCTGGATCCCTTTGGCTGAACAGACACCTCGATCTCCAAAGGCTCAGGCTTGGGCTTCCTATGAAGGGGGTCCACTGCTAGCCGAAAGCCTTTCTTAGCCTTTGGGGCCCTGTTAACAGGAGACCGGGTGTATTTTGCAGGGCTTGAGGAGAGCGATGTGGAGGCAAACGGGGCTCGAGATGTTTTGGGGGAGTGTGTGGCTTCTAGCATGCCACTGCTGACCAGTTCCTGGACGGTGTCAATTGCAGAGATTTTCCCCTGCAGGTCAACCACTCCGATCTGACGCAGGTGAGCGCGTGCATGGATGGCCAGGCCTTTACGATTCTCAAACTCCTCCCCGCACAGAATACAGGTAAAGTCCTCTGACGATTTAGGCTGCTTGCTGGGTGGAGACACAGGTGGAGAGGATTGATTGGAGGGTCGTTTAGAGGAGGATCTAGGGGGATTGTTTGAGGTGAGCTCCTCCTGTTTCGCGCTGCTAATGGGCTTGAGGTCCTCCTCCTCCATGATCTTGTAAAGCAAATCAATCGGGCTGCCCTTAATGTCGCTGTCAGGGATTCCAATCTGGCGCAGATGCTCCCGAGCATGACCGGACAGGCCTTTGCGTGTCCCGTACCAGCAGCCACAAAGTTGGCACACATGGACCTCATTGTTAGTGTCTGAAGCTGCAATGAAAAAGGAATTCAGTCTCAATGAGACAATGCTGTCATGCTAACTTTATTGAAACAAATGTTACATGAATAACTACCTGCTATCAGTGGTCATATAATCACCTAAGGTACATGGGTGTTTAAGCTCTGTCTTGCACACACAGCTACTCCCCTCACTACTTCCAACATTTCTTTAAAACATTGATCCAGAATTCAGCCGTACCTAAGGTGATGGGGGCGTCAGTCGCCAGCGGCGCCCACATTGGCTTGGCTGTGGTTTTGGGCTTTGATGATGAACTGCTGCCTTCACTTGTTCTAGACTCACCCAGCCTAAGACCAGAGGGGGGCGATTGGAGGAGAGTAATTGGTGACTCTTTCAGTCTGGCTGGAGATTCCTGTTGATGCATCTTTTGCGGAGTTGTCATGACTCTACTCCCTGCTTTTAAGAAGTCACTCCTGTCCTCTGGTGCTGAAGGTGTCCTGGACTCCTGCTTCGATGTTTTTTTGAGAGGAGCCGTCCCAGGTACAGAGGAGTCTGCTTTGAAATCAGGGAGAGAGTCACCTCTCTCCTGGACGAGCTGGTAGAGGAGTTCAATGGGAGCACCGCTGCTTTCTGACAACGTCACACCGAGCTGCCGTAGATGGAGACGGGCGTGGCTGGAGAGCCCTCGCCGTGTCTCGAAGTACGTACCACAGACCTCACATATGACTGGCGGCGGGGTTGCTGTGGGGAAGTCCAGATGGGAGTTTGTCATCACAGAATTAAATATGAGATCTTCAGTCAGTGTCTCTAACCAAGAAAAAGAGCAAATCTGAAGCTTGTTTTGTTATGACCCGATTAAAATATCGCCACTTAAAGTGTAATTCCAGCGAAAATTGACCAAAAGGTGTTTTTCTGCATTAAAACACGTAAAATAAGCCGTGGAGACAGTATTTTTCATCGATCAACCACTACAGAGCTTGGCCCAGCATATGCTACAGCCCCAAATCGCAAACAGTGGACGAGATAGGGGCCGTAAGCCAAGCGCATTGCCGGAAGGGACTACAGGCAGTCAGGTGCCTGTAGTCCCTTCTGGCAATAGACGTGCGAGATCTCGCGTGACATTTCGGTGCTGAGGATGTGGCTGCTGAGACAGTTTGGTAAGTTTTCTTAACGGTCTCCTGTAATAAAATTGACAAATTTCTCTCCCGATAAAAACTCAGATACCTAAACTCAGGTTATCTGCTGATACAGAGTACCGATCCAATAGCAGTTCTCTCTTTTTCCAAAATTTTAAATCTGTAGCACACCTGTATCACACTGCAAGAAACTTGGGATCAATGTTCTGTCAAGTAACTTGAGGCCAGAGATTGCTGTGGCACTAAAAACTGAGGCGTTGGCCACCAATGATTGAATGAATGTACGCGATAGCAGAACCAACCTCTATAACGAAATCAAATTAAAATTATACTACGATCGAGGTCTAATCATGACGATGACCAATGAACTTAAATGAACAAGCTTGGGCTCTTGTAACAATGTAACCTAAGAAATAATGTAATTATTGGTAGCTCATTCATAACCTCCTACCTGGTGAATCCATGAGTGCTGATAATGTTTGGGGGTTTATTTTGAGGGATGAGAAAGTTGACTCTGCAGATCCTGGGTACACAAATGGAAGAGGATTATATAAATTAAGAATATCAATCAATGAATGTACAGTGTTAAAAAGTGATGACAAGAATTTACAGATCATGGATTTAGCTTCCAAAACGCTAAATAAAAGTGTAACTTCCCTGCAATACCCAGACTCGATTGTGGGTTAACCCTTATAAACACAAAGTCAACCCTGGTTGAGCCCTCGGTGTGAAAGGGGTATAATGTAGGGTTGCAGGATATTGACAAAATGTGATCTTGCGATATGGATTATTATGTATTATTTAGGTATAAAGTTTATAAAGTTTATAAAGTTGCGGGATAGCTACTTGTGAGAAATAGATGCGGGATGGGATTTGGTACCATTTGTCTAGTTCATTCAGAAGCTTCTTGGAGCCTTTTTTATCCACTGTGTGGATGGGCATCATATCTTTGGCCAAATAATACATTAGAGCATTGGTGATTTTGGTATGTCTCTTCGAGTTCTTGTCGTTCTTTGTACCACCAGCAAAAGCACTCACTAGCGAGGCTTGCTTGGCTAGCTCTGGTGTATTAACTGCAACAGGTTTTTTTGGGGATAGTATAATGCACTCATCGTAAAGTGGCTTGTGGTGGTTTTTAAGATGCGAAAATAGGTTTGTTTGACACGTTTTGCATAGTGCATTAGCCTGTGAAACATCTGTTGGCTTAAAGCCAAAGTATTTCCAAGCTACCGAGGAGGCGTTACTTTTGGCCACTAAAGTTTCTTCTTCAATCTGTTATTTCGTCTTCTCCCTGAGCAACACTCATTTTCTTACTTTTGTGTTCTTTCTTTCGCTCCACTGACTCCCTTTGCTCTCTCTTTAGGTCCTTTCTTTACTTTTGCTTCTCTGATTCGTTGCGTTTTTTTTGTTTCTTTCTATTTCTTCACTTACACTGTCACTCTCTCGAAATATGCACACGTCACGTGGTACGCTCCATAGGGTTTGTCACATAGTGGACCCGTGCGCTGACGTGCACTAACTTGTGCAAGTGGCACGGTAACTGGCCAATGAAACATGATCATTATAGTGTTTCAAGCGGGCTCTAAATCAAACACAACTAAGCCACACAGCCAACGGACGGGACACATCGCTCTACAAAATATTGCATACTTATCGCGACACTTTCGATATAATATTGCGATAACGATATTGATTCGATATATCATGAACCGCTAGTATAATGTGAACACAAATGTAGGACTTCCGAACCAAACAACCCCATGACGTCACAGGCTACACTAGGACAAGATGGAGCTACACCTTTGAAAAATGTAACTTATATGACTTATTATTTTAATCCAGTTCCATTGACAGTGTTAAACCTTTACTTTTTTAGAGTGGGAATCCATCTTGTAAATTATGCTAGCTAGCTACATTTAGTGTTTTATGTCCTCTTTAAAGCTGTGGAATGGAACTTGTAACATTATTTACTGCAGAGAAACGTCGCCATTTCTAATTGTAATGTTAGCATTTTAACATCTCTTTGAGCAAAACGCAATAGATTACTTATAAAATTGCAAGTGGCTGAATTATCTTGTAAGTTAAAGCCAGAGATATATGAGGTAAAGCTACAAAAGCTAACTTAGGTTAAATCTGTTGCACCCTTTGTTTTGCTTTGGAAGCATGCTAACGTTAGCTGCATGCTAGCTCACATTAAATGTCAATTTGAGCGAAACAGCGACTAGCTACACATCCTACGCACTGGACTAGAAACTATACTTCAATTATCAATTATAGACAAAAGTTAATTTACCTAAAAGCTTGAACAGACTGTCTCAGTACATCAGTTTCAGACGCTGACAATCTTAGCGGAAGTAGCTGTCCACACATTCCCGATGCGGTATGTTTTCAAAATAAAAGCACTGAGGCTATGCCTTTACAGTAAGGGCTATGCCAACAGATCTTCAGGTGACCAAATCTGACCTCTTGCGACAATTTACAAATAAAAAGCCAGGGGGTTTAATTATTTCACTGAATATTTGGTATTACTACTTTTTTTCAGTGACTACTACTCACTGAAAATATTCAAGATTCAAAATCCCTTTATTAATCCAACAACGGGGGAATGTTCATGAGTAAGATTATCTAGCAGGCCCAGGGCCTTCCTCTGAATTAAGCATTTAGATCACTTGTGTTGTATTCAAATCTAACACAAATATATTTAAAGTATGCTGCATTCAGTACATTGCCAAATAGAGGCACGTGTTAGTATTTGATTTTAACAGGTCAAGAAGAAAAGTAACAAATGAAGGATTTTACCACAAGGTAAATAAATGTCACTGGGGTCAGAAGTCATTTGAGCTGGTGCAACTCTATTTGCATAATGATAACAGAACTGCACTGCCATCAAGTGGACTGTCCCAAAAACACATCACTTATCGTCAGATATAATATAATAAACTACTATGATGCCATTTTAATGATAGTTTCATAACGGAAAAGGAAAACTATTCAAACAACCCAACAGCTTGCATGGAAAAGATTAGCAAACTGAATTGATAAGCACTCATACTGGTTGCGCCATTTTCTGAAAAACAAAACTCAGGTTTGAACAAATGTATTGGTCTGATGTGGCATCACTGGATCATACAATAAGGTAAGTATTGTTACATAAGCCTGCATCGTTTAGAAACTGATCCACAAAACCTCTGGAAAGAAACAGATGTGCAGTGAGAAGAATATAAAGGAATTGACATACTGGGATACTGTAGGTGGCGGTGCTGCTGGAAGTCGATGTGGAGAACATACATGTTTTTGATTCATTTGAATATTTGTTCTCATTCACACATGGATTATGGGAAAACTGATTAGTGGTTTGTTCAGAATGAAAAGTGTGTAACATAACAAACGTGTCCACAAAATCAGTCTCCCATTCATTGTCTGTGGAGCAGACTATACTCGATGACATCACAATTGCTCCTCTGGTTTCTGGCTTTTGAGAGAGAGAGTAGCTCATGTTCCAAAATATTGTTTGAATTGCCCTAGTCCATGGAAATAACATATTGAAATTCTTAGTTTAGGGGGTGTTCCTCTTTAGTAAAATGTCAGTGTATTTCTTACACCACTGCCTTGGGACATTGAACTGGAGTTCAATGCCCCAAGTTATGTTTGAAGTTAATGTACGCAATTCAAGTCTGAATAAAAACAGTAGTATGGTTCACCTGCAGATACGATGCTATTAGCCTTTAATTTGAAAATTGTTATTTCACTTCCGCACACAGCTGGCCCTGCCTACTTTTTGCACTCAACCGTCCCTCTTTTGAGTGCGCTCCTCCTGCCAGCAACAGACCTCCGCTCTGCCAAGTTCTATTCGGCTTTACATAAAGACAGGTGAGTCGGAAATTGTGCATTTGTTTGATTCTTTACTGTTAAAAGTTTCTATTGTGTCTGCACAGCTCGAGCAGAGCAGCACCTGTTTGGCCTGGAACAGAGAGAACGCAAAAACAACCGGTTTAACGTTACTACATAAAGCTAACGTTAAGCTAGCTAACCAGGCAGTGCGAGTCAGTTGCTCCCCTCCTTCTTAAGTATTTGGGCCTGTTTCTGGCTCTTTCTTTGTCCCTGTGCTGCAGCTTGCAGGAGAGACTGGTCAATGCCCCTTCGCTTTGTTCAACATTAACGTTAGTTGCCACCACGTCATTTGACAAAATCATTTGAATTGTAAAGCTTTGACCTACAACGCTGAACTTTGACCAAGCAATGTATGTCTGCTACTGGCGTATATAACAAAGGGATTGTTGGCTTTTGTCTAGTTTTGAATTATGACAAGGGCAGTCAAATTATTTATTCATATGCATTCGTTGTAACGTTAGTTTCAGTTACCACCAAACTGTAGCTATTTAAAGGAATTAGTACCTCATGGCTGCTGTGAAGGCCTGGTTGGATCAATACTATGTTTAGTGTGTAAAGTGATTATCCTGCATTTCTATATGACTGCAAGGGATAAAACTTGATTTAAAAAAAAAAAACATCACATGTCCACCCCTCTTACAAAGCGTGTATATATCAAACAATTATCCTCATCGCTTTTTGCTTATCATAGTTATGTAAGCCTCCTAATAGGCTATTGTTCCCTGCGGCCTGAGCATGACTTGCATGTGACTTTACATGGTTTTCTGAACTGAATACGCTTTTGAGCTGTGCACCAAATATCAAAGAGCTGCTAAACCTGGGTGTCTGGTTAAGCCTGGGCACTTGGTCTATTTCAGACAAAGTGTCATGTTTGTTTATGCTATTTGAATATGTTGAGGATGCTGCTGCTGCTATCAAAGCTCCACCCAGATGAATTGATCTATGACGGTATTTGAGCATCAGGAATTTTCTGATAACTATATGTGCCATCTCTTCCTCAGTCATTCCCCATAACCACCATGTCCTCTGGAAATGCCCAGATTGGCAAGCCTGCCCCAAACTTCAAAGCCACAGCTGTAGTGGATGGGCAGTTCAAGGACATCGAGCTCTCAGACTACAAAGGTAACTTGGTGTTACACCACTAGTAGTAGAAGTATTTGCACATTTGTTAACTATCTCTGAGGAGTTTACTCTCGTCAAAAACTTTGTATTTGCAGTATATTTAAGCCCAGTTTTCTTCACTATCAATTACTTTTAGATTGTATGTTATATCTAATATGGGTTGATCAGAATTGTCTCATCTGTTCCTTCTGTGCTTTTCAGGGAAGTATGTTATCTTCTTCTTCTACCCCCTGGACTTCACATTTGTGTGTCCCACTGAGATCGTGGCTTTCAGCGACAGGGCAGAGGAGTTCCGCCGTATCGGCTGCGAGGTTATCGGCTGCTCCGTGGACTCTCACTTCAGTCACTTGGCATGGTGAGAATTCCTGCGACCTGAAGGGGAAATTGTGGCTTGAGTTTCACTGTAATCCATGTGATTGTATGCAGGGGAAACAGCCAACACGTGTCAGCAAATGGATTAAGCAGAGCTGCTTTAACAACATTTTTCTTTGCTTGTAGTCCAGTCATTTATATTTATTTTGCAGGTGAACTGTGCCTTTTTTAAGTACTACTTTTTTGAAAAAGAAAATTATTCTCGTTACAACAACAACACGGGTCTCTCTACAAATATCACACAATATTACATATACATATACATTGACTCCATGAAAAAACATTAAAAGCTATTGGACACTAAAAAACACACAAGGAATCCATTGAATGAAAGCTGTAGTTGGTGTTAACAATTTTTGATCCAGGCTTAGTTTAACTTTTGTGTGCGTGCACTGGGCAGCCATGACATCCAGGGAAATATAAATATTAGATCAGGATTCTGTTGATATTGAATGGTAAGTAACTAAGATCAGGACATCCCTAATTGGCAGTTTCTAATGACTCCGTTAATAGTGAAGGTCTGGAGCGACACCCACCCAGCTTATCGGTTTAGCTTGCGTCACTGTTCTTCTCTGCATAGTCCTGATAAGTTTTGAGGTAACTGTCTCTGAATCAAACTGCACTTACTGAAAGGGAATAAGAAAAGTGAGGAAATTGGGCTTATTAATTGCACCTGCACACTTTTAGATGTAGTAAATTGTTTTTGAGTTTTTAAATTTGTTCGATTTGTCAGATTTTGTGGAAATGTTGCCCCAGTTGGACTGCCTTCTGATGTCTTATTGTCTTAATAGGTTGTAAGGAAGCATCACGTATTGATAGCATCAATTTAAAAAAAAAAAAAAAAGTATTTTAACTTTCCAACAGGTGTTTTTATTTTTTTTTATTTAGCTGCATGAGTTAAAACATTTTATACACACTTGTCTGTTGCTTTAAGTCTTGGAAGCATTCCACACGTTTGAAGTAGCTTTTGAAGACTACTTTGTCCTCCATTTGTAACATAACCTTAGTTTTATAACTACAATCCATAAAATACCACAAGATGCTCTTTGGTGATAGGAGTTACATTCTTTCAAGTAATGCTGTCTTGTCAGGTTGGTGGCCTATAAATGGGTTTTTGATTTGCCATGTATATTCTATTTTCTCCCCCTGCAGGATCAACACACCAAGGAAGCAGGGAGGTCTGGGTACCATGAAAATCCCACTTGTGGCAGACCTCACCAAGACGATCTCCAGAGACTACGGTGTGCTGAAAGAGGACGACGGCATCGCATACAGGTGAGGCAGACGGGTTTTGTGATTGGAATACGTTTTTAAATGAAAGGCCAGTAGCCACTGTGCAGCTGAAGCACCGACTGCTGTGCCACGACTACTACAATGACTTAAGCACCGAGAACACAGATGCTGAAGAATGCAGATGTGATGATTGTTCCCGGATATTAAACGTTTGCTTTGGAGTACCAGAATACATTTCAGCGTCCCAATTTACTTATTTGTGTCTTACACGAGAGCATTGACCCGTACACATCCACCTTGGCCAGTATGCCATGCGTGTTTGTGCAAGTTACTTGCACTTGGGACACGAGTTACCAATGTAAAGAAATGTCTGTTGTGCGATACTTTTAACCTTTCTTTGTGCCTCTCAGGGGTCTGTTTGTGATTGACGACAAGGGCATCTTGAGGCAGATCACCATCAATGACTTGCCTGTGGGTCGCTCCGTGGATGAGACTCTGCGCCTGGTCCAGGCCTTCCAGCACACTGACAAACATGGAGAGGGTGAGTAACATCCCCTTGCTTCAGTTTAATATAACCCTTGCACTCCAATATTACATGCATAGTCTCGTTGCTGTTTTTTTTTTTTTTATTATTGTATAGCTCTCTGTACAGGAAACTCCAAATCAGTTATTTGTAACTAAATGCATTTGTTATGTTGGTGCCCTTGGTGTCACTTCCAAGTAATTTAATAAGTAACTGCTTTTCCCTTTTTTTTTCTTTTTAGTGTGATAAACCGGTTATGAAGTTAGGTGTTGGCTGAAAGCTAAAGTGGTTCATCTGCCACAGATTTGTTATTGCGTCGTGCTTTATTTTTTGTTGTTGCATTTTTATCCGTGATTGTTCTTGATTGCACATCTTACAGCTAGCATTTAAAGGGTTAGAACATTTTTAAATGAGGTTGCCTGTAGCTGTACACTGACTTGAAGGGTTTAGTGTGTGGACATAGACTTGTACTATTGGTTTGTCCTCCTGGGCTTTCCCACATGTGCTTTGTGCTCTAGGTATGCAAAGTTCAATGTCTCTTAGTTAGGCCTCGTGGTAAACTTTGTCCCTGTTCCCTCCCCCACACAGTGTGCCCTGCTGGCTGGAAACCTGGCAGCGACACCATCGTCCCTGACGTCGACAAGAGCAAAGATTACTTCTCCAAGCAGTAAATGTGAAGGTCTTCTACCTGATTCCCTAACCGAAGCACTTGCCTTCAGATGAGGTGTCCCTGTGAAACAGTATCTCATGGCGTCCAATCTAATGTTTTAACCCAACAACATTCTGAAAGTTGTTAGATAAATTTTTTGTTGCAAGTCTTTTATCTCTGTACGTCCAGTGTACTATTTGGTGGGGCGACCTCATAGTCTCAAGCACTGAAACTATAGTTGTTTTGTTCCCTTTTCAGAAAAGAAAGTATTGATCTTTTTCCTTGCTGTAATTTAATAATTTGCTACCATCTTTATTAAACCAGTGTGGAATTTGTGACTAAGTGTTTTTTGTTTGACAAACGCAGCAGGATGCTGTAAAATATATTGTGAAAGTCATTCCACGTGTGACCTCTTGGTGGTGCTCTACTTCTTCCTGAATCTGTTCTTGGTGCCTACTAGTTGGTGACTTTATAATTTTATAGTAGTATTATGCCAACAGACATTTTTGGGATTAACTTGATGTATCAGCCATGTGCCCAGCTGAGGATCTGATCACGTCACAAGGCTCTAAAGTCTTGGTTAATGCTGGAGTTAATGTGGTGTATGACTCAGCACCACAACCTGGCGTTGTAGCTCATTGGGAAAGATTGGGTTGTTGGATATGAGTTAACAGACCCGCATGACTGTCCCAACTCCTGATAATTCTCATGGTTTGAGGATGTATCCCATTGGAATAAAAAAAAAATATATATATATCCTACTGGAATTACTTTTTTTAATCTTTCCAGTGTATTGACAAGACATCTTCTCTCATTCACTTCCGTAACCACAGTATTGTCTTATTTACTTAAGTAAAAAAAACATGTATCATCACTCTTCAGATGAAATAATCTTGATTTGTCATAGTTTATACATTGGTTATTATTTGGTAATTTCAGTGTTGTGTGGATTCTACTACACTTACTTTGTCACCTCTACTCCCCAACATGTGCTTCTGCCAGCTTTTGTTGACACCAATTCTTGTAATTTCAACCTATAGCTCTTAACCATCGGAGAGAAATTGTATTCTGCATGTTTGTGTGGAACTTTTTCAACTATTTTCCATAAACTAGTGTTCTCACGACTTGTTTTGGGAAATTGAAAGCAGAATGGGAAACTCCCTAAACTCGAATCAAGCACTCATTGACAAACCTAACGCACGCACACACACACACACACACACACACACATTGTGGTGTGAAGGGGAGAGCGCTGCATTTCTGACGGGTAATGTAGGAGGGAGTTCCCGAAAACCTTCTCGTTGTGTGACGTTTGCAAGCAAAATTGACCATATATGGACTGACGTATACGTCAATAGGGAAACAATCCTACGCTGTGACGTCTCTTACGTTCAAGCAACTGCTGTAAACTGAACTGCTGACCAGAAGAGATCATTGACAACCGTGTGGTTGTGTTAACGAGAATTGTCGTATAGTAACCTTTTAGGTGGTCGTTTTAAATACACATAACCTCAATAAGAAACAACACCACACATTTCTTAGTTGCATATTTTCATTTACTTAAATATATACTGTACAAGTAAAAAAAAAAAAACTGTCTCATCAGGCTCAACCTGACAAACACAAATAACTTACATAAGAATGTATCACAGATCGCAATTAAAGTAAAATGTAAACAGGCAAAGCCAAGACGACACTTTTAAAAACGTATTCAAAAATGCCCTAAGTGTTTTAGTCTTGTATGGTTTCTGCTGCTTCTCTTTCAGCCATAGAAACCAGAATGGTCCAGTTCTCAGACAATGTATAAAGACATTGTTCGTTGTCAGTGCAGTTATTGTCCAGTGTTTTTAAAAGTGCATTGTTTCTTCAATAGGACTTTACTTTGGGCGCTAACATGAGCTGGCAGCCACTGCTCACATGTGTCATGACTTTCTGTTTGAGTTGGGCCACCTGCTCCCGCAGTACAGTAGCCGTGTTTGACAGTCCGGCGTTGTCTGTTTTCAGAACTTTCACTTTGTCCTCCAGACGAGAAATGCGCTCCAGCTTGCGCCTTCGACACTTTGACGCTGCGAGCCGGTTCCTCAGTTTCTTGCGCTCCGCTTTCATCCGGTCCTGATTCTCCAAATCGATGGGGGACATCGGCGGAGACCCGTCGCTGCTCAGCATGTCTGGGACTGTCTGAGGCTCCTCTTTCAGTCCGCCGAACCGCTGCGAGTGGATGCCCGCACTGGCCAGGGAGTGCTGGAAATGGTGAGATCCGTGCGCAATGGCCTGGGGATGCTGGTGATACTGGTGGTGCGGCAGGTAGCTGATAGTAGTGGAGGGATAGCTGGCACCAGCTGCAGAGGACATACTGGGGTTGGTGGTGCAGCTTCCCAGGGTGGTGTACTCGAGCGCTTCTGACTGCATGGATGAGCCGAACACCGAGGCCGGAGCCGAGCAGACAATACCACCGGGAACGCCACAGGCAACGCCACCGATGGACACGTTTGGAGGAGCCATCTGGTTCATCTTGTGTAGGTCGTCCAGCGCTTTCACAAAACCGTCAGCAAAGCCTTCCTGCTCCTCTGTGATCCCGCGGTTGAAAAGGTACTGGGTAGGTGTCGGTGTTGTAGTGATGACCCCGTTGCTGTTCTGGATGATCAGTCGCTCCAGTTCTGGAGAGGCGAGCTTCAGTGAGCCCACGTCCGCCGTCCCGGCCGAATAGAAATCACTGTCGGCGCGCAGGTGCTGTGACTTGAAGTTTGAGTTCCGATATGAATCGGAGAAGTTCAAGTTCATATTCTGCTTTAGCGGCTTGTAGTCTGGCAGGGCTGCGCCTGGATGGCCATAAGCAGAGAGAAACGAGTCGTCATAAAAAGGCTGTTCCATTATTGTGGACATATTTCAAATCAGACAGTCAAATACAAGAGTGCGCTGCAAAGATGCTGCTTGGACACCGAGGCTTTAGTGTCCCAATTGACTCAATCTCCAGCACAAAGTCCCGCTGTATTAGCCTATTATAGCCTACTGAAGACCAAGCTAAAAACAGAGCAAAACTTCCAAAAATAGTGGAACTGTACTGTACCAAGTCGTCGATTTGTACCTTTAGTTGAATTCAAAGCGGAGTCCAGTGACTAATTCAGATGTTTTGATTCCACTCGTGTGTAGGAGAGTCTTTTCTGCTCTGAATCTGAGCTCCGCTTCTGTTTCCTCTTTACTGACAGGCGGCCGTGGTGCTCCGCTCTACTTAAATCATCCGGCTCCACGAGCGCTTCAACCGGCCTGCTGATTGGTTGTTTCCTCTGTGGCCCCCGCCTCCGGGATGTCACACGCTTGATGACGTTGTTGCCAGGAACAAGGACTGTAAACAAGATGAGGCCTATTCGGCGTGAGGGAAACTCAACCCAGTTAAAAACGTAAAATATGCTACCTCAAGTGAACATCCACACACATTAGGCTACCATTTATTAACAAGTGTTAAAGTTGTCAATGTGTCTCACAGCTCAAAGCCATCCAAAAATAACACAATGAACCTTTTCCAAACGTATAGCTACAAGGACACCTAAAACACTCCAACCGTCTTTTTTTTTTTCTCAACAGGACCAATCCTAAGGATATATAGTCTGTTGCTGAGTCATGCGATCCAAAACTGATATCGGACACTCCATATTTGGGTATCCTGGCGCACCAGTTCCTCCCTGACAGGAGCGGGAAGCCAATCCCATCCTGGCGCGCCTCCAGATCTCCGGGATGTGGGAGGAGGAGGAGGCGCACTGCTGCCCTCCTTCGCCCCGCAGGCAGAGATAGGATGGGTAGGGTATGGAGCTAGATTTGTGTCTTTATTACATGCGAGAAAATAAATGATCTTAGAGAGAAAAAAAATGTTTGAGAGAAAAAGTTATCACACTGATCGCTCTCAAAACCTAAGTCTTGTGTGTGTGTGTGTGTGTGTGTGTGTGTGTGTGTGTGTGTGTGTGTGTGTGTGTGTGTGTGTGTGTGTGTGTGTGTGTGTGTGTGTGTGTGTGTGTGTCTGTTGGCGGACCAGCAAGGTTGTTAAGCCTGCACGCCTTTTTGGCATTAAACTCCTCGTTAATCTTATGATGGACATGTGTTGTGATATTTAAGCAAACGATCCGTCAACGGATAACAGCGAAAAAAAGTTGAGAAGCTCCATGAAGTGAGGCGACAGCCAGCAGGCGCCTGCCCCGGCCGCTAGCTCGCCGGTCGGCCTGTCATCCTGGGACGCACCCTATGTGGAGGTCTTTCAGACCAGTCTCGTAGGAGGCTTTTATTCCGCCGTTGACGGATCGTTTGTTTAAATATCACAACACATGTCCATCATAAGATTAACGGGGAGTTTAATGCCAAAAAGGCGTGCGGGCTTAACAGCGAGAGCAAAATCCTGACACAAGAGAAAAAACTTGCATCGAGAACAAAAGACTTAGAATTTGAGAGCAAGAAGAAAAGCATTTTGAGAGAAACACTTTTTTTTGAGACATTCTTTTCACACTGATAGCAAAAAATATATATTTGAGAGTTTTAAAAAGTATTTTGAGAGAGATTTTTTTTCTCAGAATTTTTTTTTTAAATTTCAAATTTATATTTTTTTATGTTCTATGAAAAAATACATTCTCTCAAAACTTTTTTTAGTCTCAAAGATTATTATGTTTTGCTATTGGTATGAAAACCTTTTCTCTCAAATATTTTTTTTTCTCTCAAAAATGTTTTTTTGCTATTAGTGTGATACATTTTTCTCTCAAACATTTTTTTCCTCTCAGATCATTTATTTTCTCGCATGTAATAAAGACACAAATCTAGCTCCATAGGTAGGTGTCGTAAACTCTTGGGCGTGAAGCCTTCAAAAATGCATGAAGCATAATAGGTGTCTGGCATAGGAAGACATATGCTCGGTAGGCTACCAGACAGAACTGTACTCATGTGATAAAAACAGTATTTAAAGTATTATTTAAAATAAGCAGAAGCTTAATTCTACTCAGCGATGGAAACAGATAACCTACTCATACAACGGGTTCAATGTTGCTCACCTAAACTGTACTTTTAATTAATATTGTAGGAATTAGGCAGTTCCACAGGTGTATCATTCAACATTGAAAAGTAGTAGGCCTAATGTCAAATTGGACCTGGCTCTAGTCAGTTGGTTTAAAAAAAACTTTTTAATATTTGTTTGAAGTGCACTGAACTGAATAGTTCCTATATAAATGATGGGAGCGTAAACAAATGACAGAGCCTTTAAGCTGTGTTGGAGTAAAGAAATGTCCCCTGGACTGAACACCTGTTTGATAAAAGTACGTCTTTGTCTTGTCTATATGGTAATGACCTCTGAATCACTTCCCAGAGGGCCTTGCGCCCACACACGTTCATATCGTCTGATTTGACTTTCCAACCCATCCTCAGGTTACAGTGTGTTTGGTTTTTGTTTTTCTCAGTATGGCAGCAACTTACCCATCTTTTTTTTTTATCTAGCAGTCTTTTTTTTAAGGAGAATAAGATTATTCTTAATTGAAGACGGCATTTTGTAAATTAAATTAAAGGAATAGTTCCCCCAAAAAAAGTCGTGACCCAGACCATTGAAGAAAATGGGAATTTCACACAATTGCAATGTGAATAAAACACTCACGCAGAAGCCAAGATATTGAGAATTTGAATCCCTAGTGAGAGTCAAGCTTCTGAAACACAGGATGCTACATTTCCCGTAATGCAATTTAATATAATCTTTATTTAGGCCACCTTGAGTGCCCCTTCACTTGTGTATATGATGGGTACCTGACCATGTTTAGAGGTCAAACCCATTTCAACAGTTTCATTTACATGCAGATACAGATACAGATGAATTCTTTTTAAATTGAGGGGGTTTCCCTTACATACCAGTAATAAGAACAGGTTGACCTTTGAAGCTTTGAAGGTTTTTAAAACGTGAAGCTATGTCCTCAGTTTATGGGAGGGTTGCAGTGTGGCCTGCTATTGGCCGAGCTCCTTCAAGTGAAACAGTGGTCTGATGTCAGGTCTACTGTCAGTGAGAAGAAATGTCAGGGGAAACAGAAAACTGAAGTAGTTTCAGGGAAACAGTGAAGTATCACTCAATGGTCAGTTCCAGTTTCAGAGTGACCTCATCCACTTTACTAAAGGTCACTGTAGTCACAAAAAAAACTTTAATTCAATTTGCACATGCTAGAAACTCTACTATAGAATATGTACATGTGATTTTCCTATTTGAGACCCTTATTGGCTCTGAGGCTCTGAACAATTTCTTGCTTGCATGCACATGATTACATGCGGCTATGCACCAGAATTCACAGAGGCACAGTTCAAACACCACATACTGCAATTCTGTCACTTTCTGTGAGCGCTGGTGTAATTCAGGTTGACAATAGGGCAATGCGAAACAAAAGCAGCAGAAATATGAAGAAAAAACAACAACATGAAAGCAGCAGAGGAGCGTATAGGTGCAATCACCCACAGCGGTACAGAAGGCGCTTGTGGCAGAGCCATAAAAGGACACTTTTTCTGTTCTTCATTGGCTATTAGCACATCACTGGGGTGCGTGATGCCTGCTGGCTGTGCCCAGGAGGGAGACTGAGGCCAGGTCAAGTGAACTGTGGGAGGTATAGGAGGAAATAATTGAACTTGTCACATTGTACTGTACAAATGTGTCATTTATAAGAAAGTCAACAACACACCTATACTCTTTCAGGCATGAATCATACTTCCAAAATATTTGTTTTACTGAGAAGTCGATGATGCGGAACCAGCCAGGACTGCTGACAGAGCAGAGTTTAACTGCAGAGTGAGGTGGATTGCAAAATCTTTAAGAAATTTTCTATAAATCAGGATGAGTTTACAGTAAATTATAAAGCGCTCAATCAAAATAGTGATTTTGATTTACAAAATTAAGGTTGTCTGTAATAGCTAAAATAATTCATTTGGCTTTTATGAATATTCACTTATCAGAAAAAAAAAAGAAAAAAATTGTTTGTCCTTCACTCACTTCAAATACGAAACTTTTGTCAGAAAAGGACAAAACTGAAGAACGCCTGAAAGCTGCTGATGTTCATTTGGCCTTCATCACAACGTTAAGTCCTTTCATTCCCTCTCGCCTCCCACCACAACCTCTGCAGCTCATTCAGGCACTAAAACACTGGCTGGCTTTATTAAATGAACCAGAAGTAACGTCTCCACTGCGTCTTTGGCAAGGTCTTCCATGTTTGAAGCTCGATGACCTGGAAGTGGCCTGTAGGTGTGGTGAGTCAGGTAGGAGTGTTCATCAGGGCAAAAAAAAGCTGGCTGTCCCCGCGAGGAGAGGACAGCTCACTCCCTCACACAGCATATTAAATCAGAAGACTGTGTGGGTCACTTAAATTAACGCTAACAAGCAGCCATTGTCAATTTCTTTTTCAACCCCGAACCCCAAACCCCATCCCTGCACCATAAGCCTTTTTCATCTTCTTCCCCCTCATCGTTATTTGGCTGCCCATGGGAAATTGAACCGCCTTGTGCATGTAATCGCTTTAATGAAGGCATGTTTAATCAGCATATTCTTCGTCTGTAACCCCCAGATAGTGCCAAGGAGCCTCGTAGCGACGAGAGACCTTTAGCACAAGACAGGATGATTGCTGGGGCCAAATGAGTGTGGCAGGAAAAGACAGTCGGGCCCAGCTGTCCCCCCGGGCTGACGTAACACATATGGAGCTGTCCTTCCCACTTCCCCTCCATGTACACGGATGCTTAAACTCCTTGTCACTCTGCCAGTCTCTAAAAAAGGCAAACAGCAGGAAGTGGGGGTTTAATTAGGTCTAATCTGATTTTACATGCCCATTTGGTTTAATAATTGAGCTGGCTCATTGGTGCCTTTTTTCTTTGAAAAGGAGTGCAGAGGTTAGCTATTTTGATATATTTCAGTCTACTGGAGATCGTGGCGTCCTTTGTCTTGTTCCGATCATTTATAGCAACCAGACTTACAGTAAGTGACTCTTTAAGGCTGTATTCATGCACAGCAGTGCTTTTGAGCTCAATGCTAATGGTAGCATGGCAACATGCTCACAAGGACAACACTAAACAGGGATAATGTCATCCATGTTCACCATCTTAGTTTAGCACTTAGCAATCACCCCCGCGAGCAATCACGGCCATTCAAGTCAATGCTTGATATTCCACCACCCGCGTCACGGCATGTCCCAGAAGCGTGCATGAAGCGGCTCTCCGATCCCCTAAAAATACTATTTTCACGTGATCTGCGGTGTGTTCGGACAGCCGGCAGGTAGTGGAACACTCCTACAACACCACAGATGACAAGAGATTCATCTTAGAGGTGGAAAAACATAATACGACACCACAGATCCATCTTATAAGGACAACGTCAGAAAAGAGACGGCATGGAGTTCCTGGACGCTCCATGGCGCAGCCAGAACGCAGCCCAGTGGAAAATCTGGGTAACAGAGTACCACGGAGAAACCGACGCCATATTTTGCCAAAAGTTTTTAAACTTTTTACATGTCCATGTATAAACTCAATGGAACCAATTCTGTGAAAAGAATCAGTCCGCCCATCACTATTTGGCATGCTAACATTTGCCAATTAGCACTAACACATGGGGTGGCTGATGGGAATGTCGCTAGTTTTGCAGGTATTTGGTTATAAAACAGACCTGCTTGTGGCGCTAGATGAAAAGTCAGGGGCTCACCAAAGTCATCAGGATTCATCCTCTGGGGTTCATGAATATCTGTATTAAATTCCATGTCAATCCATCCAATTCACCCAGTTTTATATTATTGTATCTGCTAAAACTGTACCATAGTGCCAATATAGTGACATGACAGATGTGAGTATAAAGCCAAACACTCCCTTTTCCGCAAGCACACCCAAACAAGACACATCAAATGTTTGCTGTGAAACTATGAGGGCTGATATACTGTAAATGACTAAAAGGATGTTCACAGCACTGTGACATAATCTAATGTGGTTTAACCTTTGCACATACGCCCATGTCATTATAAACTTTATAAAACATTCTTTTTGCTGGAGCCTTCCAGCAAAAACAATCAGGCCAGTAATTGTTCCTTAATCCTGCTGCTACACATACAAAATAATATATGTCTTATTGGGCAGCATAGTGCCATCTGGGCCTTTCTGTATTTGTTTCACACTTCAATTAGCCACACATACTGTAGATGACAACTGGATTCATATTTACTCTAATCTGGGGGATCAGGGAGGAGAGATGAGATGTATTGCGGATGTTTGATTCCTCTGGCTGATGCTGGCTGAGAGTTCCTCTTCGCAAGAAAATAGGAGAAGTGAATGTGAAGTGGCAATAGGCCAGGGTGTGGAGCATTTGGGTACACCACATTTTCATTTCCTCAATAGTGGGCCAGTAATGGGCCAGCTGCGGTTCCAGTGTGTGGCAACGGCAGCCTTGAAAAGGTTCAAGTCAGGAATCATGCTAACGGACGCACAGGATCAGCAGAGATCTCTCATTAGGGGCTGCACATGCTTTGTGATGCTTTGTATTCAAATGAAGATGTTATATCAGATTTTAAAGTCATACCACTGCTACCTTGTTTAACCTCGATAAGTTACATATTACTCATGGCTTTGTAAACCTCATCATTCATAATGTAGTAATTGCCTGCAGTGTGTTGGGTTGCTATGGACATTTCTTCATAATATTCTATGTCATTATTAAACAAATGAAAGCTTAATGTCTGCTAATATGAAAACAACCGTCACTCAACCGTCACTCAAAGTCTGAGTCTGTCTCTTGTCTCTCACACACACACACACACACACGCACGCACGCACACACACACACACACACACACACACACACACACACACACACACACACACACACACACACACACACACACACACACACACACACTCCTAAAGGAATAGTGAAAAGAGAAGATCAATACCGCACTCGTTGCCCAACAAGACTCTGAGATTCTAGTCAAAACTCCAGCGAATCGTCTCGTGGTGTCAAATTTAACAGACAGATGTGAGAATGGTTTTGTTGTTGCATGTCTTTGCAACAATTTTTTACAAAGCCTCAATCGTAAAGTTTGGACTACACGAGGGGTTATTATTGTAATCTACTCGTATGCACTTGCGACAAGGTATGTTATTGCATAGGCCTACAGTATCTATTGACCATATTTGTTATTCAGCATTCTCAAGATGACGCTTTGTTAAAGAAGAACTCCATTGATTTTTACACATCAAAGTCTGTTTAAAGGTCTTGGGGAGTACTATTGCATGTGAATAGACTTGTATTACGCATTTTGTGGCTCCAGAGAGCTGCATGAAATCTGACAAATGTCCTCAAGTGAGGTCACTTTAGTCAGCGTTGGTTGGGTCTGAAGAATACAAGATATCTCTGGTTCTGATACATCCCTTTGACAAATCCACCATGATTCTGACAATGTTATAGGAGTGCTGAATTAAAGTGTTGGGTCATGTTTTCATTATCACTCAAGTCAGAGCTGATGGCCATGAAATGTGCAGTCTCTGCGCAGCCTCACCTAGTACCTACGTTTCCCCTCCTGCTTGGTATTTCTGCAACATTCCTCTAAACTGAACTCATCTCTCCTGTGAAAATAAATAGGGAGCGGAAATACGGACTTACCTGTGAGAAAAAGAGCTCATACACATCAGGGCAGATTAATCACAGTAGCTGGTAAATGACTTGGCTTATTTACTCTCGACATGTAAAATGAGAAGCTGTGGTTTTGGTTTGAGGTGAGAGCCTTGGTTCAACCTACACAATTTCCCAGCAGGTAATTTAAATGAGAGATGGTAGCTTTGTTTATCTTTCAGTGCAGATAGGCCTACCGTGTTGCTAATTGTAGATTACGTTACGGATATAGAAACAAAAGGTCCAATGAGTGGTTTCTGTAGTGGGTGTTTTTAACCCAAACAACACACTCAGGAAAACGGATTTCCAAGAACTCTTCTGCCTCTCTCCAGTTTATTTCACCACTCTCTTTCTACATGTATTCATTCACATAGTAATATAGATATCAGTAGCCTACTCATATACCAGTCTGCCACATTAGTTTGTGTGCCTTGTGTATTTAAATCTGTCACTTCTTTGTTTTTTGTTGTCTGCATGTCTGCTAACTGCCAGCAATCGAGAGCACCTGCATTATGAGAAATGTTTGTCAAAGAGACACTACATAGATCGTAAGGACAGTGCATCTAATCGCGTGGTTGTTGGTAAGAGCATTGGTGCGAGTTGGGCTGAAACTGTGTAGGCGCCCGAGGCGCATTCTGATGCTCACACTGTTGATGATGATCATTGAGACTCAGCACTTCTAGACTCCATTACTTCCTGGAAATAAAGCAGAGCGACATGAGCAGAAGTGAATACCCTCATATGGCTGCCCGAAAATATATGTTATCATGAATGTCTACGTCTTGTAGAAGAAGAGGACATAGAGCGCTTGGTGATTTATGTAGGTGAGCTGTTTCGATATTAACTTCCACGACTGCGCCAAACCACAGAGTTCTTTAGTTTCCCACCCATTCATTCATTCATTATAACAGTATGTACATCACACTGTACTCAGAGTGATGTACATTCTGATAACGCAGCAAGGTGAGGATGCCCACGCTGTCCCAGTTTTCATTGAAAAATACGTCACACGATTTTTGAAACCTTTCACTCAAAGTGCAAAACTGCACACCAAATCTCCAAACCCGTAAGCTATTTCTCAGCCTTTCACTCAGTTTTCAATTGCAAAAAACACTTTTTTCAAAACACTACACACAATTCTCAATGACAGTATACAAAAATGGTCCCAGTGACTCCGCTGTTTTTGACGGAGACAAGTGAAGTCTATTACCAGCACTTTTCCAGTGATGGTTGAGCGTTACTGAGCGTTACTGCGCAGCTGCAAACTGAGCTTCCTGCCGTAGATGTGACGTGAGCAACGTGTCTGAACGTTGTAAGTCTTCTGGTAGCTGTGCAAGAGAAATCTCAATCATTCCCAATCTTGCAGAGACGGAGAGTGTAGGTATATGTAAGGAGATAACATAGGCACAGGCTAATTATTGCTAACTAAAATGCTAGTTAACATTAGCAATTCAACTAAACAGCTAATGTAAATCAAAACTGCCTGCGATCTTCTCCTGTACTATACGGTAATTCCTCTACTATGCGACAGTAAGTCGCGTGGTTATGACACAATCGTTAGCCCATTTTTATAAAAACGTCTGCTACGGAGCCATAACGTGAGGTACAAGGTAATGGAGCTTTTTATACATTGTCGTGTTTCTTTAGAAATAAACGATGGACAAATGAAGTCTTTAAACGCTTCAGATGTAAAGTTATTGGCTGTCAAAGTGACGCCAAAATGAATGGCAGTCAATGGGAAGCTAACGGGGGGTGATGGATAGGGGTTAGCAAAATGGCGCCATCGCAGCTTCGCTCTGAGGAGAGAAGCCTGCCCCCTTGACAAGTCTCTACCTAAGACACAAAGATCTAACAGGAAGTGACTTGCTTTCCTTTTCCAAACACAACCAGTCAAAATGCTACACTTATTTACCAGGGCACACACACACACACACACTCCTCACATGTGCAAACACATTATGCTTAACTGAACACTAACCAATCACTGCTTTAGTATAGGCCTATACATAGGTCAAAGGTCAGATTACCTGTTTTGAACAATGGATGCCAACAATAGACAGAGAGCAAGGGTAGGAGGAGGGAGATACAGGGGACGGCAATGAGGAGGAGGAGGAGGAGGAGGAGGTGGGAAGAAAAGAAAGGAGAGCCACCCTTATTCATCATGTGATCAACCACGGATTGACCATGAGAGAAGCCCCTCCTCCCCCCCCCCCCCCCCCCCCATTGCATCATTTTGAGTTGTGAGGCATTTGACATTTTGTGTGTGCAGTTTTGGGAATTGTGTGTGGAGTTTTGAAAAAAGGAGACAACTGGAAAAAAACTGTAAGCACATAGCACAAAACTAACATAATATTAATCTCATAATCAAATTTTAATAACCTAATCTTTCAATTAGTAATTTAAGACACTCAAACCTTCGTCTGAATTTAGCAGTCAGAAGTGTTTCGTTCAACCTCATTATTTACTGTCTGTTTCACGTCAATGTGGAGATGACACCAGCAAGCTAAACCCACTTCTATTTTATTTACCAGAAGTGGTTTAGCACTTGGGTACACACACACACACACACACACACACACATACACACACATTCCTGTCAAAAGATAGTTGTTCTCATACTCAGAAAGCCAAGTGAGCGAGTGCAAAGGCGGTCAAAAGCAATTGTTGTTTATATCTACGTGCACTGAATATCTCCACTTAAAGCTATACGTGGGCTCCTAGATCATTCGGTATCAGTCAAATCCATCATTTATCTGCTGTTTTCAAGTCCTTTTACTGAAGTGTGTGTGTGTGTGTGTGTGTGTGTGTGTGTGTGTGTGTGTGTGTGTGTGTGTGTGTGTGTGTGTGTGTGTGTGTGTGTGTGTGTGTGTGTGTGTGTGTGTGTGTGTGTGTGTGTGTTTGTGTGTGTGTGTTACTTCTGTGTGTTCCTTTTGTGCTGAGGTCTTTTATCTGACGGCTCTATGATGTTAAAAGAATTTCCTGAAAGGTTAGTCACCATCAATATATGTGTAAAGGTTAACCATCAGTGGTAGTGTTGGCCTACTACACATGGGCCGCTGTTAACAGCACGAAGCAAAGGGGAAAGATATGTTAATTGACAAATTACAAATGAGACTTATAAGCAAGCCACATTACAAATAAAACACTGCATCTCATGAAAACAACAAACCACAGACACTTGTTATCAACACCAGACTCATTTCTGTCACCTGTACTTTCTCATTCTCCTTTTTCATGACACATATGTGTACACTCACAAATACACTCACATGGGACATTTTGTTTTCGCACGTTTTAAGTTTTTGTAGATTCCACAGTGGTCAGTCTTGTGAGAAGTGAAATTGAAACATGTTAAAATATATTTAATCTTTTATGAACAGTTGACTGTTGATGATTTAGCTCTAAAAAGGTTATAGATTTTCATTTGTTATGATATAAAAGTTTAACATTTAAAAGAAAAATTAACTCAATCTTCCTCTTACAAAATAAAAAGCAATCCAATGCACCTTTTCTTAGTTTAGCACACTCAGGGGTTTTGCTGCTATAGCCTCACTTGGTCTGGTATGGCCAGTAGCTTATGGGGGCTAGTTTTAGCTAACTTTAGATAGCCTACTGTAGTTTAACTAACTACGTTCCCAAACTAAACAGAATTCTCAATTCATTTTCAAGGGAATCATATTTTGTTCCTGATTGTCTTAGACGTATCACAAATACGCTTCTAATCAAAGTCAGCGAAAGTCTATGTAGAGGGGCTCAAACACAGGATTTATACCCAGGAGGCCGCTGTTCATGTCCTGTGTGAAACCAAAAGTCAACTTGGACTTATTTACGTAACATACTTGCTTAAGATAGGTCTGATAATGTGAGACTAGAAGACACAACTGCACGTAATTCTTCAACACCAATGCAAATGTCACGGCAAAGATTTTTTCAGTAACACCTTATTTGAAGGGGTGCGCATAAGACTGACATAACACTGTCATGATACCTATCATTAACATGAAGCAGTCTTTGTGGATGTTCATTGCTGTTTTTATTATTATTATTATGACACTTTTAATGCTAAGTTAGCATTTGTTGAGATGTTTGTGTTATGGCAACATGATATTAACGAAGACAACAATCTGTGTCATGACAACTTGACATTAAGCAAGACAATATAACCTGTCGATGTCTTTGTTATGACAACTTGGCAAACGTTCCTTGTTGCTAATGTAACCGCTAACTGTAGTTAGCTGCGATTAGCTAGTTAGCTCGGTTAGATGTACAGCTGTCCAATTAGCCGACACAGTGCAAAGAGCCATACCCGGAAAGAAAACCATCTCGGTAGTGTAAATATTCATGACACATTTATAATGGTCTCATGACAGCCAATGTAAAAACCAACCACTTAATGACAGTTGAATGTGATCATCTATCGACAAATAGCCTAAACTTAAATAGTTTTTTAACGTTTGATCATTGTTTTTTGGGCATTTTAGGCCTTGTTTTATATAGGACAGCTGAAGACATGAAAGGGGAGAGAGAGGGGGAATGACATGCAGCAAAGGACCGCAGGTCAGAGTCAAACCTGCAGCCGCTGCATCGAGGAGTAAACCTCTATATATGGGCGCCTGCTCTACCAGGTGAGCTACCCAGGCGCCCGCCATGACATATTTATGACAAGTTATGTTGTCTAGGTTAATGCCAATTGGACAGTGTCATAACATTAACATCTCAAACATTGTAACTTAGCATTAAAAGTGTCATAATTTACTGAATGACAACAGTCATGAACATTCAAAACGACTCCAGGCCAGATTTTCTTATCAAATCAGGCCTGTTTTTTTCTTCTAATTATTATTCAACATTGAATTTAATGACTGATTTATCAATTCACTTGTGTTTTATTCACATTTGTTTTTAGATTTAAGACAAACGTATTGCTTTATCATGTATCATTTTTGTGAGTCCCACCCCTCATATTTACTCCCCTTACATTCCCATGAGAGCAAAGGGGAAAGAGAAACACAGCAGGGGGGGAAACGCACACTCATTTGTAATCATACGTTCTAGAAAAAAACATCCCCTCTGTACAAGCACTGAAATCCAGAAGTAGTGAGCACTTCATTTTTAGCATTTACAGTGATGAGATAGATGTGCTTTTTTATCAGTTTTATCATACCATTTGGTTTCATTTCAGTAAGGTGCAGCTCATGCACACCAGGCATTACAGATTAGTAATCATATGTAGTACATAGAGACTCTGCCTCGTAGTGTTCAGTGATCTGTCAGGTAGTGGTAGAGACAGGCGTTACTGGGAGAGGTCTAGTGACACTTTCATCAATACTCATAAAACCACTAATTTATAGAGACTGAGAGAGAAAGCTTTTAGTCAGACAACCACAACCGACTCAATTCTGTCTGGCAGTGAAACGGTTAAACTGCACTTTTGCTTTTTCTGTCTCCCAGCTGTCTGGTATTACTGGTGTAGTCTGGTGCCCAGAAATGAGGTGCAGGGTGTTATCACTCAATCAGATGGGTATGATAGGAACCGTGAGGCGATGTGTAAAAAGATCTCTGCTTGGCTTTTTCTTTATAAAACAGCCTTCTTTTGTTCCTTGTATCTCCTGTCTTTATCCATATATTTGTCTGTCTCTTTTTTCTCCTGTGTACATGTGTGCATTATGCATGCTCAGCTAAGCATGCTGTTTGCCCTTAGGGTGATTTTTACATAGGAATTCTCAGCACAAGCAGTGTATTTAAAATTCTGCCCAGGGGCAACACTTGAAACCCTTGTTTCCACTGCAGAAGCACATAGGTGCACACACAATAATGATTACATAAAGTCTTCTTTTCATTTGCATTTGCACACACCGTTGTTCTGCAGTCGCTCGGCTAATTGAGCCCTTCTTATCTTCTAGAGTTTACAATGATAACAGTGGGAGTCTTTAATGTTAGACAGAAGTAGACGACAGCAGGCTTCTTAACTCTAACCGATGACGGTCAAATTGTGATGGTTGAAATGACAACTGCAGCTAGCTAACAGATTTCATCATCTGTAGCTGGCCAGCTAATTAACAGTGAATCTCAAAAGGTACCTAAATATGTTCATGATGGCTGTTTACATGATATAATCATAATAGACTGAGGGTAAAGCTACACGTCCTAGACAAACTGACTCTTTATTCTCGTTTGTTGATGATGTCCTTAGCATGTAGGGGACATTTTTCTATCCTTTTTTTAAAGCACCATTGTTGATGTTTTGATGGGTAAAGCTTGATAGAACTAGTAGTTAAGTTGTATTTAAAATGTTATATGTGCTAACATAACCTGATGAAAACATACCTTGGCAAGCAATAGAGGTTAGAAAAGTATTACTTTTACAAGAGGCTTTTAGGATGAGGACTAGCTAATGTTTGACAAAAGAAATAGGTTTTAAATAAAATAAAAAGGTGTCTTTAGCTTATATTTTAAAGTAATTGTCACAAAGTGTACACTCAGGTACTTTATCCCCCAGGCTTGATATATATACACACACACACACACACACACACACAAACACACACACAGTCAGTCAGTTCTTTGGGATACTTCCTAGGTTATGCAACGAAAGAGGGACTAGTACAGTTACCCTGACAGTAGGCGGGGCAAGGGGGCTGATGGCACCCGTATCGGCTGACTCTTCCTGGTCAGGGTGACCGTGCGGTGCCGGTGCGGCAATGTGCCCAGACCTCCTCAGCGCACTCCTCGCTGTCCGGCAGCCTGCCCTTTAATCCTGGGTCCAGCTGCGCTTTCCACGGCAGGCCCACTGCGTGTCGTCCTGCACACCCAAAGCATGTCTCTGCAGTTCTCCACCAACGGTCTAGCCCCGCCACCACCTCAGGTCCTTTCCACACCTCAATCCGCCCGCTCTCTCCCACCAGGACAGTTATCAGTAGCTGTCAATCTCACGTCTCTCCTCATCTGGAGATCCGCTTCAGGTGCGTTTTGACAGTGTCCTCAGTGTCTGTGCCAGTCAAGCAGAGAAAAACTAAACAAACCCAAAAGAAAAACACCACGCTTAAGACTATTTACAGTAAACATATGTGCTTTCTGCTGCAGTGGCCATGGTGGCAGAGACCTCTGGTGATCTCTGTGACAAGGCGTCCATGTTGCCATTATCTTTCCCTGGGCGATATTTAAAGATCCAATATGTAATATGTTCACTGTATTAAATAAAAAAATGACCACAATATGTCATCAGATATTGAGGAAACATGCTAAGTTTAAATACTACCTGCTCTGACATCAATGCTAAAGCCAATATTTTCTCCTTTGAAATTTCCATGAAGACAGAATGTCTGTTTTTGTTTTTGGCCTGTGTGTTGTTGTCAACTTCTCATTTTGACACCTGGGTTGCCAGACATCAAACACGCAAAAACAGCGTGCTGGCTGCAGCCGTAGCTGCAAACAAACAAACGGCATTAATAGAGTTAGATTCATTCTACCCAACCTAAAAAAAAAACCTCTGCAACTTTCTAAACCGTAGCATGACCAGAGACGTGGTAAAAGACGGGTAAATATTGAAGATGGATTTAAAAGATGGAGACAACTTGAACCCAAAAGGATGCAGAGTAGTATAATTTCCTCCTGAACAGGTTACTAAGCATTGAGCTTCTCACGGCTACTATAGGTTACTCAAAATAATTGAGGTGAAGTGATCCTGACTGGTGCTGGCTAACGCCGCCATGCTAACACGCTAACTGCTATTGTTACCGGAGGACCGGGCAAGCGGGTCACGGCTGGTTACCGTGACCTGACATGTGACAGAAACCGCAAGTTGACTTCCTAACAATGGAAACGTGCAATTTAACTTTGGCAGAACAACCGTGTGGCCTGAATTGTTGAACTGGAACACAGCTTACGTTCTCTACAGGCCGCTCTGCAATGTATGGTATGTTACGTTATGGAATATTGTTGTGGCTAACGTTACCATCGCCAGCTTCACGGTTGTGATATGTTGGACAGCAAGATGATTGCCACTTTGTTACAAATTGACATGCAACCATAATGTGTAATGTACAGTGTATCACAAGTTGCTTTTAGTAAATTATTTTGCAGATCATGCAACAACAAATAGTTGTATTCATCTACACATAACCTTAGAACAAAGTTCTAATCATATGGAAGAAAGGCTATATGTTTATTTAATTTTTATATATAACGGTGTCTGGAAAGTAGTGGAACCGAAATTCTTCCCTCGCTTCTGTTCAGCGGCTATAGCCGAGAAACGGTGACTGTGACCTGGGTACAGACGACCGAGAGAGTTGCCGTCTTTTGGCGGTTGTTGCAGTCATTTTATGCAGAGAAAGGGTGGCTGTCAGTCAGGTACAGCGGGCCACGAGGTCGCTGTCTTTTTAGAGGCCGTTGCAGTCATTTTAAGCCGTGACAAGGTGACTGTCAGCCAGGTACAGAGCTCTGCTCTGCGGAGTAATGTCTGGCAATGCGAGACGAGCATCTAGCTGACATTGACATTGTGGGACATTGGGTTCAGTGTTCTCAACCTGGCAACCCCGTAAACTTTGAGTCTGGGAAGGAGTAGTCTATATCAACGCCATTTCAAAATGGGATTGTTCCAATGCCTTTTTAATTCCAGAGCTTGCCTCCCTACGTTCACATGTTCCACCAAAACAAGTTCCTTCCAGAGGCTATTTTGCAGAGGCAACATTATTGTGTCCGGTGCTTAGCGCTGCCCAAGACAATTGTGATTGGTTTAAAGAAATCCCAATAAACCAGTTCACGTTTTTCTCCCATCCCGGAATGCTGTGCGGACTAGCCAGACCCTCCTTCACAGCGCTGTGGAGGAAGGTCTGGCAATGCGAGACAACTCAAGTCTGAACTCTTCTGGCATTGTTTACATTTGAGCAGCATAGAAGCTACAGGCACCTGCCGTGTGTTTACTTTTGACTCTAGAACAGTACATTAGAGCGCTTATGGTTTCATAGTTAAAGCTAATGCCAACTCCAATCTCTGATGATCATTACTGGATTGATTCATTTATTGATTCATTTATTGATTGCTTGCTTGCTTGCTTGATTGATTGATTGATTGATTGATTGATTGATTAATTGATTGATTGATTGGTTGATTATTAACTTTGCATTTGTTCAAAGCCATTCACCACCACATACACATACATAAGGAGCTATTTAGGGTTTAGACCTCAGTCTTTCAAAATAGCCAATCATTTCTCTCAGCATGCACTCTGTTTTAAATTGACCATCTTCTCGTTTTTCATACTTATATAAGTGCACATTCATGCCATTGCTGCCTTTTTATAAACCCAAATCTCCATTCATCAAATGTGTGGGAGTAGAGCATCTCATATAAATATGATTACACACTGATTATAGAACTTCAAAAGTGCTGTGAGTGAGACTGTGGTCCACAGAGAGTGGCTCTCATTCATAATGCACTGAAACACACAGAGTTACTAACCTCACATCCTGTACCAAATGCAGCAGGAAATGCTTGATTTCCTGTAGTGAAGTGTAGGTGGGGGCTATTGTGCATTCGTGTGTATGTCTGTAAGTGTATTTGAGATGTTGGGAGTGTGTGTTTGTATATGTGTGTCAACATTTCATCTGAAGATCTATTAACTGGAGTGCACTTCTCAGAAACATCCTCCGAGAACAGTCCTTAATTAAATACTATACGTTAAAACATCCTGTTTATTTAGAGCATTTTTGATCAACTTTCTATTGACAATTATTTGGTTGCCAGTGCCACAGATGTGCAAGGGTCATTAGCAAAAAGAAATTGCAGATAAGTGTGACGTTCTATCTTATCACCAAATCTAAAGCAAAGGAAGTGCACCTGATATTTTCAAATCCATCCAAATTTACCGTTCGTTTTCTCAGTCCCTAAATGACGTCAATGAATTTCTAAGCAATTAGATGATCCGATAATAGACTTGACACATTGGCGATATTATGTGAGCGTGCTGCAAAACAAATTCAAACCTCTTCTGCTGGCAGAGGGCCTTTGAAAGCTCCCCTGGGCCTTCACTCACACTCACTCCCCTTTATTTGACATGTACTTGTATTGAATATTGCTTTAAGGAATTGGAATGTGATGGCTTATTTCAGACAGCGTGAAGAAAGTAGTTCCTCTCAGTGACGCAAAACTGTTGAATTCACTAGAATAAATGACCTTGTTTTGCAATTTTGGCCACAACCCTCTTGACTAACAAGTTTTTAACAGCGGTGTTAAACACGCACATGTTCACACTGCCACCTCTGATCCCCAAAAATACTATACTGTTGTCAAGGAAACTGTGTGTGTGTGTGTGTGTGTGTGTGTGTGTGTGTGTGTGTGTGTGTGTGTGTGTGTGTGTGTGTGTGTGTGTGTGTGTGTGTGTGTGTGTGTGTGTGTGTGAGAGTGCATTTGTGCATCTTGGAATAGCTTCAGTGACGCATACATTTGCTCACAAACACCATGCCAGCTAACCGCCCTCTCTCACCTCCCCATTCTGTGTTACAACATACATCCATCTGTTCTCACATCTTTTCCTCACTTTCTTTTTTTCTTTCTTTTTCTTTTCTTATATTGACTCCTCTCCTTTTCCATCTTCTTCTTGTCTCTTCTCTCCGTTCTTCTCCTCTCCTTCTCTCTCCCCCACTTTTCGCTTCTCCTTTTCTTTCCATTCCTCTCCTCTCCCGTGAGCATGTATTCAGGGAGTTGTGGTTCATTCTTCCTTCTTCATGGAAAATATAAAACTCCCCCAAGATCAGAAGTTTCCCCTAACCCACTGACTGATTCCGGTTACTTCCAATCATCACATTTCATTAGCTTTAAACCTCACAAAAACTAGAGTGGAAACATGAACTAATCAACCTTAAGTTGATTTGATTAAAAAAGTTATTTTATAAAACAAAATGTCACCCAGAAAAGAAGAATGCACCACAGGCTGCCAGAGCTTGTTAGTTTGTGATATCAGTGTTAGCTTATGAGCCATGTAATGTTTATTTTTACAGGCAGTAAATCCCATGAGGGAGCGATGACTTCATATTGTCTCTGATTAATGGTTCTACATAAGGATGGGGGGGTGGGTAAAAAACTCAGCCAAATTCCCTTCTCCTCCATCCCCGTAAGGCATCTACAACCTACATTTGTACAACAGCCATGCTCTGGTGGCAGACTTGAATCTTATTTTATATCTTAAGTGAAAGGCTGTCCACTTTCCACTCTACATGCAACATGGATCTCTTTATTGTTGACCTTATAATTATCCTCACAAATAACTAAAGATGTCAGTTGCTTGAAAATCTTTTCAAACTATTTTGGCTTGTTTTAGGCAGGATCTCCTGAAATAGATTCATTTTGACATGACAACAAAAGATATATTTAAATACTAATCCCTAATCCACCATCAAAGAAAGATTTAGCACTGGCACCCTTTAGTACTGACAAATATAAACTTTAGCTTCAATTCATTTATCTTCACAATGTCACTTTTATGGCTCCTGATCATAATGTCAATAACATGTGATTGATTATTTTTTAAGCAACACGAGGGAAAAAAAACTGTAGATGACAAAAAGAGTGATGGCTGACCACATGTGATAACAGATCACAAGGTCACATGTCATCAGATCTTCCAGCTTTCTGTATGCAGGTCAGAAAACAGTGTTCATCTTATTCAACCCTAAATCACAACACTCACCGTGATCAACTCACGTCAACAGGAGCTCAGAGGCCTGCAACCAATAAAGTTTGCAGCAGTTTGGCATTTTGGCAAGTGTTTGCGTGTGTATGTGAGAGTTTTGCGTGTGTGTTTCTATGTGTGTGAGTGTGTGCATGACTCGTTCTGACTCACTGCTGTCCCTCTAGGTGCACGGCCAGGGCAATGAAGGAGGTTTGTGTGAGTGTGTGTTTGAGAGAGAGTAAAGGGAGTGTGTGTGTGTGTGTGTTTGTGTGTGTGTGTGTGTGTGTGTGTGTGTGTGTGTGTGTGTGTGTGTGTGTGTGTGTGTGTGTGTGTGTGTGTGTGTGTGTGTGTGTGTGTGTGTGTGTGTGTGTGTGTGTGTGTGTGTTTACTTGGAGCTGCCCAGACATGAACACTCTCTTCTGACTACTCAGGTCCGTGACTGAAAAAACGGAATTTCTTTTTAAATTCATTTTGAGTGATCCATGTACAAATATATCTTATATATCTAATATAAGTGTCTTTTAAAATGCTGTTTTGTAGTCTTTCTACCAACAGTTTATCTCATTTTCAAGAACACACACTGGTCAGTAACCATGTTTTAAAATCTATCCTTTCAAATGAAAAGTCTGGTAATGTTCCTTTTTTTATATTTTTTATATTATAAATATGTATTTTAGGTAATGTTCAATATTTTTCTCATTGTCAACTAATCCCATGAAATGACTAATTCATTGTTGATGATGTGACATGAAAGATGTCTTCAGTAGGAGCAAATTGCCTTTGGATTTGTAGACAATACAAACGTATATAGAGATACCCCAGCTTTAATCTTCAAGGTAATAATAAAAGGGAAATCTAATGTATAATTTTCAGCTGACTATCAGGTTTAGACACCTTAAGAAAAGACAAGACGAGAAAAACTAGAAGATGAAGAAAATAAAGGACAAGAAGATGACTTAGCAACAACAGCAAGAACCAGAAGCCGTGAGCCAGCTGGTCTAAATCATGTGCCATTAATCAGGCCGCCTGTTGAGTGTGAACAGTTTTGAATGATAGCTGGTCCACCTGAACTTCAGAGTGTGAGTCAGTCCCGCCAGCAGGGGAGTCGATAGAGAACAGATACCACAGACTCTTCCTCAGTGGAGTCAATTAGGCTGTCAGCATGTGTGTGATTGGAGAGGGACCTGATGGCTGTGACTCAGGATGCAGCCTGTGAATCAAATGGAAAACCAGCATCATTTCAGGGTTTCAGTCTGTTTTTTGGGGGGGCCTCTG
Source organism: Gymnocephalus cernua (assembly GCA_023631565.1). Taxonomy (NCBI): domain Eukaryota; kingdom Metazoa; phylum Chordata; class Actinopteri; order Perciformes; family Percidae; genus Gymnocephalus; species Gymnocephalus cernua. The sequence continues at coordinate 14,532,746 of CM042427.1, read as the reverse complement.
TCTGGACTGACAGGGGGACACAGAAAGAAGAAAAGAAAGAGAGAATGAGGGTTTATTCCCACAATGATTCACAATATAACGTCCTGGCATCATTGCAGAGGAAACAACATGATGGAGGTCTATTACAAACACTCTGCTATGATTAAATGTGTGGTTTTCTTGATGGGAGTGTACTTATGTGTGCCATTTTGTGCTTTTATGTGTGTGTTAAATGTTTAACTGTTCTGGCCATTAAGAACAATTAAAAACAAATGGGGCAAACTGTGTTAAAAGCAATAAAAAAAGAATTATTCAGAACATGAAGTACCCATATGACCTGCCGTTAAACTGAGCGATGAGAGTCACTTTCAGACGAGTCCGTTAATGAGTTGTTTTAGTAGCAACTGAACAAATAGCAGCACCATCAACAACGTTCGAGAAGGACCCATGGAGGTTAAAAGCTTCACATGTAGATGTTCAAAGGGCCCGTTTCAAGCTGCTCCAGTGACTCACTGCTCCTTTTCCCGGCTTTACGGGAAGTGGAATGTGTTTTTAATTCTTCAGGTTTTTTTTCTCCCACCTCTCCTCCCCCTTTGGCGGAGTAGAGGAGGGTCAGACCATGGGTTAATGTTGGTCTGTCTGTGTAAATGTTGTGGTGTGTCTGATTTTTTACATTTGTGTCTAGTCCATGCTTGATATTATCTCATTGTTGTCTAGAGAGAGTTAGCAAAGCCACTCAGACTGAAAGTGTGGCTTCTGTTACGTCTACTGAGTCCAAAACTTTAGTTTAACCAACACTAAAAAGCTAATATTGTAGCTGATCAGATCATTCTTAAATATAAGTTAATATACAAGCGGATTTTAAAGTTGATTAGGGTTCTTTAATAATAAAGAGAAATATTTGATTTTATTAAAAATGTATGATGAATTATATATATTTAAAGTTGAGTTTTGCCTTAGAAATTCTAAAGACATCACATGTGATAGATCATTACAGAAAGCTAACTGAGTGAAATATATAGTCTTACAACAGAGTCATAGTTAAGGTGTAGTATGTTGTATGTTGTTAATATTAGGTGTATGTTGTTAATATTAGGTGTATGTTGTATGTTGTTAATATTAGGTGTATGTTGTTAATATTAGGTGTATGTTGTTAATATTAAGGTGTATGTTGTTAATATTAGGTGTATGTTGTTAATATTAGGTGTATGTTGTTAATATTAGGTGTATGTTGTTAATATTAAGGTGTATGTTGTTAATATTAGGTGTATGTTGTTAATATTAGGTGTATGTTGTATGTTGTTAATATTAGGTGTATGTTGTTAATATTAGGTGTATGTTGTATGTTGTTAATATTAGGTGTATGTTGTTAATATTAGGTGTATGTTGTTAATATTAGGTGTATGTTGTATGTTGTTAATATTAGGTGTATGTTGTTAATATTAGGTGTATGTTGTTAATATTAGGTGTATGTTGTTAATATTAGGTGTATGTTGTTAATATTAAGGTGTATGTTGTTAATATTAGGTGTATGTTGTTAATATTAAGGTGTATGTTGTTAATATTAGGTGTATGTTGTTAATATTAGGTGTATGTTGTTAATATTAAGGTGTATGTTGTTAATATTAGGTGTATGTTGTTAATATTAAGGTGTATGTTGTTAATATTAGGTGTATGTTGTTAATATTAAGGTGTAGTATGTTGTACAAATTGTAAAGCTCTCTGATTCAAATGTGTGAACTTATAAAATACAAATGACTCAACTGTACTTCACCTGTGATTGTTACCTTAAGGAATACTGATAATAATAATAATGTATGGTTTGGATTACCAGCCTTCAGTCAATGTTACATATCATCTAATATTGCCAGTAAGCATCACAATAAAAAAGAAACATCTGTATGATTAGTGTCAATCAAATACATCAGTGCTCCATTATATACTATTTTCCTGAAGCTTAAATGGTTCTGTTTTTCTCGCTTGTATTACACTGCCCAGGTGTTGCAGTTTATGCAACACACACACACACACACACACACCTACTTATATTGTTTGTCAGTAGCTCAAGAATAATAAGAGCTTTTATTATATCTGCCTCTAACCATCACCTTACAGAATTAAATGCAGTCTTGTTCAGCTGCCCGTGGCTGTTGTCAGTCAAAAGCATCACCTCCAGCCCAGACTGGCTTCCTTGGAAACTCTTGGCCTATTTCTGTTTGTCTTGACTAGGGTTTTTCCAGCCTGAGGTGGCTATTTTGGTCAGATAAATACAATGTTGTTTTGGGAGCGGGGGTTGAGGAGCGAGGCACAGATGAGATCACCTCTCAAGGCTCCCGAGCTGCAAAACAACAGGCAGCAAGACAAGACAAGAACTGCCACGAACGGAGGCGGAAAATAAAGGCTTGGGAAATTATTGACATCTTGTCCTGGATTCAGGTTGGCCTGAGGCAAGGATTCGAGAGAGAACCTGTCCCACTGTCTCTCAGAAAACATTGGTAGAGAGATTTGGAAACAATTTTGAAAAAAATCAGTAAAGAAATATTGTGATTATAAGACATGTTGCTTTGCGCAGCTGAAACGAAGGAAACATGTCTAGTAGCTGCTGAGTGTATTATAAGGCCTTCACCACAGGGCAGACCAGACACGTCTGTATTTTGTTATATGATTAGATTTGTTTGTGTGTGGCTGTGAGGCCATGGGAAAATGAAGCTCACGTTTTTTTTTCTTGGGTAGGAGGGACCATACTAGATTTCACATTTGCATGGTGAAAGTGTCTGTCTTTCTTGCTGCCTCACTGTCTGTCTGTCCTTCTGTCTGTATTTGAACAATGGGAATGACTTGTATCACAGTTATCTCTTCATCAGTGGCTACGAGTGGTGGTGTGTGTGTGTGATGCCATGTACACTCATGTCTGGGTGTGTGTGTGTGTGTGTGTGTGTGTGTGTGTGTGTGTGTGTGTGTGTGTGTGTGTGTGTGTGTGTGTGTGTGTGTGTGTGTGTGTGTGTGTGTGTGTGTGTGTGTGTGTGTGTGTGTGTGTGTGTGTGTGTGTGTGTGTGTGTGTGTGTGAAAGAAAGTTTTTTGCCATGCAGTGTTGTCTGCGGTTCCAGCCAGGTGTGGTGGTAGTCTGATGGGTGTTTGGCTTTGCTGCCAGGTACAACACCTGCATGAGCTCTCAGACAACAACATCTGGAAACAGTGTGTGTACGTGACTGTGTGGTGTGTAGTGGTGGAAAGTAAGTACAAATACTGTACTCAGGTAGGCTATTTTAAGGTTTAACTTACTTGAATATTAGTACACTGTTATCCCAAATGAGTTGACTTTACTAGAAATTTGTGTGGAAACACGTTGCCTTAAACCGTTTAAGTTTTTACACAGAGTGAAACTTAACAGGTCAAATCAAGTTTACATTAGTAGTCATTACTAAAAATCATTAGTAAACTTACTTTACTTTTGTTCAAATATAAATATGAAATAGCATTCTCTACTTATCAAAACTACAGAATTATATCATTCTCATAGATATATTTTTTTCTTTGTTCCAGAATAGTTTTAAGAACAATGTATTCTATATATCAGATCCATTAAAACTGAAAGGAGAACAAGTCAAAGACTGTAATTTCTAACATACTCTGCATAAATGTGATTGGACATACTCTGCCTCACTGCCCAGACCCCATCAGTGTCCACCCGGGTCTCAGTCATGGTGCAACAATAAATGTAGATAAACATGAACACTAAATCAACCATTCTAAACTAAAACCCAGATAACATAAATGCACACCCAAAACAATAACAGAAAATTATTATAACACACTTTAACTAGGACAGAAAGAAACCGTTCAGGATGTATGTTTTTTTTCCCATGAGCCTTTGCATCGCTTCAGCCAGAACAGTTCCAATGACACCGGCCCTCCCATACAGAAACTTAACATCCTTAGTTATCTCTGCTTAATATGATCTGTCACTGCATACTTAAGCTGATTATTACAAACAACTAATGTGATTTAGTAATGAATGTGATTGTGGGTTTTAACAAAACATGAACATCTACATTGTGCAGCAACACTTACTGTGTTTGCACCAAATTAGAAATGATATTTTACAAACATACACAGAATTACAAGGCTGTAGAGAACAGTGTGATATTGCAGACTTTTAAACCAAGGTTTTAATTATACATTATTTTAATATAGTCAGTCGTGAAGTAAAGTGGGCCGCTCTAAGGCATAAAACTCCAGGGCTAAAAAGGAGTCCCTCTCCGGCCCTGATAGTGTCAGAGAGAAGTCTAAAACAATAAACACAGATTTGTATCGCAGAACTTTGATTTTTCTTTTTTCTTTACTACACATGATTCATCTCATAATTAACCTCTCAGGTGTATCTTGTAATGGGGAAACCAGGGTTATTTTAGTGAACTAAAACTAAAATAAACTGTAAAAAATATGTTTAGTAAACTAAAACTAAATAAAAACTTAAACCTTCAAGAAACTAAACTATATTGCCAGGTTAAAAAACCCAAATTACAATAAAATAAAAATGAACGTAAATAATTTCCGTTGACTGGTTTTCTAAGTGTGTGTGTGTGTGTGTGTGTGTGTGTGTGTGTGTGTGTGTGTGTGTGTGTGTGTGTGTGTGTGTGTGTGAGAGTGTGTAGGGGGGGGGGGGGGGGGGGGGGTATTTCTAGGGTTAGGGCCACTCCCTGCTATTAACATAATGTATCTGCATTATTAGTTTATTTATTTTAGTTTTTTTTATACAGGACAAACATGAGTGCATATATGTTTCAAAGGTGTGTGTGTGTGTGTGTGTGTGTGTGTGTGTGTGTGTGTGTGTGTGTGTGTGTGTGTGTGTGTGTGTGTGTGTGTGTGTGTGTGTGTTTGTGTGTGTGTGTGTGTGTGTATGTAAGCCCTCATGCATCTGGAGCTCCTTAAAGAGTGTGTGGGCGGAAGGGAGTTATGTGGTAAAAATGAGGTCATCATTGCTGTTGATTTATGTGACACACGCTATTACTTACACTCCTGTGCCTTCACCAACGTCGCCGCTGAAAGCATGAATAATACATGTCCCCCCTGAAAGATGACATCTTCACTTTCTCCTCTCTCATCTGCTGTTTCATAAAGTTTACTTCATCATTACTGACCTATGTCAGCTTGGAGTGTGTGTGTGTGTGTGTGTGTGTGTGTGTGTGTGTGTGTGTGTGTGTGTGTGTGTGTGTGTGTGTGTGTGTGTGTGTGTGTGTGTGTGTGTGTGTGTGTGTGTGTATGTGTGTGTGTGTGTGTGTGTGTGTGTGTGTGTTTGTCCCAGTTCTACTTCCACGTCTGCTTCTGTGCTGAATACCTGCCATCTTCCATCCAGTTCAACAAGTTCAGCCCTCACATTGGTAGTTTATGAAATTGCACAACAGGAAGTGGGAAGGAGTGTATGTCTGTGTGCGTACGTGTGTGTGCCACACCCTATAAGAACATTGATCGAAATGTGGTGATCGTTTTACTTGTGATACATTGTGTAATCTTAACACAGGTGTCAAACTGACTCACCCCAAAATTCTTTCTTCAGCTTTTATTTCCATCGAGTCACCAGAGAAGTATTGATACATGCAGTAAAACTCCATTTTGGCTTCTTCAGAGACATGCAGTGATTTGCCTGTAGTGTTGAGACACACAGCTGTCCACCAGAGAGTAATGCTCATGGATGGGTGGCGGATCACGTCCCAGATGTGCTTTTGACAGCCAGGCTCAGACACTTTGCCCCCCAAGAAGCTCCGAGCCGCAGGATGGCAACTTCCAAAGCGAGGTCACCGGGGTCAGCGCTGAACGGGCAATAGCGTGAGGGCAGCGTGAAGGAGAGAGGCGGAAGACGGTGGAGGAGGAGGGGTGTGGATGGGTGGGGGTGATGGGTTAGGGGACGGAGGACAGCCGTTACTGTCAGCATCCATCAGGGAGCCCAGGGGTGACATGAGAGCAGGCAAGACAGGAGGAGAGTTCAGGGCCGGGAGTCGGCCCTTAACTAGTCACCCCTCAGTCCTCGAGTACACTTGTTTTCTGTCCCACACCCCACACCACCTCCTCACCTCCCCCGTCCATCTGTTCTCAATGCAGATGTGTAACCCTGCAGCTGCTGGATTTCTCAACATCTTCTCCTATACAGGCCCATGCCAGTTGTTTTGCATGTTTACCACTTCTACTACAAATAATGGCCACTTTGCATTACTGATGACTATTTGCCAAAACATATCATCACAGATTGGAGGAAAATTAAAAGAAAAACCCGAAGAAACGAGTGGAGAAACAAAATGAATGAAGATGCTTTCATACAGGGCACGAGCGGTCACTGAATGGTTTGAGGAGAATAAAAATAAGATACTTTATGTTGTTATCTTTAAAGGAATAATTTATATTATACTATGAACAATAGGGGCGGCTGTGGCTCAGTGGTGTGTGTGTGTGTGTGTGTGTGTGTGTGTGTGTGTGTGTGTGTGTGTGTGTGTGTGTGTGTGTGTGTGTGTGTGTGTGTGTGTGTGTGTGTGTGTGTGTGTGTGTGTGTGTGTTGTCATTTTATTATTATTATATTTTAGATCGCTAAATAAATCCGAGACGTGGGTGGTGATTTAGAGGTCTGGAGTCAAGCTACAAGAAGAATAAGTCAGCAGTAATGGGGCAGATATTAATAGCCTTTACTTAAGTAGAAGTACTAATACCACACTGTAAAAATACTCTGCTACAAGTAAAAGTCCAGCATTGAAAATGTTGCTTAAGTAAAAGTATCATCAGGAAAATGTACTTTAAGTATAAAAAGTAAAAGTAGTCTACTACTCAATGCAGGATTTTTTTAGAAACTGGAAACGATTAAAACAGTTCTGTCACTCAACTAATTGTTTAATCAGCTAATCATGTCAGCTGGACTTGTAGGCCTATTTATAGTATTGTTGGGTAGTTTCATTTATAATAAAACATCGCATTTTATAAACTTCATGTGTTTTGTGCAAAAATCTTAATTTGTAAAGTAACTAATAACTAAAGCTGTCAGGTGAATGTAGTGGAGTAAAAAGTACAATATTTCTCTCTGAAATGTAGCGGAGTAGAAGTAGAAAGTGGCATGAAAAGAAAAGACTCAAGTAAAGTTCAAGTACCTCAAATTTGTACTTAAGTACAGTACTTGAGTAAATGTACTTAGTTAAATTCCACCACTGCAAAAAAATTATACCTTCTTAAAATTCAGCTTGCTGGTAGAAATCCCTCAGTCAGCTCCACCTTACCCTTAGTAATAATAACATCCTCAGGTTGACTTAGATAATAACCTTCATGTGGAGACGTTGTCTGCCCAGTCTTCAGATCCTAGAGCAAAACATGTTTTGCTGCTGCTGGCCGGTGGCCACTGCTGAGGGCTGCAGCCCGCAGACATAAACAGTGGTGTGGCCAGGCAGAGGAAGCTGCGAGGCTGCTGCTGCAGGTAGCAGTTGGCAGTGGAACAGAGTGGCCGACATGTCTACTGCGCCGTGACACTCAGGCGTAAACACTGGAAGGAGTCGCTTTATAACACACGGAAAACCGAGACACCTGTTAGGGATCCGGCATTTATTTGACAAGTCAGAACTTTAGGAATGACTTTTACACAAACACACTGTGTGGTTTCAAGCCTTTTCACATCAAAGACTCTTCACCTCCACCCCCAGCTCACTCCCTGCCAAAAAAGATTTCTCCCCATTAAACCATGAACCCCGTTTAATTAGATTTAAAATGTTATCCTTTGGAACCACATCTGAGAAGACTGTTGTTGTAAATATAACTTCACAATTATATAAGTGTGAGTTAATGCCATGCAGCAGAGTGAAGAGCAAAACCCATGCAGAATAGTCCTTATACGTAGGCTACATATTGTTCTGATGATTAGAGAGGAAAACATAGTTACTTTCAATCTGGATCCCTGATATTCAATTTCTGGGGAGCTCCTCAATCCCACTTTGGCAACTACTGTGGCTAAATATGATTGTCAACCAGATTATAGTCTATTTGTAGCCATGTGTGCACACAGAGACACAGGGAAAAAGACAAATAAAGAATAGTTTGACATGAGAAGATCAATGCCACGTATCTGTCTGAAAGTAACAAAATCTGCATACTAACACCTCTAAAGCTCACCTTTATATGTCGTTTGTTTAATCTGTACAAAAACTGACATGTATAAAGAATTTGGGGTTTTGTTGCAGGAATATTTCTTGTCTTGAAGCAGTGACTTGAACATGACACACTAAAAAAACCCAGAAAGACAAGGTTTCTACTAGCAATGTGAAAGAAGTCCATCGCCTATTTTTAGTGGATTTAACCGTATTTACCGCATATAAAAAAACCTGCATTTACGCTTTTTGAGATAAGTGTATTTCGCAAAATGCCGAACTTCCTGTAGATCAATATAAAAAAAGACATTGGGAATATGTTATCTGCTGGGTGCTTTAAACATAATGATTATAAACAAACCTCACAAACAAGTATTTCTTTATTGCCATTCATCTTGATAACATTACACAGTCAGACAGACCATTAACAAACAGTTGATTCATTCTGGGTCAGACAATACTGATAAAGTGGTCTTGTTTAAACAAAGTCAGTACAGCAGACAGCCAAAAAAATATACTCTCTGTGTGTGTGTGTGTGTGTGTGTGTGTGTGTGTGTGTGTGTGTGTGTGTGTGTGTGTGTGTGTGTGTGTGTGTGTGTGTGTGTGTGTGTGTGTGTGTGTGTGTGTGTGTGTGTGTGTGTGTGTGTGTGAGAGAGAGACAGAGTGAGAGGACCAGCTTGTAACAGACACGGCTGATAGACAGATACTGTACACACACACACACACACACACACACACACACACACACACACACACACACACACATGCATGACTGGGGAAAACCAGACAGACAGGTCCTTGTGCACAGAGAGTACTTCTTCTTGAAGCAGGGTGTGTAAGACAGGGAGTGCCCGTAACACACATAGACACACCAGACAAAAACAAATGTGAAAGTACAGGGTTAGAATTGGTACAATAAACACTAAGTGGAGTCACGTGTGTGTTTACTCAGTTGAAAGAGCATGTGGGATTCCGTTACTGCCTTATAGGTCGAGCGTATTTCACTCAACAAACAAATTAAAATAAAGGTTGCGGTCATATTAATGACTTATTGTTTTATTGGTGAGTGTATGTATATAGCTTACTGGCATAACTGTGTGTGAGTTTATCTTAGAATGGTGTAGGTGATTTTGCCTGGGACAATTCCTGTTTTTTTCTTTTTTTGAAAACATAACATACCACACTACAGCTAAATGTTTTTTTGTATTTTTATGTTTTTTTGTGTTTTATTTTCATCTAATTTGGCCATCCAGTGTTTGTTTCTATAGTGTCTACTTTTAACAATACAACCCCTTTAACTTTCCAGTGACCAACTCCTACATCATGACACATCACAGAGAAAACATGTATGGCGCTTTTCTAGTATATTTACTAGAAAGATTCAAATTATTTGAAACCATATGACATATTTTTCAAACTGCCTATGAATGTAGCACTGCTTTGTATTCTCTTTCATCCGTCAGTATTGTCTTGACACTGACAAAATGTGGCTATTTAAAGGGAAATTCTGGTTCCATACAACTTTGTCGCATTTTCCTCGTTTTGTTCCCATTGGTAATGATGATGTAGATTTCTGTGACATAACTAAAAATTCAGGTGATGACCATCTGACAAACAGTCATGTCATGTGTCATGTGTAAGTCAACAAACCCCTCAGGTGAGTCCCTTAGTTGGAAGAGGAAACAATACAATTATTACCCAAACTGTCCGTTAGAATTTACCACAGTTTGAAGTCCGTCTTCCCGGTTCAACTTTGACCTACTGTACTTACAGTAGATTTAAATGCACACAGTTTTACTGTGCAACAAAAGGTTATTACTGACATTTCAGGTGTGTAACTTTTGGGGCGACCATAGCTCACCTGGTAGAGCGTGCGCCCCCATGTAGGCTGAGTCCTTGGCAGCGGCCTGGGTTGGAGTTTGACCCGCAGCCCTTTGCTGCGTGTCATTCACCCTTTCTCCCCCCTTCCCTGTTATTTTGCTGCTGCGCTATAGTAAAAGGTAATAAAAAGCCTAAAAATAATCTCATAATCTCCGATATAACCGATAACAACGATGGTCATAACTACAAGAATAAGACCTATGGTGTAATAAATCGTAATTTTCCTTAACCCGAGAATGTGACGCGGTTTTGAACCTGTTGTTAACGTTATGAAATGGCCGTAGTTTGGTTAGGTTTAGGCACAAAAACTACCTAGTTAAGTTTAAGTATTGTGGTTTGGGCTCCAATCAGACTTTACTTCGTAAAAGTGACGTAATTTGTTCTACTTTTCCGTAAAAGAAAATAAAAACTTGCCATTTATGTTTATGGTAGACAAAACCCTAGTCTTCTGGGTAAAAGTGATTGTTTCTCCCATCCACCACCCCACCTTCCTAACACAGAATTTGGCGCTTTTATACTTCATCGTCAATTTGTCATCTTACTTCCTGCTTTGCTCCCGTCATAATTACTAAAGCCACTAGAGGGCGCCGCCCCTGTAAACGGAAATATGAGTCATAATTGAAGAAACGACTTATGTGGGTGTTTTTCTGAGGACAGTCTCTTCATGTGACGAGCTGGTGCAAGGAAACGGATTGTGATGAAGCAGAAATCTTTAGGAAACTCAGCTCAGAAACTATAGCAGTGGGAGGAAGCTTTCACAACAGATGCTAGCTAACAGGAATCTGCGGTGTGTGCTTTGTGTGTCTCTTGTGGCCTTGTGATCTGCATCTCTTTCATAAAAGAGTAAACATGTGCACATTTCAGATAGGGCAGATTCCAAGAAGTTTTTCTGTGAACTTTTTTTTTCTTCCCACATTTTTGTTTCTGTGGTTTGTTTCTTTCTCATTTCTTTTCCACAGAATCCCACAAACTGAAATTACACAGCGACAAATTCACACTAACGGTTTGATAAGTGAAATGTGCAACACACCTTACCATGTGGTAAATATGGTCAGGTCGTTTGTGAGGAGATGCAGAGGAGATCTCAGTATTAAATTAGACAGTTTCAGTAAGCCTGCACGCTCCTGGTTCCAGAGAAACACACACAAACACACTTCTTTGAAATCCTCCCCCACACTTGTGTTTTCACACTTAATGACAAAAAACATAAACCACATTTCCCCTGCAGCCAGCACAAAGACTGGAATGGGTTGACCTTTGTAAAAACTGACTTTGGGAGGCAGTAAATAGAGAGCTCCGGTAGACAACTAGCCACCAGTGGTCAGACATTTTCTCTGTTGCTTGATCTTGCATGATATGCTAATACTGCTGGTCTTTGATGCTGGTCAAGTGATAATTAGGGGAATAACTGCATTTCTGGGTCACTGAAACTAGTAATGACTCAGTTACACAGAAAAACATGCACACTAACTTATGGATCTTTGTGAAAACATCAAAGTGTTGGCAAAAGAATAAACTGAATGCTTTTTTTTTTTTTTGCTTTATCAGGTCATGATTTCTCTACTAATATGATTCTGAGATACCCAATTTAACGTACTGAATTTCACAAACGCCAAAGCTATTGTCAAGCTAAGTGCATTGTGTTCTGGTGATTACCTACTAATCCTCAGCCTGGTGAATGACTCTCCGAATGTACCCGAGTCAGCAGGATGGCATCTTTGACTGTGGCCAGGAGCCAGAGCATTTAAGCCTGCAGGACCTCTCCATATTGTTCTGTCTGCCACACAACAAAACCAGGGCCTCTGCTGCAAAATACAGCCAAGAGCAGCACTGAGCTGCAGACAGACGGGGGCAGGTCAGGGGGCTGTTGGTGTACAAGTCGGCCAGTCACGCAAACATTTCTTTGCTTATATTATTTGGGTTGGATTTGTCTGTGTTGTGCTCTATCTCGAATGATGACCAGCAACAAGGAGGCCATACCGCTTGATACCATGACAACAGCTGCCCAAGAGGCAAGTTAGAGTCTGGTCCAGACTCTGTAACTTCTCTGAACTACTTTTCTTTAGTTGTGTTGGGCATTTCATTTCATTGTGTTAAAGTGATTTGGTAAAATGACTTTCTTTCAAATGACTTCTACAGGAATCTCAGGGGGATAATGATACAAGGTCCAGACAGAAAAAAGAAGAGAAACTGATCGTGACAGCCTGGCAAAGCATGGTGAGTACATGAGGAAATAAAATGCATATAGCTGTATACTTTCAACAAACAAGTGTCTTTTATCAGAAGTACATGAAAGTTCAAAAGGGTTGTAACAATATCCTGTGTTGTATCATTCAATGAAAATGCACATTGAACAGTTTAAACAAAACCCTGCAGTGGCTGGGTAGATTAAACAATATATGTTTTCTGTTGACCTTTTGCACACCTTTTTTCTCCCCAATTTGGTATGTTATGACCAGCTCCCCTGTACTGCAGTCTTTGTCACTGGTAAGTCCACTTTTGGCCATGGGGAGGATGTGATTTAAGCCAAGAGCCTTCTCTGATACACAAAGTATCTTCTTTTAACCTACAAGCGAGGAGCTTCATCAGGGGGGCAGTTTGTACACAGAGGTCATGCTATCCCTCACCGGCTTCCCACAAGGATTGAGCCCTGGTGTTGTTATACCAATGCACTCCTTACAGTGGCATGTTATTAGGTGTTTCAACATGTTTTTGTTTACTCATAGAGCTGATATGGTTCTAAGGAAAGTGTTAGACACTATGTTAATGTTGCAGGTATAGTAGTAGTACTCAGCAGGTGTCAGTTTGGTCTGGTTAACATGCCTACATTTTTAGCACTGTACTATTGTGTTTCCACTAACAGCTGACAGTTGTTTTTGCTTCTTGCAGTCCTCAGCTCTGCGGCAGCTCAGTCTGTGTAAGGACTCCAGAGCTCCAGGCCCGGCTCAGTCTTTCCTGGCCAAGCAGAGGCAATCCACCCAGGCCAGGAGGGCGCTCTCCCCCCGGCTGCAGCCCAAGTAGGAGCCTCCATCTGCAGGGAGAAATGGAGGAGTGCAGCCCACTCATGGGCATGTTGAAAAGCAAGATTGTGGAAGGTGTGAATTTCTTCATTGAGTCACTGTCTGTGCTATATTTGGTTGGCTGCTATCACCCTCTGCTGGTCAATGTTGGAAATGAAATTATATTTGTGACTTGATATAATATCTACTGTATTAGTGTCATAAATTTGTTTTGTTTTTAATCTGTTTTATACCTAAATGTGTGCTTGTCAATAATCACCACAGTATCTGCTCCATTCCTCATTGTATAATATTTATACATTTATTTTTGCAGGTGAGATTCAATTTCCTTTAGAAATAATGCAAAACAATTGACTATTCATTTTGTCAGACGGTTGTGTTATCTCATTCATTTAATTCAATATTTGTTTAAATTAAGCTTTAAAATACAACAGATAATACATTAGAAATCATTCTATTTAAAGGAAAATTTTATTAATAAAAGAAAATAAAGTACCCATTGTGTTCATTTCAGCACCATTTGTTCAGTCCAAACTTTAATTAATCCTCTCTATTAGACTTCAGTAACGATAGGCAATATATTGATATTCTACAAAATAATGTGCAGATATTTTTTCCTTTAAACACACTCTTTGACTTTAATAAACAATTGGTCTCCGTTTCATCTCCATTGTATACGTGTAGCTTTGACATGTTTAGCCTAGCTTAGCACCAAGACTGAAAGGACGGGTAAACATCTAGCGTAGCTCTACCAAAGGTCCCTTGCAACAATTCGATAGCTTTCTCATTGTGTTGTATTTTTTGTATTTTAACAAACTAATTTAAGATTAAATACGAAGAAGCTAGCTGAATTACTATGCAATCTAGTAGGCCTATAATTATCCAAAGTCCTGTCTCATGGTGAAGTTGTCGGCATCATAAACTTTCACATCTCTGACCTAAACCCAGGTGACTCTTTAATACACTGGTGAGTTTGCTAGCTACTAAGATACAACATGTAAAGACACTTTTGGTGTTGCTTCCTCCTTTTTTTGATGGAGGCTAATCTCCCCCTGGCCAGTCTTGGTGCTAAGCTAGGCTTAACATTAGGAAACGTGTTTAGCCTAGTTTAGCACAAACATGTAATGTCTTCATTAAATATACAGAATATTTATTTAAAGTTTCCAATAGACCCAATCGCAATGTTTGTTTACAATAATGTCCGGGTAGAAAACCCCTGTATCTGTACATACAATTTAAATGACCACCCAAAACTAGCAGTTAGTCCGACCGGTGGTGAGTTGTCGCTGTACATAGTGTTTGATTTGGTTTATCAAAGACACTAGCTTAGAAAATAAGCACATAAGAAACGTCTGATAGGTCGGACATCCGTTTTTAACTATATAGCCTATTTTTAAACGTTACAGTTACGGCTGAAAATGACAACAGAAATAAACAAGTTTGCCGATTTCACAAATCTCCACAATTCAAAACAACCGCCACGTGTCTACCCGGAAGTGATTGTTGTGTTAGCGCGACGTCACAGTGACTTGTTCTTTAGTGTCTTCAAATATCAACCAAAACTTTCCTCCCATGTCACAGAAATTTAGCACAGTTCACGGATGACTTTCGGACATCATTATCAGTGAGGTGGGAGTATATTTTGGAAAATGGGGAGCTATTGCTTTCTATAAAAATAATAGTATAGGAGTACATCGTTAACACTCTTTTAATTTTCGTATCTATGACTAGTTTCACTTGTGAAAACGTGCACTGAATCGAGCATTATGGTTTTTAACAGCCAAAAGTTTATAGGAACCCAATCACACAACCCATTGTCCACCTAAGACCCAGTGAGCTCTGATCCCATGCTCACACTGCGAAAACGCGAAGGTTCGTTGTAAGACGGCACAGTGAGGAAGGACATTTTGTTTCCACCAAAGGGAGGTTTTGGAATGGCGGCCGGACCTCTGTTCTGGTTGATAGCCGGCTGGGAGCTGCAGTGCTCCAGACTGGAGTGGGCAGCTGGGTCGAACACAAAGGCAGAGGGGTGATGGGAGGTGAAGGGAATGGCGGAGGCTGATTGAGTGGACATCTCCCTTGATGACTGAGGGGAAGAAGGAAGCAGTGACACAGGAGTTTGGCTCTCCTCCCTTGTACTCTCTGCTTTCCCTCTTTCCTCCCTGATCTGCCACTCTTCATCACTCTTCCCCTCCACTCTACGCACCTCCTTATTGACGGCAGGATGCCCTTCTCGCCTCTCCTGCGCCGCTGCAAACTGAACCTCCAGCAGAGGCGTTCTGGCGCTCTTCTCCTCCCAGAAACTGCACACAGTGCTCTGGGTTTCCAGCCCTGACGGCAGAGACCCACCTTTACCTATTTTACCACTATCATCATCATCATCGCTGGTGCATTGGTCAATGCTGGGGGAGTGGCGTAGCCTCTGGAGTTGTGCTGAGGTGCGGCGAAGAGCCCCTCCCATAAAGCCAGTGGGGGAAGGGGCCGCACTGAGTAGGCGGTTAAAGAGGTCCATGTTGGGGTGATGACCGCCTGACTCCTCCAGGTTCTCAGCAATGTCCTCCAGAGGCTGGAAGTGCATCTCCTCTTTAGGAATCCTGTTAAGAGATGTTGAGATCATTTACCTTACAGTTGTTGTGTTTGGACATGTTTAA
Organism: Gymnocephalus cernua; assembly: GCA_023631565.1. NCBI lineage: Eukaryota > Metazoa > Chordata > Actinopteri > Perciformes > Percidae > Gymnocephalus > Gymnocephalus cernua. The sequence continues at coordinate 14,517,101 of CM042427.1, read as the reverse complement.
TCTTTCTCAGCCCCGATAACTTCATACTAGTTTTTGAATTACAGTAAGGCAGAATACTTTCACTTTCATCACCCAAAGTTTCCCACCCAGTGGGGGGATTGAAACTGAAATTATCACAGGCACAAGTCGATCACAAGTAGAACGAGAAGGTAAAACCCAGAGACTCACGCCATGTCAAAAGTGGAGCCCTGGAAAGAGGGTTTGCGGAGGACAAAGAGAGTGGCGGCGGTGTAGGGGGGTCTGGGGTTGGAGTCATTCCAGTAACGGTCTCTCTCCATCATCGGCAGATCTCCATACATCTCGTCCACCGCCATCATAGACACCTGCACAGTAAAGATCAGACAGATACACAGATAAAGTATTGCCAGTTATGAGCATAGGACACATCCCATTACAGATATATTAAACTTAAATAAAGACATGATGGTAAAGCTAAACGTAGGTTGAGTAGTAGTGTTTTCATTGCAAGGGTATATTATGACAGAATACTTTAAAGTAAGGTGTAACGAAGGAAAGGAAAAGGAAACACTGGTAACATAACAAAAACCTGGAAATTTCTGTCTATCAGCCAGTTGGTCTCAAAGTCATCGTCATCTTCTCCAAAAGGGTTGATCAGCTGCTCTGCAACCTTCAGGACATACCAGAAAATGTAACAAGCTAACTACATGAATATTTGATTTTATCTTTGTATTTTGCTCAGGTATTTAAACATATGATATGTGAGCCTCTCTCTCACCTTGAGCCACCCAGCATAAAAGAAGAACTGTAGCAGGGTGAAGATGGGCACGTAGAGGTCCAGGTCATGACCGGGATAGCCTTGATTGGGGTCCAGGAACTGGCGACCAATCAGACACACCAGGAAAAAACTGTACACTGCCAAAGTCACCACCTGTTGGAAAGATACAAAATTACATACAAATTACTTTTTTTCATTACTATGTTAATTAATCTATTCCACAAATTCATACAAGCAGACACATTTGAAAATCTCACAGTATTTTTGTGATATGATATATGTAATGGAAGAGGTTAGTAAAAAAAGAACTTTGTAATTTAGTTCATTGCTTTTTTTTAGTAATGGATAGTTATTTCATGGAGGTAAATTTTATTGTTTAACAGTTAAAGATACATTTCCACAATAAGCAATACACCAACCAATAACCATATTGAAGCTGTATTTCATTTAGGGGTGCCAGTATCAGGGCTCAGGTGTGGTTTACTGGGGCTATTCAAATGGAAGTCGTTAATGTCATCATTAGTTACTTACAACTGTGCTTCTCCTGCTAGCACAAGTCAAAGTGTTTTGTGTTGAAGTACTGAAGTTGACATATTTACATATTAGGAAGCCACGGTTCCAGAAATAGCCCTGTCTTATTTTTATTATACGATTTTAGTTGGTTGACCATTCTTGGATTCTTGAAATTCTCTTAATATCAGAATATGCAAATAGCAGCTGTGATAATAAAAAATAAATTGTACAAGACTATGTAGATAACAACTTTGTCCAAAAGAGCCATTTTGACTTGCGATAGTAGGAAAATCACAGGTGTTACTAATAACACTAATGATGTCTCTGTTCTGTTAGTGTGACATTAATCTTATTATTTACAGCTGTTCTTTTCTTACTGTGACATGTCTATCTCTGAGCTTAAAGGGAAAGTTCAACTTAAAATCTAAAATACATATTGTTCCTCTCACCTGTAGTTTTTTTTTTTTATCAATCCAGATTGTTTTGGTATGAGTTGCCCAGTGTCGGAGATATCGGGCGTAGAGCCTTCATTCCAATATAATTGAACTAGATGGCATGCGGCTTGTGGGGCTAAAAGTGCCAAAAGATGCATTTCAAAAACTCAACAGCAATGTTTCTTACCAGAAATCATGACCCGGTTACTTAAGATAATCCACAGACCTGGTTGAGGGTAGTTTCATGTAGGAACTATTTTCTTTCTACCGAAGTACACCCACCAACCACATCACCGCGCAGAAGGAAGCATACTCATGGACGAGAGGCACATGCTTGTGACAACACAAGAGGTTAACATCAGAAATAGATTGCTAAATACCACTACAGGTAAAAAGATCAAAATATGTATTTTGGATTTTGGGGTGAACTGTCCCTTTAATATTCAGGTGCCTGCACTACTTATAACAGAAAGAAGGTAAGATGTTTGAATCAATCAATTTTTTGAACTGATGAACATGATGTGCTGTACTTTTGGCTAGTATCTTCTCCAGAGCAATTGTCACTAAGTCTAATGGGAACTGTATTTAGAACCAAAGCACATAGCAAACTGATGTTTGAGTCAAAGGATTCTATAGCCATAAACCTATACTATTGTTTAACCTGGAAGACTTTAAGTCATTAACTGTTATCATTATACTGTAAATTCATATTCAAACCAGCAGCTCCACCCATGGGTGCATTCAATAACACTTTTCGAGGAACAATGTAGAAAACTGACAAAAATCAAGAACAAAACAACAACGTTGTGATTAAATTGGTGTGTGAAAATTCAATTAAAGATGAAGAGTATGATCAAATAAATAGTGCATAGCAGTGTAAAGAAAAAGAGCACTTACCTGAGTGTAGACTAGGGGAACACTGATCATGTCGTAGTGAAACAGCATGCTGCACTTCCCTCTGAACCCATTCAGCTCCTGTTCACACACAAATACAGAGACTTGCTGAGGTCACTTTACAGCATTCATCCAAACTCTTCTGTCTTTATGTCATAAATATACATCTCTAACTGAATCTTTGTCAAAACACAAGAAGTGTAGTTCCTCATCATCAGTGGGTCTGTGTAACTGTGTGTGTGTGTGTCCGTGTGTGTGTGTGTGTGTGTGTGTGTGTGTGTGTGTGTGTGTGTGTGTGTGTGTGTGTGTGTGTGTGTGTGTGTGTGTGTGTGTGTGTGTGTGTGTGTGTGTGTGCACCTCCAGCAGTAGTTTGAGTGTGTGATCGTCTTTGATCCTGCCCTCGCAGCGGGCCACAGCAGCCAGGTTGGTGAACCAAACGCAGGGGATCCAGTATTTGTTATAAGGAGAGTGTAGACCCTCAAACTTCTTCCGTTCCTCTCTTGACATGAATCCTGCACAAACAGCACACCTACATTTTTTTCCTAAGGTACATTTTGGCTCACAGAAAGGGAGGAATGAGAGATCAATATTCTTTATGATTTAGTCTGTGGTTTCCTGAACTTTTCCTGGAGTCTCATTTCCAAATAAGTCTTTATATAGTGAGTGAGAACTAATTGAATGTGTCGAGAACAGACACTCTAGCTCTGCCAGTTAGAGAATAGCTTGTTAATATATGATATTACCATTGACATCTTGTTTACAACAAGTCAGGGTGTAAATCAAACTCTGACCGGCCACCAAAAGTTGCAACGTGGTTCATTTAGACAACAGCGAAGGGAGGATTGCTACACCAGCTTCTTATAATGATAAACTTTTTTTAATCACCAGTGAATTTCAAGATGTGCCTGTCCTTGTGATTTGTACTGTTCACTGGTGAAGAGAATGTACAGGAGAGGAAACAAAACACACACACACACACATACACACACACACACACACACACACACACAGACACACACACACACACACACACACACACACACACACACACACACACACACACTGATACTATGAGTAACTGATCACATCACTCCATCTACAACGTTTGCTGTCACTTCCTGAGAACAGTGTGGAAAAAAAGTGAATCCCACATATAAATCTTATAATAAATAATAATTGCTGAGAGAGAGGGGCAGTTGCTTAAATAGTGGAGTGCATTTTTCAATAGTTATATCAAGTTTTACTACAACCCCAAATCAGAAAAAGTTGGGACAGTATGAAAAACACAAATAAAAAAAAGAAAGTAGTGATTTCTAAATGTACTTTGACTTGTATTTCATTGCAGACAATGTGAACACAAAATATTTCATGTTTTGTCTGGTCAACTTAATTTCATTTGTAAATATACATCCTTTCCTGTCATTCAGACCTGCAACACATTCCAAAAAAGGTTGGGACAGGAGCAATTTAGGGCTAGTAATCAGGTAAATTGGTTAAATAATGATGTGATTTGAAACAGGTGATGTCAACAGGTGATTGTAATTATGATTTGGTACAAAAGCAGCATCCAAGAAAGGTCTAGTCCTTTAGGAGCAAAGATGGGCCGAGGATTGCCAGTTTCACAACAAATACGTGAGAAAATTATTGAAATGTTAAAAACAATGTTCCTCAAAGAAAGATAGGAAGACATTTGCTTATTTCACCTTCAACAGTGCATAACATAATTAAAAGATTCAAGGAATGAGGAGGAATATCAGTGCGTAAAGGACAAGGGCGCAAGCCTAAGCTGAACAACCGTGATCTCCGAGCCCTCAGGCGGCACTGCATCAAGAATCGTCATTCATCTATAAGCGATATCACCACATGGGCTCAGGACTACTTTGGCAAACCTTTGTCAAGTACCACAATACGTAGTTACAGCCACAAATGCCAGTTAAAACTGTACTGTGCCAAAAGGAAGCCCTATGTTAACAGTGTCCAGAAGCGCCGTCGACTTCTCTGGGCTCAGAGGCATCTGGGATGGGATGAACCATCACACAGTGGAAACGTGTACTGTGGTCAGATTAATCATTATTTCAAGTATTTTTTGGGAGAAATGGACGCTGTGTGCTCTGGACCAAAGAAGAAAAGGATCATCCAGACTGTTACCAGCAACGAATCCAAAAGCCAGGGTCTGTCATGGTATGGGGTTGTGTCAGTGCCCTTGGCAAAGGTAACTTGCACTTCTGTGATGGCACCATTAATGCTGAAAAGTACATAGAGATTTTGGAGCACAATATGCTGCCTTCAAGAAGACATCTTTTCCAGGGACGTCCATGCATATTTCAACAAGACAATGCAAAACCACATTCTGCAAACATTACAAAGTCCTGGCTGTGGAGGAAGAGGATACGGGTACTTGACTGGCCTGCCTGCAGTCCCGACCTGTCTCCAATAGAGAATGTGTGGCGCATTTTGAAGCGCAAAATGCGACAACGTAGGCTCCGTACTGTTGCCCACCTTAAGACTTGTTTGCAGCAAGAATGGAACAAAATTACACCTGAAACACTTCATCACTTGGTGTCTTCAGTCCCTAAACGTCTTTTAAGTGTTGTGAAAAGGAATGGCAACATTACAAAGTGGTAAATGCTTTACTGTTCCAACTTTTTTTGAAATGTGTTGTAAGAACCAAAATAGGAATTTTGAATTTTGTTTTTTTGAAACAAAAACAATAAAAATAATGAGGAACACATTCAATTATGTGCTGTTGTATTGTCTGCAATGAAATACAAGTCAAAGTACATTTAGAAATCACTACTTTCTTTTTTTATTTGTGTTTTCCATACTGTCCCAACTTTTTCTGATTTGGGGTTGTAATTAAAAACTTCTTTGGATAATTGTATAAGATCATACATAACTCACTGCAAAATCACAGTGAGTGTTAAGTCGGCTAAGGATGGACCCTACCGCCCCCCCCCCCCCCCTCACCACCTACTCACCAGCCTCCACCACGTGGTCCATGGTGGGGAAACGTTTGAATACGGCCGTGCTGACAGAGCGGAGGATGAGCAGGGCCGACAGACTGGCGTAACGCATCATGGTTCGTCTCAGCAGGCGACCTCTCTCATCGCTCCCCTGGAGGCCCCCCGACAGGACGCACATGAGCCTGTCAGGGAGAGGGATGCTGGTGTACTGGCTCCACCACCGGTTCACCACCAGGGTCACATAAAAACCTGCAAACAGCAGTGGAGAGGAGACACAGGGCACATATCAGACCTGGAACCAGGGGCTAAAGGTGTTTATATGTCAGATTTTCTATAAAAGTACTGTCCTGTGGGTTCCTTGGTGGCCTCAGGGACCACAAGCAAAATGAAAAATAGTTTTGGCTTTATATCTATCTATCTATCTATCTATATATCTATCTATATATATATAGATAGATATGAATAGGATATCTTAACTATTTTTTTGCACTTTTAGCTATGTTACTTTATACAGTCATTTACTAGTTATTATTCTTATTTTTATTTTTGCCTTACAATTGACTTGGCAACTGCAACAATTGTCCTGACGGGATTAATAAAGTATTGGTATTCTGGTGTGAAAAGAAGATATGCAGGAAATGCACTGTGGAGTCTGGAAGAATGGTAAGTGCTATCTCTTTTAAGGGACCTTCCTAAAATCCTATCCACAATCATACTGTAGCTCAAATTCTGTCCCCGCTTCTGTTATCTCAAAGTTGACTAGAACATCATTAGTGCTTACCCAGTACAAAGGACATGGGGATAAGACTGGCGTAGTGGTTGCAATAAATTGCCAGCTTTTCAAAATACCTCTTCTGGTCATCATACAGGAGAAATCTAAAAGAGAAACAGGGGCACACAGCCTTTTGTAAATCAAAGCACTGATGAATGTGTGTGCAGTTAGTGTTTTCCTAAAGCTGTCCTCGAGCTCTGTCTTACCTGTAAGTGATGCTGATGGCGGTATACATGGCAAAGAAAGCCAGGAACTCTTTATATAACACCTTATAGATGCTGCCTTTCCAGGCCAAAAGCAGCTTGGAGAAGCCACAGAAACGGGCGTTTGCGACTCTGGCTGTGTAGGTGACAGTCATTGGTGACAGCCAGATTACAGGTCCTCAATAAAAGAGCTATATGAAAGAAAGAACCGCGTCTGTAATTACACCTGCAGCTGGAACAAACGTGCTCAAGTTCAGGTGGGTCAGGGGCCACGAACAGATATGTTGTTTAACTGACTAAATCATTCACTTTACAATCTAATCAACTCTCTCTGGTATATTTATTTGATTTACAGATCCAGTTTATTCCCATTGCCGTCATGGGTGACACTATGAACAGACTGTAATGTATTTTGTCTTGAAAAGAATATCAGCTTACCTTGTGTAGTGTTGTTTCTTGATGAATGTGCCAGCTTAGCGCATCTCTGTGCGTAATTGGCACCGCTGGAGAAGTGAATTCACATTTTCACTTAACAGTACGCAGTCTTCTCTGTACTCGCCAGTGGAGTCTTTTTTCAAAGAGCTCATAACCCCGATATCCCCTGGCGTCAGCTCGGATAACTGGAGGCTCGGTCGGCTGCATGGCAGTAATCCTCGGAGCCTCCTCGGTGCGTCCAGTGGTCAGTGCGCCCCGGGGTAAATCCCCAAAACGAGGAGGAGGAGCTCGTTAGCGCGGCCCCCGACCGGGAAAGCGCGGCTCGGTGATGGACCACAAGCGACAGGCCGCAGCGCCGGGGCACAGGGAGCGCACAGGACCGTACAGTACAGCAGGGAATTATGAAACAGGAGCAAGTGGACCATGGCAAACTGTCGTGTTAAGCGATATGCAAACAACAACCAATCTTAACGATTATAGGTTTATAATTAGCTTGTTAAATATCCCAAAAAAAGTCTATACATATTTACCGCAATATCCCACCAGTGGGAAAACAATTATCATGTGTCCATCCTTTCAGACTTTATGTTTACTCAAGAAAAAAATCCCAGTGGGGTGCAATATCCCACTTGTTATAAATGCAATTTCCCACCAGGACATATTTCTCAAACGGAAATCATTTTATTACAACTCAACAAGAGACTGAATGACTTTTAACGACTTTGGATAGCCTGAGACAATCGCTGTGCCTGTGATGCACAGGAGGCCTAATATTTCTGAAGGACTATTTTTTTTTTTTTTGTCGTTTAGTTTTGCGGTCACATCTTCTTCCCTTGCATCGTTCATTTAATACAGTAAAAGTCCGTCTCTCCTCAACTGTGGTGTCGAAGGTTAACTGAGGCTTCGTGCTGTCAGAGGCAATCTGCAGTCTGCTCGGTTAACGTCTGTGCGCCCATATGAAAATGGCCTTCCGTCTACTTCAATTACCACACGCGTTAATAAGCAGCTCGCAGATCAAAAATAATGACAAGATGCTATAATCTGAGGCAAGTTTGTTTTAATTAACACTCGCAACATAAATTAAAGAAAACCATTAGAAAACCGATTGACTCAAAAGGATTCAGTGACAAAGAGAGGGCAATTACGCTTTCCCTGTCATCTTTAGTGTATCTTCCGGTTGGAAGTATCAGGCGAGCCAATCAGAGTCCAGTATCCAATCACCAGGGCAAAGATGCTTTGATTCTACTTATACAACTCGCCATTCATTTGTTCCACATTTGATCAAGCAACATTCAATATATTTTAATAGCAATGCACTAAATAAGGTTACTAATGTATTTCAATAGTGTTCCCATATAGTTCTCAGTAAAACAGGGTGGACATGAGGTTTATGGACACTGAATAGGAACCTGGTGCTGTGACACTCTTCCAGCCACTTAAACATCAAGAGTCTCATTACACGTTTTGCCTTTGATTCTCATAAAACTGGTGCCATATCCAACCAAATACCACCTGAAGCACCCCCAGTGCCCTACAATATTTAACAGTTCAAACAATGATGCAGCCATATATGGATATAAAAGGGAATTGTATTTTTTTCATTGCCCTGTCATCACACCCTGAATCTGTAGACATTTTGTATGTAAATTCCAGATGTGTGAGAGATGAATTTGAATTACATTTTGAGTCAAAAAGGAGAACAGACACACCCACCAAACCACACAGAATAAACAAGGCATAAATGTCAACCATCTGAAAGCTGTTTTATCCTGAACTACACAGCACCGTCACTGGAAATAATGTTTTTAACAACTGAGGCCGGAAACTGCGCAGGATGGAGGAGGAGGGGATGCTTTTTGTAGAGAGAAAGTTAAATGCTTTGAGTAGGAATAGTACAACTGCCACACAGAGGATATGAAGGAAAGAGAAGGTGAAATGAGAGTAAGCAGCACAAATCTGTACTGTCTTACCTCTTTAACAATATAGCAGGTTATGTATGTGTGTGTGTGTGTGATTTCATCAGCTCCCCTTCAACAAGTGTGTGTATCCTGCTGTAGCAGTGCTCTGCTTTGGACAACGGACTGATTGGATCAACGTGCGGCTGTTACTGCAGGTATTGAGGCTGGTGGGGGGGGAGCTCCGAGGAGGTGAGTTCAGACTGTAAAGGTGTGGTCTGTAGGTGGGAGAGGGGAGGTCCTGCAGGTGGGGAGATCACTTATTTGGGGGTTTGTAGGGTTCCAGAAGTTGCTTCGAGAACGTGTTGACCTTGTCAGCACCTCGAACTTCATGGGGCAGCAGTGGTAACTTGACTATGTGGAAATCTTCATAAAGGTCCTCCATCTGTAGGACGAAGACAGACCATTAATGAGGAAGACGACGACAATGCAGCTGTATCGTCACAAGCCCCAAAAAGCAAACTACGGACTCGTACCTGGTCTAAATACTTGGACTGAATTTTATGGCGAGCTTCACACATTTTGCACGGCCTCTCGGATTCAGGGAAAACAAGTTGGTTGACGATGATGTTGTGTGTGTCGATGCGGCACTTGGCCAGCTCCTGGATCAGCCGCTCCGTCTCATACAGGGAGAGGAACTCAGCGATACACACACAGATAAAGGTGGTCTGTTCCTGATGGATGGGAGGGAAAGTGGGGAAGACAGACGAGTTACAACACATTTACAGAAAGCTTTTAATTAGGGCTGTCAGTTTAACGCGTTATTAACGGCGTTAACGCAAACCCATTTTAATGCCGATAATTTTTTTAACGCACGAGTAACGCATAGAGAGAGCAACGGGATCTGTTAGTCCACTTCTTTAACTGTCTATGGCCACGCCATGTCCCGCCCTACGAAGCAGCTGATTGGTTTGGTTTAGGCATTTCACCGCCAGTGGTGAGGATAGTGGATTGGTCAGGGGATAGGACCTGAACAAATGGAGTTACGTTACCTTCGACGCCTGGCCAATAGTAGTGATTGAAGGGCGGGTCTTGTAATTTCGCAGACCGCAAACAAACCAGACACAAGCCTCGGCCGGTTTTAGCTTGCTAGCCGCGTAGCTTGTAGGCTCGTGACGGCGATTATCTTCAGAGCGAGCGAGTAGTGACTCTACAGTCAGTGAGAGAAACAAAGTGTCTCCTCTGTTCTTTCTGACCACGGTGGGAAACCTGGAGCAGGAAAACCCTCTCCTTGATTTTACGGTGGTTATGAAAGAGAACGTGAACCAGGAAATGAGTCACGGGAAACCAGTTGCTATGACGACTGGCTATGCCGCTGACGACGCTATGAGCCCATAGACAGTAGGAAGAGCCACGCTCGCCTCAGGCATGAGGCAGTACTACCTGTAGTACTATCTGCAGGACTATCTACAGTACTATCTGCAATGGAAAATCGAGGTAACAGCGTTACATTGTGTGACAGATTATTAGTTCCAAGTTTGAATGTTAGTGTGAAACTGAACATAACGTATATGACAATGTTGTTTTCAATAAAAAAAAAACATTGTCACAAAGCAAGCCAATCTACTTTTCCATGTTGATAAGAGAATTAAAATGAGAAAATATAATGGGACAAAAAGAAATCAAGGGACATTTAGAATAGATAAAAATGTGTGATTAATCGCGAGTTAACTATGACATTAATGCGATTAAATATTTTAATTGCTTGACAGCACTAGTATCTTTTGGTATGCATTTCAGAAAAAAATGGTTAGGATTCAGGTGTAATTGCAAATAGTGATTAATCATGATTAATCCACTGAAAATTGTGATTAATTTGATTAAAAATTTTAATCATTTGACAGCCCTACTTTTAATATGACTGGTTTAAGGGTTGAGTTGTTCTACTTGAAATATTATTACAAACAGAGTTTTTTGTATGTATGTAAAATCAACATTGGAACATACGGTATAATGAAGTTGCAATCAGAGAACGCAATAGAAATAGGAAGTCTGCACAACGACTAAAGCAGTCTACTAAAAACAGACTACCTTTTATTGGAGAAAAGCTGTTTAAAATTACTTTTTTAATAACGGTGTAGTTATCAAAAACATTTAACAGTGTATTGTGTTGTCGATGTATCTCCCTCACCCACTGTAGAGTAGTGGGAGGGACTGGGAGGCTGCATCACCACAGCACACATACTTGCACGTGCAACACAGTCACGCTGTAAAGATGCATACAGCGTAGAGATGTCTGTATGTCCAGAGTGATACAGAGCAACAGCCACAGCAAGGAGAACGTTTGCAGTGGAAGTGGCTTTGCTAGATCTCAAAATGCTAGATTTGTCTGGCAATACCGAAATGGATAAATGTATCCTTTCGTCCACTTAAAAGAGCAACAGATTCTCTGCATGCAGATACAGAAACACTTCAGTAATTACGTGCAGGGTGAAAAGCCTGTATTGCACAAAGCAAAAACAACTAAATAAAAGCAACCCTACAGTAACACTTAATATCACGTAACAGTGATGTGCTTGGGTTATTACTGCAACCAGTGTGACTTACAGGATCTTTGAACTGCTCACTGACTGAGCGGATGACCGGCAGGGTCTCCTCCAGCTTAGAGGCCAGCTGGTCTGCGTTCATGTCACCCAGGCCGAGCATGTTACACATCTACGTCGACAGTGAGAGAGAAATGGAGAAAATAGAGAAGAGAAGGTTTGTGGAGCTTTAAACTTGCATGAAAAACACTGGTAAATGACTACACTCAGTGAGTGACTGGATCTGCTAGTGCCTCCTCACCTGGGAAATGAAAGGGCTGATCTGGTTCTTTATCTGCATGAGGCGGCCCAGACCACGCTCCACAATGGTGGGAAAGTTGAGCAGCCGCAGTGTGTGACCGGTAGGGGCAGTGTCAAAGACCACCACTGAAAAGTTCATTCCTTTCACTAACCTAGGGGGTACAGGTAGTGCTGAGTTAGAATAACACTGGCTACCATTTCTTTATTAGCTCGGTCATACTACTGTGAAAAGTGAATGCAACTCTGGGTTAGCAATACTACTAAATAAAGTGTGGGTCTGGCTTTCTAGTGACCCCGTCGTCTTACCTCATGACCTCCGCATAGCTCATGGCCTCGTCGATGCCAGGGAAGGCGCTCATGGCCTCCTGCATCATCTTCTTACCCATGCTGAGCATGTTGTCCTCCTCAAAGAACTCATCAGGCAGCTCCGCCACCCCCAGGCTCGGGTCAATCTCCTGCACTCGCACGTACACAAATTATCAGCACATTGCAAACTGGGGGGCCTGGGTGACTGCAAATGTTTACAGGCCCCTTCCGCAGTTCAGGTTGTTACGTAATGATGGTTTGCGCTTGATACCCAGATGTGGAACGGACTATCCTCATGACACTAAAAAGATATTAATCTAATGCACATTTCATTTTGCATAAACAGCATAAACAAACATCTTTGTTAACATGTGTAGCTATGTTTCTATCCACTTTTAAAACGCTGCAAACAAGTTTTTGGATTTCGACATGCCACAGTAGGAAAAGTAAAAGGTGTAAATAACGACATTAATGATGGCTGAAATGAACTGAGCTGCTTCAGTTTCAGGGTCCTGGGATTGTGCACGTTGGCTCACTGTCATAGCTTACTGGGACGCCTGAACAGAACAAGCCCTCGTTGCCGTTATGAGTAACACCTGTGCCTGTGGCATTTTTGTCACTCCAATATGACGTATTAAAGGTTTAGAAACAAAAGGAAATGTTAAGAAAACACAAGTTTTAAAAACTTAGTTCTGCCGTTTCCACTTCATTATCCTTACGGTTTAAATTCCTGGCATCCTATTTGATTAAACAGGAACGGAATATGTTAAAACCTCTCTCTCTCATTTAAATGGATTAAACATCTGACAGTGAATAGGTGGAGGTCCATAAAAGATGCATGATGGTACACTTGTGTAATTAAATGGAATAGAGACACTAATCAATGCTATTAGTTTCACCTGTGCTTTTTCTGCCAAATGTCAAAATGTCTGCTGTGAGAAATCCCTTCTGTAACAGGTGAAAACAATGTCTTAGTAGTGTCTTCCTGTGCACAGGGGCTCGCATTTTCTTTTTTAAATATAGTGCGACTTACCATTGCAAAGAGGTTGTCATAGCCCTTGACCTTAGTTGGCACCTTTGAGAACTTCTGGTCAAAAGCATCAGAGATGTTATGAGCGGGATCGGTGGAGATGATGAGGACACTCTCCCTGACAGCAGCGAGCTGGACTGCCAAACTGCAGCTAGGAAGAAAAAAATGCAGGAGAGGTTTGTATGTTATCTTTTCCTGATGATCAGGTGTATAATAGTCCACAATCTTCATAGAGCTGTTTGCATGTGTGTATGCATATGCATGTGTATATATACACTTTTTATATAGAAACGTAAATCTGTACATAGTAGTAAAATGTTTGTTTACCTTGTTTAGCTTTGTTTTTGTTTTTTTTAGCCTTATATGTATTTGTGTATTTATGTTTAAAGCAAACAAAAGCCTGAGTCAAATTCCCTGTATGCGTTCACAAATACTTCGCTGACTTTGATTCTGATCCTAAAAGTTGCATGTAGTAAACTGCAGTGAGTAAGCTAAGGGATACAATCTCTGGACTGAGATGGTTCTGGGTGCATGTAATGAATGAAACTGGTTATCAGACCCACAGGGCTTTGATTCTTAAACATGTTATGTGTTTTAAATATCTAAAAGTACTAAACAATAATTGCCATAGCCCAAAAGTGCGCTACACACTAACGTTGCCGTGATTTTTGACTTCGTGGGCATTAGTAACGTTACTAGCTAACGTTACTTAAATGTTGCTTATATCTGCCTTTGATTTTATGCTATAGCTAGCTACTCTTTTTGATATTGTAACGTTAGCATCACTCAATGGCTTAGCCACAGTTAAAGGAGGAGGCGTTAACTGTCTATGATAATTTGTCAGCAGACCTGACAGCTAACGCTAACGTTAGCTAGCTAACTTAGCTAGCTAGTGTATTCATCACCCACGGGTAGTTATCCAATACCGTTAGCTTAGTTAGTAGCTAACACCGCGTTACGCGTTGAATAAACACATGGAAGAAGAGAACAAGCTGTCTGATTGTCAAACCACTTGAGAAAGTCATGAATGCATGTACTGTCAGCTGGCTAGCATTAGCTAGCTAGTGACAGTGCTTGACAGCATTCAATTAACGTTAACATTACCCGGCAAATTGACTAGATTAACATTAGCCTAGCTAGGTTACTGATTTAAAATGTAGCTAACGTTGATAAAGACATGTTATGCTAGCGCGTCTTAAGCCAGAAAGCCACAGCTCATTAGATCCGTGTTGTGGAAAAACATCGTATTCGTTAACTAAGAATTATTCACGTCAAAGTTATGATGACGGCTAATCTTAGATAGCTAGCTAGCTAGTTAGCTAGCTAGCTAGCTTGCGACGTACCGTGAGACAATATCAGGAGGCTAATGAGCATTTTCCTTTAACTTACCTACACGTCGTTTTACCAACACCACCCTTTCCACCCACAAATATCCATTTCAAAGATTTCTGCTCGATGATATTCTTCAGAGTTGGCTCTAACGGCTCCACATCAGGCGCATCTTCAAATTCGTCTTCTAATGAAGCAGCCATCTTGTCTGTGTACACCGTAACGTTACGTACAGCTCAGGTGTGATGTACCGACACTGCCGCCTTCATTGATCCTCGGACAAAGTTCAACTATAAATGGTGGCTACTGACAAAAAATAGAAAAGTAATCAAAAGTCCAAAGCAATTTTATGGAGATGTGGGAGGAATATGTTTGATATCAAAGTGATGTCAGACTACCCCAATAAAAGTACACATTTTAAAAGCTTGATGGTAGTAATGAGGCTACATTTTGATTTATTTTTATTTTCTACATTATTTTTTAAGTACAGAAACACATTCATAGCTGAATAAGTTAGTTATTTAAGTGATGTTTTCATGTTTTGCAAAAACACAACTCACAAATGTAATGTAATAGGATATCAATGGTGTAAATGAATGATTAAATAGACATCATCTTAACTTCAGTTTGTGGCCAACCTGTTGTCATGTGAGAGAGACAGCAGGTTTGTGCTTATGACTTACAAATCCACAACTATTCACACCAGCTTCCTGCGTATTAAACCCAGGAGCTCCTACCTGTGATGAACACCAGCATCTTCAGCATCCCATGTGTGCTATTATTATAAATACAAAAGAAAACCATTCCTATTGCAACAATAACTTTGTCATCACACTCTCAGACTGGCCCAACAGGATACCAATTTATGTTGGATTTTCCACTTTAGGATAAGATAGATATTCTTTTTAGATTGTTATTTTAAAGTTTCTTTGAAATTAAAAAAAGATGTTTGCAGTGTACTGAAAACACTTCTGGAAACACACTGGAACCACTGATACATTAATTTCCCACATGATCTGAATATAGCACAACCCAAAAGGAATATGGGACTATTACCAACTGACCTGACACCAGACCTTCTATATACGGTCTATGCACCAGACATGTATTTGACTTTTAGGCAAGCTTGTGACCAAAAAGAGCATTGTTGCTGGAAAAAAAAACTTGACAGATAAATAATTCAACAATTTCAGGAGGAAATATTTTATTAAATTCTGCTTAAAGCCAATAAGGTACATGCAATGCCTTACTAAGTGATTAAAAGCTCTGATTAGGTTTGGAAAATCAGTTCAGCAATTTTGATTATAACAACTCAACGACTATATGCATATAGAAACCTAGCTGAAGATGACGGTATGAGGATTGAAATTATTAGGCCCTCGCGAGAAAAACATTCATGAACATGAACATGTACATGCTGTGACCACAGGATAAGGCACTTGCTTCCATATACACCTTTTCATGTCTTCACCTGTCCCCATCTCAACGCTGCCATCGGACCTGTCAGCTGTAATCCTGCTAGACCCATCGCCTCCCTTTCTGATTTCCAAGCAGTGCCAAGCCAGAATCTTTATGTGAGCTGTCTGAGCTCGCACACACTTCATCCCACCAGGAAATGAACAACTTCGCACTCCATCTGATCTTTCACAATCAGTCTGCCGCAGCCAACGTGGCCAGAAAGCAGGACCATGATCCACCCATTGGTAGCTTAATCCACAAGTGGCAGAGCGCACTAACCAGTCCTTGATGGAACTGGCAACATGTGAAGGCAAAGAACCGAGGTCCAGGTCTGCAGCTTCCTTTACCAGCATCTGGTGATGGTTTGCTGCCGCCTCTCTCAGCTCTGGAGAAGCACTCAGGTTAAACTCCTTCCATGCACTGGTGTAGTTGGGTAATTTGGCACGCAGTGACAAATTACCCATAGGTTGACCATCACCATGACTCTTCGACACTTCAAAAGGCTGATCAATGGACATCCAAAACAGGTCAAAAGAGGATCCCAGAAGACGCAGGAGACGAGAACGGCGGCGGTGTCTGGGTTTGGGGAGGTAGTGGTAGTCTTCAGCGTTTGTGAGCAGGGTGTATGGGCGGACAGGCTTTGAGTGGGACGGTAGACTGGCTCTCAGCTGAACAAATGGTGAATCCCAGCCTGTGTCCTCCTCGTCTTGAACAACAGTCACGTTTGGAAACTGCATCTGGGTTGAAATGTCAGAAGTAAACGATGCAGATCCATGTAAAAGGACAGAAACAGAAATCCAGCAGAGACAGACACCACAGTTGAACGATCTAGGCATGGTAGGATGATAAATTGCTCCTCGTTTTTCTCTTCACCCGTTTAGTTATGAGTTCTTCTCTGGGTGCTTCAGGGACTCTGTGTACCCTACACCAGACTTCCTTGAGCTTGTGAACAATAACATACTGAAATCAGTGCCCTCTAACACAAACTGCAGACATACACACCTAAGCTCCCACTTGTTATTCAAGGCTCTGTTTTGGCTAACTACAAAGCAAACATACAGGACAAATGTGAGAAGCTACAGTTTAGTTTCACGCGTTGTTTCAAGGAGACACCAAATGAGATGTCATCAAGGATGTATTTGTATTAGACGAAAAAGTATATTTCACGGCAAGCACGAAACAAGAAAAATATAATAATTTGACCTCGATTTGGTGGAGCTGTGTTGGCCACTTCAGACACAAGATCTTGAAAAATAACACACAAAGACTGCACTTAGATCAGATTTAAAACAAGCTTCAGGGTGAATTCCCTTCATGGCAGCTTAGATAATGACATATAGTAGCAGAAACTATTTGAAAAGAGGGCAGATGCAACATGTTTGCAGGACAATAACCCCATTTATTCTCCTCTAGACACAATCAGCTGTCTAGGTCAAAGGCACGTGATGGCATAATATTGCATCTTCAACATTATACTTAACTGTAAACACTTGTTCTAATTTCAGTTTTTGTATACATCAACATTATAATAATACAGTTCATAAATACAGTCACATACATTATTTTATACTAAATATTGCAGTTGATTATGCAAAAGGTCGTGTGTGTGTGTGTGTGTGTGTGTGTGTGTGTGTGTGTGTGTGTGTGTGTGTGTGTGTGTGTGTGTGTGTGTGTGTGTGTGTGTGTGTCCAGAGAAAACCTGACTTAACACAGCATGTGTTTGATTGTAGGTATATTTAAAATATGATGGCGTGTATATGTTGACCTTTACATCCACCTGCTTCGCTTGTTTGTCCTCAAATTTAAAGTGTAAAGAGATTGTCTGATCTGCCCTGTTGCCGGTTAGATTGCGGGGGCAGTCTGGATGTGGAGGGTGGCACGCTGCGAATTGCCTGACTGCTGTGGTCTGATGCCTTCGCCCGATCTTCCAGAAACTTATCAAACTCTGAAAGGGACAGTTCTAGTTAGTGTGTGCGCATGAACAGACAGGAAGTAAGCAAGAAATATCAAACACTTTTACACAAAAATGGCAGCAATGGATCAGTAAAGAGAAAAACGTACCTTCACTGGACACTCCATCACTAACTGAAGACTGGTCTTCCTACATTTCCAAACACACAAAAAAACACAGTGTAAAGATCACATCATCATTAAGAGTGATTTATGCTTCTGTGTTAAATCTACGCCGTGGCTACGTACGTGGAGACACAAACCTACGCCGGACCCTACGCCGTAGCCTGACGTGCACGTCTCCAAAAATGTAACTACATATCGCGGCGACAAATCTCAGGTCTTGGTAGCGTTGCATTTGCCCCTACTCATTTCCTGGTTCTCCTTCTCCATAAACATGAAATCAAGGAGAGGGTTAACTTTTCCGGCTACAGATTTCCAACAGTGGTCAGAAAGCACAGGGGAGACACTTTGTTTCGCACCGAAGGTAATCACCGTCACTCTCTCGCTCTATCACACACTCCCCACACACACATGCCAGCTCGACGCACATACCAACGCACAAGTATAAACTTCAGGCCACTGATGTAGGCTACGGTAAAGCTCTGCGTGGAGCCTTTGCAGAACCATAAATTACGCTTTAGTCTCGCATTGCCCGACCTTCCTCCACAGCGCTGCGGAGGGTTTGGCTAGTCCACACAGCATTCCAGGCAATTGTCTTGGGCAGTGCTAAGCGCCGGACGGAGCAACGGTGCCGCTGCAAAATAGCCTCGGGGAAGGAACTTGTTTTGGTGGAACATGCGTACGTTCAAAAGTTGTTTTAGTCGTGTAACAGAAAACTCAGATTGGACAGATAGTCTAGCTAGCTGTCTGGATTTATCCTGCAGAGATCTGAGGAGCAGTTAACCATAGTCCTCAGAAATCCACCAGTTTAGAATTACAACACAAAGAAAGCGGAAGGTGACAGACATCTGGCCAAAAGTTAGGGACATCCGGCGGAATTTCCTGAACAATCCCGGAAGTGGAACGTCGTCGATATAGACTACATGATCCTATATCACCCATCGCATCTTTTTTAATTAGAAAAAAAAACACAGTTTATAGAGAGACATGCTTTCTCTTACCATATCACAAGAAAACAGTTTGTCAACATCGGTCTGCAGAGAGTTTTTTTCTGGTGGCATCTAAGAAAAAAAGGGGGATAATGTGTTTTAGCTCTAGCTACACAATTAGCATGATTAGATTAGATTCAACTTTATTGTCGTGCAAAGTACGTAAATGCAGAAGTGCAAAAAAGCAGAAAAGTGCAATGTGTTATACAAAGTGTGTGCATAGGCATAGGCTAAATTCAAATCCATGTGTGTGTGTTATGGTATACGGTGGTATACACACCCCTCCTGTGACCTGCAACCTCGTATCCAGAGCTCCAGCTAGGCCTTCCACAGCTCCTGGGTCCTCATACCTGACACTGGGGATAGGATGTATTGTAATGCTGTGATGCAATGTAGGCTGCATTAAACCAATAATACATTTTAGCACAAACCGTCAAACCGTGGACATTGCAATTACGTGGCATGCCCTGTAAACATAAGACTACGGGGGTGGCCCAGACCGGCTGTCTTTAACTCTTTATTGGTAAAAGGACCTTTTTGTTTGTGATGCAGTTAAAATCCAAATTGCCAACTGAAAACCTAATTAAAAAAATGAAAATGGCTAAGGCTTTGTGTTCCTTATGTGGTGTCATGTACTGTAGGCTAAAACTAAACTATTAGGTAGGCAATCTTTCATTGCAGGCTTAGTGACAAAAGTAACTTGATTGTAATGTCATCTAACTACATTGAAACATTTGCAAGCTTGCAATAATATTTACATTCAATCACAGAGTGCCGATATCTGTAATGTAAATCCAGTTACAGCGTGATGTGATGACGAGGAACTTTGATTACTCATCATCAGTGCTGCACGCAAATAAAAACACAACGCATGTAGCGAGAGCATGCGTCATGACATGATGCGTGTCTGTGTGTCACCAGTTAGCGCCACTCACCCTTTTCTCTGCTCAGCCAGGGAGCTGCCCCTCGTCTGGGCAAACATGTCAAACTCCTCCTCCTCTTCTGCAAGACAGATGGTTAACTCAGTAAGTAACAGCTGAAAACCCTCCCATCTTGGTATCTACACATATTTAATATGAAATCTTAAACATTATTAAAATGGTTATATGTTTTTATACTGTACCAAAATGTCATTATTAGTAATTTATAGAAAAATGGGATTCTGAATATAGGCATGGCAACCTGCAACTTTTAAACACATAATATGATCCAAGAGTGCATTTTTTTTAGGCTTTCCTCCCTTTTCCTAAGTGGACACGCTAGCCATGGCGATGTTATCGTACAACCCTTTCTTTTCTGTGCACTCCTTTTTATACAGCCGGGGCACAATCCGGCAAGAAGGGATGACGAGCAGCGAGGGCAGAGCAAAGCCCTTAAATGACGGGGAAAACATTTGTTGGCGGGAGGAGATGTCATCTTAAACAAAGCATGGATCTGTCAGAGCGATTAAGGTTTTTTGTGTCATTAATCGTTGACGAGATAATAATGCCACAGAGGAAAACAATTATAACTGCTGGCTGCCCTGGCAAAATAGTTATTAATGGCCTGGCATGCAACGCATTAAGCAGACACATTAACTTTATTCATCAATTCAAAATTGCATTGTAGTTGTGTTTCTATCAGCCATGTGGTGAAGGTAGGCATACACGCCACTTTGCTCTGGCTGAGACACTGTTAAAATGGTGTGCAGACTCCGCCTACTCTGCACACCGCAAGCGTACGATGGCTTGGTTAACGGTGCAGACCCACTCAATGCCCACGTCATGCCCAGCCACAACATCCATTTTTTTAATTGTTTTTTTTGCATTTTTTTGCCTTTAATTGATAGGACTGCTGTAAACAGGAAATTGGAGAGTGATAGAGGGGATGACGTGCAGAAGGGACACAGGTTGGAATCAAATCTGGGCCGCTGCAGTAAGGACTGAGCTTTGGTACGTGGGATGCACGCTCGACCAGGTGAGCTACCAGGGCGCCTCTCAGCATCCGGTTTTCTACCAGAAATTGAGCGTCAGCGTCAGTTCTGGCAGGTCAGGTAGTCAAAACGCTGCTAACCGCTATTGGCCAACAACACCGTCGCACCAGCTAATCTGCAGCAGCTGATCTGCAACAGCTGGTCACTCACCTCGCTGCTAAATGGCTACACTCAACAGGCGCCCTACTTAAAGCTGATTCAGTTTGTTCTTTCTGCTTGCTGCTTTTAGTTTGCTCCTAAAGGCTCGCTGCTAGTTTGCTCCTAACTGCTGCTTGCTGCTAGTTTGCTCCTATAAAGCTTGCTGCTTGCATTTTTGCTATCCACCTCCTCCCCTGCTTCACCTTGTCGTGTATAACGTGACATTTGCTTCTATGTCATCGTTGCTGCACTGTTCACATGGGGTAGTTTAGCTCTCCCAGTCTTAAACTGTGTGAGCGTCTCCTAATGCTGCTGCTGCTGTCTCCTGATTCACTGCTCTTTCATGGTGCTCATGAAAGGTCAGAAGACTCCTCTGAACAGAGCCATACCGCCAAATTTAATTCGTAATTTATGCAATAAAATTAAAAAAAGCATTTTATTTTCTGCGTTGTTCTTGACGTAATGGACCTGACAGAAATACACTAATTTACAAAAGCCTGACTTCATTTTCAAGAATGTTAAACATATAGATTTGGTTTTACAAAAGAGTGCACATATAAAGCAGACGTTATGCAAAGTTTACACACTGTGGTTGGCTGATTGCTGTTGATTGGCCCGGGTGCAGACTGCTGGTTGGCTGGTTGTTGTGATGACAGCAGGTTGGCTGAGAGTCGAGGGCTCAGGACTGAGGTCGAGGAGGCTCGGGCTTGTGGTAGAGCTCTGCTAGAGTGAGGACAAAACACAGTGGGCGTCACCTAGCGTGGGAGTAAATTCTTATTGCAGATATGAAGAGGAGTGGTCACCTTCTTACCTCTTGAGTATTTGGAATTTGTGCCCTGTTCAGTCTGTCAAACCTAAAACACAATTACAATACAATGAGTAGTACAATGAGCAAAAAAATAATATGCATACTAACATTTCCTTATAAACATTATCCAAAACACAGAGCTAGGCTGCAGCACACCTCTCATAGCGGATGAAGGCGTTGTTGAGGTCATCGTTGACCATTAGCAGCTCTTCAATAAACCCTTCATCCAGCAGCTGGGGGACGAGCTCCACCACTCGAGTCTGCATGCTCTTACACACTGAGTACAGCTGCTGCTTGGACAGAGGAGGAGAGAGAGAATAATTCATTAGTATCTCAGCCTCTATCATTTTTTTTCTCCATGTAAAATTGATTAACATCATGGCATGCTTTTAAAAACAATCAACAAATTGTACCAATACATAAATGTAGCCTGAACAACAAATATAAAGTCACATCTCCCAAAGGTTCCAGTGCTCAAATGCACACATGTCAGTGATGATACATTTCCTTATTGTTGACTTGCCACAAGTTATTGTTTTAATGATGAAATGATGATGCCAATAGGGTAAAGTCTTGGATACAGTAAATGCTGTAGACAACTCTGACTGACACGCACACACACACACACACACACACACACACACACACACACACACACACACACACACACACACACACACACACACACACACACACACACACACACACACACACACACACACACACACCTGTAGCAGCTCTGTATCATCTTGCTGGCTCTGTCCAGGTATTAGCTCATTCAGCATTTCTGACATCACAGTGAGATTTCCCTTCACCAGCGCCAGCTCACTTCGCAGCTTCTGTTCCTGGATAAGAAACACATTTTTATCTATTTATCCATAGCAGTCAAAAGCCACAACACGATGAAGTTTATTCTATAGTAATTTAACTACTAAAATTAGAATAACACGTTGCTGTTACACTGTATCAAGGCAACATTAGATAGCCATTGAAACAACCTATAACTCCTGTCATACAGTTACATTTGAGGTATATTTTGACATGTCATAGCAGGAAAAGCACAGACTGAACTAATAGAATCAATGATGGCTCTGCTACAGCAATTATTACAATGTAATGAAGCAATTGACAATATTATTAGTTACATCTGTGCTTTTCAAGTCAAATTGTCAGCTCCGACAAGGGCCTGTTCACCCAGTTACAGGTGCCCTGCAATGCTCCGTGCCCAGTGTGGGACCCCCCGCAGACCTGATTTAAGATGCAGTTAAACTCTAGTCTAAGTTAATTGTTTAAATGCTGTTCTAGGGGCTTTTCCACCCAAAACTATTAAAGCCTCCTGGGACCTTTTCATGTTTTATTGTTCTGCAACACTGAATCACAATGGATGTAATAAGGATTTTTGACACTGAAAATAAAAAAAAGATTATTTAATGTCAGAGTGAAAACAAATTGATCTTGAGTCTGCAAATATCACTGACGTTAAAAAGTCCATTTCAGTCAGTGATAGTTTTCTTCACCAGGGTCCTATTTCAGAAAGAGAGGTAACTTAACCTCAGAGTCAGTTACTATGGTAACTTAACCTGGACCTAACCTGGTCGGGACCTGGGGGCTGTTTCACAAAAGTAGAATTTATAAATCCAGGATAACCGATAAAGCGAGGTTTGACCTAGTCTAATCTGTCCAGCCTGGCTTGGTGCGTTTCACGACGGCCAAGCCAGGCTGAGGAGGAGCGACTAGGTCGAGCCAGGCTGAAGTAATTCGGATAGATGCGCGTTCACGGCTTTCCTTAACAGACCGCGAGGTCGATCACAGATTTATTGATGCTACAATGGAGAATATGCTTTGTTCATACTTTACTTTTCTATATAGGTCTATGATACTTTATACAGAGTGAGCAGCAGCTTATTGTAGAAGTATGATAACGTGAAACACATTATTTGTAAAAAAGAAAAAAAAAGAAAGAAACAGAGGCGCTGTAAAGAAACAGCGAGAGAAAGCGAGGCAGACGATCGCGGACCGACTGAATGCGTAAGCAGCCTAAATATATTCATTAACTGACCACTGCTCTGAACTGAAACGGTCATAATCATACCATTCATGGATTAGGCTACTAATAATTTACACAAATCAACTCTTTGTCTTAAAAGTAAGCAGAAGATAATGTTACTCAGGAAATTTACCATGCCATGATCCATTTTCTATAACGCTAGAATACGATGCGTAAATATCTCTTTCACTCTGTTTCTCCCTCTCTCTCATGGGCTAAAATATAAAATTCATAAGTCATGTTAACTTCCACTGCTTGCTTTTAATGCAAAGTGTACAACAGTTCGTTTTTGCAAATGACAAGTAACTCATTGAATGGTTTCAGTTAAGAGCAGTAGGCTAGTTCATAAATGTATATTTTTAGACTATCATTCAGTCGGTCAGCTGTTATCTGACACGCTATTTTTTAAGTTTACTTTTTTATTTTCTATAGAGGCAGAGTTTCCTTCTTTACATATTATGTTTTGCTCCCTCGTATATATGGATAGAAAAGAAAGACACTGAAGAAATTGGACTCTAAAATCTAGAAACTATAAAGATAATTAAGTGATTAAATATAATGCACACTATAAACATGAATGTAACAGAGTATATTCATCAGTTATTACTGGACAACGCAAATTGTGTGCTAAGAATGCCAATTTATTGAATCCTTTATTTATAAAGAATACAAAAAATGAATGAATAGCCTACATAACCGTATCCGTCCTCATATCACTAACGTCGCCCATCGTGGACATGCTTTACATCCCAGCACATTATTCGTGTCACATTACAGTTTTCTTTCCAACCTTGGTGATGCGGAGCATTTTAGTAAAGCGCTGTCAGCAGAGATCGCTCTGAAACGTGTTTTAAACATTTGTAGTGTTCCCTGGACACAAACCAGTAGCTATTAAAAAGGAGTTCCACAGTATTGTAGGTGAATGATGTAAACCCTTTGAAATAAAAGATTATGAATTATAATTCTGTTAATGATGGTGCTGCAGCCTCAGAATGGGATTAGTAGGCCTAGGACTTTTTCGCCCGCAGTATTGCACCTAACTGAAATAGATTTTCAGTAATATTAGGCTATACTTATGATTAAATATGATATACATTATATTGAAATATATGCATTTACTTTAGCAGCAATTTTCTCCCACGCAAATACTCTTTTGCAGCAGCCGCTGTGTTGCTTTTTTAACGAAATACATGTTCAAACTCGCATATGCGCATGAGTATTTCCGCTGACCCGTTTGTTTGTGGTTGTTGCCATGGTGAATCCTAATATCATGGCTACATTCATGCTCCCTTTTTATTGTGGTGGTGCACGCGCATGAACCTACTCCGAGTTGATTGAACCAACTCATATCAGTTGTTCTGGAACCGAAAACTCAGAGTTTCCCATCTCAGGGTAAATCAACTCAGACATCAGGGTTAGAGTCAGAGTTTGTTAAACCTCCTTCCTGAAATAGGGCCCAGCTGTATGTAGTCATTGACTGACAGGTGTATTTAGGCAGCGGTACCTGTTCTGCAGAGAAGGAGGCTGGTCCCTCACTGGACGGGACTGGAGGTGACGTATTCTGAGTGGGAACACTGGAAGGGGCTTGTGGTTGTGACTGATGTGTGGGAGCTGCAGCAGGGGTCGTTTCAGGAGTCCCATTTTCTGGGGTACTCTGCAACATGATGAGAAGCGCAGTGTAGAGATTGATATCTGTACATACATTTGATCTGGCGTGTCATTTTCACTTTGTAGTCAATCTCACCCTATGCGGAGTGTGGATAGGGGACAGAGCATCCAGATCTGTCATGGGGAACTCCAGACCACGTCTCCTCAGGTCGTCATATACGTACACCACCCCCGCTAGGGAGGGAGAGCTACGAAACGCATCAGCCCATGACTGTGGACGGGAGGGAGAACATGTGACGAAACAAAATGACAATGACTGACTACTAAATGAGTGTTCAATGACGCAGTATACTGGCCAAATGTGAAAAGAACAAGACAGGAGGAAAAGGAATGGCCCTTCAGCATTTAAAAGCCAGACTATATTTAATGTCATCATTACTGCTAGTTTGAGATTACACTCACCTGGCTTTAGCACAGGCATGTATGAAGATATTTATATCACAAAGAACACTAAAGATAACACTATGAAACACGTCCCTAGCCATGATAGAGTCCAATTTAAGTCAACTTTAAAAGCTGTACGATGTCAACACACCACTGAAAGGGAAATACTCATTAGTTGCATTCCTAGTGCATACAGTTTCTTTCATATTTACCTGGATGAGGCTGAGCACCCTGTCATGGAGGGCAGTGGGGGGGTTATGTTTGGGCAGAATGGAACGGACCAAAACTCCTTCAACAAACTCCTGCGACGCCACAAGAATGTGGAAACGCTGGCCACAGTTCTTCACACAGGCCTCAAGAACCTGTACGACAGCGACACAGTCCACAATATAAAAAAGTGCAAATGTAATTAAATCTATGCGAGTCAAGTTGCTCCAAAATAAAGCTTTTTTTCTCACATTGTCTCAATAGTGAATGTTGATTCATGTTCACACATCATCTAGCACACCAGCCAATCAGGGCAAGGGTCATTCTGGCCTTCAAATTAAACTCTCACACCCTTCAATCCTCAGCTCACAAAATAATGAATCAAACTTTTACATACAATCACCTACTGATGATTACTCACAGTAAGTGACAACATGATCTCTCTGAAGTTCTTGTTCCCTACAATTCTCTTCTTAATAGCTTTGACTGCATCTCTGGGCCTGAGAAAAATAAAAACAGACATTTATGAATGAAAATAAGCAACCAAAAAGATAAAGATAAAGCTTTGCTGTTGCAGAAGTATATTAAAGTAGTTTTGTTTATGGCTCATCTCTATAATAAGAGAGAGCTAGCAATAAAGTCACAAAATCTAAAAACTTTTAAGCTTTTTACTGTATACAACTACTACTATGAACACATTGCATTTCAGGCTTGAAGTGACATTCCTCTTAGCATTACAAATCACGGTGCATAGCAAACTATTAGATTGGCCTTAAGCACACGTAGATCATTCAGTCACAACCAGTTGCATAGAAATATAAAAAGAGACCACAAAACCATAAAGGAAGTCATACAGTAAAATGTCATACAAAAATAAAACCTACATACAGTACAGTGTACTCATTAGTCAGAGAGGTTAGGCAATATGCACCAAATGGGGATAGTTTGTGGTTTCTTGATGAAAGACCCTACCCCTCGTCCGTCTCGTTTATGATGTCACATATCTCCATGTTGAGCCCCCAGTCCTCCGCCTGCAGAGAGCCGCTGGTCGCTCGCTCTGTCAACAGAGACGCAATCAGCTTAAGTTAAAGTTCTACAGTAATACCGATACGGGAATAGAAAAATGTCACAATAACCAGAAGACTTTCTTCTGTTAATCTTTACAGTTGTATTTCAGATATCATTCTGGGAGGAATGTGACAGTAGGGATAAACATTTCTAGCATGATTCACATCAATAACACACCACATTGAAAAGATGAAAAATAAAAAGTTACTTTATTGTTACATACACATATATGTAGCAAAATTCATTCTCTGCATTTAACCCATTCCTCAAGGGAGCAGTGGGCAGCTATTTACAGCGCCCGGGGACCAACTCCGGATCTGAGCCAGTACCTTGATCACTGGCACTGACTGGAGAACCTAGTACATGTTTTTTGATGGTGGGGGAAACCAGAGCACGCAAACATGGGGAGAACATACAAACTCCACACAGAAAGGTCCGGAATGACCTGGATTCGAACCCAGAACCTTCTTGCTGTGAGGCCACAGTACTAACCATTGCTGCCCCAGATATGTGGCCCACACTTGCATACATCCATATAGGAAAGAAGCTCACCACATGACCATTTGTGGTTCCTTTTAAAGTTTGGGTGTTTTCTTTGTAGCTTTCTGTGAATCTTAAGCAAAAAAATCTACACTGCATTTGCAGTATTGACACTTGAGATTACACATCTGAAAATGTGTTTTTAAAATCATAAACGTTTCTACTGAAAACTAATTGTTTCTCCAACTTTGGTCAGTTACAAGGCAGGATTAGCCGGGAGACTTCTTCTAAAGGAGGGCGCACATGTAAGTACTTCTTTTGTAGATTATGGTAAACTTGTGTGTGTTGTAGCAGTGCTTTGCCATTGAGAACGAGCTAGCATGCTAACAGTAGCGCTAGTATGCTAACGGTTGTGTTTAGCCCGTCGTCTCGGCTAGTTACGTAACAAGCCCTGCAGATTTTGAACAGCTCACCCAGAACTGAAGGCAGGACACATTCAGAAACCCGTATCTCACTCAAAACAGCATGGATGGATTTTTTTCAAAGTGTGCATGCGTGTGGAAGCACCAGAGACACGAAATAACACCCCAAATCCCAGAAAAAGTGTTTTTTTCATAATATGGGCACTTTAAAGCAGGCTGTTGTGTCATGTGCAAGCCAATCCTGATGGAATCATCATGTTCTCAGACTTTAGAGAACTCTCTTCAGAGCCACATAAGATGTGATACAACAGTTTTTACAGGCTGAGTAATACTTGGTACTTAAAAAAAAAACATAATCTGCATGCGTAAAATTGGGTTGAGAGCCCCTTTAACAATCAAATCTGCTTCTTGAGGACTGTGTGGACACAGTTGGATTGGATTTGCCTAGAAATGGCCTCTTACTGACAGCATAAGCAAACAAACCCACAAATGTCATCATAGACTGATCTGATTGGTTGGTGGAAATACCTGTCAATACCGTTATCCAACAAGACCCCATCCACTTTAAACCAGCAAGAAGAGCACAGACAAAAATCAAATACTGAAATATCTCATGTGAAGTCAGATACTAGTGTAACACATTGTTTATTGTAACAAGCTGACTGAAAAAAAATGTTTTCTCTCAAACATGTATTTCAATCCAAACTATTTAGTAATCAACGCCAGCTTTCTTTGCACTTCACCCCTCACAGGTTCCTTATAAATCTCTAAATCCCCTTCATTCCTTTCCACCAACATCCCCCACACTGCTCCACACCCTTGCCTTTCTCAATCACATTTTACTCCCTTCCCCTCCTTGCATCTCTCTCCCTCCCTCCCCTCTCCTTCCTCGGCTCCCTCCCTCCATTTCATGTGACTGTCAGCTGCTTCTGTTTTCATTCGCCTCAGAAGTAGCTGAAGCCTCGCTGACTTTTGTGTGTGAGAAAGTGAGCGGATGATATAAGACGAAGGAAGGCTTGAGGTGGGGGTGTAACATGTTCTCACTACTCATGACTGTCCTCCTGATGATTACCATTGTGATTACACATCTTTCCAGGCATCGGCTGCTAGCCTCAAGTCTGGATGTGTTGGCTTTACAGTTTTTCAGTGGTCCGACAAAAAGAAGCAACCTGTTGCCATTATGAGAAAATACTTCTGCTTTCAAAGTTGCGTTACACCACATATGCTTGCTGAAGAGCATCGGTAACACTTGTGCCTAAAAGGTGTGACACTGTATTTTGACAAAACACATCAGTGATTGAGGAAGTGAGAGGTAACACAAAGTGCATCCTTGATTCGCCAACTTAAGTGTCACTTAACTTGCAGCAACCAATGGCACGAAAGATTGAGGGGAAACAAACGAGTCCCGCCTCTGTCGCGTCATTGCCTCTAAAGACTTCTTTCTATGTTTCTGTCAAATTTGGAGTTCATTTTTAAACATTTTAGGACAGGGAAACCAAATTAAAAGTGTTGTTACGTTGTTTTACGTCCCTGTTGAGTGTGGTTATAAGATGCTGAAACATGTTATTGGTCCTGTAAATGAAATTATGTCAAATTGAATCCAACGGTGAACAACTCGGAGCATAGTTTCAAAAGCAACTGCGACTTACCGATTCTCTGACCGACGGGCGTCGAAAAGGGGTTTCCTATGAGAAACTCGATTTTCTCCCCGATTGAAAACATAATCGAAAGCGTCCACTCTATAGCTTATTAAAGTAATTCGGTAAACTACTGAGCTTGGAACTGCGGTGTTCCCTTTAGCTTTCAGTGTCTGCCGCTGCTTCAGAGAGGCGTACGGGTTCTAGAGTGGTCACGTGAAAACACACAGAGCCAGGAAACAGCCGCTCGTTTCATCACATATTAACAATGCAATCTGAAAACGTGATAATATTAAGATAAACACGCACATTTTTCAGTTGCAGGTACCAATCCATAAAAACAATATCATCGTAAGTAGAGATTTTTTGAATTTTAGCTTAGAGGAAGTAGGCCTAGGTAGTGACCACAACCATTCAGTTGTGAAAGAAGTATGCCTAGTCTACTCATACTTAACACCTTGTATGCTACTTGCATAAAAGTAATAACACCACAGCTCTGTTACAAGTAGGTCCTAATAAGTCCTAAAAGTAAAAGTCCTGCATTCAAAATATGTAGGCTACTGTACCCGTAGGCCTACAACAACTGTATATAACCTACTGTTGTGTGGTTTAATCTAAAACAAGGCATATTTTATGAGCTGATCATAACTTTTGCATATAAAATATTGATTTGAAAAGTAACTATACCTGTCAGATAAATGTAGTGGAGTAAAAAGTACAATATTTCCCTCTTAAAGTAGAAGCAGAAAGTATTAGTTACATTCCACCACTGCTTTTTGAAATACTACTACTGAGACATTAATATGTAGGAAGCATTTTAACGTAGGTGGTTGAGGTGAAGTTAACTACTTTACATACTGTTTGATAGTTTAATCTCTAGCACTGGATTTAAATCAATTAGGCTGATTATAGCTAGGCCTATATGTTTAAAGCCAATCTTTATTAGCAAAGTAACAATAACTGTCAAATCAATGGTGTGGAACACAAAGTGGGATATTTCCACTGAAATGTATTGGAAAGGAAATCCAAAGTAGCATCCAAGCATCATCCTAAATGTACTTGTGAATATGCTTTATTGAAACAAAGTAGGGCCATCTACCCTCCATCTTTTATTTCTTTCATCCTGTAGGCTATAGGATTTAGAGGAACATATACTGCTGAAACGTAAACGTATGATATACTGTCTCGCCTAACAGCTCATATGAGACGCTAATGGAAGTCTGGCACCACGTTATTATAGGTACCACTCTCAAAAATTGCAAATAAAACACACTGATCTGCTGTCGCAGCTTAAAAAATTATGTTTTAAGGAAACATTCAAAAGGTCATAACTCGCTGGTGAACCTTTATATAAAAATGTTCACAGATCATAAGTTCTGGTGCTGTTTTTGTGTACATAGCTACAGCTACTTTGGAGTCCAGGACTAACACCATGCTGCAGAAACCTAAGACAGTATGTATGCAGAATTTTATAATATATCATGCTTTTCACCGTTCTTATACTTCCCTTGAAGGTGGAGCGATTAATATTAATTCTGCTCTGTTTGTTCCAGCATACAAGGCTACTATGACAAGCTGTTAAAAATAAATTCAAAAGAACAAAAACTGAAATAAGATACATTCATTCAAAAGTGAAATGATATATCAGCCTGGGTTTCACTGTAACTAATGGTACCCCCTCATCTACAGTGTGTACACATTTGTAATCCTGCAGTCTTAACTTCACAAAGTGGCTCCCAAAATGTGGTTCCTTGGGACAAAAATCCTATGAAATGGATCATGAAATTGTGTGTTCTGGTTGTTCTCAGTGGATCCTTCCTTGACATGAACAAGTTTAGGAACCTCTGTTTAGTGTGACCAGGCCAGGAAATGTTTGGAAAAAATAGTGATGTATATTAAAAGCTAGCAGAAAATATGACTCAATCAGCCATTTGCCTTTATGATCAAAGAACCTCCTTGAGTATTATTAGAACATGTTATGCCTATTGTAGACATTGAACATGTCTGGAAAGATTCTTCTTTGAATACTTTGATCCTCAGAACTGTCATCAAATTGAGCTTCCCTAAGACGGATGGTTTACATACGAACACAAGATAGATATTAGAGGAATATTTGGTGACAGAATTCACACATCATTTTCACTTAGCCTGTTTTATGCAGTGCCAGCCTATAGGACACAAGACCAATGAGAGAATAAAAGCCCCTCTAAATGCAGAAGTAGAGGTCAACATGAATGATATGCATGTGAGGGGTAGATAAGTGTTTACTGTGGTTAGTTTGATAAAATTCCAAATAACCAACATCTGATACCGTTTGTGTAAAGTTGTGGCGTAGTTAGACACTTGTATGTCAGCAGCACCACCTAGTGTCCTAACTGTGGCCTGCACTACAACAGAGAGAGAAGATACAAATCTAACTTTGGTGGAGAGATATTTAGAGTTTTACCTCTGGCATCAGGAACAGTTTACTAAAAATAGCAATCATTTGTTAAAAGCTATTGACTATTAGTTAATGGCTTCAGACTCTTATTTTGACTATTGCTTGTTTCTTCTCTGATGTACCCAGCAGTTTCCTCTGGAAATTGTTTAGGTTCATCTAGTCTATTTTTTGAAATCTGATTTTTACAGTACATACAGAAACTGACCTCATATCAAACATTTTTACTGAAGTATTTTTGGGGAATTTTGTGCCTTTACCTGCAGCCACTGTGGAAAGGACTGAGCCATTGTACATGGGGCATACACTCTACCAGGTGAGCTACCCAGTTGCCTACTTTGAACATATTTTATACATATTTGGACCCCTTCTTAAAAAGGTGAGGCTAAACTGAG
Organism: Gymnocephalus cernua; assembly: GCA_023631565.1. Taxonomy (NCBI): domain Eukaryota; kingdom Metazoa; phylum Chordata; class Actinopteri; order Perciformes; family Percidae; genus Gymnocephalus; species Gymnocephalus cernua. Next base: position 14,484,565 of record CM042427.1, on the reverse strand, counting down.
TCTAGATTAAAGCTCTGTACTTATTAATGGTTTCCATGGAAAATAAAAGTCAAAATAGAACATTTAGGAAAAAGTCCTGTCATAATTTGCATGATTGGGTGGTGGGGATCAAATATCACTGCACAAATTTGGATGTTCTTCATATCTGTGCATATCTGAATAGGTATGAGGGTGTAACTAAAACTAAATCTTAGTTACATTCCACCACTGCACCCCAGTTGACCATGTTTATGAGTGCAGACACATTATGGTTTCTGTACACGACACAGGGCTGAATGTAACAGTGTGTAAAATATATGCATACTTTTGTCAAAACCTATAAAAAAAAATCATTCTGCATGACTACTGCATGTAATGTCCTTTCTGTATTCATGCATTATCACCACTAGGTGACAGCATTGATTCTACATGAACCATCTGTGATATTATCTGTCTAGTAGTGTGATTTTTGTTGATTCAGACAAGCAACCATGTACCATAGACCATGGACAGTGGTGTATTTCTGAAATGGTGAAATCATTACAATCAAGTTGATGCAGACCGTCTCTTTCTTTAGGTGTTCACACTGACATAAGCCTGACTAAGGTGTTATAGTAAGAGAAATAGCACCTACTTCTCCAAGTTGCATCCATAAATTGTGCCTCTGATGAGAAAAATACCTTAAATAGAATGTAAGAATACATTGAGATGTTTAAGTATGACACTACTATGATACTACTTCCTTAGATCCAAACCTGTGATATGATGGCCTTTATGACTCTCAATTGATAGCTGACCAGCGATCAGGTCTCCTTGCCCATCCCATGTAATAATTACTAATTACTGTATGTCAATGGGCACCTTTGTTGTATCCCATAACCAGCATCCTGTTTCTCTGGCAGCTGATAATGGTGATAATGTCTAAAGAGTGGTGTGAGAATAAACTACCACCAATTATTGATTTCACGTCAGAGCACACAGACCTGTTCACAAAGAGCTCTTTGTCATTTAAAAAAAATAAAAATGAATTGAATTGTTCCTGTCACTGGGTCAACAGTGAAACATGAAAAAAAGATAGATCATGTTTCGATTGATCCAGTAACTTGACCCATTCTGTGTTAATAAAGTCAGTGAGGATGTGAAGATAAAAGTCGGTGACCTTTGACCTTTTGGTCCCTCAATTGCCTGCTCCACAGATAGCCTCAGGCCTCCCTGTAATGCTTTTATGACCCTAGTAGTTGAAAGAAAAGTGAAACTGCTAATTATTGTTTATTCTCAATGATCACTTTTCTGGTTCTCTAAATCTTGAACAAATGTCATGTTTATATTACATTACAACTTTCACATCGTCTTAAGAGGCACACAACTTCTCTCCTCTCTTTTTGCAGACACGCGGCTCTTCTCAAAGCATTGTGGGCTCAGTTGATCCAGGGGTCAGATTAGTGTAGGAGTGAGGAGGAGCAAACCGTGTGTTATCTCTTTTCTCCAGGCTGTACCTGGCATAATGTAACAATTTAAAACCCTCACACCATTGTTCGCACAAGAACAGGTCTGTATCAGGCCTCTTTGGCTGAAGGCATAGCAAATCGTGAAAAGGAAACGTTTACTTATTGATGTTTGTATAAATAGACAACAGTTATTTAAAGGAAACATCTCTTTTTTTCTAGATGTTTCCAGCAGGCCCTCGCTCCTGTGGTTGGGTAGACAAATTATGCCTGGGGGAAACTTGTAGAAAACGACACACATAAGCACGTTTTAATCCAAAACTACCACACAATAAATGGCATAACCATCCATACTTGCAGGAGGCTAGGAAATTGCACGCATGTATGAATGCACTTGTGTGTGAATGTGTGTGTGGTTGCACTGGTTGTAAATTGATCCCTCCTACTTTCGCTGGTCCGTTGTGCAGAGGAGGGGCGAGGAGGAGGAAGAGAAGGAGGAGGAGGAGGGAGCTGAAGCAGGAAGGAAGGCAGGCAGAGAGAGAAGGGAGGCAGGCTGTGAATGCTAACAAGCCCCGTCGTAATCATAGAGCTCCGTAGGTAGTGTTTGATAAAACGTCTTGCAATGGAGAGGAACGACGACCACTATTAAACACCTACTATGCGCCAGTGCCGCGTTCGCCTTGTGCGCGTGCAGCAGCCTCACCGTCGTCGGCACGTTTGATCAGAAAACCCGTCTTTTTCCGCTGAGTGAAATGTATCGCGACTGCTCGGGCTTCACATTCTGACAATGGAGATTGAAAATATCGTGGCCAACACGGTTCTCCTGAAGGCAAGGGAAGGTAAGCACAGCTGAACGACAAAAAGAAGAAATTAAAATGTATTTCCCCTCCTACCTCAATGCCATGGACGAGCATTTCGACTGTCCTCCTTGGGATTTCTGCTTTCTCTGTCTCCCATACCTGCGCAGCGCTTTGTCTCCGGGCAAACGCCACACATATTCCGTTAAAATCAGCTGTTTGTACACTAACAACACACATATTTAGCGGGCAGGTTAACATAAGGCCCAGCAGGCTGGAGATGAACAACGCAGGGAGTGTTTGCAGCATCGCGCTTAGGTCGCAGCGTTGCATTAGAGGCAGTAGAGCAACATTTTTCACACAAGCACTGGTCAGTGGTTTTGTGGATATTTACAATTTACGATAACATGAATATTTAATGATATTCACATTACATGGTATTGAGTGTGGACCAAAATTTAGCTGCGCAGTGGGGCACTGTACCTCAGTACAGCTTCTCTTTACCTGTCATTGTAGGTTTTGGTGTGTTTAAAGACCAATTAGGAATGTAAAGTGAACGCGTGGAAGCCTATTATTTGACGCAGAAATATGCCACTGCATTGCCGTTTCGCTGTTGATAAGGAGCTACTGTAAGAAAGGAATAACGTTATAGTGGAGGTTTCGGATGTAGTGGGAGACTGGGAGATGAAGGCCCACCATGTAGCCTACCACGGCGGCACAGGCGCTATATAGCCCCGGGTGTTCACGCTGCTCAGTGGGCCGGTGATCCCGCAGCAGCTCTCTTGGAGGTGAAAAAGAGGCGAGTATCCATCTGTTTTCCAGGAGATAGCAGAGAGGCTACTTTGTAGCCAGTGAGTGGGCGCACGCAGGGTGGGTGTACAACACTGTATTAGCTGCCAGAGGAGGGTAAAAATGTGTCATTACTGCTCAACGATTCCCACTTGTGTTTTTCTCTCTTTCAATCGGATAGGACACAGCGTATTCGGGTCTATGGCCTTAGAAGATCTTGTCCAACTTAATGCATTTTGTATTCCAGGACTGTGTGTAGTAACAACAGAGTGTAAATTGTAATTTCCCCACTGGGGATTAATACAAAAGTATAAAATAATAAAATAAATGATAACATTTGATTCGAAAGCAAAGTCGCTCACAGTGCGTACATGGCTCGGGGGTCGCGGTTCATTGCGGGTATGCAGAGGCCTTCCCTGCTTATGGTTTGCATTGTATTCGGACTGCGTTTCAGTTCAAGAGTAAACGCCAACACGAACTGTGAAATGGATTATTCACAGCAGTGAATCCATTTCAGCTGCTCCTTACGGGGCATAAGGCTTTCCCTTACCTGCCATTAAATGGTGCTTGACATTTGTCATGAGTGTTACCCCGTGAGGGCGATTGTACAACAACTGATCGGCTGCTCAGTACCTGTCAGCGTCCTCAGCCAGAGGCTCTAAAAGGTTCTCAGTGATGAGTGTATGAACCATGAACAGAATAGAAGGGGCCTGGTGTTGTCTCCAAAGTTCACTTTAATTTATTTAGCTTCAATGGTTAGGTTTGTGCTGAAAACATTTGTTAATTAATCAGGTGGTCATTTGTCAGGAAATGTATTGCTATTTCCAGTAATTATTTGAGTCCTTTATCAAGATGTACCAACCTGCTATTTGTTCTCATAATTTGTGATGTAAACTTGACTTAAAAACATTATTAGTTGGACGTAGTCGGATGTAGACATAGCATGGACACATTAAACTTGTTGAGAGTATACAGTCAGTGTTGTTTTTTTGTTCTATTTCTCCCTGCTATACCATTCACTGTGTTAATTAGCACTCAGATTAAAACAGCTAATCGCTCCCAATTTATCCCTTTATGGTGCACAGGAGACTAATTTGATTTTAATTAGGCTTTCCAGAGGTGGGTGTTTGCAGCTGTCAGTGTTTCAGTATGTCACAGTGACAATTGTCAACATTGTCATTGTCACGAGCTGTGGAGCAAATCCCACCTCTAAACGCACAAATCCAGACCGAAAACGGCTCCTGAGGATCAGAGGTGAGCTGCCTTTTTATTCAAGAGTCTCTCCTGGATCACCTTCGTGCTACACGGAATCAAGGCCTCTGCAAGCAGCAGCTGCATGCGCTGGGTCCAAACCACTGAGTCAGCAAGAGTTTGCCCTGCCAACGTGTCCTTGAGCAAGACATTAAATCAGTTGTTCTGCCCATGACCTTGTTGTGGAGATGGGGAATGACAATTTCCCAGCATACTAATAAGTATGCATGGCATCATAGAACGTTATACAGCATTCTCTATCCCAGAATTATCTTTGGATTAATAAATGCCTAGAATACCTTCTTCTGGTCACAATATGCTCATAACGTTTGACTTTTTAGTCAACTTATTCACACCTGTTGCTGATGTGAAACTGGGTGGCCAGAGTGAGAAGTGTTATGACAGGGTGTGTCCAGTCTGTCACAGATGAAATGACACGTCAAGGGAAGTGGCTTGGTCTTGTAGGGATGACACTGCTCCCGCCACTCCCCACCTCTGCCTCAGTGAAATGTGTATATACATTTGGTACCGAATGTGGAAAGGAAATCCAACACTTTTTAACAGTATTTAGATTTTTCTTTTGCCTTAGAGCTGCAAGAGGTGACAGTTGCATGAGGTGACAGTCTTGTACAGTCTGAGGAAGTTATCGCTGTAGCTCCCCTGAGACTATATTAGAAAGTTTTGTGTGAATACAAAGAGTTTTTGAGGATGTAAAAACCACAGCCAAGCATTAGAGAGTTATTTTCACGTCTCATACAGTGTAACATCAAACGCATCTCCTCAACAATTGTATTGACAGTCTAAACCCAGTTGACATATTCAATATTTACCTATAAATTGTAGGATCCGACTGTCGACTGATATATTGGAGGGCCTGTTTTGGCAGCTTATATTGTTTAATCCCAGACTGTACTGGTGCATATATTGACTGATATTCACAGAAAACTTATAGTACATAATGCAGTTAAAAGCACTTGAGATAATTTAGAAACAGTGTTGTCATACTTTGTCCCGCAGACTCTACTGTTTACAATACTTTGCAGCACCTGAGTTGGCAGAGCACCCTATCATAGCGGAGCAGATGGCTGTGTCAAGTCTGTTGAGAAAAATTATGTTTACTCTTCTTCAGCTGTAAAATATCCTGCCTCCATTACATTTATTTGTCAAAGCTCTTTAACAACCAAATTGGAAGGTCCCTTTGGTCAATTTCACATAAAAAAGTTGATTCCTATTAAAAAAAGGAAACCTTTGTTTATACAAACTGATATGTTTCATACAATTGTATCTCAAGAGGGAAGCAAGCTGTGCTGAATAGCCACTAAATTTTTTATATCAGACACATTTTCCTCTTTCAGACCTGACAACAGATGCTAACCCGAATCTCAACCTTGATGTGTAAATAATTAAGACATTGCTGAAGTTGTAAATTTCTCTAAGACAAATCCACCCCTGAATGCTCTGTCATTATTAGATATCAGCAGTCTGAACATTAATTAACAGTAATTCATTTTGTGAAACTGTTGCGATTTTTCTGTCTTTCTGATCAGGCTTGACAGATGACAGCTATGTTATAAAAGTGATACTAAATATAAAAAACGTAGAACTTAATTCTCTTTTTAAACTTGACATTGATCAAATTTGACCTGTTTTCAAAGTTTTTTTTATATCAGAAATAAGGTTTTCTTACAACCAAATTGCCCCAAAATAACTTGGATGCATGCATGCATGCACGTTGTATGGAAAAACATACAACATATACATGCATGCAAAATAAATACTTCCATTTTATAGTATTCGGAAAAAAATGTTTAAGAGGTTTTAAGCAGTATCCTAATTAAACTTCGACATAAAACAGTCTGTGATTCACTCAACATCCTTTGATGTTAACTATTAGTCAAAATAATTCATAATGTTTGCTTTTTTAAACTCAAAAATTAGGTATGATGTCATTTAAATTAGGTTTATTGACCATGAATTTTAAAAAAAAAGCGTTGAAAAAAGTGACAAACATTTTTAAAAATCGTCAAAAGCAGTAAAAAAATACAGACAACACAAGGGATAAGGCCTTCTGTACAACATGTCTGTTATATGAGTAGCTGAAAGGTAATGTCTTGAACTAAAGCACTGTATTCTATACTGCTTTGTTTTGAGTTAAGATGCAACACGTAGGCAAGAGGTGGATCTGGCTGTTGTAGTACACACACACATACACACACACATACACACCATAGTGTGTGTAGAGAGCAGTGGTCAGAGCATGACAGAAAGAGTTCTTCCAGTTGAGAATAGTTGCGCCCCTTAGTCAAAACACAACTTGTTGGATGTCTGCAATGCATTCTGGTCTTTTGAAATTAGTCATTTTAAGAACCTTGTTCAAAGCTTGTAAAATGCCTAACTTGAGGTGCTGACTACTACTTACGTTACCTCAGCTTAAAAGCATCTGCAGTTAAGCTTTAATAAAGCTGCACTGGTAATGTAAGGATGTGACTTTACGTTCTCTATCTGGGAATTAGGAACATGCACTACTCAGAAGTTGACCATTGCCCCAAAACTGTTGTAGGATGAAATCAAAATATAATTTTTTGGAAGGCTATTCTGATAAAAAAAAAAACTGGTGAACCTTCATTTTATGGCCGTCACTGACTTTGGTAGAGAAATGTGTCAGCGCAAACTAAGAAGCAATGAAAATACCCAAAGGGCAGAGAACAGGATTAAGTTGCGTGGCTGAGTGTTATTACTCTATAATACAAACTTGTATGCAAAGGGGACATGAACATTTGTTCACCACATATTACATTTACACGCATACTTTCATATTCAAATGTAAGAGTGACTGGACATAAATGGCATTTCGCCCCTCTTCCTGGAATCAAATTTCACTTGATTTTTTTTCTGCTGTGTCTTTCATAATTCCTACTGTCTTCATAAAAAGGAAAGAATGTGGACAGTCCAGTGTTCACATTCCTCTGACAAACGGTAGAAACTAATGCTGCTTATATAATTAATTTCCACCTTACAAGTTGGAAGCGTTGCCATTAGACATTATCGTTTTAAGAGGACATAGCTCTGCTGCTGGTGTCTCTAACCTCTCCCTGCTCTCTGCCCCCTCTCCACCACCCTTCCAATGGTAGTCTAGCAGGTCCTCTCAGACCACTTGTGAGGGTTTTCTTGTGACGTAAGCCAGCATAGCTTTATTAGTTTTGTGGTCATAGCTGGGCTTACACTTGTTGTCATCACTCTGGGGTGTTTCTTCCAGCTGAGGCTCATAAAACACATTGCTTTGTGACTGTCCCTTGATGTGGGACTCATTTTGCAGTTATTACACCCACAAATGGGCTGTGCGGCGAAGGAGACGCAATGTGTTGCTTACGCAGCTATGCTGCAAGGCACTAGCAGCAACACTTAGCTGGGTGGCTACTGGGATGTTCATTAGCACAATTTCTTGGCAAGCTGACTAAGCATGAAGAGGCACTTTCTGTGGCAGTTTGTGAACATCATAGGGACCTTGTTCCAGCTGCCTTATTAAATGTTAAATGCCGTTGTTCCTATGAGAACCCAGCTGTCAGCCTGATTTAACAATGTGTACGGCTGAGTGTATTTACAAGTTCGTATGGTTCAAATAAAGATTTAGTTTCTCTAAAAAGAGTTTTTAAAAGGTCTGCCAGAGTCAAAGTCTAGTAGCAAGTGTATTAAATATCAAAGGTTCTTCATGCTTTATCAGTTTGCCTTTTTTGAAACGTTCCTAGTGTCACAATTTTGGCGTCTGCCCTTGGTAACATTTTATGTCAGTCTTTCCTTCAAATATGACTTGAAAGTGTTGTCTTATCAAAGATAATCTTCAAGGTGTAATATGTGCTATGTGTTCCTCACTCAAGGGCTCAGTGCTGGAGAGGCTGCTTTTGTGTGTTCCTGCTCTTTGAGTGTGGCCATGAAAATTAACCAGTGGGCCCTTCATCTGAGAGACAGCTGGAGATAACATAGATGATTAACCTTTCAGTCTGTCCTCTTACTCACTTGCAACTCTCTTAGAACTCTGTGCGTCTTGCTCAAGTTAGTCTCACCCTGTTCGCTTGCCGTCCTTCCCTCCCCCTTCTCCCTCAAGACACTGCGAAAACAAGGGTCCGTTTTCAAGCACGTCTCGGCAAGATTTAATGGAATATCTTGAACACAGAGAGATGGGGCAGAGGAAAGAAAGGTCTTGCAAAACACCACAGCACGCTGCTGCTGCTGGTGTGTGTGTGTGTGTGTGTGTGTGTGTGTGTGTTCTGCTCAAGTGAAGAACTGCATGTGAGATCCACCCCTCTCCCCCCCACCGGTCTTGCTCATTCTGTTGTCATGTCCTGATGTCCTGGAATTTACTCTGATGTTGTAATGTTGTTCACATTTTTGCAGGGCCATATGAAGAAACAGAGAGAGAGAGAGGTCTGTCCATGAAGAATAACAAAGGCATATCAAAGAGAAAAAAAAACTGTATATGGGGGAGGGGAGCAAGAAGCAGAAGTTGGAAGGAAAATGGGAAGGGGGCATGTGAAAGAGGTGTGGATTAGAGAGCAGTGCTGCCTGATATTCCCGTTTGTTTTATCCCCTCTCTCTCAGCTGATGTGTGTCTTTTAGTACGAGTATACAGACGGATTACCTTATGCAAACACTGGGCCTTTGCTTTGAATAGGCAACACAGATACTAGCAGCTAATGTTTTCTTTATCAGGGGCTACTCCAGCCAATCGCACACTGTATGGGAGAGAGCGACTGGGAAAGCAACAGGCCATTCATTTATCATGGCCAGGTTCCATTGTGCCCATGTGCGTGTGCATGCTCATATTACAATGGGCCTAAACTATGCGTGACCCTCTCTCATTTCCTACCATTTAAGTCATGTTTTTTGGGAGGATACCGCAGCCGTCAGATTCCAAACCTCCACCTATGCGACTGCTGCAGGGTGGGGGTCAGATCTGACAAGGTATGGGCTGGTTCCAAATATTCAGGGTATGATTACATTGGCCAAAAATAACTTGGTAAACAGCGTTATCAGTGTTTTTAAAGTTAGGAAAATGCTGTTGGTGCCCAAATGTAGTGGAGTTACATAACAGTAGGTTTGGCTTTTCACTGACTTTTCTCTTCATTTTATGCTCAGAAGAAATTTTTAAGTGCACACTGACCCTGATCATTTTAACCTCCATGCCGTTTTTATTTTTATTTTAAAGTCCGAGTTCAAGGAATTAAACCTTCTTGCACTAAGTCACTGTGTACAAGTGTGTAGCCGAACTGCCCAAAGCGGATTGTGTGAAGATGTATACTGGCTGCTTGCTGCCGTGGTCGTTGTGTTACTGTCACAGACGAGCTTGATTTTCTGGCCTTGTGGCTGTTATTCTGAGTGTCGGCATGTGACATGTGTTCATCAGATGGGTGAGCGGCTTCTCCCATATGGCGATGCAAAATAAAGACGAGTTGTGAAGACAGCAGCGCCGCACGGCTCTGTGTTCATGGTAACATCTGAAAAAGCTGGGAATCACAGCAGAAGTTGCCAGTGATGTAGTTTTATCACAGCTATCTCTTGAATTTTCACAGACTGACCATATATTCTCTGATTATGGGTGCAAATACTCGCTTTATGTATTCATACTGTATATGTGCCACATACTAACAATTAGTTTTTTTAAGTAAATACAGAGATTTTATTTTATTGTTTCATTTCCATGAATAATTAAATGGTTATTTAGGGATGTAACTAACGATTATTTTCTTCATCGATCCATCAATAGTTTGGTCTTAAAATGTCAGCAAATTGTGAAAAATGTTCACCACTAGTTCCCAGAGCTCATGACTTGTTTAAATGTCTTGTTTTCTCTGCTCAACAGTCCAAAACCCAAAGATATTTAGTATATCCTTGTACAACACAGATATTTATTTCTAGACAATCTGTTTGTCCTAGAGCCTGGCCGATAATTTAGGCCGATACCAATATCAATGTTTGAAATCACGACATATTTCATAGGAATATGCCAAGAATGCGCCTGAACTGTCTTGAGGCAGTGAAAAGTGATCGCACCATTGACCAACAAAAACCTGGTTTAAAGTCATTAACGAAGCATTTCATTGTTATTTTAACAGCACATAAGTAAAATGCACCTAGGCTTGTACCACTATGCTTGTTACACACACACACACACACACATACACACACACGGAAGTGCAGCAGCACACAAGCATGCAAAAGATTAAAAATAAAAATGTTACAATGTGAAATAGTATTATATGATCTGCTCGCGTGCTTTCACTTGACGCACAAGCAGTTCAGTTTCTTCTCCTGAAAATCTCTCCTTCCTGCTCAGCAAATCCTCCATCATAATAGCAGTGCGCCAAGGTACAAACGCGCCTGGCTTTTTTTTTTTTTTAATATAACTTTTTTGGGGGGGGCTTTTCCCTTTTATTATATAGTGACAGTGGATAGACAGGAAAGGGGGAGAGAGATGGGGGATGACACACAGCAAAGGGCAGCAGGTTGGATTCGAACCCGCGCCGCATGGGTTACTGGGTGAGCTAGAGGCAGCCCCGACGCGCCTGGCTTTTAAAGGGAATGGGAGATGACACTGTGATTGGTTTATTGCATGTCACACCCAAAACATACCTATGATTAATTAAGACACTAAATACAACTGTTTTGAACCACTGGCGCACGGACTCTTTTTTCCACCGTTAAACTAGCAAAAGTGGATTTGTTCACGGCCTTAACGTACCTTAGATCGTTAAAATAGGGCCATATATCTTTAATGAGCTAATATTGGTCAACACATCTGTTGGCTGATTTAGATTTTAGATAATTGTTTTGGGCATTTTCAGCCTTTATTTTGATAGGACAGCAGGGGGGAATGACATGCAGCGAATGGCCGCAGGTCGGAGTGGAACCCCGGGCCTGCTACGTCGAGGAGTAAACCCGGTCTAGTTCTCGTTTCACCTGTTTCTCAACAGATAGAAAGCTTTTACATGGGGGGCTCACCCAGAGATTATACTACAGTCTACCGTGTGACCTCCAGTTTGGCTCCTTCTACTACTTATATTTGGGATGCTATTGGACTATTTTTGGCATGCACACGCATTAAGTGCATAAACAGCAACTGATCACTGGGGAGGAGAGAGCCGAGACAGAAGAGACGCATGAATGTAACTTTCGTTGATGCACTTATAGCTCACTCCACAGACAGACAAACAAAAATTGCATGAAAATACTCTTGGCCTACCCCCTCACATGCATTTTCTGTTTCCCAGACTCCCATTGCTTAAATACATGAAACCTGTCAGACTTGAAACCAAAATACACTAAAAACACCAAAATACACACAAATTAAATAACACTGTACTGCTACTACTACTGTAAGAAGTGCTGCAAGTGAGATAGAAGTGGTGGATAGTAATTGCTCAGTGACTTTCAGAAATAATACAATACAACCTACAACTTAATAAAACATAAATGCTTTGCATTGATGCCACGTGCCACCTTTTGTCCCCTTAAAGAAATAACAGACTGTTGAATGAAGAGGACTTTGATCACCTTAAGTTGTTTTTAAACCAGCTGTAATGGGTCATCCATTCATCTCTGGCCAAAGCTGTTTATGGCATTTTGTTATGGCATTTTTTTTGTTGGTATTTGACAGCAGAGAGTGGTAGGAAACGTGGGGAAACGGAGAGAAGGGGGACGATGTGAGGCCAAGTTTTGGGTCTTGGACTCCTGTACGACCAGGATGACCCTGCTGTTTATAAATCTTTTAAGGAAAGGAATGTGCATCCTCGTAGTTCAGCAGCATGTCTCCTGGTTTGACATCAGTCATTCCCAACATGTTCCAACTTTTGAATCTGGTCACTTGTGCACATGCGCAGACCTGGCCCGAGATCCTGCGCGATGATCTCAGCGCTGGCTGTTGGGCTCGGCTATGAATGAGCGAATCTGCTCTGAAGTCGGTGTTTATGGAGGGCCCCGTTCTCTCAGAGGGGAGAACCAAAGTTAAATAAATACTTGCTCCATCCTGTCTGCATTAAGGGCTTACACACATGGCTTTGACGTCAGAGTGACATTAAACAGGGTGGGGTGGCCCAGCCAGCTCCGACAGACACGTGCACTCATACGCACACACACGCACGCTTTCATAGCATGCCATTAAAATCCCTGTCTTTCTTTCCTTGTCAGTATTTTATAGCTTACCTCAATTATTCTCTATTTCCTTCTCTCTTTTGTCCTTCTGACCCCAAGTTTAGGTCACATTTCTCACACTCAAGTCTTTTGTACAGTATACAAGCATTGTCGCTTTCAACCTTTTATTGGCACTACATGTATCAACACTTACATTTTCCTCAGCTTCTGACAGGGAAGAAGAAGTTAATCTCTGACAATTTGTTTCTGGTTGTTGAGTAATCATCGGCTAATCGTCAATCATTCTGTGTTTTTGGCTCAAGTGTGTGCACAGATTTCTTTTGCAATATAACCAGCCATGTGCAACTGGCTATCATCAGACAGTATGTAATCCAACATTTAACTCCAACATTTATCTTTGCTGTTACTTTTTTTTAATTTAGTTTCCTCTACCTGCAACAGTGTCTTCAGAGTACATTTGTGTGCGTGTGCGTGTGCGTGTGCGTGTGCGTGTGTGTGTGTGTGTGTGTGTGTGTGTGTGTGTGTGTGTGTGTGTGTGTGTGTGTGCGTGCGCGCTGCAGCCCCACAACTGGTCTGTCAACATGCCTGTCAACGTGCCTGTCAACATCTACAACCTGAGACCAGTTGGATCTTATAAGCCTTAACACGTTGCTGCTCATAACGCTCCTGTCAAGCTATTCAAAGCCTGCCACAGTAGTAACAAAAAAAGTGTTGCTTTTTTGAATGTGTATGCTACCACTGCTTGTCCAAATAAGTTAAGACGGCTTGTAGTGCTGATGATGATATTATGCTTGTTAGTATGGATATTATGCTTGTTAGTATGTTTCACTGTGAAGATAAGACTATGATGATTGGTTAAAAAAAAGTGATGTGTTAGTAATATATAAAAGGCTGAGGGATGTTATTGTAGAGGTGAGAGCATGCACACTGCACATAGGGTATGCTTGTGTGTGCTGGGAAGGTGTTGTTTTGCAGCTGACCACAGTGACCCGCTGTATGTATTTGTGTTGAAGCTGTCACGTGTCACTGCCGGACCAGCTGGTGTCTGGTGAACTTTGGGGCAGAGAATCTCCCTCTCTGTCATCCTTAAACCGTCACAGTCTACATGGTTCACTCCAGCTCAGGCTAGTTTGTTTACTCTGTGTTTAAAAAAAAAAAAAAAAAAAAATGGAATTGAAGTAATGAGAAAAACCACAATCCAATGACTGTGGGTCCACAGATGTGCATCTGCAGCGAGGCCTTTCTGCCTTAATCTGACTCCCTCACTAATTTTTTTTATCAAAATAAATCAAAACCACTGAAGAGGTAGACTGCCTTTAAAAAAACAACAACCCAGGAACTAGTTAGAAGAATAGAGTGAAAATCTTCACAAATAAAAAGAGTGCTCTTGGTGTATCCATGCCTATTGTAAATAGTGCAGCAATTGGATAAAAATGATGGAAAGGGATAGCCATGTGACAACCCTTCCTTTTATATTGCATCTATGTACTTATTTTTAAACTAATGTCTTCAAAGCTCATTTCGTCTGACCATGAATAAAAACACACCAAAGTAAGCAAATTCTCATAAGTTAAAGTTAAGTTTTTACCAGAAAAATCAATTTTGACACACACATGCAGGTTGATACCACTGTAAGCTTACCTCTTGTCTCTGTAAAGTTTTGCTATTTGTGTGAAAAGCTGCTAGTTTTTCAAATCAAAGCAGCATCTCATCAGAATACTAGCTTAAGTACGCTGTCCATCCTCCAAGGAGTAAATGCCTCAGTTCACTCCACACACTAACACACACCAGTGGTGGAAGAAGTATTCAGATCCTTCACTTAAGTACAAGTAGGCCTACTAATTCCACACTGAAAGAAAACTTAAGTAAAAATCCTGCATTGAAAATGTTACTTAAGTAAAAGTATGTAAGTGTCATCAGGAAATTTACTAAAAAGTATTAAAAGTAAAAGTACTCCATGCAGAAACACCCTCACATTTTAGATACTGTTCTGTCAATCAACTTAGTGTTTAATTATCTTGTCATTTCAGCTGTACTTGTAGGCCTATATATTGTTAGGTAGTTTAAATTATAATAACATATTTAAAAATGATATGTGTTTTTGTGCAAAAATCTTAATTTGTAGAGTAACTAGTAAGTAAAGCTGTCAGATTAATGCAATGGAGTAAAAAGTACAATATTTCTCTCTGAAATATAGCGGAGTAGAAAGTAGCATGAAAGGAAAAGACTCAAGTAAAGTACAAGTACCTAAAATCTTTACTTAAGTACAGTACTTGAGTAAATGTACTTAGTTACATTCCACCACTGAGAAATACACACGCCGTGTGTGTGTGTGTGTGTGTGTGTGTGTGTGTGTGTGTGTCTCATGATCTTTGAAGCTGTCAACATTCTTCACCACATGCTCAGTCATGATGCATAGAGGCGACTGGTGAGATGAACCAGCTGTCCCTGCCTCTGGTCGCTGCCTGGTCAACATACTGCACACACATCCACACTAGACCGGTTGTCCTCTTGTTCTTGTGTACAAAATGCCAACAATTGGCCGAAAGACTCTAACTGCAATATTGAAACAGTGACTAAGATTGATGGGCTGATTTAAATCTCTGTGTGTCTCTTAGGTGGAGGAGGGAAGAGGAATGGTCGCAGTAAGAAATGGAAGGAGATGCTAAAACTCCCCCACATCAGCCAGTGTGAGGAGCTACGCCGCACTATCGGTGAGAACCCTAAACTGTGTGTACTGTATATGTGGGTGTGAGGCAGAAAGATAACGTGCCATGCTATGTCGTTGGGGTGGGTCTGACTGCGGGAGGAAGCTCAGATTGGACTTCCTTCCTGTTTCTACCCGTCTCCACCCGCAGTTACAGGCAGGGGACAGGAAACGATGTGTATAGATGTGTGTTTGTGTGTGTCTGACTCAGGGATTCCGTTTGCTCAGCCGTTTCTTAATATCAAAGTCTCCCATAACTTTAGGTGTGTGTCTCAATGACTATCTGTCTGCTCACACACCACATCAAAACATCTTCACTCCTGCTTCCTTCCTGTTCTCTACATCCAGGTTTGACTTGAAAGTAGGGGCAACATTCTCTTTTTGTGGCACAGACAAGTGCTCTACTCCTGGGCTACATTATCGTGTGTGTGTGCTATATCTGCCATAGATTGCAGTGCTACCCTCCCCCACATACTCTCCCTCCCTCTTTTCTGTCTCCATGCCTCCCACTATCTGCATCTCTCTCTCCCTCCCTCTTTCCACCACTTCAGAGTAACATAAGAGTGGCAGTACAGGAGAGTTATGGAGTGAGTGAATAAACTAAACAAAGAGAGAGAGGCTTTTACAACGTGAGGAAAGATCTCTTAAGGACAGGAGAGAGTGAGCGAAACAACGGGAGGAAAGAAGGGAGGCTGAGTGAAAGATGTAGATGAACATACTCCCTACGGCGATACCTCATACTCTGCGTCAGTTGTGTTCCTTGTCGTTTTGCCTTCATATCACAAATCATTACTCACAGATCTAATTTTCATAAACTTGAATGTACAACCCCAAATCCGAAAAGTTGGGACAGTATGAAAAACACAAATAAAAAAAGAAAGTAGTGATTTCTAAATGTACTTTGACTTGTATTTCATTGCAGACAATGTGAACACAAAATATTTCATGTTTTGTCTGGTCAACTTAATTTCATTTTGTAAATATACATCCTTTCCTGTAATTCAGACCTGCAACACATTCCAAAAAAGGTTGGGACAGGAGCAATTAAGGGCTAGTAATCAGGTAAATTGGTTAAATAATGATGTGATTTGAAACAGGTGATGTCAACAGGTGATTGTAATTATGATTTGGTACAACAGCAGCATCCAAGAAAGGTCTAGTCCTTTAGGAGCAAAGATGGGCCGAGGATCGCCAGTTTGCCAACAAATACGTGAGAAAATTATTGAAATGTTTAAAAACAATGTTCCTCAAAGAAAGATAGGAAGACATTTGCTTATTTCACCTTCAACAGTGCATAACCTAATTAAAAAATTCAAGGAATGTGGAGGAATTTCAGTGCGTAAAGGACAAGGGCGCAACCATGATCTCCGATCCCTCAGGCGGCACTGCATCAAGAATCGTCATTCATCTATAAGTGATATCACCTCATGGGCTCAGGACTACTTTGGCAACTTTACCACAATACGTAGTTACAGCCACAAATGCCAGTTTAAACTGTACTGTGCCAAAAGGAAGCCCTATGTTAACAGTGTCCAGAAGCGCCGTCGACTTCTCTGGGCTTGGAGGCATCTGGGATGAACCATCACACAGTGGAAACGTGTACTGTGGTCAGATGAATCAGTATTTCAGGTATTTTTTGGGAGAAATGTACGCCGTGTGCTCCGGACCAAAGAAGAAAAGGATCATCAAGACTGTTACCAGCAACAAGTCCAAAAGCCAGGGTCTGTCATGGTATGGGGTTGTGTCAGTGCCCTTGGCAAAGGTAACTTGCACTTCTGTGATGGCACCATTAATGCTGAAAAGTACATAGAGATTTTGGAGCACAATATGCTGCCTTCAAGAAGACATCTTTTCCAGGGACGTCCATGCATATTTCAACAAGATAATGCAAAACCACATTCTGCACACATTACAAAGTCCTGGTTGCGGAGGAAGAGGATATGGGTACTTGACTGGCCTGCCTGCAGTCCCGACCTGTCTCCAATAGAGAATGTGTGGCGCATTTTGAAGCGCAAAATGCGACAACGAAGACCCCGTACTGTTGCCCACCTTAAGACTTGTTTGCAGCAAGAATGGGACAAAATTACACCTGAAACACTTCATCACTTGGTGTCCTCAGTCCCTAAATGTCTTTTAAGTGTTGTGAAAAGGAATGGCAACATTACAAAGTGGTAAATGCCTTACTGTTCCAACTTTTTTTGAAATGTGTTGCAAGAACCAAAATAGTAATTTTGTTTTTTTGAAAAAAACAAACAATAAAAATCATGAGGAACACATTAAATTATGTGCTGTTGTATTGTCTGCAATGAAATACAAGTCAAAGTACATTTAGAAATCACTACTTTCTTTTTTTATTTGTGTTTTCCATACTGTCCCAACCTTTTCTGATTTGGGGTTGTATCTGTCGTCTGCCGCAATAGATTACCTGCTTAAAAAACAGCACATAAATGTCACCTTAAGTGTGAAGAAGCATTGTGCTTGTTATATCTTACATATTTATTGCCATTTGGATTATAACCTAGCAGAGGAGTCTAAGTGTGTGTGTGTGTGTGTGTGTGTGTGTGTGTGTGTGTGTGTGTGTGCGCACACATATGTCCAAGCAGCAGCCGTTGAATTCTACATACGTCACTATTACATAGATGCTATTGCGTAATTTCCCTATCACACTGAGCGCAGGATCAAAATAATCCCTTTTGCCTCCTTAAACACACAGACGTGTAGGCATGTGCACACACACACACACACACACACACACACACACACACACACACCTGTGTGCAGAGACGCTCACACGTGCCCATACACAGTGTAGGCACAGCAGATAGAAGGATACAGTAAAGCGACTGATAGCAGTGTCTTTGTTGTGTCTTGATAATGTCAGGCATTTGACCTTAGCCTTGACAAGTGTGCAGTACTTCTAGGAAGCCTAGATTGCATTATGTGGGCTGCAGCCACTTTGTCTGCCAGCCTTAGGCCACTCTCCCGCTCTCTCCTCCTCCTCCTTCTATCTCCCCTTCCCTATTTTTCTCCTCTGGTATCCATCCAATGCATACAGTACACCTGCGCCTATTACCTGTCTCCGCGGTCTCTCCCTAACAAGCATGCACACCTACTGCACATATGTACACTTGTGGCTGGCCATTCACTGTCTCACCAACGTTCTTAGCCTAAATTGTAGTTTTAATTAAGTTGTAATTTCAGCCTACTTCACTGGCTCAGACAGTTACTACTAGTCCAGGCTAGTTCAAGCTTCACATCTCTCCCTTCATTATTTTCTTTCCTTTCTTTTACCTGTTACATTATTTTTTTCTGACATATTTTTGTCTTGCACATTCTCTCTCGTCTTACTTTCGCAGTTGTTTTTCTTCAGGACACAGGAGCGGTTTCTTTTACGCAAAGAGGAAAACTTTCATTGGTTTCCACCTGGCTTACGTTCTCATATTCAAATGATTTAACCCAGACCAAGGCCAAAGAAACTGTGGGTCTTTGGTCTTTCTATATTCACAGTGTACATTTTATAACAGAATTCTTAGTTTTGCAGGTGAGGAATCTGTAAACTTTATGTAAGAAATAGGCAAGATAAAGAGACAGATTAACGTATAGGCTATTCGTATGTGGGGGGGAGGGGGGGGGGGTCCTTGTTAATAATTGTATTACTGAAAAAACAATAAAGAAAGATTAAGAGAGACTGTTCATAGACATGTCATTTAGCATGGTTTATGTCTTGATATGCAGACATTAACAGACACAGTTAATGTATGCCCAAACCACTAAGGCTGCACAAACATAAATAATTTATATCATTTATTTATTCATTTCAACTTCTTTTTTTAAAATAGCAGGCTGACAGGAATTACCTTTTGTAGTAGTTGTTGCTCTTACAGGAATATGCTATGTTTTTAGTTGTTTACCATTAAGGTATGAAAACATGGATACTAAAATCATTCAGGTGTCCCTGGGTACAGACTGTTGCCAAGTCCCAGTTCTCTGTGTATCGTTAAAATGTAAACAAATTATGACAGAAAATAACACAGTATGTACAGAACTGCTGAGACTACTCCCCTCTATTTGAATGGCAAGTAAAGGTGGTGTGTGATAGAAGAGGCGTTACGTATCGGTATGTTTTTTTTGTCACAAGGCTCAGCATGTCAACATGATTTTATATAAGTGTATCTCTGGAGCACAGACATATTCCTTTATCCATTCATAGACATGTTTGTGTGGTAAAATAACAATATACGGCATGCATTTGCTACTAAGTGACAGTGCTATAAGCCTTATAGATAAATGTAATGTAAACTGAGCTACGGTTCAAAAGCTTAAATCATATAAACTTGTATAATTATGAAACCATTGCTTCATTTGGGTTATGTTGGTTGCCACCCAGTGACACATGGATCATTTTGGCGTCATATACGTTGCTCAGTCAATGGCTCAGTTACGTAAGCAACATGCAAATCCTTTCGAGAACTTTGCACAAGAGTTTCTGATATTTTCATGTTAGGAACGTTGGAGTTCATCACTTCAAAGAGTGACCAGTTGTGCTGTGATTCAGCAGGAAATGCTAATTGGAATGAAACTACTCTGAAATCCTCACAGCAAAACCTGGAGCAAGACACAGACCTTATCAGGATGCTCCTTGTAAACTAGAGCGTTAGTGTAATGATATGCAGTAGGGGATAAACAGCATTCCCTTGAGAAAATATGAACTAAAAGAAAGAATCTGTAATGTCTAGCTTTTTGGTTGCTGAACGGCAGATGCTAACGATTCAAGCTAAGAGAGCATTCAAAGTTCATTTTCTTCTCAACCAGAGTGGAAAAGTTGACTTTGTTGAATTTGGTTTGTTTAGGTTCACACTGCCCATTTGCAAACAAACCATCTCATAAACAGAAGTCACGTGTACTCAAAAGAAGCTTTTTTTATTGGACAGAGTGTTGACAACTTGTCCTTTGTTTGTCAAGTTACAGGCTTTTGTTGGAATTCAACACATTTGTTTGCAAAATGCAAAGAGAGATCCACATTTTCAGGTATTCACGACATTGTTCTCACCTGGCCAGATGAATCGAGCTAAAGGAGTAAACGCTCCAAAGTTCAAATAAACTGCTCCAAACATTTTGTGCTGTACAGACGGCCTTACATTGCTTTTAACAATTATGAGAGTGAGGGGCTTTCCCAGCATCCAGCTCCCAGCTGAACTCCGATGGGAACGCCAAAGCAGGCCTCCAGAAACTTTGTGATCAAAGATGAAGGCATTGTCTGAAGGCAAGTGCAACGCAATACAGTTAAAGATCTCTCAGTGAGATTTTCTGAAAGAGCTTTTTGTTCTTCTAAAACACAGTGGTCTCACAGTGGAAGGGGAAGCAATAAAAATATCATATCTCTATGCTCTACTGTTTGCTCACCAAAGAGATAACTTGGGTTTTGTGGTTGTGTAAGTGGTGAGTTTGAATGAGAAGCACTGAGCTGCAGAGCAGAGGGGAATGCTGTGTAATAAACAATGCAGCTGGGAGGGCTGTTGTGAACATTTGATTTACTGTCAGAGGTTGTCATGTAGCTGTCACCACCACAGACATTTTCATCCCATGCATCCCTCCTCTTCCTCTATTCAAGTGCGCATGTGTACGTGAATGTGTGTGGCCTATTTTTGTTTGTATGTTTATCTTGTGTGCGTGTCCTTACTGTCAACCAGTGATGGAAAACGTCCTGGGTCTTCTTCCTCATTTGGTGCCAGAGGAAATATGACTCAAATGGACGCCATTAGTCCTAATAGGCTGGGGCCAGCTGCACAGGACACACACACACACACACACACACACACACACACACACACACACACACACACACACACACACACACACACACACACACACACACACACACACACACACACACACACACACACACACACACACACACACACACACACACACACACACCATTGACATGCAGTGTGTTTGTTTTTACCATGTTGTAGCATAAGCAAATGTACTTATTAAGGGATAGCCTGCTTATACATTTTTTTTTTTTTTTTTACAATAGCACCTTTCAAAGGTAGGGGAATATACCTTTTAAACTTCTAAAGTGCAGTACACATTGTAACATCATGTAGCCTACACGTTCATAAAGTTACAAATGTTTCCATTAATAAGGATATGAGCTTTAACGTTTGCCGTCTGTCTTAGCTAGCCTCCATTCCACTTATGTTAGCTTCTTAACTGTGGTTGGTTTTCTCAGAATTTCTTCCCTCAGTCTTTCTGGAAAGCTGACATGTTTTTTTTTTTAATATATTTTTTTTAAGTTACAGGGTGTCTTCAATTGTCCTGTGTAGTAGATGATGAGCCCCTTGCCTGTTTTGCAAAAATAAAACCTTTATTTGGTTAGCATTTAACATCTCCTGCCATCCATGAGTTAGCGTACATTGGCTAACTCATAGGATATGTTGTTTTTAAAATGTCTTAGAGGCATGAATGGTTAAAACTGTACAGTATTTTACAAAACAAAATTTAAGGGTCTAAAAAAGAAGATGATAATTTTGTTGAATAATTGTTTTATTCAGTATTTCCTACTCAGACTTTCCTGACTCATCTTGTAACTGCTTGTAGGGTCCCAACCCTCAGGTTTGGAACCACTGTTACAGTGTAGTTGTTAGTGTAATAATGTTTCTCCATCTGTCACCCTCTTCTCCCCTCAGAGAGGGACTACACCAGTCTATGTGAGAAGCAGCCCATTGGTCGGCTGTTATTCCGTCAGTACTGTGACACCAGGCCAGAGCTGAAGCGCTGCATCGAGTTTATGGATACTGTGGTAAGACATTAAATTAACCTTTTACCACCACTCTGCTTATTCTGTTCTTATAGCTCTCTTTTCTCACAGCCTCTTTTACTTGTCTGTTCATCTGTCTTAATCTCTCATCTTTTCTTTCGCCTTTCTGTGACTTCTCTCATGAGACCGGCCTGAATCGGGCCCTGCAGAGCAACGAATGGGAGAGGAAAGTCAGAGCTTGGTCCTTTGCCTGCTCTTGGCAGTAGCACGGGGTGGTGGGTGGGGTTGGGGTAGGGGGTGATTAGCGACTTACACAGGCTGTCAGAGAACAGACCCCTCCCCTTCCTCCATGCACTCCTCCATGAGGTCAAGCCCACGTCAGAGGAAGGTCCCCTGGGTGAGCAGTCAAACACAGTCTCGAGCTTGTGTCTAGGCCCCTGGAGGTATGCGAGAAAGGAAAACTTGGGGGGGGGGGGGGGGGGGGGGGGGGGCATGCTTATTTAATAAGAACCTACATTAGACTTTTTTCAAGTTAGGTAGACAGGCACATAGGTACATACACTGGAAGTGACTGCCTCGTACACGTAAAAATGCAAGAAATGTGCTGTTAGTCCCACTGAGGGCGTCATGCCTTGGCTGTGATGCACAGTCACATCGCTCAGTCCCATTCCTCTCCAGCAAGCTTGGAAAAAAAAAAGGCGGTCAAACTCCAGACCAACTTTCTGCCTACAGCCATGTTTGACCAAAAACACAGTCTGTGATCCTCATCACATCCTTCCTCATCCTGGTAGCTGACGAACGTAATGGGCGAAGCATGAAGATGAACATGATTGCCAGTTTGCTGCCTTGACTTAGATAAGATGTTTTTTTTTTGCCAGTACCATCTCTTTGATCTGCAGCAACACGCTCATTTCTATTTTAATTTCTTCCCCTCTCTTTTGGTTCTCATTAACCCCTCCACCGTTCTCCCGCTCTCTTCCTCCCCGTCTCAACCTTCTTCTCGGCCTTCTGGTGCCGTCTCTCTCTGACCTTATTTGGAGAGATACTAAAGATGGCTGAATGAGTGTGGCTCCCTGCGTTGTTGTGGTTGCTCACTCGTCTGTTCTTCTCTGACAGGCCATGTACCAGCTCGCTCCTGACGAGAAGAGGAGAGACTACGGACTGAATGTTTTAGACACATACTTTAATAATGGGGTATGCCGCACACACACCTACTTAATAACAGAGCTAGTTAATATGGAACTAATATTTGACTTAAATATTACTTCTTTTATTATGCCATCGTTACATCTACATCTAGTAATGACTAAACACATATTTGCCAATGATGTATCATGCATATGTGGTGGACTGTAACAACTTTGGACTTTATCCAAGGTGTATGAAGCCAAATATGTGTATTAACCCCTTAGCATTGATGTACTACTGGCACTTGTATATTATTGGCACCTCTATCTGCAGCAGTATTTGGTACTGTTCACACCTCTATTTTGGCTCTTTTGGTTGGTTTATTAGCATTATTGGTCGAGGAAGAAGGTTCTTTGTCTAATGAGACCAAAATTAAACCTTTGCATCATCATACAACACTATATTTTTGGTGTCCGTAAAACCAGCCACATTACCAGAAACACACTCCTAGAAATAGAATACAGGAAGCAGGCGGTCCTGTAGTGCAAGTTGGAGGTTTTTAATGTATAACTGTGTCACATACTCTTGTGTTTTTTCCTTGTTGTGTTCACACCACAACCACACCAAGACCTTTATTTTCAAGCTTGGTGCACTTTGGTCCTCAATAGATTTTACTTAATATTACTTCTTTTTATTATGCCATCATTACATCTACATTTAGTTATGACTAAACACATATTTGCCAATTATGTATCATGCATGTGTGGTGGACTGTAACAACTTTGGACTTTATCCAAGGTGTATGAAGCCAAATATGTGTATTAACCCCTTAGCATTGGTGTACTACTGGCACTTGTATATTATTGGCACCTCCTATCTGCAGCAGTATTAGGGGAGTGTTCACACCTCTATTTTGGTTCTCTCGGTTGGTTAATTAGCATTATTGGTCGGTTCTATGTTCTCTAATGAGACCAAAATTAAACCTTTGCATCATCATACAACACTATATT
This sequence comes from Gymnocephalus cernua, assembly GCA_023631565.1. Classification (NCBI taxonomy): domain Eukaryota; kingdom Metazoa; phylum Chordata; class Actinopteri; order Perciformes; family Percidae; genus Gymnocephalus; species Gymnocephalus cernua. The sequence continues at coordinate 14,460,551 of CM042427.1, read as the reverse complement.
TTTGGTGTAAGCAAAACCAGCCACATTACCAGAAACGCAGTCCTAGAAATAGAATACAGGAAGCAGGCTGTAGCGCATGTTGGAGTTTTTAATGTTTAAATGTGTCACATACTCTTACTCAACACAACCACGCCAAGACCTTTATTTTCAAGCTTGGTGCACTTTGGTCCTCAATAGAGTTTACAGCATTCTCACCACCATATATGACAAATCAAACCATTCTGTGTTGAGGTGTGACCACAGGCGGACTTGCTGGACTGTACAGGTTCACAAATAAAAAGGGACGAGCCGTCTGATAATGTTTTGATCTGTTTTCTTTAGCCTTGGCGGTCTGCAGCCATATTACACCATCATCTCACTTGGTTTCTGTGCCTCTCTGTCTGTCTGCCTCACCCCTCTGTCTCTCTCTTTGTAACCTTCAAGTCGGCAGCCCATCTGCCAGCCGTACCCCCCGATGTGGTCGCTGGGTGTCGGGAGAGGCTGGAGCAGAGTCCATGTAAGGATCTCTTTAATGACTGCACCAAGTAAGTCTCTATCTCACATTATTATTATTATTATTATCATTATTATTGTAATTATTATTATTTGTACAATATAGATGGTTTGTGCTTTTCTTTATGATTGAGATTGAGTCTAGCCATCAAAGTGCAACAGAGTCCTGTTCCTTCAGAAAGTGTGTGTGTTTGTAGACTTTGTGGACTCGTGCACCCTGTCACTAGTGATGATGAGGCAGCTGGCACCTGGAGTGCAGTATAACACACACACGCACGCACGCACACTTGCAAACACATGCACAGTGAAGGCGAATGAAAAAGAGCAGTGGGCAGAGAAAGCATCCGGATGGCTGGCATGAAAACAACAACCATCTCAGTGCTCTCCATACACACACACTCTCACACACACACTCTCTCTCTCACACACACACACACACACACACACACACACACACACACACACACACACACACACACACACACACACACACACACACACACACACACACACACACACACACTTGCAGGTGTTTCTGCTTCCTGCTCTGAGTGCCAGGAGACGCAAACAGACCGGGGATTATTACCCCGAATGTACTTCTTATTGCACAGACTCACACACATTCACACACCTCAACGTGACTTTGTATTAGCCCAGTAATTTAACTCTGTCACAGTAAGTTTCTGTTGCACAGGACATCAGCTGAATGATATAATGTGAAATGTATATCATGATAAGTTGTCATATTTATCTTGGCAACGATAAATGTAATAATTACTGTTACTGGATATATACGCCAGTGAATTATACATTTTTTTTCTACATTTCCTTTCTTGTTTTGGCTCACTTCTGAGGTGTTTGTTTTAATTAGTATGAGCAGTTGATGTCTGAACTGTACTATGTGCTGATTGGTTTGTTGAGGTTCTGGTTAGATATCATTGGTGGTTGTAGTTTTTTTCAGTTTAATTAAAGTGAATTTAGACAATTCATGGAGATTTGTGATGTGCGTAAATTGAGGTTGGTAAGGGATTCATAATGCTGGTAACAACACATTTAGTTTATTGTCCAGCCCTAACCAGAAAACATAATTTTTTTTCATAGAAAAGAATACACCAAAATGTTGCTGGATTGTGTAAACACTCACTGGCAGTGACTTGGCAGGAAATGACATGCGACCCAGGTCTTCTGCCATACCACAAATTTTTATTTTATTGAATTTGTTTCAGGGACCATGTACAAAAACATACATCAATATATCACATCAATACATATGATGCACACTTCAATACAATTCACCTATCATCAAATCACGAGGCTTACAGAAAACGGACCCTTTTTTCTTAAGTCCTGGCAAAAGCTACATTTCTGTGAAGTCCCAACTTTTAGCCACAGAAGCAGACAGGCTTGGGTTGGAAATGCTGCGACCAGCCTCTGATTCACTTGAGCTTCCCCGGGGAATACCGGAATCTGCTAGAAGGAACTAAGGAGAAGTGGGAATCATGGTTGGAAAAACACTCAGTTATGTTCTCAGCCTGCTCTCCTGTAGCTGTTGGAGTTCTAAAATCAGTGAGGTTCAGAAGCTGGTCATGCTGCCTACACTGATTACACTGTTGCCGTTTTTTTAATTTTTTTCAAGTTATCGAATAGTTCCAATAGTTTTGTGAAATGCCATAATGTTGGTGTGACATCTGGTCTGTTAATCTTGTCTTGAACTTATTTATGTATCTTCAGAATTGTGTGAGTGTATGCTTCGGAGTTCGGAGGGTGACCAAATGAGCAGTGCAGAAACATAGCAAGAGGTTTGTGTGAGAAAGCAAGCCATCGCTCTGGAAGAGGGAGTTTGAGCTGGGCGAGGTGGTGGCTTTTGTGTGACTGAAGCTGGAACCATCAGTGGTTTAGGTTCAGATGAACACAACACACCTGTCTTCTTTTTTTTTTTTTGGCATTTCAGGTCATGGTCTGTTGGCCCGCTTTCCTTCCCTTCGGCATGCATCTCTATTTTAACACCTCCTGAGTAGTCAAAAGGGCACTCGGGAGAGCAGAGAAAAGGTGTGAGAAAGAAAGAGGCCACAGAATTATAACACGGTAATAAGAAGATACTGAAGTAATTTGTTCTATGGGAAGCATCCACTCGATTCAAACTTCTTGACTTCAGAGTGAGCGAGGAAGATGTGATAGGCTGGCAGAGTCCACAGCATGAGCTGCTTAGTAAGAAAGACCCACAGAGAGTACTGAAAGCAGAGCAAAAAAGAGGAATTGGGAAAATTGAGGAGAAATGGAAAGAAAGCGTTAAGGAGAGCGTGGCACAACAGCAGAGTGTACAAACATAGAACAACACAGGCACATGTTTGTGTTACTGAAAGGTTTTCAGTAACAGCAGTTCAAATGGTTTTGAATGGGATTCCTGTTCAAGTTTGGTCATCACTCCTTCCACTATCATTATTATTTGTATTCCGTTCTGTCATTTTGACTTTCTTTAATTTTCTTTTTCCGATATGTAATTCTGACCCGGGGGTTATTCACTTTTTTTTCTCAGAGGGAAGCCTGTAGGAAAGCATGGTGCTGCACGTGGAAATGTGACTTTTGGCAGAGCCACACACCCACCAACAGAGATGTATTAGCTCACCCATGAATTTTCTTCTGCTGCAGTGGAGCATACGGTTATGTCATACCAAGAGTAAAGCGTGGCCCTTCGATACATGTGGATCTTGGTGTTTTGTGTATCGCCGGTCTTGACAAAGGTCCGTGTGCTGATTTTTCTCCCCTTTTCTTTTCCTCTCCCTGCTCCCTTCGAGTAACAAAAGCCATATTGTAGCTGTGTTTATTTCTAATCCCAGTGGTGTCTGTCCGAGGCTGGACTCCAAGCCAGGCACTGCTAGGCTCCTGCCTTTCTGGAGCCCCTTTCTTTAAGAGTTTGGGACCGGTTTTGTCTTATAAGACTGAGTGAAGCCTGTTGATGAGTCTTTAGTTAATCAGGCCATGGTTTGATATTTGAGACAGATTTAGGTCAGAACTTGATACGGGGAAAAACACATACTGTGCTTAAAATGTTATTGTATCTGATAAGATTACAGGACAGTCCAGCACTTTGCAATGCATTTGAATGAGTTTTGATGTACATGCTTTTAGTACAACTAGCAGCAGCAGAAGGAGAGACTAATCAACATCTAGTCTAAATGGATGGAATCTCAAAAGCAAAAGGGTCCCATTATGACATAATTCCGTTTTTTTTCTTTTACATATTGAAGCAGAGGGTGCTCCCCTTGTGGAAACTCTCTACTCTCAAGCTTTTTGCCAAGAACAGCCACCCCAGCGCTGTTGGTAACCACAGGCAGCTTTTCTCATCCTCCTTAGTGATGAAGTCATTTTAAAATATGGTCAAGGAAAATCTCCCTGCCAAATATGAGCATCTCTTCAACATTTGGGTGGTAGGGAGGGATATCTGCTGTAAGTCTGATTTTTTTCAGTTGTGTATATGTAGGCCGGCAGAGGAGAATTTGAGGACACTAGTCGGCAGGAGAGAAAGTGCTGCTTGTTCAGTAGTAGCACAGCTCACATCAGAAACGCTCAGCACCGGAGCTTTGTATGGTCCTGTAGTTGATTGTTTGTTTGTAGTTGATGTTTTTCTTTTATATTAATAATAATATTGATTTCAGGTATCACGTCTTTTTAACTTTTATACGCAAGGCTTAGGTGTACTATACTTAATCTTTGGGAATCTGAAGGGATTGCTGATTGGTTGTGATTTGGATGACAGATGTTTGTCTTACGCTGGATATACGAAACTCTGCATTGAAAGCTTGTATTGACAACTTGTTCTTCTAGTCCTAATCTTGTATTTCAGGTAACTAATATTGCTGTCAGCCAACTGGAATATGTGCTGTCAAGATTGAGCAGAACAAAACTCTGAAATAAATATTGATTTACAAGATGGTAAATGATTTCTTAATTTTTTGTAGATTATATTATAAAAATTAGATTATTTTTGTATTGCCAACCTTTTTCGTAGTGACTTAGTAGTGATTTACCTGTCAACGTCTTTAGGGATTCATATTTGAACATGGACTGTCCAGCACAGCATTATTTTGAAAGGATCCATATATTGGTGGTATTTTTTAAACACAATGTTTAACCAGGTTGATACATCTAAAGTATTTGCCAGTTATGCTAGTCATGGTATACGTATATACAATAACGGCTTTTCTCTGCTTTTGGCATGGAAATTCTAAAATGGACACTGGGGTGAAACTGGTTAGTCTTGATCTTGAGCATCTTGTATCATGTCTCTTTGGTACCACGGTGTCAAAGAGGACATGGTGTTTAAGTCAAACAACATCTGTAGTCAAAGCAGTGGAAAAGGACACTAATATGAGAGGCTGGCAGGGTCATGTCAAACAGTCATGTTCTTACAAGTCTCAGTGGAGTGACGGGTGGCGTATGGTCAGGAGACGATGAGGCTGGGTCCTTTCGTGACCCCTTCATTCCTCAAAGAACTTTGGTGTCGGTTACCTCGACTCTTCAATTTATGGCAGGACTGTTCCAAATTTTGGGGCTGATTATGCCTGAAAATATGACATAATCGCATAGATTCAGACAGACTCACATCCACATTCACGTGTGAGGTAAAATGAGATTAGATGTTCCGCTCAACCTCCTGCTCAGTGAAAACCGGTTTCCCCAAAATCCCCTGTTTCCTGCTTGAGTTGAGTGGAATGTCTCTGTTCAAAGACATTTTTCACAGTGTTTTTTTCCAGTCTTTTCACTGACCACAGCTTTCAACCAAAACACAGCCGGCGATGCCTGAACACACACACACACACACACACACACACACACACACACACACACACACACACACACACACACACACACACACACACACACACACACACACACACACACACACACACACACACACACACACACACACACACACACACACACACACACACACACACACACACACTCAGAGGATGTGTGTGTTTGTAGTCATAAAGGTTAAAAGGCGTTCTCTGGGGAGCGCAGGCCAGATGTCTGTCTGTCTGGAAGATTTGCCATGAAATTTTACATGTGCTTGTATTTCTTCTGTTGTTTTTTTTTAATCTGGTGACGTACATCGTCACATCTTTATTACCTTGTTATTAAATGATTACCAACCCTCTTTCTCCCTCTCTCCCTCCCTCCCTCACTACAGAATAGTTCGTGATTATCTGAGTGGAGCTCCATTTTCCTCCTACCATGAGTCCATATACTTCTCTCGCTTCCTGCAGTGGAAATGGTTGGAGAGGTGGGCAGTCACTGCAGATTACACGCTTGGTGAAGCAGACATGCAAACCATTCCTTTTTTTCCTACATACAAATGACACCTGTATAATCTTGTACACATTTGATATTCTCTGTTGAGACTCTTTGCATCATTCATTCTACTTCTTTGTTTGCTAAGGGCAGCAAATTGTCCCCTGTAAACTTCCAGCCCGTGAACTTTTTTTATTGGAGGAATCATAATGTCTAGAGGAAAAGACTGCAGATATTACATTCAATTATTAATGAATATAATAAAAAAGTAATGACGATAACATTATCTTAGTAAATGGCAGAAGAAATGCTCGCTGCAAACGGAAAACAAACATTACAGTATATAGAGACTAGTCGCAGGAAAGATGTTTGCACTGAAACACAAAAGGTGGTGCTGCCAATCAGTGTTTCGTTGTGAGTGGTAATAAATAATTGATGATGCTTTGCATAATGGCTGGGTAACTGTAGCAGGGTGGAAACAGCAGACATCAGGGTGGATTAATAATATATTAGAGCATTACTCTGTCTGCCACATCACACAGTCTGAGAGAATGACATAGCCCATCAGTTATTTAATGTCTCTTTTTGTCTCTCTTTATCATTTCTCTTTTCTCTTCTTTCCATTCCTGCAGGCAACCAGTAACCAAAAATACCTTCAGACATTACAGAGTACTAGGAAAAGGTGGATTTGGCGAGGTGAGTGTCACTGTAATCAAGAAGTTGAAATAACTTGATTTACTGTGGTTATTAAAGTTTTTTTTTGTGATGGATACAGAGGCAACGTTACGTTACCTTACGCACCAAATTTGGGAATAAGATGTTAATGATTTTAGTTGCTGCAGGTAACCTTTAACAGTTAGTTAATGCAGCACTGTTTATGTGTCGACTCCTGTGATGTTGGGTGGAGAAATGTGTGGTGTGACACGTTAACTTCCATTAGTTATACTTTATAAAGTGTGTGTGTGTGTGTGTTTTTTTTTATGGGCATGTGTGTGTGATCGTGTTTCCTCGTTGCTTGTTTTCCAGGTTTGTGCCTGCCAAGTACGTGCCACCGGTAAGATGTACGCCTGTAAAAAGCTGGAAAAGAAACGAGTGAAGAAAAGAAAAGGTGAAGCAATGGCACTAAACGAAAAACGCATTTTAGAAAAAGTTAACAGTAGTTTTGTAGTAAGTACTACCTTTTTCTTATTCAACTTTTCAACAGAATTGTACCTGTTTTGTCTGTCTGTCTATTTCTGTGTGTGTGTGTGTGTGTGTGTGTGTGTGTGTGTGTGTGTGTGTGTGTGTGTGTGTGTGTGTGCGTGCGTACAGTATTATGAGAGCGTTGTTTGTTACGGCTCCAGGATCCTCCAAATGAAATTGAGTGGCGTGTTTGCAAAGGCTGTCGATCAGCTGTTACAGACAGTTGCTGTGACTCCAGTTCTGTTTGTTTAATGACGTAAAGCTTGTGAGTCCCAGTGGAAAGGAAACATGATGGGATAAAAGTACAAAAGGGGGGGGGGGGGGGGGGTCCCCACATATTATGAATGAATTATGAATTGCATGGTGACTGCATACTGCAGGGCAGTTAGCAAGGATGTGCAAAAAAAACGTCAACGAGTTCAGCTAACCAGCTTGAATGCACTGCAGCAAATGGAACCAAATGCAAATTCATTTTGGTAACAAACCTGCTATTTTGCCTATGCAGACATGCCAAATTTGATTTCATGTGGAGCATACTGTCAGCCTTTAATTAACTGTGAATGTATTCTAAAAGTTAATTGAAATCTGTTTTGTTTTTATATGTTCTTGATGCAGTGGTGTTTAAGACTTAGATATACGGATTGATAGTTGTATATTACGTGTCCTAGATTGTGAGGAAAAATAACACATGCCTCTACACCTTCTTTGGTCACACACGTTTTGTGTTAAAATCACATGATTGAAGTTTTGTGTTAAAATCAAATTACTTTGTGCTATAGCCTGAGTACAATGGTGGATGTCACTCTATGCAAACGTAGCTGAAAACTAACCAAGGACATGATAAGAATAACTACTTCATCAATCATTTGCAGTGACCCTCAAAACTGACTCACAGTTCATTCAGATTCCTTTAAGTGTCCAACAGTCCTTTACAACTTTAGGGGCCAAATCGACATTGATTTGACATGATTTTAGAACAAAACACGTCTGTAATCAAGTGAAAGCTTCATATCAGAGCAGTAAGCTGAGCAAAGCATTTAAGTGTCTCATTCCTTAAGCTCATTGTGTTGTCTTTTGCAGGCCAGCTGCATTTCATTTCGCACCACAAGTTTAAGTCAGAACAACAGCATGTAGAAGACGTTGGTACACGGTCCTGCTCAGAGCATGTGTGCCAGCCCCAAAACATAAAAAATAAATCATTATTCTGCCACTGTACCACCATGCCTCAAGCTCTTAATGGTGGCCTAGCTCTTGGCTGATTTTCCTATGGAGGATTTTTATAAATTGAGCCATAGTCATGAGTAAGTGGTGTTTTTTGGCTAGCGCTGAAATGCCAAGCCTGAACACTTTTTGTACGGAGTCACCTAGCTTTTTATTTCTTCCATGCTGTACCAATGTACCAAAGGGCAGACATTTACAGTTGACAGTCCATTAACATGTAAGATGATACATTATAGGAACAGTTCAAGACCTTTTAAAGGAGATGGAAATAATGTCTATGGGTCATAAATTGAACATAAAAGTAATGTAACAAGAATAACCTTAAACGTGTAAATGATTTTCATTGAATTTCTATGATCGCAGTGCTTCAAATGCACCTGAAATAAGGAAAATTTACTTTATTATTAGCTGATAGTTTCTTAAATGAAATACACGTAGAAACAGTGGAAATGTTGTCAGTTCACAAATTCTAAAATATGATCCTTTTTCACTCCTTTTACCTCTCACTGTGTGCATGTGATGCAGTAAATGTGTTCCTGGTGTATCTGTCTCTGTTTTCTGATTCTGCTATCAACACTCCTTTTAATATGGAAATGCCTACATTTTAATCCTGCTCAACTACGCATTTTGACATCAGGAGTCAAACGCAGCTGGAAAACTAGTAACGTGTGCTTCTCTTTCCATTTCGTCCAACTGTACGCACAAAAACCTCAGGTGTTTCGGTAGGAAAAGAAAACTTGGCTTTGGCTCAGTGTTAAAAATGATTGTTCCAAAGACAATAAAATTACAGCAAGTGCTCGTTTATCATTCTTGGAACATGGTGAGGAGCGGCTAGAGGGACATGATCATTTCTGCTTTGTGGGTGTGTGTGCAATGTGCATTTTGTATACGTGTACAACTGTAGAACACAGTATTCTACTATGTATTTTTTTCACTTTGGTTTTTATTGAGTATTCTACTATTTATTTGTACAGAATGGAGGTATTCATCTGTATTACAGTAAGCTGGATTGTAAGGGAGCAGAGCCTCAAAGCCTGTCCATGTTCTCCATTTAAAGCTAATGGTTTGAGTTGTAATACGTTTTGGATTAGTCGGTTTCTGATGCAGCGTGAGCTGTGTTGCATGTCCTTGTTTTGAGTGAGTCATGACAGAAGCATGTGTACACACACACACACACACATACACACACACACACACACACACACACACACACACACACACACACACACACACACACACACACACACACACACACACACACACACACACACACACTCTTGTCACCTGGGATTGGAACATGAGTGTGTGTGTGTTCGTTTTCTGTGCTGCAGGCAGAACTGATGACTCTTCATGTGCCTCTCTACCTACGAGAGCCGCTCTGTTGCCTAGCAACACTGACCAAACAGCAGTAGCAAGGAGTAGAGTCAAGTGCTCTCTCAAACCCCTCATTTCTCTCTCTCTCTCTCTCTCTCTCTCTCTCTCTCTCTCTCTCTCTCTCTCTCTCTCTCTCTCTCTCTCTCTTCCCCCCCCCCCCTCCCTCCTCTTTACCTTTTTTTATCAGTGCATCATACTATTAGTCAATACATACTGCCAGCTTACTGTATGTTTTAACCAATAACCCATCCACATATTCAGTGTGTGGGTGTGTATATGTGCATGTGAGACACAGGGCAGGGTGACCCTGTTCTAAAGTCTCCGGCAGCAGGTGAGACTGAGGTAGAGCTACCTCGCTCTGATGCTAATTTGTATGGTTATCATTTAACAATTTTATCATACTTTTCTTAAAGGTATAGGATTGTGTAACTACACAACGATTTATAGTAATACTCTTGAAGATTTCCATCTAAATGTCTGTTAAAGCTGTAGGAGGCAGAATGCAAAAACATATGCCAGAATTTGAAGTAGAGTGAGACCTCCACCTGCAGCTCTCCCTGCCCATCTCTGTCCAGCCCCTCCCATCAGATGTACCAGTAACCTGTGGTCATTCATTTCATCACATGGACCACACCCCAAAAACAAGTTTACAGCTGTTTTAATGTACATGGTGCCATGGTTAGCATTTCTAAGCCTCTGTCATAATTGACAGGGCGGCATGTAGCCACGCCCTAAAGCATCCCCTGCTTTAGCGTTGATTTTAAAATAAATGGGACCATAATTTACTAAACAAACATCATGCTGTGTTGAAGAAGACTTAAAACTAGTGATTGCGACCATAAACTCATTATAAAAATGTTTATTGAAGTAATAGATCAAGTAGGATCATTTACTCATAGGGCCCTATTTTAACGATCTAATGCTGCGTTATTGACTTAAGACCAGGTTTCTGTTGGTCAATGGCACGATAACTTTCCGCTGCCTCAAGATAGCAATACGCCAAGAATGCACCTGAACACACCTCCCTGTAAGACCTCCCATGGGCGCAGGTGCATTTGCTATTTAAACAACGTTTGTACTGGACGGGAAATTGACAACTGCGTCGGTCTTAAACTAGCAAAGACACTTGCGTCAGGCTTTGTGCTGCGCCTGGTGCAAGATGGGGCCCATAGACTTCTGTACAGGACAACTTCTTTTTGCAACGAGTGGAGTTGCCCCCTACTGGAAATTAGATGGAATGCAGGTTTAAGGCTCCGCATTGACTTCACTTTTTTGACCCGTTCTTTATCTTTTACAGCCTATGTTTCATCCCGATGCTGTTATATAGCGGCACTTGTATGGTAATTACCGTCCTATTTTCTTTGAAAAGCCCTTTGAGTTGACGTGATTCCAGGCTCTAGACATGAACTTGAATGAGTCGCAGGCTGCTGTCATCCAAAAGGAGATGCCGGAGACTATGTGAGAGAAAAATGTAAACACGGCAAACGAGCCAATGTTCGTACTAGGCTAAAGGCTAACCCCAGAAGAGCAGCTCTCCTGACTGTTTTCAAAGCAAATGTTTGCTCCCTGGAAAATAAACTGGACTACATTTTTACACCATTTTGTTGCTCTGTGTACTGTATATAGATGGATGACAATGAAGTCTCTTATCTAATAATTAGGCCTTAAATTAGCTGCATCCCTGAGCCTTTGGCTACGGTAAGCACAACCTTCACTGAATGTACGTGCATGCGCATCTGCATTGGTAGAAATTACCTGGTTTTCTTGTAGACCACTTGAAGAGATTGAAGATTATTATGGATTTTTTGCCCAACGGCACCAAAAACAAACTGCCTTCTTCAGCTTTAAGTTACTATCACCGAATTAAGTAACACAATGATGATTAAACCTATGGCCCACTGATGAAAACCTTGCATTTGCAGTTTTATGAACTGGGTGTCTGTGGCGACATTCCCGGGAAAAATCACAAATGGCGATCTCTGGGAAGTGAGATCCCGAAACACACCTGGAATTAGTTTATCAACGTAGGTGCCGCTAAAGAGACTGATAGTGAGATCTTCAAGATTGTAACTTTAAATATCTGATCAAAGAACAAGTGAGGAAGGCCAACTTTCACTACTTTTCCTGTCCATTACCTGAGAAGATTTAACTCCAGAGGGAGGCAAAGTGGATGGGTTTTATGATGGGATTTACCTGCTTTATGAGTAAAGTTATTTCTAGTACACCGATTGCCAGGTTTTCTTCAGTTCTGTGATTTTATTGCATGCATGTCAGGCATTGGTGGAAATGTTGATTGCACAGTTGAAACACTTTGAGTCTCTTTCATTATTAGGAGGCTTTTTGGATATCCCTTTTCTAGTGTTTTCCATTATAAAGAAAATACTGACACCAAGCCCAGTGGGGGAGCCATTGTTTTGTGGTGCCAAGTTCAATAGATTTGTCCATTGCTAATGCATAAACATGATTTTTGTGTGCATAGGACATGTATATGCATAAGTTTGCTTTAGCATGTAGTTCATACTTGTGTGTTTGTTTAGGGTGTGCATGTGCGTGCGTGCGTACATGCGTGCGTGTGTGTGTGTTTCATTTGGCCCATAAGAATTTTTCCCATCCCCTCTTGTGGTCTGTCTCTGACTACGTAGTCTGGAGCAGATGGGATTCCTCCCGATGGCAGCAACATCCTGCTTGTACTCAACAACACATGCACACACACACTATATACCCTGTGTGTCACTGACCCACGGTGGGGAGAAAGGGAGGCTTGTGGGAGAATGAGAGAAGAGAGAGAGATGGTGTGATTACTGTTTTCCATATCTGTGATATGTTTCTCTTTGTATACATTCCTGACATTCTATCTGGGATAACGGATGATTATTTGGGGCATTAAATACACCAAATGAAACAATCATGTGCCTCTAGCCACCCTGTCTCTTACCACTGCTCTTCCCTCTTCCCCTCTTTCTCTCCTCATGCCCTCTTCTACACTGACTCCTTGACTGGTCCCTCACCTCCCTCGTTACTACTTCCCCAAATTTGCCTCCCTCTCCAGGTTAGTCTAGCATATGCCTATGAGACCAAGGATGCGCTGTGCCTGGTGTTGACCATAATGAATGGCGGTGACTTAAAGTTCCACATCTACAACATGGGCAACTCTGGCTTCGACGAGCAGAGGGCCATCTTCTATGCTGCTGAGATCTGCTGTGGCCTTGAGGACCTGCACCGTGAGAGGATAGTCTACAGGTTAGCTCACACGGGGTCAGAAACTGTTCTGGGGAATCAAGTCAAAAAGATGAGAGATTTTTCATAATGGTATTTTTACATTACATTAGATGTCATTTATCTGACGCTTTTATCCAAAGTGACTTACAATTGCTATATATATCAGAGGTCGCACGCCTCTGGAGCAACTATGGATTAAGTGTCTTGCTCAGGGACACATTGGTCGATGTATGGCAGTGGGAATCGAACCCAGATCTCCCACACCAAAGGCATGTGTCATATTCACTGCGCCATTGCCACCCATTTCTCTTTAAAAGATCAGAAGATACTGTAGGGGGGGGCATTGCAGTAAATAATAGAGGCTTTAGGAAAGTTTTCAGGGGTATTTTGAGGATCTCTGTCTCTGAGAACCAATCTTGTAAGGTTACAGCACCCGGATCAACATTATGTAAGCTTGTTGTTGTACAAGAGAATTTGCCTACAACTGGCTAAATGTCCTGGCCTTTAAGGGGGCACTCTGCCGATTTTACACAGGAAGTTCAGTTGTCACGAGAAGCACTACTAAACCAGTAAACACAGTTGAATGATGCCTTTTGTGGCTCTAAAGGGAGCTTTCTAAAGTCTGAGAAAATAACCCAGATGGTGTCATAATGATTTCATCAGTGTTATCTTGAATGAGGCTTGAGGCTTGAATTTCTGTAACAGAAAGCCAGCGTTACAAACTGTGGGTGTGGAGTTTAAGTGGGGTTTTACCAGGCAGTGAGAGTCGAAAGGCGCTACCCAATTGCATCATGGGAAATGTAGAATCTAAGATTTTGGATATTTCAGACTGCTCGATTTTTACTTCCTTTTTTAAAATCTGTCTCTTACAATTGCCTAAATTTTCTTGAAGTGCGGTATTAAATTGGGGGAATACCCCTTTAACACAAAGGCAATTGACTAACCTCACCAATGCAAGAGGTCTAAAACAAACCATAAACTAACTGTATGTCTGACTATTTGTCCCAGCTCTGGTGTTATGAAGAGATTATATTCCATAAGAGCGTTGGCAGTCGTGTAAGATTGGGACGAGTGCAAATGGAAAGTCCTGGATGATGAAGTGTCACTGGATTAATGGTGTACTGATTTCACTGAGGTGTCATGCACCTGTCACACTCAATGGAGCCTCAGAGTAATGCTAACATAAACACTGAAGTTCTTAGTGGACACATGCACCCACATACACATGGCCCACATAGTCATATAAACACACAGTGTTCGTCGATCACAGCATGGGTTACAGTAAACTTCACAGTTGGCATTGTGGTTGAGCTTGGCATTGGTTAGTGGAGTGTCCCAGTGTTTTCAAATTGTTATAGCTATTATAATAAAAAAAATAATAATTGCACTTTTGAAAAATTAGATAAAACACTGATTTGGCTTTAAAGAGCGTTAAAATAAAGGCATAACAATAAACATAACGTGGCAAAGTTATTGAAAAAGGCTCGGAAAAGACCTTCACATATAAATAAGTTCTGAGATAAGATTTATAAGAAGAGACTAAAGTTAAGAGCCTAAAATTCTCAAGTCAGGAAGTTCTGTTGAACACAAATATAGCTCAGTACAATATAACGCAAAATAACAGATAGCACAAATAAAGATGTGTGCAGCTAAGCCATCTATTAATCCACATGAAAGATTGTAGAAGCGCACGGGCAATAAAAGACAATGACATGTCAACAAAATGACAAGTTTAATAAAGGATACAAATATTTAGCCAGTATTTTATTGTTGGATCCTTAAATGTAAGTTCTATTTTTATACAAGCCGTATATCAACGGAATGACTCCCTAATGTGTTCTCTTATTTTTTCCCCCGCAGGGATTTGAAACCTGAAAACATCCTTCTGGATGATCGTGGTATGTTCCAATTTCTTTTTCTCCTTTTGACGTAACCCATACCTCACTTTATATGCACAACAGCAGGAAGTCTCCCTGTCTTTCAAAGGCTGAAAAGTCATCTCTTCAAGTTCTTCACATCACGCTCTCTCCTCTGAGTCATACTCCATATCGTCTATTCTCTGTAACATGGTCTTATCTTGAAATAGAGGAATCTCCTTTGTGTCTCTCTTACGCTCGTACTTTTCTTATTCTTTCTTTCACTGACTTCTATCATAAAAGATCATTTTAGTGTAACATGAGTATTTTCAGGGCACTGTGGCTTTAACCTTTGCACTCAGTAGTTGTTTTTTGTATAGTTTATATCCTTGACGTTCCATTTCTGGGATTGCTCCGTTGCTGCCGAAAATTTACGCATTTACAGCATTTACTATCTAACTGGGACATTTTGGGACCGATAGAGGATCGCTATGGACAAAATATACACAGCAAATGACGTCATGTATCCAGCTAATTGAAATATCTGACGTTACTGTATTGGGTGAACAGTTAACTTCATTTAATATTGTATGTGGCGTTTTCTTTTACGGGGTGCAAATGTTCCACCAAAACAAGTTCCTTCCCGAGACTATTTTGCAGAGCCACCATTGCTGCTTCTGGTATTTAGATGATTGTAATTGGTTTAAAGAAATGCAAACAACCCAGATATGCGTTGCCTTGGGCTTTCTTTGTGTTGGCATTTTAAACTCCGGTGGATTTCTGAGGACTATGGTTAACTGCTCCTCAGATCTCTGCAGGGTAAATCCAGACAGCTAGCTAGACTATCTGTCCAGTCTGAGTTTTCTGTTGCACGACTAAAACAAGTTTTAAACTTACACATGTTCCACCAAAACAAGTTCCTTCCAAGCCTATTTTGCAGCGGCACTGCAGCTTTTCTCCAGTGCATAGCACCGCCCAAGATGTTTGTGATTGCTTTAAAGAAATGCCATTAAACCAGAGCACGTTTCTGCAGAGTAGCCAGACTCTCCTCCAGCACGCTTTGGAGGAGGGTCTGGCAAAGCAAGACTAGTTTTTTGTAACTCTTAATATCTAGGGAATAAGATTTATTCCTCTGTACATTTGTACATATGTGCATTTAGCATTATCTCAGTTAGGTTAATAATCTTTGGTTCTTTTTCAGGACACATCCGAATTTCAGACCTGGGCCTTGCTGTTCAAATCCCTGAAGGAGAGACGATACGAGGGAGAGTGGGCACTGTTGGATACATGGGTAACCCTCTTCTACCTCCTTCTTCAGTCAAGCCTTACATCCTTTGTTACTAAAACCACTGCAACCATTCCTTTACCTTATCTGTACAATTCTCAGTTTTCTATCTCTCCTTATGACCTTTATCAGCTGTCTCCGTTCCACTTGATTCAGATTGTAAACCCCTCTGTCAGGTCTCCTGTTTGCTACTTGAACTGACCTCACTTTTCTCACCCCTCATCCCTGCCTCTTCTCCCCTCCCTCAGCTCCCGAGGTGATCCAGAACGAGAGCTACACCGTCAGCCCGGACTGGTGGGGGCTGGGCTGCCTGATCTTCGAGATGATACAGGGCCAGTCGCCCTTCCGCAAGCGCAAGGAGCGTGTCAAGCGGGAGGAGGTGGACAGACGAGTGCGCGAGGACCCAGAGGAGTACTCTGATAAGTTCGCAGAGGAGGCAAAGGACATCTGCAGACAGGTGAGTGAGGAGATGGAGGTGACAGATGGCGGTGGGGTTAGAAAAAAAGTAGTCTCGATCAACAGAAGTACATTTTCAGGATAATTGCCTGGCATCTAACGCATGAGCCGTTGCCGTTCTCAAACTCCGTTCACTTCGGGAAACAACAACAAACTTTGAGCTAGCACGCTGAAAATTGCAAGTTAAGAAGAACATTTGGATCGTGCAACAAGGCAGGCCTGTGTGGTTCTTTCGGGGAATGATTGTAAAACATTTACAAAGAATATGTTTACAGCATTTACTATCTAACTGGGACATTTTGGGACCGATAGAGGATTGCTATGGACCAAATATATCCAGCATATGACGTTTAACCATCATATATTCAGCTAATTGAAATAGCTGACGTTACTGTATTGAGTGAACAGTTAACTTCATTTAATCTTGTATGTGGCGTTTTCTTTTGCGGGGTGCAAATGTTCCACCAAAACAAGTTCTTTCCCGAGACTGTTTTGCAGAGCCACCATTGCTGCTTCTGGAAGTTAGCACCGCCCAAGACGATTGTGATTGGTTTAAAGAAATGCAAACAACCCAGAGCGTTTCTTTTCTCGTATCACAGAATGTATGTGTGGAGTACTTACTCCACATCGCTGTGGAATAAGGTCTGGCAATGCGAGACTATAAAGATGCTGGAAGAAGAAGAATGAAGACAAAGGGAGGAGAGCACATTAACACATTTCTTTGAGAGTAATGGCAAATAAGGACATGGATGGATGTGGCTGAGGGGGTGGTGGAGAATAAGGCAGAAAAGCCATTGTCATACCACTTGGTGATGATTTCAGTTTAGTATGGGCATGGAACTTCATGTTGATAAATTACATGAACAGGTTGATATTACTGCAATAACTGCCTTTATTAATACAAACATTAGCTGTGGCCTCAATAGGTCTTTTATGTTCTGCCACTCACTTGGTAGACACAGTGACACATGAAAAGCAGAAGTTGCACAGTGAGATATTAGAAACAACGCTGTTTGAATGACAGTATTTCATTGTAAAGAACATTATACCTTTTCCTGTTAAAAACAGGGTTTCTTGAACTACATTATAATTGTTAATTTTGGAGCTTCTGGTTTGTCTAAAATTCTGAAAAACCTATACACTTTTTTCCTTTAGTGTAAGATGCCGATTTTTACAATAAAGCATGGATTACAAGATGTTTGACAATCTAAATTTCTTTGTATCATTGAAGAACTATGTTCTGAATCTATTTCAAGATTAGATAATAATGGGCGCCTGGGTAGCTCACCTGGTAGAGCGGGCGCCCATATATAGAGGTTTTCTCCTCGACTCAGCGGCCGTGGGTCCGACTCCGACCTGCAGCTCTTTGCTGCATGTCATTCCCCCTCTCTCATTCCTTTCATGTCTTCAGCTGTCCTATACAAATAAAGGCCTAATATTGTATATGATGATTTTGGTTAAAATATACACATCCATTTAGTATATCCTCTTGTCCTGTTCAGTATTATGGGGGCTAGTTCTTTGTTTGGGTTGAAGTGTTTCTGTTGACAAATTAGATTATCCCTCCACTACGAGTTTGTTTAAAAATACACCTCATTTCTAAACAGATGTATTTTAGTTTAAACCTATGATCTCTTTGGCCACTTGAAGACAGTGGACTAAACTGCAAACCCAACACAAAGTATCACCTTTTGAAGTTGCCAAACTTGTTGCCAAACAGTTGCATATTTACACATCCAGCTGATATGGAGCGACATGTATTCATATTTCTGGTGACCTGATGAATGTAAGTCAATAATGCAAATTGTATCTTCCCTTTCTCCGTTTCTGTCTCTACCAACTCCTGAGAGAAATATTTGGCTCTTTAGCTGCTAAATGCTCCTCTTACAGTATGTTCACCAGGGAGTTGGTGTCTGTTGCGCTTTTTCTGTTGTTTGGTGCTGGACAGGTACACAATGGGTTTATCAGGGCTGAAAACGGTGCTGATGAGAGCAGTGAGGCTGAATCCAAACATTTCCACATTACATACATTTCCAGGCTGTAAAACCAAAACAATGAGCTAAAAGATGCTAAAATGCTCTATAAAGCTGAGGGGAACTTCAAAGCTGATAACTCTGTAACTTTGTTACTACAAGCACCCCTTTCAACCCAATGTTAATATAAACATATGGATTAGTGCAGGTTTCAAGGAGTTCCGTTGTTTAATAGAACTTAGCTCGAAGTCTTCCCATCTGGCTTTCACCTTTTGTCTTCCACAAACTCAGCATTCTCCAAGAGGGAGCCACTAAGCGGCTTTGCCTCTGAACAGGAGGGGACGGGACGTTTATTTGTGTGGCGCAGTGGAACATTCTGACCCGAGGTTCAGCAGATTCAAAGACTCCCCAGGGAGAGGAGGAGAAAGAAAAAAGGTTTCAGCATTGGTAGAAAGATAATCGGGAAGGGGACGAAAATACAAGAGGGTGGTGTTGGGGGGGGGATTACCACAGCTCAAAATAGACAAGTGATCCAAGTTGTCAAGAGCAGAAAGTGAGAGTGAGAGTCTGCTTTGAACCCTGGTGTAAATTGGGCAAGAGTTGTGCAAGGACATGAGAAACGATGGGGAACTAGAAAGAGAGATGTGGTGAAAAAATGTCAAATCCATTGGTCTGTTGATTGTAAAAGCCACCAGCTTTTTGGGTGACAACAAGGCCAGTGAAAGTGTCTACTAGTAGCCAAACCACTAAACAGCACTCATCCACTTCATAAGCTCTGCTGTACTGTAGGTGGTAATATTATCCTGAAGCTCTCATAGAGAAGGCAATAGCGCTCTCTAATTCTATCCATGATGGTGCTGCATTAACTCCTGAGTGCGTGGATTTGTATCTGTCTTTATTGGATTACACTGGGTCAGATACATAAAGGCAAGCGGATTACATGCAAACTACGACCATGTGTGTGTTTTGATTACATTGCACTAAAGGGATTCGTCAAACTGTCTGGAGTTATCCAGCATCACAGGGACCCCCCCCCCCCCCTCTCTCCCTTTCTTTGTGATTTATGATTGAGAACCAGGCTTAAATAGAGGTTTGGTTTATGTTTTTTTGCGAGATATTTGAAATACATTTAGCTATAATCTATCTGCCAAAGCCATTTGGGCTAACGACACATCTTAAGAGAGTTGCAATATTTAAACCTTCTTCTTCTTCCTCTTCTTCCTGCTGCGTGTCAGCTCCTGGCTAAGGACCCCAAGGAGCGGCTGGGTTGTCAGGGTCGAGGGGCCGTAGAGGTCAAGCAGCACCCCATCTTCAGAAACATCAACTTCAAACGGCTGGAGGCCAACATGCTGGACCCTCCCTTTAGCCCCGATGTAAGGAACACACACACACACACACACACACACACACACACACTAGAGTGCATACAGGCTCGATTCACAGCTTGTAGCCAGGAAATGCCATTGTCACAAGTAAACAAACACTTCCAGTGTAATCTAGTTAACATGGTAGCTGGTGGGGGTGGTGAGAAGCATGCGTGTGATTTCAGTGTCGTCGTTTGAAATCCCAGACTGGCTGACAAAATGGAAAACATGCTTTCTTCTGCAGCGATTAAAGCAGAGTTGCTTTGTTGTATGGTAATCATCACTAATACCTCCAGTGGAGCTTGTGAACAGTAGACAGCTGTGGTCACATTAGGAAACAGTCAAGTGTGAATATGTGTAACTACGGAGTGTAACACAGACCACTACCCTCCCGAGATGAATGTAGTTCAACCAAACACAGTAAGCTTTTATTCTATGCTGCACTCATAGATTTCAAAGCTGTTCATACCGGGAATCATTAAAAAAGAAAAAAAGTAGTCCGAGTGAAAAGAGTGACTGACCCTGAGAGGTTAAATCAATAGTTGAAAGTAGATAGTGCTATCTGTGTTTTCTATTTTGGGTTATTCAGGTCAGTAGGGCCTTGCTGGGGAGAACAGAGCAGCAAAGAGTCCTCAGTAGTAAAGAGTTCCATGTTATTAAAAATAACAATCTGATTTATTTCAGGATTAGTATTCCCCCTTTCATCCAAAATAAATACACTTTTCACAGTTGTGTGTGTCTCTCTCTCTCTCTCTCTCTCTCTCTCTCTCTCTCAGCCCCGGGCCGTGTACTGTAAAGACGTCCTGGACATTGAGCAGTTCTCCACTGTCAAAGGCGTGAACCTTGACCCCACAGATGACGACTTTTACCACAAGTTTGTCACAGGCAGTGTCTCCATCCCGTGGCAGAACGAGGTACTGCAGGCTCAGGCCTCTGAGATGATGTCATCGTTCAGTCCCACAACAGACTGATACAATGCAGTACAGCACTGGTGACATAGAAATAACCGTATTAAAGATTGCCTTCACTTAAGAGTAATGAAGAAGTATAAATCAGTGTAAATGCTTTGAAATGTGCCATTGCCTGTGAATGACTCAAGTTGCTGAATATGTATGCGACGATGTGGAAGTGTTCATTTGCATCCTAAATGCCCACTCCAGATAGATTCTTAAACAGATACCTGTGAGGAGGGTTGTGTTTTAAATAAATGGCACCCACCCAGTGGGCGGAATGTAACTAAGTACATTTACTCAAGTACTATACTTAAGTACAAATTTGAGGTACTTGTACTTTGCTTGAGTCTTTTCTTTTCATTCCACTTCTTCTGCTACATGTCAGAGAGAAATATTGTATTTTTTACTCCACTACATTCATCCGACAGCTTTAGTTAGTAGTTACTTTACAAATTAAGATTTTTGCACACATGCAGTTTATGAAATATGATGTTGTATTATAGATTATTTTAAATACCCATCAATATATAGGCATATATACTGTATAAGTCCAGCTGAAATGATTAGACAATTAATCACTTAGTTGAGTGACAGAACGGTTTGGATCGTTTCCAGTTTGTAAAATGTGAGGATTTATCTGCATTGAGAACTTTTAATACTTTAAGTACATTTTCCTGATGATACTTACATACTTCTACCTAAGTAACATTTTCAATGCAGGACTTTTACTTGTAACAGAGTATTTTTACAGTGTGGTATTAGTACTTTTACTGAAGTAAATGATCTGAATACTTCTTCCACCACTGCACCCGCCCTTATGTTGACGCACAGACCTTTTGTTGAACCAATCTCCTAAGGAAGTGAAAGTTATCAGGGTAGAAAACTCAACCTCTTGTCCTTTTGTAGATGATTGAGATGGAGTGCTTTAAAGAAATCAACGTCTACGAGACTGACGGGACGCTGTGCTCCGATCTGGATGTGAACCGGCCTAATCCTCCACCAAAGAGAGGCTTCTTCTACCGCCTGTTCAGAAGAGAGGCAAGTGCTAGTGCTCCGGCAACTGTTCGAGGGGGTGGGGGCTAAGGTACTTCTTTTCTTCCTTCCTTTTTTTCTAGTTATGCCATTCCTAGTTTAAGTTAAGGCCTCTCTTTTTCCTTTTCTTTCCCTTTGCATATTCCTTTCTGTATTTGTTGCTGTGCCACTTTGTCTCAGAAGGTCTAAAACATGAGGATTTATTTTCTCGAGAGGATCTGGTTTGTGGTTGTGGGAAGACTTGATTTCAAGCTTTATTTTGAAGATACAGTGACACGTATCACAAAATATCAGTCAGTGGTGAAAAAATATTTCAAGTCTCCAACGTAACTTCCACCTGTCCTTTATTATTGAGACCTTTCATTGTGTTCTTTACTTGTTTGAACTTGTATTCAAAGGTGTAGCTACCTCTGGGGACAAGGAGGTGACATGCTCCCCCCCCCCTCACTTTTCAAAATCCTACTTCTTTAGTTTCAGTTTGGTTTTCTTAATAAATCACTCTAAGCAGCGATCTGTTACTGTGGAAATGCAGATGAGATAAGCGAGGAGTTGATATAAATGTCAATATGCCCACTGAGTCATTATCACCATGTGCTCACAGCAATACATTTTAAGGCAGCAGTAGTGAGTGCTGTGTGGACGTGTTTTCGCCCTGCGTTTTGCCTTTCGGGCGACATACAGTCTGCTCTATCTTATTGGTGGAGGTTGTTGGGGCTGTATTCAGCGTGAGAGAGAGGCTGCAGGCACTGCTCATCTCTGGATGTTTTTCAGGTAAAATAAAAAGTCAAAGATAAGGCAGCTCTTTGTAGTAAAAATGCAAATATAACATTATGAGGCCTCTGCATGGAAACTGCATGTCATTTCAAGTAGGGATATTACATTAATACATTTCTAGTTTTGTTATACTACCTTTTTAAATGGGAAGCACAATGTCATCACAATTGGTTATTTGCTACCAAACCAAACCATGCTTCAGTTGCATGTCTTATGTTTCTTCTAACTTGCTCACAGTTGTGTGTTTGAGTGCCAGACACCAGCCTGAGCACTACAGATATACTTCTCGTAATGTGGTTAAGTTAAGGGAGAATGTGACCTCATCTTGCACATGTGACATGGTGTAGTGATGTAAGTCGCTAAGGTTTAGTGATATATCCTCACTTCTGGTTTTTCCCAGGTCTGTTTTAAGAGCGGTTACAGTGACGACGAGATCGAAGAGCCCTCGCGACTTTAAACCACTCCCTCCACCTGCCTCCTCTCCCCCCCCCCCCCCCCCCCCCCCTCGCCGCTGAACTTCACCACAAACTCCAACCAAGCGCAAATCTTAGGAACTCAGTGAATGTTGACCTGTATTTATGAGCTGTATTAAAAGTGTATTATAATTAAAGAAAAAAGTATGAGTTTAAAGATTTTGTACATTTGTACTTGAATTTATGTCTAGATGTATATTTTCACTAAAGGTTGTATTGTACAAAAAGCCATAAAAGTACCACTTGAATGCATACATTACGTTTTTATTTCCTTTTTATTTTATTTTGGAATGAGTATGGATAATGTGTATTGGGGATTTTTTTTTAAGAAGCACAGTACCAGTAGGTTTTTTTTCTCAATGTAGCATAAGGCCTTATTGTTTTTACATGTGCTGTATGTTTGTCATTGATTTAGCCAACGTGACATGTTGTTAGCACATCAGATCCACCTGATTCCCAAACTAACCCTTAGCCTCTGCAGGCTCAGGTAGATCTGAATGAAGTGCATAGATCCAAATGGTATTGGTGGAAAATAAATCCAGTCTAGCATTTCTGTATTAATGCTATGCTGCTTAAAGCTTCCCCATATGTTTCCAAGATCTACCACTTTGATTTAAATTAGTTTGGAAGTGATAATCCAGCCCAGTTAGGCAGGTTGCACTGGACTGTATGACGTGTAGTAAACCTTCTCCTAGCTGCCTGTACCAACTTAATTCTAGTAGAGAAGGCATGGATCAGCATGTGCAACAATTAGTATTTTATGGAAATATTACAGAGGCTTTTTTTTTGGTAATACAAGGCTTGATAATTATCATTCCTGGACCTCTCCAAAATCTCATGAGCTGCAAAAGGCTCAGATCGTTATTTTAGATGCCAGACTGTTTCCTTCGGGAGAACAGCATGTTAAGTAAATGTCTGTTACAATATTCACTCAGGCAAAACTATTTTTTGGTTGTTTATCTTTATTCCTCAAACTTGGTTTTCTGCTTATTTTTGTGTAATCGGTCACCCATATTTCTTTGTGTACCAGAAAGCCTAGGACAGGTTGAGTTGGAACATAGACTGATGATGATGATGATGATGATGATGATGATGATGGCACTGTATAAGAGCTCTAACCTGCAGCTGAAAACAAATTGCTGTTGCATTAAACAAGCTTACATTGATTCAGCTGTCAGCAGCCTCTGCGCTGACTTGAGATACAGCCTGCTTTGGCCTCTGTGCCTGTTGATCATAGATAGCACAAAGCCTGTTGGCCACATATCCTGCTAGTAGACCTCCAGTTAGACCCTGTGGCTTTAGCTGTGTTTGTACTAGATGAAAATAACATTTCTTAATCATAATAGCAGCTGCCTTTAACTATTCCATTGAAATCCTGTATGTTGTTCTATCATAAGAATGACTTGAGACAGTTGCTTGTATGTGTGTAGACGGGGAGGAACAGGGGCATAATGCTCATTATTATCCTGCCTGCAGAGTCACTATCATCTAGTGTACAAAAACACTCGCCACTTGCACTTGTTGTGCACTTTTGTTTCATCATAGAAATGTTTCCAAGTTAACCGATCCTGAACAAATACATTTTCTGTACATTTCCCAGCATGTTCCAATTGTTTGTTTTCATTGGCATTTCAGAGGCTTTTGAAGCCATATTGCTTTTGAAGTTTGGTTTTTAGTCAGTTGCTGTTTACTCCCCCACCACCTGTTTTTAATGCTGTGAATACCCAATCTGGCGTGCGTGTGTGTGTGTGTGTAATGCAGCTTCTGTTTGATCTAATGCATTGAAATACAACAATACAATAGCTAGAAATCATGTAAGGACTTGAATGTCACTTAATTGAATTTCCAACCATTCAAGACCACTTACATTTGAAATGGTACGTGTAGAATTCCCCATCTCATTAATTAATTTGGAGAGTTGGCCTGTTCTAAAAAATTGTCGTCCCCTGTTGCACATTCCATTTATCAAAAATCAGGAATCGAATGTGTGCATCTGTTGCTGGCTTGACGTCACCTGAGTGTCTGTTAATTTTTTGTTGCTCTCGGGCACATTTTGAAGCAGATTTCTCTTGCCTATGTAGATTTTAGCCTTTTAGCTCTTTAGCCTCAAAAAACCTTGTAAATTATGTATTTCTAACATGTAACTAAGCTCTAACACACATTCATTCACTCTCACAGGGAAACTAAACTGTGTTTGCCACCCATGCCTCTGTCATTGAACTTCACTCGTATACCATCCATACAGCAGTAAAGAAATTCTGTTTAGTTTCATTGCACTATGGTGTGTTTTGACAATGATTTTAGGAAGTGTCTAACTATTTTGCCAATGATACCAAAAGCAACATTAAGTAAATCAAACTTGTCTTGTGATCGGAAACATTTACTGAAGAAAGACTGACAGCCTTTATTGTACGTGCCAATTACCAAGTTCAGTTCTGACACCCCGCCTTTTTTCAACCTCTTTATCATTCCGTCCATTCTGAGAGAAATTCCTTCACATAAAGGAACTTTAAACAGCTCAACAGTTTTGAATGTCCGCACTAAGTGCATTGTAATGCCTGTTTAAAAAAAAAAATACATATGTTTTATTACTCAAGCATGTATCGGTTTGTAATACTTCAGGTTCCTTGTATATGTAAATGATGACCTTCTAGTGCCAACATATCTCACTGGTATCCGAGGACAACTTTATAAATGGCAAGGTGACCAGCTGGAGTTGGCCCTGTTTGAATGCACGACATGCATTCCTTCTCTCCTGCCTTCCTCCAAGGCGGTGATGGTGAGTCTCCCCCTTCAAACTGGGATGGCGCTCACCAACAACGTTTAGAAGTGAGAGATCCTCAGTTCCTTGATGTCACTTGAGTCTAGTTTTGGGATAACCACCGATAAATGCCTGGAGGTTTTCCAGGGTTTCATACTCTTCTGTCCAGATCTATCGGATAAGTGATATTTTCAAGAAAGGGAGGAACGACAAATGCATTATTGGTATTCAAACGTGGCCTGGGACTTCTTGATTTTTCTTCTTTTTTGTATCTGTACAGTCATGTCGTTCAACCACTGCAGTCATTGTTAATTCTTGTACAAGTTGTATCACTGGTTGTTGTACCATATCTGACATTTGTAATTATGAAATAATACACTGCCATTTGTATAAAAATACTTGTGTCTTGACTTATTTGTATCATATATTAATTTGTTTGTTGTGAATAAATGGGCAGAGATGGGAGAAAATAAGTTGTAAAAAAGAAATAGAAAATAGTGTCCTGCTGCTAATACCTATGTTGTGTCCAAGCCATAATATCTGCACTGGTGGCATTAGAGAGTATGTCCTGCAGGTAAGACTTTATAAAGCTTTTACTACTACTTCCTTAAATCATTACATAATTAATTACGGACTAAAGTTATAGATTTCTTTCTGTCGAGCGCTTGTCTTTTCACCATTGACGATCTTCCTACTGCTGTCGGGGTGGGTATAATAACTTTCAGTATAATTATCCGTGTGACGGTGAAAGCCAGAAACGTTAATTTCAATGCACGTGTTTTTGCTTTACAGGAAGCTCTCTTAGCCTCCCCGTTGTCACACCTCCCACTCATCTTTCTTGGCGCAAGGATATTGATGTTGCTCAAATATGTTTTTACAATCTGGATTGCAGCGGTCCCGTGACATCAACAATAACAACAAAAGAAAAAAAAACGTACTCACTCATTGGTTCTCCATCAAGGAACACAACATAAAACCGCAGTCTGATTGGCCACTGATGTTGCACCCCTCCCCGTTTTACTGTCACCAATGCCACTTCCTGGTGTGATTTTGTCAGGGGGACGCAGCGCTGCATCAAAGATGGCTTATTATCGACCAACATTTTGTTCGTTAAGGATTAATATTGTAAAAGAATAAGAGATATATTGCACGAAAAAAAGGCGGAGAGCCGGTGGTAGTTGTCGCGAGCAGTGTTAGCACTCTCGTCGCACTACGCACCCATTGCTCTCTCCTTGCGCTAACTTGTTTCCACTGTGCTAGCTAGCTAGCTAGTTAGCTCACATAGTAAATATTAGCTAGCCTAGCTAGCTTGCTTACTGATTGCTAAAATGGCCACCATGGAGAAATTGATGAAGGCCTTTGAGTCTCTGAAGTCATTCCAGCAGCAACAGGGACCACCGACCGCCGAGGAGCTTGTCCAGAGGCAGTAAGTGGATTTTTGTCCCACAGCGATTGCATAGCACGCTAACGGATAGACAGGTAGCTTAGCTTGCGAGCTAACGTTAGTGCCTCTCTCTCAGGTAACGTTAGCTAAGTCAACGGAACCAAGGTTTAATTGTTAGCTTGAAGCCAGTTGGCAACATGCAAACCAACAACCAGATTCTAAACTGTTATTTAAGCTTCTCTGCTATTTAATAACTACTTGTTGCCAGACATTGCACTAATGCTTAGCGAGGCTTCGTCGCCTGATTTTAGCATTATTTGACTGACACTCAAATATTCAGATTTGCAGGACTAACGTTAGCTGAGTGATAGCTAACATACAGTAGAAGGCATCCGCTAATTGATGCCCACGCACCTGCTAAGGGGTCAGGGACTAATGAAAAGGTTCAGATTCTGCTTAATAAATTGATCTCGGAAGAACAATTCTGTTTGTAAAGCCACGTTCACATTGTAAGTGTAACATTGTGCTGTTAATTGCACAGAAGGGTCACGTTAGTCATAACTACTTTTGCTGATGACCTGGTGCATTAATGGTAGCCTCCTGGACTGGCGTCACGTACGCCTGTCCATCGCACCCTATCCTGATCAGTGGAGCAAGATGTGCTGTAGCGACTAGGGCTGCGTGCCTTGTTTTTGTTTAGCCGCTGCTCAGGGAACCACGCTTTTCATTTTCATTTCATGTTTAATTTACACATGCCAAACACCTTCAGTAACGACCGTACCATATTTCCCACCTTTCAAATATACTATTCAGCCTAGTCAATCATTTCATCTGTCAAGTTCTAAAGAGGTTTTGTTGTTAAACACCATCATACTCATCAGGCTCATCTGCTAGTCGAGAGGTCCCTAGAAATGTCTGCTGTTGTCATCAGCAATATACTCTCTGTAATGGATTGCCTATCCTTGATGACTAGTATACGGTTTAGTAAATTGCATCACTAATGGTGTAAATGATGGAATATATAGCCTATGCAGTATCCCTCAGCTATTCTAGAAAATATGTTTCTGCTGCTGATGTATGTGTTATAATTAGATGCAGAGAAAATAGGTCTGAAATTGTGGTCTTTTGAGTTTGCACTTAAGTTGCTTGACACTTTTGAAATGGACGTTTCTCTCTGCTATTCAATGAATACTTAGATATGACTAGAGTCTAAATGTACACTGTGGTTCCTTTCATGCCCGCATAGAGATCTCCTCAGTTGTTGTCTTTTCAGTGATATCTACAGAAATTACCAGTGTTGCAGTGTTTTATGGGGTGACCTGGCATTGATCTGGTATATTTAGTATTCCATCAATTGTGCTGTTTGGCTATCAGCACGAGATTTAATTGTAATCCTGTTTGAATGACTTCCGGCAGTACAATTTCTTCGAGGTACTTTCTCAGTTTGACTCTGAACCCAATTGTTCTGTCCTCTCTCTCTCTCTCTCTTTCTCTCTCTCTCTCTCTCCGCTTGTTTTCTGTCCCTTTCTCCCATCCTTCCCCTTTTGCAGGAAAAAGGAACAGGCTACCACAAAGAAGGACAGGGTCACCCACTGCCTGACAATATGTGAAAACATTGTGGCTCAGTCTCTGAGGTAGGCCTTGCTGATCTGAACTGTTTTACATTGAGTAAATTTACATTGAGTGTCTGTAATTACAACGACCTAAGCTTAATATGGCAGTTTGAGTCAGGTTGAGACGGTATGAAATTTCACCCCTTCTGTTGTTTTTTTCCTCACCCCTTTATTATGGTTTTGGGTGTTTCATGTGTAAACTGTTCAGAATAGTGGTATTGACGTATACAAAAGTTGAATATGTATGTGCGTAATGACATTTGCCTGCATTACTTCTCTTCTCTATGGTCCTGGGAGCAGAACGTCTCCAGAGTTTCAGAAACTGCTGGGCATTGCCATGGAGATGTTCCTGCTCTGCAGTGATGACAGCGAATCAGATGTCCGGATGGTAGCCGATGAGTGCCTGAACAAAATCATCAAAGTGAGCAGGACCCCAGACTACTATCTTCTCTCCTCTTTTCAACATTGTCCTTCATTGTTTCTTCAATAATAGGAAAGAAAGTAGATCATCAATTACTTTTCAGTTGGTACCCACTAAGGACATGGTGCATTTACAGAATAATAAGCCTTGATTTGAGTTTGCATGATGTGACCATGTGTTTTAACCTTATCAATCCATTTAAAAACACTAAAAGACGATATTTAAAATTAGCAAAGTATATAATGAAGCATTATTTTGGCTATTTAATTTAAAATCAGTTTTTATTGTTGAATTAGCCATGTTGCCCAGGATGATCAGGTTTGAGAGAAGGTTTTTGATGTTTATTTTCAGGCACTGATGGACTCCAATCTGCCTAGACTGCAGCTGGAGCTGTATAAAGAAATTAAAAAGGTATGACATATGGGTCTGTGCTGTTGGTCGTGTTTTTATGCAACAGTATTATTCTCACAGACTAATGACTAAGGTTTGACATTTGTTTCATGTAAAGTGTGAAGATTAAAACTTGACGTTGATGAGTGTTTGTGTATCTCTGTAGAACGGTGCCTCTCGGAGTTTGAGGGCAGCTTTGTGGAGGTTTGCTGAGCTTGCTCACCTCATTAGACCTCAGAAATGCAGGTATACACACAATGTCTGAATGTCACTTTTTTACTTCATTCACAGGACAACCAGATTTAAATTACATAATGCCAAACTCAGAGGACAGCAGAATTTGGTGTAGATTGTAAAGCTACTATCTGTATTTAACATTGTTTGTCTCACAATCAGCTATGGTTAGGAGGAAGAAGCATCACTGTCTAACTCAGTTTTAAATGCTTTTTACTACTTTGTTCTGTTTGCTTGCTTATCCCTCCCTCTATCCCTTGTGGTCCAGGCCCTACCTGGTTAACCTGTTGCCATGCCTCTCCCGAATCACCAAGCGGCAGGAGGAGACAGTACAGGAGACTCTGGCTGCCGCAATGCCCAAGATCATGGCCGCCTTGGGACACTTCGCTAATGATGGCGAGATCAAGGTATCCACACAAAGCAGAAACCTTGAAACTGTTTAGTATAGAAATTAAATTTGCCCTCAGATATTTTTTGCTCTTTAAAAATGATTTTGCTTTATTTTTTGTCTTTGGGACTTTATTGTTTCCTGTTTCTTCTCTTCTCCCCACCAATCAAAAATAAGTTTTGAGTTAATTTTCCTGAAAGTCATTATTAAAACAAGCTGAAGAAAGGTTCCCTTTTTCAAAGTTTATATTTCCTTGTTTGGCTCCCTAAACATTTCATTTTGAAAGCGTTCTCCCTTCCAGCACTGTCAAAGATCCATCATTTTTAAAATGTTTTAGATAATTTAACAAAAGATTACTACCAAAATAATAATATCACTAAATTGGACACCATGTACACAAGGAAATATGCACATCTTGCAAAAGCTTGCTTTCATTGTAGTCCAACCATTTCTGTTCTAGGTGCTGCTGAAGTCATTTGTGGCCAACCTGAAGTCCAGCTCCCCCACCATCAGGCGGACAGCAGCCAGCTCAGCCGTCAGTGTGTGCCAACACTCCAGACGCAGCAGCTACTTCTACACCTGGCTCCTTAATGTGCTGCTGGGTAGGGCCACACCCACACACATACTCTGGCCATGCACCTTCTTACCTGCCTAGTTGTTGCTTAACAATTGAGCTTATTGCAGCAACCATTTGTGAGCTAGTTTTGTATCTAACTGCTTTTAGCTACAGCACTCCGGCTACCAACATTCAAGTAGGGCACACACACACACACCCTGACATTCTGTGCTTTTCTAGGTCTGCTGATTCCAGTGGATGAGGAGCACCCCAGCCACCTAATTCTGGGGGTGCTGTTAACCCTTCGCTACCTGATGCCTCTGCTGCAGCAGCAAGTCAACACCACCAGCCTCAAAGGAAGCTTTGGAGTCATGAGGAAGGAGGCTGATGTACAGCCAACACCTGAACAACTGCTACAGGTTGACAGAAGCGAGTGATTGTGTGGACATCTGTGTTTGTATGTTAATTAAAGAGTCTTGGCTAAATTTCATATGTGTGTGTCTGAAGGTGTACGAGCTGACCTTGCACTACACACAGCACTGGGATCACAATGTGGTCACGGCAGCTCTGGAGCTCCTGCAGCAGATGTTCAGGACTCCCCCGCCAGAGCTTCTGCACATGCTCATCACCGCAGGCAGCATTCTACATGGCACCGTTTTCCGCCAGGACACTGAGAGCCGTGCACGCTCCGGCAGCATCCTCGAGCTCATTGGTAAACACATCGTCGGGATTGGCTTCATAACTCTTTTGTACAATGCAAAGTGGGCTCTACAGTGTTTTAATTCATTAATCCTTACTGAAAGACTTTGCCAAGTCGACCAAACTGTGTTGGTGCTCTACTCTAGTTTCTGCTTTGGTCTGTGTTTGCAGCCTTTTTCTTTGCTTCCTAACTCTTTCCCTGTTCTCTGTAAATAACTGTTAAGTTTCTTACGAGTCCTTCTGAGCTTTTGCTGCTTTTCTTTTCCTCTTCTTCTGTTTCTACTTCCTGTTTCCTGCCATATGCAGCAGGTGGAGCGTCTTCCTGCAGTCCACTCCTTCTCAGGAAACCGAGAGGTGACTGGTTTATTTATCTCTGTGTGCTCACCTTTATCCTCTAACTAATGTAACTAATGTTTCAGTCAGGGTGTGTCACCTGTGGTTGTTGATTGGCCTCTAAATTCTGGATATATTGTTAATGATGTACAGTAATTACTTTTTAATGTATACATCCAAGAAAACCTCAGGCAGTCTGATTTTTATTTTTATTGACTCAGTTAAAAGTAAATTTGCACCACCCAGGTTTTAGTCTCTTTGCCTCTCTTCAGCTAGTGTTAGTGCTGATGTTATGCTGGCACCACACCTGTTGTTTCCAGGTAAAATGCTCTCTGGGGAGGAGGATGGGTTGGAGGATGATGCCGAGAGAACAGAGGTCACAGCTGGTGCCTTCACAGGTGAGATGCACCCTCTAGGAGGCAGAATGTAAAGTATTTGGCAGCTTCACTTTTTAAACGAGATGGTAAAGCCCCATGCAGCAGTACAAAATGGACTTTGTGTGCCTTTCTTTCAGCGGCAGTTGTTGGTGCAGATGGCTCCTCCGCAGCCCAGGTGGACATCATCACAGAGCAGCCGCGCTCCTCTCAGCATACCCTGCAGCCTGGAGACTCAGTGGACCTCAGTGCCTCCTCAGAGCAGGGCGGCGGCGGAGGCGGGACATCTGCATCAGACACGCCTGAGTCACCCAACGATAACGAGGAGGAAATGCTGAGTCGGAGCTCCAGCGGTGGGGCCAACATTACTCCAGAGACAGCTGACTACACTACACCAGAGATGGAAGGAGTGCCCTTAGGTGTAGGTGGGACTCTGCTAGGCACTAACGATCGGTCACTTCCACCCAGCGACTCTTCCCAGACCACCACGGAGGGACCAGACTCCGCTGTCACCCCTTCGGATGTAGCAGAACTGGTCAGTGTGACTGTGTGGGAATGCGTGTAAGATTTATTTTGGTTGGAGAATACAGCTTGAACATGCAGTTCTTTATTTCTGTGTATATGTGTGTGACAGCGTGGTTCCCTAGACACCGAAAGACTTAATTACCATGCAGTGCTATAATTAACTATGAACCCAAATGAGTCCCTAATGGCATACTTCACGGGTTATGAATGATGCTACACTTCATAGAGATAGGATTTGTAGAATGGACAAAATATTCATTCCCCACATTTTTTTTAACTGTTAAAGGGCAGTATCAGTGGTTTTGCATATTTTAGCCCATTACGTACACATTTCATAAAATTGAAATAACTGTAAACCATTTCCCAAATTATAGTATAATTTTTTAAGTTGATATCCTTTCTTACAGATAGCCACTAGCTCCAATTCATGCTGTACATTATTAACAGCAACTTTTTGTGACAGCAGAGTGCCGTAGAAAAATTCTGACCGTTCATGTTGGGTATAATCTGAAATGATAGCGATAATCAGAAGTTTAAATATAGACAACTCCGCATTCAAAGAGATAGGATGCTCGTCTTGTTATGGCCTGTTCCCACAGGCCCGCTGTACCATGTCGTCTAAAAGATTTGGGAGCTGGTTGGCGTTTAATACTTTCAATAAGTAACAGAGTACAACATGCAAACCACTTCTATGGTCATCTTTCACATTTTGTGTGGTGTGTATACAGTATTTTGTAATTTATTTAAAAATGTAATTAGAGGATAAATCCTTTGAGATGAACCATCTCGTTTAATAAAAGTGCACCTTAGAATACATAGAATTACTGTAGATGTGATGTCACACACTTGGTTCAGTCATTTGGATTTTTGCTGCTCCCCTTCAGAGACATTTTTGTGTGAGATTGTCCAATCTAACAATTCTACCTCTATGGTCTTGCCCCCTCTCCTTTATCCTCCGTACCAGTCGCGCACTCCATTGCCGCGGGTGATTGAGCCGTCCCCTCCCTCACCAACTTCCACCGAGGGTCCCGATGCCACAGACAGCGACTCTTCTGTCTACACTGCTTCCTCTTCCTCTTCTTCTTTCTCTTTCTCCTCCTCTTCCTCCTTCTATGCCACCTCCTCCTCTAGCACTAGTGACCAGGTCAGCCAATTGGACACTTTGAACAGAGTGGGAGGGGCTTGCTTGTCTGAAAACCTTTTGGCTTTCTCCTTTTCTTTCATCACAGCCCATGCATAGAACGTGCCCTGCTTATTTCTACTTTTCCCTTCTTGTTGTCAGTGACAATACATCATGCCCCTTCTTGTCCTCCTCGTTTTCCAGTGGTTCCCTCCCCAAAAAGAGATGCTTTTGAAAGACCTTTTGTTTAAACAAGCAACCCCAACATCCCATGTTGATGGCTTGCAGTGAAGAGTTCAAAGTAGAAGCATGAAGGTCATCTGTTCCTTTTTAATTGTTCTACTTCAGATTTGGTTCCCTCTACCTTTTCGAGAGACTGTGACAGGCTTTTGTTCCAGCAGAGGCCAAACCTGGAAAAACAAATATTCCAATTTATTTTTGGATTTAGCATACTTTATACATCTTGCTAGGAAAAATTAGTTTTCTATAAAATACCTGTGTACCTCATGTAGTCTATGTAGTAAAAAAATACTTGCTTACTTTATCTTGGAGGAATTAATTTCAATGTTGAATAGTTTGGATCAAAAGCTCTTCGCTCTTCCTCTGGTGGATTGTGGCAACCATAATTGCGGAGTTCCCAAGCCTGTGCTTCTTTCTATGTGTAGTTGACTTGCTGTGAATTAATTGACCCAAGCATGACCCAGTAGAGGTTTAAAATGGGAACGTTTGTTTGACCTGCGGTTTAAGTCGTGTTTGTTATGCTGTGTCTCTGTCCTCAATCCAGCAAATCTAACTCGCTAATGAATGAGTTGGAACTATTTAGGTATCCTTTGCATGCAGTTGCATTTCCTATATGTTGCATTTGGTGGTTTTTTTTGTATTGTAAGTTAAGTTCCTCACTAGAGATGTTGGCTCTATGTGTCTGTGCAAAAGGTGCTGGATGGCAGTGAGAGCCAGTACTCTGGGATGCAGATCGGGACATTACAGGATGAAGAAGATGAAGGAGCAGCACCTTCCTCCCAAGAAGAACCCCCAGAACCATTCCTGCAGTCAGCACTGGGTATGCTGGTGCACACACATAAACAGATTCTGCTTATAAGTGAAAGCTTTGCTTATTGTTTCTATGTGTGTTTCCGTGCAGCTCTGAGCAAGCCTCATCTCTTTGATGGCCGAGGTCACAACCGGCAGGGTTCAGACAGCAGTGTGGACCGCTTCATTACAAAGGACGAACCTGCTGAACCCGAACGTGACAACAAGGTAAAGACACAGCCACGCAAATACATCCATGCCATGTTTTCACACCGGAAGGTGAAGAAAGCAAAATGATGCGTCTGTCTCTAACTCTAACTGCCTGCTTCTTAGCCATCACGCATAAAGGGTCCAATCGGACATTATACAGACCAGGGGGTGGAGCCACTGGTGCACTGTGTAAGGCTTCTTGCAGCTTCATTCTTACTGACAGGAAGAAAAAATGGTGAGTGTTATCAAAACTGCTCAAAATATGCCATAGGTGTGTTTTAAAAATGTCGTCCTGTTTGCCTGCAAAAAGAATGATATAAGCCTAAATAAGTACCAATGACACAAGGCCAGTTTTTGAGATGCTCAATATTCCATTATGTAGTGGTTATGTTTATTGGTTAGTTTGATCTATGCAAGACGTAGCTATTATGAAAGTCTTAATAAATAAACCTAAAGCTGCAGATGTTCATAAGCGTAACTCTTTGGTTGGCTACTAATTAATGAATTAAATGTACGCTACTATGATACAAAACTTATTATAAAACTGTGTGTGTGTGTGTGTGTGTGTGTGTCTTTGGTGTGCTATGTCTTTACAGGTCTGACCCCTGACAAGGAGGTGCGAGTGAGCGTGAAGGCTCTGGCAGTCAGCTGTGTTGGGGCAGCAGCAGCGCTGCATCCTGAAGCCTTCTTTAATTCCCTCTACTTGGAGCCGCTGGACGGCATTCTAGTAGAAGGTAGGGGCATAAAAAGTTAAAGACAACCCTATTTAGAGGATGTGTGACACCTGAACAGGTCGGTTATAACAAAAGGCCTACATTTGAGATTTATGGACAAAACTAATATTGCAACACTAATCATTCAGAGCATCGGAGTTTTTATTATTACTTTACTAGAACACCATCATACAGTTTTCACAGGAAAATGAATTCACATATTTAGAGGCCTTGCCCACCCACACAGGTGTTTCCACTTATTCAGGCTGATTAGGCCTCTGCTCAGGTTGACGATTGGTGGAGCTATGCTGAGATTTACTTGAGGTCAATTGACTGCAGAAACCCATAAACTAATGGCAGTGTGAGGGAAGTTTCCTAAGAAGAGGTTGTATCAGGCATTGAGTGAAAACACCTGTGTGGGTGTTCAGGGCCTTTAAGATCCCAGTTTGTGGCATTCATTTGGACATGAGAACGGGCACCCATAGTATTAACAATTTGTCATGATAGGATTAAATGGATGGACAGTAAGCAATAATACGGAAGTTTGAAGCCTGAGGACTGAGTGTAGCTGTATAGTAGTTTAGACCGCCTCTCAATCTCCAACATGAGCAAAATACTGCAGTTCAAATTGTGGATATCTTTATTGAAATAGCTGGCTATTTTTGTTGATCTGTGACCTTCCACATTCACTTGACTTAAGAGTAGTATAATTAAGGTGACTATTTTTAATGGAACACAGTAGGCCTTTTTCACCGCAGACCTTTTGACTTGTAGGAAAATCACAGGTGTTCCTAATAACATTAACTGTGTTCCAGGTAGCGATGGCAGTGTGCCAGGGAATCTGAAACTAAAGCAGCTAAATGGAATTCAGCCATCATTGGTTTTATTATTGACTCCTGTGCTTTTCCAACTGTGAAATGTCAAAATATTGCATGAGCAGGTCTGTAGTGCATTCTTGACAAATACTGCAGTGGAAGTTAACAAAATGTATGAATTGACAACCGTCTTAAGCACTGTTTTTGACACCGCTCTCTTTCTCTGTCCCCTTGCAGAGCAGCAGTATATCAGTGACATCCTGGGTCTCATCGACCATGGGGACCCCCAGATCAGAGGTGCCACAGCCATCCTCTGTGCAGCCATCATACAAGCCGCACTCACCAAAACACGTTACAACATACACACCTGGCTGGCCAGTGTGCAGAGTGCAACAGGTTAGTGTGCGTGTGGTTGATTTGTTCAGGAGTGTTAGTTTTGGTGCTGGCATGTTGAAAGTTTGGACAGTGTTAAATGGTTCTCCCTCACCTGTGTGACCTGTTGCTCCCCAGGTAACCCTCTGTCCCTGGTGGACTTGGTGCCTTTGCTCCAGAAAACTCTGAAAGATGAATCCTCCGTCACCTGCAAGATGGCTTGCTCTGCAGTGAGGGTAAGGCATATCTGTACTGGTGTCAGTAATCTGTGCTCTGCATGGGTTTGAGTCTGACATTTATTATGCGTGTTTCAGCACTGCATCATGACGGTATGCAGCAGCACTCTGAGCGAGCTCGGCCTGCAGTTGCTGATAAACCTTCTTGCTCTGAGGGACTCGTCCTATTGGCTTGTTCGCACTGAGCTCTTGGAGACCCTGGCTGAGATGGATTTCCGGTAGGCTAAACATTTTTTACTGGAGCTACTTGCTAGGGCATCTTGCTGTCACGGGTAGACTGTGCACTTTCTAAATCACTATATCCTACACATTAGCAATGTCTGTTAGCTATTGTTATAAATGCAACATCACTTGTATAACCTGTGATTGCATTCTAAAGATATTCACTCTTTCAGGTTAGTTAATTTCCTGGAGAGGAAAACGGAGACTTTGCACAAAGGGGATCATCACTACACTGGGGTAAGTTCTCCATTACTGCTGTTGAAGCTTTTAGACTCACACATGCAGGGTGTATCCTACAAGTTTTCAACTTGAGATGCTGAGAGATGAAAACTTTAGTCCTCAATTTGTCCACATTCCTCTATCTAGCGGCTGCGGCTACAGGACAGAGTCCTGAATGATGTGGTCATCTGTCTGTTGGGAGATGATGACCCCAGAGTCCGACACGTGGCAGCCTCTGCTGTTAGCAGGTATACTATGTCTTCTCATATACTGTATTGTGTATATACACATTTTGAATATACTGGACTTTACTGTAGACAAGCACACTTGGATTTTTTTTATGGTGCAATTTATTAAAACTTATTTCTAATAACTCCACCAATCTTTCCCACATGTCTTCTCTCTTTCTTTCTTTCCCTCCCTCCCTCCCTCCCCAGGCTAGTTTCCAGATTGTTCTATGACTGTGACCAGGGTCAAGTGGACCCAGTAGTGGCTATTGCCCGGGACCAGAGTTCGGTCTACCTGCAGCTGCTGATGCATGAGACCCAACCTCCCTCTCAGTTCACAGTTAGTACAATCACAAGGTACATGAACACAGACACAAGGTCTATTGGTGTCACATCTCACAGGCTCTCAATGCCATCCTATTACTAACTAACTAACTATTTTCAAGATCATTGGTCACTTTGGTTACCTTCTATGGTACCTACAGTATGTTGTACACAGACTATCAGAACTTTGAAATGAAGTCCAAGTGGTTCAATTACAAAGCTCATGACAATATCCCAGAACACAATCTCTTATTGAGGAACTCTTCTCTCTGTCTGCCAGGACGTACAGAGGCTACAACTTGTCCAACAATGTGTCTGATGTGACAATCGAGAACAATTTGTCCAGAGTCGTCACTGCCGTCTCCCATGCTTTCACCTCCTCTACCTCCAGGGCCCTGACTGTAAGCATTCAGACACACTTAACACTTTACCTTTTTTTCTGCCTGCTGTATAGAAAGTTAGGTGTGTGTTTTTGTTTTCATAACATGTTCAACACCATTTCTTTTGTCTGTTTCTCTGTAGTTTGGCTGCTGTGAGGCCTTGTCCCTCCTGGCTTTAAATTTCCCAGTGTGCACTTGGAGTACAGGCTGGCACTGTGGCTATGTCAGCTCCAGTAGCAGCTTTTCTTCCCGCTCTAGTCTCAACCGCAGCAGGGGCAGGGCCCTCAGGTTTGTGTACCCCTCTCTCTCTGGTGAATTCATCCTTTACCTGTACATTTAATGCCACCTTAGTTGCATAATCTTCAGACAACACACTACTCTTGCTCTTCGTTTCCTCTTGTTTTTCTATGCCCACCTGATTTATCTTCTGTCCTTGTCCCTCTGCTCTGCAGTGTGTCACAGCCATGCAGTGCTCCAGCCTCTTCAACCTCATCTGCACCAGACACCGAGCGGAGGACTCTGACCGTAGGAATGGCCAACATGGTCCTCTCCTTACTCTCTTCTGCTTGGTTTCCACTGGATCTCTCTTCACACCAGGATGCACTTTTGCTTTCTGGCAATCTGCTTGCTGGTGGGTGATATGCATACAAATTTGGCATGACCATCCTGTTCATGTAGCTTAAAATGATACTGTATTTGCAAACGTACTACCAATTACTTGAACAAAAGATTGACTGATTAAACGGTCCCTTAATTATATTCCCAGCTGTGGCTCCTAAATGCATGCGCAACCCCTGGGCTGGAGAGGAAGACGGCACCAGTGGTAGCACAAATGCCAGTGGAGGCCCAAATAAGATGGAGGAACCCTGGGCAGGGTTGTCTGAGCGCTCCCTGGTGGCCATGTTGGAGCAACTCTTCTCTCACCTACTGAAGATCCTCAACATCTGTGCCCATGTGCTGGATGACACACCACCTGGACCAGCGGTTAAGGTACACGTTCAGAGTTTTGTGTTTGGTTTAAATGGCTCATAGTCAAAGTGAGTATTTGTAATGTACTGGCATTTATCTGCTTATTCCAAGTTGCATCCATAGGAAGACCATTGTATTCACTTTGTGTTGTTCCCTACTTTAAAGGCCACCCTCCCCTCCCTGAGCAACACCCCCTCCCTCAGTCCCATCCGGAGAAAAGGCAAGGAGAAGGATGTTGCTGAGCCCAGTGCTGCCCCAATGAGCCCAAAGAAAAGCAATGAGGTCAACACAGGTAAATTCACACCTGACCATGCACTAGCACAGGTACAGATACTCTCTCTGAGGTTTTGATGTTGTGCTTTTTGTGAGCAGGCAGGCCAGCAGAAAGCACTGGGTCAACAGCTGTAAACAAATCTACCACGCTTGGCAACTTCTACCACCTTCCACCCTACCTCAAGCTCTATGATGTCCTTAAAGCTACACATGCCAACTACAAGGTTGGAACCAGCATCTGTTTTAAATGACTTCTTATGACAGAAATGGGTTTACAGCTTTTAGTAGCCTAGATGGTGGTTGGTAGTGGTGTTACTTGTTTTTATTTCCTAGGTAACGCTGGACCTCCACAGTAGCCAAGAGAAGTTTGGAGGTTTCCTGCGTGCCACTCTAGATGTTCTATCCCAGCTCCTGGAGCTGGCCACACTACATGACATCAGCAAGGTAATATTTGAAATAGGCTCTCTTGGAATTCAGACATTGTTAAAGTGTTGCTATTAGTGGGAGCAGGAAGGAGGAGGTTCTGGATGATTGGACTGGATGGAAGCAAATTTAAAGGGATACGCCACTGTTTGTTGAAATAGGGCTTATCACAGTCTCCCCTAGCTGTAGATAGGTGGGCCAACGCATTTTTTGTGCATGCATTGTTTTAGTCTGATGCAACACACACAGCGCCACCGCTAGTTAGCTTAGCGTAGTGAATGGAATCCTATGTTGCCGTTTAGCATGTTGTGAGTAAAAGTGAGCCGACAAAAACAACCTAAAAATGCATTGGCCCACCTATCTACAGCTAGGGGAGACCGTGATGAGCCCTATTTTAACAAACTGTGGCGTATCCCTTTTTATAACAAAGCTTAATTTGTTTAATTCATATAAGCCAATGTATAACCACTCCTGCTCCCCTTGATTGTAACCATCAGTTGAATAAAATTGTGTACTTATTTTCTGTCAGTGTGTGGAGGAAATCTTAGGCTACCTTAAGTCCTGCTTCTCCAGGGAACCAACCATGGCTACAGTTTGTGTACAACAGGTCAGTAATCTGTGTTTATGTCTCTGATTGATTGTATATTTAGTTTTGTATTGTAACATTTGTGTGTGTGGTGTCTTTATGGTTGCAACATTGAGCGGTGTGCTGCAACCGGTGCGACTCCA
Source organism: Gymnocephalus cernua (assembly GCA_023631565.1). Taxonomy (NCBI): domain Eukaryota; kingdom Metazoa; phylum Chordata; class Actinopteri; order Perciformes; family Percidae; genus Gymnocephalus; species Gymnocephalus cernua. Next base: position 14,419,663 of record CM042427.1, on the reverse strand, counting down.
CACAGAGTGAGGCTGGTTCCTGCCGACAGGGCCTGTAAAGGCATCGGGTTTTCCTGTGCGATGGTTCCATACATCTGTATACACACTGTTATATATTAGCTGGTTCTATACATCTGTATATACACAGTAATATACTAGCTAATTCCATAACTCCGCAGAGACTTAAGCCCTCACAAAGCAAAGTGTCCCCCTCTAGACCAAAGTCACTAAACTGACTCGTCGGATGATAAATGTGTTCCATTCTAGACATTCCAGACTAAATTTGAGAACAACACAGCAGATTTGATCCAAGTGGAATAAATGTGCAAGTTTAGTTTAGAGAAGATCATTTGAAAATGTAATACAGTTAAACAAACATGGACTCCAAACTATTGCTTTTTTTTCTTTAGTAACTGAAGAACTCTTTCTTTTAGCTGTTGAAGACCCTGTTTGGCACCAACCTGGCCTCTCAGTGCGAGGGCATCCTGAGTGGACCCAGCCGTTCCCAGGGCAAGGCTCTCCGCCTTGGATCGTCCAGTCTGCGACCAGGCCTCTACCACTACTGCTTCATGGCGCCATACACTCACTTCACTCAGGCTCTCGCCGATGCCAGTCTCCGTAACATGGTGCAGGCTGAACAGGAGCACGACACCTCTGGGTGAGTTTTAGCAACACACAGATTAGACACAAGACCTGGCATTGATATTTGTGTGCATGGACTGACAGAATTCCAGACAAATGCACAAAAATTAACAAACAAGTGGAACATTACAGAACCTGCCTTCTTTTTCCACTTGTAGATGGTTTGATGTGATGCAAAAAGCTTCAAACCAGCTGAGGTCCAACATTGCAAATGCAACACGCAACAGAGGAGACAAGGTAAACTTACACTGTTCTGCTCAAATATGTTAAAGATCAAGACACCAAAGTGTGTTTTTTATTTTTTTTTTTTTTTTTTTTTATAATAAAGTATGATTTCCATTGCTCGTTTGCTTGAGTAAGGTGCTGCTGTTCTGAAAGCTGTGGCCTCATCTTTTGATTTTCCAGAATGCCATCCACAACCACATTCGTCTGTTTGAGCCGCTGGTGATCAAAGCTTTAAAGCAGTACACTACCAGCACGTCTGTGGCCCTGCAGAGACAAGTACTGGACCTGCTCGCTCAACTTGTGCAGCTTAGGGTCAACTACTGCCTGCTGGACTCAGATCAGGTAAAAGAATAACAAATACATGCTTTAGCATGAGTTTATCTTCAAATTGTGGAATTAAGCACACTCGGAAAGATATATATTCTATGTTTTAGGTGTTCATAGGCTTTGTCCTGAAGCAGTTTGAGTACATTGAAGTGGGACAGTTCAGGTGAGTTCTTTATGACTCCTGTAAAAGCATTGTATTGTGCCATTTTCAGAAACCCATGTCTCTCAGGCCTTTTTGTAGTACTTGTTTAGTATGGGTTGGTTATACAAGTAATTTAACCTCGCTTCTACCTAACTGTAGATAAACTCAAATATTCCAGGGCCGTCCTGTGAACTAAAATAATACCTGTTCTCGCACAGAGATTCGGAGGCCATCATTCCCAACATCTTTTTCTTCCTGGTTCTGTTGTCGTATGAGCGTTACCACTCCAAGCAGATAATCAGCATCCCCAAGATCATTCAGCTGTGTGACGGCATCATGGCGAGCGGCAGGAAAGCTGTCACACATGGTGAGAAAGGCACTACATACAATTATTTCTTTTACTTGTAAACACGTCACTGGTTCTCCCTTAATTCCTAAACATTACTTCAAACTAACACATAACCTCAAAAGCACATTCCTTACCGAGTCTGCAGTAATTCAATTTGACTTTCCTCCACAGCCATCCCAGCCTTGCAGCCAATAGTCCACGACCTGTTTGTGTTGAGGGGCTCAAACAAAGCAGATGCAGGCAAAGAGCTGGATACACAGAAAGAAGTGGTGGTCTCCATGCTGCTCAGACTTGTGCAACACCATCAGGTACGGTTACAAATGGATTCAAACAGACATGCTAATGTCATAAATTCCAGCCAATCTTTTTTCTGCCTCACATTTGCTTTTACATGTGTTGTTGTAGGTGTTGGAGATGTTCATCCTTGTACTGCAGCAGTGTCACAAAGAGAATGAGGACAAGTGGAAGAGATTGTCCAGGCAGATTGCTGATGTCATACTTCCCTTGATTGCTAAGCAGCAGGTAGGGAAATGCATGCAGGTGTATAGGATTGTCTCTTTCACCTGGAAATTCAAATCAAGCTATTTATATGGTAGGATCAAACATCGTTAGTGCACACTGACAAATAGCTATTGAGACTACGACTTGCATGCATGTAATGAAATGATCTGGTGAAAACCCTGGTTTGTCATCAAACATTTGCATGCTGTGTCCTCACAGATGCACCTGGACTCTCCGGAGGCATTGGGAGTGTTGAACACTCTGTTTGAGACTGTGGCGCCTTCCTCGCTCAGGCCTGTAGACATGCTGCTCAAGAGTATGTTCACCACCCCGGTCACCATGGTGAGACATTTCATCTGATATTTGAAAATGCACACAAAGACTGGACAGTCTATTAAGTGATTGCAAAATATAGATTTTTGACTTGAACTCAATCCTCCGCTCATTCAGACATCAGTAGCTACAGTCCAGCTGTGGGTGTCTGGTATCCTGGCAGTGCTCAGGGTACTTATCTCCCAGTCCACTGAGGACATTGTCCTGTCACGGGTCCACGAGCTCTCCCTCACCCCGCATCTCCTCTCCTGCCACACAATCCGTCGCCTGCATCAGCAGAGCCCCTCCCCATGTGACCCACCCACTGCCGACGAACTCGGCATCCAGGAAGCTAACAGCGAGGCACAAAAAGCCCTGCCTGAGGAAACCTTTGCCAGGTTAGTGAGTGTGTTCACTAGTTTTAAAGATGCTTCTGAGATTGAGGGAAAGATTGAGAGATGTTTTTACTGCTTTCTTTTTTGTAACCACTACTTTTCCCCCATGTTTTTTTTTTTTCCCCTTCTCCCTTTCACTTGACATGTGTCCCCTATTCCCATCCCTCCCAGGTTTCTGCTCCAGCTGGTAGGAGTGTTGCTGGATGACATTTCCTCCAGACAGGTTAAAGTGGACATTACAGAGCAGCAACACACTTTCTACTGCCAGCAGCTGGGCACACTGCTCATGTGTCTCATACATGTCTTCAAAAGTGGTGAGCTTATATCATTTAGTCATTTTTGTTGTGTCTTAAACGGATTTAGAATGAAATTCATTTCACCAAATTGGTTGCATTATGTTCTTTGCTATTGGTGCACTTTGAATGGAAGTACACCGTGACAATCCTTTCGCTCTTGTTTTCCTGTTCCTTCCAGGGATGTTTCGCAGGATCACGGCTGCAGCGAGCCGTCTCCTGAAGGGGGAGGGCGGAAGTGGACAGACGAGCACCGAGGCCGGCCTGTTTTACCCCTTAGAGGGTCTGAACAGCATGGTGCAGTGCCTGATCACCACCCATCCATCTTTGGTGCTGCTATGGTGCCAGGTTCTCCTCATCATTGACTACACCAACTACTCCTGGTGGGCTGAGGTGCACCAGACACCCAGGTAAGAACACATGGTGTGAGTAACTCATTGAAGTCCAGTTTAATTGTGGAGACCTTAATCAAACACCCTCAAGTGGACAATGGAAATATTCTGAAAAGGGAAGGACCCCTCTCTCCTACACCAACAAGTGGGCAGTATAATAGAATATCATATTAGTGATATAATTCCATCATATCACAAAAACATAATGAAATATCATAAATTGTACGACTAAAAGGGGGCAAAAAATCTATTTGTAATGCAAAACATTTTTCAAAATCAAATCCCTGTTAGAACTTGAGCACAGCACTGTATCTTGTGATAATCTACCCTGTCTCCATCCTTCTCTCAGGAGACACAGCCACTCGTGCACAAAACTGCTGAGCCCTCACTCTTCAGGGGAAGGAGAAGAGGACAAGCCTGAGACTCGGTTAGCTATGGTCAACCGAGAGATCGTACGCAGGGGAGCCCTCATCCTCTTCTGTGACTATGTGGTAAGACTCTTAAGAGTGTTGGACAATCCAAAATATTTAGTAAGTAACAACAAATGGAGGTTGAACAAAAAGTATTACACAATCCTTAAAGTTGAATGTGTAATTTTGATTTTTCGCACGGAAAATAGTGTCAGAACCTTCATGACTCGGAGCATCTGACCTGGCTGATTGTCAACCACGTGCGTGACCTCATCAACCTTTCCCATGAGCCTCCAGTGCAAGATTTCATCAGCGCTGTGCACCGCAACACTGCTGCCAGTGGTCTCTTCATCCAGGCCATCCAGTCCCGCTGTGACAACCTCAGTACTGTGAGATTACAACCATTTAGCTCCCCCTGCTCAATCATCCTTCATTAGTCAAGTCATCCTATTCGTTTATACACAACATTTAATAACAAATCTTGATTTTCTTTACTCCACCACCTGTAACTACATTCCCCATACTGTTGAGGTTGCCCAGTACCCCTCACTACTGAACATTTTCTTTTTTCTATTCATCTACCTTTTTGTTACCATTTCTTCTCTTATTTAGGCCACCCAGTTTTTTTTAATTGTTCAGTTTATCATTACTGGTGTAATTTTTAAATTTTAAAACTTCTGCTCTTCCTCTTGACCTCCCTCTCTCTTTGCTCTCCTTCTGTCATCTCTTTTCTGCCTTACTAACTGAATCCTCTCCTCATTCGCAGCCTACCATGTTGAAGAAGACTCTGCAGTGTTTGGAAGGCATCCACCTGAGTCAGTCTGGCTCCCTGCTGATGCTGTATGTGGACAAGCTGCTCAGTACACCCTTCAGGGTTCTAGCTCGCATGGTGGACACACTGGCGTGTCGCAGGGTAGAGATGCTGTTGGCTGAGACACTACAGGTACAGCTTATGGATTGGTTTGCATTTTCTTGTCACGAGGAAATTCTATTTTTAGCATCGTACAGGTAGTGGCAGCTCTTACGGGCTTATAAGACTCTCAAATGCATAAATACAAGTAGAACCTATTCAGATGCAAACTTTTCATGTCTTTCTCTGAACATTTGATAAAACCTGTTGATTTCTTGCTCAGGAAAAAGGTGTTTGTACTTGATTTCCCTCAAGTTGATCATGTGCTGTTCTAACCCTCCACCCTACAGAACAGTATAGCTCAGCTGCCTGTGGAGGAACTGGACAGGATCCAGGAATACCTCCAGACCAGTGGCCTGGCTCAGAGGTAAAGCTCTTTTGTATTGCAGTCAATTTGAGGAATTGTTTGTAGTTTTTGAATTCTGTTGCACATTTTACAGTTACTGTCAGCAGTAGGGGGTATGTGCTTGTATTGCCCACCTGCTCAGACCAGATCATAAGTGTACACAGCCAAGTATTTGCAAGTTTTAGACAGTTTTTGTTGCTTGGGTTCCCAAAATAATGAATATAAATGTGTGGATTGTGGTTACCTAATGGGGTGTCTTAGACCAAAATAATTTAACATCCTTTACTCTGTGGGCTATTTAGGGTACCATCTGCAGGCATTTAAGTTGACCATCTGCAGGACAGATTTCAGTCAAATTGAAAAAACAAACAAATGTGGCCACCCACCTAGAGCCTGGTTCTGTCTGATATTCTGCTTGTTTTAAAGGAAGTTTTTCCTTGCCACTGTCACACTAAATGCTTGCTCATGGGGGAAATTGTTGGGTCTTTGTAAATTGTAGTGTGGTCTAGAGCTACTCTCTGTAAAGTTACCTGAGATAACTTCTGGTGAATTGAATAACCTCGTTTCATCTCTCTTATCTCAGGCATCAGAGGTTCTACTCCCTGCTGGACAGGTTCAGAGCCACTGTCGCCGACACCAGCAGCCCCACACCTCCTGTGACATCACACCCATTAGATGGGGATCCGCCCCCTTCCCCTGAGCTGGTCATTGCAGATAAGGTGAGTGAGTAGAGAATCAGGGTGTGGGGCTGTATTGTTTTTACTGTCTTGATCCTGCAAAGGGAAATAAATTCAAAATGGGAAGTATAAATAGTTTTTGTACAGTTTTTTTATTTTTTTTTTTATTTATTTGTTTTCAGGAGTGGTACGTGGCTCTGGTGAATTCTCAGTGTTGTCTTCGTGGAGATGTTTCCCTGTTGGAGACGACGGAACTCCTCACCAAACTACCTCCCACTGACCTCTTTAACATCATGAGCTGCAAGGTGCCCAGATATCAGACTTTAGGGATAAATATTCTTGACCATATTGATGAATTACAATCATTTTTATTATAATAATTATTAGATTATATTGCATCTGAACCTGGCCTTTCCCCCCCCCCCCCCCCCAGGAGTTCAACCTAAGCCTGCTGTGCCCATGCCTAAGTATGGGCATGCAGCGGTTAGCACGGGGTCAGGGGGCGCTCTTGTTGGAGACAGCCTTGCAGGTGACCCTAGAGCGGCTCGCAGGAGTCACCGGGTCACTTCCTGTCCCACACCAGTCCTTCCTGCCACCCGCCCAGCCACAGCCCTACTGGAGCCAACTGGCTGAAGTGTATGGTGAGAGTGGGAGAGAAGGAGAGATGATTGATGAAAATATAAGTTAGAGTTCTGTTATGTCAAATACTGTCAGAGTCATTTTGAAGTCTCTTAAATGTTGGGCTCTTGAACAAATTGAACTTAAAGTGACATTATTGAGCATGCAGTTTCCTGTAAAGCATTGACTTTGCATTGTGTATTATAAGCAGGATAATGTTGATTTGAAACTAGGGCAGCACGATATTAGGAAAATATCTAATTGCGATTATTTTGACTGATATTGCGGGGGGGGGGGGGGGGAATTGCAGGAGAAATGTTCTCCCTTTGCCCTGTTGTCATTATTCTGTCTGTTTTTCAGATGAGCCAAGTTTCTACCCCAGGGTTTTGTCGCTCTGCAGAGCTCTGTCCCAGTACCTGCTGAGTGTAAGCCAGCTGCCTCCCTCACTACATATCCCCTCTGACAAGGAACACCTCATCACCACTTTCACCTGCACTGCCGCTGAGGTAAAAGACCACATATTAAACATGGGATTTTTCATCTAACTTGTTTGATTGATTCTTGCATATAATCAAAAGAACTTTATTTCTCTCGTTTGGTAAGACTTCCAGGCTTTAGTGTCAGTCGTATAATAGTGGTAATATTGGTGTAATGTTTTGTCTAATGTAATTGGAACCCCATAATTCCATCCTAATTGTCTACTTTACTTTAAATTCTGATGTTAAATGTGGTTCCTTAATCTTCCATTGTGGTATGTCTCTCTCTTCGCCCAGGTGGTAGCGTGGCATCTCCTCCAGAACCAGTTGCCCCTGAGTGTGGACCTGCAGTGGGCTCTGTCCTGCCTGTGTCTGGCCCTGCAGCAGCCCTGCGTCTGGAACAAGCTCTCGACCTTAGAGTACACTACACACACCTGCTCCCTCATCTACTGCCTACGCCTGATTATTGTTGCAGGTGAGGAGGCCGCCAGGACATATTTTATTATGGTCACATGCCATGACTCCCTTATACTCAAACTTTCTGCATGTCATTTAAGTGCTGATCAAACATTTTGTCTTGGCCTCCCAGTGGCTGTTAGTCCTGGTGACCAGCTTCTGCATCCAGAGAAGAAAAAAATGAAGGCAGAGAGAGATGCCGAAGGAGATGAAGTGGACTCGGCACATGCTGACCGTGAGCACTCACTTAGAGATTCAGTAAAACTGCTGGGTTGTACTGTTTTTAGTGTTTTTCAGGGCTTTTTTTTTGCCCCTCTGTTTGATGTCGAATGATGTCATTTCTTCTGAGTCGGATCTCAAGAGGGAATTTGCCATCATCATATCCCTTAAAGCTTTCACCTGTGTGTTGCAGACCTGTGCGAGTGGCAAGCATGTGAGATCATGGCGGAGCTGGTGGACGGCCTGCAGAGCATCCTTGCCCTTGGTCACCATAGAAACAGTGCATTCCCCGCCTTTCTCACACCAACCTTGCGCAACATTGTAATCAGTCTGTCCCGACTGCCTCTGGTCAACAGCTACACCCGAGTACCTCCACTGGTCAGTGTGTGAAAGATATTATGCTTTGAGTTTGTATTATACAGGAATCTATTGGTCTGTTAAAATGATATGTTGTGTAGGTTTGGAAACTGGGCTGGTCCCCTCAGCCAGGAGGAGAGTACGGCACAACGCTGCCTGAGATCCCTGTCGACTTCCTGCAGGAAAAGGATGTCTTCAGAGAGTTCCTCTACCGCATCAACACACTGGGTACAGAAACATACACCCATGTCATGAAATGGGCTTTCTGTTTTATTGTTCATATTTATCTCATCAATGGCATTGTCTACTACTGCGCATCTGGAATGATTCACTAGAGTAAACGCTGAATGGCACCATTACGTCAGCTTTTGGTCCTGTATATTCTTTTGAATGGTTTTGTTGCTATATGTTTAGGCTGGAGCAGCAGGACTCAATTTGAGGAGACTTGGGCCACACTGCTGGGTGTGCTGGTCACCCAACCCATCACTATGGACCAGGAGGAGGAGACGCAGCAGGAGGTACACAGTGCACGCACACACGCACGCACGGTTAGTGCGGTTGACACGACTACAGTACTCAACACTCCTATTTGCCTTGCCCACAATTGCTTACTGTAATAACATGCAAGCATTTGATTTGTGTATATTCAGCATATGAGCACTGAAGAAATGCAGGCTCTGCGTTTCATGACAGACCTCAGACACATTGGAATAAATAGTGGGAAACTATTCTATAGCCCTCAGTTCCCTCTGTCTTGTCTTTTTCCATCTGGCTCAGTGTTTTGTTTATCGTTTTGTCTCTAGGAGGACTTGGAGCGTACCCAGTTGAATGTGTTAGCAGTGCAGGCCATCACCAGCCTGGTGCTGAGTGCCATGACCCTGCCCACTGCTGGCAACCCTGCGGTCAGCTGTCTGGAACAGCAGCCCCGCAACAAGAGCCTCAAAGCCCTAGAAACACGGTACGTAGCCGTGCAGCCGTTTATCTGTTTACCAAGAATCATTTTCCCAGAATAAGCATGCAATGCTATTAAAATGATATTGTGTGTGTGTGCCCAGGTTTGGGAGGAAACTTGCAGTGATCAGGGGTGAGGTGGAGAGAGAGATTCAGGCTCTTGTGTCTAAGAGAGACAATGTTCATACACACCATCCGTACCACGCCTGGGATCCTGTACCCTCGCTGTCGGCAGCCTCAGCTGGTAACACATTCACAAAGTCTCTCACTCCATCCACAGCTGTTGCTCTTGCACCTACCACTCCAATTTCTTGTTTAATTTTGCTTCAGCAGGCACGCTGATCAGCCATGAGAAGCTGCTACTTCAGATCAACACAGAGAGGGAGATGGGCAACATGGACTACAAACTGGGACAGGTAATGTATACATAAAAAAAAAAAAAAAAAGAAGTGGCGCATAAAAAAGAGGAAGTGGTGGATAAAATGAAACTTGAGCAACAGTGTGTTTTAAAGTCTAGATTTTTTTAGTAGCACAATGTTAAATGCTTTTTTTGTTCTTCTCTTTCTCCAGGTCTCCATTCACTCAGTGTGGTTAGGTAACAACATCACCCCACTGAGGGAAGAAGAGTGGGGTGAGGATGAAGAAGATGAAGCAGACACTCCAGCCCCCACCTCCCCACCCATATCTCCTATCAACTCTAGGTCAGTCAAATAAGCCACTTGTACATTTCTTCTGTCTCAACACATATGCACTGAAACAAGAATGCACAATGGGACTTATCACTTGTCATGCTTCCATCCACATTTTTATGCACGTTTTGAAGTACCAAATGTCTCCGCCACAACCCTGTATTCTGCTACCTCTCCATTTAGCCAAATAACTTATAACTTTTTGATTTTAGCAAGCTGGTTTGCAATCTGCAACCATGCGTTATGTCAACTTTTGACAAAACTACGCTTTGCGTAGTCTTTATTTGCTCTAAACCAGTTGATGGAAACATTTTAGTTTTTCTTTTTTTGCAACATTTTAAAAGTTACCTTAAAATTCACTTGATGGAAACGTGACTACTGTCTGTCTGTGCTTTCAGGAAGCATCGTGCAGGTGTGGACATTCATTCATGTTCCCAGTTTCTCCTGGAGCTCTACAGCCAGTGGCTGATCCCTGGCTCCCCGAGTAACAGGAGGACCCCGACCATCCTCGTCAGTGAAGTGGTTAGATCGGTGAGCTACGATGCATACACTTGGTTATCATTTTACTTGTTCAGCCAGGCATCTGTTCATTCATATCACTCAAAAAAAACGGTAAACAAAGACCCTAGTTTTTCTCACTCTGGACAGCAGACAATAAAAATCCATACCTGCTTTTCTGTTCTGGGAAAAAATGTGTGAGGGGATCCTTTCAGAAATGGACCAAGGGGTCAGCTCTCCTCTCACCCTCTCCACCGTCTTCCCCCTCTTGTGGTTCTCTGTAGCTGCTGGCGGTGTCGGACCTCTTCACAGAGCGGAACCAGTTTGACATGATGTTCTCCACCCTGATGGAACTGCAGAAGCTCCACCCGCCAGAGGATGAGATCCTCAATCAATACCTGGTGCCTGCCATCTGCAAAGCTGCTGCCGTTCTGGGCATGGTCAGTATGGCAGTGTGTGTTTGGGGGGGGAACCTTTTGATGGTGGAGAAGGATGTGTTTGTGATTGGTTGTTGTGTACCATTAGCCTCTAATCTGATATTCTACATTGTATGAACAGTCTAAATGTATATTTCTAGGACAAAGCAATAGCGGAGCCTGTGTGTCGCCTGTTGGAGACCACTCTGCGCAGCACCCACCTGCCCAGCCGCATGGGGGCTCTACATGGAGTGCTTTATGTGTTGGAGTGTGACTTGCTAGATGACACCGCCAAACAGCTCATCCCCACCGTCTCAGAGTACCTTCTGTCCAACCTCAGGGCTATCGCTCAGTGAGTATCGCTCTTATTCTCCCCCCATGCACTGTTGGTGGATCTTGAAATAAATTAGTTTTATCCATCTCAGGGCTAGTGCAGATTACAAGTCTCTTGCCACAATGCATCTGCCTCAGACAAATTGCTTTAATCTAGACTAAAGCCATGTCCACACGAAGACGTTAGGATGCAAACGCATCCGTCTTCCCTGGATTCGGTTCAAGAAATTCAAATTCATGTCCACATGAATCCATTTGTAAATGACTCAACACGCTACTTCATATGCCAGGCCTGTAGGCGGCGCTGTTATTGCTACAGAAATTAATGAAACTAAGAACAGCCTTCAGTCACTTCCACTTCCTTTCATAACATGACTAGCTAGTTCTCTTAATACATCCATGGACTAGCTAGACTTTAATAACTTTCACCACTGCTCGTTATATAAAGGCCACCGCTAGAAAACATGTCTTTGTTTACATTGTATAATGTGCTGTTGGATTGCTTTTTATTTTGCAATTCTGTCTATCGGACATGATTGCAGCGCGCTAGCTAGCAGAGCTAACGTTAGCTCTGCTAGCTAACATCGGCAGTCAAACAAACATCAATGATCCGATGCCTTTTTGATAATCTAGCTTCACGTTTTTCTTGCGGTAGCCTTTCTACAATAAGCCATGCTAAAAGTTACTATAATCCATTGAAGGAATTGATAAACGGACAGATTAGCTAGCTAGTTGATAAATTCTCTACTTCCACTTTATAAACAGCATTGCGTCCCTGCTAGAGCCGTCAGCTGGGTTAAAGGCAGTCAGCTGTGAGGCTGAGGTGTGTGGCGATGACATCATGGATACGCACGTATGCGGTTTCGCCGTCCATACGTAGCCAAACGTGAGCCTTTTTTTTTTTTTTTTATATTCACCCTGGGACCAGGTTTCAAAAAAGTGCGTTTACAGGATTTGTGTGGACAGTCGGCACAAACGATGCAAAAAAGTGCGTTTGCATCCAAACGCGTCTTCATGTGGATGGCCTCTAAAACCGTTTCAGCATAGAATCTGCAATGGGACCAAGAAGGCAGTGCAACATTTGGCCACTAGGTGCTGCCCTTCACTTTTCAAACAAATAACTACTGGCTGTATGTCTCCTCTTTTTGTATGATGCAGCTGTGTGAACCTGCATAACCAGCAGCATGTGTTGGTAATGTGCGCAGTGGCTTTCTACATGATGGAGAACTATCCTCTGGATGTAGGAGCTGAGTTTATGGCTGGAATTATACAGGTAAACATTCTGTGTGTGAAATAACATGAACTTGACTAGGGGGGAAAAAAAACTCTACAATTTATGACACCAATATAGAATGGGCCAAAAATAACCTTAAAAAAGAAACGCCTCTTATTTTGAGTTTGATTTCTGTTGCAAGTAGTCTATGCATTAAATTAACTATGTCAACGCTACAGGAGAATACGTACTTCATATGTCTTATTGAATATCTCTAGATCAATGCAGTGTAGAGACTTAAGTTTGTTGTTTAGAAGCAGAGAAATTCACCATTTCAACGAGTGACAATTGTAGCCCATCCAGAAGCTTTTTTACTCCATGTAATTACATTGTCTTTGTAACATGGATAAATAATTACCTTGCTGTAGCTGTAGCTTGCTGTAGCTTTTTAGCAGAGAGCTAACCCTTTCTAAAGATGCCTTCAGTGTCTTCGTAGCCCTTCCAGAAGCTTAGTAAGCTGGCTAGTGAAAACAGTGACTTTTATTGAACGGCTATTTACTGTATTTAGTCATCTTTCTGTACGAAAAAGGGATCTATTTTTCCTCAGCTGGCTGCCACCTTTTTAAGTGGCATATTGACTTACCGCTTTGTTGACCAATCACATGAAGTAATCGAGTTTGCACAGCGAATAGAGAGCCCTTACAGGAGGGCCTTATTTTTTGGGGGGTGTGTGTGGAATACACAGATGCCAGCATGAAACTTGGAGGTTGAAATGAATGAATGTGATTTGGCCTACTGATGTCAAATGGCACAGATAATACATTGAAGATGATATAACTAACTTTTTGGATAAAAGCCTATGGACTTTTATGGGAGAACAATTTTCAAAAGCCTTAGTCATTATTGTTCTGTTACATTTCAGTGAGTCTGTTTAGTCTTTCTTTTGTCTTTATAGTCATTTAACAATGAATACATTCATGTGACATCCCTGCAGCATGCATATCCTGATGGCCCAGGCTCCCCTGAAATAAATGATGTATATAACTTGATTGTGTGTAACTTGGTTGAGGTTATACAAGCAATATTACACAAGGAGTCCAGGCTATCCCAATATTGTAAAAAAAAATGGCTTAGACCTCAGAGGGTTAACAAATTAGAATTTTTACACTCACAATGAATTGGCATTAAGTTAATAATTTGATATTTGTTTTTTATTATTATTCACTGTGTCTAACCATGCGTCCTTTTTCCTCTTTGTCCAAATGCCTTTCTCTATCTATCTCCTGCCTCTGTACCTGTCTTTCAGTTGTGTGGTGTGATGGTGTCGGCCAGCGAGGACTCCACTCCCTCAGTCATCTATCACTGTGTGCTGCGCGGTCTGGAGCGCCTCCTGCTTTCAGAGCAGTTGTCACGTGTGGACGGAGAAGCGCTGGTCAAACTCAGTGTGGACAGAGTCAACATGCCGTCGCCACACAGAGCCATGGCTGCCCTGGGCCTCATGCTCACCTGCATGTACACTGGTAAGAAGGGCGCTATGTGACTGAGCCACCACAAATGCAATGTAGCGTCCTGCATTCCGGCAAAATCTCCAGCATGTACTGTATAGGGACGGGTGCTTCCATTACTGCTGTTGTGACTTTCTCAACCCACTGCAAACTCCCCTTGGGATTGAACTAGCTGGCTAATTCGCCTGCATGGGCGCTCTAAACAAGTAGTAGACTACTTGTGTCATCAGTTAAACTACTGTGGCATTGTAATTAAGTAATGGTTAAACTTGAAGGTCTGCAAGCTTAACTAATGCCATTACAGCTTAAGTGAGGATTTCTCCCCATTTCTTTCCTGTGCACTCATCCTACAGTAGACTCCTTCCTTCCTAATAGTATGTACAGTAAAATGTAGCGGTGTCCCCTCCACCTCTCCCACACAAATGATTTGCCTTTGCCATCATAAACTGCTAAAAATAAGAATAGACAGCAGTATAAAAGTACATAACGACACAAAGAGAAAACCTGTTCCTCCACTCTAGTTCCACTTAGCTTCTGCTGGTGTGTCCCATTACTGTGTCCCTCACTGGAGGTGTTTACCTATAGTTGAGGGTGACTCTAAAAGACAGGGGAAGTGTTATGGGGCAGAACGGGGACAATCCTAAGAATAACATAGCTGCCTCTAAGACTACTGAAATACTAACCAACTAGCTTTCGCCTGATTGTGCATTCCACCATTACATGCAGCTTACAGTACATACTATTATTGCAATTGAGTACATATCTACCCTCTTGAAACACACTGCCATTAACGCCTACATGTCCTTATTATGCTGACCAATACTATTAGATTTACATTCATCTCTTTTTACAGCATGACAGACCTTTTTTGTTTGTGTGTGTAAGGCTCCTCCAGCACAACCTGTAGTGATGCCTATGACTCCATTATAAACAATGCCTGCTTGCTTCCAGCATGTGATACATGTATTCTGTACGTACCTCTGATATACCCTACCTCTAACCCCTACGTCGTCCCCTACTAACTAGAGCAACCCTTAGCATATAGTCGCCCACATGCTGACTAGCTAAATAACACTTCTTTGGTGCCAAGAGCTAGCTTGCAAAACCTTTGAGTAAACTATGGCTCTTAAAAATGCTAACTGATTTATAACTTTGGGCATACCTCTCTTTATGTGCAGTACAGCAAAGCAAGCTGAGGCACAATCAGGCCACAGGAGAGGATAAGCTAGTATGTAGTTTACCCTGAAAACGTGGCATTGGAAATCTAATACTTTAAGCACCAGTCACTTAGAGAAAACCTTCTTCTTAAAGGAACACGCCGACTTATTGGGACATTAGCTTATTCACCGTAACCCCGACAGTTAGACAAGTCCATACATACCCTTCTCATCTCAGTGCGTGTCGTAACTCTGTCTGACGGCTCCACCGTTAGCTTAGCCTAGCACAGATCCTGGAGGTAACCGGCTCCAACTAGCCTACTGCTCCGAGTAAGTGACAAAATAACGGCAACATGTTCCTATTTACATGTTGTGATTTGTATAGTCACAGCGTGTACAAATAACGTCACTTGAGACACAGCCATCTTCTAACTGTATACAAACTGGGAACTATATTCTCAGAAAGGGAAGCAGTGCTAGCTGCAGCGTATCACTCCGCCCAAGTAGCGCTCAGCAGAGCTGCAAGCGTATTACTCCGCCCAAGTATCACTGCTTCCCTTTCTGAGAATATAGTTCCCAGTTTGTATACAGTTAGAAGATGGCTGTGTCTCAAGTGACGTTGTTATTTGTACACGCTGTGACTATACAAATCACAACATGCAAATAGGAACATGTTGCCGTTATTTTGTCACTTACTCGGAGCAGTAGGCTAGTTGGAGCCGGTTACCTCCAGGATCTGTGCTAGGCTAAGCTAACGGTGGAGCTGTCAGACAGAGTTACGACACGCACGGAGATGAGAAGGGTATGTATCGACTTGTCTAACTGTCGGGGTTACGGTGAATAAGCTAATGTCCCAATAAGTCGGCGTGTTCCTTTTAAGGTGATTCGACTGAAGGTAGCTCCCAGAATTTCACCAATTTTCAGTTTGAGGTCGATTTTTAAATTCTGATCTGAATCTTGTGATATCAGTGTCCCCACTCTAACCTCTCCCCTACTGGTTCAACCGGTGCCACCCCCTCCCCCCCCTCTCGTCCTCTCAGCGGTGCTTGCGTCGGGTTCAGACGTGACAGGGGTTAGAGGTCAGGTTGACTCTGGCTCTGCCGTAGCAGAGGCGGTGGGCGTCACGGCAGGTCATGTTGGTTTCTCCTCAGGCAAGGAGAAAGCCAGCCCTGCCGGTCGCCCCGCCCACTCTGACCCTCAGGCCCCAGACAGCGAGTCGATCATTGTTGCCATGGAGAGGGTCTCTGTGCTCTTCGACAGGTACACACACACTCGCACACCCTGCATTATACAAGTAATGCACACAGTTTTATTAATACAAAAAAAAGCACTTGGCTTCACTTCACTCTTAACATTTCAGCTTTCTTTGTTCATCTTTGCCCCCTACGGGGTGTCAACAATAATTGATGGTGCCAGCTGACCTACGTTTTGACAAACCGTAGCAGCACATGTTTTGTTTCCCATCATCATTTGCTCTTCCGGGATTTCCTGTTTGCAGGATCCGGAAAGGTTTACCTAGCGAAGCTCGGGTGGTGTCCAGGATTCTGCCCCAGTTTCTGGACGACTTCTTCCCGCCACAGGACGTCATGAACAAGGTCATCGGAGAGTTCCTGTCCAATCTGCAACCTTACCCGCAATTCATGGCCACTGTCGTCTACAAGGTTAGCAGCAGGATGTGCAAATACCAAAAATCACTCAACCATTTAATTATTTTTACGCCAAACAATAACCAGATTACAAACATACTAATATTCTGTACATGAGGCTCACATGGCAAAATTGGATCTGATTTTAATAGTCATTAGTTAATATTTTTTAAATCAAGTTATTTGACCACAGAAATGCTGCAACGTTTGCTTCTTGTAAGGAGCGTAACAGAATTTCAATGAAGTCCATCCTCAGTAAAGTTGTTACTTGGTACCTGTTTTGACTTTCCCAGCCAGTTCTTCTGTTGTCCAATCAGACAATACGTTGCCAAGACAACATTAAGCTAGAGCAAAGACAGTGTGTTCTAGTTGTTGTCCAGGAATGTAACTAAAAGAATAAATGTGACCAGTGCAGTCAGTGGAGTAGAAAAAAACAGCCATGCTTATTGAAATAGAAGTTATCCTTGAACATGTAAATATTGTGGTGCTTTGCTAAACCAGCCTACATTTTGAGAGCTTTTGTTTTGAGAATCTGCTGCTGAAATTCTTCTTTCAAACTGATAGAAAAAAACTTTGTAATTTAGCAGATTAAAAAAAAAAATATTTTCCAGAACAGCTTCTTTTTCCCATTTGAAAATGACCATCAAAGACAACTGACAGCCAGAGTGTCTGTGTCAGGGAAGGATAGTACTAATGAGTAATCTGGTGTACAACATGCCTGTTCTCAGAAAATGAACATTTATTGTTGCCAGGTTCATGGGCTGCTTTTGTAAGACAATTTGTAATGCACATCTCGCAAAAATCATTGTCATCTATTTGTCGGTCGTATTCCTCTCCTTTTCCCACCTCTCCATCTGCTCTGCACCCACCTTCAGGTTTTTCAGACACTTCATGCAACAGGCCAGTCTTCTATGGTGCGAGACTGGGTGCTGCTGTCCTTGTCCAACTTCACTCAGCGGACACCAGTGGCCATGGCCATGTGGAGCCTCTCCTGTTTCTTTGTCTCTGCGTCCACCTCCCAGTGGATCTCAGCCCTGTATCCTTGCATGACATGAATCCCATGAGCAGGACCGTGATTGGGTTGTCGTATCTATACTGTATGTGGGGATGTAGCAGCAAAGTATAAATGTACAGCTTACCAATCAGTGTGGTCTGTTGTCCTTAACCCCCCTGCTCTCAACCAGACTCCCACATGTGATCAGCCGTATGGGCTCTAGTGAGGTGGTGGACGTCAACCTGTTCTGTCTGGTGGCCATGGACTTCTACCGGCACCAGATTGACGAGGAGCTGGACCGCAGGGCCTTCCAGTCCGTCTTCGAGACTGTGGCCTCACCAGGCAGCCCTTATTACCAGCTGCTGGGCTGTCTGCAGTCAATCCACCAGGATACATCACTCTGAGGGCAGCAGGCTGAGATGGACATGAAGGCACAGAGAGAGGCCGGGGGAGTGAAGCACGGGGAGAAAAGTAGATGAGAGAGAAATTAGATCTCCATATACAGCTCCCCCTTGAGTTATTACGGAGGGGAAGAACAGGCTGTTTCATTAGAAAAATCTACTGCAGCCTCACCCTTTTCCCTCCTCTACGCCGATGTGAAATGAGTAGAACAAATGAAGGCACCATGATGGATTCAGTGTAGCAAGCTAAAGAAAAACCAAGGGCAGATCTAAATCCAAGTCAGTTTTAGGGCATATGGTAAATGGAAAAGAACTGTTTGAAAAGTGCCCCTTTTTTGTATGAAGGACACTGGCTGCAAAGCCTTCAAACTGGTCGTCCCCCCTCCACAGATCATTCCTCAAGACGAATGACAGCACCTTGAACACCTCCTACCCAGCACCTTGATTAAGAACATAGATCTAACATTATTCAAACACACATAAATTGGATTTGTTTATTTTCCTGTGAGGACTTGCTTGAGTATTGTGATGTCAGTTAAGTAAAATACAGAGGAAAAATAAGATACAAAGTATTTACTATATTTAAAGTTTCAATGCATCTATTTTTCAGTGCGTTTTGTTGAGTGCTTAAGGTCTGGTTTGGACGCTGACAATGGGCTGACACAAAAGGGTCAGAAATGCCTGCTTATGTTTTCAATAATACTATATTTGAAGGCCTTTTTTTATATTTAAGTTACTTGTGGTTAAATAGTAAATATTTTATGTAATAAGAACAATCACTAATAGCCATAGTTTCTTTTTCTTTTCTCTCCAGTAACTAATGAGAAGCAGGGATGGATGTTGATTTATCACTGCAGAAAGGGCAACTTGTTTGCACCCATTTAAGCAAGTTGCTACAATTTAGGTATCTGTGCAGTGGCCTATTATGGATGTTATGTTGAATGGACAAAGAACTAGACGGGTATATACTGGAAAGTATAAAAATCATTCTGTTTTCAAAATTATACATAGTTTTAACTGTAAGGGCCCATATACGAACACTCAAGTTTTTTTTTTTTTAAAAACCAGGAGCGGAGAAGCATTTCCTTATGATTTGTCCCACTTTTTTTTTCTTTTTTATAAATTACGTTCAAGTCTGGTATGCTCCTAATGCACCTGAATGATTCCACTTGTCCATTTCTTGTCTCTTAATTCTCAGGATGTAAGATGTGACTATTGCTGTTGTAATAAGACGAAGTAAAATTTGTAGTCATCTTTAAATTGCTTCGTATCTTGTTTAAAAAAAAAAAAAAAAAAAAAGTAATTGTAATGTAATATGAAAGCCATGGTGCATGATAAAGTCCGAACTGTGTTAAGATGAGAGATCTTAAAGACAGAACCATTATGTCATTTTTCTTTTTCTGTACACACACACCTGATCAGAAAATGAAGAATCAGTGACTCAACTGACCGCAGAATGCAGAAAGCTACGAGCTTATAGTATTTTATTGAAGACTTGACCTCGAGTTGCCTGGGAGTGTGCTGGGCGGGGTTTCTCTGTACATACACTTGCCTTAGATTAAAGACTGAATATATGTATGTCCTGTACACTGAAAGCTTGAAAGCATGCTTAGCATTATTGCTATTTTCTTGCATAGTCCTTATTACTGTATTTCTGTGGGTATGGTTGCCATGACTGTTTGTGTGGAAGAGATGCAACATAATCCAAAGGGAGCCTTGTAACCTTAGCGACCAACAGCAGCTTTGACAAATCAACAGATGAGGAAGTGTAGCGTAGTGATGCCACGTGACAGCAGGAGTTTTGTGTTGTTTTTTTTTGTTGAGCTTTAAATATTGTCTCTTAACAATTGGCAAATATTTCATTGTCTTTGTGCAGAATATTAAATACACCTAGCACTTAAAAACTCATGTTATGCGCTTTCTTGATCAACAATGAGTCCTACAGTACATACAAGTAATAAACAACAGTGATTTGTATGCTAAACATGTTGCCACTTGGCACTTTCCAACCCAGAGCAATGAGACTGGCTTCCTTTGATCATGTTAAAATAATGTATTCACACAATAAAAGACTGAGTCCCCTGCAGCTGTCATTACATTCCATTGTGAGGCCTCCCTGAAGTAGATGAAATAAGCCTAAAAGTCCTTTTTTTTTTTTTTTTTTTTTTTCTCAGAAGATCAACAGCCTCTTCAAAGTCAGTTTGGATTTGTGTGGTGAGAAAAATATAGAGGATAACAGTAAACCATTCTGGACTACTTCTGATAAAATAAATAATTCAAAAACAGGATAGAGGGAGAATGTTCCAGGCATAGGAATAGCAAAAGACTGACTGTGGACCCCTGCAGGGGGGTAATACGATTACCCAGAAGTCTTTTGTGGTTTTAGAGATGGGTGTGGGTTTCGTGGACAAAGGTCACATTCAACTGATTTAACATGCTTCCCTTTAAGACTATTTGTCTTCCACTTGAAGAATTAGCAACTCAAAAGATAATATAGTCCTTGTTTTTGGTCTAATGAAATTGGATTCGCGGCGGTTACATATTTTTTTCTGCCAAGTTCTTTTTCATGCTCCATAATGTCAACAGTCTTTGCAATTAGCATGTTGGTGTTTGGCTTTTAAAGAATACCACATTTTCCCCCTTACTAGAAAATAGTTTGGTGACCACTGTTATTCATACAATGATTCTTAAGGTGGTAATAAAAGAAGTATATACTGCAAATTGTGTTCGCCCTTTAGAGTTTCTTGTCTGGATCCTCCAGGATGTATATGTTATTGTGTATGTGTATATATACATATTACAATTGCCTGTAAAAAGAAAGAAGAGATTGTGTATTTCAGTTCCTTTTCATATTTTAAAGAGTAATCACTGCATATGGTCTGTTGTAGAAATGAATAAATTATTTAAAGATGTTCAACTTGTGTGATGTTTGTGAATAGTACGATTCCTTCAGGGGAGTTGTAAATTCAGCTAGATTACTAAAATGGAAAACTGATAGTAGAAGGTGTTTTCCATGTGTTTTCAGATGAAGATGTTAGTAACATCTTCATCTGAAAACACATGGAAAACACCTTTTGGCACACAGGACTGTGTGTCTCTAACCCAATCAACCTGTGAGGATCCAACCATTCATGTTCTGCCACGCGGTTTCTCGTCTTCCTCTCTGTCAGAAAGAACAAGCTATTATTGCCAGCTCAGATTAGCCAAGACAAGCTGAAAGAAAACCATGATTTACCAACACGTGCTCATTTAAAGGTCCATATAGTGTATTTCAGTTGAAGCCTGTTATCAGACCTTAACTCTAACTTCTGATATGAACAAGTAATTGCATTTTGTACAATTTCCTTTTCTCAGCCAGGCTGTAATTCTCTTTTATTGACCAAACATATGTTGCTCTTATTTTACAGCACCCATTAAGATGGGTGGTTCATGATTAAAAGGTATTAACAGGATTACCAGACAGATGGTTCATGAGGCACTGGGCTGAAATCACGATGGCACAGGTATTAGGCAACTGCACATACAGTACAAGCTAACGCTTTTTATCACTGAACTTTAGAAAAGGGTTTATCGTGCCATCTGTATGAGTTTAAGCATTTTATATTATATATTTATATTATATTATATACATATAAAGTAAAACAGTCAACGTCACATAAAGCTCAACCGGTTACAGTTTTGGAAAGAAAATTAACTTACACTACCGGTCAAAAGTTTGGGGTTACTTGGAAAATTTCCATTCCTCTCCATTACAGAGAGAATACCAGCTGAGATCAGTTGCATTGTTTTTTTGTTTTTTTTTAACCAGGGCAGCAGTTTTCAGATGACATTATGTGCTTACATAATTGCAAAAGGTTTCTCCAATGTTTTCTAAGTTAGCCTTTTAAAATGATATCAGATTAGTAAACAGAATGTGCCTTTGGAACATTGGATGAATGGTTGCTGATAATGGGCAATGTAGATATTGCATTCAAGATCGGCCACTTCTTTCTACAACAGTCGAGAACCATTTTGCAATTATGTAAGCACATAATGTCATCTGAAAACTGCTGCCCTGGTTAAAAAAAACAATGCAACTGATCTCAGCTGGTATTCTGTCTATAATGGAGCGGAATGGAAATTTCTAAGTGACCCTAAACCTTTGACCAGTAGTGTATGTCATGTTATGACTTAAAACAATGTTTTAGATCTTCTTTTTTTATACTGAATTAAGCTTATTGCAACTACTGCAAATATGTTAACCAGCAAAACAATAAATGAATACAAAAATACAATGAATAGCTTACATAAACCAACACTTGTGTATGTGTTGTCTTTCTGGTTTGAAACAGCAATTCATCAGCTGAAAGCTACTCCGAGAACAATTTGCACATTATTGGCACTCAGATGCAGCTTTTTGCTAAAGTAGGCTGTTTTTCTTTAGTAGAAACTACTGCTTCACTTTGAAGTGTTGGGAGGGGCTTCTTGCTGCATTGTGCTGATGCTTTTCAAGTTGTACAATTGTAGCTGTACAGTTCAAGGACCTTGACCCCCCCCCTCCCAAAAAAAACAAGACTGGTACCACTGTTCAGCAGCAGCCTAGATAAACCCCCCCAGATACATTATATATAATGTGCATATGTACCGTAGTTAATGCACTGCAAAAAAAACTTTTACATGTATTTTCTTTATCATCATGTGCACTGTTTGAAGTCCCCCCCCCCCCCCCCCCCCCTTGACCACCCCGCCTCCGTTGCCCACTCTAAACACACCTCCCTCTTCCCCAGTCCTCCTCCTCTTAAGGCTACTTCGCCAGATGGTGCAGCCTTTTCTTTTGTTTACCCATCGTCCCTGAGTTACCTAGCTAACTCTTAGCTACTAAACTATGGAATCTGCACGAGCAGCATCACCGGCGTACACCGACAAGTAAGTCGTTTTTTTTTATCTCCCGCTGAGTGAACCCGCTAGACCGAACATCATTTTTGTCGGAACATAAAAAAAAAGACCTGCATCCACCTTTTACGTAGCTCTCCCTGCTTTACAACTCAGACGTATTGTGGCCAGCTGTTGTCTTCTGCTTTCTCGCTCCGTGGTGGTTAAAGACACATCGATACATATACGTGTTTTTCAATAATACTCCCAATAGTTACAGCGCACTCAGACGGCCGCCCTTGTGATGCCAAGTTTTGACACCTGTGGAATATGCTTCTCTTGATACTTTTATTTGTGAATTCTCAAACTAACTTTTGTCAATTTATCCACATAACTGTTCGCTGTCTGACTGACAACTCGGAAAACCAATGACGGGATCTAAAAGTCTGTGTACACCGCCATTACCATAGTAACAGACCGACATTCCAAAGAACTGGAAATCGGGGGGCGGGACTATAGTTTAAGCACGGTTGGGTGCACGTTTGAACCAGCAAAGGCACGGCAAGGAACTTTTTTTTATAACTTCCATGAATTGACAGAGAAAAAGCATGCGCTTCTGAGTGTTAAGTGACAAACACATAGTGGTCAATTTCTTTCAAAAGCGAGCCTTGAAACCAGTGCTAACGTGTAGCTTCACTACTAACATGTGCAGCTAACGGTAACGTTAACGCGTCAGCTAATCTCGGCTAACGTTAACATTTTCTTCACAGTTACTTGGTGAATGTTTTAGACTATTTATGAACACATATTGTTTTACTCAAACGAGAAACGCGAATTTTAGAGGTTTCCCTGAAGTTGCAGTAGGCTGGGTCTGTCTAATTTACCTGCATGCCAACAGGTGTGAAAACGCCTCTGGTTTGAAGACCTATTTCCCATTGGACAGAGCTGCACTGACTCCACCCTGCACATGTGTGGCTGTGTGTACAGTCCCTTCCCCTTAACATGCGATATTACCAGAGTATTGCCATTAATGCCAGTATAATGATTTCCTTTGACATTTTGGACGGTTTTATAACTATATTGAGCTCCCATGCCGCCAAATAGACCAGACAGCAACTATATGATGTGTGGAAAAGAAGTGTAGACACTCAGGTAGATACAGCAAAAGCATGTCAGGGAAGGTAAAGGCTCTCATGACTGACTTGGTTCTGTTCTGTTGTGCTGCAGGTGAATTGGGAGAGAGAGTGACACTAGGATGGGAATGCTACTATAGTGAGGCTGTGCCAGAACTGAGGGCAATCTTTCACCCCTCTGCTGCATTTAGAACCGCTACTCATTTTTTCGTAGCAGCTTGACAGCAGATAGGTTTGACAAGAAGACAGACATTGGATATGCCCTGCGTTCCTGCGTGAGTAGAGCCTGGCACAATGTTCAGACAAGTGGATGCATCATCCAAAAGACGCCCTTGTGGTGGAAGTGGACTGCCCCAGCCTTCACCGCCCTCCTCCTCTATCCAGCAGGGTCGTATACGGGCTGTGGAGGTGGCGAGAGGAAGAACAGGGTATGGCTTTACGTTGTCAGGCCAAAGTCCATGTGTCCTCAGCTGCATCCTGAAAGGGAGCCCTGCAGACTATGTAGGTTTGCGTTCAGGAGACCACATCCTCTCCGTCAATGACATCAATGTCTCCAAGGCATCGCATGAAGATGTAGTCAAACTGATTGGGCGCTGCTCTGGTGTCTTGAAACTGGTCATCGTTGAGGGAGAACGTCAGAGGCGGCACCATCACCACCAACGCACTACTGGAAGTCGTCACCATAGCAGCAACACAATGGCAGCATCATACCCTGACTCATGCTCAAGTGATGATGAGTTGGATGGTTTTTATGACAACAGTGTTAACAACAACAATAATAGCAGGTCAGGCTGCGCTGGAACCCGTGGGGGTTGGTACAAACCCAAACTGGATTCTAAGCAGCTGGGCATCAACAGGGCAGAGAAGGTTGTGGCAGAGCTGCAGTCCGGAGGAATTTTTAACATGATCTTTGAGAACTCAAGCCAGTCCTCCAGCAGCTCAGACAAGGACAGACCTGGGGCCAGCTCATCATCAAAGCCACGTCCGCTGTCTGATCCAGAGTTCCCTGCATATGGGAACTCCTCCCGTTCCCAGAGCAACCCCAACCTCCTCTCTGAGGAGGAGATGGCCCAAGTTCTGAATGACGACTCAGTCTTCCTGGACGCAGACTTCCGTCATCTCCACCTTCAACACCATGAAGAGCAAGACTTGGATGTAGGAGATGGGGGTGACTTGGGCCTAGAGCCCAGCGAGGGCATCCTCAATGTGGGCATGATTGTTGGCTATCTGGGCTCCATTGAGCTGGCCTCCATAGGGTCAAGCTTAGAGAGTGACAGCCTGCAAGCCATCAGATGCAGCATGAGGCGCCTCCGGGCCGAGCAAAAGATCCATTCACTGGTCCTTATGAAGGTGCGATTGAATATTTTGTTCTTTTGTTTGTTACCATATGATGATAATAACTCGTTAGCTATATATTTTTAATTAAATAAAAAATAACAGTAGCTTAACCTAAACTGCAATGGGTTTGAAAGCCTCTCCACTTTGTCTTGTTGATCACAAGGTCTAAAATAAGCAAAGAGAGCAGAATACTCATTTACACTTAAAGTGCTGGAAAACAGGAACTTAATTAACAGGATTACTGTGTAACCGTGATTGTCACATTATTTTCCCTGGTATCGTATTGTGAAGTGTGTTAACTATATCCTCCCAGGTCATGCACGACAGCGTGCGTCTGTGCAGTGACAGAGGTCAGGTCCTGGCCACCTATCCAGCAGAAAAACTAGCCTTCAGCGCATGTTGTCCCGATGACCGTCGATTCTTCGGACTGGTCACGATGCAGGCCACTGACGACCACGAAGATTTTCACTTCGGCAACGGGCGAGATGAAGAGGGCAGTTTGAGGACTTCCTGTCACGTGTTCATCGTGGACCCAGACCTCTGTCAGCACCAGGTGTGAATACAGAGACAGTGATGAGATACATTAAGGGGTTACAAATCACACTGAAGAGGAGATAACTCAATTTAGTATTGGTATAAATACTGACCGGTTTCAACCTCACACGGTTTCAGTAGAAAAAGCGTGTTTTTTAACTTTTCTAACTTTTTTTTAAATTATCTCCTTATAGTGGAATATGAATATAGTTTTTTCTATTTAACAAACTAAGCCAAACTTCCCAAATGCAGCAGGGGTACATTTTGTCTTTACACAGAGCAGCTGTTAATGACATTTGTAAATAAATAAATGCAGTCTAAAACACCCAAATTATGATTTAAATGAGGAAATATCTGATCAAAGAATAAGAAATAAAGTTTGATAGCCACTCTTATTGCCATATATGATTTAATCTAGTGCCAGTGATGCTAATCAGTCAGATCTATACTAACAGCTACATTGTATGTAATTAGAAACAGCTAGCAACAATTCAAACATTTTCCTATGCAATTTTTTGTATATATCGTAGAAAATGTCTACCCATCGACTGATACTCTCGTGGTGACTGTTGTTTCCTAAGGTCCATTTAGGTGTCGCGAGGAGGTTTGGCTTTGAGTGCACCCCCGACCCAGACACAGGAGGCTGCCTGGAATTCCCGCCCAGTTCTCAGCCTCTCCTCCAGTTTGTCTCTGTCCTCTACCGGGACATGGGGGACAACATTGAGGGGGTCCGGGCCCGGGCCTTCCACGATCCAGACAACGACGCCCAGCAGAACCACAGCACCAGCAGCAACAGTGACAGCGGGATCGGCAACTTTTTACCGGAAGAAAAGAGCAACAGAGTGCTTTTAGTAGACCTTGGAGGTCCTCCTAGCCACAACCACATCTCGGGGCCACGCCACTGGGACAGCCCACCTTCATCCCAGCAGGCCTGGAGCCCCACCCTAGGAGCCGCAGCCACTCTCCCACCTCCTCCTCCTCCTCCCCCACCAGCTCTGAGAAATGGCCACTACCGCCACGAGCCACACCTGGCTGACCTCCCTCACCCTCTCCCCTTGGCTCACCCCGATGTCCCCGGCAGGCACTCTCGAGGAGTCCACCCACACCACTACTCACCAGGGAGGCGGGGAGGAGCTGTGGGGGGAGGAGATAAGAGAGGGGGTGGAGGAGTAGGAGCAGGGGTGGAGCCGCAGCGGTGGCTGCCAGTCCATGTGCTGAGAGACTGGCGTCAGCAGCACCATCACAGCCACCTCCAGGGTCTGAGCAGCGATCAGGAGTCCTACGCCGAATCCACCGACGGATGGTCATCGGCTAACTGCAGCACCCTGCCACCACCCATGAATAAGATCCCGGCCGACCGCTACCGGGCCCCACTGGCCCCCGGAGATCACTTGCCACCACCTGGAGGGAGTCAACCTCCCCCTCCTTCACATTCCCACTCCCACACCCACCGGCTGGCTGTTCAGAAAGATGAGTGGGCTAAGAAGCTGTTTGGTGCTGGAGACAGGGAGAGAGCCGGAGCAGAGAGAGGTGAAAGAGAGAAGAAACGAGGGAATGAAAAGGAGGGAGAGAAAAAGGTATGTTTTTGATAGTTAGCACCACATTCTAATTGTTAATGCCCTTAATTTTCATTCAGTGATCACATCTTGTATTCATTTTTATTCCAAATGTTCAGCCCAATAGATGGTCAGTCTTGCTACAATCCTTCATTCAGCAATGTGTTATGCTGTGCCAGTTTGTGGGCTATGGGCTTTTGGAAGAGTTGTGTTAAAAGTGGCTGAGAGGTGAGAAGCCCGGGCAGCAGGTAGCATCCCTCATCACACACCCCTGCTGTGGAAATTTAGTCTGACTAGAGTGTGTCCAAGACTACGGTTTATTGAGGCTATAAATCCATCTGTGTTTATCCCACTGCTCCCACTGCTCTATGTCGCATTCTCACCCTCTCCTCTTCAAGGCCTAGCATTTAACTCATTCGGTCCTTGAATAGAGTTTGTCTCTCACTCAGATGTAAAACGTTTCATTGGGTTTGAAAGTTGCGATGCACGTTGTTCACGCCATCAAACATCCCTGTACTATATTATATCATTTGAGCACACCATTTGGCTCTCTTGCCAGACTTGGTACAAGTGGATTGATAAGTTATTTATCCCCACTGCTCCAGTATCAGATCATGTATTATGCACGAGCCAGGCACCTGCCTTCACCTGAAAACCACCTGTTTCCCACTGTAATGAGACTGAACAGCAGACACGCTTCAAACTAGTTTTAATGAGGTAAACGTAAAGTGTTTGTGTGTAGTGTATGTATCTACAGTTGAATACATTGGCTGCATTATTTTATGAGAAGAAATGTCCTTTTGCATTGAGATAAATAACATTATTTACTGGCTGTTTATTGTTTCCAGAGAAATGGAGAGGAAGAGATACAGACAGAGTGAAAGATATATCCAGCCTGTCTGGATTCCTCTCTGCAGCCTGCAGCCCATCTTAATTTGAAGAAGCATTTAGGTATTTAGTATTTAGTTGGGGATAGACTCTTGTTTCCTTGATAGTTACAGTAAGAAGGCTGGTTGTTCTTCCTCCCCAGTAAAACTTGTGATGGACAAGGTCCCAGTGACCCCCAGGGGACAATCAGAGGAAGTGTTTACATGGCCAGGGCCAGAGTAGAGGCTAACTGTGACAGGAAGGTGGATGTTAACCCCTCTGAACAATGTCCTCTGACTGGAGACATAGAACTTTGGGGGCTGTGGCTGTCATGGTAAGCCATGATTACCGGTAGTCAAACTACAATGCGTAATATGCATGCTGACAACTGTAGCTTTGCCGTATCGGATGTAGTAGTTCCTGTCTTTCATAAGCAATACTACTATGAGTAGAACTGACTTGTTACACTTGTATCTATCTAATAAATCGGGAAGTGTGTGTGTGTGTGTGTGTGTGTGTGTGTGTGTGTGTGTGTGTGTGTGTGTGTGTGTGTGTGTGTGTGTGTGTGTGTGTGTGTGTGTGTGTGTGTGTGTGTGTGTGTGTGTGTGTGTGTGTGTGTGTGTGTGTGTGTGTGTGTGTGTGTGTGTGTGTGTGTGTGTGTGTGTGTGTGGTCTGTCTTTGAAATGTCTCATGAATCGTTCATCCATTCTACTTCACACTTGGTTTCCTGGGTACCCCAAACTTGGGGTTTGGAATTTGGAGCAGTTTGGACAGCGTTGGATATTAAACTGTGAATAAAAGACCACGGAAAAAAGGTTGAGGGGAAAAAAGCGCTGCCATAACGCCGGCTCTTCCGTGTCTACCCTTCACAATAAACGTCCATCTTAAATTCACTCAGCATTTCGCTTAGAGGATACTCAGTCGAAAGGCATTTTTGCTGACACTAGATCATATAGACCCTATATTGTATTAAGTTGCTGTAAGCTGTAAATTCACCACTTCTTCCTTCTCGCTTAGACTCACCCTCTATGCTCACCCTGGGTCCAGTTGTTCAAGTGTGCTGCTTTCTTATAATCACTAATAACATTACCGTCTGCAAAATACCCCGGCGAATCAAAGCCATATTTCAACGTTAACTGTCAGTCCACTAAGCCTGTTTGGAAATGAACACCTCTGCTGAAGAGTTACATTTGTTAACGATATGGCTATATGACAGCTCCGCCATCTTTAAAAGCTGACTGGCAATATCAACATGCAATATTGTTGACGAAAAAGACAACTCTAACTCTGTAGTTAAAGAATAACTCTCTTTATTTGCATTGCCTTCCACCTTTTTCTCTGCCCCCCTCTGTCTCTCACTCACACACACACACACACACACACATACACATACACACACACACAGTCCAGAGCCGAATCAGTCTCTGTACTTGGTCCGGTTCTGGTGGTTGATTCCCGCAGATATTTGCTGATTGCTCTCATTACGGGCCGGATTGGGTGGCGTGTGCGCACCGCCATCAGTCCATAAGGCAAATGTCTTCTATTTTGTGAGTCAATTCTGAATCTGCCAGGTAAATGTGGAAGTACAATGTTTTTCTCTGAAGTAGGGGTACACAGTAAGTCAGTAGTAGACTATACAGTGTGGTTGCTAAGTGCTTTGGGGTAGGCCTGCACGATTCGGGGAAAAATATGAATCCCAATTAGTTAGCTTAGAATTGATATCACGATTTTCTGCCACAATCTTTTTTCTCACGAAGTGTAATGTTTGTTGCACACATGAACCATGACAAAACAAAACATTGGAATTGGAAGTACCAAATATAGATTTTTTTTTGGCACCTATAGCACGACATCGTGCATCACCACAAGCCTGTAATCATAGAGGCTTCAATGAATAAAGAAAATAAAGAACATACTGGCCATTTAAGTACAGAAGGCGACCAAAAATAGTGACATATAACACATTGAACTAAATATGGCCCTGATACAGGCTCTATCTGAACTCCTTGAACATGTCTTTACATCATTAAAACATGTCAATCAACATGCTGCAGCTACAGCTTCAGTCTCTAGAGAAATGGAGTTTGTCAATTGGCAATTTAAGTACAGTATCAAAAACAGAATGATTTCTTAGCACACTCTTTAACCTTTCATCAAAATAAAAGCCAAAACTGCCCCCCCAAAAAAAGATTTTTAGTGTTTGCCACATGGTGGCACTGTTTCACTATATAATACTCCTGCACCCCCATGGCTGTCCATGGGAAACTAATTTAGATTTTCATTAGGAAATGTATACATACATTTTAAAGGTCCCTTGGTACCTAAAGGTCATCTGTCCACAGAACGCACACATGTTTTTGATCTCAGAAATCTAAAATTTGAGAATTGTGGAATGTGTGTGTGTGTGTGTGTGTGTGTGTGTGTGTGTGTGTGTGTGTGTGTGTGTGTGTGTGTGTGTGTGAGTGAGAGAGGGAGACTGAGGAACAAGATCATCTGCACAGATAAGAGCTGTGAGTTTTCCACTAAAATTGAGTCTTTCAGATGTTTTTCTGTTGACGCTCTTGTGCAGCCACACCCAAAACAACCACTAAGTCAGATCCACTATCATTTCCTGTTTTAATCCAAATCTCAGTTTCTCTTATAAAACCTGTTGTTTACATTCTGCTTTGTTGCCTTTACAAATAAGACTTGTTTTAAACTGACCAGATTAAACAAAGGACAAGTGAGCATTTTTGTATCCATATATGGGTCGAGTGTTCAAATCTGTGACTGTTATATCACTCACACACACACACACACACACACACACACACACACACACACACACACACACACACACACACACACACACACACACACACACACACACACACACACACACACACACACACACACACACACACACAGAGAGAGATGTAGGGTTGCCTTAGTATCCAGGCAACACCACTGGTCATCTCCTGATGAAACGCTGACAAGACCTGCTCCTAATGAGCCAGTCAGATTCAACATGTGTCACAGTTTGGCCTCTGGAGCCTGTCAGCATGGATTAGTTACTCATTAGTCAATTTGGGTCCACTGACATATGCTCTCTTCCACAGTATGCCATTTTTGAGAGAAGAGAAAGAAGCAGAATATTTCGGTTGTTCTCTAAAGACGAAAGGAAAACAGTTGTTAAAAGGCTAATTGTAGACTTGTAAAGGCAACTCCAAAGTTTACAGCACTACTCAGTGTGGTTACGTCATTGTCAGATGGCTATGGACAATAAATATTGATGACCCCATGACTAATTTTCTCATGCGCTTATTTTAGGCAGCAGTTTATGGCATCATGTAACAGCTGGCCAGTTAACTTCATTCCAGTTAGTGGGTTTCCACTATGGTAGTCCTTACGAAATTGCGGTACCATTTTGAATATTCTTTGTATATTATTATTATTATTATTATTATTATTATTATTATTATTGTTAAATTCAGGTACATTAAAGCATCTACAGGAACTTTAATTTTGTTTTGATTTTGGTGGCCTCTGTGGACAAAAGTGGGAAAGTCAAAAATAAAATTCTCCAACAAAAAGAATCTCCTCATGCTTCCTTTTAACTGGCTAATGTACTACTCACTGTGAAACTTTGCCTAGGATGTAGGCAAAATGTAAACATAGGCTATTCCGGTCTACGTGCCGTAAACCATCTGAATCAGACCCAGTGAGAGGAATTAACAATAACTAAATTATAAAGAAATAGCCAATCATTGCTGATGGTCTCGTTTGCTCATGTAGGTCAAATAGAGGCATCAGCATTAAATTGAGATCATAACCAGTTAAAAAAAATAATTGTAGCTGCTTTAACCCTACATTGTGTCATTTTTTGAGTTGATTCTTAGCGAAAAAACCTTTGTTCTTTTACATATATGTGCTCATTCATGTGTAATTACTTCCACCAACTAATCAAAGTATTCTCGTAAGCGTAGAATCTGCCATTCAGAATCATTCAGAATACATACGAGCGAGTCGCTCGAATGACGGCCGCCATGTTGCATCTCCATAGGACAAGTGAATGTTGTTCCCGTTGATCCCGTTTGTGTGTCAGTGTGTGTGTGTCTCTGGCTGTGTCTGAGGGCTTGACAAAAGTACTATCTGGTACTGCAGGCAAAATCACAGGACTGTACATGCCTGTGCATAACATGTGGAATATAACATTTAAGTGGAAAAACCCCATCTTAAATAGTCATGCAGCTCAAATCTCACACACACACACACACACACACACACACAGGCACCAGTTATAGGGTGTAGGTAATAGTGGCACACTGTTCATTAACATGCTATTTATGAACACCTGTTTGGATTGGATCATTAGGTTGGATGGTGCAAAACCTTGCACAATTATAAAACTATTTTACAAAGGGAAGTTTTAATATAAAACCTGTATGGATAAATTGACATTACATCCCGTTAATACATGACAGATATTAACAAATAAACAAAGACCTTGGCTTCTAGCTGTCATACAGTAGATGCTATTTCACACAGTCCTACTACTAACTACTACTAAAACTTTTCAAAGTTTTCATATTATAGGATGGTTGAGGTGAATACTTATACCAATATTGATATTTGATAATGATACACCACCTGCTATTTTTCTTTTCTTTTTTTTTACATAAATGCATAACATGAAAACATTTTTTTGTTAAAGATTCCTTGATTGTAAAATCTGTGACCACTCAGGATATCTACTAAAAGGGACTACTGTCTGGTGGACAAACTATGCAATGGAGATGCTTTGAATAGATATAACATTGCCTTTATATCTGTGCTTTCAATGACCTCCAACACATCTTTGGCATTTCTGTGCTGACATTTCTTGTTACTTAGCGACAAACATATACTTGGGTACCCATATATCTATCTGATTCCTATAGTTATTTGTTTACTGTCATGAGATTGTCTGCCAGTGAAGACTGATATAAATTATGAGGAGAGAGAGGGTGAGAGATGGCATGTGATATCTCAAACAAGCATTATTTACTGATTTCTCAGACTCATTCAGTTCTACACATTCACACCTGGAAGCTTTCTACAACCACTCTTTTGCTGTTTCCTGTAGCAACTCAGCATGCTTCTCTGACTTTTAGGCTACTGCCACCTCTACTTGTATGCACTCTTTTTCAAATAGCACGTGAACTGAACATGTGTATATTTTCTCTCCTCAGGGTGGTCGTTTCCGCGGTCTGACCATGGGCTTCCCTCCTCTCCCCCAGCGCTCCTCAGCCAGACGCTCCTTTGGACGCTCCAAACGTCTCAGCCTGGCCCGTTCTCTGGATGACCTGGAGGTAGGAGCATTTGCATGCACACACACCTATATAGTACTTACAGTACATCTGCCAACAAAATGTTGAGTGTTAGTGCAGTGCTCAAGCTGAGTCTGACCATTGTGTTAATGTCACATTTGAGCCACAGATGCACCATCCATCTCTAATAATAGCAGCTCATGCGCGTCATGCATCCTCATGTGACACGGCAAGCCCACTTCTCACATCACCATGGCAACATACACACAGTCATGGATAGAAAGTATATAGAAAGAGCCAATATACATTTGGTGGTTGTAATGATATGTGATGACAGTATTATTACTAGTAACAATGATAATGCTGACAAAAGGCAAGAAATAAATAATAATAAAAAAATCCAAAATACAAAAATAAACCCCTTGGAATTCCAGTCGAGCTCAGCAAAGTCAGGGAGCTAAGGCACCAGTAGTGGCAGGGTGAGGTAAGTTACTTCTTTGCCTATTGTAACACCAATGGAAGAGGTTGCCCAGCAGGCTAGAGTGCGTTTTAAGGTACTGCCTAAAGTCCTTCCAGCAATTTACTAATAGATGAGGTTTCCTTTTGAGACCTTCAACCATAAGGAGACAGGAGGGGGAAGTTTGCCTTTCCATATGATAGCAATGCACTTGTTTCCAGCAGTTAAGGCTTGTTTGATGAAGCGTATATTTTTCCTCCTATCAGCTGGCAGAGCTGTTGTGTCCCCTTACAAAACAAGTCTTGGCGAATGAGGAATTTTGACTCCTATGACCTTTTTAAGTGTATTCAAAATGGAGCCCCAATAATGTGTTAGTTTTGTACAGCTCCAAAACATGTGAATCAGGTTGCCTGTGTCTGTCTTGCAGGTTTCTGAGATAGCACTATTCATTCTATGAAGTCTTTCTGGTGTGTAATAAATACGATGGATAAGATTAAGCTGTAATAGCTTATGGCGGATGTTGTAGGAGAAGTTTTGGGCTTCTGCACATATTGCCTCCCAGTCACTATCCCTGAAGGTGTGATCCAGATCTTGTTCCCATGTGACCCGGGATTATAACACATTATTTGCCAAAAGATCCAACACTCTACCGTAAGTTAGAGACACACACAGGTTTTGGATGTCTTTTAAGACGATGTCGGTTGGGGGAGAGGCAGAAGTCGTTAAGTGCTCATTCTGCTGTGAACTAATAAAGTGTCTGATCTGCCAAAAAAAGTGTGTTCCGGGGAGGTTAAAGGCACTTGTTAGCTGTCCGAAAGATTTAAGTATGTTATTTTCATAGAGGTCGCCAAATGATTTGACTCCGTTCATAAGCCATATCCTTGTAAGCCCGTCTCTAAGGGCCGGTGGAAGAGCAGGATTGTTATGAAATGGAGTGTTCCTGTGTAGGGTCATTAAGCATTTGTGGCGGGATTGTATAATTGAAAACAATTTGGAGGTGTGGTTTATAAAAGGATTACTTGTGCCAGTCTTCAGAGCGTAATAAGGGCGTATAAAGGGAATACCAGCCAATGGTACCTCAGCTGCATGGAACTGCTCAATCTGCTTCCAAGCAGGGGGGTTATCCAATTCCGTCTGCCAAATCCAAATGGCTCTTAGCTGGGCCGCCCAGTAGAATAGTTCAAAGTTCGGGAGCTTTAGACCACCTTGCTGGGGAGTGTTGTATAGAGTTTTCATTTTAATTCTGGGCACTTTTCCCCTCCATAAAAAAATAGATATCATGCTTTCTAATTTTTGAAAGAACTTATTAGGGATCGGTATAGGAAGAGTTTGGAACAGATAGAGGAACCTAGGTAGCAGATTCATCTTTATGCAGTTAACACGCCCTATCAAAGATATAGGTAGATGCCTCCATCTGTCCAGATCCCTCTCCGCCTTTCAAAGTAGAGGGTTGCAAGGAGTTTCTTAACATTAACTGAGGTTACTTTTTGATATATGCAGCCATATATTATAGGTGTAGAAGTATTGTGTATTCTGCTGACTGGGGGGCAGTGCTTGAAGTGGGAAAAAAAAGGTGCCGGTACTCTCTTGCATTGGCAGATCATCATGACATTTGAGATTTCTATAGTGAAAAACAAAACTTGGAGATATTGCTGGAAAAAATGTATTGTCATTTATTAACAATATAAATGTATGGATTTATTTAAACAACTTTACATAACTTTAGTGCGTACGCTATTCAAAAAATCATGTTTTAAACATACATACATGTGGCACAGTGAATCCTTATTAACTATCTATGGATGGCCTAAGCGACTAATTTACATATAGGCTAGTATCAATATTGTTTATTTTTTCCACAAATAAGCTGATTTATATTTGCTAATATGTTGGAGTCATGTTAAGAAAAAAAATTCATTCATTCATCAAAACTATTCATTTTAACAATAATTTGGTGCTCAAACAGATGCAAAACAGTCACTCTCAGTGTGTGTGTGCGTGTGTGACAGAGACAGGGGGAACAGCTTCAGTCCCCTCTCTGTCTGGGCAGCTAGTGACGGGATGCTGCTACATCATGTTTTGCAGCCCAGTTTGTTATCATTAAAAACAAGCCAGCTGTTCGTGGAGCAAAAATCCATCATTTGGTCCTTTGACCAACAGTCAGGCCGTCCGTGTGTTTCGTTACTCACGTTACTGTTGACGTCGGTGTAACGTTAAGGTTGGTAGCGGCAGACTCCTCATTAACGCCAGCTGTTCCACTCACATCAACGCTAGCTTGAAGCTCATGAACCGTACTAGCTACCTCCTGATGTTTCTGGTTGGACTTGGACCTCTGTTGACGTGTCTGGCTCTGGCACACGCGTTCTTTTAGTACCTTTCTGAAGCCAGGCGGCCAACATAACGACTTATAAACTCGACACTTATTTTTAGTTTCTAGGTTTTCAGCAGTGAAACATCTGTTACGGTCAGGCTCACGCTGACAGCTTTTTCAAACTAGAGCCGTGGAGAAGCTAACTTCTGATAGGGTGGGCGGACTGCTTGCCTTTACGTGATTCGTCAAGATCTAAAATGTAAACACGTAGTGCCCTCTGGGTAGTGTAGTTTATGTAACGTTAGGGTCGTCTCTCTGACACTGACGCTTTCTCTGTCAGTGGTAGCGTACCGGCTGCATGCGAGAAGTAGCGGTACGCAAGAAAAGGTGCAGGTACGCTTAAGAGTAAAATGTAGAAGTGCCGGTACTGCGTACCGGTGCGTACCGGCCCACTTCGAGCACTGCTGGGGGGAAGTATGGCTAGACTGTGACGTGTTGACACGAATTATACTTATGCTCATCTTTTAGCTGTAAGAAATGACCTGGTATCCAGTCATTTGACAGCCATGAGTTTTGCAATAACAATTTGCCCATTTAGTATGACTGTACAACAATGCATAAAGAGAGTCTGCAGCGGCTGCTGTAGTACTCGGGCAGGAACGATACAATAGACTGCTATTATGGCTACCACTGTAATGCCCTTGAGACAAGGCCTAGGTTTGCACAAGATTATATTCACATGAAATTTTGTTTCCAGCAGCTATTTTTGCAGAGTCCTGCTGTCTGGGAGCACAATTCATAACTGTTTTTGTCCTAAGATAGAGATCAGAAGAAAGCTAAATGTTTCCGCCGTTTAGTGGCTCCTGAAGCACCCTGGGAGCAGATAAGCACATCCCTCAGTAGTGATTTTGTTTTTTAAGTATACATTCGTGGCATTTTTTACTTTATTGGACAGCACAGTAGAGAGAGACAGGAAGTATGCAGAGAAATGGGGCGAAACTGGGAATTACATGCTACAGAAATTCTTGGCTGTATTCAAATAGGAGATGTCTCCCAAAACTATTTTAATTACAGTTAAAGCTGCTGTGTACAGTTTTTATGAAAAAAAAAATCATCTGATTGAGTCAAATTCCTTAAAGGGAAAATCAATTTGCAGATTACTTGGTGCCTTTCAAATTCTCATTTTTGTTTTGCTTAATCTCAAACTATAATTACTTTCTATTCATAATGTTATTGGAAAGGGATGACACTTTGTACTCGGCTGTGCTAATGTCCATGTTGTACTGTCAGTCCAAAGGTTAACTCACCCTACAGAACAACTTATATGACGTATATTTCATACAATTATATTCATTTTCATTTAATCATCACAGATAATTACAAAAATAATTCATCATCAGGTGGCGACATCAGAAGCTTCAATGCATCTTTGCAGACATTTGAATTATCCATAACGGTGTGTGTTTCATATGGGGGTAGATTCTTTGTCTGTGGCGTTGCCAGACCATTCCATGGCAGGGTTTCTGTCTTCTTTTCTCCCCCACTTATATGAGTCCCCCCCCCCCCCCCCCCCCCCCCCTCTATTCTACCTATTCCTCATCATTCTTGTCTCAATCGTTGGGCCTTTTTCTCTTGCTGCTTATGCGGTAATGTCCACAAACAGAGAGGGCTTTGTGTTAGGAGAGCGGGGAAGAGGGAGAGATGTGTGTGTGTGTGTGTGTGTGTGTGTGTGTGTGGGGGGGGGGGTTATGAGGTTCGAAGTGTTAGCCTGCACTTCTAATGAGCTGTGATGAGCAACAAGCTGACATTCCCCTCGTTAGTGAGGCCTCCACACAAAAGCATGGAGTATATAGACACACACACACACACACACACACACACACACACACACACACACACACACACACACACACACACACACACACACACACACACACACACACACACACACACACACACACACACACACACCACACACACACACACAGAAACAAATTGCAACCCTAGTCGATCCCACACAAACACATCAATGCACATAAGCATGATTGCACTATAATTGCACACACACGCACACATACACACAGACACACTGACAGCAGTGAAGGAAGTCAGACCTGTACCTGTCAGCTGTGTGTGCCTGGATTTGCGATATCATTTTTTAGAGCTGATGTGCATGCAGGCTGAGACTGTTACTGTTGAATGCCTGCGTAACATTGTTTGAAAGCACATATGTGTAAGCTGTTTACTAAATAAGACTGACAGATGAAAACAGACACAGATAATCATTCAGAGGTTGAGTGCACAAATATACTGTTAGTGCCAAACAATGCATACAATAGGCTGATTAAATTGCCGATTTCCACGCAAAATATGCGGGGCTTGCATGATTTCATAATCCCCGTATTTTTGTTGCAAAAAAGTCACATATATCTTAGCAGAAAGTTGAAAAATGTTGCGTTTACTTCACACAAGAGCAGCCATTTCCCCCTGTTGCCATGGGAACGTTATGAAGTGAGGTAATTACCAAGGGGGCAAGCTTCTCTCCACAGTGGCGCCATTTTTATGCTACCAAGCCATCACCCCCTGTTAGCATTCCATTGACTGCCATTCATTTTGGCGTCACTTTGACAGCGAATAACTTTACATCTGAAGCGTTTAAAGACTTTATTTGTCCGTTGTTTATTTCTAAAGAAACACGACAATGTACAAAAGGCTCCATTACCTTGAATCTCACGTTATGGCTCCGTAGCGTAGACGTTTTTGTAAAAATAGGCTAACGATTGTGTCATAACCAAGCGACCTACTGTCGCATAGTAGAGGAATTACCATATAGTACAGGAGAAGCTCGCAGGCAGTTTTGACTTACATTAGCTGTTTAAGTTAAATTACTAATATTAACTAGCATTTTAGTTAGCAATAATTAGCCTGTGCCTATGTTATCTCCTTACATATACCTACACTCTCCGTCTCTGCAAGATTCAGAAGGATTGAGATTTCTCTTGGCACCAGAAGACTTACAACGTTCAGACATGTTGCTCACGTCACATCTACGTCGGCAAGCTCAGTTTGCAGCTGCGCAGTAACGCTAAGTGCTTCTAATAGACTTCACATGTCTCCGTCAAAAACAACGGCGTCACATAGTCCATTTCTTTAACTGTCTATGCTAATTACGCCTACTGAGAACAGGGTGTTGGGGGAATCGCTTGTTTTCTCTTTTTCATCAAACCACAGTTTTTGCAAGTTCCCGCAATTTTATCGCATAAAATTGCATAAACATCCCGCATATTCCATCGCATTGTTTAAGAAAACGTGCCGCATAATCATGGATTTTTGCCCGCAATAATCACAAAAAAACTCAGCATTTTTCTGGAAGGACTGGATGACATTTCTCTTCCAGTGGAGCTCAAGTGTTGGTTATCAGTGCAGGCAGTGTTCTCCATATGTTGTGTCTAGGCATCAAATTGAATGCTTTCTAACAAAGTAACAGTTAAAGAGGTGTGGACTGTAGTAGCCTCTTTTCGAAAGATCACTGGCAAACACTGTTAAAGTTAAAATGAT
This sequence comes from Gymnocephalus cernua, assembly GCA_023631565.1. NCBI lineage: Eukaryota > Metazoa > Chordata > Actinopteri > Perciformes > Percidae > Gymnocephalus > Gymnocephalus cernua. Next base: position 14,379,941 of record CM042427.1, on the reverse strand, counting down.
TTACCCACTTGATATGACCAACTGTGACTGCTTAAGCCCCATATTAACTTTGGTTAAACTTTGGAGTGCATTTTTGTACAGAACTAGGACTCCATCACTAAGATCAGAATAACATTATGAGGGGATCACTTCGTGGCCAGTATGGACAGTGGGAATAATCACAGGACAGCAACCAAAATGTTGTTTTAATGTACATATGGGCATGTGAGTATTGTTTTAAGGCAGACTTTAAATGTTAAAAAAAAAACATTCTTTTTCTCATACGGTCTGTCTGAATAATACCTGTATTCACTCTCTGTCTGCAACTCTCCGTTTTAGAGCCTGTCTCTTTAAGCCCCCCTCCCGAAAAAAAAGCCCAGTCTGCTCTGATTGGTCTTCCGCATCTGAGCTCTCGGCATAGTATAGTTGACATCATAACCGTACGGAAGTCCTGACGGCTTGTTTTAAGCCAGCATTTCTGAATACAGGCTGTGTGTATTTCTCCGTGGATTGAGTTTGGATACTTTCACAGTATTTATTTATATAGCACCTTGACCTGCTTTATAACAAAAAAAGACATGAAAATCTTTCTTACTGTCTTACTGTACACTGGCTCAGTTGTTCAGCAAACTCCATCTGATGTGGAAGTTGTGGTTGAAAGCTCAGAAAAAGCTAGCAAGTTGGGCTTGAGTTAAGAGTTTTCTTGTCAAAATAATTAAATCTGACTTAAACTTATTGGTTATTATTGATTAATAATAATAAGTCACAGACTAAACATTAACCCTGATAGGATTTGTGTAATAAAGGTGATGACATCATCAGGGTTATTTACTCAGACTTAAGAAAGCTTCCTCTGTAGCCACATAACACATTATCCAACTGTTTTTACAGGCTGAGTTGCGCATCACTAATAACTAATTTTAATGTGTAAATGTAGTGGAGTTCCCCTTTTAAAATAATAATCCACCACACTTTTATATCCTGTCTGACATGCTTACTACACACAGACTATATCAATGTTGAAAACTAGTGTAAATGTTGTGCTGGGCTAGGCTCCTGTTCCACGAAAAGCGTGGACTGGAATAAGTGAAATGGAGACATGAATGAACTTGGTCTGGTAGTTGTCCAGAGGTCCTGCATTATTATGTGAAAACAGGAGCTGGTTACCTTTTTGAGACTACTTTAAAACACTTTCCAAAGCTGTTTCAAAGTGACATTCTGACGATCCAAACTGTGGCAAACATTGTTTTCCTGCAGGATGGCATTGAATGCTGTTGCCTCCTGTCTATATAACACTCTCTTGGTTATTTACTGTATCAGTGCTGAGTTTGAGTGAGGTGGTGCTTCACCCGCTGTCATCACCCTTGGGCCTATTGGAGGATGGGTAGGAGGGGTGTGTGTCGGAGGGGGTGAGTACCTCCACTGTGTGTCAAGGCATGTTGAGGAATGCAGCTACTCCTTAGTTCAGTTGTACACAGCCTAACCACTGCTACAGATATCAATCCTTGCTGTCAACTGCATGATCTCCCTGTTTTGTTCTACATGTCTCTTTCTCTGTCTGTTCTCCCCCCCCATATGCATGGGGCATACTAAGCAGATGACGAGAAGAGCACTGAGGGTAACACATTCAACTCAGTGCTGATTTTATGTGTGGGTGGGTGTTTCTTAATGGCAAGGGGGTCTCCCTCTGCAGCCGTGCCTCCGCATTTGTCTTGAGTGTGTGTATGCGGGTGTCTCTCAGCCCACAGCAGTGTGGGTGGAATAGAAATGATACGAGGGTGGGTGGAAAAGCAAAGAACGAGGAGGGGGAGAGCAGAGAGGCAGGGCGAGGGAGAAGATAGAGAGAGAGGAAGAGGAGGGGGTATGACAGAGAGAGCGAGAGGGACGGGGAATCTAGCGACATTCTGTAGCGGTTTGGACATTTGAAAGCCATCAAGATTTGCCGCTTCATCTCTCTAATACACACACACACACACACACACACACACACACACACACACACACACACACACACACACACACACACACACACACATTCAACAGCTGATGACAATGTGTACTGAAGGAAGCTCTCATATGCAGCGCTGAGGATTACTTGTCTCTTCCTTCATGGAGCAGCAAACTTTAAGCGTTGATTCTGAAACGACCGCTGATCCAGTGAGTAAACAAGCTGTTTGTGCACGTGTGTGTGGGAATTTAGGTGTGTTTGCTTTCCCTATATTTGACGCAGACTATATTTGATCCCGGTAATGACTCCCTTGCTCCTGTCCCATATAGCTGGTAGGCTATAAAACACAATCCTGACTGTTTCAGATCAACATTGATGGAGGAGATGATATTAGTTAAAAAATAATACAAGTGGATTTTTTGTCAGCTTTTGTTAGAATTTAGAATTTAAATCCTTATCAGACTCTTGCTGCAGATTGTGACGCTTTATATATATATATATATATATATATATATATATATATATATATATATATATAAACCTCCTTTAACTGTCAGTATTTTCTGTGTTTGTTCTGGTGGGAGCTGTCAATTCATGCTAATGGTCTAATACATATTTACTTAGGTTAAAATGAATTAAATGCTCTGAAACTTTAGTTGCAAGGCCCTATCTCTGGAATGACAGATCATGTGACCTGTACGGACCAATCTTCAGGGGTCTTTGTGGCTTTGTTGAGTTAAAGGGAAACCTGTTGATTCTTTGGTTCAGTCTATTGGATCAGAAAGTAGAAAGTGTATTTCTCTTTAACGAGTATTATTTTGAAGATGTTTGTCTGATGTGTTACTGTGATCTTTTTTTGAAATGTCACCATGCCAAGTAGTTATGTCTAATTGCACTGTAAACATATTAATATAAATGTCTGTTACACTCAATGTATCCATGTATAAAGTACTAGAGTGTGAGTGTGTGTGTGTGTGTGTGTGTGTGTGTGTGTGTGTGTGTGTGTGTGCGCGCTTGCAATTGTGAGTGCGGGGGGGGATTTTGACACTCTGGTGGAAAGCAGCAGAGGACAGTATTTCACTAAACATAGCAGTGAGAAAAGAGCGGCCCGCAAGCCCCCCAAGACACAAACGCACACACACACACACACACACACACACACACACACACACACACACACACACACACACACACACACACACACACACACACACACACACACACACACACACACACACACACACACACACACACACACACAATGGAATTATATTTAAAAAGTCCACCATCAACTCAGGCAGTGACTATCCGGCCGCTTTGTCTATATGTTGACTCATAACTGGTCACTGTCAGATGTCCATTAAATATGACACATACTGCACTGCTACTTGTTATTCAACTTAATATGGCTTGCTTGTGTTGGTGCCTTTTAAAAAATGTGATTAAAGTAGTTTCTGGTGCATCAGTCACAAACACTGCAACATTATGCAAATATGACAGAGGTGAAAATCATGATGACTCATGCCAAACAGGAAAACTGCACCAATTAAGGAGGAGCAAGTAGACATGTAGACCTTCAGCAACAGACTGATTGAAAGACAGGATATTTGATTAACAGCTACGGCAAACAACGTCCTTAACTGGTAAGCTGTTTCTCTCTTTTTTTGTCTAAAACTTTGTATCTGTGAGTCAGTTTAATACCCAGGCCTACCTGTGACTGACTAATCGCATGAGATGTTTGATTGTGCTGATGTGGTTAAACTGCACCCATCTGGCACTTGATGAAGATAAAAAAAGCACTTGTATTTATTTGAATGTGGAACAACAACTGATGTGACTCCTGGCCTCCTGAGGTGTTTCATGTACAGGAGCAGTGTTGATTCTGTCTCATCATCTGATTTTCCCTCCCCTACACACTCTGCTCCCAGGGGCTGTCACAAGGAACACACACACACACACACACACACACACACACACACACACACACACACACACACACACACACACACACACACACACACACACACACACACACACACACACACACACACACACACACACACACACACACACACACACACACAGAAGAATAAATGTGTTCTTATCTTTTAGCATCTTTTCGGTATATAAATACGTTTTTTTGTGTGTGTGTGTGTGTGTTGTTGTTGTTGCCAGTTAGATCTGCTCTCAGCTGGGGCCTATCCAGCCCCATTAGCTATTGATGCTAGCACATTGATCAGCTAACTCATTTATTCATCATCTAACATTTACCATCTCACATCGAATAGTGGTTCCGTAGCAGTAAAAGAAAATGCTCTAAAGAAACCATATGCTTTTCTCCTGCTCTGCTCTGTTCAGTGCCTCAGCCTCCGTCACGACAGCAGAGGGCAGTATTGAGTTTTGTTAAATTAACATATTAGTGTGCAAGGCACAGAAAAAGAGAAACCGAAATGATGAACTCTTCTCTGCAGAAAAAATATGGTTCCTTTGACAGAGATGGTTTTCATGTATTGTTAACCAACCGTTGGTTAAACCATTATGGAAAACCACCTGTTGATTCCTCCAGTGTTGTACTTTGTCTCTCTCAAGTGCTTAATTTAAGATATTAGTTCCAGTTCCATCTATATATTATCTTAAAGTCTGAACCTTTTAAATGTTCCTCAATGTGATAATGATTTGCAAAAGTTAAAAACATGAATTATGTATCAATGTAATGAGGCGCCTGCATTTTCAGGTATTTAATTGACTGAAGGGGACAAAGACTTTCCGAACTGAATTTCCTGAAAACGGACTATATCACAGTATAATAATGTATTGTTTGTTTAACTACCTATTTAGTATGTCAGCATGTTCCAAAGACAGACACATGCCATATAAGACAAATAACCGTCACAAGTTAGAAATAAGCAACAGGGACATGATAATATAGTGGCTGACAAATAATGCTAACTGCAGCCTAATATGACCAACTTCCTTTAAGGCAATAAACTATAATTCAAGCCTATAGTTGTTATTTCAGCTATGTAAATATATACGTGGTTTGCTTTAAACTGTTACAGTAATGGGAATTTACTGGAGAAGCACAAAATGTACTTAGTATTAACTATAAACATGTGTACTGTATGTGTGTGAGTACACACAAGCGTGTGTAAGGTTTCTTTGCGTAGTCCTGTTCTGTTACTGTCATCTGATATCTGCAGAGGAGAATATTTCACAGCACAGACAATATTTCCCTTTTATGTATGACACACACACACACACACACACACACACACACACACACACACATACATACACACACACACACACACACACACACACACACACACACACACACACACACACACACACACACACACACACACACACACACACACACACACACACACACACACACACACAAAGGAAACAGAGCTGCTTGGCTAGACCACAGGAATTAGGCTAAAGAGTGAGATATCTTCTCCTCTCTTCTCTTTTCTTCTTTTCTTACCTCTTCCTTTTCTCATCAGGATGTGGATTTAGCCAACCTAAACTTTGTCACATCCGTCTTATCCTGTGTGACGCCCGGTACTTCTTTCTTCCACTGTGCTGACGGATATGTTTTGGACTGAACTTGCACACAGGTTACTCAAACACCACTCATACAGTAGTTCTTCCTGGCCTGTCAAATATGTGTGAAAGACCAGTGAACTGTTCTAAAATTAAGCATCCAATGTTTACTTTTGAGGTGTATTTGATATAAGTAGCTGAACCAGGCAACTTGAAAGTTTAAAAAATTAGGGCTCCACCAGGCACTCTTTAGTGTTAAAAGCGCTGGTAATTAGTAGAGATAAGCCGATACCGATATCAGTATCGGTATTGGCTCCAATACTACCTAAAACGCTGGTATCAGGAAGTACTGGAGTTTATGCACCGATCCGATACCACGTACCAATTCTACCGATAAAGTAGTTTATTTATGCTATTTTTCCGTTATAACTGAGTATTATAAAGAGTTTAACCTGAGCCAGGCCAACAACAAAGATAGAAATCATATCACATCCATACAGGGATGGTAGTATACAGTTGTTAAAACATAATAAAATATATGACGCACTGGTATCGGATTGGTACTGGGTATTGACCGATATGCAAGTTCAGGTATTGGAATCGGTATCGGGAAGCAAAAAATGGAATTGGGCCATTTCTAGTAATTAGGGCATTGGCAGCGCTTTTAGTGTGTGTGTGTGTGTGTGTGTGTGTGTGTGTGTGTGTGTGTGTGTGTGTGTGTGTGTGTGTGTGTGTGTGTGTGTGTGTGTGTGTGTGTGTGTGGTAGTGGGGGGGCTTAGTGCTTGAGCCATCCCCGATGTTGCTATGATACGGGGACGTGGAAGGTTTACATTAACTTTAACAACAATATGGCGCTGCGTCTTAAGCTCTATGGGCTCAAATGGCTCTTGTGGTGCTGAAAAGGGGGCAGTTTCTGAACCAATCAAAGTTGCACTTTTTCATTAAAAATAATTGGGGGAAAACTAGCTTTTAATGTTACTGGTTTTCTTCTGTTGTTAGAGGGTGCAGCTGAGCTCTTTGATGTTTTTGATTCATCTGGGTGGTGCTACATTCTACAAGGCAAGAGACCCTAAATAAACGACAAAAGACAGATTTCAATAACTGGACATTTAGATTCACTACAGCTTTAGAGTCTGGCAGCCATACATGTCCAGTTCAGACAAGAGAGACAAGACAGTTTGCTGTGGTTTGTAAGGAAGACAGAGCATATTTTTTATGTATAAAACAATGATTTGAAATGTTTTAGTTCATTTATGAAATGGTATATTTGTAATTAAACAGTTAAACAAGAACACACACACACACACACACACACACACACACACACAATTTTACTGGTAATCATGTGTTTTCCTATCACTGTACGGTACACACCTGTGACTCATTACAGATGGAGACAGTAGCATCAAAAAGACAGACTGTGGAGGTATAGGAGAAGGTGTAACAGAAACTCTTACTCTTTTTTTGCCAAAACAGGAAATTAGGGGGAGCTAGGTGTAGGCTCAAAGCCATATGCACAAATTCAATTGCAGCCTTTGTTTGTGTGTGTGTGTGTGTGCTGAGTGGCTGCTCTGTCCTGTGAAGTGCCTTTGTTTGTTCCAGTTGACCTTTTAACAAACCTGCAGACATTTATTAATTACTTTTAAAGTGGATGCTAGATAATACACTCGTTCTCTTCTTCCTCTTCACCCTTTTAGCCTCCTCTTCTCCTCTCCCTCTGCTCATAATACATGAAGCAAGGAAAATAAATTTTAAACATTTTTAAAATCACTAAAAAACATCCAACAGTCAAATTGGATCATACCTAAACCTGCCTAACTGTGATTTGAACAAGGAGAAGTAGGAGGGTGGAGAGTTAAGGGCTGTGCTGCAGTGTGATTGGCAGGCTGGCCTTTGTTCCCTCCCCTTCTTGGTAACTGATGCTTGATGGGGGCGTGTCACTATGGAAACGGAGCCGAGTATCCGAGAGAATGGAACTTCCTAGTCAGTCTGTCAGCTAAGTGTGTGGAGGAGTGTGTGGGGAACAGAGGGAGACATGTATGATGTAGTAAGAGAGACATAGAATGTTAACTGTGAGATAAAGTATTATATCTCCTAGTGCAGCTAAAGCAGATAGTTTAAGGCTAATTCTTAGGTATACGTGTGTGTGTGACAGGCGTGCTGAGGCATGGCTCCATCCAAGTCAGCTGTCTGCATGAATTTCCTGCCCTAGTCCAAAGAAGCTCTGTCAGCCTTAGCTCACATGTGTGTGTGAGTGTGACTCTTTTCATGTGTGTTTGTGTGGTTCAGACATGTAGATTGAGCAGTCAGTGGGTTTACTCCTGTGTGAGAGGAGAGCAGGATGAGCCTGAGGAAGAGGCTTTCCTTCAAGCGAGTCTGGAACTTCAATACAGTAAGTAGTATGCCCACACACACTTACTGTATAATGCTGCACAAGTGGTCTGCATAGAGAGAGTGCACATCTTTCCGTACTTTTTTGTTTTATAGCAAGAGGAAGTGAATTGAAGGATAGACTCACTTTCTCATTTACCGGTATTTATGTCCATAGAAGCAAAGTTGACTAGTGCTGGATTCAAAATATTCAAACATCCTCTGATTTATAAGCCAAAGTGCTTTTTTAAATAACAAACCACAGTCTAGTTGTAATGCTGCCAAAGTGCCAAGAGTGGAAAAAATTCAGCAGCACGTTTACCGACATTAATTCCCTCTGCACAGTTAATGACAAAAATCAGAGAAGGATGGAATGGGCAAGAGAAAGAGAAAAGAGAAGTGGGAATGTTATTCAGTGCAAGTGACAGTGTTGTTCTGCTAACTACAAGTGAGATAGACAGGGACAGATGAAGGAAAGAGGTGACTTACCTACAGCAAAGTACCCAGGGAGAAAGATGAATCCATGACCTTAAGACCATATGAGAGGGAAACACAGGGATGGGAGAGAGGGCGTCTATAGAAAGACAAATGAAGAGAAATGAAGACAAAATAGACGGAGAGGACATGGGCTCTTGGGAGAGAAACAATACAATAGTTGAAATGAACAAGTCAACCTGTCTGGTGTTTAAGAAAGAAGGAACATGGTGGTGCCTGGGAAAGTGTGTGTAAAGGTAAAATGAGACAGAAAGACTAACAAGAGACGGCTCTAGGGTGTTTCCTTTCCTCTCAAAGCCAGATGTGTTTCGGGCCAGAGAGGGACATAGAGAGAAAGAGAGAGGAAGAGAAACTGATGTAGAGACTGGGTCAGAGATTTAGACAAACGGAGGCAAATACAGAAAGAGCTTTTTTTTTTCTTGCCTCTGTAAGTCATACTGTATGGGTTTTCGCCTCAAAGACTCATCTGGTGTGTGTATGTGTAAAGGAAAGTGAGAAAAAACAGCTGTAAGACAATGGAAAGGTGAGCTGACTAACCTGAATAATTTCCTGTGAATTTCACTTAATTCAGTGTGGACTGGCAGCTATGAGTGTGTTCAGACGGAAGTATTTGATCAGATTGGATTGTGTTAACGTCTTGCACCCTCTTCTGTCTGTGTGCGTTAAAGGCAACCAGCCAAGTAAAACAAACAGTTATCACCGGCTCGGCCTCTGAGTCACATCTCCTGTGTAGCTCCCTGCAGGAAAACAAACATGATCCACATTCCTTCCTTTCATAGAGAGTGGATATTGATTCCTGAATGTATCACAGGGATTTTGGGCTTTATCCCAGAATTCCAGAGATGGTCACAGGGGGTTTCACTTAGGAATAAAAAAAAGTTTTTAAATGTTTGTAGGGACATTTAGATGGTGAACACATACGGCCATTGACACAGAGTTTTGCTGATCGCTCTGTTTGTTTATACATTTATTTTGTCAGTTATGTTTTTGAAAATCTGCCCTTTTTTAAGGAAGTGATTAGATTTGTGCAAATCTGTTTTCTTCATCTCACTGAGTTGCATGGAAAGCATCATCACACCTGCAGAGCCTCAGTTGATTTTTGGATCATTAACCTAATCAGCTTGTTCTCCTCAGCCCATCCTCTCTCTGAGTTAAACTCCGCTAATGCTAAGCGGTTTCTTGGTTGCCAGTCCTGGCAGGGTGACTCTGGTCTTCTCAATGGCAGCCACTATGCACCTCATATTCAAAAGTAAACACACAGGCTCTCACACACATTGAGACTGTTGGCGCAACAGCTTCCTCCTCAGCTGGAAGCGTGTGTGTGTGTCAGTGTGTTTGCGTGCAAATGACAGTATGTGTGTGTCATTTGTTTCCGTTGTAGGTGCGGCCTCCTGTAGTAATGCCAGTCTTTACAGGTACATGAGTAGACAGAAGATATGTTCAGTGTTCTTCCATATTTCAGTCCCTTAAGTCATATCATTCCTTACCAAAGGTGGCAGTTATAGCTCCAGTTTTGGAGCCAGGAATAGGTTCCTGTGGTACAAACAGTGTTGTCTTTGTGTGTGTGTGTGTGTGTGTGTGTGTGTGTGTGTGTGTGTGTGTGTGTGTGTGTGTGTGTGTGTGTGTGTGTGTGTAGGTGTGTGTGTGTAGGTGTGTGTAAGTGCATATGTTATCCCTGACAGTTTCTCCCACAGATAGACTTTTTTTTAAATTCACCCTGTTAAGTGTTACTGGCTGCTCTGTGTCCTATCCTATAAAACAGAATGTCTTTTTCCAGGAATCATCGTTGACCTAAACGCATGTAAACAGACAGGGAACATTTTCGGAAACTTAAGATTGTTTAAGGAGACTTGTATGGCGTTCAACATATTAATATTATGATAACAGTGAGAATGAACAGCTGTAAATTGTACCCTGTGTTTTGCCATAGTTTGAACTCGACATCCAGGCTTCATAACAGATGATGTAAGCCACCCGTCTCCCACTAGTCACAGCTAATAAAGCACTTGGGACCTGTACACACAGTGACCAACAACTCCCTGCGCGCGCGCACACACACACACACACACACACACACACACACACACACACACACACACACACACACACACACACACACACACACACACACACACACACACACACACAAACACAAGCACAAGCACAACATGAACAAGCCAGGCATGTGGCTACAAGGTGGCAGTTTATGTTCAGGGAGGATGTTGGTGTACAAACATGTTGTGACCTGTTGACAAAATGATCATGTTTTTAAACCACACATAATCCTGTGGGTCATTTTAATGCTACTGATGAACAAAGTCATAAAGTAGTACAATACTACTAATCCCACCTATCAGCAGCAGCGATGTACTAGGAAGGGAAAATGGGTGTGGAAGTTTGAACCAGACCAGTATGTGTTGCCAGCAAGTGTGGTGAAGACATGTGATTCAGCCATCTTATCTTTTGTTGAAGTGGATGTGAGAGTGTGTTCATTATATAACTGTACACACCACTTCCACTGTATCACTGCTCAGAGCACAGCACTTCTCAGAACACCATAATATTCGGTGGGTGGAGGCATTATGTTTTCGGGTTGTCTGTCTGTGCGTCCACACGTCCGCCTGTCCGTCTGTCCGTCTGTCCGTCTGTCCCATTCTTGTGAACGTGATATCTCAGGAACCCCTGGAAGAAGTGTGTTCACATTTGGCACAAATGTCTACTGAGGCTCATGGATGAACTGATTAGATTTTGGAAGTCAAAGATCAACGTCACTGTGACCTCACAAAACACACTTTTGGCCATTTCTCAAGAATTCCTACACTAATTATAATAGTTGACAGAAATGTCTAATAGGATAAGATGATGAAGTGATGACATTTTATATTCAAAAGGTCAGGTTCACGGTGACATCATAATGTTTTGCAAAAACACTTTTCTGGCCAATATTCCATGCCATATCGGGTATACTGAATTGGTGACACTGATCTTGAAACTGTGGTGACTGTATAGATCTCCTGTTTTGTCAGGTTGAAGATGTGTTTGAAGCATCCACGTTTTGCCAAACAATATAATAATAGCTTTTAATACTTTTTATTAAATTCCTTCAAAGTCTTCACTACATATATTATGTAAGACATTGATGTAAACTGCAACTTGACTGGTTGGCAGAGGCATACAACCAGAAGGCGGTAATTCTATTTTTTATTTTATTTTTGTGAATTCTAAGTTTCTAAGTCAGAATCCGCAGGCTGACTGAAATCAAAAGAATTTAGGCTACTGGACCAATTTCAAATAGGGCATCAGATAAGAATTGACATTACTGAATATATCTATCTACCAACAAGTGCAGAACTGATTGGTCCATTGATAATCAGATGTTTAAATAATTGTATCAAGTTTATTTAGTCAAAAAATAAATAGTAAAGAGTTTTGGACTATTGGTTGGAAAGAACAAAGAATTTGAACATGTCATCTTGGGCTTCAGGGAATTGTAATGGGCATATTTTTACTATTTTATAGACTAAACCTTTTATTAATGTATTAATAAAAAACAATCAACAGATTAATTGATACCTACAAATAATTGTTACTTGCGGTCATATTTCCAATGACATGTGTTTTTTGGCATTGATAGTAATTCATTATTATTCTACAATCTATTTAGGACTGCATTAGAGTTATATAGAATAATTAGACGAGCTGATATAGTTTGTCCACCAGAGACACAGACAAGTTGATTTTTGAATTGTAAAATGTCCTGCTTGGTACATACAGTACCTTGGAGAAAAAAATGCTCTTTTATGTGTTTAAAAAATATATATACACATAACAAGCTGTGCCTGCAGAAAAACATCCCAGTCAGGCATTTTGATGCACATGTCAGTGCAATAGAAAGTCAAGTATTTGACTGAAGTGATGCCGCATTTCCACTTCATGGTACAGCATGGCTGCAGACTCCTGATGGTCAATGAGAACTGTGACTAGAATTGTCACCTGTGGGACATGGGACATCTTGCACAAACCAGCCATTTTTAAATGGTACCAAGGACATCCGCAATGTAAAAACGAAAAGAGAAAAGGACCTGGTACCAAAAGTGAGTCGAGTCGAGTCCAGCTGAACCATGCAGTGGTAATGAGGCATAAGCTTGCTAGTGTAGCACATCAACATCATTATATCTTTGCAGTTGTTACTTATCATAGGACCAAACTGCTATTTTACTTCATTGTTGAAAAGATGTTATTTTAAAAGTGCAGGGTTTTCAGTCTCGTGGGTCGTTGTCTTTTGTTTTGCGTCTGCCCTAAAAATCAGCACAAATTCGGCAAGCCCGTACACTGAAATGTAAGAAAAATATTCCTAGCAATGGCTGTCATGCAACATCGTAACTGACTTTTTCTGAGGCTGTTTAAATGGCAAACAAATACTGTGTTGACATGGTAATTGATAAGAAGAAACCATTAGCTAGAGTTCTTTTTGAATTCACAAAATTCATAACCACACACACATTCTGAGGCTTTGCTTGGAACCGAGTCCACATATGTGGAAACCATAATCATGACCATCAGCCATGTGCTGCGGTGTCTTTCTGCTGATTTTATCAGCACATTTACTCTATGATATATGGGACGTAAAAGCCCCATTAATATCTGCGAACAATTAGCCTCAGCAGAAAACAACTGCAGACAATATTGGGGCTGACATAGCGGTAAGTCCCTTCTGCCAGTTATACTAAGGTAATGTAGAGCTCACTAAGTTTGAAAGCAGTGGAGGCTAAAAGTAGAACACACTTTGTGACATACTGGGGGGGGATATAATTGTTATTATGATCTTCTGTTATCAAGACTGTTACATTTTCCAGCTTCTCTGTGGATAGGGGGTTAGGGAGAGGAGGGAAAGTCTGGAAAACCCCAGTCATTCCCTGTGGGCTGTCAGGAATGACCAGGATCTGCCAGGAGAGGAGGGGGAACGCCACTGGAATGACTAAGGAAGGGTTGAAGGAGGGAGGGAATGGAGAAGGGAATGACTTGAGGGAAGAGTGGAAGGAGAGAGATGGTAATGGGGGACAAAGAAAGAAAGAGTGGGATGACTGGATAGGAGGAAAATAGCAAACAAAAGGAGGGAGTTTGAAATGGGTTAGAGGTGCAGGGAGGACTCGACTAGGGGCCAAACCACTCCACCACAGAGTACGTCTGGAAGTGATCACACACACACACACACACACACACACACACACACACACACACACACACACACACACACACACACACACACACACACACACACACACACACACACACACACACACACACACACACATGCAGAAGAATGTACCCTACATACAAAAGACACCTCTAACAGATGTCGACCACATGCATACATAGGCTTAACCCATATAAAAGACACAGCATGTCCAAACGCACACACACTCACATCAGAGAGAATACACGCTGTTGAAATGTGTGAGATGTGAAATGTGTGGGAGTATAATCAGCATAGGGATCAGGTAACCAGTTTCCACTGGGGAGTTTTCTGCTTCTGCCGTTTTCCTCTTGTCCTGGGCAATGGTTCGACCACAATCAACTGCTATTAAGTCACACAAAATCTCTTTTCACACGCCAGTGCCAACCTCGACTCGTCCAAGGACAGTCTGAAATAGCTAATCCCAGTGATTACGCTGGCAGTGCCATCTGGCCACGACAGCTTGGCCCAAATGAGAAAATGGCCAAGATGCACCTGAATCAAATATGCTGCCCCAGGGGGGTCACCTCAATTAGATTTGATTAGTTTAAAAGTGTACATTTAAGGATATTGCAGGATTTGTGTATGCAGCAATTGTATTATCGTTCATATTTGTATTATTCATATTATTGGTTACTGTAAGATTTGATTTATGAACCAAGGATGGATAATTGTTGTGTTAGCGCTATAAGATGCTTCCCTGATTTCAGACGATACTGTCTACTAGTTACACTTTGTATACATCTTTCTCATCAGTCAACTCTGTGCAGTGGGCAGATTCAAAGGTCTAGACCCTGGCAAATAAGATGCTACTTCCAGACCAGAGAGTACAGTTTTTTTCTTTTACAGCCTACTGTTCAGCTGTGGAAACAGACTTATTTAGACTATTAGAAGCTTATATTTTTGTTTTAGTGTCAGTTTCAGTTTTAGTCATTCATTCTTTTAGACGCAAAGACGTACTCCTACAAGTAATGACATTTTCTTTCAATACTCTCCATGTTTAAACTCTTCATGCATGTGTTCTTGTAGAAACTCAACTGCATTAGAAATGCATTTCAGTACAGTATATCCACATGGCTGAGAAATTAGGTTTTTCCAGCTTCTTTCGTAAATGCCGTTTAATTAATCAGGTCACTGCAAAAAGCTGACAGTAACTGGGTTACTTAAATTCATGTAAATTCTCTGAGTGAAGTAACTACAGTATATACTGATTCCCCATGCATAGTGATGGAATTAACTCAAGTTCGTAGCTGTGATCCCTCTGTATTAAAGTCTGCTTTCACTCTGTGGGTAAAGGCTGTGTGTGTGTGTGTGTGTGTGTGTGTGTGTGTGTGTGTGTGTGTGTGTGCACCATGTCATGAACACCTGTGCAAATGCTGCTCAGTGTTTAGTTCAAATATAATATACAATGTTACAACAAAGTGTTCCAAATATGCTAAAAGTCTTAATAAATGTCTTCTGCATTGCAATTGCCAATCGCCATCAATTGTCATTCAACTTGGGAGAAACTACTTGATTTCTCAGATATGAAGTTGAAACATTTCTAACTGATGACCACAAGATAACCCCATAGAAACATCATGTCATCCAGGAGACTCCCATGTGTCTGTGCTGAGTAATATAGAGAGCATTTAAATTTCCAAATGCAAATGTACCATTGAAAAAACTTTCAGAACCCCTCAAGCGGCAACCTCCCGGGCTGAAAAATGAAGCCAACGCGCAAGTGCCGAAAACTGCAGTTCCTCAAATGGCCACCTGAGGCTGGCTCCGAAAGGGAGTCAATAGATAGCAATGGTAAAATGCTCAACTTTACAGCAGAAATAAACATGCCTGGTACACAAAAACAGGTTAAAAACGGTTTGGGTCTTCATAGCTCACCCTTTATGACAACTGCAGGGTCAATGTTCAGAACCAGCAAATATACACTCCCATCATATGAGTAATTGTGAAGCCAGCCTTTAGGAAGATTAGCAGTCAAATTAACAGCAACAAAAGCTTCTGACAGAAATACAGTATGGCTCAGTGTGGATTATTTAACCAGAGATCTGATGCGAGTTCGGTATTCTGTCTTTAACAAACACGTCTGTCTTTAATTGGTGCTTACCCTCCCTCATGTCTCTCTCTCTCTCGGTCTCTTTTCCCCTTTTCTCTTTTGTCTACTCCTCTCCTTTTGCTCTTTCTGAGTCACGGAGCGTTTCAACTATGTTCCAAAGTTGGCTACATTACTGATGTCTGTGTCAAATGATCTCATCCCAGCATGTCTGGGATAAAAGTCACTGCTGTGTGTGTGTGTGTGTGTGTGTGTGTGTGTGTTTGTGATTATATTAGATACATGTTTGATAACTTTATCTATAGTTGGTGATCATGATATGCAAGCAAACATCACACTTTACTGTTAAAAGTGGGGGCATGTAGGCTTAAAAACACGCACACACACACACACACACACACACACACACACACACACACACACACACACACACACACACACACACACACACACACACACACACAGTAAGCCCCACCCCTCTTAGGAGGGTTTCTTGCAGAGCAAGCACAGCCAGTTCAGAGATGATTCCACCCACATACAAGACAATGAGTGTGGGCGCTAACCTGACATGACTGTGTCGTGATGTGAAAGTGTGTGTGATAATGAGCCAGGTTCTGTGAGAAAAACACAGTCATTCTGTGTTTGTGTCTGCATGTGGCCAAAAGTGCATGCCCGGGCAGCTGCCTTTTAGCCAACATGCATTGTGTGAGCTTGTATGAATATGTGTCATCTGTGTGATGAGGGAATCTGCTAATCCATGTCTCTCTGTGCTTTTTTACAGTCCGCCGCAGTCTCCGATGGAGGTGAGTAGATACTTCTTTAAGACATTTGAATACCTGTTTTTAATCTGTGACTTTACTCATCATCTCTAATTGGCTTCCCTCATCCTTCAGTTGTTGTGATCTACTTTAAGTAGCATTTAATGGGATGAAATAAATGGCTTATTGTGTTGGGCCAGTTGTCCTCTTCTAAAGTGAAGGCTTATGGCCATGTTCATTGTGGACACCTCATTGATATGCGGCTGCTTTTACTCATTCTGGTTACACCTGCTCAACGTCTGCCCCACCTCTTCCTGCTATGCTGAGGTTTGCAGGCTGTGACCTAAAGATTGTCCCGCATTTGTAAACATTGGCTGTACAACAACTTGTGTCAAATCTCATGGACAGGACCCGAGATACAGAATGTGGTGCTGTTCGGACTGCAATGAAAGGATAAATGAGTGGTTTAGCATTCAACCTACTAATTTATACTTGGGTTTGTGAAAGCATTGGGAATCGATTGCAATAGTTTGAAAGTTCATTACCAAAACGCATTTGTATTCGGTTGGGTCTGTACTTTTAATTAGTATGTCAAACATTTCAGGCATTTATTCTGTTTGTTTAAGTGAACTCTTTGTGTCATGCGCGCAGTTAGCATGTGCTAACAATAACGAAAGGTCTCTGATTTAGGCCATGTCCACACGAAGACGTTAGGATGAAAACGCATCCGTCTTCCCTGGATTCGGTTCAAGAAAATTCATGTCCACATGATTCCATTTGTAAATGACTCAACACGCTACTTCATATGCCAGGCCTGTAGGCGGCGCTGTTATTGCTACAGAAATTAACGGAACGAAGAAGAGCAGCCTTCAGTCACTTCCACTTCCTTTCATAACATACCATAGTTCTCTTAATACAGCCATGGACTAGACTTTAATAACTTTCACCACTGCTCATTATATAAAGGCCACCGCTAGAAAACGTTACATTGTATAATGTGCTGTTGGATTGCTCTCTATTTTGCAATTCTGTCTGCTATCGGACATGATTGCAGCGCGCTAGCTAGCAGAGCTAACGTTAGCTCTGCTAGCTAACATCGGCAGTCAAACAAACATCAATGATCCGATGTCTTTTTGATAATCTAGCTACACATTTTTCTTGCGGTAGCCTTTCTACAATAAGCCGTGCTAAAAGTTACTATAATCCGTTCAAGGAGTTGATAAGCAGACAGATTAGCTAGCTAGTTGATAGGTTGTCTACTTCCACTTTATAAACAGCATTGCGTCCCTGCTAGAGCAGTCAGCTGGGTTGAAGGTGTGTGGGGATGACATCATCCATACGCACGTATGTGGTTTCGCCGTCCAGACGAAGCCAAACGTGAGCCGTTTTTTTTTTATTCACCCTGGGACCAGGTTTCAAAAAAAGTGCGTTTACGGGCAGTGCGTTTACAGGATTCGTGTGGACAATCGGCCCAAACGACGCAAAAAAAAGTGCATTTACATCCAAACGCGTCTTCATGTGGATGGCCTCTTAGGAGACTTCTAATGGTGCTTTAACGCCTCACAAATGCACATGAAAGATAATTCATGGCAGATGGGAGATAAAAGGAGGAAGAGAAGGAGGTGAGAAACAAGACAAAGGGCGTATAGAATGCATGGAAGACATGTTTACAATCAGCTCCAATGTAGAGTTTATGGCCACTTCTTCACACCATGTGTTTGTGGAAAGGAGGATGTGTTGTTTGTGAGTGAAGAGCAAAGCTCTCTCTCCTTGCACCGTTATGTGCATGTGATGTAGAGAGTATGATGGTATAGGACAGGGCAGTCAAATACACCACATACAGCACCAATTTGATCTCAAGTGGGCCAGACCAGTAAAACCATTACATAATAATCTCATAACCTCAAAATGTGTCCCTTTATTTTAGTGTAAAAGCGTTAAAGTACATTCTGCACATGTCTAAAATGAATGAACAATCTATTTACAAAACAGTAAGCACAAGGGATCTTTAATAGAGTATCCAGCATGTGGCCTGCTACTCTTATCAGGACACCGGTGGATAAATAGTAATATTGAAAAATTGGAATTAATGACTTCTTTGCCTACTTAACAATTCTGTGGGAAACTTGATAATCACAATCAAAGATAAAAAGATCCACACTAGTAAAAGAGGGTATGTTGTGATTTGTACACAGTTTCCTGGCAGTGTCACTGTAACTTTTCTTTACCAGTTGCAATTAGCCTGCTTTACAATGAAAGTCCTCTAAAGCTGCCGTGTCATTTGAATTTTAGACTCTCAAATGGCTGGTTGTGACTCAGATTTTACATTTTCATGAATACTAGTTCTTTTAAAAAGCTTTTTTTCCTGTCAGCAATGATAAAGCCACACACTACATTTTCATGTTTAATACAATTTAAAGTTATTCCGTTTCATAGTTGTTTTTATACAGTTATCGAAAACTAATGAAATCAATCATTGAGTTTAACATGATAATGTATCCATAGTTCAGTGTAAACACCACTTGTTAATGTTGACACCAGGAAACCGCTCACAATAATGTGTATTTTCAGAGCAAAAGATTTATTTTATAGTATAGTTGATGTTGATTACAGCAATTAGACCTGCAGAGTCATTTTTAAGGCCTATAGCAGTATTATATTACATGCTGCATTGGCCATATTGCAAATCCATCTCACAAATTTGTATTTATTTTTATCTATTAGAAAAGTCAAGACAAGAATAGGTTGACAGATATTCTTCCTTGTTCTTTTAATCTGTCAGTTTGTGTGTGTGCATAGCAGCATGGGGGCTTCCTGCAGGCCTCATTAGTCTCAGTAGTGGCCTTCCTTTAACCAAGCTCCTCATCAATACTGCAGTTTTTGTGTGTGTGTGTTCATACAGGTGCATGTGCCTTTTGCGCACATGAATGCGCTTTTGGTCCGGCGTTTTTAGTTCCGTCCTCCCTTGCCTCTAAATTATTCATCGTCTCAAGGCCTGTGTGTGCTTGTATCACTTACCTACCTGCTACCTGGAAGGTCACAGAAGTGTGTGTGTGTGTGTGTGTGTGTGTGTGTGTGTGTGTGTGTGTGTGTGTGTGTGTGTGTGTGTGTGTGTGTGTGTGTGTGTGTGTGTGTGTGTGTGTGTGTGTGTGTGTGTGTGTGTGTGTGCGCGTGCATGCGTGCGTGCGTGCGTGCGTGCATGTGTGCAAGTGAATGTACATGCAGGTGCGTGTGGCTTTTGTGACCTGACTCTCTTTGCGATCTCTCAGGTTGTCAGCCAGGTTGCTCGCCACCACCAATAGGCTCTCTCTCTCTCTCTCTCTCTCTCTCTCTCTCTCTGTCTCTCTGTCTCCTTCCTTCTTCTTCTCTCCCTGTTTTCCCTCTCTCTTGCACTTCCTTCCTGTGATGTTGTTAGCTGTGCGTGTGTGTGTGTGTGTGTGCCTCGTCTTGGACGATTTGCGAGGGGCCCTGATAGGGGGAGTATGGATGGAGGGGCTTGGTTACCCCTCAGGATTCGCTACCTGCCCCGCTGGCACCACACAGGCTCCTACCAGCTCTATCCAGGTGAGGATACAGTTGGTGCCTCAAATACTTCTTCTCTAACTAAAGAAAATGTAGATTTGAGGCACAGA
This sequence comes from Gymnocephalus cernua, assembly GCA_023631565.1. Taxonomy (NCBI): domain Eukaryota; kingdom Metazoa; phylum Chordata; class Actinopteri; order Perciformes; family Percidae; genus Gymnocephalus; species Gymnocephalus cernua. Next base: position 14,359,924 of record CM042427.1, on the reverse strand, counting down.
GGAGCAATAAATCAGTCATTTTGACAGCAGAGGCTTTGATGTTGAGTATTAGTTTCACTTTAGTTCAGTTACTGGAGTTCTTTTAAGGATTGCCAAGTTTAAAAGGAGCCCCCATGATCACAAGATGCAGATGGTTTCTAATATAAATGGTCTTGTAACTTGTTGTGTTCAAAAAAGGTATTGCCATTCTGAATGGTGTTAAGTGTTGTACCTTTTCTCTGCTGTTTCTTTTCTCCGTCTTCATTACAAGAAGCATGTGAATTGAATGTAAGCTTTAGAAGGAATACAGAGTTAGGAGTGATGCTGTCTGTGGACCTAATTGTGAGAATTCTGTCACTGAGCTTTGCTGAGAATTTACACAGTAATATCTCTTAGTGGCTGATTACCTTTTGCACGCTTAATATACCGTCTGTGAAAAATGTACTTCATTGTATTGTAGTATTCAGTAATCTTACTTAAGGACCCTGGAAACGTGGTTTTAAATCTTAAGTACTCTATAACATTACTTGTTTTCAGGGCCTTTAAAAGCTTACTCTTTGAATATTTCCGTTTCATTTTAGTAATGAAGGTGGCATAAATGCTCTCTCTCTCTCTCTCTTGTTCTCTAACTGTGTATATCAAGCTCTATATATTTGGACTACACTTGCATTTTAGCAAGTATAGCAAGTATTTATCTTGTCTGGTTTTTTTTTGGGAAGAATATGGGAAAACATTTGCCATTAACTGAATTTTCATTTTGAAGAGGAACATTTGGGAATATTTCATCTCTTGTGCTTTAATATGCAATGGTGTCTGAAACTCCTTTCTTGTTGTTTATAGCCAGACATTACTGTTGTGATAGTGTTGGCCTATGTTTCCTGCCTCTGTGGCACTGAATAGGATAAGTAGTTAAGACAATAGATAGATTGATTAATGTTTGCATCTCATTCACAGCAATATATTTCAATTAATGACTGAAGCAGAAGTCGTAGGAGTCGTTTACTATGCAGTTTGAAACAGAATGAGAGTGAATGAGCTCAACGGTTTGAATTAAATTAATCGTCGGTATGACAACTTTCATTGATAACATAAAACTGGTGGAAAATGTGCAAAAGTGGAAGTCACACTAGAATTATTCATTAATAGCCAAGACACACATGACTTACTTGGCAGCATGCTGGTCTTTCAGTTTATTTACAGGACTTGCGTTGTCTCAGGCACCTGACTGGTGATGCCTTCCCTCTGGCTGTTCTTGTATTTAGTTTTATCTCAACTGAGCATCCCACTTTCAGTTCACCAGGCCTGAAGCTCTGTTATTCTGGGTATTCTCAACGTGTGCCTTTGCTTTGCAAGTCTGTCCAAACATTAGGAACACAGACATACTGAGGTCTAGTGGTGGGAAAAATAATCAATTCACAGAACGATGAAACATCCATGCACAAAACTCCTTAAATGGATTGTTAAAATGGCACTTTATGAGTAGCTACACTGTTCAAAGTATTATGCAAATACTGTTGGGAGTTGTTCAAGATTAAATCAGCTAGACCGTAAAAACTAAGTACTACACAAGGATGATGTGTGCAATGGAGCATGTTGTCAACATACTTTTCGACAGAACCGAACTGAACAGCGTGAAGCTGCAGGGATACATCTGTTGCAGTAATAAACAATAGTGGAATTGTGTTATTTTTTTCCCCTAAAACAATCTGCGATTTTTTCATAAAAAACTCGATTCACGATTCGATTAGATCCCCCCCCCCGCCTTCCATTTAAAACAAAATAACTGCGAACTGTATATAATATATGTATTGAAATTTCTTTATTAGGAGTAACCCCTTGAGATGCAGCATCTCGTTTTCGAGGGGGTCCTTAACAATAAACAAATAGACAGTACAATCATAATTAGACACAACAGTTAACAAAACAAAAACAGACACAAAAACAAACAAACAAAAAATAAATAAATAAATAAAAAATAAAATAAACAAACAGAAACAAACATCATAATCAGTCCGTCATAATTAAGTTTGAAATAGAGTCAAAATGAAACTGGATATTAATAATAGTAAAGAGGTGTTATGATATCAGAGGATTATGGACAGGTACAGTTGGTACTGTAATAAGAAATCAGGGCATTTTTAAAGGAGTGGAGAGATACGATGGATCGAATGTTTACAGGTAGATTGTTCCAATCTGAGGGGGCTTTATACCTAAAGGCTTTCTTAGCTGTAGCGGAAGTTACAGCAGGGACAGAGAAAAAAAATAATTGTGTAGAATGTCTCAAGAGGTAGGTAGAGGAAAATGGTACCATAAGCTGTTTTAGATAACTAGGGTAGTTGAAATGTATACATTTATAAATAAACTGCAACCAATGTTGATGTCTTCTTATTGGGGGTGATGGTATAGCAAGTCTTTCATACATAATACAATAATGAGTTGTGAAAGGACGTCCAAGAACAAATCTACATATTCTATTATAAACAACATTGAGAGGGAGCAGATTAGTGCTGGGTGCAACCTGATATACAACATCAGCATAGTCCATAATTGGTAGGATAAGTTGTTGCACAAGTTTCTTTCTTACAGTAAGAGAGAAGCATTTTCTGGAGCGGTAGAGAACACTAATACCGAAGTTGATTCTTATTAAAATATAATCAATATGATACTTAAATGATAGCTCCGAATCAAGCCAAAGTCCAAGGTATTTAATGTGTTCAGCTCTTTGCAGTGAACTACCATTATAACATGTAATTATGCATGTATTACCTTTTAATTTAGCTTTAATGGTCTGGGGAGTTCCAAAAATCATAATGTGAGATTTGGTTTCATTAAGTAGTAGTTTATTTCTTATGAGCCATTGTTGTAAGCTATCAAAGTCAGACTGCAGAGATGATTCTATCTGTAATAAATTAGTTTTTGAAGTGTATAATACTGTGTCATCTGCATAAAGCTGAACACAACATTCAGAGCAGATTGATGGAAGGTCATTAACAAAAATAGAAAAAAGAAGTGGACCAAGAGTTGAACCTTGTGGAACACCTTGTTGCTGAGTTACTATATCAGATTTGCACCCTTGTATCATAACACATTGTTTTCTGTTATGAAAATAACAATTGAACCAAAGTAGTGCATTACATGACAGACCAACAGAAAACCATTTATCTAAAAGAAGGTAGTGATCAACTAAATCGAACGCTTTTGTCAAATCAATGAAAATTGCACCAGTTAGTTGACTGTTATTAGACGCAGAGAAAATATCATTTGTAAGTTTTAATAGTGCAGTGGTTGTGGAATGATTTGATTGAAATATATATTTATTGTATTTAATTAAAGTGCATCAACATAAACAAAATTGCAAAGGCAAACCCTTTCTCTAACTGAAAAGTCACTGTTCAGTGTGCAACAAAGATTGTTAAACATAAACATTATTTATGCTGTATTTGGATTGAGCTAATAAAACCTAAAAAACTAAATCTAAAAAATCGATTTTTTGAAAATCGGAATCGATTTGACCTACTAACTCGATTTTTAAATCAAATCGATTTTTTTCCCAGCCCTAGTAGTACTTGAGTCCGGACTCGAGACGCTTTTCTGTTGTCTTGGACTTGTTGGTATTTGGACTTGTTGGTATTTGGACTCGGGCATTGGACTCGCCAAATATTCTAGTTGGTCTCGACTGAGTCCAGCACTATATGCTTTTGTTCTAAAGTAACTTCCTCCTTCAAAACAAAACCATTGATGAAGCGCGCTCGTTCAGAAAACAGGTATTAGTTTAATTCAAAATCCATCTAGAACGGGCATCGAGATTGGTCGCCTGGTATATGCCTGGCTGCATCATATACAGTAGGCCACCTCAGTCATCAGGTATCAATCATTTTCATGGCCTTTATTATGCAGGACAGCTGAAGATGGGAAAGGGGAGAGAGAGAGAGGGAATGGCATGCAGCAAAGGGAAGAATAATATCTGTATGTTAATTAACACACATTGGCCCGAAACACACACACACATACACACACACACACACACACACACACACACACACACACACACACACACACACACACACACACACACACACACACACACACACACACACACACGCACTAGTTGAAATGAATGGTTAGATTCATGGTTAGAAATATGTGATATCAGTACGTCCTGCAGGGATTGTGTGAGTGAGAGTGTGCTGTAGGGGTGTTAAGCGAAAAGCAAAGCAAAAGATGAAGCAACTGAAAACCACAGAAGTGACATGTGTGGGTAGAGAGTTTTCACTGGACGGGCTGCTACTCTGGCCTTATCATCAGTATGGGCCACACTGTGCTGCTGATAGTGCTGCCTTTGGGTATAGCCCTTGCAGACAGAGGAAAAGAAAACAACAAACAGGGAACATCACCATTTGATTTTAACCATATCACCCATCCCAGACCAGACCACACAATGCTCATGCTGTTGTGAATGTGCAAATTGAATAAAAAAAGAAGTATGGAAATAAAAAATCTAGATGCATAAAAAAAGAGATTTTCAATTATTGCAGCCTAAATGAAATCACAATGGGGTGGTGGACCCAGAGATTCTCAGCCATACTAATGTCACCATCACTTCAACTATTTGATGTTGTGTGTGTATCTCCATGTTGTACAGAACTTAACAGCGTGGAGCTGCAGGGCTGCAGCAGCGACAACAGTCTGAACAGTAATGCCAGCCTGCCCAGCGTTCAGAGCCACCGGCGCCACACTGAGAGGAGAGTGGCCAGCTGGGCTGTCTGCTTCGAGAGACTGCTGCAGGACCCCGTGGGAGTCCGCTACTTCTCGGTACTATAACAGCACTTGGCTGGTGTTGGCCAGCATGATAACATAACAGATCAAAGGGACTTTAAGCAAACCTTTCTGATGTTGCAAAGTTAAAAGCTGATCAGATCTGCTTCTGTCGGGTGGGTTTTCTGGGTCTTCTGGCTTTCTGTGTATATTAGTTTGCCTGATTTGTGCTTATTTATTTTATGTTTCAGGAGTTCCTAAAGAAAGAGTTCAGTGAGGAGAATATCCTCTTCTGGCAGGCTTGTGAGTTCTTCAGCCACGTCCCTGAGAATGACAAGAAGCAGGTAACAGACATGCAAGACATTGTTTGATCACACACATGCATCCATTTACACCCCGATAATGAGGGAAAATGTTCTGTCTTAAACAGCTCTCTTCATTCCTCATCTTCTTTTGTTACTGTGTCTATTACTGTGTTTTTTGTATCCATACCTCATCCTTTCCTCCACCATCCATGTCCCCTACTGCCACTCACTCTTCCTGACTCTCCCACCTTCTCCAGCTCTCTCAGCGTGCCAGGGAGATCTACAACAGCTTCCTGTCCAGTAAAGCCACAACACCGGTCAACATAGATAGTCAAGCCCAGCTCGCTGACGACATACTCAACGCCCCCCGACCTGACATGTTCAAGGAGCAGCAACTGCAGGTAGTGTATACATTGACCACCAATTCAAGAAGTCGTTTATCGAAATCTCAAGGTAATTAGCAACCACAGGAAGCATGGTAGAGGATGATAAGAGGCTTCCCCTGAAGAACAAATGTATTATTACTCATAAAACTGAATCAAAACAGACCTCTATTGAAAACACAACATAAGATCAACTATTCATATTTGCCTGCTTTCTAGTATCATGGATGTGAGGGTGGGGGGGGCTCCGGATGTTCAAACTCTGATGAGAGTCACGAGGCGAGAAGGATATCCTCACCATAACCTCCTTTATTTTTACACATCAAATATGCACACCCAAAGACACACACACACACACACACACACACACACACACACACACACACACACACACACACACACACACACACACACACACACACACACACTAACACGCACACATATAAAAGCCTGAGATGAACTTTTCCAAAATACCCCTGGGCTCGTTAAGATTTTGGGTCAGATTTACGTGTGTGGACTCATGCATACACACATTGATACACACTCAATAGGCGTTGGAACTGAGGACACTCATTGTTGAATCTTTGTAGGTGGAATTATTTCCCATTCTCGCTTGATGTATGACTTCAGTTGCTCAACAGTCCGGGGACTTTGTTGTCGTATTTTGCACTTCATAATGCGCCCCACATTTTCAATGGGAGACAGGTCTGGACTGCAGGCAGGCCAGTCTAGTACCCGCACTCTTTTACTACTACTAGCCACACTGTTGTAACACATGCAGAATGTGGCTTAGCATTGTCTTGCTGCATTTAAGGGACAGACACAACTTATTTTTTATAACCTCATGGTTTTAGGATTGGGCTGCTAGCAGGATATTAGACTTTTACTTCCTCTCGAATCGACTTCCTTTCTCCCTTCCTCCTTTCATTCTTTTTTCTTTTTGTTTCAATACTTTTGACATTGCATGTTTTTCCATCCTCTCTTCTTGCTCTTTATCCCTCTTTCCTTTCTAGTTTAGCTTTTTTCTACCCTAATTTTTGTGTGCTGTCATTGCTTTCTGCCTTTTTCTGTTGCCTACTGATTACACCTTTCCTCCCTTTTCACGCCTTTAGATCTTCAACCTGATGAAGTTCGACAGCTACACGCGTTTCCTTAAGTCTCTGTTGTACCAGGAGTGCATGCTGGCGGAGGTGGAGGGGAGGCCCCTGCCTGACCCTTACCACATCCCCAGCAGCCCCACCTCCAAACACAGCACCACAGGCTCGGACCGCTCCAATCTCTCCACACCCAAGAAGGTAACACAATGCAAAGCCTCCACAAACACTTCCTCTTGGCTGTGTCACAATATTGACAGTATTATTGTCAGAATACACAGAAACATTGGGGAAAAGGTAAATCGTGGCATCTGGTTAGTCTGTATGTATTTCTGTTGGAGTTCTCCACTGGCATCCCATTCATCCTTTGGTGGGTGTATATCTGTGTGTTCACACCTGTGTCTACCCCTCTTCATTTATGTTGTTTGTATCTTATAGGAGGACAAAAAGAGCAAGTCGGGCAGATCTTTAAATGAGGACAGTCGAGATGATTCAGGAGACCGGAAGAAAGGCATGTTTTTCTCCTGGTCTCGCAACAGGAGCTTCGGCAAAGGCCCGAAGAAACGAGAGCTGGCTGACTTTAACTACAGTCAGTAGTTTTAAACGTCTTCAAAATGTTATTGTTTTTTTGTTGTGGAGGGATATTTTATATGGGGGATATAGGGATTTGGAATTATCCCCTTGTTTGTCTTTCTTCTAGATGCTAATGATGAGTGTATTCCTTTTCAGATTTCTCTGGCAGCAATGGTCGCCGAGAATCCCAGGGTTCGCTGTCTTCAGGAGCCAGTCTGGAGCTGGGGACGTCAGGGTCAGGGAAGAACGAGGTCAGTCTGGAAAGAGACATCACCATATAATTAGTTTGGACAGTAATGGACACATAGACAATCATTTCAGCACGGAGCATCGTTATCTTCACCCTCTTCCTCTCAATTTATCTGCTTTAATGCAACTCAAACAAAAAAACACTGACAATAGTAAAATAATGTCTGTTTTTCCTCCTCTCAACCTGCATTTCCATTGTCTCTCTTATTTTTTTAACCCTCCTCTCACTATCTCCTCTCCCCCTCCCTGTGTCTGTGTCTGTTTTCTTCCCTCAGGGTGATGTTTCCCGTGGCGCAGTATCAGTGTCAACAGAGCGCGGAGGGGGCAGCGCCCCCTTGAGGCAGTGTAACATAAGCTTGCCCGATGGCTCATGTTGCTCTGTGCCACTGAGGGCTGGAGTGTCTATCAGGGACCTGCTGCTTGGTCTCTGTGAGAAGCTCTGCATCAACCTGGCAGCTATAGACCTCTTCCTGGTCGGAGGGGAGAAGGTACAACACACGTGGATGTGGGGCTGTCCTAAAGACCTTTATTATGGCTTTTAAAGCGCTTTACACAAAAAATGATCAAAAAAACACAACACATCACACTAAACCAAATTAAGAAAACACAATTAAGTCTGAGTTGGTTGTTACCCAAAAAAGCTATAAAAAAGATTTTAAAGTAGCAATAATTAATATTTTTTATAATAACAATACTGTAAGTCATAGGATGTGGGTTGCTTGTAGTGATAAACCCACAGAACTATACCTGACTTTGCAGTTCCTCCCAGTTCTACATATGGCCCGCAACTTTACTGTTCTGATTCGGTCTCATCTCTCAACAGGCAGTAGTTTGTTAACATGTAAGTCATATCAACTTTATAAGGTCACAACATGTCAAACGTGGTTGATGGACTTGGCCAAAAAATGGTAAATGCAGTTTTAATATATGATGATTACAAGTACCAGTTGTTAATATAATTGCTGCTTTATTTAGAAGTCAGTGATCCCACTTAAGGTTTAGACAACTTGCTGGACATCTTTCATGATGACGTCTCTCTTTTTCTCTGTCTCACTCTCTCAGCCACTTGTTTTAGACCAAGACTGTATGACATTGTGCTCTCGGGATCTCCGACTAGAAAAACGCACTCTCTTCAGGTACAGTAATATGCAGTGATCATAAGCGTTCAAACATTTCAAACCAATAATACTGTAGGAGTACAATTGATTGTACGTGCTGGCCTTGAAACCATGATCAACACTTATATTGCTGTTACAGAAAAAGTTTTCGAACAAACGGTTTCTTTCTTCTTTTCCAGACTCGACCTGGTCCCTATTAACCGTTCGGTGGGCCTAAAAGCAAAGCCCACTAAGCCAGTGACTGAGGTCCTCAGGCCTGTGGTGGCCAAATACGGCCTGCACCTTGCTGACTTGGTGGCACGCATTGTAAGTCCCCCCCCCCCCCCCCCCCCCCCCATTCTGGCTCTATGTAGATAGACAGAAAGAAATGGGCCGACAGGCACTGTATGTGATGATGTCAAACTCATATCTGTGTGTGTGTGTGTGTGTGTGTGTGTGTGTGTGTGTATGTGTGTGTGTGTGTGTGTGTGTGTGTGTGTGTGTGTGTGTGTGTGTGTGTGTGTGTGTGTGTGTGTGTGTGTGTGTGTGTGTGAGATGCAGAGTGGGGAGTTGGAGCCATTAGATCTAGGTCTTCCTATATCCAACCTGGACGGGCTGCGAGTAGTATTAGATATTGCAGAAAACACTCCTGGAAAAGGTAAGAAACACACATGCAGTTGCTGTTAATAAACATGTAATCTGCTGCTGTCTCTCATTGGCAACATACTGAACAGAAACATAGTACATGTATTGTCTCAATTTTGCATCTGTATGCTCCCTTTCCTTCATCCAGCAGACAAACAGAAAGTAGCTCCCTCTAAGAACCTCGTTCCAGCCTCAACAAGCAGAAACCAATCGACAACAGTAAGATCTCCCGCAGCTTCTTATTTTGCCATTTTCTTCTCACCCTGGAATGTTCCATAACCCACCGAATGTCTCCTCTTCCTGTTTGACGATGTCACGCTACTAAGTGTCTCTCTCGCTGTCTTCAATCACCCATGTCTGTTTTGCAATATGTTAAAAATGTGCGCAGGTGTATGATGTGTGTCTCTGGCAGCGTTTCGCCTGTGTGTGACTGTATTTATGCGCTCTGTTGCTGTGGGGCCCGAGAGCCCTGTCACACTCTCAAGGTTCCTAATGTTCCGTTATTGTGGTCTGCCTGTGGCCGAATGCATCGTCTACTTTTCTCTCTGGTTTGCTGGTTCTCTTTCTTCCATAACAAACCCAGTGGCCGGGTGATAGTAGCCCAGCATCGCAGAGCGTTTGCTGGGTCTCAGAACCCCAAAGTGCACCTCTGTGCAGCTGGAAAGAACTTAGTTGGTGGTGGCAGTAGCAATTCAGAATGCTGTGCAGGATTTCTTGTTTTTATTGGGGCTTTAACGTGGTTCATGACCATCTGTCATGGTCATTCATGCTTTCTTAGTTGATTTTAAAAAAAAAAAGCAGGTTTTCTCACTTGAGAGGCAGTAGTGTGGCTTTAAGTAGAAGAAAGTCGGTGTTGTGTGTAAGCCTACATGTTGGTGATGCTTAGTACACACAGTGTTAAGCATTGTAGTTGTCTGAATGGAACATTCCACCTGTCTTTCAATTAGAAATTATCATAGATAAATGTTTTACCACAGTTATATTGATTATTGTAATTACACAAAACCAACAAATTCATTATCATACTTATTTTGATCCCACTTATTTGTCCTTCTTCTCAAAAGCAGCATCATTGACACTTGTGCCCCCAACCCCCCATTAGATTGTTCTCATTTTACAATTAGTTACCCTCCTCACCATCAGTAGCACTGGTCCCTACGTGTTATCATTACTTGTGCCCGTACTTGCGCCATCATGACTTACCAGGGCTCTAATGCCCCGCTCCGCTCTCCTTGTGGCCCTCAGGGGGAGGACAGGCCATCAGGGAAAGCCGGTTCAGCCCACCCCCATGGGGAAAACGGCAAGGCTGGGCCCAGCCCTGACACAAGCAGCCAGCCCTTACCCAACCACTCTGTCTCTCTCCATAAGGCTCCGGAGAAAAGAAAACAGAAAAAGATTAATATAGACGAAGCTGAAGGTAAAGACTGAACGACCTCCCTCTCTCTCTCCTTTGTTTCTGTAGCTTGGTTGCTGTGATCACACTAACCCTTTTGCCTGTCTGCAGTATTGCAGAAGCAGCACCAAATGCTTTCAAAGCTAGCTAGCTACATGTAGCCCAGTCACCTCTGCTCACACTGAATGTAGCTTTGACTTGTCTAACTGATTGATATATACCCTTTGCCGCATGTTTTTCTGAATTACAATGAATGTGTTTTACTGTTTTCCAAGATGTTATTATGGGGGATTATTCATTTATATGTGTGTGCGTGTGTGTGCACACATGCGTGTGCGCCTATGTGTGTGTGTGTGTGTGTGTGTGTGTGTGCGCGCCTGCAGAGTTCTTCGACCTCATATCCAAAGCTCAGAGCAACCGAGCAGACGACCAGCGAGGCCTGCTAAACAAAAGCGACCTGCAGCTCCCAGACTTTCTGCGCCTGTCACCAGTGGCAACCAACCAGGCTGCGCCTCCTCCCTACGGCCCTGAGCCCAGTTGCTCCACCCCTTATTCCCGTATCCCCAACAACGGCAGCTTCCCTAGCAGCGGTCGCCGGGGCAATAAGGCGAACAGCAACGACAGGGGAGGAGGAGGCGGCGACCACTTGCTCAACTCGAGCCATCAGTCCCAGAGCTTGGACTCTGCACTGGGAACTGAGAGTGGAGGGGGGAGGAAAGCCCGACCACCTCCTCCGTTTCCTGGCACCATCTCACCCATCCACCCGTCCCAGAGTGGCCAGCGTGGTCTCCTTCAGGACTCTGGCAAGGGAGAATCAGTCCAGATGCTGGAGGAGGACACGCTGTCTGATCTAACTCTTGTGGGAGAGGGGGACATTAACAGCCCCAGCCTCAACTACGTCACTCCCTCTGCCCTACAGTGCAAACCCCACCCCCGACCCCAACAACAAGCACAGGACGGTCGGCCTAGCTCAGGTACTTCCCCTGTGTGAACTCTAAATACTTTTGAACTTTCACCTCTTCCTTCACCTGACTGAGCTGGACTGGAGACCCAATAAAGTCAGTTTGAAGTTCCTCATTGGTCACACTCGGCCCAGAATGCATCCAGATCTCCTCCCTTTATTTCATAAATCCTTTTCCAAAACTACAGAACATTTAATTCCAGAAGTGTAAAATGCAGTAAGCAATGTAAAATACTGAGCTTTCATCACATTTTATAGTAGAAATGAGTGTTAATTAATTCATTAATTCATTAATTAATAGTGAGTTGATACCTTGTGCCCAGCAAAGACTATAAGTCAACAACAGCCTTAAGATAAACTAGATCAGACACATGAAGAGAGGAAAAATGGATGCATTAGGCTTGTCCAGACATTTCCGTGTGGTTTATATCTGTGTGAACATTTGAGTGGACTTGTCATGGATTTCTTCTGTAGACGTAAGCTTGAGTTGGTGATGACCAGTGCCAAACTCCCTCCTCCACCCCCAACCTCCTCTAGTGTACAGAAACTAACAATGCACTTTAGCCAATTACAAACAAGACTTCACACATCTTTACCCATTTAAAAAAAAAAAAACTTAAATGTCAAAATGTCTGTTTCGTACAGGTGGTTGAGCTGCCATAGGTTGAGAAAACAGTTGATATATTTGCTAAAGAACACTAGCTGTTCAGAATCCACAGTGGTATGGAGGCTACAAGTGAGCTATATATTATTTTCAATTTATTACATGCTTTTGAGCACACTGCATGCTGACACGGCTGGCCTGATCCCATAAATACATACACATGCTACAGTACCATGAACACGCACATTTGCTCAGCTGTTCTTTTTTCGACTCGAGCACAGTACATTCTGTGTTTCCACCGCCGTCCTCTTACCTCAGGCCTTTCTCGTGTCACTCTTAAAAAAAGACCGCAGCGAGTGCGCACACATGCCATCTCGCCCTCTGACCAAATGATCCAGAAACGTCTGCACTGACTGTACATGACCAGTTTTTCATCTACCATTTTTCCTCTTTGCACTACATCACACAGCATCTGTTTTTCCACAGTCTAGCAATCTAACAGTGTTCTGAACTGTCTTTCCCTGCAGGGTTTAAGCTGGACAAATTTGGACTAACAAGTCAAACCGTTTCACTATTTAAAGGTTTCACCTACTTTATCCTGTACTATATTCTCAAGAAGTGATTAAGTTATCCCACGTCCTTTTCATTTTTACAATCTATCAGTTAAAAGTATTAATTTGTATATAGTCAACTTTGTGAAATCACCTTTTTGCTGTAGTCATTGTTGAACTGCAATGCAGCCATGTTGTTTCTTCAGTTGTGTCACAACAGAAATCAATTCTTGTCTCTCCTTTTCAGTTGACTGTACTGTCTGTAAATAGATCAAATAAATGTTTTAGAGGTTGAACTCTCTGTAGAGCCTCCATCCTTTTCCTAAGACTTTCAATAATATCTCCTCACTTCATCTGTTATGAGTGTTGTGTATGTGTGTGTGTGTGTGTGTGTGTGTGTGTGTGTGTGTGTGTGTGTGTGTGTGTGTGTGTGTGTGTGTGTGTGTGTGTGTGTGTGTGTGTGTGTGTATGCCCCCTAATTTGTTCTGTGCATTGAGGCGCAGAGCTGGTATCAGGCACTACATGCATGTTTTCATCCAAGTATTTACAGTATATGCATCTTCATATGCTGATTTGTAATGTCAAACACCATGGGAATAACCAGTGGTGAAATGAAACTGTACTTGTTACGCAGAGCAAAGTTCAAGTACCTCAAAACTGTACTTCAGAACCGGTATTCCCATTTTGTGTTATACTTTCTACTTTTTCTCCACTACATTCCAGAGGGAAATAAAATGTATCTGACAGCTTTAGTTACTAGTTACTTTGCAATAGTTTTAAGTTTTTACATAAAAAAGACAATGTCTCTAATGAAATGTTACATATTAAATTGCACAACAGTATATAAAGTAGTTGAAATCAGCTCCAGCACTAATAATAAATATGATTTAATAAAATAATACTGACAGACCTCTTCCGGTTGCATGAGTGCTTTTACTTTTTCCACCACTGGAACTAAATAGCTATATTTAATTTATCTCATGGTTATCAGACCTTAAATGTCTTATTCTGAAATTGACCAACAGTTATCCTAGTTCAAATGACCAGCTAAGAGATTCTTCACTTTCTTTTTTTTTTTCCTCTGGCCACCTCACTCCCTCTGTACAACCTCTATCCTATCTTACTTAATATTCCTCTCCATCTCTCTCTATTGCCTCTTCTGTGTGTGTGTGTGTGTGCGTGCGTGCGCGACTGGGCTTTTGTTTCAGGGTACAAAGCCTTTTGGGGGGACTGGGCTATTAGCTATGCATGGGTTCCCCTCGGCTCAATGCCTTGTTAGGTAAGCTTTGTCATGCTGGGCTCTTTGGTAGCCCACAAACAAAACTAGCTTCTGTTTCCTCCTCCTCTCTCTCTCTCTCACACTCACACACACACACAAACACACACACACACACACACACACACACACACACACACACACACACACACAGATACTCATTTCCACTTCACTATGCTCGCGCTCGCCTACAAACACGGAGCGTCTAGATCTGTGTCAGTGTTATTAGTTGTGTTTGTGACAGCAACAACTCTATTTAATGGGCCAAATAATTAAACAAAACATTTCTGTACAGAAACAGAGGGGAGAAATATATGTGCCTGTTTGACTTTCTTCCCTCTCACGTTCCACACACTCAGACGATCCAAAAACTTCATGCATGACTTGTTGTATTAGTCTGTGGGATTTTTTAAGTGTTCACCAGAAGACTGTTGGGAAAATAGATAGGAAAGGGGAAAAAAATTAGGACAGTGGATAGTGGAAGTTGTCTCATTCATGTAGACCATCAAATTAATTTGGTTAAACATAATTTAGTAAAATCTTGTTGAAAATCATGACTTGAATATCAAGGAAGTGCTGAGAGTTCTTCAAAATAAACCAATCTCTCGGTCTGATTCTTGTTTTCGTGCTGAAGGACCCACAGAGTTAATTGTTGCTGTAATTGCATGGGAAAACCTGGTTAGAAGAAGCTGTGCATTGGTGCCTCAATTCACTGGCTTTTGCTAGGCCCATTGCCATTGTCCACTGGCCAACAAAATAATTGCCTCTGAAGTGCATCAGCAGCACTTATCATCTCACATGGCTCCATCTGCTGGTAAGAGAAGGAACAAAGACAATGGTGGCCAGAGAGGAACAGGGGAAGAAAGCTCTTAATACATCCATGGAAGAAAGAGAAGGAAATAAAAATCACAATCATTATGGCTCTGCACACCCACGCAGGTGTATTTAATTAAAAAAAAAAATAAAGGTAAAGAATGTAACGTTAATTTGTCCCTACGCTAATACAGAAGTGATGGAGTTGTCAATCAACTACGCCCACACAGAGGTCTCATCAGAAACACCTGTAGCCCAAGCGTAGCGTCTTTCAGATGTTTATTCGTAGCCTGCCTCTGTTTTAAAGCTAATCCTGAAATAGACTTAAAAAAAAGCCATTTCTGAACTCTTGTAACAAGTAATTTTACTTGCAGTTGGTAAGTAGGGCGACTTTGTTACTTACGCACAGCTAGCATTGAGCTAAATGCTAACAACAGCCTACTAACATGCTGATGTTAGTAACGTTACACAATGTTAACCATGTTTTCTAGTTAGTTTAGAGTGTTTTTGTTGTTATTTTAGCTTAGTGTTGACATGCTAGCATGTGCTAATTAGCAATAAACAAATAAGAGCTGAGGAGGATGATGGTTATGTCAAAATGAAGGCATCACCACGTTATTACAGGTCATCCTGTCTGAAGATAATTTCAAGCCAATCGATCCAACAGATATTTCAGTCTGGAAAGCATTGGGCCGAACGACAGTGGGATTCATACAGGCATTTAAAAAAAATCACACAAAAACAAAAACTTGCTCCTATATGATGTCTTTTATCATATTTTTATTGCTCTTATCATTTTTATTCTTTTTACTTGTATTTTTTTAAAATCATTTTGTAGCCTTAGTAGTGGGCTTTCTGTTATATTGTCTTCTGAGTATTCTGCTTTTGGTATCGATTTGGCTACAGGAGGGCCATGGCTTTAATATTTCATTTGAATTTGACAGAATGTGAATACTCGTAATTGCTCTCTCTTCACATACAGAGGGATATATATCCTGTAGCTTTAGTTCATAGTCTGGTGTTCTTGTTCTGTCATTTTAGTTCTTCCTGCACCACAGACCTTTGAAAACAAATGCAGAACATTTTGCTTGTATTTTGTGTTTTCTGTGCGTGTTGCTGGCATGTGTAGTAGCTATATGGTTTGCAGTGCTGGTGAGTGCTTTGTCATTTCTTTTGTCTCCTGTTCTGTCTGTTTTGTCGTCTCTCTTTTTAAAGCAGCCTCTTCTTCCTCAGGTAAAGACAGAAACAGATGGAGGGACAGGGAAAGAGGAGGAGGAGGAGGAGGAGGAGGAGGTTTCAAAATGCCCAGCAGAAAAACATCTTCCAAGCCCATCCCTCCCTCTCCTTCTCCTCCTCCTCTTCCTCCATCACGGCCTCCTCTTCGCTCGCGTCGCAAATCAAAGTCACCGTCATCTCGCTCTAACCACTCGACCCCAAAACGAGCCTTGGATTTGGACAAAATCGGGGCTACTATCCCAGAAGGCAGCAGGCAAACCGGCCGAGGGTCCCGGGGCTTAAGGGGCTCCCAGGGTTCAGAGCTGGACAGGAAGTGGGAAGATGTGGCCTTGGAGCTGCATTGCCGTGGCAGCAGGATGAGGTCGGCAGTGTACCAGACTTCAGACTTGCCTTCTATGGTCAAAGCCAAGAGACAGTTGGAGCAGAGTGAGGGCAATGGGCAGATAGACCGGAGTAAATGGAAAGCAACCTTTGTTTGAGTAGCCTGATGTTTAGATGCTTCACAGACTGGCTGGCCTGCTGACGTTGTCTCTGTCATTCTGACCACACTGATTGTGTCTGCAGCAGCTGGAACATCTGTCTAGCTTTCAAGTTGAGGCAAAGGGCTCAGTGACAACTGACCAGCTGCTCCCAGACTGTATACCGAGGGCTGTTATTAAAAGATAACAGGCTAAAATGAATCTAATGCTGTGTCCCAGTCCCGTACTACATTCTAACTGTACTGTGCAGGGGTGGAAAGTAATGTGTTCACACTGTGCAATTTTGAGGGCCTTTGTTCTTTACTTTTCATTTAATGCTACTTTGTACTCTTACGTTACATTTCAGAGCAAAATATTGTACTTTTACTCCACTCCACGTATTTTCACAGCTATTATTACAAACAAAACATTTAGCCTTATAAAATATAATGCATGTTTAGTTGAAAATGCCCATTTCAAGGAACACCTCAGAAAACAAACCAAGACAATGAAATCCTATTTAGCAGTCAAGTTGTGAAGGCATTACAAAGTCACAAGCTGATTGATGTCAGTTCAGATTTTGAATGATAACTTTATTAATATGTTGTAGCCTGTATTAACTGCAAAAAGCAGCATATACAGCAATTCCTATACACAGAGTGTGTAGCAAACAATTGGGACACAGCAAAGCACTTCCTGGCCTAGCTGAAGACTGTTGTGCTCATGCAGGAGAATACTTGTAACACCAGTCGTTTGGGGGTGCTGTTCAGTTAAAGTGGCACTTCAAGGATTTAGTATTGCTTTTCCATAAAGTTGGAAGACTTGTAAACAGGCAAACTCGAAGCAGCAGAGGCTAAAATATTCTTTCAGTCCTCATGTTGGAACATACGTTTCCCATAATGCAACTTAACAGCGTCTTTCATTAGGCCCTCCCTGCCTTGTGAGCACCCACCATGATGACATCATCAGGGTGATTTTCTCAGACTTGACCAAACTCCTCCAGAGCCACAGAAGACATTCTACAGCTTGTTTTCACAAACTCAGTATGTCAACCACCTGCATTACAATTAAATATGGACATTTTGAAAAGGGAACCCTAAGACTTTGTCAGCTGTCTGCATTTCTATGGATAACATAGTAATGGCAAGACTCTGAGATAAGTGTTCCTGGCACCAGCTAGTTGATTACATTCTCCTGTTAGTCCAGGAATAATTGCCCCTGAATTTACAGAGGCCCTGGAAGTAATACCACCCCGAAAACATCCAGTCCTGAGTCAAGTGCCTAAGAGCAACGCAAGGATTTATATCACAATGGACCTTTGAGACAACAGTGAATCAGTAAAACCAGCAGGACTGCTGTATTCTGCTTTCGCCCTCAGGATGTGCTCATTCAGTGGACATATGGGCATATCATGTTCACATAATAAAGTATTTTCTTGACAAGTAATCTCATATCATGTATCTATTGTTGCGGATTTGAAGCTAATTTAGTCGTTTTACATCTCTTAATTGGCACTACTCTCACGCCACCTTTTCCAGATTAAACTGGCTTTCCACAGACCGAGCTGAGGCTCCACTGATTAGCATGAAGGCAACATGAATCCCTGTCTAACACCCGGCTCAGAGCCAGCTTCACGAGTAAGTGAAAGGTGCGCGAGTTATGCACTTTTAATCGAATTAGCTACATTGTAAACAATCACTTGACGCCGGATGACAACTGTACTAACTTGGCAGGACCCCGCGGTGGGAGGCTGGTATCTCTCCCCGCCCCGGTGGTATTATATTCGGGGAGTGTGTGTAGTGTGCCGGCGGGGCTTGGACTATAATTGCTATTTTGAAAAGTGACCTCCCTCTCTCTCTGTGGACTGGGGGAGAAACACACGCACGCACGCACGCACGCACGCACGCACGCACACACACACACACACACACACACACACACACACACACACACACACACACACACACACACACACACACACACACACACACACACACACACACACACACACACACACACACAGCTGCTCGGAACCATGTCAGAAGATGACGGATACAGTTGTCGCGGAGGGACAAGTCAAGTTCAGAGATGGAAAAAAGGTTAATTTCTCCAATATTCCTCTTGTATTTAAACTTTAAAATGTATTTTTATACTTCAGGGTCAACTACAGGACTATGCTTTGTCATTGATTCTTTACAAACTTCTCCACAGTGGAAGACTCGGTGCGTCGTTCTTCGGAAGCCCTCTCCGGTCGCAGGTATGTGGCAACCCGCTTTCATTTTTACAATCCTTTTACTATTCCCATTAAACGTGCACATTTATACAGCGACAAAAAAAATCAGCTAATACATCCGCATCATTTAGCACTAATATCTGCTTTTCTGCAGTTCTCTGCTTTTCTCACAACTTGTGAATTGGCCGTGCGCCACAGGAGCGCATAGCGCAACATATCAACGTCAACACGTGGGTATATCACGCAATACAACAGCTGAATTGATAGATTGAGTTTATTTAATTGACTAAATTCGTCTTTTAAACGGTGCAGACAAATGAGTGATGTATGTCCCCTACAAATTAGGATATTAAATTAAATCTTAAGGGGTTTTAGTGCCGGTTGGATTTCAGGTAACTTTATGAAAGCTTTCCAGCTAATATTGTGACATTGCCACAGTGTAACCAGGTTTCTCTCTTCAAGCTTGGCAGATGAAACGAAATGAAGGCAGCATATGTCTCAAAACAGAAATGAGTTTCACTTGAGACGCTGTGAGGACAGCCACACAGTTCCCCTCAGCGTGCGTGCGTGTGTGTGTTCAGCTGTGCCAGTGGATCAGTTCATTGTTTTAGGGTTTGTTATGACAGCTGTGCCATAAACACAGACAAGACACGCAGCAGGGATTACAAAAAAGTGAATCTGTTGTTATTCTGCTATTAAGCACAGAATTGGCTTTTAAGCCTGTCTGTCTTTAAAGCTCCTCACTCTGTGTGTCTCTGCATTAGACTGTCTGTCTCTGCTGGTGTATAAGGAGAAGAAGAAAGGCAAGGAGAAGTGCAGCAACCAGAAGGAGAGGCTCAATGTAACTCTGGAGGTATGTTCAGCCGCAGCAGCCTCGCTGCTTCTGATCTCAGTGCAGGTGAAACACACCGGTGGCAGCTTTATTACAGCTCTTTGGTGTCGTTGCATCACATACCTCAGGCTTTCTTCTGCTATCACGTGTACAAGAGGATAGACCAAATAATGTGAATGCCACATGGATGGATAAGGACTTGAGGTAAAAACAGGAAAGCAGCATTAAACAAAGAGGAACACTTCCTTAAGCTGACAAATCCACCTGACCTCAATCAGGAGAGACACAACTCTTTTGATTGAGGCTGATATGACTATTTCCCTTGAGATAATAAAATAATACAGAATACAGTAGAAGAATACAGCATTAAAGAGAATATTAGTAATACAATCTAAATTCTCAGTGTAATTTACTCTTTTTCTTTTCCACCCCAGGGGATCTGTGGTGTGGAGCCAGGGCCCGGATATGACGGGGTGTCCTACACCTTCTCCATCCTCTGTCTGGCGCACACGCTGGTCCTGGGCTTCAACAGCCGAGACGCCCTGCTGGCCTGGGATGCCCGCGTCCGCTACAGCCTGGGAGAGGGTCAGTGGTTGGACCTTGTGTATATGTCACAGTCTTGAGTGCTTGATCTAGGATGTGATATGTGAATGATTAATGTACTGAAGAGGAAAGTTAGTTTACTAAGCTGCAGTTGGATTCCATACATCAGGAAATTCAGCTAGTTTTATATCAGGTTAGTTTTTGTTTAAGTAGCAGAAGAAGCAAGGATCTCAGAGTTTCATAAAAAGCTGAAGAGGCAGTTATTTTTGTGGATTAGCAGTACTAACTACCCTCTTATAGGGAGTTTTTGTTTAAAGGAGTGACTGATTCAGCATTAGTATCTAAAATATTACTTATGTGACATCAGATGCTCCGTGACCCAGTTCTTATTTCTCTGAACATGTTTTAAAAGAGTAAAGCCTGAATGTGGTTGATGCACAGTAAGAATATCCTCAATCCTTTGTAATTTGGTTGGCCACAAGGTATGTATATGTAACTGTCAGTATGTTTGGCAAAAAACGTAACTAGAGGTCACTTGCTCAAGGGGATCAAAGAGATGACAAGTGGAATTACAGAGACAGATACAATCTGTCCTCCATCACTGTGGTCATTCTCTATCTGCAAAATCTGCTATCTCAACTTCACAACTTTCTTTTAGTGAAAAGTGGTTAGCTGAGGAGAAAGGAGAATGACAAAGGACACTGAATCCCATTTACGTATATGCGTGAACTGTGCCAGATAGAGCTGCAACAACTTTTGAGATTTACGTATTATTCTAAGTGTAATGTGGTCAGAAGCAATGTTTTTTAAGAAATACTACAACTGAAGGGTCATTTTTATTGTTGCCCCCTCCTCTAGTTAGCCTTTAGGGGCGTCCTCTGCACAATAACATGTTTGAAAGAAGAGTAAAAAAAAGTCCACCTTTTATCTGGTGCCTATTACCCCGCTAAATTCGGTCCACCCGTTCATTTGATCTCATCCACCTACTCTCTTAACACAGTCCCAGCCAAACAGCTCAAAGAAGTACAACCCCAAATCAGAAAAAGTTGGGACAGTATGAAAAACACAAATAAAAAAAGAAAGTAGTGATTTCTAAATGTACTTTGACTTGTATTTCATTGCAGACAATGTGAACACAAAATATTTCATGTTTTGTCTGGTCAACTTAATTTCATTTTTAAATATACATCCTTTCCTGTCATTCAACACATTCCAAAAAAGGTTGGGACAGGAGCAATTTAGGGCTAGTAATCAGGTAAATTGGTTAAATAATGATGTGATTTGAAACAGGTGATGTCAACAGGTGATTGTAATTATGATTTGGTACAAAAGCAGCAACCAAGAAAGGTCTAGTCCTTTAGGAGCAAAGATGGGCCGAGGATCGCCAGTTTGCCAACAAATACGTGAGAAAATTATTGAAATGTTTAAAAACAATGTTCCTCAAAGAAAGATAGGAAGATATTTGCTTATTTCACCTTCAACAGTGCATAACATAATTAAAAAATTCAAGGAATGAGGAGGAATTTCAGTGCGTAAAGGACAAGGGCGCAAGCCTAAGCTGAACAACCGTGATCTCCGATCCCTCAGGCGGCACTGCATCAAGAATCGTCATTCATCTATAAGCGATATCACCACATGGGCTCAGGACTACTTTGGCAAACCTTTGTCAAGTACCACAATACGTAGTTACAGCCACAAATGCCAGTTAAAACTGTACTGTGCCAAAAGGAAGCCCTATGTTAACAGTGTCCAGAAGCGCCGTCGACTTCTCTGGGCTCGGAGGCATCTGGGATGGACCATCACACAGTGGAAATGTGTACTGTGGTCAGATGAATCAGCTGTGTGCTCCGGACCAAAGAAGAAAAGGATCATCCAGACTGTTACCAGCAACAAATCCAAAAGCCAGGGTCTGTCATGGTATGGGGTTGTGTCAGTGCCCTTGGCAAAGGTAACTTGCACTTCTGTGATGGCACCATTAATGCTGAAAAGTACATAGAGATTTTGGAGCACAATATGCTGCCTTCAAGAAGACATCTTTTCCAGGGACGTCCATGCATATTTCAACAAGATAATGCAAAACCACATTCTGCACACATTACAAAGTCCTGGCTGCGGAGGAAGAGGATACGGGTACTTGACTGGCCTGCCTACAGTCCCGATTTTGAAGCACAAAATGCGACAACGAAGGCCCCGTACTGTTGCCCACCTTAAGACTTGTTTGCAGCAAGAATGGGACAAAATTACACCTGCAACACTTCATCACTTGGTGTCTTCAGTCCCTAAACGTCTTTTAAGTGTTGTGAAAAGGAATGGCAACATTACAAAGTGGTAAATGCTTTACTGTTCCAACTTTTTTTGAAATGTGTTGCAAGAACCAAAATAGGAATTTTGTTTTTTTGAAACAAAAACAATAAAAATCATGAAGAACACATTAAATTATGTGCTGTTGTATTGTCTGCAATGAAATACAAGTCAAAGTACATTTAAAAATCACTACTTTCTTTTTTTATTTGTGTTTTCCATACTGTCCCAACTTTTTCTGATTTGGGGTTGTATTAAACCACAAGCATTTCATTGATTGTTAAAAACTCTGGCTTCTGATTATAAGTTTACAGTAGTCAATCTAAGAATTCTAACTTGGACCTCTCAAATTACTTTTTACCTCTGTCCCAACTTTCCTTTTAAAATGTATCTTATTGTAATAACATATCAATAAATCAGCCTGATTTGTAGTTGTACTCTCCAGCCAGGCTGTGTTAAATAAGACATTTTGTGCAGTACTGTCAGTATTTCTAAACATGTTTCTGAAAGGTAATTTTTCTTCCCCCTCTTTCCAAAATATCACCTGCAGGATATTTTCGAAGCTCCATCTAACGCCATAATCATATTATCCACAAGCATTCTGTTCTTCCGTCACAATGTGAATGTCACATCATTTCGTCTCTCTTTGAAACCCACAAACTGCAGTTGTTCTGATGCATGTCGGAGAACATTTTCCAGCTTAATAACAGCAACTCTGTTCTTTCCTGTCTTCTGACTGTTAAAATAAAATCCACAGCACATTAAACATTTTATTTACAATGCAAAACCCACTGCTGAGAATCACAATTTAACTATTAAAACACAGGATCTGTAGCTGTGCCTTCTGTGGCTGAGAATAGTTCTAAATGTATCCACAATTATCTTTGTATCCTCTTGTAGATAACTACAGCTCTCTTTACCCAACAAAAGTCGTTATCATGCCTGCAGTTTGTCCACAATGCTGCTAGCCTAATATTGAAACCATTTCACCTCAACTTGCCCTTCTTGCAAATTGTGAATACTTTACATTGCTTTAACATTTCCAAAGCATCCTGATTCCCTACCTTCAAGGCAGCCTTTGGTTTAACATAATTTTATTATGCTAGAAAAACACCTGCTTGAGATTAGTAAATCAACACAACTGCCCTCAGCTACATCTTTGAATGTTTAGCAAGCCAGACTGCACCCAGAGGTGCTCAGGCAGAGAGCCCTTCAGCCTGTTCAGCAGTCAAGTGCTTTCTAAATATTTGTTTTTATCTGTTATTTTGTACTAATTCACATTTTTCCTGTAATTATAAGTTGTTTAAAATTGCCCCACTAATTGTGTCGTACTGTATGGGCACATACTGTACATAGATATAGTGTGTGTGTGCATATTATGTGACACTATACAGTATGTGTTTGGATGCAAGAGGGAGCGACACACCTTGGCCCAGAAAATGTGGCATCTGTACAAACTGAGCAATGACAAGTTGCAGCCAGCAGAGCTTAAAGAACTGCTTAATCATCATTACCGCAGCCATTGTTACTGTGTGTGTGTGTGTGTGTGTGAGTGAATCTTTTCTTCTCAACTCTGTCTCTCTTTTTCTCCTTCAGTCCACAGGTTCAGTGTAAATGTCGAGCCAGGTACCAAACTAGAAAGCGGCCCCGCCTCCCTCCACCTGTGCAACAACCTATTGGTACTTACCAGAGGCGTCCCTCCTGTCGTCGTTGGCCACTGGAAGTTGTCGGCGTTGCGTCGATATGGTGCGGTGCCAAATGGCTTCGTGTTCGAGGGGGGGACTCGCTGCGGATACTGTGAGTAACTCCGGGACTGAGGAAGGTTTACTGCTGTGTGAATTTAGACACTGTGGCATGCAGCCAAAAGGGCAACACTTTAACACTAATAGCTAAATAACAGCTATGGGCAATGTATAGTACCTCACATCCCTGGCTCTGTTGTCTTATTTGTGTTTAACTGACTGAACCTAAATAACATAAATTCAGGGTAATTTCTGCCAGAGCTACAGTAGAGCTTAATGAGGGAAAAAGTCAACAGCAATGTAAGATGTCTGTCCTCAGAATCAAAGAGCTTCTTTCTATGTTCCCATTTTACACCAATATTCAATCCATCATTGGAAGCACCAATGACAAGACATGTTGCATTTTGCATAAGCAGTGTGACTCAAACCTCCTAAGCCAACACTGTTGCTCTTTTTACATGTGTATATAGGTTTTGTATTTATCTTGCAAAGCAGACAAATGGAAACGCAACAACAAGCTGAACAAAGAGGAAAAAATAAATATTTTCTACTCAAGTTGCTTGTTTCCTGTATGAATTTAAGATTATACCTAAAAGATACCCTCAACCAGTA
Organism: Gymnocephalus cernua; assembly: GCA_023631565.1. NCBI lineage: Eukaryota > Metazoa > Chordata > Actinopteri > Perciformes > Percidae > Gymnocephalus > Gymnocephalus cernua. The sequence goes on along the minus strand of CM042427.1, from coordinate 14,335,289 downwards.
AGAGATTTAAGGGGGCACGGCCACTCCCCTTGTTAGCAAAATGACCAAAATGCATGGCCCTTGTTAACCCTCCATCCCTCATCTTCATCCCCTAATAACAGAGCGATGGCTGGGGCAGAGGGGTTGTTTACTTTAATATGTCTAGTCTGCCTGACTCATTGATCCCCAATCTGACTGAGGTGTATGCAAGTTAGAATCTATGGCCCGACCATGGCTATGAAATATCAGTAGCCTTACTGTGCTGTGCATTGATAAATCCATGGGGCTGTCTGTGGTGCTGAAATAGCAGACGGCCTCACCCTTCTGAAAGTTTCGTCTTGTATTTATAATATACCAAAAGAGTTGTTCATGGGGCGGTAGTGGTACGCTGTCACAAAATCCATAAGAATGCATTCAACCATTGAAGACTGATGTTCAGTGTAAGTGAGAGTGAGTGAACTTTAAAATCTAACCAACCAAGAACTCACTGGACCAGTAACTTTGTCCATGTGATATACAACCACTGCAGCATAGATGTCTAAATTGCACTTTTTTAAAGTGCTTCCCTTAGATAAATAAATTCCCCTTTTCATTTCTCTCTAGTGCGTACAGATTGATAGATCTGTCATTTAACACTAACAGACTCACATAAAAACCTGATTTATTCCAGGTGTTTATAGAGTAAGTTTATCCACATAAGAAATGACTTTCTATGTGTGAACCCACCACTCTGTACCCCTGCCCACCAAAGAGTGTGTGTGTTTGTTTGTTTGTTTGTTTGTTTGTGTGTGTGTGTGTGTGTTTGTGTGTGTGTAAGATAAGAGTTAAATGGGACAGTGTTTATTGTATGGACACATGGCAACAACTGCTGTGTTCCTGATTTTATTAAAGGGATACTTCACCGCTGGAAAGCTTAATATATCTTTAAATTGGGTCACTTATGTAGCAGAAATGTGAAAAAAAATGTAATTGGTGCCTTCTAGGCCGAGAAAAGCCAGAAAATGTGTTTTTGGCTCATATGGATGAAAGACACCAAATCCCAGAATGCACTTAGCTTAGCTGCTTTGAGTCCACTCCCAAGCCACGCCTACCGCTTGACAGACAGACAGTAAGGCATTCGACTCAACTCAATGTGTTTTATTGTTATTTCAACCATATACACAAAACAACGTTTCATCGTGGCTCAAGTGGTGTTACACATTTAAAATATATAAAAACTACATTATATAATAACGACATACGAAACAGGCTACCTTTAGTGCACACACACATTATAGGCTCCGTAAAGTTCAGCTAAGCATACCAGCATTAGGCTTGGTGGGCTGTAAACACCGAGTACAAACACAGCCGTGAATTAGCGTGGGATGTCGAATGGTCGCCATGTAACAGTTACAAACTCCAGCGGTTAGCAGTTAGTTGGATACAAATCACCCCATTTCTGCACCAGTCCGTGTTAACACAGCCCACCTTCATACAGAGCATCTCTAGCTCGGATCGTCGGAGGGCTAGCAGGCCTGGTAGCTGGACAGTCCGGTTCACTGTTGTTCAGCCATGTTTCCACGAAAGCAAAAAACACAGTCTCTGAATTCGCGTTGGGAGCATCGTTGAAGTTGGATGTCGTCCAGTTTGTTGTTTAATGAACGGACACTTGCAAGCAGGATTGATGGGACAGGTGGCCGGCTAGCATTAGCTTCCCACCTAGCATACGTGGATGTCCCCTACCCGGCTCGGGGTACGAGCGAGACCGCTGGTCTCCGTGGCAGGCGAAGCTCTCGTAGTGGGCCGATTATTCCGTCTGTAATAACGTTTCCTGCATATTCTCCGATCTGTACCGATGTATCCCGGTGGTACACGTGCGGTAGTTTGAATACACATAATTGTTGTAAAAGTTTGCAGCTGAGAAGTTCTCTTAATACATCCATGAGAGAGAGCCCTGTTTAGCGAGGATTCAAGATGGCTGACATTTCGTTTTTTTCCGGCTGAGATCATCTCGCTTCGGGTGATGGGCGGGTTTAAAACATGCGGAAGTAGGTCCTACTACTGGCTGTAGTCTTTTGCTCTGGCCAAAAAATCTTCCGATGACGCAAAAATCGTCATTTTACGTCATCGGAAGATTTTTTCCGGACCTCCCAATGCAGATATCTCCTGTCTCAGGGGGATATGAGGGAGGGACGCATGGTCATTCAGAAATACTACCGGGTTTCTACTGATACAAAGCTTAATGCTAAATCGGTGAAGTATCCCTTTAAGATACCTGAAAATATGTTTTGCTACATCTCCTGTATAGTGTAAACTATCTCCTTGCTGACATTTTGTTTTAGATGTGTGTTGCTGTTGAGGGAAAGTTCCTGTATGTGCTTATGTGCCGCCTGTCTTGACTGTGTATGTGTGTGTGTGCGCAAACAGTCTCATGGCTCCTACAGGAATAACCATGAGGGCCCAGGCTCTGGTTTCAGTGTTCTGATGGGCAATGTCTATAAATACCAGCCTCCCCTGTAGTGGTCACTCAGCCAATCACATAGCGCCTGCTGGCTGGACAGCTAATCACAGTTTTCTCCTTCACTTCATCTACATATTACCCAGCAGCCACTGGGGAAGTAGAGAGAGGCCCTCTTGGCGTGGGTGCAGAAACAGAGTGACAGAGTCAAATCGGCAAGTCACATTCCTTGCATGAGTGCAAGGTAAAGCCAAGTGTTGGTTTACATTTTTACATGTTTATTTGTATTTGGTAGTGGAGTACATGTGAGACATACCAGTGCTCAGCAGTGATATGATGTTTTATCTGGTTTCACCCAAAGCAGACTGTATTTGGGGTACTTGTCTGCTTAATGTTTTTTTGTGCACTTATCTCGAAGCAACCGCAGTGTAACAAGGCTAAGATGCTGTATTAGCATTGTGAAGTCTATCCTGGAGTCAGCTGCTGTGTGCAAATACCACAATACAATTTGGGTACTTGTAAATTATGTAGAAACATGAACATAAAATAAGTCCTTTACCCTCTCTGCTCCCTAATTTCCCTTGAGGCCTTTTCGCTTGAGCAAATCAGTAAGGGGGTGCCTCGGTCATCTAATGCTGCTGTATATAAAAATATTTTACCCTTGACTGCTACTGGGCTCTTTGCTGCAGCTGCACTTTGAAAGTCAGCTGTGCCTCGGACGATAAGATTTCTGGCTGCAGAGTAGAAGACATACACGGCATTGACTAGACAAGCTTTTCTACTGCCATGGACACACACACATGCGCACACACACTGCCTGACAGCCAGCTAACCACTCCTGTGGCACAGTGGGCAGTTGTGCTGTGCAAAGCCTTTTACTAGACAGTAATCAGTTGAGCTGGGGTCTTCATGGATGTCTGTTGGATGTGTGCCTTTGGCTCCACCATCATAGGCACACAATGTAGCACTGTGAATCAGTACATAGTGAGAGCAGTACTCCAGATAATGAGGCCACGGTGTACTGTAATCGATGATGTTTGGAGCAGAGTTGTGTCTTAGCTAGACACACACACACACACACACACACACACACACACACACACACACACACACACACACACACACACACACACACACACACACACACACACACGATCCTCTGCAAAGGTTAGATGTTCCGTCGAGCCTTGTGATCTAGATAGCAATTTTAAGCTGACATGCTATGTCAGCAATCTTTCCATACCCCTTAGCGGACATAAACACACTCACACCTCATATTGTATTACAGTAGTATTTCGATGCACGCATGACAACGTTTTCCCCTTAAAAACTAGATGATACTGTACATCTTAAGGGGTTTATCCTGAGATAATAAAATGTCTGAGAGTATCCTGCAGCTATTTTGCCTTACAGTGTCATTATAGTTATTAACTAATAACTATAATGACACTATCCATATATATAGTTATTCATTTTATACTCCCAGTCATTCACGCCCAGTAGACTTAAAAGTGGCTATAATCAATATTTTTTTATGTTTTTCTTCTTCATATCTGGTGCTATATGTCTGGAGCCTGCAGTTCTCCCTGGCTCTACTGAGCTTTTAAGCATCTTCAGATCATTGTTTTGGTATTCCAGCCCACAATTTTACTTTTGTTTTGGTTCACATAGTATCGTTTTCAAATAAACTGATGGTGGTTCAGGTGTTTAGTAACGGCCTTAGAGTGAAATGCAATCCAAAACACAGCCTACGAAATGTCAATAGTTTTTTTTAACCGTGATCCATTTAATGTTCACTTCCAAGGCTGGAGTTTGTTTTCATTTTGTCTGAATGGCTGAAGGGCTACACTAGGGCTTCCACATGTTTGGAACCTTGTGTGGAAGGTTACCTAAGTTGAACACCTTTCTGACTTACTTGACAAAACTGTGGATTCATAAAGGTGGTATTTATTGTTTGACTAATGTCAAGGATTGCACTAGATTGTATTGTTTATTTTGTTCAACCCCTGTATCTGTGATTGTGTTTATGGTTTGGGCTATGTCAACTTCTAAAATGTCCCTCAATCAGTTCAGATAGATTTGGAGTTAAAATTAGAATATCTTTTGCTTTTGTTGTTTTTTCTTTTTAGTGTTTTGTAGAGTTAGCGTAAAAATAATGTCTATGTAAAATCCTGGCTTTTAATACAGCATAATCTCAGCTGAAAAGCTTTACACTGGTATTATCTGTGATGGTATTTTCATAGTGCATCTTCTCCTGTTGTGAAAGTGTGACTGATCTGGTGAGTTATTTAGCAGCTCCAGCATTTCCACTGACTCAGAAACTACTATAAAATACATAACAGGTTTCCATTACTTTTCATTTCATACATATATATATATATATATATATATATATATATATATATATATATATATATATATATATATATATATATATATATATATATATATATATATATTTTAGTGGTGGGCATAGATAAATTTTTTTAATCTAGATTAATCTCACTAGAATCTTGGAATTAATCTAGATTAAAATGGCTAATTTGAATTCTGCCGAAGGCATTCAGAATATGTGTGCTACCCAAATAATGACTAAAAGTAAGTCTTGGAGAATGGTTTTCTCAAGCCAGGTGGCGCATTAGACCAGGGGCTCATCTCCTGTTTCCAAAATGCACTGAATGCATCACAAACTGCTTGAGAAAGCTGTTCTACTATGATAATTAGTGATGAAAACAAATCATGTTCAATAAGATGTAGCCTACTTGTGTTTACTATAGTGTTTCTGCGGTCAGTCGCGGAAAATACTTTTCAATACTCATCTGGGTTGGTTGAAGCAGCAAACATACAGTGTAAGAGTAAAAAAATGACACATTATTTATAATACATTTATTTGATTCACAGCTGCTACGTATAGTGTTTTGACCTCGAGAATCCAACTGCATTTTACTGCAAACTTGCGACTAGTTAACTTTCTAAAGCGGGCGAAATCGCTTGTTTGCTAAGAGTCGGGTCGGGACTCTGACATTAACACACTGGCAGACGTTAAGTGACAGAGAGACGGAGGAGAGCAGGGAAGGAAATGCTGCTGAACGAATAGCTGCATGATTTAAATAGCGTTAAAAAAAAATTAATAAACGCAAGTGCGGTGTTGTGAGGCGCACCGCCGCATATTAGTCTATGTGTGGGAAACACTATTAGTAACTGTTTATTCATCCATCGATCGTCGTCTGCTTATCCGGTGTTGGGTCGCGGAGGGAGCAGCTCCAGCAGAGGACCCCAAACTTCCCTTTCCAGAGCCACATTAACCAGCTTCGACTGGGGGATCCCGAGACGTTCCCAAGCCAGGTTGGAGATATAATCCCTCCACCTAGTCCTGGGTCTTCCCCGAGGCCTCCTCCCAGCTGGACGTGATGAACTGTTTAACAGTCAGTAGGCTGTATACATCCGCGCTAAAATATCAAGGTTAAAGTCATCATAGCTTGCGTAGTAGCCTATAGACCCAGCTCCTAACCCAACTTTGAGAATAGATTAACGGCAATATTTTTTTTTATCGCCCGATAAGAGTCTCACGTTAACGCAGCACGTTAACGCCGATAACGGCCCACCACACACACACACACACACACACACACACATATATATATATATACATACATACATACATACATACATACATACATACATACATACATACATACATACATACATACATACATACATACATACATACATACATACATACATACTCTACCTTCACCCAAGTATTACATTTTAGTTTTGTCACCTTTGGGTTTTAAAATAAAGTACAAACATTATTTTCAGTTATTTAATAAAACCTTAAAAATAAAATCTTGTTTGAAATTATATTCAAAGCAAAGAAACTACAACCCCAAATCAAAAAAGTTGGGACAGTGTGGAAAACACAAATAAAAAAAGAAAGTAGTGATTTCTAAATGTACTTTGACTTGTATTTCATTGCAGACAATGTGAACACAAAATATTTCATGTTTTGTCTGGTCAACTTAATTTCATTTGTAAATAAACATCCTTTCCTGTCATTCAGACCTGCAACACATTCCAAAAAAGGTTGGGACAGGAGCAATTTAGGGCTAGTAATCAGGTAAATTGGTTAAATAATGATGTGATTTGAAACAGGTGATGTCAACAGGTGATTGTAATTACGATTTGGTACAAAAGCAGCATCCAAGAAAGGTCTAGTCCTTTAGGAGCAAAGATGGGCCGAGGATCGCCAGTTTGCCAACAAATACGTGAGAAAATTATTGAAATGTTTAAAAACAATGTTCCTCAAAGAAAGATAGGAAGACATTTGCTTATTTCACCTTCAACAGTGCATAACAATTAAAAGATTCAAAGAATGTGGAGGAATTTCAGTGCGTAAAGGACAAAGGTGCAAGCCTAAGCTGAACAACCGTGATCTCCGATCCCTCAGGCGGCACTGCATCAAGAATCATCATTCATCTATAAGCGATATCACCACATGGGCTCAGGACTACTTAGGCAAACCTTTGTCAAGTACCACAATACGTAGTTACATCCACAAATGCCAGTTAAAACTGTACTGTGCCAAAAGGAAGCCTATGTTAACAGTGTCCAGAAGCGCCGTCGACTTCTCTGGGCTCGGAGGCATCTGGGATGGACCATCACACAGTGGAAACGTGTACTGTTGTCAGATGAATCAGTATTTCAGGTATTTTTTGGGAGAAATGGATGCCGTGTGCTCTGGACCAAAGAAGAAAAGGATCATCCAGACTGTTACCAGCAACAAGTCCAAAAGCCAGGGTCTGTCATGGTATGGGGTTGTGTCAGTGCCCTTGGCAAAGGTAACTTGCACTTCTGTGATGGCACCATTAATGCTGAAAAGTACATAGATATTTTGGAGCACAATATGCTACCTTCAAGAAGACATCTTTTCCAGGGACATCCATGCATATTTCAACAAGATAATGCAAAACCACATTCTGCACACATTACAAAGTCCTGGCTGCGGAGGAAGAGGATATGGGTACTTGACTGGCCTGCCTGCAGTCCCAACCCGTCTCCAATAGAGAATGTGTGGCGCATTTTGAAGCGCAAAATGCGACGACAAAGACCCCGTGCTGTTGCCCACCTTAAGACGTGTTTGCAGCAAGAATGGGACAAAATTACACCTGAAACACTTCATCACTTGGTGTCATCACAGTCCCTAAATGTCTTTTAAGTGTTGTGAAAAGGAATGGCAACATTACAAAGTGGTAAATGCTTTACTGTTCCAACATTTTTTGAAATGTGTTGCAAGAACCAAAATAGGAATTTTGTTTATTTGAAAAAAAACAACAATAAAAATCATGAGGAACACATTAAATTATGTGCTGTTGTATTGTCTGCAATGAAGTACAAGTCAAAGTACATTCTTTTTTTATTTGTGTTTTCCATACTGTCCCAACTTTTTCTGATTTGGGGTTGTAAATGTTTTCAACAATTTTCTGCTCTACTTTCTCAGCTGTTTTTTATCTATTATTATAGTATCCGCAAACTTAGTTCCATAAGAAAAAATATGTTTACCCAACCCCTGAGTAAGGGTTTACTTTGTCTGTTTTTTCAGTATCTCAGCAATGTGACATTTTGATGTTTCATGATTTATTTTTTAGCTTGCCTTGTGTTTTCACAGACTCCCACCTGTGTGTGGGCTTGATAGGACAGTGGAGAATGAACTGAGAGACGTTTTTATGTATTTAGAAGAAAAGGTGGTTGCTGCTGCAAAGAACAGCCTTGCCCTTAAAACAGCCTTCTGTACTTCACTGAATATTGTTTGATCTTGCTCAAAAATGTGATTTTACTCTTTCACAATTTACTACATTATTAATTTAACTCTGCCATTTGCCATACCTATTACTACTGCTTCATGCTGTTTCATTTTTCTTTTTCTCAATGCCATCATCATTTTTTGAGTCATTCATTATTATGCATGTCTCTCATTGTTGGTGCTGTCCGTGTTCTCCCCTTCCATCTTCCAGGGGCTGGTGTTTTCTTCTTGTCCTGTTCAGAAGGAGAGCGGATCAGTTTGCTGTTTGACTGCATCGTCAGGGGCATCACCCCCAGCAGGACCCCTCATGGCCTGCGCCCTGTCCTGCCAGGTCAGCACACGCTTGCATGCACGCATATACGCTTTTTCAAAAAATACACAATATGCCTGCAAACACTGGTCCCACTGTTCTGAGCTAAAACAATCACAGTGGTATGTAACTCTGTGACTTCCATTATAAAGGTTTACAGCCCGTTTAGTGTTCATGTTTAGCATTTGTCAGGCGCCATGCAAACGGAAACACCACATGCTTAAAGTCCCAAGGGTCATCGCATGGATTAAGGGGTCATGCCTTTGTGTGTGACTTGTGTGCTATTGTAACGTACTGCTAACTTCACAGGAATTTCTGAGACCACAAATATGTTGACAGAGTTTAGTGACAGTTGGAAAGAGAAAAGTTATACAGGGCACATGCCAAGGATCTGACAAATCTGCAATACCTCTGAGTAGACACGGAGACAAGCCCACCTCCTAGTGGTACAGTGGATTTGGACATATGCATTTTTTAACTTTGTTTATGCTTTAGGTGAAATAGATGGAGAATTGATGGCAACATGGAGAGAAGTCTAAAGTAACTCCTTTTGACCTTCAATTCTCCATTTTCAGACATTAGCTACGGCCAATATCAAACTGCGTTTTGCAGTCAGTTATCATTTAAAAGTATAAAATTGACCTGGACCCAGTTTTCCAATCTATTTCCATAATACTGATATATTTTAAGTTTCCTGTCTGTAGGTCTCAGTAGAATAATCTTTCAGGGAGTTCTCTACTTGCAGTCTTGTTCTGCAGACGGACTCAACCCTAAATCACACAGCAATCCAATTATCCTTCAAAGTATAGTAAACTTAGAACTAATCAAAGTTGACACTTGGTTTAAATGTAATAAACTGTCATTAAATATTAGCAAAACAAATTACATAGTTTTTAAATCAACCAAGAAAAAAATATTTAAAAACACAGATCTCTGCTCGATTAAAATAAATGAACAACTGATAAAAAGAGTGTTTTCTACAAAATTCCTGGGGGTCCTCATTGATGCATCTCTTACTTTTAAATGTCATATTGATCATCTTGTTAACAAACTTTCGAAGTATGTTGGTTTGTTTTATAAGATCAGACATTTCCTCCCTCTGTCTGCTCTTCTTGTGCTGTACAAAACTCTTTTTGAACCACATCTTAATTATTGTAATGTGATATGGTGTAACACCTTTACAAGTCATCTTAAAAAACTTATATCATTACAAAAAAAAGCCATACGGGCTCTTTCCTGGTCAGAGATAAATTCTTCTTCATACCCTTTATTTTATCGTTTTCAATTATTAAGAGTAGTTGAGCTAAATAAATATCATAATGCTTGCCTTATCTTCCAGATTGTAAATTATCTAAATTCCAGATTAAATAGTCTTATTCCCATCTATAGCCCCCAGCACACACACCAAACAAGAACCAAATTACTAATATATGGTAAATATCGCCGATACTTGCGTACTAGTATGAGTGTTGTATGTAGGGGGCCCGAGATTTGGAACGGGATTGATGATGACCTTAAGGTGCTGCCCTCTATCTCCAACTTTAAAAAACAACTAAAAAAATATTATTTATTAACTTATATGTAATATATAACTGCTTTCTCATGGATTACTGGGATATATGAGCATGAACGTATGTGTAGGTACTGTGTGTATGTCCTTGTGCGTCTTTTCTGTGTTCCGTCATCATCGTCTGGTAACAGGTGGTGATAATGTAGCTTTACTGTACTACCCTTTTCTTGTAAAATTACGGGCCCCCACCCATAAGCTTTTCTAGCTTCTTTGGGGGACCCATTCATCATACCTATTTCATTTTGTTCCAATGACCGTATTATTATATTGCTTTTGGTATTTGTGAATAAATCCTATCCTATCCTAAAAAAAAAAAAAAAAAAAAAAAGCTTGTTTTATTCATCACATCGATGGCTCACTGTAAACCAGATCCTTCTCATCAGTACGATCAAGACTTTAGGAGGCATGTTGGTACCTCTAAACTCTTGTTTTTTTGTTTAGCTGAAGTTCACTACACTTACAGCTGACGATACGTGGCGAATTTCAGGTTAGCCCTGCGCTGTTAACAGTGTTTAATGTTGCTGTAACTTACCCTTATAACATTAATTACGATTGAGCCACCACACATCAGCATTAGCCACTTGTCAACTTGCGTATTGTAGTAAGCTCAATCGATAATGAAATATGTCAATAAATTAGGTCTCTACTTAATTACTGTGTTGCAAAGTGGCATGTAATCAAGGAATAAATGATGTGTTACTGGGTATAATTCTGTGAAGTATGATTTGCAATTACTCTCGAACGTATCATCTTTTGTTTCCCATGTTTTGACCATTGACTGTAAAATTAATAAGTCTATGGTTTTGAACATTTAATATTAACAGTCCATGGTTTTGACAGAGCAACTAGAGGCGTCAAAGGTGACAATTTTTGATGCCATTGACATGCAAGCAAACCATGTTATTGATTATATAGAGATTTCTCTAATGTAAGTACACAACTAAAAATATATAACATAGGTAGCCTATAGTTGTTTTTGTCTCTTGCACATTTTGCAAAGTCAGGATTATTATGCAAACAATTACTGCAACAACATTTATTCTGTGAGGCAACCTGTGTCAGTCTGCTCTGAGGCCCACTGTAACCCTAACACATCCAGTGCTGTTAAGCAGCTATAATTAGCGTAGACCAGCTACGTTAGCAAATGTTAGCTGACACTTCACATAGCATAGTGAAGAAACTTGGCATCTGCACATTAGCTACTGCGATCGAGAGGCAGAGCTCCAGGGGGTTAGGTTGTTGACACCTACACACACACACCTACACACACACACCTACACACACACACACACACACACACACACACACACACACACACACACACACACACACACACACACACACACACACACACACACACACACACACACACACACACACACACACACACACACACACACACAATCACACACACAATCACACACACACACACATATATATATATATAGCAGGCATTAAGTGTGTAATTGGCAGGGTTTTACACTAAATTGATGTTCCAACAGATAGTTGAGGCGCCTGTAACCTCCTAGGAGATGTTAAATTTACAAGCGGTGGCTGATGCATACATACAATTCTCCCATTTGTTTTAAGATGCAAAGGAATTCTCTGGCCTAGTTTTGTGAGCTCTGTCTTTCTAAAAATACATTCTAGCACACTGTTTTCACACCTTAGCTTGGTGTGAATGTGAATTTTGATTGAAATATTTCTATAGAGGTTTTTATTTACATACACCATTTAAATTGCAGTGGATTCATTACCTCCAAAGACTATTTGCACTACAGTAAAAGTAACATTTTTATTTAGAGTATGATGAAGACTATTGATCCTCAAACTGCAGATAGTTCAGTTCTGAGCTTTACTGTTAAACTTTTACTTTAAAATGTGACGAGGTAAAAAATGTGGACAGGAGTTGGTTTGTGTTAGAAAAGAGGACAGCAGATAAAGTGTTTTCATTGTTAAAGCGGTGATAGAATGCAAAACCGATTTTTACCTTGTCATAGTTCAATAACAACAGTTTGGTGGGTAAATAGGACATACATAGGACCTCAAAATCCCATAGACACCTCTTTCCTCTGCAAATCTCACTATTTAAACTGCCTCTGAAAACGGGCAAATCCCAACGAGCCACCGAGTTGACGTCAACTCGGTGGCTGTACCTTATTTGGCTCAGGTCGCTGTCTTTGTCACGCCCCGAAATTTACATACACCACTGACCTGAGATCAGCTAGTCTTCTTAATCTAGGTCGCGCAGATCTCAGAAATTGTATACATTGTTCGTCTGCTATTCAATCACTAAATTCACTTCTGAGACTTTTTTTATGCGAGAAATCAACTATGTAGAGCTCAAATATGGGCCATTTTAAGAAAATTGTTGACTAATTGCAAATTTGGTATGACAATGTCGGACTTGAGAGGCTCCACAATCTGCTGTGACAGTCGGCAGCTGCCTGCCGGGTATGCTGCCTTCCCGCTCGGCCTGCCTATCTTCTCAGACCCGCTATGAGCTGGAGCTCTGTCAGGATCGCACACACGAGCTGCGGTGTGTAGGCTTCTTTAGAAAGAAGAAAGTTTGGAAGTTTTTCAAGGATATTGAAAATGAACCACAGTTGTAAATGCAGTGTTCCAGGCTGTACAATGGAATACTGGCCCAGAGAAAAGTGTTTAGAACGAGTATTGTTGTGGATCTAATGCAGCGGTGCAGAGGACATGCTTGCAGGGCTGTCTCTGCTAAATGTCCCCGGCTGACTAGCTACAGGGTGAGTTGTGATTCCTTTTGTGGAGGTTTTTTATGTCCCAAGGGTAACGTTACAACAACACTAGTTGTAATGAAAGTGTCAAACTTTGCGTTAGTGTGTGCGCGACACACTGGAGGATGAAACCGTAAGTGTATCTGGAGCTTTTTACAGTAACATTAGTTGATGAGTTTGTGTTGGAGCAGAAATGAAGTTTGAAGCAAGCTGTGAATATTTCTCTCGGCTGTTTTTGCTTGCGTCTGGGCATGTCTGTACTTTAGGAAGTCCATCAGTAACATTAACAGACTGTGTGCGTGTGCGTGCGTGTGTGTGTGTGCAGTGCGCTGGCAGAAGTGTGTGTATGTGTGCTGCGGGTCAGCTCTGTGTGTGCTGGGCAGCTCTGTGCGTGCTGTGCACGGGCTTTGCTCAACCAATCATCGCGCAGCTCATCTAAATATTCATGTGCCTATAAGGCAGAAAAGCTCTCGTTTCACTCAGGCCTATTTAACAGTGTAGCATTAGGGAGCATAGAACAGCACCTGGGCCATTTGCAGCCCAATCAATGTTACATACCCTATTAGGAGACCTTACGGAACTGTGTGAAATACCCTGTATAACCATTCTATCACCCCTTTAATGTCAGCTGGATGATGTTACTGATAGACCCAGGTGGGTCTGGTCTTCGTTCTCTTTGCTTACATGCTCTGAAGATCTTGTCTGTTTGTGCTCATTTTGTGTCTGTGCATGTCTGTACTGTATAAACAGATCCCAATGCTGACCCAGTGTCAGCAGAGAAACGAATCAGCCAGGAGGCATCAGAGCTGGAGAAAAGACTCAGTATGTTATCTCACTGCAGCCTCGCAAGCAGCACAGGTACGTTATACTGGTAACTTCACCTTTGGCTATCTAACCAGTATGTGACTCATGAGCACTCTGTGATGCATCATCTTAGGACCTTTAGATGCTGTTTGTCATGACGTACCTCTGACTCATCATTGTATGCTTCTGTCTAAAGAAAGGCTTAATCACTGGTCTAAATTAATATTGATGAAGCCATTCAGGGAAAGTTTCTGTCATAATTACGTGTGCGAGAGAAGTTCAGAGGTCCTGTGATTCATTTTTGCTGACTATCTCTACTAAAGTTTAGAGCGTTTGGAGAAAAACAACTTCACTGCATAGAAAGACCTGCAAAATACTCGAACCGTAGCTAATGAGAACATTTAATTGAAAACTGATTACACAGGGTCATAATATTTACTATCCAGAGCCAAATTAAGGTATTATATGAATTAAAGTTTAACTTTGGGGTTGGTGTGTAGGGACGAATGCATTTGTGTGCGTGTTTGTGTGCAGGTTAATAAATTACTTTATCTGGATCTAATAACTTTCTCTCCCTCTTAGCTTCCACTTACAGTTGCAGCACTTCTGTTGCGGGGGACGACCAAAGCAGCATCTCCAGCTCCTCCTCCAGCCAATCTGATGCGAGCTATGGAAGCAGACTTCCATTTTGGGTGGAGCCGTTATCTAGAACGCACCTCTCCAATGAGACGCCGTCAAGCTCCTCCACGCTAAATGCTTTAACCAGTTCAGATGACCGGCTTTATGCTGCTGTGATGGGAAGCTCTGGCACACGTCCATCCTCAGCCCAGCTCCATCCTCGATGTCTCCATGACAGCGGGCGGCAGAGCTCATTAGACAGTGGGATCGGGATAGCGACATCATACTCAGGAAGTGTCTCCTCATATACAGGAAGTCTGGACATGGCCAGCCAGGGAGGGGAGGAAGAGTTTGGCTCTGTGGCCAGCCTCCCTGCTCCACCTCATCGTCTTTCTACACCTCCTGCCATTCATCCCCCCACTCCTCCTCTTCCTCCTCCTCCTTTCCAGTCCCCACTTACCCTAGAACACAGTTCTGCTACCTCCCCCTGTCCTTGTGCCTCCAGATCTAGCTCTCGTGCATCCCTGATGCACAGTGAGGAGTATCAAATTCCCAGCCTGCTCAGACTGCGGTACGACACCCCCAGGAGTCTGCTCCAGACAATGTCCCTGAGGGAACCCTCCGTCCAAGAAAGCCCACTTGAGCTGGCCAGGGACAGCAGGAGCAGTAGGGATGGAGTGGGTAGTCAAGGACAAAGGTTGAGCAACAGCCCCAAAGGACTCAGGGCTCAGCGTCAGGTCATGATGCAGCACTCCTGCTCCTGGGGCAGTGAGAGGGCGCCCTCTGTGGACAGTGAGGGGAGGTCCACACCTAGAACCCTGCTGGTGCCGGGAGGCTTGGTTTGTGGAGAAACACAGGTACTGTTACTCTCACACTCTGTCAATACTCCAATAAACCAGCATACTGGAAATTTTTATTTTGCTTCAGCATGTTATCCTTTCTTCATAAATTGGATCACATCAGTAATAGATATTTTACACAGGCTCTATCCCGGGGATCAGAGAGACCATTAAGAGTTGAGGCACCTCAGTTAGACACTGCTGTAAAATTCTAGTACCTAAAATTACGACAAAGCATCTTTTTTTTTGCTCTCACCAAGCAACAAAGTTCAAGACCTGGCTCACATATTTCAATTGTAACAAATGTGGGAGGTACTCTAACTTCTAGGGACCTGTTTGATCCTGGGCAAATCTGTACTTTCAACATTGAAATAAAGAAGTATCTTCCTGGGATCATGGATATTTGTACCACATATTACATACTGTAGCTGTTGAGATAATTTCAGCTGGCCCCAAGTGGTGGACAGACCAACCAGCCAACCTAAATTGCCACCCATAGTGCCAAATATGTATTACTTTTTCAAACAAATGTAACTGTTGAATGGATCCCAGTATATTGTACATCTTTTGGTTATATCTTGTATACTATGTGAGCCAGATAATGTAATAACACAGCCTATGAAGTAAAACACGCCTCTTTATAGTCATAAAACATTGTATATTTTAACAAAGTAGAACATTTATCCTCATTAATAAAAAAAGAATAATCACTTCTATAATTACAATTTGGCATATCTAAACAAATTCAACGATTACCATTAACAGTCATATCCCTTAGGACTTTAGCTAATGGTAGCAATGAATTGCGGTTGAACTAAGAAACTGCAGTTACATTAAAAAAATTGCGATTAGACAATTATTTAAGAATTGTTACAAGCCTAATTTCGACTTAACCTGACAATGCCTAATGTGTGTTCAGTGGCATATATATTATACACATAGGTTTTAAATAAATATCAAGGTTAAGTTTAAATAAACTCTGCATTGGCCCTACATACAGTGGATGGACAACACCTTACTATACAATAGCACTGCAAGTGCCAATTTGTTAAAGCTTTCACTGCTATTGTTTGGGTGTATAGTGAATGAAATGTTGATTCAACTGTATGGGAATTGTTGAAGCCTTAGTAGAGTGTTGTTCAGCAAGTTGCCCATTAGTGTCTTTTAGTCAATTTTGTTGAGGGTCTACTTTTCTAATAGAGTTGTCCTCTGTTTGGCCTGTTTTACCTTTTTACCTTTATTTACCTTTTCCCTTGCTGTTATTATAGAAATTGCAGTGTTTGTGAGTGATGCATCAGCAGTTCAAGCAGCAACTATCTGGCCTCTTCACATACACACTGTTACTTGCAGTTCAACCTAATGACTCACTTGGGGGGCTTCCTTTATAATTGTGATTTATAGTCAGTGACTTTAAGGCTCGTGGGGAAGTTCAAAACAGTGCAGTGCTTGCCACAGGAGCAGAAAAGCAAGAAGCAGGATACGTTAACATCATAATTTCTGTTAAGAATATACTTGCTATTCTGTGATTGGAACTGGGCATCATGAGCATCATAAACAAATATCTTTAACCATTTGTTAGTTTGCTTTTTAAGATTCACAGGCTCATACTGTACTACAGTGTACTGTGAAGGCTGCAATCACAGCATGCCTCCTCAGTTTCCTCCATACGAGCAGTTTAGGACTTAGCATATTTTTGGTCTAATCATCGCAGGACATGGAAACATGGTGACAAGATTCAAACACCAGACAGAAGAGACTGAACCAAAGCCAGTTCCACCCGCTGAGCCACTGAACCGGCAATAGAGAAAAACGATAACTGTTTTAGTCAAAAACCTGTCTCGAGCCAGTGTTTTCCTTTTGATACTTTTTGTCTGAAACCTCGAAAAAGACTTCTCCACATTATGTCTAATTGTGTGAATGCTGATTCCGCAGCATTTACAGTATTGTTATCCGATTTTTCCGTACCATCTTTGGTCGCCTACTACTTTTGCATACTATCAGCTACAAAAAAACATTCAAATATCAAAGTGTTCAGCTCTTTAAGGACATTTGTGCTTGTATTCAACTTTTCTCCACCAGGCTTTTAAATGTTACTTCTTCCACATACTTTCACCTACAGACTTAATTCAAACTTGAAACTATTCACAAAACCTTCAGCTATTAGAAAATCAAAATGCTATACTATGACATTTTTTCAATATACTATACTACTACTACTATACTCTGTAGCACTTTTTCCGAAATACTATGACTTTTTTCACTGTTTCGTCATACAATACTATGACTTTTTATCACTTTTTTCGACATACTATGACTTTTTTCTCAGTTAATATGACATAGGACTTTCTTATGACTTTTCCAACATGCTATACCATTACTTTTTTTCCCGTCATACTATACTTAGACTATTTTTTTTACATACTATGCTATGACTTTTTATCCCTTTTTCAACATACTATACTGACTTTTTTTCTGACATGCTATACCATGACTTTATCACTTTTTTGAAATACTATACTATTTTTTTTATATACTATGCTTTGACTTTTTTATTACTTTGTTGACATACTATACTATGACTTTTTAATCACTTTTTTTCCGACATACTATATAGCACACAAGACTAGACACGTGATTGGGTTCACGAGATCGAGACGAGACCAGATTTTAACACTATTTTACAGAAAACTACTATGAAGAAATAAGACTGGGAAAATAGTCCTTTATCCAATCGAAAGTCCCAAAATGAAAACCAAGCACTGAAAGGTTTTGCCACAAACTTGGATAACTGGCTTCTCTAACAGTTACACTGTTACCTTTTCCATATGTATGGTGGAGAAATAGTCTCTTCACTCAGAGAACATACTATGACTTTTTTTCAACATACTACAGTGAGGAAAATAAGTATTTGAACACCCTGCTATTTTGCAAGTTCTCCCACTTGGAAATCATGGAGGGGTCTGAAATTGTCATCGTAGGTGCATGTCCACTGTGAGAGACATAATCTAAAAAAAAAATCCAGAAATCACAATATATGATTTAACTATTTATTTGTATGATACAGCTGCAAATAAGTATTTGAACACCTGTCTATCAGCTAGAATTCTGACCCTCAAAGACCTGTTAGTCTGCCTTTAAAATGTCCACCTCCACTCCATTTATTATCCTAAATTAGATGCACCTGTTTGAGGTCGTTAGCTGCATAAAGACACCTGTCCACCCCATACAATCAGTAAGAATCCAAGTACTAACATGGCCAAGACCAAAGAGCTGTCCAAAGACACTAGAGACAAAATTGTACACCTCCACAAGGCTGGAAAGGGCTACGGGGAAATTGCCAAGAGGCTTGGTGAAAAAAGGTCCACTGTTGGAGCAATCATTAGAAAATGGAAGAAGCGAAACATGACTGTCAATCTCCCTCGGACTGGGGCTCCATGCAAGATCTCACCTCGTGGGGTCTCAATGATCCTAAGGTGAGAAAACAGCCCAGAACTACACGGGAGGAGCTGGTCAATGACCTGAAAAGAGCTGGGACCACCGTTTCCAAGGTTACTGTTGGTAATACACTAAGACATCATGGTTTGAAATCCTGCATGGCACGGAAGGTTCCCCTGCTTAAACCAGCACATGTCAAGGCCCGTCTTAAGTTTGCCAATGACCATTTGGATGATCCAGAGGAGTCATGGGAGAAAGTCATGTGGTCAGATGAGACCAAAATAGAACTTTTTGGTCATAATTCCACTAACCGTGTTTGGAGGAAGAAGAATGATGAGTACCATCACAAGAACACCATCCCTACTGTGAAGCATGGGGGTGGTAGCATCATGATTTGAGGGCGTTTTTCTGCACATGGGACAGGGCGACTGCACTGTATTAAGGAGAGGATGACCGGGGCCATGTATTGCGAGATTTTGGGGAACAACCTCCTTCCCTCAGTTCAATGCTCTACGTTGAAGATGGGTCGAGGCTGGGTCTTCCAACATGACAATGACCCGAAGCACACAGCCAGGATAACCAAGGAGTGGCTCTGTAAGAAGCATATCAAGGTTCTGGCGGTGCCTAGCCAGTCTCCAGACCTAAACCCAATAGAGAATCTTTGGAGGGAGCTCAAACTCCGTGTTTCTCAGCGACAGCCCAGAAACCTGACTGATCTAGTGAAGATCTGTGTGGAGGAGTGGGCCAAAATCCCTCCTGCAGTGTGTGCAAACCTGGTGAAAAACTACAGGAAACGTTTGACTTCTGTACTTGCAAACAAAGGCTACTGTACCAAATATTAACATTGGTTTTCTCAGGTGTTCAAATACTTATTTGCAGCTGTATCATACAAATAAATAGTTAAAAAAATCATACATTGTGATTTCTGGATTTTTTTTTATTTTTTTTATTATGTCTCTCACAGTGGACATGCACCTACGATGACAATTTCAGACCCCTCCATGATTTCTAAGTGGGAGAACTTGCAAAATAGCAGGGTGTTCAAATACTTATTTTCCTCACTGTATACCATGAATATTTTCGACATACTATACTGTGACTTTTTTTATTGGTGGGAATGCTGATTGACATTTTTATCACTTTTTTTCGACATACTATAATATGGCTATCACTTTTTTTTTTTACACATACTATGTCATTTGTGTCACTTTTCTTCAACATGCTATACTATTGACTTTATTCGACATGTTTATACTGGAGAGAGAAGGCAAAAGGGGACTGAGAAAGTTAAATAGTGATGAAATCAACAGAAACCCTCATGAGAATCCTGAAATGAGTTTTCTATATTCATCATTCCTTGACACTACACATCCTTCATGTCAGGTAATGAGACGACGCACAAGTTGTATTATGTGCGTTGAAACAAACTGTATGACGGATAATATTCCTGAAGCTATAGCGTGCTGCCTTATTAGCTGCTGTGCGCAGGAGGAAAATGGACAGTTGCTGTTTTCCCCCCATTTAGCCAGTAACAATGTTGAATGTTGCAGTGAAAAACAATTAACCCTGGCTTGACGATAACATCTCTTGTCTCTCCAGTGCAGTCATAGTTTAGACAACTACATTACACCAGAGCAGTGGTGGTCAGCGAGGACCAGATGCTTGACTCAGGTAAGATTTTATCTGCCCATTAGTTCCAGGTATTCTGGAGCCATACAAAAGAGCTTTTGTATGCTTAAAGCAAGACTATGTAACATTTGAAAGAAGAAATGCACTCTTTCCTCTTATACATGAAATGTTGAATTCATAAGCAATAAAACATTCTTGCTCATTTCAATACACTCAGAGGTTTTTGCTTTTATAGCCTTAATTGGTCTGGTATGATCAGTAATTCATGGTGGATAATGTTAACAAACTTTAGCTTGCTGTGTTAATGTCATAAGTAAATGTGGTGATTTTAACACTCCTCTACTTGTTACTGTTACACTACTTTCTAAAGTCACAGATGACCATGGTGATGTCTTTAAACAACTGACACAAGGGGATCTTGGGAAATGAAGGCACATTCAATATGCCATTATTGCCACTTGTGGCTGCAGTTCAGCAGAAGATAGTGTTGCTTTAAATTAAACATGACAAAAGCATCAAACAAGCATAATTCCTAGAACTTATAACTGTTAATAAGCTGTAATACTGCTTCAAGATCAAATCTGTTTTTTAATAGGGTGTTTGTCATTTATTTTTTAGGTTGCCAACTCACCATCAGGCCTGTCACCATCTGCAGATACACAAGGTGGGTTTGTCAATGTTTGTTATGAGTTTGCTTGGGTCTCTCAGAGGTGGAAAGTAACAAAGTACATTTTCATTAAATTTTAAATAGTTTTTAAAATATGATGCATAGCTTAAACTACCCAACAGCATAAAAGGTTAAAATTAGTTCCATGTACTGCTTACATGTTAATGCATCAGTAATGCAATCAAATAAGATTATATTATTTAGCACTGACAGGGCTGACATTTTGCTGAAACTACATATACTAATACATCATTTTAGCTAAGTAAGATTTTAAATGAATTTCCCTGTAATGGAGTGTTTTCACATTGTTGTATTGTTAATTTTTATACAAGTGAATGATGCGAATACTTTGTTCACAGATCCTCCCCTCCGTGTAAGAGAGGAGCAGTATGATGATGTTGGTGATAAGTTGGCAGGTCTGAAGAGGATGGTGCCCTTACTGCCACCCTCTGCCCCTCCACCTCTGCCTGTTGCACTGAGCATGCATAGGCCAACATCAGCCTGTGGTAAGGCATTTGGGAATTTCTGAATTGTGAATATAATTTGTTGTAGTGTTTTTCTATCAAGAGTAGCTCACTGCTGACATACTGACACCTAATCCTGCTAGTCCGGGACCAGTTTAATCTTTTGGGATTTTTCCTTCAGGTATGTTCCAGTCTGCCAATGAAGCTCCTCCGTCGGTATCCCTGGACACTGGGCTCCATTGTGACAGCACTGTTAATTATGTTAACATCCCCATCAGCCCCCTGGCAGCTAGAACCAACAGAGAGCTCCTCTACACAGAGCTGGACCTGCAGGAGCCCAGTTCAGCTCCAGTCTCCAGTCCGTACAGCGCTGTCAGAGGTAACACTTTGCAGCTCTGTAGACCCAGTAAGAACACAAAGCCTTAAGTGGCCATTTTAGATCTCAGATTTTTCCTGCTGCCCCTTTCTTTTCTATCTGGCTTCTGAGGGATATGTCAGCTTTTGCATTCCATGTCTTCACTACCCATAGGCCTAATGCATTATTAGCATGCACAGCATTATTGTTTGACACACAAGCTATCTACCGTACATTTATGTGTACTGATTCTAACAAATGCACAACCAAAGAAATAGATGACACTGCTACCATTATGACATTTATTTTTTTACATTTTTTTTTTTTTTCATTTTACCAAAAAAAAAAAAAAAAGAATTGAGAAACAGAATCTTTTAGTACTAATTTGTGGTATAATTACACATTTTTGACTTGTGAAAATGATGGAATACAAAAGTGACAAAGCATTTTACAACGATCTAAATTCTAAGCTGTAAATTGGCAAATTTTAAGAACATCTTTTTTTATGCATTTTTACAATCAGGTTAAATTAATGGTAGTTATATTCCAGTTAAAACAAAGTAACTGATCAATGCATCACTAGATGTGACAATTTTTAGTTACAGAACACAGTAGAAACACCAATGTCTTCTCTTTTCTCCGGCATTACCACTGATTTTCCTGACCAGAAGAGGGCTCCATCAGGTACGCCCACCTCAACATCACTGCCATGGAAACAGCTCAGAGAGTGGGGGCGGAGCATGTTAAGGGCAGGGAGGAAAGACTGACTGAGCTGGAGAGCAGGCGGCGAGGGCCACCAAACTGACTATGCAACGCCCAACTCGACACTTCATTGCAGATTCTCTCGGAATAAGCTAAAGTGCTTCATTACAGTTGGTCATACCAATCATTGCTACTTAACACACCCACAGTTGTGCCAGTGAACAGAAATTTCCACAAACAATCCATTCCACTAAAAATTTGAAGGAAATGTCTGGGAAGTCTCTTACGCAGCTGCCATCTTGGATGTGTGTTGTAAGTTCTTGTACTTTAATTAGTGCTTGACTTTTTACCCCAGAAATGTTTTTGTTGTTTTTGCTGCATGGCGCTTATGTCTGCCTCTTTCAGATTTTTCTCAGGTGACTGTTGAGCATTGGTATAATTATGAGGGAATGGCACTGATATTTTAGATAAGAGAAAAAGAGAATTTCTCTTAAATTCCAGCTAGATTTAGTTTGAGGCTGTTTTATTTGTTGTTACCTCTTTTACTAAGAGTTGAGAGATCAATGAGATAAAGCCGCACTCGAGTCACAGCCTGCTTGGCTATCATTCCACATCAGATCTTAAAAGCATTTGAAGCATCTTGGGAGTTATATCTTGAGTACAAATTACATTAATCCAGGTCTATGTGGCCCGCAACATTATTCATCACAGTAATCAATGTCTCTGCTTCTGGTCTGAATTGATGAATGAAAAAGCACAGTGCGTGTCCAATTTCTCACCTCCCTCTTCAAGACAAATTGTCTAACATTTGGCGCTAATTTATTTTTATGGTGGCAGTTCCCCATCGGTGTGTTTGAGTAGGAGAGTGTTAGAAAAACTTAACCAAAAATGTTAAAAGGGATAGTTTAGATGTTCTGAAGTGGGGATCAAGCATTAAAGTGTATGCTATATTTTCACTCACTGTCAGACAGCCCCTTCCTTTGGCATAACATCGTATCAAGTAGAATGTCTGTATTCCTGTCTCCCTCTGCAAACTCTGGCTAATAAAGGTTTCCTCGTCTCCACAGTGAACAGCATTTCGCTGTTGCTGTTATAATCCCTCATACAATCCCACTTCAAGTTATCTGAAATATCCCTTTAATGTCACTACAGGGACAGCTTTCCTCTACAGGATTTGTAAATATTAACTGCTTTTATTTATGGCAAGACAATAAGAATGATATTAAACTATATTTTTAAAATATTACTGTTTGTATGTTGTTGGCACATGTATCTTACTGATTAAAGATTGCTGTTACATTTGAGTTTCAGTGCTTCCTACCTGAATCTGCAAAAGCATTCATTTTATATTGATTAGACAACGTAAAATTTCAGCAGACTACGGTAAGAGTTACTACTGTAGTAACAGCCTGATTACTTGCACAATTAATGATGGAAGGGCGTGGACAAATTGTATGGCTAGCGACATGCCAATAGTCCTACAAGATGTAGTACTCCTGCAGTCGGTTGGCTGTTCCCCAGAAACCGTCCCTCAGCAGCTGAACTACATCATCTGGTTATGAGTGAGTCAACTGCTGCCGTCTATCCCCCAAATGCCCCCACAAAATTCAGCTTTCTTGGACTACTGCCACATTTTTAGCCAGACATTTCTCTACTCCTGCTTGCCATTAGTTGTACAAATAAATGTAGTTCCAGACTAGTATGTAAACTATTCCATCATTATTTTATCTGTACTGTGACTGATCATCTGACCAGTTTGTTATCCTAATAATTCCAGCTGATTAATAAGAAGACTCTCATATTATATACAAACCATTCATTCATTTAGCGATTTCTAGGAAAAACAACTACTAACACTAGAAAAGTAGAAAACTTATTTATTTTTTTTTATCAGTAGTTAAAGGGGAATGGGGACACGTAACATACGTTGTGTGTGTGTGTGTGGTTGTAGAGGGAAGTGCATTTAACCTTCATGATCCGAGTCTCTCAGAGCTCATTGTGCTCGAGTCCCTCACGAGAGATCTTGTTGGACAAGTCCTGCATATGTTTCTTCATCTGAAATCAAACAATAAAAAAGACATGCATGTTAACATTTAACTGCAAGACAAATTCCTGTAGGTCTACACTTCAATTTGTGTGGTTGCCGAGATGTTTAGAACCAAACACTTTGGCATTGACACAAAAATAATTGCATTTAGCAGTTCACTAGCAAAAGTTGGGTTATTTTCATGGTAAATTGTGACATGAACTCTGGTCAATGTCAAATAAAGGGAATCTGTAACCCCTCTTGGCTTTATTTCATTTATACTGGATTAGTAATGCTTTTAAACCTTTATGGCATAAAGATAATTGTAGATGGTATATTTTAACAAACCATGAGCCGCATTCTACAAATGAATACAATTCTTGACACATTTATTAATCAGAATGTACTTAGAGATAGTTTGAACATTAGCTGGTATATCACATAATTAAATTGTACCATTGCAAACTAATTATGGACTGCAACTCAAATTATGCATAAGAATTTATCTAATGTGCTATATCCTGGTTCTTTAATAGATTTGGTTAAAATAATTTCTTTCTAACAGGATAAACATACATTTTCTTTGTATAAGGTTTGATAAAAAAACATTCCTTTTGGAGTTCTTCAACACTTTCTTTATTACTAAAATTGGTTGCAACAGCAGAAGTAAGAGACTCTGCTCTTCTACAGCAGGAACAATATCAGGTGTTAACCTTTGTCGCCCATTTCGTTGTAACTGCTTTTCTCAGCACTATATCATTGTTTTATTCGTGGCCAATTTTGCAACATTAGCTTCTACAGCAGGCGAGCAGTCAGCCATTGGACAGTAGCTTTGTGTTGTTTGACAGCAGAATGTAGAGTAAGAGCTAAAAAACATTTAATCCCACCTTACCTTGTAACCCATCTCCCTGGTCTTCTCAGCTAGCGTGTTGTACTTTTCCTGGTTCCTCTTGATGTGCTCTTTGTCTCCTAAAGACTCCACGTGTAGCAACTTCTGATGGGAAAGCTCCAGCTGCTCCTGGTAATGGCTGTGCTTCTCCACCTTGGTCTCAAAGTGACGCAGCTCCTCCTAAGTGAACAAGGAAAAGAGGGCGGTGAACACAGACGGGTGTAAGTTCAGTTCACCTTCAATTACATGCACAGCTGCACAAGGGAGTTGATATGCATCTCAGGTAGTGACTCGAGAGGTAATGTAACTACAAAGTTCTAGCTGAATGTGAACTCTGTGACGCATCTGATCTTAAAGTTTGGATATCTTTCAAAAGAATTTAAATCGAGTTCACTGTGATTCTCTGCTTATGGGTGAAAGAAGCACAATCAGAAAGAGGAGTGGAATACTTTGGCATTTCCAATGTGTATCGCGTAAAATGTGATCATGATAATGTGCTCTTTAAGCTTTATGCCTTTGCATACACAAGTAGTACTCAGCTACAAAGTACACTACAAAAGTTAATACACCAGTTACCAAAAGAGCACTTGACTAAAAGGTTTCTCAGAGTTCGACTGTAGCACTCTTATAAAACAAAAAGTGTTGTGAGAAAGTGAGAAACAAATCGGGGAAAGCAGATGTGTCCAAACGACTGTCACAAGCAATTGAAGAGCTACCTTGAGAGAGTCCAGCTCGTCTTCACTCAGGTTGGCTCTCTTGGCAGACTCCCACAGTTCAATCACACGGGGCTCCCGAAACTCTGCAGAGGAAGAACCGACAAGAGGCAAAGATGAAGCGATAAACAGTCGAAAGAGACACCAAGAGAGCCTCACCAAGACTTGCACACTTAAGAGGGGAGCTTTGAAGAGGAGGAGCAGTCACAGCAGACATTTTATAAGATACAATCACAACAACAAGCCTAGTTGCTCAGTAATTTGGTATACACGCACAATATGAAAGAAGACAAAACTGCTTGCATTCACATCTCTGCTGTCACAGATTTCTCTTCACTCCACAACGCTGCACATACGACTCACCTTCATTTAAACCCCCCTAACAGACTCCCACTGAAACCACACAGGCTCTGCACTACACTCGACCAAAAGCAGCACAAAACCATAAGAAAATTCAATCAGAGAGTAAGTACTGTTTCTCCAAGTTAAATAACAAGGACAAGCTGGTTTACATGACTGGATGGATGCAGCCATGTGGTCTAAAAACTAAAAGCACAAAACACCTAAGCCGTTCAACGCTGGCCAACTGTGATATGGCAGAGTCAGAGTGTGTTATTATGATTACAAACCCCAGTGATTGAGCTGATGAGATAAACGCAGAATGAGACTGCGATGCACAAAGACTAGCTGTGTGTGTGTTTTCTCGCTCTCACCGCTGTCTTCAGTGAAGCCCTCATGGCTGAGCTTACGGAGGCGCTCAAAGCCCTGGTTGAGGTCTCTCATTTTCTGCTTCAGGTCCGTGTGCTTCTGGTGCAGCACATGCTCTTTGGCGTCGCCCTCCAGGGGAGAGATCACATTCTTGTGTATTTCTGCTGAGGCAAACAGCCAGAAAAGGGAGAGAAGGGGAGGAGAGGAGGTGCAGGGGTAGGTTAGAAGTCAGGTTGGGTAGGTGGTTTAGATGGGAGCGAGGGCAGAGGAGGATAGTAGAGGAAATGAAAGAGGGATGAAAAAAGAAACCATGAAGAATAGAGAAAAAAAAGGAGGAGGAAATTAAAGCAATAAAAGTGACAAAGAAAAACAGCATTTAATAAGGAGAGTTTAGTTGTAGCTGTAAAACTTTTACGACATTTCAAATGACTGCCTTTTTCTTCATATATCACATTTATTTTCCTTTCTATTTTACTCAAGAACCTTGAGTAACCTTTAAGCCAAATCTTTCCAGTTAATAGCGCAATGTGGTTATGAAATACCTGCCTGCCTCACTCTAGGACAGTGGTTCTCAAAGCGAGGTCTGTGTCACTCTGCCAGGTGGTCCGTGAAAAGTTTTCAGATTCATTAATTTCAATTATCAGAACATATATATTATTAAATATTTTTGTCAAAAGACTTCATAGTTCAATGAATAATATTATTTAAATATATTTAAAATAGGGCTGGGCAAGTTAGCGCGTTATCGCATTAATTAATTAACGCCAACAATTATTTTATCGTGCATTAACGCAGTTTTTATTATTTCTTTTATTATTGTAAAAGTATGTTGTTCTCAAGCTTTTATTTTGAAAAAGTTTGTTGCTGACCGCTGCCGTGCTTACAGGAACCGGAAAAGATCAGAGTGATAGAGAAAACATGGATGTATCAAGAGAACAGACCAACAAACATGGAGAAGGGTACGGAACTTTTACATGGCCACTTATTTTAAAGTTCTTTCAGACGGCGCAGTCGACAGGACCAAAGTTATTTGTAACCACTGCAAAGTTGAATTTTCTCATCACCGGAGTACTACCAGTCTGAAATATCACCTAAATGCACTAAATACACACAGCTGATACCAGCAAATCATTCAACGAAACAAACAGTGGCGCGAGGCTTCGGCAGACTACGTTAGATGCAGCATGTGGGAGAAGTATAGATAAACAAAGGAAAGAGAAGCTAACAAATGCCATAGCGAAGTGGAAAGCTACAGACTGCAGGCCGATTAGTGATGTGGAGGACGTTGGTCTGAGAAACATTCTGAGAATCGCAACAAATGACGAGATTCCCTCAAGACGCACCATCACAAGAAGAATACACAAGTTGTATGAAAAGTAAAGGACTGCAAAAGCGACAGCTTTACAACGTGCACCTGCTGTTGCTCTCACTGGGGACTACTGGACATCACTGGATAACCATAATTACAGGTCTCAGAGTTACAGTGCATTATATTGATGAACAGTGGACGCTGTATTCACATGCTCTGACTGTAATGAGAACAGAGGAGAGACATTATGCTGAAACATGCGCGGGACACTTTATTGAAGTTTCACAGCAGTGGAATGTGTCCTATTAATGATAACATAAATGCCCTGGCAGTGGCAATAAGCTTTCGTTTTGTATTCACTTTGATTACATTGTTTAAGTTGAGATTTACACTAAATATTTTATTTAACTGCTACTGTATAAACAAAATGCTGATGTTAAGTGTTTGCAGAACAAATGTTATGGCACTTTAGTTCATATGGCAGAACATTTAAAATAAAATTGTGCGATTTTGAATTATCATTATTGGATTTTGCGTACAACAATGCAATTAATCGCGATTAATCAGGGAAATCATGCGATTAAAATTTTTAATCGTTGCCCAGCCCTAATTTAAAATATACTATAGTTCACAGATTATGTTCTAATCTAACAAATTGTATGTTAATGGATATGGAATCCACATGTGATTTAGCCTATGTATGCACTAAGAATGAAACACTTACACTTCTCTTGATATCTGTCAGCATGTGTGCGATCTGAAATGCACTTCAAATTAGCCCTTTTTGTCTTGATTTTCCTTTGATATTTTGTTTGTACTATGTGTTGAGATGATACAAATAGGTTTAATAAATGTCTAATATATTTCTCGTATTGTTCTTTCACGTGACTAAGACTATAGAAGCGTAAAAAATGGGCTACATCAAAGTATTCCAAGGGACATACATTACATACAGTATATTCTCTATATCTTGTAAAGGGTCCTTGGCTGAAAAACAATTGAGAACCTCTGCTCGAGGAAAAGGGGAAGAGATAAAAAGCGGATAAAGGCCAACTGGACAACGGTTGACATTTGGATCAAAATAAAAATGAAGACTGGGGAAGGCAGTAAAAGTGTGCATGGATGGAGGTGGTGGTGTTGTGGAGGCACACGGAGACTTCCCTCAAGGCAACATGTGATCGGCTCAATATTTAAATGCATCAGACAAGCAGAAAAACGCCCATGGCTCAATTGCCACAAACGATAACGCTGTGGAGCAGTGGCAGCAGAGTTCTGGCACGAAACAGCTGCAAAGTGGCAGTTACGTCTGAAGGAGACACGTCTGCCTTCCTGAAAGACAGTGGGGCCTGTCAGCTCAGCTTAAAACTCCCAGCTTGATGTGATGTGACGAGCACTGATAGAGCACAGAGCGTTGGGTGGCAACATGTGCAGTCTGATTCCTTCCACCTACGCGTATGACCACACGACTGAACAAACACACAGAGAGCACTTCAGACTTGGGACAGATTTTTGGATGGCTGACCTGAGCAACAGCAGAACTGACGACAGCCAAATAAGACTGAAGGAGGGTGATGAGGTGTTTATCCTTGCATTAAATTACTTTGGAAACTGCCCTGACTGCTAGAAAATATAAATATGGCCTTATTTCTCTCAAGTTTTATTTGAATATGTAACTGTTAAACTTAATCTGGTATGGGCTGCAGCACAAACCTGGGATCAGAACAATAATTAATGTATGCCTGTATACAAAAACATATAGTGGTGAATAGTATGGAGGAGGAAAGGGCTTAAAGGCTCATAAACCTGGCCTTAGAAAGTACCGATTAAACTAAGCAGAGGTGGTATGACACCTCTGCCCGGCAGCAGAGCTAAGGGAGTGATTGACATAGCTCACCCTCCGTCCTGCTGACGGTATCCATGAGGATGGTGTACTCGTGGATCTTGTCCTTGTGATGCTGGAACTCCCTCTTCAGACTCAGCAACTCTTCGTTGGAGAACTTCCCGGAGCTCTTGGCCTGGTGGGGGGACAGTCATCAGAGGCAGAAAATGAGTTAGTCTCAAAAGCAGCAAAAGAGTAAAAGATATGGTTTGGATCAAGAACACCAGGTGGTGTTCTAAACAGGATCGCTGCCTGGTACGGTACAAGTCCTTGACTAGATGTTTAAGAAAGTTTAGGTGGCATGAAATACAACAATGTCTATAATATCCACATTTGAAAATCTATAAACTGAACAGACTGTCAAAACACAAGAAGTACCATTTTACACAGAATATAAGGTATTTGGGAGATGTCAAATTCTCTTCAAAACATATCATCCAAAGTTTAAAGGATCAATTGTTTGCAACTGCAATAAGCATAAATAATTTAATGTTTACATTTAAGGAATAGGGCTGACACATTTTAACCCCACTCCAACATATAACATCAACGGTCAGAGATGACTCATTTTCATTGTTTTCTTTCCAAAACACAATTGGTATCTATGTCACTTTACTACTCTGGTCCTAAAGCAACTTCAGATTGGAAATGTTTTTATTTTATTTTTTGCAGTTACCATGCAAATGCTGCATTAAACAGTCCCTCCAGAAAAACGCGGAGTTTTTTTGTGATTGTTGCGGGCAAAAATCCTTGATTATGCGGCACGTTTTCTTAAAAAATGCGATGGAATATGCGGGATATTTATGCCATTTTATGCGATGAAATTGCGGGAACTTGCAAAAATTGCGGGAACTTGCGGGAACTTGCAAAAACTGCGGTTTGATGAAAAAGAGAAAAAAAGTGATTCCCCCAACACCGTGTTCTCAGTAGGTGAAATTACGTCACTTCATAACGTTCCCATGGCAACAGTGGAAAATGGCAGCTGTTGTTTGAAGTAAACGCAACATTTTTTAACTTTCTGCTGAGATATATGTAGGGTTGAGTATTGTTTGGGTTTTTTTCTGATACTGGTGCTAAATCGTTACTTTTAAAACGGTGCCTGAACCGATACTTTTTAAGAAAGTTTTTAAAAAAGAAGAAGAAACAAGAAGGATAGGCCTACTAAACAGTCGGTGACATTTAATATTAACATATTGTTTATTACTAAGGCCATATGGTCAAAATTAAATGATTTAATAGTAATGTAATAACTATAACTTATAATAAACAGTAACTTATTTCACCAGTAGGCCTAAATTGCTGTTGGACGACAAAAACAACCAGATGGGAAAAGGGTAGGCCTATTTTACAATAACTACGAATGCACCGCGAGGCTGTATGTTACCAGTGTCAGTGAACGCACCGTCTGTGTTTTTCCGACGTCGGCAGCTGCTGCACTGCAGAGCAGACTGTTGATATACAGTCACACTTTACACTGTTTAACGTCACTTGTCAGCATTTTAACCGTGTTGTTTAATCCAGCTGCTAGCTAAAGGTAGGCTAACGTTACCTGCTGTCGATTGTAGTGTAAAATAAGTCACCGAAGTCTTCGTTCTTATTCGGTCTCGTTACTACCGTTTACGTCGGATCCGCGGGCCTATTGGCACCGAGTTTCGGTACCCAACCCTAGATATATGTGACTTTTTTTGCAACGAAAATGCGGGGATTGTGAAATCATGCAAGCCCCGCATATTTTGCGCGGAAATCGGCAATTTATGCGGCGAAAGTGCGGCGTATTTGAAAAAATGCGGCCCCCGCATGAATATGCGGACATTGGCTGATTATGCATTGAATTCTGCGATCGCATAATCGCGTTTTTCTGGAGGGACTGATTAAAACACTTCTGGTGCTGCTGGGTGAGAACTTTGTAAAGCATTTGGTGCACCTGATCTTTTAAAGCTGATTTGAGGGTCATGCCTTTTTTTTAATTTTAAATTTTAAATTTAATTTTTTAATTTTTAATTTTTTTAATCTAACAGCCACATGGATTTTCAATCACCAGCAGCAACAGGTTCCACAATGACACTACAAAGAAAGAGGGCATAAAATCAAGGCATCATTTCCAAAACATATATTTCAATACTTCTCCTTACTTTGTACACATACGGTACACACCTTGTTCCACAGTTTGTCCAGCCTGGGATCATCAAATATGTCTCCTTCTTTGGTGTCGTGGTCCTTCAGGGAGTTGCTCTCCAGTGATCGAGTGTCTCTTTTGCCATCCATTCCATACTTGGCCAGGATCACTGCATAACACAGAGACTTTTTTACTAAAAAGCTGTGCAATAAATGAGCCTGTCATGAGTGTGTTAGGAGTAACAACTGAGGCTGTCAGGAGAGGAAACTGCTTGACAAGCAAAAGAATCTAAATTGACTAAATCATTGAAGAAAGACTTTTGATGTAAAAAAATGTTACATCCAAAATTGCCCACAGGCCCACAACGCTTGAAAGCAGGTCATTAAATTCAGAGTCACTACCACACATTTGAAAAAGGACAGCACAGGGTGTAGCATATCTATTGAATCAGCTGCTGAAAATAAGATGAGCAGGCCAAGAAACAAGGATTAGAGTCGGGGAAGCTAACAAGAGCTTATCGGAACAAACTAACTTCACTAATTTCTTGACACAAGTAGCACAGAGCAGGTGATATCCAAGTGATTTTTGTCGGGACACAGAACACTAACCCTGAACAAACAAGGAAAACTAAAGAAGACAATGATTTTAAATGCATCCAAAACCTGCTAGGACGCAAACTTAGGTAGAGTCATTTTCCGGGACAGATAAGTGAGGATGTTGCCATTTGTTTGGTATTTCTATAACTTATTTTGTTTTATTTACTATTGTTAGTTTTGTGCAACAAGCAGGTACATAATTTATTAGCAGTTCCGTCCTCTCACAATATTTCAGACCGCTACATAACAATACAAAGTTGGACTTTGCTCTGACGAAGCTCTGCCCTCATTATTCTGCTCTAGTAAACTGCTATGGCAGCTGCTGATTCAGCACCATCTCAACCTGCTGGTAACCCATCAGTGTTACTTATTAACTACTGATACTTCATTAGAAGAGTGTTCACATGCAGGGGGCTCGTTTTAAAATCCTCATAAACAGAATGCAAGAACTTGTAGACAATCTCTGCGATACTGCTGGGCTCGTATACTTCACATTTTATAGGTTCAGCTGAGACTCTTGACGCAAGTGATGTGCAATAAATGCAAACAACAATAGCTTACATTCCCAGATCAACTAATTAACAACAAGAAAGGTGTCAGGATGTGTCTGTAGGCATATCAAACGTGCTATGAAATGAAATGTTACGAAATATGGAGACAGAAATAATTTTTGAGCCCAATTAGAATGACCATAGAGAAGAACTTGATTCAGTGGGGAGAAGGTGACTTAAGGGCCTCCTTAAAGATTCCTATTTAGCTACAAAGGAGCAGAAAGTGACACTGCTGCTCTGCCTGGAGCTGGAAGGTCACTCCACCACTGGGGAGGGAGGACGGAGAGGAGTGGAGTGCTGCCTGAGCTGCCAAAGGGTGGAAAGGGTCCGCTGGGTGTTAGTGGCAGCATGCTAAACAGACTGGTGTGTTGCCGGTTAACTGCCTGCAGATACTGAAGTGAAGTATTCTTCACACATTCATACACCAGCTCCAGACTTAACCGGGACTGGATTAAACAACTGATGATCAAAATATGCAATTACACAGCATTCCGTGACGGGAGAAAAACGTGCTCTGGTTTATTAGCATTTCTTTAAATCAATCACAATCGTCTTTGGCGGTGCTAAGCGCCGGACGGAGCCACGGTGCCGCTGCAAAATAGCCTCGGGAAGGAACTTGTTCTGGTGGTGAACGAAAAATTGTTTTAGTCGTGTAACAGAAAACTCAGATTCGACAGATAGTCTAGCTAGCTGTCTGGATTTACCCTGCAGAGATCTGAGGAGCAGTTAACCATAGTCCTCAGAAATCCACCAGAGTTTAAAATGCCGTCACAAAGAAAGCAGAAAGGTAACGGACATCTGGCTGAAAAAGAGGGACATCCGGCGGAATTTCTGGCGGCACCGGAGCAATCCCGAAAGTGGATCGTCGTCGATATAGACTACAAAACTAAAAACATATCAGAAAATTGCTAAAAGCATATAGACATCTGAATGTGTCGATGCTCGGTGCTGTTCCTGCTACATTACCAATTACATCATGTTTACAAAATTAGCTCTCCACATGATCAATAGGTGTAATTAAAGAATGTTTTAATCCTGTAATGGCCATGACGTCCATAATGAATATATGAATATTTATTTTTCTATATACTGATAGCTTTCGCATACTAAATGTGAATGCTTACACTGCACATAATGAAATGTGCATAATTTTACTATGAAGTATGGATTCAGATAGTCTTCAATACTAAAGGAGAATTTGTCAAGAGATGTTAGCAACAATCTAACCTTAAAAGGGAGGAGGAATTATATTTCTTCTTGGCTGATGCCGTGCAAAGTAACACATTAGTTATTCTACCAGCCAAAGGGCAACGTTTATAACATAATCTATCATATCCAGAACTATATATTCCTTGGCTTTAGTATTAATTATGCGATCCTGAAAGGTTCCAGTATTAATGCCCAATGACAACCATTTTTGTACATTAATATGTGCTAGCATTAGCTATATCCTCCTTTTTTATTATTTTGGTGAAGATTCACACACTGTATGCTTTGACTAAAGTAAAACTCACCACAACCTGCTGAATCTGTGGCTGCCTTTAACCAGCCAATGAACTTTCCTAACCTAATCTGTCAGGAAGGTGCCACTGACTGGAGCCTCCAAATACAATGTGCAAGACACAACGTTATTAATCTCTCATTTTTTTTTAAAGGAAGACATCAGCCTCACTTTCTCATTTCCAACACAGATTCTGATTTTGTTATATTCTGTTGGTAAAAACAAGTGTCTGTAATAATACCAGTTTTCAGCTTGGAAGCTTTTGAATTTGGTGAACATATAACAAATAAACTTTTTAAGCTTACTACTTGACAAAATCATACAATTTCAGCACAGAGCGTGACATTGCCAAGATGGATGACTGCATATTTACGGCAGGCTGACTCTACAGTGAACTCAGGACAAAGTAAGGCCATAGTTCAACTATCCCCAACTGCACCAGTGGACAGAGCTGTCTCACCATTGAAGTTACGTCGGAGTTGGGCTTCTTTCTCCCCATTCTCATCCAGCCCCTCCACCTTCAGCTTCTTCCACTGGAGCTCATCTTTCTCCTGGATCTTCAGGTCACTGTGCAGCTCAGCCTGCCGCACTGGGGACAACTGCATCTATCAAAACCCAAATAAGAGACATAACATAACTGTAGTTGGAGGGGAGGAGAAAGTTTGAGGACAGAAGGGTAAGGAGTGAGTAAAATCAGACAGCAAAAAAAGACTGAAACAGTGACAGAGCAAATGCACTGTATCATAGCGGCAAATTGTGTTTTTGGAAGAATTGTTAATTATAATTGATTAATGAAAATCTCAGTTCCTAGAGAAACTTATATTTACATGCTACACACATTAAAGCCCAATTATATTCCCCTTTCAAACATGATGGAAGATTTCAATAGCATAGTCTGCACTGGCAGAGTGCAACTTGATTAATTTAGGCCTAGATGGACTTGCAGTGATGCTCACATTGCTCTGCTCCAAAGTAACAAATTGGTCTTAACCTACAAAAGTCTCTCTCTGATTTAACTCATTTGCTTTTTTTAGTTGGTTAGAATTGTAATAACTTTTAGTTGTATACAAAGACTAACTACATTAGCTATGCTTGTCCACTTAAACACCTGCATTTGTGGATAGGAGTGCATCATCTCCTGCTTATCTAATTAAACCGCGTATATTAAGGCTGCATTTTCATTTAGGCTAATGTTACTTGATATTTTGACTGTAACGTTACTTTAACTGTTGAAAACCGCAATAGCCAAACTGTAGCTTCTTTCATTTCATTTCATTGACCGACAGCAAACGTTATTTGTGTTAGTGTGGTCGTGTTTGCTACAGCTTCACGTTAACATTAACCGTAGAGATAATAGTTCGTCTCATATACGTACCCGTTTAGCCTTCTCCCAAACCTGGCTCAATTTAGCTATCCTGAACTCCACCAGCTGTCCATCACTGCCGCTCGGCTTGGGCTCGTTAAATTCACGAGAGTATTTCCCTGCCATTACACCCACGCCGAAGCACAGAGCAACGACTAAACACTGCAGCTTCATTTTAAAAATAACTATGCACAGCCAACGACATACAAAACACTAGCTAGGAAAGAATTCGCCCGACAACACTACAAACGTTTCTGTTTCTGTTGTTTACTGGAGTACCACCAGTCATGTGCTGAAAATGGGAGGTCACTTCCTTTTAGATATGCATTCTGGGATATGTAGTTTGTTGTCTCAGTCCCTGTGTTATTGTTAAAGCGGATACGACGTTTTTTGAACTACAATTTCTGAAATGCCACTCTGTGCAGTTACCTGGCAACGAAGGCTGCAAAAAGTCTGAGCAAATAGAAAGCCTCCACGCGTTGGGTTTTATGACTGGATGCTGCTCACATCTTCTGTACGCTAATGTTATGATGGACTGTCCGTTATACATATACAGCAGAAGTTATAGGGGTTTTCTGGAGTTTCCTTAGGAGGTGGGGGTTTGTAACAACAAACACATTATGGGCTAACTCACTTTCAAAAAAGACCTAGGTAAAAAATATTGAGCTCTTTCTTTTCTTTTTTTAAAGATAATATTATATGTCTACATTCTCACAAATACTGTGTTCCTAACAAGTAAGTTCACATTAAGATTCTTCAAAACAGATGTTTTGCAAGTATTAATCAAGTAGGTTCTGTCTGTAATGTAATGTTTAAAATAAAAATTTTATTTGAATTTGAATTTAAAATTACTGATATTTGTGCATTTTGCGTAAACGAAAAGTGGAATGAATTTATGTTAATTGATGGTAGCTTAGTTTGTATTTGTAATATAATATGTTACTATAGAAATGTAAAAAAAAAACTAAACTAAATTGTTGCCGATGTTTTCCTATAACTTACAACATGCTTTATACAAAAATAACTTTTTGTAAAACGTAAAGCGAGATAAAAAAAATTGTGTATATATATATATATATATATATATATATATATATATATATATATATACTGTATGTGCGCCTGCTCTAGCTACTGAGCCAACCTGATCACAGAAGTCACCCCATTTTAATATATTTTAATGAACACATTAAATGAACACATTAATTGATCATAGAGCATTGGTATACCAATTACAGCTCCCAATCCTATCTATCTATATAAGCTATGTATTTGATATTCTAGGTTTTCTTAGGCTACTAGATATTTGTTGGTTACATTATCCCTCTAGCTGTTGTAAGGATATCTGAACATTTGTTATGTTTGATACATAAAAAAAGATTTTCCAGTACTGGACCAAAGAGTTAAAAGGAGTTGAAGACACATTCATACACACATTATGATTTAGCGATTGATATTGTTCATCTCATATTCATGCCAGCCGAGCTAATTGAATTTAGTAGGAGACAGAATAAGAGCAAGCTTTTTATTATTATTATCGATCTACTGAACTGATCTCCTTGACTAAATTGATTCAATACAGCATTCATGCCAACACACCGTAATACCTGAACTGAATTCAGTTAAACTATATTAAACTGGGAGAAAGAGAGGGGAAAGTGAGACAGACAGTCAGACAGAAAGACATTATATTGTACTCCCTCAACCTGACAGTATTGTTTTAGAACTTTAACTTAGATAAATGTCATTCAGCTAAAAGTGAATTGAGTTAAAGTGAGACAGAGAGATA
Source organism: Gymnocephalus cernua (assembly GCA_023631565.1). NCBI lineage: Eukaryota > Metazoa > Chordata > Actinopteri > Perciformes > Percidae > Gymnocephalus > Gymnocephalus cernua. The sequence continues at coordinate 14,297,490 of CM042427.1, read as the reverse complement.
TAGATGAATATTGGACTTGTGCCATGCATGCAGCAATTCCCATCTGCTCAACAAATAGGAAATAGGAATCCTATTGGAACTGTTATTAAAAAAATTATTTGACCGTAAATTACATTGTTTGAAAACCGGCAAAAGTCAATTTAATTGTCTGAAAATAGATGGATTTTATTTGGGATACTCTGGAAGTTGGAGACACAGACCACATATAAATAGCTCAGGTGTATTATATTCTATAAATGTAGTGCTATGTTATTTTACCTTGCAGTTATATATATTTATTTAACCTGTGGCAGTTATTTGCAGCCACATAAATTGCTGGATTGAATGGATCGAAGACAAACATGAACTCAACAAGATGGGTTAGCTGTGTAATCTCTGCAAATAACTTTAACACATTTGTATTAAGTGTCTGTTCTTAGAGACTAAGTAAGCCTTATATACTCTTTACTCGCCAAAATGCATTTGTTCAGAGTTAGTCTCGCATTGGCAGACCTTCCTCCACAGCGTTGTGCAGGAGGGTCTGGCTGGTCCCCACAGCATTCCAGAATAGGAGAAAAATGTGCTCTGGTTTATTGGCATTTCTTTAAACCAATCACAATCATCTTGGGTGGACGGAGCAACTGTGCCTCTGCATAATAGCCTCAGGAAGGAACTTGTTTTGGTGGAACATGTGTACGTTCAAAAGTTGTTTTAGTCGTGCAACAGAAAGCTCAGATTGGACAGATAGTCTAGCTAGCTGTCTGGATTTACCCTGCAGAGATCTGAGGAGCAGTTAACCATAGTCCTCAGAAATCCACCGGAGTTTAGAATGCCAACACAAAGGAAGCGGAAGGTGATGGACATCTGGCCGTAAATTAGGGACATCTGGCGGAATTTCCGACGGCACCTGAACAATCCCGGAAATGAAACATTGTCGATATAGACTAGTTCAGGGTCATCCAGATTTTCAGGCTTGTGTAGATACAGTGCTCATAAACTCAGAGTATAAGGGGGACACACTGTTCACAGGACTGAGACAGGATGTAGGTGTCTGGCTGCTTCCTGCATTGATGCTTCCTTAGGGCTAGGAATGATTAAAAAACTAATTTACTTGCATCACTGATCTACATCATCAGATGACAAATGCATAACTGAAATTCATTGCATTCAAACAACACCCCAGACATAAATGTGTGTTGATTTTCATAGCTATTATGAGTAAGTAAAACCTCTTTTAACATCTAAGTGAGTCATTTCTGAGAAAAACATTGCTGCTTTTCTGTAGTCTTATTAAAGATAGCCTTGCACTGCCCTGGATTACTTGACATATTTGTACATACAATCAATGGGATTCAATTGTAATGTGATAGACCACCGGAATATATAATAGAGATTGAGTTTTGGGTGTTGGTTTGGTTAAGCCTGGACAAATATGTGTCTGCCAGTGAGAGTCTCTGGAGCGAGAAGTCAAGAATGAGAGAGATATTAGGCCATTGGGAGACTGTGGCACAGCAAGCAGCCCACAGAACTATGACTATTACATAAACTTTGTTTGATGACAGCATCATTTTGTCTCCCTTTGGCTCCCATTAAGTGGAAAGAGAGAAATTGACTGGGGTGGGTTATGGGAGCAGTGAGACACAGAGCAAACACAGCGTGAAAGAAAGCAAGAAAGTGCAAATAAAAGAAAGCAAGGGGAAAGAAATGAAGAAACAGGGATTGAGATAGCAGGTGTTTTGTCAGCAGGTTGTGTTGTCCTGTGGGTGTTAGGGAGAGTCATAATGAAATAAAGGATATATTCAATTACTGACCATGAACAAACACGGTCATTTAGACCAAGTCATTGCAATAAACAGGCTTCGATCATCTTATTACTTGTGCTAATTTAACTGCAGGGAACAACAGGAGCAGACATCACATTAACTTAGAGTCTAGCTTGGCTCAAATTAGCTCCTCACCAATAAAACTTTCAGCATTTTTTTTAACAACTATTTCATTTTACTTCCAACAGTGCTGGGAATAGTTCCTATGCGTGTTATTCAAATAGCAGTATGCCTACATTTTGCAGTAGCTCGGTGGTAGAGAAAAAGGAAAAAAGAATGCACATTTAATGACTGCAGATATACCAAAAGGCTTGCTGATAAAAGAAAAGAAAAAATATTTTCCCTTGCCATTTATTTAAAATTTTATATTTTCCCTTTTAATTGTCACCTTGCAAGAACATCAAGATGAGCCCCCTGACTTCTGAGCTACAAACACTAGGGTTTAATATTCTTTCCACCTGTTGTCAAAAAAATTATATATTGGGTTGTTTGTCTTGATTTAGGTCCAGACGGCAGATTCTGGTGGAGTGTAGAAGAGTTGGACAAATAAACAGAACTTTAATAAATGGAGGGATATGAGAAGATCATTGCAATGTAAAAATACTCCATTACATGTAAAAGTCTTGTATTCAAAATCCTACTGAGGTAGAAGTACAGCTAAATATAAAAGTATATTATTAGATGTGTATATTGAATTATTAGATTATTAACACTGATACATCAATGTATACGTAGCATTTTACTGTAGTAGCTGGTCGATGTGGAGCTACTTTAGTCCAGTGGTTCCCAAACAATCGTCCCCCTCCAAAAGATAACATGATAAATTGGAGGGGCTGTGAGATGACTTATGGGGCAGGAAAGAAGAAAAAAGTACCAGAAATCTGTTTTCATTTTTTTGGGCTTTTCTCTTTTTGTGAAATAGTGGATCATTTTACCTCCTTGGGCTTTGAAGAGTTATTTAAATAAAACCATCTGTGAACTTTAAAGGGGAAATGTCTCTTTAGTCGAACTGCTAACAAGTCAGACATCTGAGAGATGACAAGGACAACTAGACACTTTGTTTTGAGGGTCTCGCTTTTGTGAGCCAAAAAGGTGTGGAGCCACTGGTTTAATGTTCAGAAATGCATTGTAATATAGAAACCTATGTTTTTTCCATGTAAAATTCTTAATTTAAAGAAAACTAGTGTAATGGCAAAATTATATTTTACCTAATTAACTATGACTTTCTGTATGTGATTTTGTTATTTCTCCCACAAGGAGAGTTATCTACATTTGTCTGTGAGAAATAGCTCATATTGTTCTACTGAAATGCAACAGGAGTCACAAAGTCTACAGCTAGAAGAAACGCAACCTCTTTGTGAACTGATAGAGGTCAGGTCAAACTGTTAATTATCTTGTTCTGTGACAAATGTACATCTCCAAATTTATGGAGATGTCATCAGGTCCCAAATGGGGATAGGCAAAATTATCTGACAGACTTCTAGGCACCTCAGTTGTCTTTATGATTTGCATTACACGTCAAAGGTCAAGATAGGCTGAAGATTGTATTGCATTAACAGATGTCATTATGCATGTGTTGATGTCACTCCCTCTCTCTTATCTATGTATTTAAGCTGATGTTCTTGATGTGTGAACTTTGAAGACTCTTCCACATCTTGCTCCGTGCATCCTGTGAACCAGTCCTCCTATTCTGCAGAATATATACTACTTCAATAAATTACAAAAACCTACATTGGTTTCAGTCTACGGCTATTTCTTTGTATTTGTTTCATCTTCAATTATTCTAAACCAGTTAACTAATCTACACCTGCTGCCTCCTGGATATTTCCACCACACTAGTAACTAGTAATTATACCTGTCAAATAAATGCAGTGGAGTAAAACGTACAATATTTCCCTCTGAAATAAAGAGTATAAAAGTATGATGTTGTAAAGTTGTGTGGGATCATGGAAGTTGTTGTCTTTATTGTTAAACTACCATTGCGGATGAAAATGAAGCTCAGCGAAAATTCTTTCAGGAAGACTTAACACTTAATCAGTCCCCTCCCTAATTGAATAAACGCTGGAGGCGTCACCTTTCTGATAAGCCAATTAGAATTGGCAAGGATTCCTTAGGCCAATCACAGCGTTATTGCTGCCTGCCACCCCACCCGGCGAAGTAAGTCTCTCAGCGGGGAGTACAACAAATCCTTTTCCCCCCCGGTGCTAAAAAACATCCGAGAGGGCATACTGACGTGAACTATATTGTGATATATTGTGGTTTTAGCTGCTGGCTAATGTTAGCTTGCTTGTTAACCGGTCCACCACAAATAGACCTTGGGTTGGTTGCTGTGGCGGCTCTACAGTATTTCAGCAAGTGAGCACCAGTGACTGGCCCTGATATTTCTCCATCACTGAATCTAATGTTTGAGTTAAATGCATTATATGGACTTCATGTCGGTTAGAATTGTAATAAAAAGTGTTAGTTTTTGCATGTATATGTAAAAATACATATACAGTACATATACAAAAATATGTATATAAATAATATATATATATATTATATGACACTGCAGATGCACATGTATCATTTTAAAGTCAGCGTCTGTCTCTTCCCTTTCTCTTTCATCTGTCTCTCTCTGTAGCAGCCTGAACCAGGCCTTTGAAATAAATGAGGAAGATATCCCAGAAGTCTCACACAAGAAGAGAAAAAAATCCCATCTTGGTTGTTCTTTGCTGTAGCTAGTCTCTGTTCTATGAGCCACATCTAGTCCAAATGTGTCCGATGTCCTGGTATGGGACTGGGCTCATCTTCTATGAACAGGGCTCATGTTCGACATGTTGTTGGACCGACTACTTCATCAGCACTGCTCAGCAAGGGCCAGAGCCATCGGGGGAGGCAGCTGCAGCTGATTTGATGCAGTGCCAGGTGCCAGAGTTTATCCCTAACATAGGGATCATGTACACCTCTAACACTTTATATTTTAGACCACAATATTTGTACATCTTTAAATTAGTTTTTCACATATGGTTTCATCCATCACCTTGTGCTTCTCTTACTGACCCTTTAAGCCTAAATATATATCAAGTTGTTTGTTATTAACTATGCAGTCGTTGTTCTGCTGTTTCTTTCAGTACAGCTGACTTCCTAGCAATGCGGTGTGCTCCTATTGATGCATAAGCATTACAAAGTGTATGCAATGCATAAGGAGGATTGACCCAGTGACCCCCAACTTGCTCCTCATGGAGCAGCTCGACCCCTCTTTACCACAGGCTGTGTATGCAGAGTCTGAGCTCCTGAGTCGCCGCTGCTGGAGACACTCTCAGGTACTGGCTGACCAGTTTTGGTCCCAATTTATCTGACACTACCTCCCGACTCTTCAGAATCGCAACTCACAGCTGCAAACTGGAACCATAGTCATGGTGGTGGACCCACAGCTGCCAAGAGCGCAGTGGCCTTTAGGTCATGTCACTGAGGTTATTCCAGGAACTGATGGGAGAGTCCGGACTGCAGTAGTCAAGGTCAAGGACAAAATCTACACGAGGCCTGTTGCTCGCCTTGTCGCTCTGCCTGCCGTACCAGACACTGATACGGTCAGTTCTTCTTAGTGTGGCAAATTTAGTGTAACACATTTGGGGGTAGCTGTGACGAAGGATGATCTTTTTAGGCAGGTAAAACTGGCTGCTTGAGAATCAGCCAATCAGGAGCGGCACTGCGCTCTGCTGCTCGCTGAAGAAGACAGCTTTCAGTTTCGGGAAAGTTTGGATGAGAGCGCTTGTGTCGAAAGACTGCACAGTTTATATATAGATAATATAAGATAGTGTTGCTGTCCTTATTTCTATGTTCCTAGAATTGTGTGTTATTGTATAATGGCGGAGCTACTACTACTGCATTTTTAAGTTTTGTATTTTCTTAGTAATAAGCATGTATTATAACACTGCATTTAAGTCATATATAAAACTACAAAACTATAATTTAACCTCTTGATTGTGTTTTTTTATTATATACCTGCTAGGCATGTAATGACTATTTGACATTTATATAGAGTCTACATTTTACGGATTTATGCCTGTATCTCTGTTTCAGAACCACACACACAACACCTTTATTCCAATAAAACACCTAAAAGGAACATCCTGTCTGCATTCTAATCAATGCCCCATGCAACCTTTTAAAGACCAGCCAAAATATGCAGTCCTTCCCAATCATCAAAACAAGGATCCTACAACATCTATTTTTGCATCCCTGCAGCAAGGAGTTTTTCCTGGTATCCACAGTGCGCAAGTTTGTTTGTCCTCATTTTGAGCATTTCGAAATGATCAGTTCCGAGCATTTTTTCAGTCTGTCAGCAGTATGGGACTTTCAACTTCTGACATCTTTGATGCAGTTTCCAGCCTGAAATGTCAGCATAAAATTGAGTTTTCTTTTAATATTGTGCCAAAAGGCAAGAGATATAATATAGTGAATTTCTGCAGAGCTCAACATTATTCAGTTAAGGAAATTAAATTGTTTAAAACCTGAATCTCAAGAAATGAAAACATAACACAGGCCTGCATAAAAGTTTTTTTTTTAAATGGATGATGATCTACAGGTGATTAAAGACTGTGTACATCTGACATCAAAGTTAAAAACATAAAACATTACTTTATTATTATGTGGGCTATTTTATTGTTAACATTATTTATTATTAAAAAAATTGTCTTAATTGCAGTGTGACTATAATAGTCATATTGCCATACTTGATGTCCGTTTCATAAAAACAATAGCTCACTTCAGGCCGTGATATGTTGTGATTATCTTGTTGGGCCGAACAACGTCCTTAGCTGTGATATGATCACAAAATACCATGGTTTGTTGTGAGCTATTGCCTAATTATACAATGTGATATTTTATTACAAATAGCATAATTATTATGGGATGTTATTCAGTTTAACAAGTGACTTTTTTTAAACCTGCAAGTTTTTAGGTGACCCAGATTTCCTGTCTGTCTTTCAGCTATAAGGGTTCTATTTTAAAGCTTACTGGCATGGAACGGCAATGCATTTTTAATGGGAAATGGATATGGCTGATGTATCCCTAATAGCATGAGTAATATCATGTGCAGTGCTGCCAGTGACACGACCTACTGCCCTACACTCAGCTTCACTGGAGTTGAAGAGAATCATTCAATTCACTTTCACCAGCAGACACATTCACTGTAACTATACTTCTCATTTTTGAATTTCTCTAACAGCTTGAGCTATACATTCCTGTCTTTCAGCTGTTTCTATATTACTCACTATTTATATTATATTATGTCACTATTCACACATAAAACCCGTAAGCCCATAATCCCATCATGTTTTGCACAAGGGATTTGTTGCTTCTAATTAATAAATAAGAAACTGCAGCCATACCTTACTCGCTAGCTCGCTGAGTTTGGCTTAGCAATGTGGTTAGTCCTAAACCACAGTGTTGTAGTCCAGACTACCTAAACCGAGACCAAGTCATCACCAAGACCAGAGTGTATCGAGATCGAGACAAGACCAAGGCAGGAGGAGACCGAGTCAAGACCAAGACCAGATTTGTGTTAGACAGCCAGAGCTTCTTCTGTCTCCCACATTCACTTTCTTGGGAGTGTGTAAAGGGGGCAGGGAGAGGGGGGTTTACGGTAACAAATTTCAAATTATATATGAGTCAAGTTATTGGCTGCATTTGCAAGTTTTAAAGATGCCATATTATGCTCATTTTCAGGTTCATAATTGTATTTTAAGGTTGTACCAGAATAGGTTTATATGGTTTAACTTTCAAAAAACACAGCTCTCTCTCACTGCTGCAGCTCATCTTTTCACCTTGTGTTCAGGTCTCTGTTTTAGCTGACAGAGTGACTCATCTTTTCTTCTGTACTCTTTGATTCCACTCACACATGCTCAGTAGCTCAGATCGTAGATCATGTCAGTTAGCTCCATAGACAGTAAAAGAAAGGTTGTTTCTCCAACTTTGGTCAGTTACAAGGCAGGATTAGCCGGGAGACTTCTTCTAAAGGAGGGCGCACATGTAAGTACTTCTTTTGTAGATTATGGTGAACTTGTGTGTGTTGTAGCAGTGCTTTGCCATTGAGAACGGTTGTGTTTAGCCCGTTGTTTCGGCTAGTTACGTAACAAGCCCTGCAGATTTTGAACAGCTCACCCGGAGACTGAAGCCAGAACACATTCAGAAACCCGTATCTCACTCAAAACAGCATGGATAGATTTTTTTCCAAGTTTGTATGCGGGTGGAAGCACCAAAGACACAAAATAACACCCCAAATCCCAGAAAAAGTGTTTTTTTCAAAATATGGGCACTTTAATACATAGGCCTAAATCAGACAATGCACAGGCAATTTAGTGATATCCCTGCAGCTGGGGTCTTGACCGGTCTTGAAATAAAATCCCGAGTCCTCAAGGCTGAGTAAAAATATGGTTGATTCCGAGACAAAACCGAGACCTTAAAAAATCGGTCTTGACACCAAGACTGATCTCAAGTACTACTACACTACTAAACTATTCTTAGCAACCAGTGCACACTAACTGCAAACCATGTTGTCCTAAACAGTTTTAAAGCCACAGAGTGCAGCAAATACAGACAGACAGGGGACAGATCTTCTAATAATTCCCCAAGGAAATTTCTAAGACTTAAATTGAGACTGCCTGTTATTTATCTATATATTCATCCATATATTCCTGGTATACCAAATGTTCAGTACTACATTAAGCGTGCATACATTAAAATTCATACAATATTTCAGTGTAAGTGAATTTAAATGTTTCTTCATTGACATGGAAGCAGTTCAAATGTTGAAATCCAGTTGAATTGCTGTCCACACAGATAATGTGACAATTATATTTCTCCCAAATACATTATGTGACAACAACAGTGATTAGATTAGATGAATAATGTTCATGTTTGTCATGAAAACGTTTGTTAGTGGTTAAGTTCAGGTAATCACAAAGGTTAAAGAAAAAATGTTAGGTAATGGAAGATAAAATAATTTAGTAAAGATCATGGTAACGTTCCAGCTGTAAAAGACTCTTTTGATTCTGTATTTTTTAATACACTAGCTATATAGTTTAGAGAATATTTAGAAATTTGGGACCAAATCTGTCTGGTACTTCAGCACCACGGACAGCACCATGGATTTATCAATACACAGGCAACAGATATTTCAGAGCCATGGTCTGGGCCATTGATTCTAACTTGCACAAACCTCAGTCAGATAAAGGACCAATGAGTCAGGCAGACTAGACTAACAACGCCTTTAATTTTTGACAGGACAGCTAGGTGAGAAAGGGGAGAGAGGGGGAAGACATGCAGGAAATTGTCACAGGTCAAACTCAAACCCTGGACCTCTGCGTCGAGGCATAAACCTCTCGGTATATGTGCATCTGCTCTACCACTGAGCCAACCCGGCCACAATATTATTATTGTTTTAATGTATAAATCTTTGGTGACATTGGATATTGGGGAACTGTCCGTTCCATTCAAGCCATTGCCAAATGAGTTGCTACAAAGCTACTTAAGACAATCAGCTCCAAACAACTCTCTCTGTATTTCTCAGTATGACTATGTTCAGAAGATTGTGTCGTCCGGTGACTTTCCCGCACAGAAATTCGAGTGAAGATAATTACCTCTTCTGAAGAGTCCATCTTGTTTTTTAATTCTCCGTGTCCTCCTTGCATACTAGCAACTGTGTGGAGGAGGGGTGGGGGCGCGTGCGCAATCATGTAAGGCTTGTACGTGCCGACAGTGTTGTTGGCATTACTTAGAATTCCTCATGGGGGAGGCAGAAACTACGCACTATGGCTTTAAAACATCTGTAGCCTTGCCGTGTGTGTGTGTGTGTGTGTGTGTGTGTGTGTGTGTGTGTGTGTGTGTGTGTGTGTGTGTGTGTGTGTGTGTGTGTGTGCGCGTGTGTGTGTGTGCGTGTGTGTGTGTGTGTGTGCGTGCGTGCGAAAGAGATGGAGTGGTGGTGGTAATTGTGGTGGTGGTGGATTCAATATTCATTAAATGTTCTCAGGCTGCTGACCTTTTCTTTCCTCCCTTTCTGAGTCCATGCTTCATTTGATTCAATAAGAGATGTTCATTTACAAAGCAAACCTTCACTTATAGGTTTATTCCCTGGAGGTATTGCTATGTGTATAGAGAGGTGAGGAAAGAAGAGGCCCTGCATAGATCAGCTGAGGTGGGATGGATGACAGTGGAATGGGGGAAAGAAAGACAAAAGAGGCGGCTAAATAACCTGTTCGTTGCAGCAGAACCATCTTTCTTTTAAGATAATTTTTTGGGGGCTTTTCCTTTTCTTAAGTAGTGACAGTGGATAGACATGAAAGGGGGAGAGAGATGTGGGATGACACGCAGCAGGTTGGGCTCGAACCCGCGCTGCTGCAGGACTCAGCCTACATGAGGTGAACGCTCTTACTGGGTGAGCTAGAGGCCACCTCAGCAGAATCATCTTTAACCTGTCATTTTGCCAGTGGGAGAAGGACGAATCAGTCATTTGTGCTCTGATGTGGTCCTTGACTCTATGCAGGTGTACCGATTATTTTTTTCAACTCCATTGGAGAAGATAATTATAGGTTAGCTGGAAAGTTTGATGTGAAGTCTAAAGAAGATCCTTAAATAAGAATATAAAGGAGGATTATGATATAGTTGTTTGACTGAGACAACTGAAATAGAACAGCAGTGCATAGGTGGACACTATACATTCACCTGGGATGGCAAAATAAAACCGCAACAACAGCTGTCAGATTGCTGTTTACTGGCAGGAATGATTTATATATCATGTTGACAGGTGTTTCAGTTCTGTTAAGTTTCAGTTATATAAGACCTGCCATGAAATGCATGACTAACTGGTTTAAATGATGGTGTGTGTGTGTGTGTGCACTTTGCTCATAATGAAAGGTTGAGATGCCCACCGACCAGAGCCAAATGTCTTGACTGCCGTAGGTAGAGAGCAGTTATTCAGAGCTGCCACAACAAAGAAAGCTTCAAAACAAAGAAAGCGTGACCGTTTCCCCAAAAGAGCATCTATGTCCACAAAAATCTATTTCTCAAAGGCCAGCTGAGGCCCGGGACTGACTCTACAGACCCAACAGTAAAAATCTGGTTTCTCTTGTTACCTCGCAGACCCTGCTGCTTGTGTTGACCTGAAACCAGTACACCAGACACAGACAGGTAGCCAGGACTCGTTTCTGTTGATCAGTGTGTTCCCGTTGCAGACAGACTGCAAATACAGACTCTACAATAACATTTACTGCATCACATAGCATTACGTTTTTGATATAGATACATACTGTATGTGGTGGCTATGATGAACATTCACATAATAAAAGACAATACAGTACATCTAACAGCTAACATAAGCATGTGATAAATACTACATTTGTGTAAGCCAACATGGATGAAAAGTCTTTAAAGTTATAATCCTTAAGATTTCAGTCCTGGCTGATTTGGCGACCCTGGTGGTTACTGTAGTAACAGCAAGTGCAGTTTCAGGGCATGGTCACACATGCGCAACTGCAGGATGCAATGTCAACCACACACACTTCTAATGTTTTATTTTGCTAGGGTTAGTGTTGGTGATGGCTCGCATAGACTGGAAGTGAATGGAAAGCCAATATTTGCCAATGTTAACACCATTGGCAAATGCTACACCAAACACTTATTTAGGAACTCATAAATACAACAAAAGCATAATTGGTAATTTTTTTTTACAGTGCAGTCATGTTGTTTTAATAAAGAAGTCAGCCAATAGTCCAAACCTGGTTAACTCTGAACTAAAATAACATGATATGATCGAAAGCTCCGAAAAGGCTACTAAATAGACCTTGTTGTGAGATTGTTTTCTCAGCTACCTCTTTGTTGCTTAGAGATTTTTGTTTGGAACGCGTAAGAGATGTGTTTAACCACATCTAAGCTGATTTTTCAAGCTGTAGTTTGTGGTGTTGCTGTACGGTTATGTTGTTTTGTAAGTTAACTAATGCTGAGACTGAGCCAGGTTTATTTGTACCGTTCACTCAGGTCCAGCCTCTCATTTTCATCTCATTCATCCAGTCACTGCATGTGTTTGCATTTGTCCTCATTCTCCCTCCTGCCGAGCGCTCACCCAGGATCTGCTCTAATCTCTGTCCCATGGAGTCAGGATATGGACCAAAACGTCCTTAATAAATCATGTTGTCTCTTTGAGTTGAAATTTATAAAATCAAGTTCCACGCCCTCCCCTCCACTCCACCCAACAGCTTGACAAAATACCAAAACACCTCACAGTATAGACAGCTTTAGACAGGTGTTATTATCTTGTGTCCTCCCCCCTGCGACTTTCACTTTGGGTGTTGCATCATGGTGTAAGATTTCTGTGCTCACAGCGCTGTCAGCATGAGCTCCCTCTTTTGTTAAAGATGTAACTGTTGTAAATGTTCACTGTAAATTCAGGGATAATCACATTTTTTGCCAGACGGAACCCTCGAGGATTGGTGTGCCAGCACATTGAAAAAAAGGCAGATTTTTGCAACACCATTTTCAGTAAAAAATTGCCCTTCTGAGATGTTTTTTAGCATATTTGAATAATTCATAATTACTTGTACCCTGGAGGTAACAACTATCTTTTGCTTAAGAATTTAATTTGGCTTTTGCTTTTATAAACTACTTAAGGAATGCCATTGGAAAATTACATAAATTAGACAAAAAAGCCAGGTATGGATGTTTATCAGTGTTTTAAGCCCCCAACGTCTCCTTCCAGGCAGCGCTGATTGGAAGGCACTAGGATTAGACAATGGTTATGGTTATGGTTATGGTTAGGGTTAGGTGCCTTGAAGTCAACGGTCGCAGTGCTGCCTGGAAGAAAACATTGGGGGCTTAAAACACCATTGAGCGGTATGTATATATGGTAATAGTTGATTAACATGCTCATCTTCTTAAGGCTGCTTCTAAGCGCTTAAGGGAACCTTTGACCTTTCTGACGACATATCAGCAAACAAGAGCCTTGTAGAATATCAAAATATCGATTCGATGTGAAATGTAGTGACAGACATTTTAATCAGCCTTATCTCTGGAATTTGAATAAGACTTTTAGGAGGTAAATGACAAGGCTGGAGGAAGACACATGTAGCGGCGATCTCTGAGTCACAGTTGTGATCTGATCCCAGCATTGTGCCACTTGAACATACAGTACCTTTTACATTTTTCTGACAGTAAAAGCCTCAGCTATCATGATAAACTGTGAAGCTTATGTGCAGAGGCATACGACTCAATTTTCCCAAGTAATGCATCTGAATGACTGCAGCCCTAGCATACACCTGCCCTTGGCTTTCAAAAAGAGGAGAATAAAGAATGAAAGCTCCTGGGTCCTGCTGAGCAGCCAGGTGCCGGAAAAGAACAAAGGCTAGAAGCTGTGAAGTGTTTTCCTGTGGAGTCTGTCACCGACAACCAACGACTGTGGGATCTAAGCTGGGCATGAAATTGGGGGGGGGGGGAATGAAAAGAACAAGCCTTATACTACCACACAAGACATCCTACACCCTACAGCTACAAGACAGGGCTTTTTCAAATATAATAAGGGATGGTATTTCATTTGAAATCAATTTCTTGATATATAAAGAGGGGGAGGAGACCATTCACTTTCTTTCTCTGCATTAATCATAACTTGCTGTTGAGTTTTAATCTCAACATGAATATAATACATGTCTCTGGATAACACAAGCAGGGAGAGAGCAAATTTGAAAGAGATGGAAACAGCAAGACAAAGTATTTAAAAAGAATCCAATCCACTCACAAGCCTCAGTCTGAACCCACCTTATTGAAAAACATATCATGACCGTCAATTTTATAGTCAAACTCAAAGTATTCATCTACCTGATTCATCTGTGCTACCGAGCTCGTATGTATGCTGCCATTCCGAAAAAAAACCTGCTCTTTCAAACGCTATTCAGTTTCCCAATTTATTTCTAAATGAACATTAGATGTTGTTTCAGTTACCCATCGACTGACGGTGGTAGAGGACATTATCATTTAGATGCTAAGGTGGAGAGAGAATTACATTTTATAGAATGTGTGTGAGAGAATAGTTTGTGGCAGATGTAAATTGGACAGAGGTGATGCTGTGATCTTTAAATCATAAGGAGCAGGACCATAACTGAACACAATGTTTGAAAGACACAGAGACTAAGAGACACAAACAACAAGGACAAAGGTAAATAAAGGTAATGAAAAATGCTCAGCAGCGGGTGACCTTGCCCAGAGAGCATATATATATATATATATATATATATATATATATATATATATATATATATATATATATATATATATATATATATATATATATATATGTATATATGTATGTATGTAAATAGATAAAGTTTCAACATTGACAGAAAAATGCATTTAAAAAAAGTGTGTGTGTACATTTTTGTGCACAAATGATACATATTTCCCCCAGGAAAGTTTGAGTGCATAGTCCTCCATCCTGTTTAGTGTCTTTTGTTTGGGGAAGCACCCTCTTTAAATGCTCATGTAAAGTGGCTGTGTGCTGCTTTTTAATGATAGAGGAAAACCCAAACTAACTGAAAACACATCTGATCAGGCATTAATCTCACCATTCTATGGCTTCATTCCACTACCTCTGATAAAGTGCAGCTTAGAGCTGCTTCCCCAAGCTTTTCAGTGGGAAGCATCCTGGAGTAGAGAACAGAGCAAAGCTGTCTCTAAGTGAGGGAGACGCAGAGAAAGTGACACAGAGCTGCTGGTCTTGTAATATTATAACATTATAACTTTCATCTCAAAATTTTTTGATTATTACTTTTTCTAACAATGGCCCTAATACAACCCAAATCAGAAAAAGTCGGGACAGTATGGAAAACACAAATAAAAAAAGAAAGTAGTGATTTCTAAATGAACTTTGACTTGTATTTCATTGCAGACACTGTGAACACAATATATTTCATGTTTTGTCTGGTCAACTTAATTTCATTTGTAAATATGCATCCTTTCCTTTCATTCAGACCTGCAACACATTCCAAAAAAGGTTGGGACAATGTTCCTCAAAGAATTGTAATAATTGTAATAAGACATTTGCTTATTTCACCTTCAACAGTGCATAACATAATTAAAAAATTCAAGGTAGGAAGAGGAATTTCAGTGCGTAAAGGACAAGGGCGCAAGCCTAAGCTGAACAACCGTGATCTGCGCCAAGTAGCAGTGCTTCGGCTGGCTACTTCCACCCAATATAGTCCCAAATCAATATATGCCTAGGAAATCATCTAGTCTTATTTTGCGTTGCTATTTGTACTTGTTGTGAATACACAAGCCACAAGAAGTAATTAGGTTGTTTTATTGTTGTTGGCTCACTTTTACTCACGACATGCTAACGGCAACAAAGGATTCCATTCACTACGCTAAGCTAAGCTAGCGGCGGCTCCGCCGGACTGAGACAATGCATGCACTGAGACAAAAAATGCGTTTGCCCACCTATCTACATCTAGAGGAGACCGTGATAAGCCCTATTTCAACAAACGGTGGCATAATCCTTTAAGAAGCAGAGTATGAGGGCATGCCATGCTAGCAGCTAGGTGAGCATTATAACATGCGTTAGGCTACAAAGTGACGCACATTCGTCACAGAAGTAAAGGCTGGACTACAACAGAGCTGTTTGGAGCAGTTTGTGAACAGTGTTTTCTGTTGGAGACGGTAAGTCCCGTTGGGGTGGACTTTGGACTTTTTCACTTTGGAAGCCTTTTACATGCATAAAAAAGATATATAACACAATAGAGGAAAAAAAAGCCAAAAAAGCACAATATGAGCACTTCTCCCACTAATTTCTGGCTGTACTAGAGCAGCCAGCTCTCCCTGCACTCTGTGGAAGCAGTGCTTCAACATCACTTCTCCTTTACGTTTTATAGCAGATTAAAACCATTGGTTATGAGGTTGCATACTGCCAACTGCCATACTTTACTGAAGGCATTGTTGCATCAATGAATCGCGCTCTAGTGGTCCACCGCTACTTGAAATTCATTCACTTTTATTGGGGGGTGACGTGCCCCCTGCACAGTGACAGAGACAAAGAGAAAGAAAAGTCTGCCTGCACTGATGTGAGACGGGGTATTTCATATTTAGATGAGTCAAATGTTTCACAGAGGCTAGGGCACCTTTAAATCTATCATTTGGTTTTCTGCTCCACAATATAAAATAACCAATTGAGGAGGTAAACACGTAACACATTTCCATCTCTTTCTTTTCTATTTTAGGACTTGTGAACACATAAACTCATGCATTGGTTCATTATTATGTCCTTTTGTCCCTACTGTAAATAAATGCCTATGATACAGATTCATGTATAGTTTACTTAACCCTAGTAATCACTGTAGCTGCTGCCATAAATGATTCAGATTCACTGTCAGAGGTCAAACTAAAGCAGATTAAAGCAGCCCGATGTTGAGATTAGACAACATAAACATCTTATCAGGGCTAAATTATGCAACAGAATCAACTTGCAAGTCAAATTGAAAAACAACCATGTCAAATTGGTTCACCAAATGTCATCCCCAGCATAATTAATTCAGTGAACTTACTGGGCCACACTTTGATTAAGTGGTTTAATTGTCTCAGGGTGAAGTCATTAGAAATAATTAATAATTATGGTAATTTGAGAAGGGAGTAATCACAATACATGGTTCAGCTTGCCCTACTACATGAATTTACTGAGGCTGAATGATTTGTTAACCAAATAACCAAAGATGTGTTGTGATCTGTTTGGTCTCAAGAGGTGTGGGGGCAGAATAAGGACATTAGGGGGCTTAAATCAAAAATAAATAAAAGAAGAGGTGAACACAATTTCCTGCATCTATTTAGCAAATGACATTAGTGCTTTCCATAATAAAGAAATTGTGCTATTTGTTAAAAATGAAAACAAGTGATAATGAATGGGATGTTTTATTTAGCAGAATTACATTATTCTATCCTAAACAATATTTCCTTTATTTCTAAGCACCTTTCTATGCTGTATTCTGATAAAATGTCACCCCCAAGATGAAGAAGATGACTGTGGGTGGGCGGAGACAGCCTGTGTTTTAAAAAGAAATGAAGCTCAGGATATAGAGGAGGACTGAGATCATAATGATTCTCTTTTAATATTCATGTAATGTTAATTACACTCATTTTTACGTTATAACTTTTGTGACTCAGCAGTTCATATCCTACTGGGTGTCTTTGCCACTTATTAGTATGCATTTTTCTTGTTTTACACCAGGACATAGATGCTGCTTAGCATGGATTCGGGGTTATGTAAAGACATGAGCACATATACTTTTGTTACAATCAACACTTTATATTAAACAGGTGGACACACCATGATTTACATGTGTTATTATTAGCTATATGTAACCCTTTGCATAATGTAATTATATGGTAGAGCTGGGATTTGAGGATTCATCGGGAAATATGATTGTGTGGAGCTTAACGTCTGAATCTGGCCCTATGGTTTGTGTGCATGCTTGCATGTGTGTGTATGTGCAGCATGGTGCCATGTACTCCCACTGGCCATCTGTACCTGCTGTTCTCTTTCTCTGGGCCACACAGGTAGAACATGGCAACCAACCCTACCCTTGCTAACCCAATGTGGTTACCTGGCTGAGAAACACACATTCTCACAAACACGTTTTTGGTAAACATGAAGGTTTTATCATTTATAAATTTGATCACAAACAAATGCTGTTTTTTTCCCTGAATGTGCTTTTAATGGCCTGACTGTATTTCAGTCTCCTCACAAAGCCGACTTACAATTTTCACATTGCTCATTATGGTCTGTTAAGGCTCCGTTGGCATTTTCTTGAGGCAGGCGTCATGTCAGGTAGGTTGCACACAATGCACAGTGAATGGCAGCTACCGTCCTTCAGTGAGACATTATGATCCATCTGACAGGACAAATGCATCACTCACCAGGCGGTCGCTGATCTTTTGATTTTACTTTTAAATAAGGTCGTGAAACAGGATATGTGCATCTTTATTAAGCACCAAAAACAATCCATGCACAAATCTGAGGTGAGACACAGGTCATGCAAATTGTTATTTTGTATCTATGTCTAGTCTAGTTTAAACCTGCCATAAGGGATTTTCTTTTTTTCTCAATTGGGGGCTGCAAACACAACACTGACAAATCACCTCCTTTTAAGTTAATATGGATGAACTACATCCACTGTTTGCAAACAGTTGCCTATCTACACATCCAGCAGATATGGAGCAACATTATCATTCATTTGAAGTCGTGTTTCTCGCCACCTGATGAATTTAAGTCCAATATTTACTCTCCTTTTAGCCCTGTGTGGTCTCCAACAACTCCTGAGGGAAATATGTATCTGGCTCTTTAGCTGCTAAATGCTCCACTATATTCACAAGCTATTGATAAATAAACTCATCTGATACTGATAAATATAACAACCATGATATGATGAAAAATAATAGCTCTACAATATATCTTGGACTTGACACGTCTCTGTACATTTGAATATTATTCAGTGTGCCTCAGTGTGCTTGTTTATCATTTTTTAGTTCTCTTCTTCTTCTCTCCCTGGACTCTACAGAAAGTGTATGCTGAGCCTACAGTTATGTGGTTTGTGTGTGTAATTGTGCATTAGTAAGTGATGGATAAATGGATGTCCGAAACTCAGATCAAGAAGCGTAAAAACAGAAATAACTACTAAATTGGATGAAGTTTTGAGAGAAGAAGGAATGGATTCAGAATGAAAGAAGAGAAAAAAGGGGCAGGAGAAAGAAAGGAGCAGAAAGAGTGGCAGAAGGAGCAGCTCTCCTCTTTTAACCAAATTTCTCTGCCGTTATTTACTTTCTCATTCAATTCCCCTGGCTATTGAACAAATGTAACGCTTTTCATT
Source organism: Gymnocephalus cernua (assembly GCA_023631565.1). Classification (NCBI taxonomy): domain Eukaryota; kingdom Metazoa; phylum Chordata; class Actinopteri; order Perciformes; family Percidae; genus Gymnocephalus; species Gymnocephalus cernua. Next base: position 14,278,811 of record CM042427.1, on the reverse strand, counting down.
CTCAGCTCATTTACAGCAATCAACCCTGACTTGTTTTGTCAACTCTCAGCTGAATTCAACAGTAATTGATTATCTATGCACATTTGTCCTTGTGTGTGAGTAAGTGAGTGTGTGTGTGTGTGTGTGTGTGTCTGTATTCCCAGTGAGACACCTTGCATTCAAGTCACACTCCTTAATTGCCTTTTGTCATTTCATGTAACGCCTGTAATATCCGTTGTGTGTATGACCATGTGTGAATCTAGAAATAAAGTACAGCATATCAAACAGCTCCACTATGTATTACACATTGCCATCCTCACTATTCCTTGACCAAACTATGTAATCATATCCATTAGAGACTTGCAATGAAAGCATCTTAACAGAATCGCATCACAGGGCTGAATACTGGACTTCAAATAAAGACATTACTAGATAAAGTATCCATCAACCCAAACCCATATTAGAATCCATTGCATTTGTCTTAAAAATGACTTTTTTAGACAGTTAAATTGTTAAATAGTAACAGAGAACAGTGATTTACCAGAAGAATTGCTTGGTCAGAGAAATGCAATGCACAAGCATTGCTTCCTCATGGAAAATGCCTGCATCTTTATTTCCCCCATTATTCAATTTCCTCACCAGCCGTGCACTCCATGCTGTAAAATATTCATCCTCTAACACAAGATTATTCTGGCAGTTTCTGGAGTGCCATTCTAGCTTTGAATGTGACTGCAAAAGGAAGAGGAAGCAGAGAGGGGAATGGAGAAGGGGGAGCTTTGATTGAGTGAAAAGGTCAATGTGTGTGACTGTGCTCAGAAATAGGGGGTCACTGATCGGGTTAGTGAATCTCACTGAAAAACTCTGATGCACATACTGTGAAAAATGATTTGTGGCCATTTACAGTACATTCCAGGCAGCAGGAATGCATCTCTCCACGTGCTTAACTTGCGGTAGTTGTGTTTTTTTTGTGTTGATCCCGTTCTGTGTTGAAAAGCCCATTAATACAGACTGGAGGTTAAGGTGGAGCTACATGTTGGGCATATTTGCATGTCTAGCCAGACCCACAACACAGTGCATTTTGACTGTCATTGCAATGTGCATACACAAGCAACGGAACTTGCTCGTTCTTTCGCTTCCCGGCTGATCAAAAGACCTAGAGTTGCTGGATAAAACTCATCAGGTAAGATTACGTTACATCTGTGCATGAAACATAACTTGGGGAAGACACAATACATAAAGGCTTCCGGGATTGGTTGATAACTCAAACTTGCTGAGAACCGAGACCCGTTTGATTACATAGACTCATGCATTAGGCACGGTTACGGTCTTGTTCAGTAGCCTGGTGCGCGGTCTCCTCGTGACAGGCTGCAATATTAATTTCTTTAACATTTAACAACATAACTACCAAGATAACATGACGTGTATTTGTATGTGATGTATTTCCCCATCGATAATGTGTGAATTGCCATGAACACAATCATCTAAGATGCACCAGAAACAAGGCTTGGTTAATAACTCAAACTTGCCGAGAACCAAGACACCGCTTGATTACATTAGACTCGAGCGGTTGTTGCACGGTTACATTCGGTCTTGTTCAATAGCCTGGTGCCTGGTGTGAGTTGGTAGGTTGATGTATGGCACTCGATTCTCCCGACTCAGTGACACGAATCGGTTAATAACTGGCTCTTCGGTCAGTTTGTCAACACTAATTAGAGTGATAGAGAAAGCATATCAAGAGAACAGACCAACAAATATGGAGAAGGGTACGGAACTTTTACATGGCCATTTTCATTTTAAAGTTCTTCCAGACGGTGCAGTCGACAGAACCAAAGTCTGAAATATCACCTAAATGCACTAAATACACACAGTTGATACCAGCAAATCATTCAACGAAACAAACAGTGGCACGAGGCTTCGGCAGACTACGTTAGATGCAGCATGTGGGAGAAGTATAGATAAACAAAGGAAAGAGAAGCTAACAAATGCCATAGTGAAGTGGATAGCCAGGTCTATAGACTGCAGCCCGAGAAACATTCTGAGAATCGCAACAAATGACGAGATTCCCTCAAGACGCACCATCACAAGAAGAATACACAAGTTGTATGAAAAGTAAAGGACTGCAAAAGCGACAGCTTTACAACGTGCACCTGCTGTTGCTCTCACTGGGGACTACTGGACATCACTGGATAACCATAATTACAGGTCTCAGAGTTACAGTGCATTATATTGATGAACAGTGGACGCTGTATTCACATGCTCTGACTGTAATGAGAACAGAGGAGAGACATTATGCTGAAACGTGCGCGGGACACTTTATTGAAGTTCCACAGCAGTGGAATGTGTCCTATTAATGATAACATAAATGCCCTGGCAGTGGCAATAAGCTTTCGTTTTGTATTTGCTTTGATTACATTGTTTAAGTTGAGATTTACACTAAATCTTTTATTTAACTGCTACTGTATAAACAAAATGCTGATGTTAAGTGTTTGCAGAACAAATGTTATGGCACTTTAGTTCATATGGCAGAACATTTAAAATAAAATTGCGCTATACTTCTGAATTCATTATTGGATTTTGCGTATAATATTATATATTAATCGTGATTAATCAGGGAAATCATTCGATTAATCGCGATTGAAACTTTTAATTGTTGCCCAGCCCTACATTTTAGATTATAGGCCTACATGAATACCCAGAAATCATTTCGGGCTGTAAAGGTAAGTTTATACCAGAGGGTGGAAAAACTATGGGGACACCTGTAGTCCAGCCCTAAATGTGGCCCTTGAACAAGCTTCGAGCTTGCAATAAGGAGGAACTGTCTGATTCAGGATCACTGTTTTCAGCCCCCAAAGATTCTGCTGACAGCAACAACACTAGATCCCTGCCATTTTTTTAAGCACTGCTGCCAATCAATGACTCTGAAGGGATTAGTTATGCAATAGTAAGGTCATATGTTACATTTCTGCAACAGTCCTTGTGTATCAGATATTGGAAAATATTGCATAATATACCACATGAATTATCTTTAAACAATAATAAACCTTTTCACACCACTAAAATAAGCTGAAATAAATACATTAATAAAGCAGAAGACGTCATGTAATGAGAATTGTTTGGGATCAATATATGCTTTAAATTTAACACAATTTACATGCAAGCTACATAATGTAACAGATATCTAAGGCACAGGAAGCTGATTATGTTATAATTCCAACAGTTTTTACTTTTTGCAATTTCACAGATGATTTTATGTTTAAAAAATGGTCTTACTCTTTAACTCGACCTCCTTAGAAATCCTTTCCATAATGTTGTCAGACACTTAAAATATTAACGTGAGCCTGTCAATGGCAAAACAAGCCCTTTTATGAACATACATGGAAGGTGCACAATTGCAATGTTCCCATCAGTCACTTAGACACAAAGACATAGAAAAATAGGATCCAGGTTAAAACAAAACAAAGTTACCCTATAAATCTACTCCTTGGAAAATATAATTAGTATATATTGCTGTTGTCGGTCACTTAATTATGTAGTAGTAAAGTTTCTCTTGAAGCTTGTGTTTGACCAGTCACCAATGTGACAGTGCTACACACTCCACACAACAAATCTAATGCTGTCATTTTTCTGGTAAGAACAATATCCCAGTTCTTGGTAGCATCAATGTTTTTCAAGCAGGACTTCAGAATCAAGTTCTTAAAATAGAAATGCAAGTGAAGATTAAGTGCTTGCAGTCAATAAAAGAAGTATTTTTACTTTATTTTTGGTCACTCTGGATATGTATTATTTAAATGCATGACGTGTAAATGTGAGAGGAAGAGGATTATTTAAAAGAGCTTGGTGGAGATCAGCTGTTGAGATTTTTAACATGTGTTGAATTGGATTGGAATCATTTCTTCACTTATTGTACTGCAGATTAAATATTGCAGAGTATAAACTTTAAATACGATGACAGAGGTTAGAGAGTGAGATACTTGTCTTGGTTCGATTCTAACCTCAGTAAGACTTAACATTTACAGTGCAGCCCTTTCAACACATCCAATAAGCAGTCAAGCAAGTGTCAACTTCTCACAACTTCACGATTCTTTGAGTGTGTGTGATAACAGGGATTCAGAATGTCAAGTGAGGGCCGACTTTTTTACTGTAAAATCCAATCATCTTGAAGGAGAAAATTTATAAAGAATGGAGAGGAGTATAAAACCTTTCCAAACATATTCAATGTCATCAACTGCCTGGAAAGCAGATGCCGTTAAGCATCTCATCTTTGGTTTAAAACTAGAGTTGTGCCGATACCGATACCAGTATCAAAAATGCCTCTGATACTGTCTAAAATGCTAGTATCAGTATCGGCAAGTACGTGAGTGCACCGATTCAATAACACGTAATTTAGCCACAAAACAACTACTTTAAAGTAGTTTATTCATGTTCTTTTCTCATTGTGACTGTCTGTCAAACTAGATAATAAAAGAAAGAAATGATATGGCATTCATTCTGTGCACTGGTATTAGATCGGTACTCTGTATCGGCCAATACGCAAGTTCAGGTATTGGTATCAGGAAGGAAAAAATGGTATTGGAACATCTCTATTTAAAACCTAGTCATTTCATTTTGTACACAAACCTGTACCATTAAAGGACTCAATATTCTTACCTTAATTATCATAATTATTTCCTCCTGTGACCATTACACAGTTTAATCAAAGCATGATCCTGTAAATTCACTTAATGAATTACTTTGGGGCTGACAATTTGGTGAACTAATTTGACACGGTTGTTTTGCAATGTGAGCTGCCGCTTGATTCTGCTGAATTATTTAGCCCTGATAAGATGTTAATGAGGTCTCTTGTTGTCTGATCTCAAGAACAAGTGGCTATAATCTGATTTAGTTTGTCCGCTGAGGGAGAATCAGCATCACTTTAGGCACCAGATAAAGTCATAATACAGGGATTTGTCTCATGGACAGTGATGCAGAAAACAGTTTCTCGTTTGGGTCTAGGACAGGAGGATCTTATGGAGGGAGCCATTGCAAATTATGCTAGTGTGTTAGAGATGAGAAGAGGCTGTAAGTATTGAACAAGCAAAAGAAGTAAAACAAAAAGAGGGGTAGTAAGGAGAAGAACAGCGGAAGCGGAGGTGAAAAGAAAAAGACCGGACAAAGGGATAAGCCATGACAATTTCATGAGACTGAGAGAAGCTGGAGGTCCTTGGCTTTGAAGTGCTCTTTACCTTTTGTCTCTGGAGGTTTGAGTCAGTGTAGGCTACCGTAGGCATGCTGGAGCACATTGATTGTGACTGAAAAGGTCATCGGTTCAATTCCCTCGAGAAATTAAACCTTAATGCAGCTGAGACGCCAGCTGAGAGCATTGTAGCAGCTGTGCTGGTCATGTGCACTGTTCTGTTTTTGAGTAAAAATACAGTTTTTGCCATGAGATGTTGTTATATGTTATGTTCTCAAACAGATCAGTCTTAAAATGTTGAGAAGGTTCAGTACAAAATATGACACAAATAGTACAACAAGACTAACAGCAGCTCTGTGAGGCTGTCCTTTGAGCTGAATGCTAACGTTGGCATGCTAACAAGGTCACAATGACAATGCTAACATGCAGGCGTTAAGCAGGTATAATGTTAAGTTATGACAATTCAATCCTGAGGGGGATATCAATGTGTGTACCCCATTTTTAGGGATCACCAAAGTCAGTAAGAGTCATCTTCTGGGGAACATGGACCAAGTGACTGACCAACTGGCATTGCAATCCCTAGAAAAATGTGTCACTCATTAAATACCTGAGCTACAGGTTAACATGGAACTATGTACTGTAGTTGGAATTTGTTTTAATTTGCTTTTTAAGTTAGTGGATGCAATAAAAATGTCAAAAAAAAAATGATTGTATTTTTCACAAGATGCTGCATCTGCTGGGTGCACTGACAATAAAGAATCAAACAAACACAAACCGTTACACAAAAATAGGGTGAAAATAGCAAAAATGGAATGCATTTGACTGCACAAACAGATATGGTAAGCATTCAGGTGAAAAAGTTTTTCTAACCCTAACCCTTTTTTTAGAGTTTGTTGAGGCATTAACAGAAGAAAGGCAAATGGGTCGCTGCAATTTGGCAAGAGCCGTTTTGATTTGTCACAGCCAGGGAAGCACTGTGTAATAAATAACATTAATGTTGCTGCGATTCATTTCAGTGTCAAAGCTCACTCCAGCAACTGGCATTACCCAGGCTGGCTCACTAATATGGATTACTTGGACACTTAAATGGAGCGGAGACATCGTTAATGTAAGTAGTAACACCTGTGCTTTACCTCCTATGACAAGTCAAAATGTGTGCTGTGAAAAGGCCTGTGTGATAATGTATTAGTGTTACATTTTTGAGTAAAACTATACTATACTACTCATCTAGATTTTCTTTCAACTTTTCCTGAGTCAAAATAATAATACATACAGTACATATATATCACATTTTATCTTCTACGGTCCGCTTTCTTTCTAGTATCACAGCTCTCCCCAACATTGCAGCCTTAGCAGGTTTGTTTTGTCACTCAGAGAGTGTGTATGGTTGTATCCATGAAGTACCCACCATTGAGGTCACCGAGGTCTGGACCTCTGTATTTTTTGCGAGGTGTATAGCCTATAATAAAGGTCCTGGACAAATTGCCCCAAAATAACTTTACTTTGGTGTGGCAAATATATTGTACAACACCAAGATTACTGACTTGCTCATCTGACCACCTTTATCGCTTGTGTTTGTGTGTGTGTGTGTGTGTGTGTGTGTGTGTGTGTGTGTGTGTGTGTGTGTGTGTGTGTGTGTGTGTGTGTGTGTGTGTGTGTGTGTGTGTGTGTGTATGTGATGAGGTGGTACAGTGGATGTTCTTGTCGTTACTACAAAAACTTTACTCAATATGGTGGATTCTCTGATTATGTCTACAACTTGCAGAAAGGAACAGTCAGCTGAATCCATGTGTGATACAGGTAGCTACAGAATACAGTATTACTCATGGACTGCTTGGAGTTTGATGCCATTCATCTCCAGAAATCATCTGACCAATAGTGCGGTCGCACTAAGTTAAACAGTGGCCATTCATCATAATGCCGGCTAGTTAGTTTCACGTTTACTTTAAATATATTATTATATGTTACACATTATTTGTAATGTTTGAGAGACATTTCAAAGGCAGAAGTCAAATCCAATATTAGTAGTGCTATGGAGGAGTGATTTTACGCAAGGGTCCACGTTTTGTTTGCTTCCATGCATGTGTACAAGGATGCACACGCATAATGCAAGTGCACGCGGACATGGGTAATGCAATACACGTTCCTTATCAATGGTTTCACATTATTCCATGCAGAAATGCGCCAGAAAAATGCAGTGAAGCAAACAAGTAAACATGGATGTGTTGTTGTCCTTATTTGCGTCAGGGATATTGCATCGCATTAGATGATTGTTTTTTAACCTACAGCTGACTATTTACTGAGAATACAGTCAATACATTTTTTTTTAACTTTGCTCTGTCATTTTAAACTTCATAATGGATTTCGCCGATATCCCTTCAGTAAAAGCAATAAGGTTTCATTCTGGGAAGTCAGACAATAAGAATGTTCTTAAAACTTTTAAAGAGTTGAACAGTAAAATGCATTTGTAAGATTTAAATGAGCTCAAGGCCATTTACACTTGGCAATACGACAGTCAGTAATGTGTCTCCCCACTTCTAAAAACAATTTACCTGAATCAACCTCTGATTGGATGAGTGAGAGAATGTGAGGGAGGGAGGGAGACAGACAGATTGTTCTGCTGAGGGAGACCACAGGAGAGAATAAGAGAAGTTGACAAATAGCAAAAAAAGAGACTTATAGACTTATACCATACAACGTACAGTATGTGTTAAGTGATTGACAGCCCCATTAAAAATAGGTATGGCTCATTCTGTTCTCATCGTACAATTCAGAGTCTTACACCTTATCTGGAGCCCTTCTGCAAAATAAATAAAATAAATAACATTCACCTGAAATGCCCACACATCACCGCTTACCTGACAGTTAAATGCTTACAATTATAACAATCGGAATAATAATTTGTTACTAAATGAGGTGCTTTCTATCTTAAAGGTCACAGAAATGTCCAGGCTTGTTTGTAATAATTAAGTAGAGTAATGCTGCTTTGCAGTGAGCCGTGCCTTTGCTTACATTTACAGGCAAATATGCTCTGCCTCCTGTCATTGTTTAATTAAATGTAAAGACAAGTAATGCTGTAGACACATGGCTTTGCAGAGATGAACACAAACACTCTGATCTGATGCAGAAACACACACACACACACACACACACACACACACACACACACACACACACACACACACACACACACACACACACACACACACACACACACACACACACACACACACCACATATCATCCCGGTGTTTTCTTATCGCTCGCCATCCTTCGTGTTTATGCAGTCATTATTTATACTGATGCTCGTTATTGCTGTTTCTGTCAAACAGACAAGGGGGACGCTGCCACATCTGCCTCCGTGTTGTTTACTCGGTAGTTCGCCGTGCTGTTTTCTCACTCTGTTAAGCTGTTGTGTTCGAGTCGAGTGCGCTCAAAGAGAAATGACCCACTGAACCGAGACTCAAACTAAGTTGATTGCCAGTTTTTCTTCTCTGGACTGTTGAGTACTGACGTCCTCTCAGACATCAGTAATGATGATACGAAGTATTTCAAATATGTTTTCCTGTGTTTAAACATTTGGTCATTAAAAAAACATTAGGGGTCGCCATGGGATGGGGGAGGGTGGGGATGTTTGTTCTGTATTTGTGAGGTATAAGGTTGTGTGATGTTTTTAAAAGTCTAAACCTGTACTATTATTGAAAGTTTACCTGTTTATTATCAATACAAAATGGATCTAAAAAAAAAAAACATTAGCATTACATAGACTAGGGCCTGGGATGTTTCTTTGTATTTGCTGATAGAATGGTTTGATACAGCGGGGTAAGACCCCTGAAAACTCTGCTAAATCACCTCCTGACATAACAAATCACAGTTTAACCCAACAGCTCAGTCCTTAAACAGTGTATCTGCTGTGTTTGCTGCTGTGTGTCTTGAAGATCATAGTTAGTCAGAATACACATGCGCTTCATTCTTTTCTTAATTGAAAGCTTCGAAAATTGGAAATGTCAGATTCAAATTCTACATGCGGGTTGTGATATTAATTTAGTCAATTATTTCATTGACTTGTTTTTATGTCGGCTAGCCTAATAGCTGGTTTGATTTGCATTGAGAGATGATTTTATGGAAAGTACCCCATGCCAATCTCTAGGTATGGTGAAGGGTATGTGATGATGTGGGGCTATTTTAATTCCAAAGGCCAAGGGAACTTATCAGGATGCATAGTATCCTGGATCCATGAAAGAACTGGCCTTTCAAAATAAAAATCCACCTGCCTCTATAGGAATTTAACATAGGGGTGTACTCACTTATGCCCCCTGAACATTTATTTATTTATGATACATTAGTCATTCACAAAGAAAATTGGTGTCCTTAACGGTTGGATTTTTTTAAAATAAGGCATTAAGATCAGTTTCAAAAAGATGAGTTTTTATTCCTCTTTTTAGTAAATATTTAATGTAAATGAGGCTAAATATTTGGGATATGAACAGTGTTTATGGCTTTTAATGACAATTTAAACTTTGGACCATTGTTACACGTGCATTGCTTTGGACTCGACCAGCCTACTCTGCAATATTACTTTTATTTTTGTGCGTTCACAGGGGCTCTGCTGCCTAAAAATAGCTGCAAGTTTCCTTAAGTGTGGTCCAAGTCCCATGAGTCACACACGCCCACACATGCACGTATGTAAATTTGGTAAATTGCCAGTTTATCGCTACACAGCATGACCAAATGTGATCTGACAGACTTTGGAGGCACAGCAGAAATATGCATGGATGTTGAGTGCTGTAGCATTAAATGTTGAGATAGCCGCATATTGCGTTCTCTTTATATGTAAGCATAGACGCCGATTTATGTTTTCCTCCGTGGGTGCTCACGGGCGCACGCCCTTTAAAAAAGTCAAAAAATGTTTGCATTTCAGAACCTTAGGAAATGGACAGCGGCCGACACGAACACACACGCCTATTAACTCGATAATAAAGCAGTAAAGTAGGCCATCTTTCAACTCAGGACAGCGCCAATTCTCACAAATACAGATAGGATTGGAGATGAAAAGTTTAACTGACACGTAACCACGATCAACTGCAATGTTTACTTTTAAATGAATGTAGCCTACTGGAAGTCTGGCACACGTGGATGCTCAGTATTTTCCGTGGGTGCCCTCGAGGGCGCCTATGTATGTATGTTTTCATTATTGATTATTCATATTGGTTCTCTCTCTGTTTTTGGAATCACTGCATGTAGCACTGAACTTAAGAATACATTTGAGGATACATTTGTGGCCCAAACCAGACAGTAAAGCCAAGTTTGGTTGTTCTGTGTAGTCGCCATGGGAAGTTTAACCATAGAGTATATATGGTGTTTTTGCCAGGTTAGTGTAGAGATTTTAAACTTTTCCATCAAACTGCTCCCATCCTATCCACCTTGTGCATCTGAGTCAGCAACTTTGTTTTTTGTGCATCACAATTAAACATTTTTAAAGTCAAAACTCTGCAAAAACGGGAATATACAACCAGCTAAAATATGCTGACATTTGCTAGGATATTGAGTCAACTCTGTGGGAAAAAAGTTTTTTAACGTTGCCCTCTGGATCATGACCAAATAGTCTGTGATGAACTCCACTGGCCATCCCAACCAGTAGATTTAATCAACTTTGCGAGGAAAGTAAAAAGGGGATTGCATACAATTCAAAATGGCTGGGGAAATGTAATAGAATAAATAACAAAACAACATTTTAATCCAGTACCATATGGGTCAAGAATTATAGCCTAAAACATAACATTGCATGTTCCAACCACCATCTGGCTGATCAATGCAGTGTTTAGCAGAGTTGTGGTGGAAAAGTGAAATCTATCAACTACATTTGGTGGCTCCAGATGGCTTTAAAGCATCAGCATGGGGAAAAAAACAGTTAAAAACGCCTGACAAAAGCAATAGCAGGAGCATTTCATGTTCAAGCTCATGTCCAAGCATCAGGCACCCTCCAACCACAATGCTCAATAAATATCGATAAAAAAGAAAGTCACGCAGGTAAAAGCAAAATCTGAATCTATGATAAAGTGTTAAAATATAAACATAAATCAAATATGTATAATATACATTTGTGTAGACAGTATCACAAACGACTAAACTGAGTGTAAACAGGAATGTTCTAAATACACGAAGGCCCCGTACTGTTGCCCACCTTAAGACTTGTTTGCAGCAAGAATGGGACAAAATTACACCTGAAACACTTCATCACTTGGTGTCTTCAGTCCCTAAACGTCTTTTAAGTGTTGTGAAAAGGAATGGCAACATTACAAAGTGGTAAATGCTTTACTGTTCCAACTTTTTTTCAAATGTGTTGCAAGAACCAAAATAGGAATCTAGTTTTTTTGAAAAAACAAACAAACAATAAAAATCATGAGGAACACATTAAATGATGTGCTGATAAGATGTTGCTGAATATCTCTTAATCAGCAACTCGATATATTAAAATATAAGTAACCCAACTTTGGGGAAACGTGAACTTTGTGGTGCGTGTTCTGGATTCAACACAAGGTTCTAATAATCTTGTAAAGCAGCCAACTCTGACTTCAATCTGTCCCCTTCACTTCTCTTTTTGTCGCCCTAAACTATGCACAGCCACCCTGTCCATTTGGGTGCTTTAAAGCCTGATTATGGTTATGCAGCATGGTGCGTAAAAGTGCATTGCTTTTTTATGCTTTTTCTGTAGCATCTCGTTACATAAGCCATACACAAAAGACAATAATGCACAATAACACTGTGCTTTGTTGACATTTATAGCTGCTGAGTTTGCACTTAAAGCTCTTGAAGATAATGATTAGAATGCTATCAAAGTGTTTCACTGACCCTCCACGATTCATATTTGCCATTTTTGTAACATTTAGATGACAAGCACAAATGTTTACAATGAAACCTCCTCTGCCAATCTGTCATCGGGGTGCTAATATTGGCTCTGTATTTTGCAATGCTTTTTTCCCAAATCCAGGAAGAAAGCAACCAATTTGACTAAAAATACCTTCCTGAGCACGGTCAATCAATCACTGTTACCTGTCTGTCTACACAAAGACACTTAGATGCTGAGGTTGGTATGAATGTGGTGTAAATCAGCAGTCTGTGATGATATTAAAACTGCTGTCCCTGCTCTCAGGAGGCCACTTGCACACCGCCAGCTTAGCTAACACTGCGTGGGGAGAAAACTGGGTGATTATATGGAGTAATTACAAGGGGCAGTCGAGGGAGGCCATGGGCTAAAAGCTGGGTCAACAGAGCCCTCGCAGGATTGGCAGGTGGAGCCATTAGGTCAGATAAACACAACCAAACTCTCAACACCTCTTCACCTGTCAACACACAGTAATAACAGAAATATCAGAGTGTTGCATAGTGTGCTGCTCAGTGTTGTAGCGCTGCAGATTGGTCTTGGTCTCAAAACCGGTCTTAAAACCACTATCTGAAGGTCTCGGTTAGAGATTACTCTGGATTTTATTTCAAGACCAGTCAAGGACATAACTGCCTTTTAATTACTTTATTAAAGCATTTGTCATGATACACTAATGGCAGTAAAAGAGGTGAAAAATAATAATCTTAACTTGTTTTCTGTGGGTGTGTTTTTATGAGAATGTGGATCATTCAGATCAATTTGAGCAGAGCCTATGGTTAGGATTTTCCACATGTTATCATGTCATGTAGTTTGGGACTCACTGGTCTGGTCTTGGTCTTCACTCGGTCTCGGCCTGTCTTGGTCTTGACTCAGACTCCACCCCTCAAACTCACGATCTTGTCTGGGTCTCGATACACTCTGGTCTTGGTAATGACTTGGTCTCAGTTTAGGTGGTCATGACTACAACACTTGTGCTGCCTTATTATAAGTGCTTGTACCACAAAGTGGTATAAAATGCAAGCATTATTATAAACCCAAGATATTGTTTTTAACCATCAGTGATAATGCAGAACTTTTAAGTTTTAGCTTGAGCAATATAAGTTCTTTGCCTTCATCTGACACCATTCCTTCCCCTTGGTCCCTCTACAACATAAATTGTCAGTGCCTTTCAAAACTGTTGCATATTACAGAGAAACCACTGTGTAGGGAAAGGATCAAATTAAGTCATGGTTAAAGAGGAACTCCACCGACTTCACACATCAAAGACTATTTCTAGGTCTTTTCGGGATAGTACTGCATACAGTATGTGAAAAAAAGGTTGTATGAAGTCTTTTGTGTCTCCAGAGGGAGCTGTGTGAAATCTGACAAACAAGGGATGTCACTTGAGTCAGGGTCAGCTTGGGTTGAAGACTACTAGTTCAAAATGTTGTTGTGGAGTTCAAAAGAAGCGAGCTTAACAGACTTGATCGATCGGATTTCATACTTTTTTTAAACTGCCCAGTCTGAGAATGTTATTGGACTGCAATGCTAAATTGCTGGAGTACTTTTTTTTTAAACACAGACGAACATGGTTGAAGTTGAAATATTGTGGTTTGAGTTACAAAAAAAACCAACTTCTTAAGTTTTGGAAATGATCAAGGTCATAGTTGTAAACTAGTTAGTTAAAGTTAGGGAACAATTGTGGCCATCTTTAAAGCTATAGTGCGCAACAATTTTAAAAATAATGAACGTCCGTTACATTCATGCCATTGCCAAATGAGTTGAAAGAAAGCTAATTAAGCATATCAGCTCCACAAAACAATCTCTGTATTTCTCAGTATGGCTATGGCTACACAAAATGGTGTAATCCGGCGACAGAAGCTCGAGTGATGCGCTTTACGTCACCGCTGAGATGAAGCTTTGGAGATGAAGAGGACATAACAATTACATTATAATTACCTCTTCTGAAGAGTCTATGTTTTTTTAATCTTCTGTGTTAGCAACTGTGAAGGAGGGGTGGAGGTGGTGTGGTTGCGTCATGCCGAGGCCATGGTCAAGCCATGCAGTGGCCACAATAGAGACCTGTAACATACTGGGCATGTATGATCCTAAGATCACCTTGTGACAGCTTATGTTTCAAACTTGATACAAAGTGTTGGCTACATACTGCTGTAGATTTATACAGTAGTCCCTTAAGGTTTTCAGTGATTTGTGTGCCCAGGAACTGAAAATGGTAAATCTTTCAGCAACTGATGTTTTCTCTCTCCTTAAGTAAGAAACAAGATCCTTTGTTTTTCTGACATTTAAGGGCAGCTGAATGCCAGAACACCATGTTACAAGTTGTTTTCCAGACCTCCCTGTAACATGACTCATGGGGATAGACTGCCAGGGCTGAGCTCCTCAGCCCTGGCAGTTTTAGACTGATTGATGAGTCAGACATCCAGTTACAGAGTAAAGTGTTATGAAGTTTATCGCAGACTCTGTGGTGGAGCTAAAATCAATCCTGACATACTGTTCAGTAGGTGTCCTTGTATTCTAAGCATGGAGCTCAGGTGTAGTGCTGAGCACAAAGTTTCTTCAGGTGTTGTATTATACAAATGGCTCAGATGTTGCATTAACATTACACTTACTTTTAAGTTTTGACAAGCCTCTCAGAACTCTCAAAAAGTGGAGACAACAGAGACATGTTAAAGATGTTAGAAAATGTAATTGTTGGGATTCTCACCTTGCTGCAATGATGAAGAAGTTCTAAAAGAGATAACTCAAAAGAGATGCTAAGTGTCATCAGTCCAGAGAAGATTAGAGAAACTGTGCTTTCAGCTTGCCCTCACGTTACTGTTTAACCTGACCTGTATGCCAGATGGACATATATTTGTGAGTGTTCACTCTTGGCAGTTCATTGCACATCAGCTTTGGACACACAGAGCTTGCTCACCTGCTGGAGTCTCTCTTTTCATTAGTGTTCTACTATTGCAAGTCTCTAATTTTTCAAAGATAATTTACATCAGGGAAACATGTCTGCATTCACTCCACTACATGGCATTCAGTAGAACACCCCTGAGAATGTTTGGCATTTGTCAGTGTACATCAGTTCAGAGACTGTCCTCTCATAAAAAAGCTGAGCATCAGTAGTTTCAGAAAATGCCCCAAAACAACATATATTGACATGGGTGTCAGTCGGGAGTAGTGTCATGACTATAGAAGGAGGAGGTAAGGGCGGATGGATGGGTTAATTAAATGTTGGACTTTGACACGGGAGACTGTTGTTTGTTTCCCGTTTCCTACTGACAGTCAATGCCCGACAAAGGTCCCCTCACCTTAATGAAGTAGTAATTTTAACTCAAAGCCTAATCTCTCCCTAACCATAACAGAGTTGTTGAGATCCCATGTTGTTCAGTGGTAAGTGAATTTGTCATTTACAACTGCAGTATAGTTTTGGACAGATAAAAATGGTGAGTTTGTAAGTGCCGATTTTCTTGAATGAATTGCGGTGAGGGGCGCTTGCCTTTTGAATCATGTGGTCTTGCAGGCCAAACCCTCCAGGAATCTATTATAATACACTCAACTTTCATCCTGTTTGAAACAAAGACCATGGTGTCCACTATACAGTATATTCTAAGCAACAAGCACACAAAGGTTGATGTTTATGTGGATTTGATTTAAAGTTTCATGACTTGTCGGAAGAAGCCATGGCAACATTTCCCTTGAGGCCAGTTACTGTGAAAAATGTATTAGCTCTCTGATTCCCCATGACAGGTTTTGTGCAAACAAAT
The DNA here is from genome assembly GCA_023631565.1 of Gymnocephalus cernua. Taxonomy (NCBI): domain Eukaryota; kingdom Metazoa; phylum Chordata; class Actinopteri; order Perciformes; family Percidae; genus Gymnocephalus; species Gymnocephalus cernua. The sequence continues at coordinate 14,263,025 of CM042427.1, read as the reverse complement.
TCAACTTTTTGTTTTCCATTTCCATTAAAAGACAAACCAAACAGAGGGAGACGCAGGAAAAAATAGGTACTAACCCCTATGGCCAACTCTGCCGGTGGAAATAATAGTGACTCTGTTACCTGGCAGCGCTAACAGCAAAATAGGAGGGAAATTGGAACTCAGTTGAATGACCTAAATATACTTAGCGAAATAAAAACAAAGTTGCGCATATTATTGTGCAGGAGCTATAACAACACACCCCAGATAACTTACTGCAGATTTGTCTAAAGGTTTGTCATTATTTTCAGCTACCTTTGAACTTCTATAGAAAGATAACCAGGTGATATTCAGCTCCACATTTGCTCGACACTTTCTTCAACTACAACTACGACTTTTACTTAATACATTTTTCCAGAGCTCAAGGTGGCGTCTTTGAAAAGGTTGTTTGGTTTGACAACATCAAATACCTGAAATATTCAATTTTAAAACTATATAAAACGGCAAAAAGTGGCAAATCTTTACATTTGAGAAGCTGAAATGAGAAAATAATGAAAGCATATGCTTGATCAAAATTGTTGCAAATTGCTTTTCTGTCGATCAACTAATTGATTATTCAACTAATTGTTTCAGTACTAATGGACATTTATTCACTCACATACAGTGCTCACACCCCTACAGCCACACAGTTACAACCCCAAATCAGAAAAAGTTGGGACAGTATGAAAAACACAAATAAAAAAAGAAAGTAGTGATTTCTAAATGTACTTTGACTTGTATTTCATTGCAGACAATGTGAACACAAAATATTTCATGTTTTGTCTGGTTAACCTAATTTCATTTGTAAATATACATCCTTTCAGGCAGTACTGCATCAAGAATCGTCATTCATCTATAAGCGATATCACCACATGGGCTCAGGACTACTTTGGCAAACCTTTGTCAAGTACCACAATACGTAGTTACAGCCACAAATGCCAGTTAAAACTGTACTGTGTCAAAAGGAAGCCCTATGTTAACAGTGTCTTGAAGCACTGTCGACTTCTCTGGGCTCAGAGGCATCTGGGATGGACCATCACACAGTGGAAACGTGTACTGTGGTCAGATGAATCAGTATTTCAGGTATTTTTTGGGAGAAATGGATGGCGTGTGCTCCGGACCAAAGAAGAAAAGGATCATCCAGACTGTTACCAGCAACAAGTCCAAAAGCCAGGGTCTGTCATGGTATGGGGTTGTGTCAGTGCCCTTGGCAAAGGTAACTTGCACTTCTGTGATGGCACCATTAATGCTGAAAAGTACATAGATATTTTGGAGCACAATATGCTGCCTTCAAGAAGACATCTTTTCCAGGGACGTCCATGCATATTTCAACAAGATAATGCAAAACCACATTCTGCACACATTACAAAGTCCTGGCTGCGGAGGAAGAGGATACAGGTACTTGACTGGCCTGCCTGCAGTCCCGACCTGTCTCCAATAGAGAATGTGTGGCGCATTTTGAAGCGCAAAATGCGACAACGAAGACCCCGTACTGTTGCCCACCTTAAGAGTTGTTTGCAGCAAGAATGGGACAAAATTACACCTGAAACACTTCATCACTTGGTGTCTTCAGTCCCTAAACGTCTTTTAAGTGTTGTGAAAAGGAATGGCAACATTACAAAGTGGTAAATGCTTTACTGTTCCAACTTTTTTTGAAATGTGTTGCAAGAACCAAAATAGGAATTTTGTTTTTTTGAAAAAAAAAAAAAACAATAAAAATCATGAGGAACACATTAAATGATGTGCTGTTGTATTGTCTGCAATGAAATACAAGGCAAAGTACATTTAGAAATCACTACTTTCTTTTTTATTTGTGTTTTCCATTGTGTCACAACTTTTTCTGATTTGGGGTTGTATTTTAGCCTCCACTGTCTCTTCATTTCTCACCACCCCTCTGCCTTCATCTGTCCTCTCTGACCAGCATGAACACTGTAAGCTGTGCCTATTGTGGTCAAATTCTGCTGCGTTAGCGAGAAAACAGGTTCAACAAGATGCATCTTCAGAATCCCCTCCAAGCTCATTTTGTGCTGAGTAAACTGGCAGCAAGCACACAAGCAAACACACAGTGAGAAACACTGTTGACAGGTGATCCCTCACATTGAAGGAGAGGGTGGTTTTCCCTGAATGGACAGATCCATCACAGACTGGTGAAGTGAAGAAACTGCCAGAAAGAGGGAGGGCTGAGAATAGATGCATGTTTGGGAAGTTGGCGTAGAGGTAATCAAGGGAGCTGAGCGAGGGTAGTGAGGCTGTTAGAGTTCAGAGCCCAAAATTATTATTGCACACAACATTAAACAGTACACTTTCCAGAGCATGTCATTTGGTGATTCAGTGTAATTACTCTGAATAGCTTTAGTTGTGTGTCTGCTTCCACTGTGTCAGCACAATCTTAAATCACCTAAAAGTCTTTTCTACTAAGTTATTGGCCCATTGCTTATCTGGGTTCACAAAGGCACTGCTTCAACTGCAGTGCTATCAGCAGAGTGAACTAATTAAGAGCAAAATCAAAGCGTTTTCACTCTACGTGTGTGTGTGTGTGTGTGTGTGTGTGTGTGTGTGTGTGTGTGTCTGTGTGGTCAGTGGTCTCAGAGTCATGAGAAATTGGTACTGCCCCTAGAGAGGTGAATTCTTTCTTCTCTTTTCCAAACACCAGCTAAAGTATTTATATGGATTCTGTATTATTGCATTATTTCTTTAGGGGATAGACATTCTACTGTATCAAATGCATTACCTTCACAGAAACCTATTCTCTAAGCATGAACAGTGTGTATGAATTAGCTCGATCGATACGGCAGCCGTCATCATATTGACAGGCTCCCAGGCACATTGTTTGAGAAACTCTGACATGGAAAGTGTCTCTCCTTGAAACCCAAGAATCAATGAGCTCTGTTAAACAGGGGTATTACACAGCCAATTACACATACACACGCCCTACAGTATATGCCTTTGAGTGCACAGGGTGATGTAGAGGTCTTCAATTCATTCCCTCCTGTCAGGAAAAGCATGCCTCTCCCCAGCTCCAAGGATCATTATGAGCATTGCTTAAATGTGAGTGTGTGTCACGCCGAGCAATTGTTAAATGTAATTTACACTTGTTGTATTCACCAGATAATGTCAATGTCAATGCCTCAGCTGCTGGCATCACCGTTACTCTGAGCTGGCACCCTCTTGTACCCCATCACTGCTTGGAAGTTACAGTAAAGGATAAAAAAAAAATCAACATTCTTCAGAGCTTCTAGTGGTGATATAATTCTTGTGAGTCAAGCACAAAGCTAAATTGTAGTTCAGTTGTAGATGAGCACACACATGCACTCACACACAATCATGATTCTGTGATGCAAGTGTGATTAAATCATAATATCCACCCTCTTCTACCCCTGTGCAGTCTGTCTGTCAAAATGGCGCCATACTTGGGATGGGCTTGATCTATCAGACTGTTGTCGTCTAGCAAAGGGACTGAATGGGTGGGAGTTTATGGGGGCATAAAGTACAAGCGTCTAGACCATTTCTCCTGAGAGGAATATTCTTGTTTGGCACATGTAGAGTCAGTAGGTCAGAATACAGTATAAGCAACAAACCCTCCAAACCATATGACAGTATAGGTTGTTTATTCCTAACATGACGTGCCAGATGGTTTGCTGACACAGTGGTGCGGGTGAACTTGTTCCAGGTCCGGAACCTGATCCTGCGCCGAGCCGGTGAGGTCTCCCCTCTCTCCTACAACGGTAGGGGACTATCCATTTTTCCCGACTTTACACCGGCAGTGGCTAAGAAGCGGGCCACGTTTGCTAGAGTGAAGAAGGAACTACATTCATGCCCGAAGATTAAGTTTGGACTTCTTTGCCCGGCAACACTGTGCATCACCCTACCCGGAGGATGGACCCATGGGTTTGACGATCCAACTTTGGCATTTGACTTTGTGTAGAAGAACATTAAAAGAGGAGTCAACCCCGATGCTGTTTAACAAAGAAACAAACCTGCTTTTTAGCAGCCGTTTGTGCTAACCCTTAGGACTACATTTCCCTTCAATTATGGGTGCCTTGTTTTGGTCACGTGTACAGTGGCCTATGTTGGTAAGGCAATGACGCTTTTCCAAATGTGGCTTCACCTCTGATGCTTTGTAGCTACCTCAGATTGGACTCTTAGCCTCAGAGCTGTCGTTTTTGATATGACCCTTGTTTATATGCATGTCTTTGCTGTTTTGGTTTTTTGTGCACAGGTTTTTATTTGTTTTTTCCTCTCTCTTTTTCTTTCATCAATGTTGTCTCGTTTGTTACACCAGTCAGGTTTTTCCTTTTCATCTCATTTTTTGGCAGCTATTTGCTACTTTGCTTTCCGTATTTCTTAACCCTTAGATATCGTTCAATATAAATCTAGTAAACTGTCAGTTGGGGGAGGCATCGCATTTAGCAGTTTTAACTGTAAGGGGCTCAATAATCCTATAAAACGCAGCAAGGTTTTACATCATCTTCGCCATCTGGGTGCACATATCGCTTTTTTACAAAACCTCTGATCATTTACGGCTGAAGAGGGGGTGAATGGGCAGATCTTCCATTCTTCATTCCAGGGTAAGTTGAGAGGAGCAGCTGTTTTGTTCCATTAATCAGTTCCATTTATTCACCAGAATACTATTGTGGATCGCAACGGTAGATTTATCATAGTCAGATTAACTATGTGCATGTCACTTTAGCTAATGTATATGTGCCTAATTGCGACAATGATGCCTTTTTTAAACGCTTTTTCGCAATGCTTCCTGATTTACCTTCGCATTATCTAATTCTGGGCAGGAATTTAATTGCTGGCTCAACCCTCAATTAGATCATTCTTCTCTCAACCCCATTAGTCCTTCACAATCTGCTAAAGTCATCCAATCCTTTATGTCTGATTTTGGCGTCTCCGACGCTTGGCGCTCCAAGAGGGAATATTCTTTCTTTTCCCCCGTGCATCATACTTTCACATGAATTGATTTGTTCTTAGTTGATGACTGGTTACTCCCAGCCATTTCCTTATGCTCCTACGATGCTATTGTCATCTCAGATCATTCCCCACTTTCTATGATGGTCCAATTTAAGAATTTGATCTCTGCTCGCCACCCTGGCGTCTTGCCCACCCTGGCATCTTCATTCATTCACTCCTACTCCTAAACGAAGATTTTGTCCAATTAATTTCATGGCAAATTGATTATATTCCATCCCTGATCGCGTGTCTTGCTGTGAGAAGTCAAGACTACCAAAATCACCATGAACCTACAGTGAGAGACTAAACGCCGCCGCGGTACCGACTCATCGAAGATCCAGCAGATCAAGCCCATGACGTGTCGCCATAGCACCTGCAAGCAACGGTGATTAGACTGTGTTGAACGTGCAACTTTTCAAGCTGAAGCCAAGAAGTACTCTACCATTATATTCAAGTTAAAGTGGTTAAACTTGGAAATTGCAATAAGGACTCAGCTCTATTAACCTTGCATTACAGTGCTTAGCCTAAATGTTTTGGGGATTCATCTAATGTGCTGGTGTTTCTGTAAAAATAACGATTAACGATTGTGTCATAACCACGCGACCTACTGTCGCATAGTAGGGGAATTACCGTATAGTACAGGAGAAGCTCTCAGGCAGTTTGGACTTACATTAGCTGTTTAGTTTAATTACTAATGTTAACTAACATTTTAGTTAGCAATAATTAGCCTGTACCTATGTTATCTCCTTACACATACCTACACTTTCCGTCTCTGCAAGATTGGGAATGATTGAGATCTCTTGGCCCAGCTACCAGAAGACTTACAACTAACGCTCAGTAACGCTCAACCATCACTGGAAAAGTGCTTCTAATAGACTTCACTTGTCTCCGTCAAAAACAGCGGCCTCCCTTCATCCATTTCTTATATGTCTATGTTCAAAATACGATCTCATATTGTACTAAAATAGTTCACCGAAACGTGTTTTTGAAAACATTTTAAGTGAGAAACAGGCCATGAAGTTGCTGAATCTGTCTTCATTTCAGATCGACAAAGGTCAGTTTAAAAGATTTTCGGACTCTACCAATCAGATGGGACATTTGAGTCCCACTACCGGCAGTGCTCGCCCCGCCAATTATACATGACAAATCGGCCAAAATGAAGGCCGACGGCCCCTCCAATGGACGACGGCACGGAAAACACCCAACAGACTCGAGTCACTGACCTCCCCGGACTGTCCGACGGCCAAATATCGGCCATGTGTGTCCAAACCTTAAGTACTCCACGACTCACGATGAACACAGATGGGATGAGTTATATTTGAATGTGCACAAACTTTTGAACATGAGCAGAAATCTTACTCAAACACATCTGAAATATTACAGTCCAGGGGTTTATTAATTAATTAAAATGAATGAATGTATCACTGAGCTGAATAATTGTCATATGCACATTTAAGGACGAAACAAAAGACGCAAAAGAGGAGGGAAGAGTAAATGATGCATAGGCTACATGTGTGCTGATATAATTAGAACAGTCAATCCAAAGGTTGAAAGCAATACAGAATGCCTGAGAGCCTTACTGCAATATATTCCATTATGTTTTCATATTTTGAATTGTTGCCTATGTTTCCCTTTACATAAGAATATTTACAGCATAAACTGATTCGGAAAAAGGTAGAAATAGGTGCATACAAATTCACCAGAATGCCGGAAATGAAGTGTTTAATGTTCAAATTTTTCTGAGGGTGGACACCCAGGACCTTTCTAATACAGCCATTGTGGAGTCGGAATATACAGTGTCTCACTGGTTCCTAAGTGAGTAAATGAAGTGAAGTTCTCGTCCCCACCTGACGAGGGTAAATGGACAATGAAAAAAGTTCTAAAACACTTCCACAAACCTCTCGAAGCAATGCCGAGCGTGATGACAGCGCTGAAACACGCTTTGACTTTTGGTGCAAGCACTGCACTCTTTTTCCATACTAAAGAACATTCTTACAGAACATCGTCTCAGCATGCTTCATCGAAGAAAGGCCAATTTAATTAAGTTGGCATTTGAAAAGGACTTAAAGAAATTCAGGGAGGAGTGGAAGGACAGCCTTTTGAGAAGATTTCACTCTGCAGCAAAGCGTTGCCTGCTGCTCTAACGGTGAGCTTGTATTTTATGCTGGCTCCCTGTAGCCCCATGTTTGAACTGAGGCTGAGAGACAGTAAAACAAACACCCTCAAAAACACCCAAAATGTAATACAAATTTAACATTAATACTGATTAAGATGCTTAATGATTGTCAAGGCCTACATTATTCTCCCCGTTTTTATTTTGTATCGCAATGTTGTCCATGATTTAGAAATGCAATTATCCCGCTTTTTATACGTAGTATAGGCCTATGGTTGGTGGTTATGTGCAATAGTTGTCCATGCTTTATCTGTTTCAATACAAAATGTGTTATGTTAATACCCTTATTGTGTATAAATTCAAAGTTCACTTGGGAGGTAATTGAGCTTAATGTTATACCACACGATTTAGGCTGTTTCTAAGTTGATGCTTTGTGGTTCAAGAGGCCTAACGCTCCTCTTTTTATTTTCTGTATAAGCCGGTTCTGTTATATGTGTACACCTGTTGTCATGAATCCCGCTGTTTGAGTCTGTTTTCCTGGGTTTCCTGAACGCACCCTGTCTGGTTGCCTGGCAACGTAGCAAGGTGGGAGATCCCTCAACTACCCACACCTGCATCTCATCAGCTACCTGCACACCTGGTCCTGATCACCACCTCTCCACTACATAAGCTCTGACCTGACATCCATTCCCTGCCGGATTGTTAGCCACTCACAGTATGTTGTGCCTGCGTATCAGCCTCTGTTTGCTAAGAGTTAGTTTTGCTGCTCTGTTACCTTTATTTGCTGTATACTTACCTCCGTTTCCTCTGTCAGCAGTTACTCTCCTGGGATATCCACTCCACCTCAGCCTGGTCGTCAATTACTTCAGAAACATCATTGCATCTGCTCATTTCTTTCCACCTACTCCCCTCCACTGCCTGCTCCGTCACCTGGAATCTCCTACATCAACATTTAAGTCTGTAAATAAATACTCACCCTTTCTCAACTCACCTTGTCCTGGTCTGCTTCTGGGTTCCACCTTAGTGAACCGTGACACCTGTATGAATTAATTCAATGCTCATTTGGAAGATAATTAAGATAATGTTACATGATGAGATTTATTTGATTTGTGCCCCCCCCCCCCTCCAAAAAAAAACAATGGCATGCCCGTCCGTGAATTTGTGTCTGGCGCCAGGTCTGTATCAGAGGTGAGATCATTTCTTATGAGGAAGCTAACCTTAGAAAGGAAAAGTTGTCCGAATTGACTTGACGTATTTCTCAACTTGACAACCTATATGCTACCTCTCGATCCTCCGAATTGTATAAAGAACAACTCTCGTTGCAGGCAGAATTTGACATCCTCACGATGCTCACGATGCTTATGCTCAAAACAAGATCTCAGGTCTATGAACAAGGCGATAAGGCTTAGCAAATTATTAGCAAATCAGTTACGTGAGAAGTCATCTTCCCGTCCAATCCCCCAGATTTAGACAGATCTGGGCATCTCGACCGATCCTCTCAAAATTAACAATTCTTTAAAATAATTTGACAGCTTCCTTTACACATCGGATCGGGACCCTACAACCCTGATGATGACAAGTTCTTTGACCAAGGGAATGTCTCCCTTAATTGCACAGCTCATCATTTGGATCATTTGTAATGCCATTTGTATGTGTCCCTTCATTACATTACTTATCTTTCGGTTACGCACGTGACGCAGAACGTGACGTAGTTCCGCAGTTTACTTTTATTTTTAAACAGGACACTAACCCCGGTCTCCTGAGTGAGAGTCCTGTGTTTGTTTGACCATCACCGTAACCTCCCTCCTTTGGCAATATATGTATCTACTACTAAATTACCATTTCATTTTAACAAAAAATACACGATTCCTCTGTTAGCATGAAAAAAACAAAACTGGAGTTTCCATGAAGTTTTGCAGCAGTGCGCTCATTAACTACATCTTTGTAACTGTTTCTCCATGATATCCAGCCATGTTACTCCTACTTTTTAGTTGTAGTCCCTGCAGTCAAAAAATGTCAAAGCTGTTCGCCCTCCCTGTCTCTCTCTCTGTGTCAACATCACCACACCACTAAACTGGCCTAAGACTGTTAAACTATAGAGATGTTTAACCCTTAACAGTCTAGAACTGGTCAGAATTGGTGTTTGTTAAAGGCAACTAAAAACATTAATATGAAACAACGATATTACTTATCATTTTATTTTCTGCTTCTTGGGCGGAGTGATTTGCTTGCAGCACTGGAGAAGCACCGTGGTGAGGAGCAGAGAGTAGCAGTGCTTCCCCTTTTTGAGAATATAGTTCCCAGTTTGTGTACGGTTAGAAGATGGCTGTGTCTCGTGTGACCTTGTTATTTGTACACGCTGTGACTACAGTGGCAGCGCCAGGGAGGAGCTAGGTGGTGCTGTAGCTCCCCCTATAATAGCCATAGCACCCACCCAGCACACATTAAACTTTTGACCTTTGTTCCGCAGTAACATATTCACACTGCTGTAAATGAGACTGTCACCAACCAGGACGAAGAAAAGCGTCTGGAAGAAGATGACCTGACCACAGCCGTGATTGGTGCTGAGGTTAATGTTACCCTGCTGTAAATGACATTAGACCAGGGGCTCGCACAGCGAGGCCACAGTGGGTGAGGAGTCAACTAATAGGGGTCTATGCAAGAACGTCACTCTTATCTCTGTCTCGTAGTAGAACATTACAGTGAACATGTGTTTTACAGAACTGTGAATAAATGGATCACCAAATCCAAAGTTATACCGCGCACAGGACATTGGCTATAAATAATAGCCCTGAAAACGAGATACATTAAGCCACTACAGATATGAAAAACGTTACGTTATTGTTACCATGTGTGCAAGTATGAATACTGTGGGAGGATGCATTGTGTTTTTGTGTGTTTTGTGTGTAGTTGGCTGTGTGTAGTGTATTTGGCCTGCTGCATTACTCTTCTGCAAATATAAGCTATTGTATGAAAGCTGCAGTAATGATTGTGTAATCCCGGCTTGTTGGCTGGTTTTGAAATATGTTCGGTGGGCTAATCAGAGTTCTATGGTGCTGTTGTATTGGCAACTTTAATGCATGAAAAACATCAATCTCTCTCTCTCTCTCTCGGAGGAGGAGGGTGCGTATCTGCGTGTGTGCGTGTAGGCTACGTGTGTAAGGGGAAATTCTAACTTTCAGAGCACCCTCAATGAAACGTCGAGCAACCCCATAACACCAGCAAAAAGAAATCTCTGGCGCCGCCACTGTGTGACTATACAAATCACAACATGTAAATAGGAAAATGTCACTTATTTTGTCACTTATTGGGAGCCGGTTACCTCCAGGATCTGTGCTAGGCTAAGCTAGCAGTGGGGCCGTCAGATGGAGATGAGAAGGGTATGTATGGACTTGTGTAACTCTGGGGGTTACGGTGAATAAGATAAAGTCCAAATAAGTCGCTGTGTTCCTTTAAGCAAGGTCATGTTTTGAGGCTCAATAGTTTCAATGTGATTTTGAATGAGGTTTTCTTTCTTCTTGAAAAGAACATTAAAATGACGGTTTCACTTCAACTACGATAGGGAGGTAATCAACCGAAAAGAAAGGCCTTCAAACATGCAACTGTAGATGACAGATGCCGGTCAGAATCAAATCTAACTATATTCTTGCTGTTTATTCATCTTTGCTTCCAAAGTGGCTGCTTTGAATTATTTATGGAAGACACAAAGGACAGTCTGTAATTGTTCTTTTGTTTGGAGATGTAGAACTTTCTTTTCTCTGCACATGGGAGAAGTAAAGGTCAAATCATATTTGGAGTCATTAAGATCAAAGTCGGAGATCACAACTCAGCTTAGATGTACTGCAGCTATAAAAAAGAAATGGTCCGCGTGAGTTTGGCTAACACCAAAGAAATTTAATAACAAACATAACCTTTTCACCTAACAACACTCATTAGTCCCACTTCAGAGGCTGTGAATGAGAAAGAGAGGACTTCACAGAAAGACAAGACAGGAATGTTGATATTTGTATTTAAAGCTTTCTATCCACATAACATATTATTGAAAACCTAACTACAAACTTAAAATAATTTGACTGTCAATACTCATTAAGGTAGCGAGTATCCTTAAAATGTCAAGAAAATCAATACTGACTGTCTCATTACAATGAACTCTCATTAGCCTGGGAAATGATACAAAATCATCTTTACTGGCCAAGTATGTGTACACATACACAAGGAATACATATGTGGACAATTAATAATTTGCAGTATTGCAGTGCATAGATTGATAGAAAAAAGAAGTTACTTTTCCATTTGCAGAAGACTACTCTCCCCATTAGCCCAATTGATTCATACATTCATATAACGATGTATATCACATCATCATCATATCAAGATTATATATTTTGTAGAACCCCAAATCGGAAAAAGTTGGGACAGTATGAAAAATACAAATAAAAAAAGAAAGTAGTGATTTCTAAATGTACTTTGACTTGTATTTCATTGCAGACAATGTGAACACAAAATATTTCATGTTTTGTCTGGTTAACCTAATTTCATTTGTAAATATACATCCTTTCCTGTCATTCAGACCTGCAACACATTCCAAAAAAGGTTGGGACAGGAGCAATTTAGGGCTAGTAATCAGGTAAATTGGTTAAATAATTATGTGATTTGAAACAGGTGATGTCAACAGGTGATTGTAATTATGATTTGGTACAAAAGCAGCATCCAAGAAAGGTCTAGTCCTTTAGGAGCAAAGATGGGCCGAGGATTGCCAGTTTGCCAACAAATACGTGAGAAAATTATTGAAATGTTTAAAAACAATGTTCCTCAAAGAAAGATAGGAAGACATTTGCTTATTTCACCTTCAACAGTGCATAACATAATTAAAAGATTCAAGGAATGAGGAGGGACTTCAGTGCGTAAAGGACAAGGGCGCAAGCCTAAGCTGAACAACCGTGATCTCCGATCCCTCAGGCGGCACTGCATCAAGAATCGTCATTCATCTATAAGCGATATCACCACATGGGCTCAGGACTACTTTGGCAAACCTTTGTCAAGTACCACAATACGTAGTTACAGCCACAAATGCCAGTTAAAACTGTACTGTGCCAAAAGGAAGCCCTATGTTAACAGTGTCCAGAAGCGCTATCGACTTCACTGGGCTCGGAGGCATCTGGGATGGACCATCAGACAGTGGAAATGTGTACTGTGGTCAGATGAATCAGTATTTCAGGTATTTTTTGGGAGAAATGAACGCTGTGTGCTCCGGACCAAAGAAGAAAAGGATCATCCAGACTGTTACCAGCAACAAGTCCAAAAGCCAGAGTCTGTCATGGTATGGGGTTGAGTCAGTGCCCTTGGCAAAGATAACTTGCACTTCTGTGATGGCACCATCAATGCTGAAAAGTACATAGAGATTTTGGAGCACAATATGCTGCCTTCAAGAAGACATCTTTTCCAGGGACGTCCATGCATATTTCAACAAGATAATGCAAAACCACAAAGAGGATACGGGTACTTGACTGGCCTGCCTGCAGTCCCGACCTGTCTCCAATAGAGAATGTGTGGCGCATTTTGAAGCGCAAAATGCGACAACGAAGGTCCCGTACTGTTGCCCACCTTAAGACTTGTTTGCAGCAATAATGGGACAAAATTACACCTGAAACACTTCAAGACACGTCATCACTTGGTGTCTTCAGTCCCTAAACGTCTTTTAAGTGTTGTGAAAAGGAATGGCAACATTACAAAGTGGTAAATGCTTTACTGTTCCAACTTTTTTTGAAATGTGTTGCAAGAACCAAAATAGGAATTTAGTTTTTTTGAAAAAAAACCAATAAAAATCACGAGGAACACATTAAATTATGTGCTGTTGTATTGTCTGCAATGAAATACAAGTCAAAGTACATTTAGAAATCACTACTTTCTTTTTTTATTTGTGTTTTCCATACTGTCCCAACTTTTTCTGATTTGGGGTTGTAGGTTAACTTTAAAACAAATTAAACTATAATTGATTCTTTATTCAAAATGCTGTCTACTTACAATAACCACCAACTGAATACCAGAGAGACAAATATATATAGTAGAATATAAAAGAAGAAAATGAGGTGAAAAAACCCTTGACCATTTAAAACTTCTCATACTGTTTCTTCAGTTATTCTTATTTTTTAGGGAGCAAGAGTAGAATTTATTTCTTAATGACGAGCAGATGTTGACACCTTCCTGCCCCGACAGACATACATTACCTCTCTGTCTCTCTGTCCCACACACACACACATACGCAAACACACACACACACACACACGCACACACACACACACACACACACACACACACACACACACACACACACACACACACACACACACACACACACACACACACACACACACACACACACACACACACACACACACACAGAGACAGCCTTTGTCTCGCGGAGGAGACAGTACGCTTTAGGCAGGTCAGAGGTCAGTGTGTGGGAAGAAGATGGGATCAAGAATAATTTAACAAAGCTCACTCTCTGAATGATAAACAGCCTGTTTGACTCGGCAGAGTGGGAAGTCAAAGAAAAAAATATCTCACTTGTCAACCAAGATTCATGAAAAGCATAGCATTTTGAGGCATCTCTACATTTTGATCTGGCTCCATTGCATGGTAATCAATTATAGCACTTATTGCACCAGATAGAGGCTAAGTGATGGTTGATAAACGATACTTTTACACTTGTAGACCGATTCATTATCACACACAGGGACACAACAAACATGCACTTACACACTTAGACAGTAGCTGTTTATAGCAGTCCATGTAGCTAATCAATAGTCTGTAATTGTAAGTGTAAGCTGTATTGATGCAATGTGGAGAGGACAGAGGAAAATACTAATTAGTCAGAGAACAACATACACTAGGCCCTATTGTCCCAAATTACTGTATCATTACATGCAAAATGTAACATATAAAGTTAGTTGTAGGCTATGTATAAAAACTAGTGGTGGGCCGTTATTGGCGTTAACGTGCTGTGTTAACGTGAGACTCTTACCGGGCGATAAAAAAAATATAGCCGTTAATCTATTCTCAAAGTTGGGTTGGGAGCTGGGTCTATAGGCTACTACGCAAGCTATGATGACTTTAACCTTGATATTTTAGCACAGATGTATACAGCCTACTGACTGTAAAACAGTTCAAAATTGATGTTTAACTGAATAAACAGTTAGTAACAGTGTTTCCTACACAGACTAATGTGCGCCTCACAATAAACACTGCCCGCCGCACTTGCATTTATTAATTTTTTTTTAACGCTATTTAAATCATGCAGCGTATTCGTTCAGCAGCATATTTCCTTCCCTGCTCTTCTCCGTCTCTCTGTCACTTGTGTCTGCCAGTGTGTTAATGTCAGAGTCCCAACCGACTCTTAGCGAACCAGCGATTTCGCCCGCTTTAGAAAGTTAACTAGTCGTAGTTAGTTTGTGATGCATTCAGTGCATTTTGGAAACAGGAGATGAGCCCCTGGTCTAATGCGCCACCTGACTTGAGAAACCCATTCTCAAAGACTTACTTTTAGTCATTATTTGGGTAGCACACATATTCTGAATGCCTTCGGCAGAATTCAAATGAGCCATTTTAATCTAGATTAATCTAGATTAATTTCAAGATTACAGTGAGATTAATCTAGATTAAAAAAATTAATCTATGCCCACCACTAATGAAAACTTTCATTTTTTATTTTTATTTGCCATTCAAATTCCATGGTTGGTAGGCTATCACGTTAGAATGTGACACCACAGCCTGCTGACAACTGCTGGTTTGTCAATATGGACGTCTGACAGCAAATGCACCCAAGAGGCATCTTATAATGTCACTCACTGTGACAGGTTAAGTGTTGTACCCACAAATACACTAAATAAATCCCAGAGATAGAAACCAGAAAACTGAAACTGCCATCTCCAGCTTTTCAAGGATTTCTATTTCCACGGTTACCAGAAAGGTTGACATAGCAACCAGTTAAATATAGTATGGTTGAATGTGCATTTACCCATCAGATTGCTTGGGTAATGAGGTCTTGTGTGTTGGCTATGTATCCATCTTAAACTTTTGACACTGTGTGTTTTCACTTCATCAAAGTTGATTGTAACATTTTGTTTGCCTAAAAATGCCTTGTTCAGTAGCACCTTGCCAACCAAGCTATCTATCTAGCTAGCATTAGCTGGTAACTTAAGGGAAAGTATGCCAATTTTCTGTGTACTGCCATACATAATTGGCGCCAGCATCCGGAGGTCCGCATTTACCCGCTAGTAAAACTCTGCCTGACTCAAACTTTTCGTCCTTAGCCTTTGCAACCACAAACAACACTGGCTTAGCCGCGTCATCCTCAAAACAGATTCAAAACGATAGTCCACAAACCACAGGGGATGTCACTGCTGCTACGTCCATTACATTACTACAGTAAATAAGAACAAAGTAGGCTATTTCCCCTTCAAAGGGTTTTGTGCAGCATCAAAATGATGAAACATAATTTCCCTAAGCAATGCATTTTGCAAAGCATGCATTTTGCAAAGCATGCACACAAGCCAACCACTGAACTAATCACACACTACTAAGAACACTATCAAGTGTGCAATTTGTAAGCTTGATGTTGCAGAGTGAGTGCTTCTGTCCATGGTACTGAAAGCAGTGTGGTTTAGGACTATTTCACACTTCATTCAGAAATGAATGTAACAGACTGTGTACCACACGCCACATGAAACTACTCAGTTTAGACATTTCAGAACATACCACTCAGTGAATGCACATGTTTCATGTGTGTTGGACATTCGCTGGATTTTTAAAGCACATCAATTGAATAACTTGATTACCTCATTAGGCAATTTTATCGCCATCCAAGTAGGATTTAAGATTAAGTGGGCATTAAGGGGACTATGTTTCTACCTAACTAAATACACATGTAGGTGTGCACATCATGTGTGTGAGTAAGAATTGTGTGTTCGTCTGCAGGGCTTGGCCATAAAGAGAGACAGAGAGTGAACTCCAGTCTATCTGCCCTGATGAAAACAGTAACCAGAGGCTCCCACTCTTTATCTGTTAATCGCTTTCTTCATGGAAACAAATCTATTATATTACATTTTCTCTTTCTTGCACGCACGCACGCACGCACGCACGCACGCACGCACGCACGGACGCACGGACGCACTGATGTGTTTCCTTAAGGTTTAAAAGAAATGTCTCAGTCTTTTACAGTCAACCATTGTTGTTGCTACTTGCTCATCCTACTTCACCTCCCCCCACAGTTCTTCCCATTTTCAAAAATTTTTATTCTTTGCCTCCAGTAACCAGCAAAGATGGTGACGAGATGCAAATCTTGGCCTCGAATCATCTCTTCAGTAAACTCTGGATCATGTCACAGACAGTTTTTCAGCCACTCCTTTGAACCACAGTTACTACATCATACATCTCTGTGTGTATAAGCAACTTTAATTAACTTGTGTAACTATGGACAAAGGGCTTTTTGGCATGCAAATCACCCGTTTGTTAACATACATCAGCTGTCATTCTGTAGTATGACAAGTATTGCTGTTCTATCACTTGTTCTTGCCTAATGCCAACTCATTATCTTTATGTTTTGTCTAGGGCTGTCAAAATTAACATTAACGCACATTCTTTTTTTTCTTTGTTGATCAGAGGCGGGGTAGTAACGAGTTACATTTACTCCGGGGTTAGGGTTAGAAGAAACTGTACTCTTACTCCGCTACATTAGGCTACAATGAGCTTGTTACTTTTCTTTTTACCTCTTAGCCCCCCCCCCCCCCGCCCGTGGGTTTGTGCTCGCACACACACACACACACACACACACACACACACACACACACACACACACACACACACACACACACACACACACACACACACACACACACACACACACACACACAGGAGTGGGAGGGTTTCCTTTCAAACTGTATGGTCTGGCAGAGTGTGCCCTGACAGCCACTGCCAGTCAGTCTCTCTCAGCTCTTTATTGGGTTAGAGCTACTGTATCAAAGAGGACCAGGTGGCCAACGAGCTGCAGGCAGTCCATTTATGGGAAGGACACACAAACACACACACACACACAACACACACACACACACACACACACACACACACACACACACACACACACACACACACACACACACACACACACACACACACACACACACACACACACACACACACACACACACACACACACACACACACACAAAATAATTGTTTGCATACATTCATGCACACAAACAGTCACCGACTTGGGTGCACTTTTGAATAGTGGGCAATCTGCGGTCAGATCTTGTTTCACTCGCCTTCTGTGCGCATCATAATATATCAGAGACTCACAGTGAGATGAAAATGAGGAAGCAGCGGCATCAATTTAGCTGAATGATGACAGCCCTGTCGAATGATTCTTCCTTCTCCCGTACAGCTTTGCTTGATTAAACTAATATGTCACCAAGGCAATCTTTCTTACCTTGTAATCACAATCACACTCTCCCTGTCTCTTTGTGTGTCTCACTCTCTGGTGTTATTTTGGCTATTTTTCTCCATCTGTCTTGATGTCATCTTCCAATTTTTAGGTCCTGCTCCCTTATGCCTTTCTTCACCTCTTGCTCTTGGTGGCTCACTCTTATCTCTCCTCTCTTCTGCTGTACCTTGTGTGCTTCTCTCTCTAAGTGGATTTAACAACAACAACCAGTCTTAACCAGTTAGTTTATTTCATCATTCTAGGACACACTAGCCATCTTATCTCTACAATAATTCTATCTCTTTACTAACCAGGATCTCTTTTTCTGCTACTTTATTTGGAGGACTGCTTCTAAACATTACACTGCTGAAGTAGGGCATTCATACACATACTGACATGCATCTTTGCAGTACATATATGTGTATAGTAGAATACATACACACTCAATGCACACAAATGCATGTGATAAAATGTATACATGCCTACAGCATACTCATGAATGAAAGCATCCACATAATCCTTTGAGTCTTTTGTAATTAATATAGAGGAACTGCCTACAAGAAAAACAAATGATAGACAGACTATAAATGATTAAAAAATGTAGGAAGGGAAATATTCTTTTATGCATCAGTCTATCCTGTTGCTAAACCAACATCAGTGTGCTGCCAATTAAGATCTGGATCTGAGGATATCACGAAACATGTTTCTTTGTCATGGCTGTTGATGTGTTTTCATCTTTTGTACTATAAGTGTGATTGTTGTCTAACCTGTGTGTACTTTTCTTTTTTGAGCAGAGCTGCTCAGGGAACGCAAAATGAATTTTAGTGTAAACTGATAATAAAGTTGTATCATATTGTATTGTATATTGTACAGGGGTGGAAATGCAGGAAACCGTAGAATGTATAGAATATATAATGGCTGCACTTTATTTCTATGTTCCTGTGTTAAAAACTGATATAGTGTTGAAACATGATTTGCTTCTGGACACAGCAGGTGACCCAGCCAAGGCTGATCAGATCCCAATTTACCATTACACTGCTGCTACTGCTGGCACTTCGCCCGTTCTTTCTTTTACTGCCCAAGAAGATGCAGGCTTGTCAGACAGCCATCAGGCAGCAAAGCCCCTGAATCCAGCCTCTACTGGAGAGCTCCTTGCTCTCAAGCCACCCTTTCCACAATTGATAAGCAGCCCCTTGTACTTGGCGTGCAGCCCTTTCAAAGGCTTCATCCACGTGATCCGCCCAAGGGACTGTCAGCACCTGCAGGACTGCATTGCTTGGTGGAGTAAGACAAAAGAAGATTCCTGATCGCAAAGTGCTGAAGGAATTGTTTCTTCAGATCTACCAGCAGGTCTTCGACGCTCCCTGACTGTCACGAAGGTGAAAGTATTTTTTAAGGGCACGCTCCCTTCATAACCCGAGCAGATGGCTTTTAACAATGACCTTCACAATTTAATCATCCCTCCACTGTGCTGTGGAGCAGCTGCTAAGAATGTGCTCCATCCAGGGCCACACTTTGTGAACATATTGGACTCTCAGGCCCCACAGATGAAGGGTTAATAAGCAAGGAATGTACACTGTGACATCCAAATATTGGAAAACAATAATTAAAAAAAAATAATAATAATAATAAATAAAGTATGTATCGTGATATTTTTTAAATTAAAATCAATTATTTTCCCTAGAATTGATAATTTATTTTTATTTTTACCAATTATACACCTAAATATTTTCTGTTCATTTGGTACCACCAAACAGAGCAAAAGCGGAAAATGCAGTAAATACATGTTATGTACTTCTTTACAAATGAAATAAATGTCAGACTGACTGACTGACACGTGATGTGCATTCTTCTTAGAAAACAATTAGTTTTTTGAAATGTCTCATGATATATTGTTTCTAAAAGTGAATTATTTAAATTTAGTTTTTGTTAAAGAAGAAAAAGAAAATGGCAATACTATCGAATCACAACACTTCTAGAAGTGCAATAAATGAAAATCGCAATACAAATCGATCGGCACCCATGTATCGTGAAAGAATCGAATCGGGCCAAAAGCAAAACCAAGTATTTTCTGTCATTAGTTGGTACCGACCTAATTCAGATGGCATCTATTAACACCTGGTATTAACATATGATCTGTATCTAAAAATATTATCTGGATAATGACATCTGATCATGGGCATTGGCATTTTATCCTGGTATTAATACGCATTCTCTTCACCTTGATTCAAATATCTGATCTGACATCTTGATTGTGATTGGATGTCAAATCTGCAAATAAGGCCGGTATATATATACATAATTATAAATGAGAGAAGTAGAGACATGCAGGGTGGATGGAAGTGAATGTCTGCCAGCTGACTGGCATTCTCTTTATCTGTGCTTACTTAAAAGAGTGCCGTTTTCTTACTCTCCTTTTTTCGTCTTTTTGCTTGGTGCTCTCCTCCTTCCCACAGGATGTGGGACATGGGGCCGGTAGACCAGATAGTGTATTGATCTTTTGTCAGAATAGCAGAACACCCACATGTCAAGCAGCAGTTGGAGCAGTACACAGCTCTCTTTTTTTCCTTGCTGGCACCACTACTGCCGATTAAAAAGACTGGTCGGGGCTCACGGTAAATGTGTGGTCCAGCTCTACTTTGTGCAGTAACATAATAGCTTGTGGGGGTCAATGCTTTAAGTTAGGCAGGTGACAAAGGAGAGGAGGAGGCAAAAAGCAGAGGAGGAGATAAGCAAGGTTTGCAAGGTCCTACTATTCCAGTCTGACAAGCATAAATCACAAAGGCATGAAGTCAGTAATGTAACAATCTGTTTTTGTCAAATATTTGCTATAACAAATATTGACTTTTTTATGCGAGGGAGTGTGCAGTGTTTCTTTTATCACCTGATAAATGACTATGACACTATGACATTTCAACACCCTTGAAACGCTTTCATCAGATTGTTGGAACACTGACATTACTCCAACTGCATGTTTAGGAAAAACTATATCCTGCACATACACATACACAAAGTATGTAGTGGACTGAAGCTTTGCTAAAATGTGTAATTACCTCAGGAAAATCAGTCTCTGTGCATTGGAAACTCCAACAGGGAAACAATAGGGAGGAAGGGGAGGATGGAGAAAGAAAGAGGAAGGAGAGATGGATTGTTGCATAAATGCCAAGAGGAAAGAGAAGAGGAGAGATAATGAAATGTGAAGAGTACAGTGAAGTTGTAAACAGAGGGATAGAGATGGATTTATGGATGATATGACAACAGACGCGTATGATAAATGATACATCTACCAGTATTTTACTGAGTAACATAAACTTATTTTAACCCAGACCACAATCTTTTCCTCAACTTAACCAAGTAGTTTTGTTGCCTTAACTGCGACCGTTTCGCAATGTTAAGCACGTGTTTAAAACAGTGACCGCTACTTTAAGGAATAAGAACCAAAAATCTGTAGCCACTGATATGGGGTATGCTCCTGTTTGTCTTATTAGAGGGTAGAAACAAACGGCCTATATGGTTGTATGGGTTGGAGGACTTGTTGTTGTACAATGAGTTCTAAATGTTTTAAATGTAAAAGTCTGTAGGATGAGCCATAGATGAAGACATGCACCAATTACCAGGTCTTAGCTTTTACACAGAAACAACAGGCAACCACCCACCATGGCTATTGTTGTAGCTATCATTATCACTTTTGGATCATCAATACTAGTGATGGACCTATAGAGAATATTCACCTGAATCTGCAGCTCCCCTCAGCTTTATGAAGCTTTAAAGTGAGTTTCAGTTCATTGTTTAGCTGTCCAGCCCACAACTTTACTCTTTTGGTTCATTCTCACAGCTCTCATAGCATTTTCTTAGCACGAAACATCACTGGCAAACTTAACAACTAGCTGGTGAACATAGTGGAGCATAAAATAGCTAAAGAGACAGATGTTTTCCCCAGGAGTTGCTAGAGACCAAAAACAGAGCTAAAAGGAGAGTGAATATTGGACTTATATTCACCAGATGGATAAAAACAACTAGAACTAAAAACTACAAATGAATGATAATGTTATTCCATATCTGCTCGATGTGTAAATCAGCTACTGTACGCCAACAAGTGAAAAAAAAAAAAAAAGTGAAGCTTTATAGAGATTAGTTTTAAGCCATTGATAAAACAAGTTTGGGGTTGTCAGATTGTGAAAATGGTGTGAGTTTCTTTAGACAACTCTGTTCATGTAGTTTTGATTCTAGTCTATCCTTATGTTGTGATGTAGCAGCAGCAGCAGCAGCAGCAGGTGGCAGCTATGGTATGCTACCAAATCATCACCAAATGGCAGACAGACAAAGTTACCGACTAGCTAATGGCAAAGCACATTTAGCAACTCAACAGCCAGATATTTCCCTCAGGAGTTGGTGGAGAGAGTTCCCCTTAAGTCACAATACATGTGCACATGTATGTATGTCAGACTCCTTTATGAGCAGTATTCTCTCAGCACTGGCAATACTGATGTCCACAAAAACAAAGTGGGAGAGGATACATTTTCAATATTCATTTCTGATCTCCTATTGAAGGTTTTAATCATTATGGCTTGAAAGCCATGGTGTTTAAAAATAAAATCTTTGACAGAAATATGGTTTATTTTACCACTGTATGCGTTTTAAATTGTACATGCTAGTTAAAGTATAATAAATCATTAACAACATGTTAGGAAGGACAACACATTGTGGCTTCTATATCCCTATAATTTAGCTTTGATCATGCAAGCTGCAGAAAATGTATTTCATATAAAAACTCAAACTCATTGAGCCCTATCTTGCACCCAGCGCAATTGACTTTGTACACCGACGCATGTATCATTCCTATTTTGCACCCGATGCACAGCAGACTTTTCCCTCCACAGACTCACATCGGTAAATTAGGGAATGAACTTCAGGTTCAGTGAAAAGAGGAGGTGTGTTCCGGCGCAAACGTTCCCCGGTGCTATTTAGCAGTTTCAGAAAACAATTCCGCCACAGACCAGGAAAAACCTAGTCAGTCAGTGGCGCTAGTCTAAAGTCAGTGGCGCGTTATTCAGATGCTATTTTAAGGGCCATAATGTAGCGTGTGCACAACGTGCATACACTTTTCTTCTCTCATCTACACGGACGCAGCAGTTCCCATTTTTGCAAACAATACATAATTACAAGGGAAAATATGACCTTGTTTTACACAACATTTCCATGAATCATGGATGTGTTGATGACATAAATGAGGAAATATTAGGACTTAAGGAGACGTGATGTTGAACTGCATGTGCCGATGCCACTTAACCTAAATGCCCCAGCAGCAGCACGGGAGAGGAGAGACTCTAAAGTAATCTCGGTCTAATGTTAGACTAGCCTACATTGCAAAAATATCACTATGCATTCATAACCTCGTGATTCAGTGAGAGTGAACCCAAAACATCGGAAAGTATGTTTTTGTTCAGTCTACCTCCTCTAGACTCTCAGCAGCTTCAGTGCAGCAGCAACAAACAGAAAGTGGAGAAAGGATTGTGACTGCAGGCAGAAAAATAACCTGAACTGAATCCCGTTAGAGTGCACTTCATCTCGCTACGCTCAACGGTCCATTATGAACATCTATCATCTCAGAGTAAACAGCGTGGTCTCCAATCATTTCAACAAATCTCATAATAAACAATATGATGGCCAAGGTTAAGTCTGCCATGACCATAGATCAGTGTTGTGAGGGGTTTCAAAAATATGACTCATGCTATCGGTTTCGGCTTGATCGATCAATCAAGACACTGTAACGGTGAAAATGGTACACGTGTAGCTTGTCCATGTATATTTTCAGAATCTGAGATACAAATGGCAATACATTTAGTTAAGTCATCTTCAACCAGTGTTGTAGTCGAGACCACCTAAACTGAGACCAAGTCATCACCAAGACCAGAGTTTATGGAGACCGAGATAAGACCAAGACGTTGAGGGGTTGAGACAGTCAAGACCAAGACTAGACCTCTGCAAGTCCCAAACTACATGACATGATAAAATGTGGAAAATGCTAACCATAGGCACTCCTCAAATTGATCTGAAAGATCCACACTCCCATAAAAGAACACCCACAGAAAACAAAGTAGGTTCTGCTTCATTCACCTCTTGTATTACCATAAGTGTATAATGAGAAATGCCTTGATAATGGGGTCGATCCATAGGCGAGTCCTTCAAAAAGCGGTCTCGAGACCAAGACCGATATCGAGAACCATAGCACTGTCTTTAACCATAATTGATCCCTTATTAGTATGTTGACATTATGATGTAGATCCATGCACAGCAGAAAAATAAGCCCAATCAAAACGCGTTTGGACTCATCTCTTCAATGTTTTGAACATTTCTAAAGAGACATCATAAAACCCACAACTAATCCCTAAGTGCCCCTTGTGTGTAGGTTTTTCATATGCATATACAGTAACTACTTTCAGAAAATACAAACATGGGTTCATTCATTATAAATGCCCATTTTAGTTGTGTCTTGGTAAACCAAATCACAACAGTCAAACTATGACTGCAAAACAAATTCAAGGGCAAGGCCATAAAGCTAATTCAGGAGGCGTCCTTGAGGAGTGTGTTTCTGACTTTGCCAGACACTTGCCAGTGAACATCTGAGTTTGATTACAACAGTGTGAGCCTGTTACTAAGGTTCAATCTTCTCTGCTGCCCTGTGTTTGTGTCTGACTTCAATATACTGCTTGGAAACCGGGTGATTTGCTGAAGAAAGCCAATATTCATTTAAACATTAATGAGAAACTTGATTCTTACTGGATGGTTTTAGACAGAATAAGGATCTGGCTCAGAGGGCTTGCTCTACTCGCTGCACCCAACTAATATCTTAAACTAAGCAGCTTAATGGAAATTTAATTTGAAGCAATGCTAGACGGATGGCTCTTGGAAAGTCAATCTGTAGGTCGGTCAGTAGGTCTTTCTGTCAGTTGATCATTCATGGAAAAAACAGAGGATGAATTTTACAGACTGGTGTTTAGTCATTTATCAGCACCATGGACAGCGCCAAAGGAAAGGGCTGTTTAAACAAGGCACACACACACACACACACACACACACACACACACACACACACACACACACACACACACACACACACACACACACACACACACACACACACACACACCTGAGATACTTAACGCTGGCACTTTCCATCTATCTTCACAGTCCATTCCATTACTTTATCTCCACCATCTTGTAAATAGAAGTGGGTTGAGCGTTTTTAATCCATTCCTCTTCCATTCCATATGCCTCTAAGTTGTTTCTGCCAAAATGACTGGCTAATATCAAAGTCCATCTCCACCTACAGAACTCAAGAGGATCCTCTTTCTCTGTCTCTCTATTCCACCATCCCTCTACAACCACCACTCGATTTACTGGGAGAAAGATGATCCTTCTGTCTCTGTGCAATACCCTTGCTGTACCACCTCTGTGTTTGAGCTAATTCACTTGCTCTGGTGTCTCTCTTCCTGTATGAGACCTTATAGGGATCACCTTTCACTTTGACTCTTCCCCTTTTTGTCAATCCCTCCACGTCTTTCTCCCTGAACATTCCATCCTTTGGCCTTCCCCTATCATATGCTCTGGTGGTCTATGCCCATTGATAACAACTGACGGATAAGGAAGGAATAGAAATATGCCAAACCTGTCTCTCCTTGCTTTGCTCCTTTCCTTGCATTAAGTCTTGTTTTCTCTCATTCCAGCTTATCACTTGCTCTGATGGTCCATACTGCAGGACCAGAGGGACAGATGTGCTAATGCTGCAAGCCCCTGACATGTTTGTGTGTGTGTGTGTGTGTGTGTGTGTGTGTGTGTGTGTGTGTGTGTGTGTGTGTGTGTGTGTGTGTATGTGTGTGTGTGTGTGTGTGTGTGTGAGAGAGAGAGAGCTATTCAGGTGAGGTCAGGCCATAAATTAACAACTCAGAATGCAGACGGAGCGGGGAAGCAGCTCATCCTGATCCAGTGTTTCTGCTAGAGCATGGTTAACCCTGTGATTTATGGCCATGTGTACATGTGTGTGTCTGATGGGGATGGAGTGGACAGGGATGGCCATGCATGTGTGTTTGCTGTAAGAGACAGTGTGTTGGCTCTGTGTTTGTCTGCAATAAGTACAGCGATGGTTGATGGACTACTTTGTGATTGACAGGGACAGCGAGGGGAGGCTGGGAGTCTGATGGCGGTGTTAAAAACATTGAGCCCTAACCAGCTCTCTGTCTAACTCACCTCTCCCCTCCTTCGTCTTCTTCATCACTCAGTAAACCACCTCTTTCAACCCCTTTTATAAAAATGTAATTTCATTTTGCTTTGTCAGCCCTTGCCTTTGCTCTCTTTCTCTGCTGAGTAGCCTGACATTTGGATGAATAAAATCCAGCTATGTATCAACTGCGCAAATGTGAAATCACTAGTAGACGTGCTCACATACTTACTATATTTCTACAAATGAGGAGAACAACAAACATTTTCTAAAAGTAGTCTGACCTAATATATAAAGTAAAATACGATTTGGAGAGATGGAGGGTGGAAGCCAGAACAAAGAGTGTGGGAAAGTGAAATAAAGAGATGTCTGGGGCTATGAGTGTTTCTACTTTAATCGTGTAAGGGGCAGAGAGAAGCCTGGGAGACATGAATGAACTAGGACAGAATGAGATGGAGAGATAGAAAGATGTGGGTGGATGTTGGAGAAAAGACAATAGTAACTACATTAGAAGCCTGGCAGCCCTAGGCACTGGCAATATTGCATTTCCTGTTGAGAAAAACAACATGAAAACAGGCCCACAAAGGAGAGGGAATTCACAGCTGTGCTGATACGGGGTTGGTATTCACTGTTAATACATTAAGACAAACATGCAGCCAAGCACACACGTTTGCAACCACGCCATGGTTCCACGTGCAGAAACATAGACAGACCAACACTCAAACTGTTTACAAAAAGTAAATATGCAAAACCCATATTTTCAAGGATTCCAATATATAATAAATGCCAACGCCATGCTAACAGGTCTGTTTAGCTGCAGCAGTCATTTAAAAGAAAACCTTGTGAGATGGATAAAAGGTGACATCCAAAAATTTGTTTTGGATTTGTTTTGTATTTTTGGACATTAAAGGGATACTTCACCGATTTAGCATTCAGCTTTGTATCAGTAGAAACCCGGTAGTATTTCTGAATGACCGTGTGTCCCTCCCTCATGTCCCCCTGAGATGGGAGATCGCTGCATTGGGGGTATGGAAAACATTCCTCCAATGACGCAAAATTTTTGCATCATTGGGCTCTCTCTTCTCAGCAGCAAACTTTTACAAAATGATGTGCATTCAAACTACCGCACATGTGTACCACCGGGATACATCGCTACAGATCGGGGAATATGCAGGAAACGTTATTACAGGCGGAATAATCGGCACATTACGTGAGCTTCGCCTGCTACGGAGACCAGCACCTCAACCAGCGGTGTCGCTCGATGCTGCTAGCCGGGGAAGTGGACATCCTCATCGGCTAGGTGGGAAGCTAACGCTAGCCGGCCACCTGTCCCATCAATCCTGCTTGCAAGTGTCCGCTCATTAAACAACAAACTGGACTACATTCAACTTCAACGAAACTCCCAACGCGAGTTCAGAGACTGTTGTGTGTTTTGTTTTTGTGGAAACATGGCTGAACAATAGTGTACCGGACTGTCCAGCTACCAGGCCTGCTAGCCCTCCGAGCTAGTGATGCTCTGTCGCCTGGTAAGAGACCCGTGACGGTCGGCTGTGTTAACACGGACTGGTGTAGAAATGGGGTGATTTGTATCCAACTAACTGCTAACTGCCTGTGGAGTTTGTGACTGTTACATGGCGACCATTCGACATTCCGCGCTAATTCACGGCTGTGTTTATACTCTGTGTTTACAGCCCACCAAGCGCTAATGCTAGTATGCTTAGCTGAACTTTACGGACCCTATAATGTGTGTGTGCACTAAAGCTAGCCTGTTTCGTATGTCGTTTTAATATAATGTCGTTTTTATATATTTTAAATGTGTAACACCATTTGAGCCACGATGAAATGTTGTTTCGTGTATATGGTTGAAATAACAACTAGAACTGCAAGCAGTTATGAACGGGGTCCAAGCCCCCCTGTGCCAGTCCACCGCGGCGAGGCAAAAGTCAGGAAATTTGACCAAGTCCAAGCTCAAACTCTGTAGTGAAATGTAATTGCAAATTTCCTCTTCATTGCGTAAAAGGCCCAAACACTTCTACCTCAATTATAGCGCCCCCTAAAGGGCGATTATCACCAAATCTGGTGAAGATCCATGTGAAGATGGCATGTCGAACAATAATCTCAAGTTTTGTGATGATAGCATTTACTGCTGCAGAGATATTTCCATTGCAAATTATTCCAGTGTTTCCCCTAGGATTTGTTTTAGCTGTGGGGGGCAGGTATGTCAACACCATAATGATAACTGACTCTTTAACTAGAAAAAGATCTCAGACTAGGAGGCAGTTCACTGAGTGATGGTTAGTCTGTGATTGGAAACATGGTTGTAGTATGCAGGAAAATGCTTGCAGAAAGAAAGGCTGTTGTCAGGTAAAAAAAAGGTCAAAAAGGCTGAAGGGAAATTTGAGTGGAAAAGCCGCTTTAATGATGAATGGACTGATAAGCAGGCTAGCATTCATACTGTGTGCCTCATTTGCAATGAAATGATGCTGTTGCAAAATAATACAACTAGCATCATCATCAAGAATGAAGAACACGAAGGTAACGATCGCGTCATTCACGTGCATATTAAGTAGCCACATGTATCTGTTTTGGTCTTATAATACATCCATAGATTTACCGCTCCAGGAGAGAGGAAGGTTCGCTCAGCCAGCAGTTACGTTTATAAGAATTTGTCCAAATTTCTAGATTCCCGCCAAGCTAAGCTAAAACTACAACCAACAGCTTTATTTGTTTTAGCTTGTTGGTAAAAATTCGCTATTTGCAGAGTAGAGCCGTTTGCCTAAAACAGTGCGGTGGACTGAGCAGACAGAGCAGATTAAAATATCGCTTTCTACATGTTTATGCCGGTCTATACAGGTGAGTACATTGATAAGTATTGACTTTTTACTCAGGAAGGTTTCTTTGTAGCTTACTTACAGTAACGAGACTAGCGTGAGTTCATCTGCCCCCCCAGCGGCCGTTGGTAATCCTCTGTATCGTTCCCAGTCAGGTGCTGCGCGTGTTTTAGATGTGCGTGTGCGTTAACGTTAACGCACACATCTCGGCTCAGCTGTGTGTGTGTGCCGCGCAGGCAAGAATCCCAGCATGTGAATAGAGACAGGGGGCTGGGTTTGTGCTCTACCTGTGAAGCGCGTATCCGCGCTATTCTCCGACAATAAACATTGATACCGTGGCGTGGCGGCAGAAATGTAACTGTGGCGGTGCGGCACTTGCCAATCAATATAGGGGAAACACTGTATTCCCATTTAAATGCATTGACTTAATTGCCAAAAGGCCTCTACGTTAATTATAGCGCCCCCTAACGGCCGATTTTCACCAAATTTGGCAGGGAGGCTCGGAGTGGGATGTCAAACAACCCTACCAAGTTTCTCTGACACCTATTAATATGACCGAGATATGCCAAAGTTCGTGTTTTGTGGCTAGCTACAAAAAATGAGTTTGCTTGTAAATTGTGAATGGTGTAAAGTAGCAAAATTCTTTTAATAACTTTAGGTCAGCTCCATATACAGATGGTATCTACCAAGTTTCGTGCACATCGGTCACACGGGATTCAAGGAACACATGTAGCGCCACCTAGTGACCCATGTATGTAATATTTGGTAGGTCGGGTCCCTGAACCATTGTACATCTACACTGTAAATTTTAAGTTGCTCACATTAGTGTAAGTGGTGGATCCAAACCTGGTTCCCATAGGCCACGCCCACTTCGATGAATCAGTAGCCCACTGTAGGCCTGGCCTCAGGAGTGGGCCTCGATGGTAAACTCCAAATTTCGTAAAAATCGGATGAGCCGTTTATGAGATATAAACTTTTTGTACTTGTGGCGCCCCCTAGTGGCCAATTTTTGTAAAATTGGTTGGGGAGCCTTAGAGGGTCATGCCAAACAAGAATCTAAAGACTTGCGATGATACCATTTATTATGGCCAAGATATGGCAACGTTTGTGTCTTTGTAGCTAGCTACACAAATTTGTTTGTGCGTAATTTACGCAATTTTCATCCCACAAAAATTCTTTTAATACATTTTTCTCAGGTCGGTCTGTAGATGCTAACTACCAAGTTTCGTGCAGATCGGTGGCACGGTCTAGGAGTATGAAAAAGCAGGTTTACGATATATCGCGATTTTTCACGAAAAAAGTCTAGGCGGAAATGGCCGTGGCCTATATCACGAGATTCAGCTGGATCCAGGGAACGCGTGGATATGTGTATTTTTAATGTGAGATGTACGGTTTGGGAGTTAGAAGGCCAAACGCGTTTTTTCTGCTATAGCGCCACCTAGTGGTGGACGTTCATTGTCCGAGATCCCTGCAGGGATCTGGACCAGTCTTGAAAACGGCAACCTCCCACCATGTACGGTTTAGGCTGTAGTATCAGTTTTATCGGCGGAAAAATAATAAGAAACCTTAGAAAAGCAATAGGGTTCCACAGCCCTGCTGTGCGAACGGCGTAGCTTCGCTACCACCGATTCTTCCAGCCTCGGGCTTGGACCTCTAATAAAACACATTGAGTTGAGTTGAATGCCTCTGTCACTGCACGATCTGAGTCTCAACACGATCTGAGTCGCGTTGAGTTGCGCATGCTCAGATTTAAACAATTTACGGCATAACGACAATAACTGAAGATGGAAACAGCAATAATAGAAGATATAGAAGATGGAAATCATTTCAAAAACGTTTCAGTTATCAAATGCTATCTATGATTATTTGATTGCTAACGTTAGCTCAAAACACCATTCAAGTAACAGCCTTTGTTGTGTTTGATTGCTAACTTGTAGCCAGCAGTGAACCAACTATTTATTTATTTATTCACATCAGGGATAATGCCGTGAACATGTGATGCGTTACGCTAAATAATACATTACTGCCATTTCCATCTTCCATATCTTCTATTATTGCTGTTCCCATCTTCTGTTATTGTCGTTATACCGTAAATTGTTTAAATCTGAGCATGCGCAACTCAACGCGACTCAGATCGTGTTGAGACTCAGATCGTGCAGTGACAGCCTCACTGTCTCGTCTGTCTGTCAAGCGGTAGGTGTGGCTTGGGAGTGGACTCAAAGCAGCGAAGCGAAGTGCATTCTGGGATTTGGTGTCTTTCATCCATATGAGTCAAAAACACATTTTCTGGCTTTTTGCGGCCTAAAAGGCACCAATTTCCAATTTACCAATTTTTTTTCACATTTCTGCTACATAAGTGACCCAATTCAAAGATATATTCAGCTTTCCAGCAGTGAAATATCCCTTTAAGGGGAAGCACATGTAAAACTTGTACGGAGGGTGGTGTCAAGGTAGATGGTAGACAAACATAGACAAAAACAAAAACAGTGTGAGGAGTGGTAATTGTGTGCCCTCATTTTTTGGACAGGACATCAAACTATTAGGGGTGGGGGAAAAAATGTATACAGCATAGTATCGCCATATGTTCCGTGGCAATACTGTATTGATACACAGACGCCAAGTAACATCTTTTATTATATATGTGTTGGTTAGTTTGTTTACTTGACAATCCCATTTTGCAGCAATAAAACTGAAGTGAGATAAAACAGTAAATGTTGACAAAGTGTCCTTTTGGGGACATTTTTAAAAATGTTGGAAAAAAGGTAATAAATTGCAATATATCGCAGAATATTGCAATATGTTTAAAATCGCAATAATTTCCTATCGTCACGTAAGTATCGTGATGATATGGTATTGTGAGGTCTCTCATGATTCCCCCCCCTACAAACTCGCAGTGGATATGACACATGCCTTTGGTGTGGGAGGTCCGGGTTCGATTCCCACTGCAATACATCAACCAATGTGTTCCTGAGTAAGACACTTAACCCCTAGTTGCTCCAGAGGCGTGCAACCTCTGATATATAGCAATTGTAAGTCGCTTTGGATAAAAGCATCTGCTAAATGACATGTATGTATGCCTATATGTAGATTGAAAGGTTTTGGTCACTGAGATTGTCCCTTCTCTCTATACTGGCTGTAGTGAGACCTCATTTTATGTCATTGATTCCATTGTAAGTGATGGGGAACAAAATCACTGTCTTTGTTCGATGTAAAACTACTCTCCAACGTCAGCAGATATGAGGCTTCAGAGACAAATCAAGGGGGTATTCCAAAGTTATGGTGCTTTTGTTACCTAATTCCATCTTTATATTTCCCCTGGGCAGTGTTTCCATTGAGAGGTGCAGCATGGAGACAATAAGAAGAAAAGAGAATTTGGCTCTAACATTTTTGTAAATGTGATAAAGATTGCCTTTAGTTGTCTAACTCAGATGTTTGAACCATCCACAACGTGCTAAAGCTTATACTAAAATGTGAATTAGCACCTAAAGTCCAGCTGAGGCCAGTACCAAAGTGGTGGACAGATCAACTGAAATTGCCATGCCTATAGCCAAGCTGCTAGCTTAGAAGCATACAGTATGAAGAACAATTTATTTCCTATGGGGAGATGAGGAGAGCGGATTTGTGCTCAAAGTTAAAATTATTTCAACTTTGACTTAGTTGCTGCTGACCTTTCGAAAGCGCAACCAATGAGCTAATAGCTGTTGTTACCTAGCAACAGGAAATAGCTGCCTTGCCACCCTTGATGACGAATACCTGCGCTTTGCTCTCTGCGCTTTGCTCTCTGCGCTTTGCTCTCTGCGCTTTGCTCTCTCCGCTTTGCTCTCTCCGCTTTGCTCTCTGCGCTTTGCTCTCTGCGCTTTGCTCTCTGCGCTTTGCTCTCTGCGCTTTGCTCTCTGCGCTTTGCTCTCTGCGCCCTACCTAGCGGTGCGCAGAGAGCAAATCGCTTATCATGTGTCAGCGGCTTTACAGTATAGCTAAAGCACTCATCAGGCAGTTCGCATATTGCACAACATCAGTCATTATGGCACCATTACGGTCTTTAGCTTTCAATATTTCAATAGTACTCTACAAAGGTTGTGAGATAAAGTGTATATACATATGTTCCCACCCACATTTGTATGCAAATGTAAGAGTTGTGTGCTGTAGAAGGTTGTGTCTATAATTAATATGACCTTTAACTACTGATTACACCAGTCTGTCTGCACGAGCTGTCTTTGAGCATTCATCCATCACAGTATGTGGGCATACTTGTGTGTTCGAGAGCACGTGTGATGTCGTGCACATCTGTACGTATTATTTTCTTTCACTTCATCGTAAGGAATTCATGAGGAAAGTAATTGCAAATGACCCATATGTATCATGTTGAGACTTATTTGGCAAAATGAGCAGCTCACATTGTGTTCTTCTTCCTAATACACATTCAGACCAATGGGGATAACGATTCCTTTTTTACCAGAGAGACAAATGTAGCACACTGTCTGACTTAAAGGCACAACCAGATATACAGCTGACTGCATGTAAAGTGCAACACAGCTGCAGTTAATGTTATACAAGCGGATTGGTTAGGAAGATTTAGATTTTCTTTTCAGACAGCAGAAACCACAAAAGAATATCTGGCAGCCGTTGTTTTAGAAGAAATGTCTTCTAAAAATGCTGATTTATGTGCACCATATTCCACGGTTAATGATGCCTTTGTGAAATATTTGAAAAACATCAGAATGCACTGCAATACTAATGATAGGACAGATGCAGGATAGATGTATGATTAGGCACAATGGCTACTGTCATAGGAGATCAAATCACGAGCATGCATCATAAATTAGGAACTGTCCCGCTAATACCAAGCCAGAACAGGTGCAGTAATTAACATTTGAGAATCTCACAGCACTGGTCACCATCATGCACATGCACTTTTAAAGGGTTGTTGGTCAATGCTAGTGACTCCATAAAAACTCAGCAAGGTGCTGCAAGTTCTGGCTTTCAAACCTCAACTCTGTGTTGGCACAAAACCGCCTGCCCACTGTAATTTCAGGACACTCCAGTTCCCTCCCACTCGCATTTTTTTGTAAAACATTTCGGAAAATGCACATAACAGAGATGTGTTATTATTATCACACTGCTGCAGCTATTGCTGTGGGATCAGATAAAGTAGCTAGAGAGGCAGACCATCAGCTTCATCAGCAACCCAAGAGGGTAAGGTTGGATGGACAGTTCAGGCAACCTAAAGCTGAACCTGCCTTGTGAAGACTGCATATGAGTATAAACAGAGGAAGTAAGACAAATAGAGTAATAGAGAGAGAGAGAGTAAACATGCTCTGGTAGCAACTGCCCATGAAAGGCTGAAAGGCAAGAAGTTTTCCCACAGAGGAGAACAGTAGATTTTTTGTAATGTAATTTACCCAAACTCTGTAACATGCTTCTCCGGGCTGCACGTAGGCGAACATGCACAGGGGTCATTCAGAGACGAGCAGCAGAATTGGGTTCTGCATTTAAAGATAGCGCCTCACTCATTGACCATGATCCAACCTATGAACGGTGCTCATTGAGCCCATATGCCGAAGATGCCTCCGCAGGCTTCCTCGCGATTCCAAAATTTTGGGCCCGTGCAGCATGCACACTAGAGCCCAGCCAAGCCGGTTAAGAGCCAACAGGTCCGAGCCTTCTGACTTCCTGTTGGCTGTATGCACACATGAATGGGATAAAATAATTTACACTAGTAGATTTCCTAAATGTTATTGGACTGAATGGATTCAATTCTGATAAAACAAGAAGTCATGTCTGTGGTTTTGTGACACAGAAATTCTATATATTCCAATACCCAGTGCAACTACTACGCCCAGTGCTGCTGCAAACTTGCAGGTGCACATAACCCCCACTGGCTCAAAAATAATTTTCCTATACACAATCATAATAAAAGCAGTGGTTGCAAAATGAGCATCACAAACACCCTGAAATGTCTCTTTGATCAAAAGGAAAATTGGAAATAGAAAAGCTGTATGACTTTATTATTTTTCATACCCTTCCATTTGTGCAGGGAGCCGGCAGGAGGTCAGTTGGCTCTGCCAGAAACAGACTATAATGCCCATGCTCTATGCGCACACAGAACATACAGTTATCCAGGTCTCTTACAGCATTTTCACACCTATAGTTTGTTTGCTGTGGTCCGAATTAGTTGATGAGTTTGTAAACTTGGAGCGATATCCCCTTGGTTCAGTTTCGTTTCACACATAGAAAAATCCAAGCGTACGAAAATGCATCATTACAAACCACACTAGAACTTTCACTCTGCTTATTGGTCAGATGTGTCTGGGGCGGGAGCAAGAAGATTAATACAGAAGAGATCCTGTGTCCTGGACTAGTGATTATTTCTTGCATCTCCATGCACCAGCGAGGGGCTTGGGGGGTGCTGTAGCTACTAGATTTGAGCCGGACACTCAGCTGAAACGAGTATCCGGTACGGATAAAGCACTTTTGCCGAATACGAGTATTATACGAGTAATACGAGTCAATATCCGTGCTCGGATTGAATAAAAATCCTCATTGGGTAGCTGACTGTGTCTGCGTTCTGTGATAGGCTAGTAGTCACAGCGCCCCTCCCCTACACACGCTCTGCTCACTCACTCACAGAACACTGAGAGGAGAACAGCTGTCTCTGTCTCTCCCTCAGTCACTCAGGTTCGTGGGTCTTTTCTGTTAACGTTTAGGGTCTCTTCAGCTTCAGGTTTGTTTTTTACTTTGGTTTGTAGTACTTATTAACCAGTAGAGTTCTGGTAAACGAGGTGCTTGGTAGAATGCGACTCGCGTTGCGTCTCTGCCTGTCGGAGAATTTTTTTCTTTTTCAAACCATCAGCTGGCTCTAACCAGTTTTTTTTTACTTCACGCACTGAGGGCCAGATGTACGTACATTTGCGAACGTAGCGTTATCAGCGCCATGGCTCACCCGCAGATAGCGAACGCAATGATACCATAGTTTACGCCATATTTACCAAACCTGCAGGTCATCCGTAATTAGCGCCTTTCTCCGCCCACTATACCGTAAACTGTAAGCACTTGTGCTATGATACGGCTGAGTGCAGACTGCGATATTCCCACTGCTGATGCTATGACTGTTTGAAATTATCCTGATGCCAATATTTGTAATGTAGCGGGGAGTTTAACAACTGCTGGAATGTGAACTCTGAGTCGGAGATTCTATGTCATCTTTGATTTCTTCCAGTAACTGTAATCTTGCATGGCTGCTTAATCTGTGATCCTTGTGGCAAAACTCCTTTCAGCTCGTCTCCTTGGCCTATGTCTTCGTCTTGCTCGGATTACTGCTGTCATTTCACCAGGAGGCATATGTGAGGAAACCCGCTTCCAGGTTTACACCTGCTTTTAAGAGGCAGAGAATTTTCACCGCAAAATAGAGGCGCGCTATTACTGGCGGTTTTTGTACATACCGCGGAATACGTAATTAAGCGCACTTTACGCTTCCCCTCCCATCTCTTTACGGTAAACTCCCACTTTCCCCGCGACCCTCCCATGAATAAATATGCATGACACGAAAAACGCAATTTGCCCTTTTCAGCTCCCACGACATGCAGTTTGCGCTTTTACATCATTGCGGCCTGTTTGTACATACCTCGCCATGATTTTACGCGCTCGTTGCGACACAAATACGCCTGAAGTGGGCGCAAAAGCGTTAGTACATCTGGCCCTGAGTGTCTGACACTTTCTTGCTGTATTTTATAAGTCAATGCCTCTTTATATACTGTCTATGGTCAATGCAGATCTGAAAAACAGCATTGGACTATTTGATCCGTAGAACACAGTCCCCCCCCCCCTCTCTCTCTTTCTTTCTCTTTCTCTCTCTGTCTCTCTCTTACTCTCTCTCTCTCACACACACACACACACACACACATACCTGATGTGGAAATAAAAAATAAAAAAGAACCACAAAAAAATCACACTGATCATAAAAAAATTAAATGTTAAAAAAAGAAAGTTATGTTGAGTATGAAAACTTTTGTTCATTATATTTTAGTTTGTAGTATGTAGTTTGTTATCGTGATCAAAACCATTTATCTGAAGCTCAATGCTGATTCTGTCATGTAAATAATTTTCTAATCAGCAATAAATATAACAATTTCTGATCAACCCATATAAATTGCGTGCTTAAAATAACATACCAGTTAAAGCCCAACCCGACCCACTTCCGGGGTAAATTCCACCCACTTCCGGGTTAGGCCACGCCCAGTCCGAGTACAGATACAGATACGGATAATTCATATGGTTATCAGATACAGATACAGATAATGCTGTACTCGCTCATCCCTAGTAGCTACCCCTAGAATTCCCATAGCACCCCCTTAGCACTCCCAAGAAATTGCTGTGGTTTATTTATAAAAACATATTTTCGTTAATGTGTAAATACTACAATTTATATTTGAAAAAATTAATAAAAACATTATAAAAACAAAGCCAACACAGGTGATCGTATTCGGCAAATGGATGCAGCACAACATATTTAGAAGAAGAAGAGCGCAATATTTGGTAGCCGTTAGGATTAGCAAAGTGAGTGTAATGTTAGTAGAAGATCGTGTTTTTCTCCCTAAACGTCATTGTGTGGAGACTTTACCAAAAACCTGTAAATGAGACAGAGAGATATGGTGAACCTGTCACAAACCAGGACGAAGAAAAGCCGCTGAAGTAAGATAGAGATGAAAATGTCTTACATTTTGGTAAGACAGAGGCCATCTTGTTTGGCTCAAAATACAGACTGAATAGATGCTCAGAATTTAGGGTCATTTTTAATAATGCTGTGGTCAGTGCAAAAGCGTCAGTGAAATACTTGGGTTGCATCCTAGAGAACAACTTGGATGGCAGGAATATGGCCAACAAGGTTCTGAGTAAAGTCACTGGGCTCACAAAGTTTTTAGCCAGAAATTCAAAATTTTTAGAACGGTCAATAATGATCATTTTAGCCAACGCCTTAATTTTAAATCATTTTGAATTTGCATGTACTTCTTGGTTTGAAGGCCTTACAAACCAACTTAAAGGTAGACTGCAAACAGCACAGAAAAAATTAATAAGAGGCATTCTGAATTCTCCCTAAATCCTTATTCATTTAAGACAGGGTTAGGGAAAGGAACCTTTGCCTATATAGGGGCAATTCAATGGAACAAGTTAGATCGGCAAATTAAAGTCATTCCCAGCCTGAACTCTTTTAAAAAGAGCATCAAGGCTTGGTTCTATTCCGCAACCCTATCTAGGGTTGCGGAATAGAACAAAAGGCAAGTTACCATTTTTTATTTTTATTTATTTAAGAAAACAGTTTTTGTGTTATGTCAGTGTCTTGTCTTGTCCTGAGGACCACAATGGAAATAAGTCCTGGACTTTATTGTGTTTTTATCCTCGATTGTATTTGATGTCTTTTTTGTCATGTGTAAGGCATTATTTTGGATACAATTAAATAAATCAAATCAAATCAAAAAGGGGAGGCCCTGACCGCGGCCGTGATAGCTGCTGAGGATGCTTAACGTTACACTAATGTAAATGACATTAGACCAGGGGATCACACAGCGAGGCCACAGTGGGTGAGGAGTCATCTAATAGGGGTCCATGCAAGAACTTTACTCTTATCTCTGGCTCGTAGTAGAACATTACAGTGAACATGTGTTTAACAGTACTGTAAATAAATGGATCACCAAGTTATACAGCCCACTGGACATTGGTTTAGCCCAGAAAACGTGTTCGAAACAGGTTCAGCTGTTCGCCCTCAGTGGCACATTTGGATGGTCACTACAGATATGACAACATTATTATTACCATGTTTGCATGAATGAATACTGTGTGAGGATGCATTCGTGTGCGTTTATGTGTGTGATTGGCTATGTGTAGTGTATTTGGCATTACTCTTCTGTGACACATGTATGAAAGCTGCAGAAAATGATTGTGTAAACCTAGCTTATTGGCTGGTATTTGAAATATGTGCGGTTGGCTAATCAGAGTTTTATGGTGCTGTTGTATCGGTAAATTTAGTGCATAAAAAACAAAAATCAATCTCTCTATCCCTCCCGTTCGCATGCTTAGTAGCCTAAACCACGGCAGACGTGCGTATCTGCGCGCGTGTAGGCTATGTGTGTCAAGGGAAACTCGAAATTTTAGAGCAAACCTCACTGAAACGTCGAGCAACCCCATAGCACCAGCAAAAGAAAATCCCTGGCGTTGCCACTGTCTCCATGGTCAAACCATTTAATTTAAAAAATCAGACAATGTTTCCAGAGCGACGTGACTACTAGGGATGAGCGAGTACAGCATTATCTGTATCTGTATCTGTTAACCATATGAATTATCCGTATCTGTATCTGTACTCGGACTGGGCGGGGCCTAACCCGGAAGTGGGCGGGATTTAACCCGGAAGTGGGTCGGGTTGGGCTTTAACCGGTATGTTATTTTAAGCACGCAATTGATATGGGTTGATCAGAAATTGTTATATTTATTGCTGATTAGAAAATTATTTACATGACAGAATCAGCATTGAGCTTCAGATCAATGGTTTTGATCACGATAACAAACTACATACAGAAATTTTGCAACAATGAATACAACACATGCGGTTGCAATTATGAAGTAAAATATAATGAGTAAAATAAAGAGTTTTCATACTCAACATAACTTTCTTTTTTTAACTTTTAATTTTTTTATGATCAGTGTGATTTTTTTGTGGTTCTTTTTTATTTTTTATTTCCACACCAGGTATGTGTGTGTGTGTGTGTGTGTGTGTGTGTGTGTGTGTGTGTGTGTGTGTGTGTCTGTGTTCTACGGATCAAATAGTCCGACGCTGTTTTTCAGATCTGCATTGACTTATAAAATACAGCAAGAAAGTGTCAGACACTCAGTGCGTGAAGTAAAAAAAAAGAAAAAAAATCTCCGACAGGCAGAGACGCAACGCGAGTCGCATTCTACCAAGCACCTCGTTTACCAGAACTCTACTGGTTAATAAGTACTACAAACCAAAGTAAAAAACAAACCTGAAGCTGAAGAGACCCTAAACGTTAACAGAAAAGACCCACGAACCTGAGTGACTGAGGGAGAGACAGAGACAGCTGTTCTCCTCTCAGTGTTCTGTGAGTGAGTGAGCAGAGCGTGTGTAGGGGAGGGGCGCTGTGACTACTAGCCTATCACAGAACGCAGACACAGTCAGCTACCCAATGAGGATTTTTATTCAATCCGAGCACAGATATTGACTCGTATTACTCGTATAATACTCGTATTCGGCAAAAGTGCTTTATCCGTACCGGATACTCGTTTCAGCCGAGTGTCCGGCTCAACTCTAGTGACTACGTCTGCTCTGGTCACCAAGACTTGGCTCTACTGTGCCGGTGTCTGTCTCCAACTTTATCAGCGGCTGGCTTGACCACGGAAATGCGAGTGATGGCGAGCTTGACTGCTGTCTACTTCTGTGAGCGAAACATTGCAAGCTGCTACAGTTTGCATGTTCTACCACATCGCAGATTGCAAAGCACACCTGACCACAGGAGCCACTTAGCTCAGACTAACGGAGTATATAGTTGGTGCGGTTCAAGGTTGGATCATATTTTCACCACAAAGGAACCACACCAGTCTGATTGAAAGTTTGGTACGCTTTTGGTGCGCTTGCTGCATTCACACCTGCCCAAACGAACTGCACCAAGGGGGAAAACGAACTCAAGTGCGATTCAACCAAACTAAATAAGGCAGGTGTGAAAGTGTCCTTAATACGTACATGGTCACAAGATGTGTTATCTCAATTTGTCTTGTTTTTCATTAAGATGTTAAGTGCTGATAAGATAAATCAACTGATTAGTTGGTCAACAGAAAAGTAATGAACACAAATTTTGATAACTGATTAATCATTTATGTACTTCAAGCAAAAATGGCAAACAGTAGCTTGCTCTAGCTTCTCAGATGTGAGGATATGTTACACTATATTTTATGGACACAGCCATCGATCAATTAATGCACAAAGTAAAAATTTGAATTATTAATCTAAATATTCAGTTGCAACCGTATTTCACAAGACATGTTAGATTGCTGGATCTCTTTAGCTTACTCATCCATAATGTGAAAACCTGACTTTTCTGTGTATGTCAGTTATATGCTACTGCAAGCAGTGGCAGAAATCTGCCACAGTTGCAATTCCCTGGTTGCAAAGACAGTTTGATAAATGCTAAACTGTCACGATTCCCTTATGCCCGCTTAAACATATTTCAGATGAGAGGTTTATTGTCAGGTTCCAGGTAGATATACTGCAGAGGGTAAGTTCAGTCCCTCCATTTGTAAGAGGAATTGATAAAAAAGCATTGTAACAGAGGACTGAACCGAGACAGGTTGGGAGGAGAGAGAAGTTCATTCAGCTAATCAATAATTCCAAAGTGTTACTTCATAATCTTTTCCACTCCATGCATCCACATTGATTGTCTCACAAACACTAAGGGTAATACACAGATGAGGGCCTCCCGGCACACATGCATGCATGCACACATGCACATATACCAGCAGGACCTTTTTTCATGCAAATGGTTTAGAGATAAGTAGCCCATTTACTGTTATCTTACTCAGCGTGCTCTTAACCTGCGAGGTTGGATAACATCTACTGCTCACGGTGTGCAGGAGTGAAAAACAGCAACTAACACAGTATCCAATGAGAAGCTATCCATCTGGTTTCACACTGCTGAGGGATGGTGCAACAGAGGTGTTAATGTTCCATGTCACTCTCAGAGCTTCTCCATGGGAGTGAGGAATAAGAGGCACAGACGGACAGTACAACAGAGTCATCAGTGTAGCTGGCTGAAACACAGTCAATTCCAGAAAGCCTCTCAGTGGAATATATTTTCTGCGGGAATTATTTATTATGGTTAAAAGGAAAAAGTCCACAATAAGATACTCTAACTAGACAGCTTCTTTTGACATCTCACAATTATTTACATATTACTTAACACAATAACGTCTATTTTGTTGACACCCAAATATTTCCAGATGGTAACTGACATATTAAGATCAGAGAGATATTTAAATCATGTTGCCAGAGTTTAAAAAGGTCACTACATTAAAAATGTAACTATAAACAAAAGGATTTAATAGGCAAAGAAAATTCAAGAACATAAAACCAAAAAGGTGTAAGGATTTGTTGTCAGGCCTAAAGATCAAGGACTTTTGCATTGATATTCAGCAGTCATTCAGGGAGAAAAAGATATCAATTTCCCCACCAACAATAGACTCAACAGATCATTATGCAACTTTGCTCCAAGACATGTTGTGTTGTAAACGATGGGTGTGTACGCATCTTGCTTTCTCTCGTCTAGATCCTCACATTTGTGCTCCTACTGTTGCTATTACTATTGCTCCTTGAACCTGCACGTAAAAACGCAACTGGATACAAGTCCAGATCCCCAGGGTTTGCTGGAAGTAATTTAGAAGAGACTGAAGTGGAAGTAAACAAGGCAGGGTGAAGGACAGTGGAAACGACAAAGATACA
Source organism: Gymnocephalus cernua (assembly GCA_023631565.1). Lineage (NCBI taxonomy): Eukaryota > Metazoa > Chordata > Actinopteri > Perciformes > Percidae > Gymnocephalus > Gymnocephalus cernua. Next base: position 14,220,914 of record CM042427.1, on the reverse strand, counting down.
TCACAATCTCCCAAAACTCCTGAAATGCAATACATACCACAGAATACCTACATGTAAAAGTATCTGTGGCTTAAACTGTTTTTAGCCACGCTAGAGGCATGCATGGCTCAGTCAGCCCACCACTTTGGTCCAGATTGAAATGTCTCAGCAACAATTGGATGGATTTCCATGATGTTTGTTTTTACAGACATTCGTGGTGCTCAGAGGATGAATCCTAATAACATTGGTGATCCTCTGACCTTTCCTCAAACACTACCCGGAGGTGCACATTGTGGTTTTAAGTGAAATGTCTCAACTATAGGATGGATTGCCATGAAATTTAAAACATGGATTCATTGCAAAAACTTTAGTAAGGGACTGTTTGTTATTTATTTAAGGGGCCACCGGAGGAGTTTTGGGATCTTTTGTCAAAATAGTAGTGTTGACGAACTGACCGAAGAGCCGATTTGTGTCACTGAACCGGGAGAATCGAGTGCCATACGTCAATGAACTGACTCACTCCTGTTTTTTTTTTGCCTCATTAGTGCATCCACTGGAGTGGTGGTAGAATCAATCAGGAAATGGGCTACCTCAAGCAGCACGATTGGACTGAAAGAGTTGTTGAAGACTTGTAGATTGGAGACCGCGCACCAGGCTATTGAACAAGACCGAATGTAACCTAGGGTGACCAAACGTCCTCTTTTGCCCGGACATGTCCACTTTTTACGTACTGTCTGGGGCGTCCTTTTTTTTTTAATAAATTTATGAAAATGTCCGGTTTTTACTGTTTTTCATAGGACCAAAAGCATGTACTTAAATTGACTGGCCCATTGCACACAATACTACGGTACCTTGTTGCGTGGCGTAATTCCCGAGAGGCTGCCTTGTGGGCGGCTCTGTGACACGCACATACACTGGGAGCAGAGCAGACAGCGAGCAGCATTGCACACAAAATGCCGAAGCGTAAGTGCAGCTTCACAGTTGAACTGCAAAAAAAGTTTCCCACGTACCGTCCCGGTCGGGACAATTGGGAGGCGGAGTGCACCGTGTGCAAAGCTGGCACATACAGCAAAATATGGATTTGCAGACAAAGAGGATGAAGAAGACAACTAAAGATTAAAAGTATTATAGAGTATTATAGTACTATATATCCTTTTTGTTTGTTAAGTTAGTATCTTTGTGAGAATGTTTTATTATTTATCTTATTACATTGAAAAGGCATTAAGAGATATTTATTTGAAGCTGGATTTTCTGACACAGAAGAGGTCATATTTAGAACATTATTTCATATTATTTATTTATTTGAAAAGAGAGCTATTCTTTTGTTACAGTTTATAACAGATTCTATTTTATTTTATTACAGAAGTTATTTTTGTACCATTGAGGCATAATAAAGTATGTTCATTAACCTCTGAGAAGCCTGTCTGAATTTGTGTCTCGAGGCCGGGCCGGGTGTCCTCTTTTTTGGAAATCAAAATATGGTCACCCTAATGTAACCGTGCAACCGCTCAAGTCTAATGTAATCAAGCGGTGTCTTGGTTCTCGGCAAGTTTCAGTTATTAACCAAGCCTTGTTTCTAGTGCATCTTAGATGATTGTGTTCATGGCAATTCACATATTATTGATGGGGAAGTACATCACATACAAATACACTTGTTATGTACACGTGTTATCTTGGTAGTTATGTTAAGTTAAATGTTAGAGAAGTGAATGTTGCAGGCTGTCACGAGGAGACCACGCACCAGGCTACTGAACGAGACCGAATGTAACTGTGCAACCGCTCGAGTCTATGTAATCAAACGGGTGTCTAGGTTCGCTGTAAGTTTGAGTTATCAACCGATCCCAGAAACCTTTATTTCTTGTGCATCTTAGATGATTGTGTACATAGAAATGCATAGGCTACATTACCGATGGATATCACATACAAATACACGTCATGTTATGTCGGTAGTTATGTTAAGTTACATGGTAGGTAGGCTGTCACGAGTCACTAAACAAGACTGCAACCGTGCCTAATGCATGAGTCTATGTAATCAAACGGGTGTCTCGGTTCTCGGCAAGTTTGAGTTATCAACCGATCCCAGAAGCCTTTGTGTCTCGGTGGCGGAATTCCGTCACACTTAAATTCAACTAAAATGTAACAGTGAGTGTGTTCGACCTGCAGTCTGTTGAGATGCCTCTCCAAAAGCAGAAACAAAGCGCAATCACACCATAAAACGTTAAAAAACACGTTAAGAAAAAAAGATCCGTATTTTGCCGTAATCCAATGACACGGAAAAAAAGTAATCCACAGCGATCAGTAGATCCACAAAAAGGGTCACGGTGTATCCAGCAAGGCCTACACGCCACCAGCCAGCTCCAAACAGCTGAGAGAGGCCTCTCCACTTCGCCGTTTAAACAAAGTGGAATAAACATATACAAGTCCAAATCTACACAAAACCCGCAATCAAGTGCTCCCCCTGCCCCCCAGCAAACTCATGGGTCAGACTGGAGGTATGTTGACATTGTTTAAAACCTGAGGTCCGTTTCAGGTAGGAGGATTAGTGGAAACTCTGACTTTGTTAAGCCTGAGATGAGGGAAACTCTGGGTTTTCTGTTTCAGAAAGAGAGGTAACTTAACCTCAGAGTCAGTTACTATGGTAACTGAGCCTACGAACCTAACCTGGTCGGTGGTCTGATACAGCGCTCTTCATTTCCTCATTCATTCAGTCAGTCTGTATCAGGCGCATTTCAGCGCAGTTTGTTATATTGGCGTGAATAAAAAAAAACATTGTTGGTTTTTTAACTGTTAGGCAGACTTTAAAACATTGTTTTTTCTCAAAACATGACATTTCCTTTTGTCGACGATCTCGTTGATGAAGACGCTGTATGGCAGGGAGTTAAACATATGTCGGAAGATGATATTGACGCATTTTAATTTCCAGATAACTTCCTATTTGAGCGGTATGGTTTTTCTTCCCAGTCTATCAGTTATGTAAGCTACATAACCTTATCCGTCCTCATATCACTAACGTCACCCATCGTGGACATGCTCTACATCCCAGCACATTTTTTGTTTTGCATTACAGTTGTCTCTACAACCTGGTGATGCGGAGCATTTTAATAAAGCGCCGTCAGAAGAGATCGCTCTGAAATGTTGTATAACTGCTATAAATCATCTTATACTTTGTGTTTGGGCTTAATTAAATCCTGACAGTCTAAGCTTTCAATCGATATGCTGCATGACCATATATTTTGAAGATTTAATGCGTCAAATTTATAACGAAGTTTAAGCAGCGTCCACTTTGAGCGTGAGTGTCCCGTATATGGGTCAGTGAAAGTAAAGAGTTTAAACATTTGTAGTGTTCCCTGGACACAGACCAGTCAGAGCCATTAAAAAGGAGTTCCACAGTATTGCAGGTGAATGATGTAAACCCTTTGCAATAAAAGATTATGAATTATAATTCTGTTAATGATGGTGCTGCAGCCTCAGAATGGGATTAGTAGCCTAGGACTTTTTCGCCCGCAGTATTGCTCCTAAATGAAATAGATTTTCAGTAATATTAGGCTATACTTATGATTAAATAGGATATAAATTATATTGGAATATACACATTTACTCTAGCAGCAATTTTCTCCAACGTAAATTCTCTCTCTTTTGCAGCAGCCGCTGTGTTGCTTTTTAAACATAATACATGTTTCATTGTGTCACACTGTGTCACACTGTGTCACACTGAATGAATAACAGAAACACAAAAAGGGAGAAGGGTGTAATGAAAGTGAAAAAGAGAATGAGAGAGTGGTTGAGGGACCAATGAAAACATGGACATCCAAGCTGGTGGGAATACAGAGAACTCACAGAGTTTATAAGGCAGCAGATGGACCATTACTACACCCTTAAGGATCAAAGAAGCAATAACCTAGCAAACAATCCCCACATCTAAAATATGGGCCTGTGTGTGTGTGTGTGTGTGTGTGTGTGTGTGTGTGTGTGTGTGTGTGTGTGTGTGTGTGTGTGTGTGTGTGTGTGTGTGTGTGTGTGTGTGTGTGTGTGTGCTGTTGCCCACGTGCTGTTACCCACATGTTTAAGTGTGTGTAAAAGGGGTTATTTCATCCTTTCCATTCCAACAGCTATTGAAAGCTTAGAGCTTTTACAATCACATTATTCGAAAAAGAGATGTGCTATTCAGCTCTTTCTGTCATTTAGGACATGTAATGTGACAGTGTCGGCTCATGTGAAACACAATCTATTTTAAAATCAAGCTTACTCGTAATTTTAATTTAACTTAAAGAGAATTAAAGGGAGTAGTTGACCACTTAAAGCACTATGGGGCAATGAGTGGGTTCCCATTTTGTTTATATCGTGCAATAGTTTGCGAGCACACAGGTGATGCAATTCACATCCAGCTGATGGCATAATGCTATTCTTCTGTCCGACAGTTGGTGGTGGTAATGTGCCAACTAGGCAGTAATCTGGTTCACCGGATGTACAGTGCTGGGATAAAGCCATGTCCCTCCCCTTCTGCTATCTCCGCTATCTATTTTGCAAGGGCACTGTTGCTGCATCGAGGGCTTAGCGCTGCCCAGGATAGTTGTGATTGGTTTAAAGAAATACAGAGTGTTTTATTCTCCTATCCCAGAATAAATAAGCAGTGTAGCCAGACTATACTCCACCCCAGACACAGCGCTGTGGAGATTTACCAATGTGAGACTTATGGCGTTTTTCAATTACATGGTACCTGATCAACTCGCCTCGACTCTATTTGCCTTTGTTGTTTTTCCATTATGAAAAAAAGTCCCTGCTAACAGGTACTCTTTTTAGTATCACCTCCGTCGAGGTTCCAAGCGAGCTGAGGCAATACCAAAAGGTGACGTGAAAACCTGCAGACTACTGATTGGTCAGAGAGAATCATCACTAATCACTGCGTCACTATTGCTAGCGACAGACGGGGGGTGTCCTGAACAAACCTGCCATTTTTAAATAGTTTAGCCAGCGGGTTTTTTGGCTGCCTCCAGCTTCTAAATTTGTCTTCTGGTTGTGGCAACAGAATCAAAAACAACACACCTTCAACGTTCAGTGTGTGTTGCGTTAGGTCACGGCAGTTTCCTGGGGCGTCACTATGACAACCAGCCACGCTCGCCTCATGCATGAGGCGGTACTAAATCTGCAATGGAAAAAGGAGGACGGTGCAGCAAGTCGAGTCGAGGAGGTGAGTAGAGCTGGTACTAGCAGGCCCGGATTGGCTAATCGGGAGCACCGGGGAAATTCCCGGTGGGCCGGTTCTGTTTTTTTGGCCGCGAGGGCCGTTGTTGTCACTGGGTTGAAATATGGATGCTGTCCCTATGGCTGCCTGCACTCACAGCAGCCCCACTCTTTGTAGTCATTATTTTATCGCAGTCCCACTCTTTTTCATTTAATATTTTCTCGCAGAGTGCAGCCTGCAGGTTAATGATGACGTGATTATCTTTTGACTCCCCCCCCCCCCTAAGCTGAGCACATTTTTCCTCAAAAAACTAATGAAGACGACGAGGCCGGTAAGTAAGCTAACGTCAAGGTAGTTAGGATCAGTGCAAGATGCTCGCGACCGTGCAAAACAACGTTGTCTGCAAACCACGTTCTTGTAGCTGTTCAGCAGCAGCCGCCTCTAGTCCGGTTTGCTGCTAACAGTGACGAGCAGCGAGGCCCGGTAACGTTACCGAGCTCCAGTCATGAGCCCAACACACCAGAGCCCTGCTCAATGAAACATGCCCTGAGATTATTATACATTAATAATAATGAATCATTAATGACACTGACTTGACTTGATTTGAAAGCTTTGTAAAAAAGGGGATATTTGTGGTGAGAAATAAATTGAATATTATAAATAAAACATTTTATTTAGTGTCAGACACAGAGCCAGGTGTGAAGAGACTAATGCTCTCACTGTGAAAGACACAGGGAAGCTGCTGATGTACCATAATGTGTGAATAAGAAAACGTTATCACTGAAAAAAATGCTTTTCTTACTTAGTATCTTACTTGTTTCCAGTTCAAATATCTAAATATTCTTAATTCAAGATACATTTACTAGACAATTGAAATGGCATAAGAAATGATGTCCTGTTTTCTGAAAAAAAAATTAAGTGATTTTGTTTTTTTTGTTGTTGCTTAAAACAAGCTAAATCTAAAACAATTATTTTTGGCAGATAATGTAGCTTGTTTTAAGCAGAAACAAGACAAAAATACTAAGTAAGAAAAGCATTTTTTTTTTTTTGCAGTGATCACATTAGTTACAATATAACAACTTTCTATGCCCAAGTGTTACTAGTGACCCATTATGTTTTTAATCAAACAATAGTGAATATACAAAGCTCACGATTGAAAGAGAATAGGATAAAAGTAATATGAATTAAGCCTTTAGTCGTGAACTAAAGTGGGCCGGTCTAAGGCATGAAACTCCAGGGCTGAAAATGAGTCCCAATCCGGCCCTGGGTACTAGCAGTGGGTAAGCGCCATTATTGTGCAGTGATGAAGAAGACTGCGAGCAAGCAACTATGGATGCAAACAATGCACACTTTTTTATGCATCCAAGCAACGTGGACAGAATGAGAAGAATAGGAAAACCTGTCCTTAGTGTTTACACATGGTACACCCAACGCTAGCCTTGTAGTCACATCATTTAAGAATATATTGTCACCATTCATCAATTCATTTATCATAGAATTAAGCCCATCTTGAAGTTCTGTATTAATGCATTTGGCAGATCGTGTTGCACTTCACTTAACAAGGAGTCACATCTGGTTCGTGCTTTAACGGCCCTGAACACTGACACACAAACACACGCACACACACACACACACACACACACACACACACACACACACACACACACACACACACACACACACACACACACACACACACACACACACACACACACACACACACACACACACACACACACACAGACACCGTGGCCAAAGTGGAAAACACTGTCATTATTACTAATGCCACATACTTTATAAAAGCTGTTCTCAGTAAGATAAATACAATTATGCAACAGGCAAATAACCTTCCTAATTATGGCTTTACATCTGGCTAACTAGCAGCTAGCTACAGTATGGGCTGTGTAATGCATGTAATTATAGAGAAATCGAAAGAGAGGGTGAGAGAGCTTGTGGTTAATTTCTCTGACAGTAAACTGTGTGTAAAATAAAGTTATTTTTGATCCGATATAGTTCACTTCTATTTATAATCAATAGGTATCAATTCTAACCCACTGTCAATTAGTGTTGGCAGTGTGCAGGAGCACACTACTGTCTTTTTATATTCTATCAATGCCAGTAATTGGGCCTTAAAGGCTTCCCGTCGGCTTGAGCTGCAACCAAGTGATTGTGTGTGTAGCTGTTTGTGTGTAGTTGTGGGGCAGAATCAGACTGTATGTGTGCGTGAGTTTGGTTTTGCTTGCAGGAATCAAGGATAACTGCATGAAGAATAAAAATGAGTGCATTCTGTATATGTGTGGGAGTGAATGGGTATGTGCATGTGATTGAGTGATTTTTGTATAATCTTCATTTCATTATGTGCAACTGTGACTTAATTAGCCATGCCATGCTCATCTCCAGCATCGACAGGCTGCGACTACAGTTCAACTCCATCAGGAGGTCAACTGTAGAAAGTGTGTGTGTGTGTGTGTGTGTGTGTCCATTTTTCATTGTGTGTGGAGGGATGAAGGTTTTTTTTACAATGTGGTCCAGTTCGAAAGTAAAGATTACCATAGTGTCAGCGTTATTTGCATGACATATGGCTACAAAAAGCCAAACAACCCTGTTCTGGCCCATCTAGTCTCATTAATGTTGAACTGGCTCTGTCCACCCACAGATTTATTTACATGTAATGTGAATAGACCCTTGCCGGTCATTCCCTAGTTATTTTGTCTTTCCACTTTCCCTTCAAGAGGAATGTTTTAGTAAAGCAGTGTTTACCTTTCTTTATCACAGAACTGTGCAGCCCAGATAGGTCTGGTCCATCTGTGACTTCTGAACCTTGGATACTGCTTTGGCATGGCCCACTTTTCATTGCTCAGGAGCAGAGATCAAAGATGTGAACCTGGCGAAAAAAGCAGAATGAGAGCTTGTTGAGTGCTGCTATCCATAGGTCCCTTCTTATAAGTAAAATGCATCACAAAATGACAAAATGATAAAGGACTGGTAGTTTTTTTTTTCCCTTCCAGAAAGCCAGGTAGTACAGAATTTGTTGGACCGCTTTTCTTTAATCATTTAATCACTATTAAAGATGACTAACACCTTCCTTGGGCACTAGGGGGCAGAAAAACATGAACACAAGATGACAGATGCACAATAAACACTAAATCCTCCAAGTACGCTAAAGTTAGCCATGGCGTTCCACAAGGCTCAGTGCTTGGACCAATTATATTCTCCTCATATATGCTTCCTCTCTAGGCAATATTATTAGAAAACACCTCCGAACCTCATTATCCAAAGATATAATTACTCTCGACGGCACTGCCCTGGCCTCCAGCACTACTGTCAGAAATCTAGGAGATATTTTCGATCAGGATATATCCTTTAACGGCCACTTAAAACAAACCTCAAGAACAGCCTTTTTTCATCTTCGTGACATTGCCAAAATTAGGCACATGTTGTCTCAAAACGATGCTGAAAAACTAGTCCATGCATTCGTTACTTCCAGTCTGGACTACTGTAATTCCTTACTATCAGGTTGCCCAAATAAGTGCCTAAAGACTCTCCAGCTGATCCAGAAAGCTGCAGCGTGTGTTCTGACAAGAACTAAGAAAAGAGATCATATTTCTCCTGTATTAGTTTCTCTGCATTGGCTTCCTGTAAACTCCAGGATTGAATTTAAAATCCTTCTCCTGACCTACAAAGCTGTAAATAGTCAAGCGCCATCATATCTTGAAGAGCTCATTGTACCTTATTGTCCCACTAGAGCGCGCTCCCAGAATGCAGAGTTACTTGTGGTTCTTAGAGTCTCTAAAAGTAGAATGGGAGCCAGAGCCTTCAGCTATCAGGCTCCTCTCCTGTGGAACCAGCTCCCAGTCTGTGTTTGGGACGCAGATACTGGCACCACATTTAAGAGTAAATTTAAAACTCTCCTCTTTGATAAAGCCTATAGTTATGGAGTGAGGAGTTGCCTAGTCCACCTAGCCCGGCCCACCTGCTTCTCTTCATAGTCGTCAGATTCATCTATCATATAATCAATAATATAATAAAAGTAGAGGGAGGCAGGCCAGTACAGCCCGATCCAGTTGGGGAGAGTTCTAGCCCGACCAGGCTCCTCTCCTTAACCTGTCTCTCTTAGTTATGTTGTTATAGTTTTAGACTGCCGGGGGACGTCCTTTGACACACTGAGTTTCTCTCTCCTCTCTCTTTCCATTTGTGTGCATCCATGTCCCTGAAATGCTTGTTACTAACCTAGCTCTGGGGAGCTTATTCCCCGGAGTCCTTATGTTTCTTTTTTGCCTAGCATGATTCCTTGGATTAGGGTGGCACCTAAATCATGGTTACAGCTGTTGCCGTGGTCCTGCTGCACTCCCTGCTATGCCCTGCTACAACCTGCTATGCTCTGCGGTGTCCTGCAGTGTCCTGCTGCGTCCTGCTATGCTCTGCTGTGCCATGCTACATCCTGTAACGCCCTGCAGTGCCCGCTATGCCATGAACTACTACGACTACTATTTCTAGTCACTGTTCCATTATCTTTATTGTGACTGTTATTGCCACTGTTCATCACAACCCCAACCGGCTACCAAGAGTCTGGGTCTGTCCGAGGTTTCTTCCTAAAAGGGAGTTTTTCCTCGCCACTAAATGCTTGCTCTTGGGGAATTACTGGAGTTGTTGGGTCTTTGTATATTATAGTGTGGTCTAGACCTACTCTATCTGTAAAGTGTCCTGAAATAACTCTTGTTATGATTTGATACTATAAATAAAATTGAATTGAACATATTATCATCTCATAAATATGTTAAGTCTAACATTTTAGCCAACAACTGACTACTCATGGCGTGTTCACAACAAACACTAAGCAAACTTTTTTGTGTGGTGTGATTACATAGTCCATGCAAAGACACAAATAGATGCAAATTCATGCCGGGCGATGCAAATGACACGCACAAGTTGGGTTTCTTGCCACCTGATGAATGCAAGTCCAGTATTTACTGTCTTTTAGTTCTGTTTTGGTCTATACCAAATCCTGCACGCAATATCTGGCTCTTTAACTGCTCAATGTTAGCCTTTGTTCAGCGGCTAGTCGTTAACATTGTCTATCTACTGTCTGGTGCTGGGCAGGTTGTAAACAATTGTTTTATCAAAGTGTTTTATAAATATAAAAAATAAAATACCTCTGGATAAATACCTCTGGAGATTGATGAGATAGGTGAAACTCAGTGAAACCAAAACACTGTGCTATGAAAAGCTTAGTGTTTTACCCTTTATATCAAAAACATTAATAGCCTACATGTAGGAGTAAGTAAGTGTTTTGTATCTTTCCAGTAAGCTTGCATTACTTACCATAGAGATGCACGCCCAGAAGTGAGTAAGTTATAGCCTAGGGTGGACTTATTCTTTAGGAGAATGTTCTAAAAGTTCTCTAATTGAGCAGAAAATCAAACTTTCAAACTACAGTGTCTATAACTTAAGAGGAAGACCATTAGAGCCAGTAGACATCTCTTCTGACAGAGGCTGCAGAACCCCCTATATAGTTTTCTGATTTTATGCTTCCGATCCATAAACATCGGAAACATCATCACCCATATCAACAGGAGTGTTTTTCCCGAATCTCTACAAGGGTGTAGCTGGTTATTGAATCAATTTAGAAAAAAACAACCAAAACACCATACATTTATCACTGAGATTGAAAATCACACATTATGCCATCATGTCCACACAGAAATCACTGCCATACAAAATGCTAAAATTAAATCTCATTACTCAAAATTAGTCATTACTCACAGATACAGATGTTAGCTGGTGCAATGTTCAAATGGCTCAACATGGTGAGAAATCAAAACAACAAATCAGGGCAGAGAGGAAAAGATTAGATCTCCTGTTTGGGACATTAATGAATAAAAAACACTGCAGAGAGTGAAAGAAAGAGAACGGTAAAAGGGAGAATAAACACCTCATGACATTGGCTGTGTTTCATTAGTTTTTTAACACCCTCCTTCACTTCCCCTTTAGCCCTTGGTATGACCTCATAGCATACGTCGCACGGAGGCCACTTGGAGAGCAGTGGGAAATGAAATGAACACACCTGCCCTCGTTCACTTTCAGCCCAAACTATATGGATCAACCGCCAGTTGTAGGCTTAGCGCTACTGCTTCAAGTGCGTTTTATTTTCCATCTTATTTTCTATAAATGATTGCATTCTATCCCTGTTTTAATGTTCATTCTATGTATTCTTATGTCATGCAGTTTCTTATTTACTTTGTACAGTAGGCCTATTTCTTATATGAAAGGCTAAATACAAATATTATTTATAAAAAGTATTATAAATAATTCTTTACAAATGATAAATACCTGCAGACTCATTTCAATGAGGCTTGTTAATCAGCTGCATATGTTTCAGATTAAGAAATTTGTGATCTGTATCATGATTGATCATATTAATGTTTACATCTTGCAAAAACAGAATTTCTTTCATGCATTTACAGATAATGTTGGAATTAAAGAAATCACACATACAACTATCTGGTAAATAAAACATTTAAAGTAAATTGACATTAGTTATATATTACATTTCAGTAAAATGTCAAGCTAACAATGAGGAAACTAAAAAGTTGAAATATATTTATTCATCTTCTCCTTCTTTGGTGGTCAGCAACAGGAGTTTTAGCGGTTGTACATTACTGCCACCTATCCATGGATGTATTTTCTCGCACCAAATGCATAACTGCAATGCATTGTGGGTGATATACACCTCTGGAGTGACCATCGTTGTTCGCTCGCTCCCTCCGCCCTCCAAGGCTCGATCTCACCAAGTTCACTTCAGGTTTTCAGACAATTGGAACAACACTTAAGATCGGGATTCGCCCGAGGACAAGTGCTTATGGGAAGTGGACGAGGGCATGTTGAACCACTATTGAAACGCAGCCATTATATGCCATTTTGCCCACTTTCAAACATCAAACAATTATTTATACTGTTGTACTGCATAATGCTTCTTCATAACCACAAGCAATGACGGCCAAAAGTATCCAAAAACAAATCCGGGTTGTGACAAAAAACATAATTTCCCTTTAAATACATTAAATTCTAATGCAGTCCTGTCTCATTAAAATCAGTCCAGTCGGTTTGTCAAAACCTCCAAAATCGCCTCCCATCACACTGAGCTCAGCATACTTGAATCCAGTCAGGCTAAACTACTGTAAGTATGGACACACACATAAACACACATACACACATCTGAAAACATAACGTTGAGGGTTATAGAAGAAGGAAGCCCCCCCCCAAACAGATGAAACCAACAGGATTTGCTTTGACACAAGCTGTTTAACGCTTGTCTCTCTCACTCTGTGGTATCATTTTAACTGTGTGAGACAAATTCCTATGTACATACCCCCCCCCCCCCCACACACACACACACACACACACACACACACACACACACACACACACACACACACACACAACAACACAAACCATTCATTATTCACGGAGTCCAGTAGGCAATGCATGATCGGGCAGAGAGGCTGAGATGTCACTGCTCCAGCTGAAAAACCACACTGACACCACAAAGGCAAAGCCTGTATTCAAAGCACTGTCATCGGCTGTCCACAGTGTAGACTTAAAAGGGCTTAGAAGCAGACAGTCTGCAGATAGGGACTACTTTCCAAACTTAAAGAAGATTCAACGGCTTTGGTTTTCTATTGAATAAAGCATGTTTCCTGCGAAACTGGGATAAAGGCAAGGTTAGAGGAGAGCAGGGCACAAACATGCATATCCAGCAAAAGCACAAATACACACATACAGTACACACTCACATATACACACACTGAAACACAACTTTCACAGCTTGGAAGAGGTTGCAGTCTTAGCTGCAAATAGAAGAACAAAATGGTTTCATCATGCAATGCCAAGTTTGTAAGATATGAGAGAAATAGTGACAGAGCACAGTGTGACAATGTGTCAGAATGTCTACAGTCATCATCAAACGTAAACATATTTAACACATCATATAGAAAGATAAACTGCACTTATAGCTATTTTGGATAAACTCGTCAACCAGGACAACAAATTACAGTTTTTCTTGATTGTTTACACACATTTTCTGAAAGCATGCCTCATACTCTCAGAACTCTACACACAAATCTAAAAACACACACACAACGGGCAAAACCCCTCAATTCTCCTGCAAAATGAAACTTTACATTCAAAACAATGTTATTTCTTCTCAAAATGGTATTTTGTTTTCAAATGACACACACAGACCATCATATGAATAGACATGTATAAGAACCAGTTGAACACTGATGTCCTGAAATGTAAAACACAATGATTAATGGAAAACACTTCTTCTCCATTCATCATAATGACTTAGGCCTTTTTTATTCAGTGGTACACTTACTACAGACAGTACATACACATGTGGAATTGCAGGAATTGTGCTTGTAGTTCAGCAGAATTGGTTCAGGGGGTTGGTGTATGAGTTACATGTTGTGGTCATTGTGTCTCAAGTACCAGTATTTGTGTGTAAACAATTGAGAAAAACTGTAATTCACTTTTCCTGTCTTTCCTGTATTCATTTATAGCAACAACTCTTTAGTCCAAGGAGGAAGTCTGTCAGACAAAACTTCAGGCACATTTGCCCTGCACCCCAAAAAAAGAATATCACGTGTCTGATGTTAGTGAAGAATTAATGAACATAACAATAATGAATTGTAAACAGTCTATGAAAGAATGAAAATCTGTGGAATTTAACGGGCTGTTTTTCTGCTTGGGGTGGAGATGTGTTAACATTCAGTTTTTTTTTTTCTGCGGAATTATGCATCTGCAAATTTGCGTCGGGGTCCTGATTACCCTGTTGGGGCTGTAATCGCTCTACATTATCTCTTTCTAATACAGTTGTAAGCTGCTTAGCAGCCACTTTTTCTTAGACTCTGGGTATTAAAGGCAACTTGGAGATAGGCCTGTATTTTGAGGTAGAGAAGGGTCAAGAGTTGATATTTTGAAGAAGTGGTTGAATAACAGCTTGTTTGTAAATGCAGGGAGACAACCATATTTCAAAAAATTGCTGGCACTCAAGGACCAATAGAGCCAATAACATCAGAGATTTAGCTAAGATGTCAAGTGGACTAGGAGAAGTTTTCATACAGTTAACCATGTTCGTGAGATTTTGAGCGTTATGAGAGAAAAAAACAGCCTGAGCCTCCCAAGGAGAGATTCAAACCCTGCCTACCTTTTCAACTCCACACATCTTACCAATTGCTGCATGAAGTGTGTATTGCTTGTCAGATTTACAGTATAATGGTGCTTAATATGGGAGCTGCTGACAATACCCACAATTTGCTGCTTCTGGGTGGATCTTTTGTCTTATTAATTAAGATGTTGTTCACTGCTAGCTTTTTTAATGGTTGTTGTAGTTTGGTGAAATAGATTGGGGCAGCAGCATCTGATTGGAGTTTTATTTCAGCAGCAAAACAATACAAAACAGGTGTGATTGGTTGGCACTGTGACTTTCTCTGAGTTTATTCTTTGCTTGCTGTTACTGCCTCATATCCTGTCATGGAGATGCAAATTTGCTTCAAGCTCCCAAAATACATAAAAACTTAACTATGACTCCCAGGGTCCGTCTCGGCAGAAACATTCAACCACAGAGCTTAACATGTTGTTGTGTGCCCTGTTAATGGCAGGAGGAAGCTAAAGAATATGCTGTTAAGAAAATTGAAAATACAATCTGCAGATCAAACAATAATTTAGTAAATTTTGAATGAATATGGCAACTATGGCGGCATGTTTTGTAGCTAATGGGTATTGTAGTCATCCGCCATGCCAAACTGACGGACAAATCACAACATCTCAGAAATGTCACGGTTGTGAATTCCTCATGCTACGAAGACTATACAGATTACAGTTTATATATTTAGCTAGTTAGTTACCTACGCTAATTATGTAAGATACGCAGGACATCCTTGAGACCGTCTCAAAGCCTCTTGTGCTTCTTTTCATTACATCAGTTGCCTGTAGTCAGGGTCAAACAGAGGCAATCTAACTATATATTATGTTGCTATCTTTTATTGTTGCAGCAGATTAAGCTACTTATAAATTGTTTTCAGTCTGTAATGATGAGTACTGAATGTTAACCGTAGTTACTTGGGGTGGGAAGCTGCTAATTCATCTGTATTTGGCTAGCTAGCTAACTTCCTATAGTACATTTGATATAAGAACCGTGACGTTAATGTGCCATTTATTTAGGTTTATTTCAGAAGCCACTACCAATATGCACAGCTTATTGCTGCCTGCAATGTACAATCTTACAACAAAGTAAGTTGAACTCCATCTGGTGAAGTGTGTTCTCTGATACAGGAGACCTGTAGCGGCCAATGCACATTATCCAGTTTACACAGGGTTAAAATTACAACAGCCACAATCCCCCCATTAGGTAACTTCTGACCATGTGGTCCTATTATCCCAAATTAAAAAAGTTAAAGCAGGGGTCTCAAACTCAATTTACCTGGGGGCCGATGGAGGTAGAGTGTGGGTCAGGCTGGGCCGCATCAAGTTTTCCACAAAAGTATTCTTTGTTTGCTTTCTTGAATAAATCTTGTTGCCTCAATAGACATTTTTTAAGATTGCCAACCCCGTCACTCCGGAACAAGTTTCAACCAAGTGACTAACATTGATACTTCCCCAGGTACTTTGCGGCACTACTTGGCTAGCTTGACTAACCCTAACCATTGACAACAAACGCCATCGGAATAAGTGATAAAAAAAATAAATAAAAGCATCGCAAGCGCTGCACACGCGGCACACACAACAAAAGGTGCATTTCAGAATAACACGCGGGCCGCACTAACACTAAACTTTGATGTCAAGTAGGGGGCCACAAAAAATCATCCCGCGGGCCTCAATTGGACCCCGGGCCACGAGTTTGAGACCCATGAGTTAAAGCAATACTATGTAACTTTTCCCTCTTCGGTCACCCTACAGGTTGTCTCATTGGAACTACAGCCTCGCAAGCTATAGTTCCAATGAGACAACCTGTAGGGGGACCAAAGAGGGAAAAGTTGCAAAGTGTTGCTTTAATTGGCAACATACTTATGGGCTGCACAGCAAGATGTGCAGATGTGTATTTTACTAAATCCACAGAACAAAGAAAGGAAACCTCCCAGATACAACAAGCGTAAGATGGGTAGTGCAATACCAATTGCCCCTCAATTCCCTAAGCGTGAATAATACCTTTCAACTCTACTGCTAATTAAATGAAGAGGAAAGGTTTCTACCACCCTATACAATCTGATGGAGAGATCTAGGTAACCCAGCCTCTTTTCCCTAAGACTTATCTAACTCCCTCCTCTGCTTCTCATCTTGCTCTTCAGCTGGCTTTATTCTCCCTCCCTCTCCTGCTGTTTGCTTTTCCCTGCTCTCTTATTTTTTTGGTAACACTTTAGTGTTATTTTACTGTTAACTAACAACAAAATGATAATTAATAATGTTTACAATGTTTTAGTTATGCTTTAATTTATATTATTTTAACAGTTTATTGTTCACATCAAAACATTTTATATATTATATTAACTTTTTGATAATGATTAAGAAATTGTTTGTAAACCGTTAAACATTAATTGGATGTCTATTGTAAGTTGCATCTGATGAAAATACCTTGTTAATACCTGGTTAATAAAGACTTTGTAAAGCATCTATAAACATTATTTAGATAGCTATCATCAGTGCTCAAATAATTAAATAATCATCTTATAGATCGCCAAAAAAAGATTTAATGGGGCCAAATTAATGTTACTTGATGCTTTGTAAACCATTTATTAATCATTAATTTATTATGATAAGGATTAGTTGCAACTTTATAATAGCCATTCAAAAATGTTTATAGATAGTTTACAAAACAATTATTAACCACTGACAAAGTATGAACTATCTATCTGAAGTTATACTAAATAATGATAAATGATCATTAATTATAACATTACTAATAATAAGTAAACATTATACAATCATAATTTCATTGTCTTTTAACAGTAAAATACCTATTAACTAAAGATTAATTAACTATCAATTTACTATTTATTAGTGATGGATAGAAGTGTTACTAGTTTTTTTCTCTCTTCACAACTCTGTTTTTGCCCTTTCCTCACTGGGCTGTTACAGGTTTCAGCTTTATTGACTGAGCTCTTCGCCACCAGAGGCATCAGTATTGGGATCATGCTAGAGAGAAAATTCCTTATGGTTACCGAAGACTGAGAAACAATCTGTCAGGTAGAGATGGAAGAGGTGCTGTTATGCAAAAGGCTATGCTATGTTTATCTGCAGATGGTGCATTACAATGCTGCCACAGTTTACTCCACTAACCTTTGAACTTCATGCTGTTACCATAACACATTCGGTACAACTAATCCGTGTTGTTATCTACCGCCTACCAGGGGGCTGTTTCACAAAAGTAGAATTTATAAATCCAGGATAACCGATAAAGCGAGACTTGACCTAGTCTAATCTGTGCAGCCTGGCTTGGTGCGTTTCACGACGGCCAAGCCAGGCTGAGGAGGAGCGACTAGGTCGAGCTGGGCTGAAGTAATTCGGATAGATGCGCGTTCACGGCTTTCCTTAACAGACCGCGAGGTCGATCACAGATTTACTGATGCTACAATGGAGAATATGCTTTGTTCATACTTTATACAGAGTGAGCAGCAGCTTCTTGTAGAGAAGTATGATAATGTGAAGCACATTTGTAAAAAAAGAAACACGGCCGCTGTAATGAAACAGCGAGAGACAGCCTGGCAGACGATATAAATATCTCTCTCACTCTGTTTCTCCCTCTCTCTCATGGGCTAAAATATAAATTTAATAAGTCATATTAACTTCCACTGCTCGCTTTTAATGCAAAGTGTACAACAGTTCGTTTTTGCAAATGTCAAGTGACTCATTGAATGGTTTCAGTTAGGAGCAGTAGGCTAGTTCATAAATGTATATTTTTAGACTATCATTCAGTCGGTCAGCTGTTATCTGCCATGCTTTTTCTCGCTGTGTTTTTTTGTTTCCTTCTTTACATATTATATGCTTTGCTCCCTCGTATATACGGAGATAGAAAAGAAAGACACTGAAGAAATTGGACTCTAAAATCTAGAAACTATAAAGATAATTAAGTGATAAATATAATGCACACTGTAAACATGAATGTAACAGAGTAGGATATTCATCAGTTATTGCCCCCCCAGTAAAATATAAGGTCAAAAAATATTGGGTTGTCCTCTCCCTGTTGTTACATGAATGTACAGTAGTCTACACTATATAGTTATTGGTTCAGTGAACTAAGACTATAATTTGACAGGATTGTACAATTAGGATAGTTTTTTATAATTGTACAATTCTCCCAAATTATAGTCCCAGTTTACTATACAACACAAAGTGTGTGCTAAGAATGCCATTTTATTGAATCCTTTACTGATAAAGAATACAAAAAACATCAACTAAAATAATTCAAGGTGCATTGGTGCACTATAGAAAAACACATGTACAGCACTTTATATATTGCCCTTAGTATCTGACTTCATTTAAAACACATTTGGCAACTTTATCAGTCTTTTCTAATTATCTCAACTGTCATAATATATTCACCAAACTTCTAACAACAATATGAACGGCAGTCTTCATACAGCAATATAACAGTAGCAACGACTGTCACTTTACTAATTATGAAAAATAATGGTCACAACTTTAAATAATAACAGTACTTAAATGAACAGCAATATGCACCTGTTGTATTTTAATGCAGGCTGATAATAATAAGGTAAAACCACTGCTGAGTGAACAGAAAAGGCAGCAGGATTAATAAATCCTGGCTGTTAGCCTGGTCAGGACCAGGCTAGCTGTACAGAATAAATCTCCATGGTAACTTAGGTGCCTCTGCTTTTGTGAAACCGAGTCAAGGCTAAATTGAGCCAGGATAACTGGAAAATCCCAGCTTAATCCCTTATCTTGGTTTTGTGAAATACCCCTCAGGTCCTCTGGGAGAGTTTTTGGAGGAGCTGGATGTCCCTCTTTCAAACATCCCTGAAACTGGCCCTCCATTGGTACTTCTGGGCGACTTCAACATCCAGACAGAGAAGACAACTGACTTGTTATATCTTCTCTCTTCTTTTGCCCTCTCACTCTTGCCTTCCTCACCCACTCAGAAAGTTGGCAACCACCTAGATCTCATTGTTATGAGTAGCAGGGAATTGTGGACCCAGATGCAGAGACAGGCAGGCAGGCAGGAGAAGGTTTGTGCTCGAGGATTTATTGAATACAAAAAAAACAAGGTACTCAAACAAAGAGAGTCCTGAGAGGAGCAGGCAAAAAGGCAAAGACTAAAGGAAGTCCAAAAAAAGTTGAATAGCCAAAAAACAGGGTAACAGGAACGAGATCAAGGAGACAAAAACATACACGAACAAAACAGGCAGGGAAAGGCCACAAGCAGGGACGAAGGCAAACAAATGATCTGACACAGAACAAGGGGAACACAGAGACTAAAAACAAGAGGTAACAAGCAAACAAGGGACAGGTGATACAACAGGTGAGACAAATCAGGGTGGGGCAGAACAATCAGACAGGCGGGAAACACAAGACAGGAAGTAAAACTAGACAAGACCATGAAGAAAACAGAATTAAAAAAAAAACAGGAAACAGAACTAAATACAAAACACCAAAACCCTGACACTCATATTCACCAGAAACTTCTCTACATCCAACCTCACTGTTACTCCACTCCATACCTCAAACCATTTCTTTGTCTCTTACTCTCTCCCACTCTCCCAAGCTCACAACCATATCTCAAGAGACACTGTACCTGTCCACCGTAACATTCGTTCACTCTCTCCTTCTTCTCTGGAGAAGAACCCTCCCTACATCTGACTCTTTCTTACTCATGCCTCCCAACGCCGCCACAGACACTCTCCTCTCTACTCTATCCTCTTCTGTTGACTCTCCTGTCCTCTTACTTCACGGCAGGCTCTAAAGTCCTCCCCAGTTCCTTGGTTGTCTGACTCAGTGTGTGCTGAAAGATCAACTATATGGGCAGCGGAAAGGAAATAGCGGAAATCTAAACACCCAGATTCAGATTACCTATCAGTCTCTGCTTTCCTCCTTTGCTGCCTCTATTTATGCAGCAAAAAGCTCTTTCTATCAAACCAAAATTGAATCCTCTTTCTCCAACCCCCAAAACCTCCTAAATTCCCCCAGTCCACCTCCCCCCTCCTACCAACCCACTTTGTCAACTACTTTGTAAAAAAGATAGATGACATCCACTCTTCATTCTCCACCACACTTCCTGAAATCATCTTTCCATCCATCATATCCAGCACTCTTTCTTCTTTCATCCCCTCTATCTCCAAATCAAATTCTTAATTTGATTACCTCTGCCCGCCCGACCACCTGCCCCTTCGATCCTATCCCTTCTCACCTTCTCCAGTCTATTGCTCCTGACCTTCTTCCTTTCCACACCCATCCCATCAACATCTCCTTATCAACTGGCTGTTTCCCCGATGCCCTAAAAGAGGCGAGAGTGACCCCCAAAACAACACTCGACTCATCTGAGGTAAATAACTACAGACCCATCTCCCTTCTTCCGTTTCTATCCAAAAACTCTTGAGCGTGCCATTTATAACCAACTCTCTACTTGTCTCCAGCGGAACAACCTTCTTGATCCCCACCAATCTGGCTTCAAGGCTGGCAACTCAACAGAAACTGCCCTACTTGCTGTCACTGAGCAGCTTCACATCGCTAGAGCAACCTCTCTCTCTTCTGTCGTCATCCTTCTGGACCTTTCTGCTGCCTTTGACACAGTGAACCACCTGATCCTCATTTCGACACTCCAGGAGCTGGGTGTCTCAGACTGCGCTCTCTTTGCTCACATCTTACCTGGCACACCGAACCTACCAGGTAACTTGGAGAGGATCTATCTCAGAACCTTTCCCACTCAAAATTGGGGTTCCTCAGGGATCAGTCCTGGGTCTCCTCCTCTTTTCTCTCTACACCAACTCTCTTGGGTCTGTCATTCACTCACACAGCTTTTCTTATCACAGCTATGCAGATGACACCCAACTAATTATCTCCTTTCTGGAGTCTGAAACGCAAGTAGTAGCACGTATCTCGGCCTGTCTGACTGACATTTCTTCTTGGATGTCGTCACACCATCTGAAACTCAACCTTGACAAGACTAAGGTCCTTTTCCTTCCAGGAAAGGGCTCTCCTACCCAGGACCTGACTATAACAATCCCCACCCAGACTGCTAGAAACCTGGGTGTGACACTTGACGACCAACTCTTCTTCACTGCCAACATTGCTGAAACTATCATATCGTGTAGATACATGCTGCATAACATCAGAAGGATACGTCCCCTTCTAACGCAGAAGGCGGCTCAGGTTCTGGTTCAGGCTCTAGTCATCTGAAGTCTAGACCACTGCCTGCATGTGCCATCTAGCCCCTGCAGCTCATTCAGAACGCAGCAGCTTGACTTGTCTTTAACCTCCCCAAGTTCTCTCACACTACACCCCTTCTCCGCTCTCTTCACTGGTTTCTAATTGCTGCCCACATGTGCTTCAAGACACTAGTACTTGCATACAGGGACACGAACGGATCAGCCCCAGCTTACATCCAGGACATGGTCAAACCCTATACCCCCACCCACCCACTCCGCTCTAGATCAGCCAACCTGCTTGCTGCGCCCTCACAGCGAGGGACAACTAATCACTCAATGAAATCCTGACTGTTTGCTGTCCTGGCTCCTAAATGGTGGAATGAGTTCCCTATTGACATCAGGCCGGCCGAAAGCCTATGCATCTTCCGACAAAGGCTAAAAACACATCTTTTCCGAACGCAAAAAAAATAAAAATAAATTATATATACATTCTTAAAGTTGCACTTTCATATGGCTCTTTGTAGTTTTGCTTATTTAAAGATAATATACTTGCACTTACTACTTGTTGTCTGGAGCACTTAATTGGAAGTCGCTTTGGATAAAAGCGTCAGCTAAATGACATGTAATGTAATGTAATGTAGTGATTGGATCTGATTGTACTCCCATAGGGGTGGTTTACTTTGCCAGCGGACAAGTTTGGGTCTGTGGAGCTCTGGGTGGGTTATGAGGTGGTGCCTGCAGGTGATTTACAGCTGTCTTGACTTGGATTTATTTTTATGTCCACATTACACAATTTTTCTTCTAGGAAGTCTAAAGTTGAGGGGCATTGACTCACAGAAGAATGTACCAGATTGATTACAGTATATTATTAGGCACACATGATGCACTTAACTCTTAGGTTTTGATTCCATCAGCAAACCAAAACTAATGATGACTTCTCATGGCCAAACTATCATCTCTCCTGTCATTAGTACCTATACCAATTTGTCTGTCTCTGTAGGCTAATCTGTGACCTTGGCGAGTGACACCTCACAGATGGTAATTTTACACCAATGGCAAGTCAATCTGGTGTGCAGATCATGATGCAACACCTCGTCCATTGATGTCATGCTTTGCCTGGGGTTGTACGTTTTTTAACACATTCCTGCTGCGCTTGACACTTGAGTTGCATGCAAATCTGCCAGTTTGGCCCAACTGTCACTCGGATGGACAGTAATGGCTTTGCCAGACCAGCCAGTGCACAGCCACTCATCTCAAGCAAGGCAGAACTTACAGAATAATTGGACAGTCAACCTTTCTTGGGACAGTTGCATAATCTAAAGAGTTGTGTCTCTGCACTAAAACAGATATGTGTTGTGAGGCTGAAAAGGGATCATAGTGGCCATTCTGGAGCAGCCGCTTTGGACCAAAAGCAGTAGTGGTTTTACCACACCTGCTGTTGTAAAGCTCTTTTCTTTACGGTGCTTTATTGCCCACTGTATTACAGAGTTAGCGATACTGGGAGGTCACATAATTGCGATAAATGTTTTGCTCAGACAGAAAATCATTCATTTACAATAAAAGAATAAGTTACAGATGCATCTTTGCATTTCAAGTGTTGCATACAGTAACTCATGAGCTACACTGGGTATCACTGTCACTGTGTCACAAGCCAAAGCATTAAGAGTTTGTTGTATCAACCAACTATTTATGTAGCGCATCTCATGAAACCCACGGACGCTTTACACAAGTAACGTTACAGGAGGACAAGGGAAAAGAAAATAGTAGGCCAACACAAACATGGAGTTAAAGGTCCAATATGTAATATTTGTAATAAATCCAAAAATGACACCAATGCCTCATCAGATATTAAGGAAACATGTTAAGCTGAAATACTATCTTTTCTGACAACAATGCTAAAGTCAGTATTTTTTCTTTTTGAAATTTACAATCCGTGACGGAATTTATGTTTATGTTTTGGTTTGTGTGTTGTTATCAACTGCCCAGTTTGACAGCCAGGCCGGGTTGCCAGATATAACTGTAAACACGTAAACCAGCGCGCTGCAGCTGTAACGTTAGTACAGCCATGAATGCACCAAACAAATGAATGGGATCAACAGAGATAGATTATACCCGACATTAAAAAACAGCATGTTTCTAACAGTTGCTTGACCAGAGACGTAACAAACCCCGGAAAGTAAAGTGATTCCGACTGGTCCTGGCTAACGCCACCATGCTAACCCTGCTAATTGCTAACGCTACCGGAGGACCAGGCAGGTGGGCCACTGCTATTTACACCGTTTAGCCTGTTCAGCGGCCGTAGCTAGCCGACAACGATGAGTTATTTGAAGCCAAGAGGGGGGGCTGTAGCTAAGTCGGAAAGAGAGGAACTTGAGTTTGCAGTGTGTTTAGCGATTGTGTAATTCTAAGGCTAGTAAAGTGTGTATTTCAGTCGGGTGGAAAAGGAGTGCAAGGCAGTGGTGTTTTTAGCGGTTCCTATCATAATTCTAAGCCGAGGAAGTGTGTCTGTTTGGCGTGTGGAGAGGACGGTGAATTTCGTTGTATTTTTAGCGGTTCCTACTGTAGCTAATTCTAAGCCGAAAAAGTGTGTGTGTCAGTTGGGTACAGAGCTCCATGTGAGCACGGGCTTTTATGACTGTCAATATAGCCAGCATCTAACGTTAGCTACTCCGCTGTGCTGTGGAGTAATGTTTGGTTATGTGAGACAAGCGTCTAGCAACATTGTTGGATGCTCCGGTCTTAGCCTGGCAACCAACGTGAACTTCGAGTCTGGGGAGGAGGGGGCGGGGGAGACTACTCTCTCCAGTATTTTGAATTTGTACTGCAGTAACTATTTTAAACACTAGCTGTCAGTATTACATATTGGATCTTTACATACCTGAGGGCCAATTCAGGGTGGGTTTTGAATAATTTACAATCCTGTAATTGTCTCCATATGTTGATAGCCCAAGTGTGACTCACGTTATCGCCCGTTCTTTCACTTTCCCTTTTTGTTGGTCTTTGTTTAATTTCCTTTTTCCTGTGATGTCCTGCCCCAGTATGAGCCATAACTACAACAGATAACTTAATTTAAGACCATTGTATGAAAAATGACAGAGCTTCAGAAACATTAAAAAGTTACATATAGTCATTTTTCAGATGACGTCACTGATGATTAATTGGAAAAGATACTGACCTTGAGTTACGCAGAAGACATAAGCTTTACTGGAGAAGACTCTGAATAGGACTGTTGTATTCATCTAAAGTGATCAAAACATACTGAAAGGAATAGATCCTTTAAACGGCCTTTATCTGTTTCACTTGTCTTTTATGCTCCATTAACCACACGATTATTTTTGTGCTGACTATCAGCCACATTTTCAAAGTAGCATGCCAAACTATCAATGGAGAGATTCTCAAAATCTCTCTTCACTTTCAGAAGCCTTGGGCAGATTCATTTAGAATTTGACAGAGCAAAAGGAGTTCTGTATCGACTATTATTGAAAGCAACAACAACAATGTAACAACAGAGAATGTAGTGTTTGAAAGACAGACATAAAGACATATCTTGGCAAAACAGAATAATCTCATCAAAAGATCATGTTACTTGTCTATTGATTCTAATATCTCCATTAAAAGAGCGCACATGTTCAACACTCAGCAAAAAATGCATTCTTAAAGGCAGATTTTAATGACCGCAAGATAATAAATCATCGAGAGACTTTACGACATTCACAAGGTTAGTACCCTCAAACAATTAAGCCGCCAGTCCAGTCTGTGCATGTCATTGTGCCGATCCATTTAGGATCATTTGCAAGTTCACATAGAGGGCAGTTGGCCATGTCTTTCCAAAGTTAAACCAGAAAGCCAATAAATCTCCTATTTCTTTGGTTTAAAATGTATCCTGCTTGACATCCAGCTGCCTGTTTCACAAATATGCCAAGGTCACTGTGGGTGTGCTGGCAAGGTTGAGAAAGACATATCCGTCAGATAGCTATGACTTAAAATCCAGCTCCCTCTGGCTTTTTAACCACTCTGGCCGCTCTGACAATCCCATACTCACACATGATATAATTTATGACAAGGGAAAAATATTGATGAAGAACAAATATAGATGGTGTGAAAATGTATCGATTAACCAAGCCAACATCCAGCGAAGGTTTGAAAAAAGAGAAAGTCATTACAATTTAAAAGGAACAGAGATATTAAAAAAAAGAAAACGAGATACAGACCCAAACTGAGGGAACATTCCATCACAGTGAAAGGAATTTTATAGTTTATGGTTTACAGTTTATGGAACAATCTCAACAGTGAAACCAAATAATCTAAACCAAACATTATAATATATAAAAAAAAACAATTATAGCAAATATTTTGAGTAAATACAGTCAAATGTGTTCAGTTTTGTTCTGTTCTTTTGTGACTGGTAAGAGGGAGAATTTGTTTTGTTAATGTATGTTTTGTGAAAGAGGGGCAGATTATATAAGATTCATCTTTCTGCTCCTTTGCTCATTCAGGACTTGTAATTTTGTGTTTCCATTTAGTTGTTTGTTTGATGAATTAAATAAACTTATATACTAATATGATAATAACAATAATAATATGTTTGGATCAGCTGAAAAGATAGTAGATTCTTTTAGAAAAAGAGATATGGTGAGCTAATAAACCAACATTATATTTCATTGAGATACATTTAGGATGAAGGTTACAAACATAGTAAAATCTCCTGCATTTTAAAGCAGTCTAAGAAACCAAATCAACACTTGCATTGGACTTATTTTACTGTTTTTCCTACAAGGTAATTTGTCACAGAAAGACACTAGATAAGAAGGTCCTGTTCTGTGAGGTGATGCTTGCAAGTGAGAAACTCCCGTGGGCTAGACGTTGCTCCCTTGGACTACTTGTTCCTGGCTCTATAGTTGTCTGCCCAGGTAGCACTACCATTTGTCACTGTCCACAGATGGTGGCATACCTCCCTTTATGGGGAAGGGGGGGGGGGGGGGGGGGGGTGGTGAACATCAGAAGTGGCTGTAGTTACTGGTTACAGCTTTGATTTCTTTGGGGAATAGGCTATGTTAGCATGTGGCTGACTTAATATTCTGTGCTCACTTTCTTCATGCATGCACACTATGTGTATGATAGGAGTTCATAAGCAGGAGGTAGATGCCTGTGGTAGCTATTATGAGGAGCTGATTGTGTGTTGAATTGTAATAACTGGAATGGTCTCTGTATTGGATTTCAACGGGCCACAAAAGACATGGTCGTGTTACCTTGTGAGAACACAGGTGTTATTACGTTTTCGAAGCTCTATTAGGGGAACCTTATTAGGATCAGATTGCTTCTCCCTTCCCCCATTTAATAGAAAGCTCTGGGCATGTCCTCCAGTTTCAGTTCCACAAATGCTGCAGTGTAGCCTGACCTTAAATAAAAGTGCAGATGACTGCAAACTTACAAATGCTTTTTTTACAAGGAGCCAAGAAGGGACACGCTTTGTGTAAGTGAACCAGTATGACAAATAATGCAACAGCACAAAAAGGAGGAAAATTAAATATGTCACTAGTTTTAAAAAGAGCAAAAACAATGCACAAAGCCTTGATTTACAGAGATAAAAGTAATGAGAACATGTCTTCATGACTCCCAAAAGCTGGCTTCTGGCTAGTTCTGAAGCAGGAAGAGCCAACTTATTCCCTTTAGAGCAGAGCACAATGTTGGAAACAAGAAAAGGGCTCGGTAATAGCTGAGATCGCTCACTGGTGCCCCAATTATATGGACATAGCAGTTGCCCCGGGACATGACTTAATGACTATAATAAGGCTTGTCTGTTCAAAATCAGCTTAGAGTGCATCCACACCGACCTACAGCATCACTCTAGCCTTAGTTCAATTTAAACATGCAGCATGAGAAGGATCTGGGTGTTTTGGGGATGGGTGGGGGGACAAGTTAGAGGCTGTCGGCCGGGCTGACTCCGTTTCCCATCGACCACGACCCCCTGAGCCCTCCTCATTCCACCTTATAGCCTTGATGAGGATCAATTTGGACTTGAGCATTTCTTGCAGCTGCGGTTGCTCTTTAATTCAGCATGGCTGAGCGCTCTGTGATTAATGACAGGTACTTAGCTTGAAGACTGGTCAATAAGCGCACCGGTCCAGGAACTTCAGGCTGTATGCCAAAAGGGAGACAGGCTTTCTCCAAACAGCAGCACTACCCTGATCATAGAGGGTTGATGGGAGAACACAAGGTGAGACCGAAAACGTTGTTTTTGTGGTAAGTGCGCATGCACACGTGTCCTCATGGGGAATAAAAAAACAAATGAATAGAGACAAGATAACCTGGAAGTCATAGTTATGGATGATTCATCCCCTTATTGCCTGATAAAGCCCACACAGGGGATGAACTCATTATTCATATGCCCCACTCTATTCTGTATGCATTCACATTGCTTTCCATGCAGATGATTTAGCACCCTTGATTTCCCCAAAAGCTGCGTCTCAGCTCCAACAGAACATGACAACTGCACCATGTAATCCTCTATTCTCCTTATCAACACAAACACACTAACTGATAATGGAGGGAAATGATCAAAGTTTCCCCTGCAAGGTTAAACAGACTATTTCCATATTCAGAACCTAGCGTGTTCTATAATGGAATATGTATTCAACTGATGGCTGTGTGGATATATTACATTTGTGTGTGTGTGTGTGTGTGTGTGTGTGTGTGTGTGTGTGTGTGTGTGTGTGTGTGTGTGTGTGTGTGTGTGTGTGTGTGTGTGTGTGTGTGTGTGTGTGTTCGTGTGTGTGTGTGTGTGTGTGTGTGTGTGTGTGTGTGTGTGTGTGTGTGTGTGTGTGTGTGTGTGTGTGGTCCCTCCGGGGCTGGCTGTTACAACACTGACCCCCAGTGTGCGCACATTAGGACAGGGCAGAGCGTTTCTCCTTGGTCATCAGTCTGTGCGTTCTGACAGCAATGTGACCTCCCCTTAAGAGCTCCTGCTGCTGACTTTTTCTATTAAAATGGACGTGAGCACGCTCTTCATACTGAGACAGACCTTCAAAAGTCAAATCGCTGAGAGTCGCTGATCCCATAAATCTGACAATGCAGATAAACTGGACAAGAAACAAGAGCTCCAGCAGCAGCAGCCTGATCATATTACATATTACATATTACCAAATAAACGATCAACTATATGCAAAACAGTTTAATATAGTAGCATATATATTTGCTTGCTTATTTTACCGTTTTCGACTGTCCTCCAATAGTCGCCCTTATTTATCAACCTCTCCGCGGCGGAGCGGGTCCCTGCTAGTTTTTCTAACGTAAAAAAAAAAAAAAAAAAAAAGACACGTGGTTGTTACAAACCTCTCTCGGGACACAGCGGGGACGCGGAGGTGGAGAGATGCGGGCGCACTCGGGATGGGAGAGGACGCGTTGAGGAGCCAGTCCGCTCTCTAACTATGGACATTCTGTCTTCTAGTTTTTGGAATAAGGACTTAAAAGACTTTGCATTTTGCGTTGTCTCTCTCCCTCACCCTCTTTGTCTCTCTCTGTTTTTCCAAAGAAGAGACTTGCATGCAGGAGGTGGAAGATCGCAGGTGAGGAGAGGAGAAAAATGCAATTTGCAGCAGATTTCTGTAGTACAATGGAGATCCTAATGGGATATCTCTACAGATTATTTCCGGACATTTACATTTTTTAAAAGACATATACCTTGACTAAAGAAAAAAAAAAAAGACTCAAAATGGATTTCTTGAATAGCTCCAGCCTAGAGGACGGGATACAGGCAGAAAATATCTCCTCTAATTCTACCTCTCAGAGCCAGTACAGCCAGCTCGCTATCTGGGCTCTGGCCGGACTTGTCAGCTTTCTGATTTTGTTTACAATAGTCGGGAACGTCTTGGTTGTTATCGCCGTTTTAACGAGCAGAGCTCTGAAGCCACCTCAGAATCTTTTTCTCGTCTCCCTGGCCAGTGCGGACATACTGGTGGCCACCCTGGTCATGCCCTTTTCTCTGGCAAATGAACTCATGGGCTACTGGTTTTTTGGCAAAATTTGGTGTGACATCTACCTGGCTCTGGACGTTTTGTTCTGCACCTCTTCTATTGTTCACCTGTGCGCTATTAGTTTGGACAGGTACTGGTCAGTGACACAGGCTGTCGAGTATAACTTAAAGAGAACGCCTAAAAGAGTAAAAGGGATGATTGTGGTGGTGTGGCTGATCTCAGCTGTCATCTCCTTTCCACCGCTGATATCAATGGACAGGAGCAGCAGCGAGGCCAGTCCCCAGTGTATCCTGAATGATGAGACCTGGTA
This sequence comes from Gymnocephalus cernua, assembly GCA_023631565.1. NCBI lineage: Eukaryota > Metazoa > Chordata > Actinopteri > Perciformes > Percidae > Gymnocephalus > Gymnocephalus cernua. Next base: position 14,191,091 of record CM042427.1, on the reverse strand, counting down.
CATCCTCTACTCCAGTCTTGGCTCTTTCTTTGCCCCCTGTGTCATCATGATCCTGGTCTATATTCGGATCTACCAAGTGGCAAAGACCAGGACCAGAACTATGTCAGAGAAGAAGAAGGACGTGGACTCGCCGCTGGAGAATGGGATGGACCAAGCCGAAGCAGGCCGAGGAGGGTCATTAAAGTCCAACCAGGACGGGACCACAAAAGAGCAGGGCCGCGAGAACGGACACTGCAAAGAGCAGGCAGTCCGATCCCCTCTGGCCAACGAGCCCAAACACCCACCGACGGACCATGACGACGACTTCGACGACAGCAGCTCTTCAGACGGGAAACCTAAGAAGAGTTCCAGTTCCTCCAAACATCACCGTGACGACATAAAAGACAGGAAGTCCAGCCGGAAAAGCAGCTCCGCCTCTAAATACTCCAGCAGGAAGTCGCGTGCCAGTTCCAAGTCTATGGAGCTGTTCTCGTCTCGCCGTAAACGCCGGAGCACCGTCAATCGGAAGAAAGTCTCCGCCGCTCGGGAGAAGCGCTTCACCTTCGTCCTCGCCGTTGTCATGGGCGTTTTCGTCGTTTGCTGGTTCCCGTTCTTTTTCTCCTACAGCTTGTATGGAATCTGCCGGGAGCCGTGCCAGATCCCAGAGACGCTGTTCAAGTTCTTTTTTTGGATTGGCTACTGTAACAGCTCGCTAAACCCAGTTATCTACACCATCTTCAACCAGGACTTCCGCAGAGCCTTCCAGAAGATCCTCTGTAAGTCATGGAAACGCTCTTTCTAAATGCTCCCTGCATGGATAGGGTTGTAATAGACATTTTAGCCTGCAGACAAATTTAAACTGTTCTGAGTTGTGGGATGAAGTGCTGACTGGGGGGGGGGGGGGGGGGGGGGGGGGTTCACACCTTTACTTTCAGGGATTGTACTAGAAATGAAGGGATGATTGAACTAAAGTGCAGAAAAGGGGTTTAAAATACAAGAAGGCAGATTTTGGACTCTGATGTGGGCTTTGGCTCATTTCCCCCTCCTCATTGACTTCTTCTCCCTTCACTGAAACACATTAAACTGACTCATAACAGTTCCTGTGATGCATGCACGCAGTACCTAGGACTTCCAGTGGCTGCACTTGGATGAACTTTACAGGAGGCGAAAGGTTTACAGACATACTTGATTTATAATGCAACCTCATTCACTGAATATAATGCGAAGGCCTTGACAATCTCCACACAACCGTTGCTTGTGATATTAGATAGTGGGTGTCTATCTTCTCTCTCTGTCTATTACTCCCCCTTTTTTCTCTACCTTTCTATCACGTCACTCTCTCAACACGAGGACCAATGGGACGAAGGGGCTTCTTGCTTACTGTTTCAGTAGCAAAACAGTTTGACTATAAAAAAAGCAAAAAAAAGCAACAACAAAAAGTGTTTGTGTGGGGCTCAAAAGTGTCTGAACTGGGAGCTGCATTGGAAACTTTTTATCAGGACGTGTGTTTTTTGGCATGTACAAATAGATTGGCATCACGAGCAATTTGCTCTCCCAGGCATGTGTTCGCATCTTCCACTCCCCTCTGAGAAAAAAGATGGAATACAGAGGTACTGCTGAGGTGTGTGTGTGTGTGTGTGTGTGTGTGTGTGTGTGTGTGTGTGTGTGTGTGTGTGTGTGTGTGTGTGTGTGTGTGTGTGTGTGTGTGTGTGTGTGTGTGTGTGTGTGAGCCTGCTTTCTTAAATGGCCTGATTTCTTCTGGTCAAGTGTCTTTCTATTCTCCTCCACCCTATTTTCTGTCACACATATTTTATCTACCTTACAGCCACAAAAAGCACTTAGCTACAGAAAAATCAAAACACTCTGTGTAAAGGGAACAACTTATACAGTCAGTATTTCAACTTTACATTTTAAGCATTTACAGCCAGAAGGGCTAATGCTTTTTTTCTTCTTCTTCCCTTGTGTAAATAATTGAAGACAGTACAGTATTATTGTGTGGTGTCTCATAATCACACATGTATCAATATAATAAAAAATGTATTGTTTGTGTAATGAACAACGCTTTAAAAGTTTTTCATGTGACACCAACCTCTGTCCTTTTCTAAAAGAGCAAATGTTTACCTCTATGCTTTGAGCACATTCATACGATCAAATAAAGAGATTACTAATTGTCATTTGAAAATTGAATGAGTCCACGACTGCATTCTTCATCACTGTCAATTCTTTTATGTACTATTTTTTTACTGTTGTGCCACTGTTGTTTTATTTATTACACTGTGAGCTGCTGTTGTTCAGGCCCGGGAGCATCAATCCACTCAAAGAATGTGAAATAAATGGAAATTACATTCACGCTTTAACATCTTAATATTTCTAGTGCTGGACATACAAATTCAAGGTTAGCTTAGTGTTCTTCTATAATTTGACTTTAATGCTGCCTAATACACACCTGATAGACATGTGGGAAACCAAAATCATGTGTTGAATTCACAAACAATGTCAGCACTGAGTTTATCACAGCTGCAACGTTTTGTTCATAGATGTTTGTCAGCCTTCAAATTCAAGTGGCGCTAAAGCCTGCAACAACCAATCAAAACTGTATTTTGTATGTCTTTTAATTGTGGAGTAGCTAAGCTAATTGAAATAAAATCAAAATAAATAAGTGTAACCAGTAACTTTCCAGCTATGATAGTATGATGTACTATCTAGTATATGATGTGTTTTTTTTTTAGGTGGCTAAAATATGTTTTGCTGCTTCCCCTGGTCCACAGCAGTGCATTGCTCAGCTTTTGGAAAATTTGGAAAAGGCCGGGTGGTGTTGATAAATGGGTACTTGAGCTGAGCTGACCACGAACTACACCATAATTAATCAAACATCCCTAGAATGAGACAATGAATACATTTCAAGATCCTAGAATACAATAGAAAACATGGACTGGTTGTTGTCTTATGTCACCTCCCCCCTTGAAACTATTGTTTTAAATTGTAATGACGACCGATGAAAATCTATGACCAACACATTGTAGTTCGATATACTCTTTCTAATGATTTAGATTTACTAGAGCTTGGATTTAACTGTACAAAGGTGTGAGCATCTTTTGTAAATGAAGCTCAAAACAGAAAGTACTCAGATGACGTCGCTGAGCTGCTTCCTAGACAGGCTGAATAGACAATATGACACTTTACAGTGTACACACTATTGTGATTAAAGTCAGAATCAGACTCAAAACAAAGACTTGTCAGGCTTCTGTAGGATTGTTTGTTCTCCCTTGCTCATTTCTTTCACATCACACAAAAAAGATTCTGAAAACATCAGAAATCATGTATTGTCTGCCCAGACTTTGATTTTCACGGTAGAAACTATTTTCTCCTGTTCAGAGACAGTCTGGAGACCCTGCAGCCAATCGTAGGTGCAAACAATATCTTTTCTTTTCTGCTAGTTGCATCATTTATATATCCTCCAGAGATGTAACCAATTTGTGTACTGACCACACTACATACAGTACCCAGGGGTGCTTTCACAGAGCCTGAAGGGGGGTTTGGAACAAGCTGCGTGGTTGCATCAAATTAAATCAAGAGCCCCAGTTTCAATGTTGCTCATCATGAAACTTCTCCACTTCTAACAAGCATTGATACGAATTACTGGAGAACTGCTACAATACAGAAAATCCTTCTGTTCTTTCTGAAATTAAAACCATTTGATGCACCAGGTATGCGCAAGAACTCTGGTCGATCCATTAAGAGGAGATAGCTGCCTGAGCTTTTACTGATATGTAGTATGTGTACATGCACTTATGTGTGTGCTGGGATGCACTACTCACCAGAGAACCACCCATCCTTTTAGAGGTCAGATTTTGAGTTTACCAGGAATCGCGAATAATTTCCACCTACCCAGACGAGGTATATAATACACCCTTGCTCTCTCTGCCTGCATCACGCTTATTTATTTATCCACTGAAAGCTGACTCAAGTCGCCTCCATGACGAAGCAGAATGGATTGTAATTGCCGCCCCTGCCTCGTCAAAGTGTTTATGGCTTGCTGTGTCAGCGGGTCGGAACCTCACGCTGCTGCTGCAGATCTGAAGCAGAACCCATCAGATTAAAAAAACAAAAAATGTCGTACCTCATGTCCCCTTTTAATCAGCTCTTTGAAGATGCTCCCGGGCTTAATAAAGGGCAAAGAAGATGAACTAAATACATGTTTTCTTCACCACCAGCGCATATATTAGATCAGACATGACCACTACAACAAAAAAGTGGAAAAATATTTATGAACTGAGCTTTAAAGCTCCTATGACATGGTGCTCTTTGGATGCTTTTATATAGACCTTAGTGGTCCCCTAATATTGTATCTGATGTCTCTTTTCCCGAAATTCAGCCTTGGTGCAGAATTATAGCCACTAGAGCCAGTCCCACAATGAGCTTTCCTTAGAACGTGCAATTTCTGTGTCTGTAGCTACTGAGGAGGAGAGGGGGAAGGGGCAAGGTAGAGGGGCGGGGGCGTTTGTTATGACCTCATAACAAACAAGATCAACGGCTCATCTGAGCGTACTTTTTCCCAAAGTCAGAGCAGGATACCCAGTGCTCGGTTTACACCTATCAACATTTCAAGCCAATTGGGGACCATAGGCAGGCTGGGGGGACTCATATTAATGTTAAAAAACCTCAAAGTGAAATGTTCATGCCATGGGACCTTTAACAGCATCATTCCATAAATCTTTAAAATCCTTAACCATGCTGCCTTCTGCTGTTGTCGGCAACGACGAGGTCTTCAACTCAGCCTGACCTCCCCAAATCCCCCGTCTTCTCTGCCTCTCTCACACGTCATAACTAATTTCAGCAGATCTGCCTGAGTGCTCTGTGGGCGGGAAGTTGCAAATCAAGACAGGCCAGATGGTAAAGCATTTCATGTTTGTGCAGTATATTGCGGTAACTACTGAGAGGTTCTAAAGCCAAATTCCCTGAGATATGTAACAGTTAACTTCACCATTTTTCCTCTGCGCCTCACCCACTGAAACCATCTTCATTTCCTTCACCTGTAACCTTCATCTTCCTCCTCATTTTCCTTTTGCTCAGGATTATGGAACCAGCAACCAGAGAAACCCAATTTGGCAAAGAAGGCATACAATATACATTGTGGAAAATTAAGCTGGACCTTCTACTGCACCTGCAATAAACTACCAGCATTACAGGGATAGTTCCACATTTTGAGAAATATGTTTCTTATCAAGCTCCAATGTCAGGTGATAAGATCAATACCACTTTAATGTCTGTGCATCAAGTGTGGAGCTGGAGCCAGGAGCAGAGTAGATTAGCTTAGCATCAAGACTGGAAACAGAAGGAAAAAGTTAACATGGCTCTCTAAAGCTCACTGATTAACACTTTATTCTCTCTTTTATCTGTACACTGGCAGCAGTCTTGTCATCACTGTGAGGTTGCACAGCAGTGCTGGGCCGATGGAAAAATAAATAGTTATAGCACCTAAAACTACAACTTGTCATTTTTACATTTCGGGATATAATGTGTTTGTGAGCTTTAGGGGTGTAGGTGTATATTTGACATTTGGAGTGAGCCAGGCAAACCGTTAACCCCCATATTTTAGTTTTTATACTAAGCTAAGCTAACTGACTCCTGGCTATAGCTTTATACCTAACACCTTCTCATGCAACTCTCGGCAAGAAGGCATATTTCTCAAAATATCAACCTTTGGCTTTAAGCCCTTCAGACCAGCATTTTTTTTTAACTGATTCTGACTCCTCTCCAACATTAAAACAAAGTGGAATAAACACATTTTTGGTAACTCAAGTTTTTAATAGTATTTTTCCATGTCCATTCCAATGGACGCCAGGACGAGATGGGCGTAAAATGTCATAAAAACTTAAGAAAAATAAGGCAATTTTTTCCACAAAGGTGGAAAATCAGGTATGACCTAAACATCTGGAACTGGGATGTTTGCATGGTCTTGAGTCTGTGTACAGTTCTGAACATGCCCATGAACTTGATAGGGGTATCTCAGGTCATCACCAGGAAAACCCAGAGCCTGCAAGAAGATAGAGAAATTACGCAATCTTCATCTTTATACTCTACAAGAACATTATGTACAAAAAATATATATTTAAAATTTTGTAATCATGAATAAATAAACTGTGACACCATACTTTACCTATGAAAAGCTTACAGGTATTTTGTTTGTTTACATACTGACACTAAGCGTGAGCGTTAGCTAAACCTGCCCACATCCTGATGTCCATTGCGATGGACATAGGACTTTGAAAAAATCCTATAACTTAATGATATGATATATCCCGATTGTACATTCTGTCAGTTTGAGTAGCTATGTTGCCCAATTAGCTGTGTTATCCTGCTGCTTTTATGTTTTGGTAATCTCAAACATATGTTTTATATTCTGAAAGCCTGTCCTGTCTGTGGGATGTATTCTTTATAAAATAAAGAGAAACATAGGCATCACACACCATGAGTTATCTGCATCTGCAAGTCTGAGCATACATGCTCACTGAATTTCAAAATAACTTCAAATATTATCACTTCTATCACAGTTCACCAGCATGAACATAAATGTATATTTTTGATTGAAAATGGGCACTTACTCTTGCCTCTCTGCAGTCACTCCACCATGCTTGTCTTGTCCGATGTCTGTCACTCTCTCAGAACGTGCCCAAAGTCATAACATGATTTTGATTGGATAATCAGGATCCAATCAGTAACCAGCAATGCTGACATCATTTATTTACATTTATTTATTGGTTTAGAGACACAAATATGTCATGTCCATTCCAATGGACACAGGGTCCGAAGGGGTTAAAGTGTAACAACAGTTCCCCCTCTCAGGTCCAAAACCTCAAGCTGCTTTTCTTATAGAAAACCTTTAAAAAACACTCACACAAACACAGCCATACAGACATGTACAGTTAGAAGTGTGCAAGGCTATCAGCATCGGATATGTACAACTACGACAGTGAATTAAAACACCAACAGCCACTTCTCTTTCTCTATTGTCTGTCTGCCAGGGTCCGATAAAGGGCTCTGTAATGGATTTCACTAAATGTCATGTTTATATTTTTAAGCAAAGATATTGTAACTTACACCATGCCATTTGTCATGCGTGTTTGTCATCAGTGTTTCTGCCCTGTTACAACACTAGACACACGCGTATTTGATTAATACAATGGAAAGTCCAGAAAGGATTATGTTTCAGCGGTGAGAGAAGATAAGTCAAAAGGGAGATGCCAAGCAGTTGCAGAGGGAAAAATCATTCCTTAATCAATCACTGTGTCCTTTTATTTCCTCAGGCTTCTCTGTACCTCTTCTCTCTTCCCAGCAAGAATGGAAAAGTAGAGGACTCCATCGTTCGCACACTCTCTGCCATCAGGCTCACACTGCTCACGCCATCTCAACCTCTGTTTTTCACCCTCTTTCTCTCTCTTCTCCAATCAATCTATATCTTCTCCTCAGTCCAACAGCAGCCATCCATTCTGTGAGCCTCAGCTTCGTTTGCATTATAGAGTGGGAGTGGAGTACCCAAACACACAGGCTGGAGTTAATACCCTTCCAGGTCCTAGTTTTAGTACATCGCAACTGCTTTTTATCAGGCTTACCTTTTAATACAGCCACTCTTAATAACATTTCTTTAGCCAAATCAGTGCTCGTTGGTTTAATTAAATGCTTATTAAATGCAAATTAGGCAAAGGAGAAGTCGTGAATTGCATTTTAACAATGGAGTTGTCGATGGGTTTTCCAGGGAGGAATAACACCTTCTACGTTCTAACAGCACAGCCAGATGGTCACGTCAGATTGATTTTCTCCCTATTGCTTCAGCATTCACAAGCTGCTCCTCACTCACAACCTGCAACCAGCATTAAAGCCAACAAGTTGTATGCACTAACCATGACTAAAGGAAAACTTAAATAGACATTCCGTTTTATTCAATCGACATGTAAAAACTCTCAAGGTGTCTTTTCCACCTTCATGGCCAGATGTAAATGTATTTAAAAACTTTATTTTCTGGACTGAAATAAAGTGCAGAGAAAAGGTATGGCAACTCAAACTAACAGCGATCGATTATGAAAGAGGGGAAAGGTTGATGGAGGAAGTGAATAAGAGGCGATCATTTATTTACAGCTCCAAATGCTCTATTCTTGTTTCCCCTTGCATTTTTGTTTCAGAGTCTAAAAAGCTTAAGTCTGTGAGGCTGTACTTTGGTAATTGCTAACGTCAGCACAGGTATGTTCACCATGTGCACCATCTTAGTTTCAACATCTGCTAGTAGTTATTACAATTCATCTGAGGAGAACATGCATGTCTGGACCAAATGTCATGCCAATCCATTTAATCGATGATGAGACATTATACTCAAAACTACAAATGTGAACCTCATGGTGGTGCTACAGGAGGAGTAACGGGATCAACAACGTCAGAAGGATTCATCAACTGGGAACCACAAATATCTGTGCAAAATTACCATCCATCTCATAACCGTTGAGATATTTAAGTTTGGACCAAAGTGGTGGAACGACCGACTGATCAACAGACCGACGTTGCATCGAAAGAGCCATGCGGCTAACATGGCTAAAGAAATTTGAGAATCCATGTACGGTAGTTCAAATATCTTTCCCAAGGACAAATTTCTCTTTGGACAAAAGCTGTGTATTAAGTCTACAGTATTTATCTTTGTCAAAAGCCAGGAGCTTTATCATGGGATGATCGTGGCACTATATTTCATCCGAGTATTTCATTTATGAATGTCTTTCTCATGCTCCCATGTCTGGTTAAGCTGCTTCCATCCAGCAGCCGTACACCCTGAGGGTCAGTAGTTCATTCCCTGCTCCTGCTTTCTGGTCTGCTCTATCCATCCATCTCACCCCCCTCCATCACCATTCCTCTCTGTCTGTAATCAGTAAATGCAGGAAATGAAAAGTGACTTGGATTTCTTTGAACAAAGCAAACAGAGGGAAGGGTGTCTATTGGAGATGATGCAGGTTTGATGGGAGAATCTTGTCTTAACTTTTTTTTTAAATGCACACTTGACTTTGAGGGAGAAGATAAGTGAAAAATAATGTGGTTGTTTTTTACCATAATCTTTTTCTGTTGGCTGTCAGTTAGCTCAGCTCTACATGCTGCATTAAACACACTCACTCACACACACACACACACACACACACACACACACATAGCAAGTCAGATTTTACTTGATATTAAATGTAAATATCTTTAAAAGAACACGTCATTTGCAAATTAATCGTGAAACATTGGTATAATTACCACACGCAAATGAGACTACCCACCCAAATCATTAGCATCCAAATTATGTGTTCATTAAAAATTCATTTTCCCAAAAAGTCCCTGCAAATTAAACCTGCTGCTTCTTGTCAATAAGGGTACAGTCAGTACACTCTGAGAGCCTCAACTCCATTTGTACTAGATAAACACATATCTAGTAATAACAATAATCAGCCGTCTTTCACTTTTATTATTTTTTAGTGTAAATTCTGTTGGTACACAATGTAATATGCACAGTGAAGGCTAAACAGGTGGTCCTTCCTCAGTAGTACAATAATGTCTCTAAATGACTGTGTTAATGTATCTTCATCGTATTCAGGACACTTATTGTGGTCAATCTTTTTCCATGTTTCCATTCACTGACCCACAACATTGTTTAATGAAGTTTAAATTATGTATTTAAGCAAAATGACTGGGAGATTACTGCGTAACGTAATCAGGACAGTATTCAACTCATGGGATCCCAAACAGACATGAGGGAGGAAAATATGTTGCTAGCCAGGTAAAAGGAAGCAGGAAGAGAGTTTTCTTTAGAGAATTTTATTTTTGACGTCATATTTTGTAATTATGGCTGATACTGGGTCAGGGTCAGCAAAGAGAAAAAGAAAAGAACTGACTGAAGAACAAAGTACCAAAAGAGACAGTGATAGAGCACGGACGAAAACACGAGTCAACCTTGGTTGGCCATTCAACAGATGGAGAGAGCTGCAGGATTCAAAACCAATCCTAAATTGGCCCTCTTCCTCCTAGGCAGGTAATACGTCTATTTTATTCATGAAATACATTGCAAGACATCAATGTATGAATTTACATTGTTGGCTAAAACAAAGCTAACTAACTGGCTTATAATGTAACACTTGCTACTGAGCTATATATTTCTGTTTGCTTATTATTATGAAGACAACATTACAAGGGAATGTTGATAACTTTAATAACGTAACTGGCATGACAGCACAGGCGTCAACACACAGACGTTTGAACCAACATTTTAGCGAATAAATGAGGCCAAACACAGTCGCAGTGCCGGCACTCCATGAACCGAGCCTCTGTAGTTCTCCGTCTCCTCGGCCGATTGGTTCATATGGGACACGGCCGTCTGTAGACAGGGCCCAAATAGCCCATCGGGAGCTATGGGGCCGTCCAGGGGCTCACGTCTTACCTCCGCGGGTAGCTGTGTCATGTGGAGCCAGATGTTGCGCTGGGCCACAGTCTGCCACGGCATAATCCAAGACAACGCCACCGTGGATGCTGTCGTCATGGTGAGGACAGAGGTCATAGCCTTACCAATCTCCATGGCATCCGCCCACCGTGTTAGCTCTTTAGAAGGCAGGCGGGCGCAAAACGAGCCCTGAGGGGTGAGTGCTGCTCTGGCGTGAGCGGGGCCGAGACGGGACTCGCAGCAGGGGTGGAGATCCGACGGCAGGATATAGCCAGTCTGGCAGCCGGTACAGAGGCGAACACCGCTGGAGGTAGAGGTCTTCATTCTGCTAGCGCTGAAGAAAACCTGGGAGCTGAGCTACATAACCGCTTCTGTAATATGCAGTATTTGCGGACATAGTTGAAGCCCGAGCTGAGCGCTAGGGCGGGAAAGAAAATCTTCACGGCTGTGCATGCGTGAAGGGATTACCCAATAGTGACAGCCCTTAGAGGACGAAGCCTATATGAAATAGAACTTGAGTAGTATGCCAGTTTCGTTCTGTAACTAGAGTCGCAGAAATGCGGTCCTACGACTATGTCGTGTCTGGATGGTAACCCTAGATTTGCAAAAACTTGCAGAGAATCTTGCAAGACCTGCTGCCCGATGACCTATCCTAACCTCAGCAATTTAAGGTCAATTCCTAACGTTAACAATCTCGCGAGACTTTTGCAGATCTTGGGTTACCTTCTCTCCTCAGAGTGAAGCCGCAATGGCGCCATTTTGCTAACCCGTATCCATCACCCCCGTTAGCATCCTATTGACTGCCATTCATTTTGGGGTCACTTTGACAGCCAATAACTTTACATCTGAAGCGTTGAAAGACTTGATTTGTCCATCGTTTATTTCTAAAGAAACACGACAATGTATAAAAGGCTCCATTACCTTGTATCTCACGTTATGGCTCCGTTTTTATAAAAATAGGCTAACGATTGTGTCATAACCAAGCGACTTACTGTTGCATAGTAGAGGAATTACCGTATAGTACAGGAGAAGCTCGCAGGCAATTTCGACTTACATTAGCTGTTTAGTTTAATTACTAATATTAACTAGCATTTTAGTTAGCAATAATTAGCCTGTACCTATGTTATCTTCTTACATATACCTACGCTCTCCGTCTCTGCAAGATTGGGAATGATTGAGATTTCTCTTGCACAGCTACCAGAAGACTTACAACGTTCAGACATGTTGCTCACGTCACATCTACGACGAGAAGCTCAGTTTGCAGCTGCGCACTAACGCTCAGTAACGCTCAACCATCACTGGAAAAGTGCTGGTAAGAGACTTCACTTGTCTCCGTCAAAAACAGCGGAGTCCATGGGTCCATATTTATATAGGTCTATGATCTAAACACGATCCTGAAACTGCAGCTTCCTCTATTGCAGAAACATAGTATACTGTTATGGAATTGGCTCCTGCCCCGTGACCTACCCTTAGTACACTGCTCAAATGGATGGCATAATGGTATCCAGCTGGCATAAACCATTATACATATAAAACACCACATTTTGTACGCAAAACAGACTCCATGAAAAATGCAGTAATAAGATGAATTATGAATATTATGCAGAGGATAGAATGAATAACAATTGCCTCATTCCAGTTGCCCTTTCCACTTAACTGAAGCATGCAAAGCCAAGTCCACTGAGGGAGCAGGAGTGACAAAGTTAGAGATGGGACAGAGTCATTACAGCCTGAAATGTCACGTTATTCCACCCTGAAACTTACAGGGGAGGGAAACTGCCATGTGAGCACAATTTTCTGCGTTATGATTTCCCTATTAGCATTTCCTAGCCTCGTATGAGCACATCAGGAAAGATAGTTCCATGTATATCCACAAAAACCTCAGCAAGTAAAGGGGCTGGACACAAAGACTAGGGCAATGAGGGACATAAAGTTGTCCTCACAGTGGAATTAAAGCTCCCCTGTGAGATCCGCTTCATTGGTAACTTTACGATGTGATTTGGTGATCATGATATTTGTGGTTGCTTTTTATTTATACCTCTCATTTCTTTGATATGGTTGAAACATTGATAGTAAAGCCTATTTCACAAGGGAGCTTTGATTCCATAGCGTAAACAACTTCCATGTTATATTACAAACATATCTCCAGTTCTCTCAGTTTCCTGTTATCTCTCAGTGCCAAACACTGTGTTCAATCAGATACACCAACTCGTAAATACCATAACAATCTAATAATTTGCGGCATGTTAGCTCTGTTTACTACAAAATGGTAGAAATTATACATCTAAGATGTATGATATAGATCTCTCTCTGCTTTGTTTACTCCTTTTGAAGTGCTCAGACAGATCACTGGGTATTTCAGAATAACCCGTTGCGGTCTGTAAATCTTTATAGTGATGTTACTGTGTTCCTTTTTCAGAGATGAACTTGAGTTGACACAGACTAAGCTTAATGCATGGGGAAAAACCAACCATATACAGTAGAATGCAATTGATACCCACATCCTATCCATCTCTTTTGATTAGCAATGCTTTGCAATTTAATCCCTCTCTGCATGATGGACCTCAGAGTGTTAGTAATAAAGCAGTGAGTCATTAAGTGAAGCAATCTGCATTTATTAGCCTGTTAATCTCCCTAATTAATTTGACTCTTGGGTAAACAGCTGTATATATATAAACGTAGACAATGCTTGGGTTAGGATGGAGACAAGAACCAGACAGACAACTTTACAGCTAATGATTCTAATATCGTTAGCTATCCTAGCAGCGTGGCTCTAGTGATGGCAAAGCTTCAGTGAGCATGTATGCTCAGACTTGCAGATGCAGATAACTCATGGTGTGTGATGCCTATGTTTCTCTTTATTTTATAAAGAATACATCCCACAGACAGGACAGGCTTTCAGAATATAAAACATATGTTTGAGATTACCAAAACATAAAAGCAGCAGGATAACACAGCTAATTGGGCAACATAGCTACTCAAACTGACAGAATGTACAATCGGGATTTGTCAGTATAACAGCAAATTGAGGAGAACAGGTATGTTATCATGGATTAAACTGGGTTGGAAACGTAAAATAAAACATTGTCAAAATGTAAAATCCGACACACGGCCCTTTGCTGCAGGTAATTCCCCCTCTCGCTCCCGATTTTCTGTCTTCATCTGTCCTATCTACAGTAATAAAGACCTAAAATGCCCAAAAACATTGTCAAAATGTAAGGAAGGAGTAATTTTTCTTCTTGTGGGATTGTTCTTTTGTTGTTCCTTTTAGGATACTTTGCTTACATTGGCAGGTTTTATTGCCACTTTAAGGATTATCTTTTTCTCGTTTTTGATAAGTGGTTGAAATTAATGCATTGCCTCTTGCAAGGACTAATAATTTCCCAAGGGGAAGTTTTATGAAGTCTGGGTTTATTTGTTAATGTTTATAAAGAAAAGAAACACACCCAGTGTCCAGATTTGTTATGTACCGTTTGCTTTGCTCTTTAATTGATTTACTGTAATATGTTGTCCCTCTTCAAATAGATAAATGGGTATTCACCCTTCAACCTTAAATCATCCATTACTCGGATGGGAGAGGTCAAAGGTCAGGTCTCATTAACTGTTTGAGGACAAAGATTCACCATCGTCATTGCGTTGACAGATGTTGGATGGATGCTTTATTGAATGCACAGTGTTCGGATATATTGATCCGCAGGTGTTAGTGCTGATCAACAAATAGTTATTGGAGATAGAATGTGATGCAGAGAAAGACTGAAAGATGAAAAATCTTCTCATAAACCCCTGGCTCTTATGGTTTGTGATGACATGACAAAATGTATCCCCCAGTTTCATTTGTGCTTTTCTTTTTAAACTGCCAGGGTACAATGCACCTGGAGAAAGGCAGCCAGGAATAAGGCTGAAAACCGTGAGTGTGATACTAAAATGTGTATGAAATTGTGCCTGTGGAGCTGGCATGCACAAATTAGTGAATCCTTATTTTACACTCACTTTACTGCTCTCTGAGGATTAGACAAGATAAGACAACATCTGTTCGTGCCTGCAACGGCACCATGGTTCCACGGGATCTCGCCTAGTGCAGCCTTTTGATGGAAACGACAGAAAGATCCTGTGCTCGGTGAGCCACAGGTGTTTCCACATGGGGCTGGATCTGCATGGTTTCCAGTACAACGCGGTGTATAATCGCAAGAGATGCCTTCGCAGCCCCTGAGGAAAAAGACGAGGTATAATGGAATAGTAATGGAATCTGGCTGTTTGTCTGGGCCTATGTTAGTAGTTGATTCATCTCATGTACAGCCCACACTTCGGTGATGAATGCAGATACAGCTCACACATGGGAGTAAACCTGTGTGAAATTACAGGAAGAATGACTATTGGAAGAAGTTTTCTTTGAGACACTCAAAATATAGCATTCCCTCCATGAATTCATGGTGCTTAGTAATAATAATCCATTTTATTTGTAGAACACTTTTCATTGAAAAATCAATCCCAACGTGCTACAGGATTTTAAGAACAGGGTAAAAACAGAAGGAAAACCAAAGAAAAGAAAGGATTTTCGCGAAAGCTTACTTAAAAAGAAAGGTTTTGGGGGCCATCTTGAATGAGTCAGTGGTTTGTGGAGCCCTCAGGTGGTCTGGGAGGGAATTCCACAGGCGAGGAGCAGTTGAGCAGAAAAGCCCAGTGAGTGAAGGATGGGTGTCATATGGTCATACTTTTGTATCTTCATTATGATCCTAAGTGTGCTGTTTTGGATGTGTTGGGAGTTGTTTTAGGAGTCCCGATGAGAAGAGCATTGCAGTAGTCCAGCCTTGAGGAGACAAAGGCTTGGACCAGTTTTTCAGCATCTGACAGAGTGTGGGACATCGTTTGGCAATGTTCTTGAGGTGGTAGAAGGAGATCTTGCAGAGATGTTTAATGTGGGCGTCAAATGTGAGCTGAGCATCAAATCTTACACCCAGGTTGGTGACTGTTGATGATAGGGGTACGTTTTGACCAGAGAAGGTGATGTGGGTTATGGGGGATGACTGGACATGGTGTGATGTGCCAAATAGCTTCGGTTTGGGAGCTATTGAGCTGTAGAAAGTTCCTTCATCCATGCCTTTATCTCCTCAAGGCAGGAGCTCAGTGCTGATAGCAATGACGATGGTGATGATGGTGGTGATGACGATGACAGTGAGGCTGCAGATGAGATGGAGTTGTTTTTATATATAGCTGAGTGTCATCGGTGTAGCAATGAAATTAAATTCCCTGCTGTCTGATGATACGGCCAAGCGGAAGAGTGTAGAGGGTGAACAGAGTTGGGCTGAGAACTGACCCTTGAGGGACACCACAGGTGACTGTGTGTGTCTGAGACCTTGCACCTCCCAAGGAGACAAATTCATATTCAGCTTAGCTACATTACATGGAAATATAAATCTCCAAGGATATAATATATAAGCTACGAGCCTGAATATGGAATGAGCACACATGTCAGATATATAAGATAGCCAGAGGGAACCTATGATATGTCCATTAGAAGATCTGATTCTGTCACCTATACAGAGCCAAGGGGCATTATTTCTATCTGGTGCTTCCTCTGTTAAAATAATGTTTTCTCCATCTGCAGCGGTGTGCTCTAAGGTATATAGCCTGCCAAATTAAATAATTCAATTGAAAAGCCTCTGCAGCAAACACAAGGGAGCTGTGACAAGGGAGCTGTGACAGTGGAAGTGTTACGATTCATAGAGAACAGGAAAAGGAAAGGAGTTTGGTAGTGAGAAGGAAAGCCAGATAAAGAGAGGAAAATAGCATGAAAATGCTAACAGTGGAAATCTTTACAGTAGATAAAAGTTTTTGGTAGATAAAAGACTCAAAATGGGACAGATAAAGTTCTATCTTACTGTTGCCTCAAGGCTATTTGTTCAAATTGTTTAATCTCTAACCTTGAGTCTTAGAGAGATCCAACAGCTCCAGCTTTTTAACTTCAAATATGATCAATGACATGTGATGTGACAATGACAGCAATTCAAACTAGAAAAAATAAAGAGTAAAGTGTGACCCAGATTATTTGTTCACCATAAAGTTAGTGTGTATATGCAGACTGACAAGCTATGTACATCTTTTCATGTAGTGTATGGTTTTAAATGTTTTTCATCCAGATTCTTCGGTCTACTGGACAAATTCAAGAGGGAGAACGGGAAGGAAAACATTCTTCAAACTAAAAAAATATATAAAAATAAATAAAAAATAATAAAAAATAACAAATGTGACCACAGACCAGCCAGGCGAAAAATTGGTCTGTCTGCTAATACTGTGAAATGAATGATTGAGCTGTGACCAAAGTGAACCTTTTTTTTGTTTGTGTTGTTATTTGAGGAAAGGAAGTCTCTCATGGTTTCTGTGTATGTAGAGATAATCAGATAATCATCTTGTCTCTCTTTCGTTTCCCTAGGTAAAAGAGACATTTTACGGTCCCTTGGTTTCTTGCTTTTGCTTGTTTTAGTGCTATGGGTTGACACACAGAAGGCTACGAGTGCAGGCCCAGAGAGGATCGCTCCTCTATTTGCACAAATCACGGTTTCCCTGGTAACAGACAACAAATCAGGCTGAGGCTTGGAAAAAGGAAACAATCTGGCATCCAAATGCAATTAAGACAACACATATCCAAGTTGAAAATGTATTGAAACAGTCAAACACAATACATTATAACCATATACTGTACCATTGCCCATTTTAACAATATAATCAATTTATATAATATGGTAAATATATATAATATATAATTTCTGTTGTAATGTCAGTTACACAACATACTGACAAACTTGACTTGACTGTTATTTGTATTTGCAATTATGTCATTGGTCTATTAATATGTATCATCTGCTAATTAGTCAATGTCAGAAAAAAATAACCACAAGCTGAAAAATGTACTTTACTAGATTAAACGACCTGAATGCTCATGTGAACATGCTTTAAGATTTTCACGAGCATTATGTCACTGGAGGTAGAGGAGACGTGCTGCCAGGTATGGAGCCCATTAGGCTAAACGTGAGTTATAGAATACAGTACTATAAGAATTTCTGTTTTTTAGTAGGTCTTTCACTCTTTCACCTCTCTAAGTGACTCTGGCTACCCTTTCTCTCATGCATCTCTGCAAGGTCAGTTTAGCCAATTACTTTCGTTGTTCAGGAGAGGTAGAGTGTCCTTCTCCCCTCTTCAGCTGTACAAGTGATGAGATCAATAGCACTCCTGGTCCATAGTTAGAATGTCTCTTAGCCTATTAGCACTGAGCCACCCTCCTGACAACAACCGCACTCTTTCAACTTAGGTTTCGCTGTCACACTGGGCAGCATGTGAAGTGCTTCATCCTAAAGGGAGATATCCTCCAGATAAAAAGAGAAATTACACCCATGGCTGGTTTTGACTCCTGAAATCAAAGTCAAGCAAGCACCTCGTGTTACAATCCTGGTGAATTTCAGGTAACACAATTATAGCAAAGTTGATATATAGTATTTTGGAATGAAACCCACACCATACTTATTTCATGTGAATATCATTGTGCTCCATTAAACAATATCAGCCAGTACAGTAGAAGCAAAAAGATGCAGAATTTAATAAGTTTGTCCACTGAGCTGCTTTGTGTTATGTTTTATGTAATTGTATTGAGAGACTACAGCAGAGAATATTAATTAATTTAGTAATTTAGGGTTAGAGTAAATAAATATTTTTGTAAAATATGAACCCCACATCAACCTAACTAGTGTACTTCCTTTTTTAATTAATACCATAAATGTATTTTACTGTTACCATAATAAATCAATAGTCTTAAAGATCAGCTTGAGACTGGATAAATTGCATTCAGCACTAGCACCGCCAGGCATTTTAGGTGTACTATAACCGCCTTGTCCGACGCCAGCATCTGTATCCTTCTGTTATCGCTGACCTATAAACACATGTATTAGATTCTATCTGATGCTGTTTTCAGATGTTAGTATTACCTGAACCCTGATAGCTAAAAGACATGAAACACATGCTAAAACATTGTAATCAATTCCAGCAGCGGAGAAGAGTATACGTTGATCGGCGCAGCTCCTGGCCAATAAAGGGGGGGGGTGTTTTGTGAATACAAAAAACCTCTATTTGATTTTCTAAACTTTATTTTATCATTATGACGATATAACTTTTCCTAAATACCTATTCTGTACACACAGAGTAATTTCCGTTTTTGAATCACAACGTTCGATGGCGTGGACTTTGGCAGTTCTAGTGTTAGAAAAAAACAAACATAGAAGAGGCTTTAGACCTTACTACACCATAGTGTGCATTGCTTTAAATCCTGCTGAGAAACTTCTACCCTGTTTTGACCATAAAAAGTGGCCATTTAATTAACAGCAACAGTCACTACGTTTACAAGCAGCCAATATTTGGGTTATGGTCGGGTTAAGGTCACTATTCGGGTTATTGAAACATTCGGAATAACCCGTTTACATGCGTGAGCAGAGAGAGTTACTCCTGTATACATGGAGTTTGTAATCAATTGGCAATATCCCGATGTAAACGGCGACGCACGGTTAGCGTCTGGACGTACGGACAACCTTAAGACGTCAACAAAAGACATTATATTCATGGTTTTCACCACACTAATAAAGAAATTGGTTTCCTCCTCGTTCCAAAAGTGTGGTGCTGTCTGCGTCTCGCCATGTTTACCTCTACTTCTTGTTTACTTCCGGTATACTGCACGCGGGTTTTTGTATGCGACAGACGGTGCATACAAGAAGTTCCTCTACTCAAAAGACCAAGATTTCTTGCGAATAGAACATGCGCAGAACACAAATCAATGTTCCTTTTGATGGGGATATGCCGATGCGCGTTTACATGAATAAATATTCGGGTTAGAAAAGGGGTAACCCAGGGGTCATATTCGGGTTTTTAAAAAACGGAATATGAGCATATTCGGGTTTTTGCCGGTGTTTACATGGCCGTGCGCGACCGGGTTATTGGTAATATTCCGGTTTTGAACGGGTTATTGGCTGCATGTAAACATAGTAAGTGATGTTTCTGCTTGAAGTAACTAGTTCAATTAGGTCTGTATCACTCTGCTTCACTGCAGGCTGGTTTGGCTTACACCAAGCCCAATTAAACTACAGGCCTGTCATTCAGTTCTGTCTGTCTGTTTCATATGGTTCTTAATTTGTTGTCATAAAATGAATTAACATCAATAAATGCATGCAAAGACTAAGACAAGTACCTGGAAGCACCCATGCAAACACACACAAACAACAGGCCCATTTTTATGAATAGATATAACGAATCTTCATTCAATACAAAACTTGTGCAGAGCATATCTGAGCATGTTTTAGTATGCAGCATACAAGACCCACATATATAATATACTGGGTGTGTGCATGTTTTTGTCAAAATAGAGTATGTGTGTGTAGTTCTGTCTTGTTCATGTACAGGAAATTAAAAACCTTTGATTAAAAAGGTCTGAAGCGCATCCCTGTAATCTTTACTAATAACAAAACAATTAACCTGCTTTGCATTGAAAGCTCTAAGTGTTCCTGACACACACACACACATATACACACACACACATATACACACACACACACACACACACACACACACACACACACACACACACACACACACACACACACAAACACAAACACAAACACACAGTTAACAACAGTCCTCATAAATTGACTGGAGTGTAAAATTCCCACACAAAGAAAGCGGAATTTCTGGCGGCACCGGAGCTATCCCGGAAGTGGAACGTCGTGGATATAGACTACATCGTTTCATATATACAAATGACGGAAACTGGGTGCCGGATGAATGAACAAAGACTTTTTCCACAGAAAACAGCTGTCTTCCACAGCTGGAAATGAAGGTAATGAGAGCTGTGAGACTGACCCGAAGCAGTAAAGTTGTGAGCAAACCAAAACAAATGAGCTGAAAGATGCTTAAAGGTCCTATGACATGGTGCTCTTTGGATGCTTTTATATAGGCCTTAGTGGTCCCCTAATACTGTATCTGATGTCTCTTTCCCAAAATTCAGCCTTGGTGCAGAATTCCAGCCACTAGAGCCAGTCCCACAATGAGCTTTACTCAGGACGTGCCATTTCTGTGTCTGTAGCTATTGAGGAGGAGAGAGGGGGGGGCAAGGTGGAGGGTGGGGGTGTGGCCTTGACCAACTGCAACTTTGCTCGTTTGAAAGCCATGATGTCTCTCTCTCAAATTCTCTGGGCGGGCAAAGCAGAGAAAGGGGGGGTAACCTTCCTCCTTATGACCTCATAAGGAGGAGATTCCAGAACGGCTCATCTGAGCTTACTTTTTCTCAAAGTCAGAGCAGGATACCCAGGGCTCGGTTTACACCTATCACCATTTCAAGCCAATTGGGGACCATAGGCAGGCTGGGGGAACTCATATTAATGTTAAAAAAACCTCATAAAGTAAAATGTTCATGCCATGGGACCTTTAAACACTATGTAGAGCTGAGGGGAACTGCAGAGTTGGGGGGTCATTCTCTGTGGGTTCCTCATTATGAGCAACCCATTGACCTATTGATAAAGAAATATTGCTTAATGTAGATTTAAGGAGTAGAAAGTCCCAACATTTGTTTGGATTTATTACTTGGTACTGGTGTACGCTGTTCATAAGTGATCCTGGAATTGTCTCCAATTTGTTATGCATGTTACAGTAAGTTGCACTGTCCCCTTGCAAGTTTCTGCTGTTCTCTTAAAAACACTATGGTGAAAGACGCCAAGGGCGGTCCAATCAGACAAGTAACAAGTTAAAGAGGAAGGGACGACTGAGGAGCAAATGCTCTCAATGACAGTCTTAGAATTCACACCACTGGCATACAACATATACACACACAGAGTATACATTTACAAATCACTTTGGCTCTTCATGACATGACCACAGATTTTACCATAGAAATGTACATCACTGAATTAGGGATGAAACATTTATCGGTTTAATGATAAACCATGGTTAAGATTAGTATTACCGTTTAAAATTTGAATTATCATAAATAAAACTATGTTGATTACCACGCGTTAAAAAACTCACGTTAAATACTGTCCACCATCAACCACATTTAGCAAGTCTTCCAGACACAGGCGCAGCATGCAATGTGGGTTTGGCGGAAGGGACTGACAAGGCTCCAAACATTTTTCAGCCTTCTAGAGGAAACCTGAAAGGATAGTGCATGTGTTGACAATATTATATTCATACATTTCAATTCAAAACTTGGTGAAATGATTTAAGTGTGTGTGTCAGTACTTTTTGAACATTTTAGGCCATGATAAACCCTGATAATTTTGGTCATCATAATCGTGATATGAAAGTTATATACCATTTCATATCTACACTGAATCTTTGCCAGTAGCCTCAGTGTTACCTACATACTATTTGTATCTGCATATGTTTAGCTGCCAGTTACCCATAGAAATGGCTCATTCAGAAGGATCTTATTTCCACAAAGGATAATGGCCATGATGCATAATGTATAGGGTCATTAAGAAAAGCCAAGAGAGCTGAAAAAAACACACATCTGCATTGAAAATCACGGCAGACACGAGTGTATAAGGAAAGGAACGTGAGCCCGGGGCGATACACTGCGCCGCACAGCAGGCCACTGACCTTTCTATAACACAACCGTCACCACCTTGTCAACACTGTAGTGTGTACATATACTACTTTGTGTTGTGTTTTGTTGTGTCTATGTGTGCAATGTCACCCTTTACTTATAGACACTGAGCTGTCAAGCATTGTCTTTGGTGCCGCAGGGAGGCTAAAAACACCATGCAATATCCAGACCTTTTAAGAGCATCAGATGTAATCAGTCTACATGCAAAGAGTCTTAGAGGACCCACCTACAGTAAGAACACACAGGACAATGCATGCTGATTAAATAATATTCAGTGGTACACTCATTATGATTGGGTTTTTCTTGGAACAGCTGAAGGGTCAGTTCTGCTTGGAGTAATGCTTCTTATGAGATTCCCTGCTTCTGCTGTTAGGAAACAAAACATAAGATGATAGCAACAATACCTCAAAACTAAACAAAAAAAAAATTGGTTGTTTGTCATTGCCTTCCAAAATGACCCATGTGAGTATTGTTTTTATCTGACACCCCTATTGGCTGGCCCACATCATTTATTATTGTCTTCCATAACTTTTACTTATGACTGTGACAAAAAACAGTTCATATGGCTGTTTTCTGATTTCCCACTACTATGGCTAAGGTTTGGTTTGATTTAGTTTACCGTAAAACTTCAAATAATAGCCGAGTCCCAAATAGACGCCTGTCTCTTTTAAACGCCTGGTGTGACAACAGATTTGGGTAAATAAAGGCCGGCCTCAAATAGAGGCCTGGTCTGTTTTTGTTGTTGTTTTTTTTTTCTTCGTGTCGGGTTGTATTTGATCTTTTAAAACCCGTCAGATCGTTTGTTCTATGTTTTGATTTGATTTCACGTGACAGACGCAACCGTTCATAAACGACTCATTGCTATGGCAACATAACAAACAGGTTAACGAACTTTCTTTTAGTCTTCAGTTTTTCTTAATTCTCTCAATACCACCATGGAGACAAAAAGAAAAAAGTATGATTTGACATTTAAGCTGACAGTTGTCAAATTTGCCGAACAAAATTCGTGAGAAGCAGCGGCGAGACATGCATAACACACCGTTGCCATGCAAAAGAAGAGCGTTGCTATGGACGCAGTTCTGTTCACTCCGGAGGACAGCTATCAATCAATCGGCTGAAAGAAGTCGGATAATTTATCAGCTGTGGCAAAAAGTTGAGAAACGCCGTCCAGCAACTTCTGTCCTCCAAGTCAAGCAATGACAGCAGATCTGGTGAGCGCATATCGCTATTTATATACGGTCTATGATCGCTACGCAGGGACAACAACGCTAATTAGTTAGCTTACATTGCACGTTTAGGTGTGTCAACATGCAACGGCTGTGCAAAAAGGAAACGAGATGAATGAGGACATGAAGCCATTTACCTCGTCTCACTTCACCTTCAACAGAAATGTTCAGTTTAATATAAATATGAGCATCCGATAGCCCGCTAGCTCACTACAACGCGTCAGCTAATGTCATGTCAATTCCTGCAGTGATTAAAACAGCAGCTGGGTCATTTGACCACCGCGGCAGCACCCCATAATGTATACGGCTACTACCACAGCCCGTAAGGTGGTGGTGAGTAATAGATGAAGGGTTGCATTAGCTTAACAGATACAGAGTTTACGTTGCTATGGATGCATGGACTTCAGGCTGATTCAAGTCCTGATCACCCTGTCGGGGTTGTATTCGCTATAACAACCGCCTCGCTCTACATTATCCCTTACATAATACGAATTAAAAAATATATATATAATGTGGTAACCTCCTATTGTCAATTAAAGGCCTGTCTCTTATAGACGCCTGTCTCAAATACAAGCCGGTCCATTTCGGCGATTTGGGTAAATAGAAGCCCGGGATATTATTTGAAGTTTTACGGTACTTGATAAGGGTCACCCTAACTACCTACACAATCTTTATCTAACCTTAATACAATAGTTCCCATGCAAAGATATTGTAGAAAGTAAGATTTGTAAAAACATTGGCATTGAAGCAGAATCTCAGTTTCATGTCTGGCGACAGGGCTCAATTTACGTTTGTGGAAATGTACCCAACAACCGCATCCAGAGCAAACACAGAAGATGATGATGCTGATACAGTCGCAGCTGCAACTGTTGCCAGAAGGATAGTCTGTATCCACGACGTTCTACTTCAGGGATAGCTCCATAGCCACCGGACATTTCGCCAGATGTCACTCTTTTCAGACGGATGTCCGTTACCTTCTGTTTTCTTTGTGTTGGCATTCTAAACTCTGGTGGATTTCTGAGGACTATGGTTAACTGCTCCTCAGATCTCTGCAGGGTAAATCCAGACAGCTAGCTAGACTATCTGTCCAATCTGAGTTCCTTCCTGAGGCTATTTTGCAGCTGCACTGGGGCTCCGTCTAGCACAATAAAGACAATTGTGATTAGTTTAAAGAAAAATGCCAAACCAGAGCACGTTATTCTCCCATCCCAAAATGCTGTGTGTTCTCTTAAAGGTCCTTAAAGGTCCCATAGCCATAGACCATAGGCAGGCTGGCGGAACTCATATTAATGTTAAAAAAACCTCATAAAGTGAAATTGTCATGCCATGGGACCTTTAATACATCCGTGGTGTGGACTAGACAGACCCTCCACCGCAGCACTGTGGAGGAACATCTGGCAATGCGAAATTGTGATTGTAGTTTGTGAGTGGGCTCTCAGGATAAACACATTCTTGAAATTAAACCTTGTGTGTGTGCATGGAGTGCTTTAACATGCTCTGAGTGTCACATACTCCCTGAGGTGAGATAAGGAAAAGGAGGGTCGACGGAGCTCTGCCAACCCACATCGCCCTCTTCGCTTCACTCCCTCCCACCCCCTCTCCCTGTCTACCTCTGCTTGGCATCACTTCCTTTCTCTCTCTGCCTCTTTAATCTAATCATTCACCAGTGAACTCAGGAAACCTGCACGCTTATTGGGTTGCAAGGACAAAGGACGTGCATTTGCCCACTCACACTTACACAGAGGCGAGCAGGGCAGGCAAGAGGACATGCAATCTCTGTGTGGCCGACACCTGTTGCTGGTGCTGGATAGGACAATGATCAAATTTCCCCTTGATTAACTTTCAGCCATCGTACTTAACCCCTCCGCTATAAACAAAATGAGGGAAACACTGAGTGATGTGGGTTATGCAGTTTCCTTTCACTCCTCTTCATCTTATCTCAATTGTCTCTGTGTTCCCTGCTGGGTTATTAGAGACTATTACATTATAGCTGATTCACTGTTTGCCCCCCTCCCCTTCACTTCAAGGAGCTGTTAACAGTGATCAAGGTGTCCACACTTAGCCTCAGATATTCATTTGGCAGGCCTCAGCAAGCACTTTGCAAAATGAGCTTCTCGTCTGTCTGAGACATACTGAACTTTAAGCTATGATAAAAATTGGTCTCTTGACTGATATTCTATTTTTTTCTCATTGTCTTATAGTCTGATTCTCGGTACATTTGACTTGGCGGCCTGTGGCACTCAGTTCATTACTTCTATGTAAATATTTAAAAACAGGTTCCAACACCGTAGCTGTGAAAAAAAGGCGAATTAGGCGTGTTTCCATCAACTTTTTTGGAGCGAATAAACTATGCTACAGCGCAGTTTCATCAGAAGTTGGTGCTATTGGCTACTCATGGCTATGATCCGCCAGTAAACAGAGTAGAAGAAGTAAAGGTTGCTAACCAGACACAAAACTAATTGCCTTGGCCATACACAGACTTGTTGGAGATACTTTCAACCTTGGATTTGGTGGTTTAGTGAGTGTCATGGCATGGCAGCAGGGATCGTTTTTACATAAGGCCACGCTAATATTTCTCATAGATGCCCGCTGAGTTACTGAGCCATTAGACCTCAAGTCATTATTTATGGCAAGGTTTCGTTTTTGCAAATTTAATGAAGTAGTCCAAATTAACATTTCCAGTGGCACTGTGGGGATGGAAGCAACATTTCAAATCCATCAAAACAGCCAAGAGATAATTACTATCTAAAAAAAAACCTGCAAACTCGGGCATGAATACTGCATTTACACACTTGTTTGTTACAGACTACACTGCAGTGGAAGTGCTGTGCTTTTTTAAACACCAGTTAATTACACCTTGTGGAGCAGGTCACACCTGTCTCTTTATATAAAAAGTAACTCTCTACCAGAGAACATGAGCTGAATCTATATGGAGGTTTCCATTTGGCCACAGGAAAAAAGGAGCATGATGAACACTGACCTCTCCATGCTTGGAATCGCATTCATATTTGTAACCCTGCCATCATCAGTCTATAGGTTCATCCCCCAAGATGACAGGAAAGGTCTGAACTGTACAAGGAAGTGCACTCATGCATTCCTAGTGGAGACTTCTTCAACATAAAAAAAAAGCCATGCCATGCATTGACAGAGAAGTGAGCTATTCTATTCACTGGTTGTAAAATAGTCCAGAGTAAGCTTACCATCTGTGTTCACACTCCTAAAAACCAGCTCTTAACTAAAAGAAGCAGCTTCTTCTAGGTCTGGACCATTTGGAATATAAGGTCTACACTCTGCCAATACATCAGTCTGCATGTTGGACCAAAACAGAGAATTATGAGCTTAACAAGACAGACTTGCCTCACAGCAGATTCCCTTAAAATTTTCACATTGGTTTGTTTTGTCAGAACTATTTGCAATTCAAATCAAGACTTAATCACATTTTAGGATGAATGCAAACACCCTGTAGACTTACTGCCGTTTGTCCTGCGTTTTCACAACTATGTGCCGCAATGCTGATAACAAACATTTTCAGTTAGCTGGACTAATGAAAACATGAAAAAAATCTTAAAAATACATTGGCTGGCTGCAGCACAAACATGAAGAAGCTGGCTTCAAAGGAACCTTTTAAATACACACCAGAATCAATTGTAATCAGTTTCAAATGTCAAGGCTGATTTAGCTCAAACTGGAAAATATAAGGTTCTCTCTATTTTGTCAGCATGTTCTGACAAGATTCCTTCATTGTCATCAAAACAAAAGTAGATTGTTGAAGAGTAGATGCCCGTGTAAAGGAAACAAGAAAAAATACAAGAGTATAATAATAGCAAAAAGTATAACTAAAAATAATAAAATACAAACTTAGAACAAAATGATTTGGAGAGGTTAAGACGTTATGTGAATATTGCCCACAGTCAATGAAATACTAAGCTATAAAGGTTTTCACTGATCTGCTTGTGGGCATAACACAGCATTTGAGGGGAAAAAAATTGCGAGGTTGTGCAACCTGAGATTTATTGTGCCATGACAAGGTCAGAGTGACGAGCTAATACCTACTCTGTAGCACCCAGTAGCACTGCACTGCCATGAATCTGAAGCAGCAACATGAAAATAAAACCAGTAGTGCACAGCAGCAATGGCATCCAGTATGAGGCTAACTGCAATTTAACAGGGCTGGAGCGAGGGAGTAAAATGTGATGCTGCAGTGAGTATGTAGTATTCTGACATCCATGCACATATGCAAGCAAGCAATAATGTCGGAATGAGCTTTCAAGCTTGAGGGAGAAATATGAAATCGCCAGACTGTAACATTTAATGCTCTTATTGATCCATGGAACCACAGTGTTATTAGTTTGTGTTTGCATGGCTGGAGTCTAGCTTGTTTGCCAGCCCTGTTACCTATTTGAATGGGAAGTATCACAATCTTATGTTCAGGATGTAGCTTTTCACCCTTTTTTGATTTAAAAACGTGTTATATTTGATTGAGTACCATTTTATGCCTGTAATATAATGTAATGTATAATTCAATAAAACATGAGAAAAGTTGTCATCTAGAGGAGGAGGACATTTTTGTTCTTGGTTCGTCCTTATTACTCCTGATCGTAAAATCATCTCAGTGTGTGTTCCCAAAGTTAAACATGAATTGCACTTGTGCCAGCGCACAAAATGTATTCATTATTACCCCCTAAGTTAGGAGTGCGTGCATATATTTCAATTTTGGGATGCAGTGGTCTGTATTATTCGTGAATTTTTCAGGCTGATGTTTTTATGAATATTCCGGACTGAAGAGCTGAACTAAGGTCGCGGCTGTTAAGAGCTTCTGCTGTCATAAATCAAAGCAAAACAACCAACTTTTGCCTATTTTTGTAAGCACATAGGGACCATTAGTAATGTGCATTGTTTGTTTAATTAAATATGGACATTTTTATTAGCTTGACATCACCGGACCAAATCGCAAATGCAAGTTAGTGTGGAAGTGCTCAGTTTATTTTTTATATCCAAGGGGCGTTATCAACGGCCGCAGACCAAAATGCCCTTTGGATGCGATAGGATAGACCAACAACCAATCAGAGCAATGAAACGTGATGCAACGCTGTGTAACGGACAAAAGTAAACTTGGTTGTTTTCAAAAATGCAAAAAACGCTCCTCTCTACTAAGCTAGGTGCACAAGCCAAAAATGACATAATTGCAGAAGGCTCTGCAAGTTGTCAGTCATCGTCTGAAACCTGCCCCACATGAGATAAACGGTCGTGATTGGCCTGGCCAGGGCCTGGCTGGCTGGAAATCTGTCTGGACGGAGGGGGGCCAGACGTATCTGCCAGAGCATATAAAACATGAGCTCGCAGATTTGTCTGGATCCCAGGCTTCATTTTTATGCCATAAAATAGGAACAAAAACATTAACGGATTATAATGGTTTATGGTTGCTTGATTTGAGCTTTGTAAACACATTCACGCAGGCAGAAAACCTGTGCTCGAAAAATAAATGAGCTGCTTGTCTCCTTTTCAGATCTTTTTGAAAAAACTGTGCTGTGACAGGCCAAATGTGAATGTAGACCACATTGTTGCATATTGTTAAATTAGGCCTTTGACATTGATTTCAATAAGAAATGTTTAACAGGTTTAAACTGCAGTGTTGTTGCAGTGCAACATGTGAATAAATGAGTGCTTTTCTAAAGGCACAATCTGTGCACTGTACTGTATACTGCATGGGCTTTAACTGGAATAAGGAGCATGTAAACTCCAGCCTGATGTGCTCCGACTTCCTCCAGTCCATTGCTCCATACTTTTGTTCCCAGTGAACACAGCAGCCTACCCGATGTTAGGTGCCACCAAAGCCATTATCATCACTACATGAACAATTTTCTATAATCAGACAGCAAATGATAAGTGATACTTTGGAGCACAAAATTGTACCCTGAGGCTCAACATTGGGCAAAATAATTCAAATATGTGAAATGTGATGCTTCTGGAGAACAACTATCTCTACAGACTTGCAATTAATTTACATCTGGATAACCACATTCCTCCGAGTCTTTTCACAGGTCCAACCGTGCAGCACGAAAGAAATACAAGGACATCACTCAAGCTGGTTCCCACTAATGAAAGGTTCCTCTTGTTAGGAGAAAGAATGGCACCGACCTACTAGGCAACCGAGAAAAGGCTGAGCAGTGACAACTAAGACTATACTTAAATGCCCAACACACACACACTCATACATACACACACAGACTTTGTTATGGTCCATTACCCAGCCTTCGGTATTGTGTGGAGAGGAGACTGGCAGGTATTGATCCCTAACAGATATACACAGAGAGAGCATACACCTCATTGTGTCACTTTCTCATCTTCTCACACACATGCACAGGCACGCACGCACACACACACACACACACACACACACACACACACACACACACACACACACACACAGACACACACACACAAAGTGCATTTCATTAAAAGCATCATTACACTACTTCTTAAAAATATGTATTCCCCAATTAGCTCTGCTGTTTTCAAAAGTCAATTTCACATTCATGAGTGTCTATAGAAGCCCATTAAGTTGTACTCTATACAAACGGGGAAGTTATTCATCTGGATTTGACTCATTTTAATCGGCAGCCACAGTGCAGCAGTAAGTGGGAATGATCTCCACTTCTGAAGCCAGCGCCTTGGTCAGTGATACTGCGTCCTAACATGTCTTAAATGGAATGTTATTGGTCTAACTCTTTGCAAGAAAGCAAATGAGGGTATTTTGAAAAAAATTAATAAAATGTTAACCTATTCCTTTAGGGCACAGTCACATTGACCTAGTGTCTATTCTATGTCCAATCTTATTTATTATATACATGCTACCCCCATGCATAAATATATTGCTACGTGAATGGTATTGATAGCATGTCCACATGAAGCCTAATAACCAATGTATCCCTTACATCCTGCCTCACTGAAATAAAAAATTGTCCAAAAATGTCCTGCAGTTAAATGACCCCAAATTAAACAATCATAATATATTATTAAATCATTATAAGTGCACTCGGTAGAGTGCAAATCTCTGTCACAAGTGTCTCCCTTTCCTCTTCCAAGAAAGGTTGAATCTAACTCAATTGTCCCTCTCGGCTCGCCACAATTTGGCCTGCATCAGACGAGGTAGGGCTTTTCTTTTTAGCCTGCCCAATTTACGGAAATGCCTTTGGCTACTGAAGCAGTTGTTGATCACTTGTCAATAAAATAGGTTTACTAACAATTGTGACTCACTGCAAGCTTATACCTTGACTACTGTAACACACTTTACTCTTGTATCAGCAGGCTAAACTGCTGATACTAAACACTGCTGCTTTTAACATGTACGAAGAGAAACAAATCCTTGCTGCCCTTCACTGGTTACCTGTGAGTCTTTCTAAAGGCTTGAATGGTCAGGCTCCTGCCTATATGTGTGATCTGCTAACTCCCTATAAGCCTGATCGCTGCTAGAGATCCTCTGGCAGGGCCCTAAAGGTAACCGGGCCTTTGATGTGGAACTCTGTGACTTAATGCGTAGTGTATGCGAGCTTCTATGGCTTCAATAACAGGAGTGTATGTGTTAGTGATAATCTTAATGATGGTGGCCAGAATGAGGTGAAAACTCCTTCATCCACTCAAAAAGCACTGGAACTTGTACAGTAATGCATAATCTCCTCCCTTGGGTTGTTTTGGTGCTTTGATCTTGGATGGATAAAAGAGGTCTGTGTCAGACAGTCGCAATGCAGAGAGCTAAGTAAGCACTGTACTTATTCCTCTAACACAACTCCTGCTTGTTTTGCTATTTTATCCCCATCTACCATTTTGTCAATTTTCCACCTTACACCCTTTCCCGTCATGTCCTGTGCCTTGACTTCTTCCTTCCCCTCTACTGTTTACACCTCTACTTCTTTTACAATCCCCTTATCCATTTGTAGCTCTTTTCTTTCCCGTTTCTTCCATTACTTCATTGTTTCCATCACTGTTATTTCTGTCACTCTCAGTCCCCTTTTTGCTTTAATTCCCATTTTCATCCATTTTCCCTTTCTCCCTCCTCCGCCACTCAAGGATGTTGACAAGATTAAATCTCGCAGAAGCCTCAGAGTCATTCAGGATGATGGTGTTACTTGCCGCTCAGACGTCTACCTCCATTTGGTAACCGTAACAACATCATGTTAACCATGATGTTATCATAACATGTGTATCTGCCCCCGAGGTAATGGATGGATTTTTTTTTTTATACACACAAGATCAATGAAATGGCACATCAGAGGGTGATCACCAGCTGACTTTCCTTTGAGTATTTTTCTTTAAAAAAAAAAAAGACCTCTCAAACTCCCAAACAAGCAACCTGAGCAGTTAATATGTCATGGTTCACTTCATTTAGATCCCAGTAAAAAGTGCTTGGTTTCATCAAGCTTCTGTCAGCTGCTTTCTGCTAGAAAAGTTCATTATTTCCCCATCTGGTGCTTTAAATGTTTCACAGAGGGAACCATAGGCAGAGAATCAGCCTTTGGAACTCATAAATTACACTAAATTATGAGTCAAAGCTTGTAATCGCTATCTGCCAAGCCCTGGAAAGCATAATCATAACGATTTTTTACAGGAATATACTAATCACCCATGTACCGTGCTAAGGGAAGAAGTAAAGTGGGACTAGATGAAGACGCCTGGATGAGCACATGCATCAATCTCTCAGCCACTCTCAATCAAAAGGGGCGTTTCTCATAAATCAAGCACACTGCCCACAGATCCAAGTCTGAGACACTTCTCCAACTCATCACAACAGGGAGAATGCATTATAAAGAGCTGTGGGGCTCTGTCATAAAAGATCCAAAGATATAGTATATGCTTTTAAGATAAAGACTTAAACAGACTTATCTGCAGGTTTAGATGAGTTTGTTCAGTGATTACTCTATTAACACTTTTATTTTTTCAATCACCATCTCACACTCTCTCTTGCTGCTTGTTCAACCACAACACATCATGCAGCAAATGGCTAAAGCAAGGCCAAAATACCAAGGATATGGCTATGTCCATGTGTGATGAAACCATGGCAACAGGCACCTGTCAATATGCTGTCTAGCAAGCAGTGAGAAGGATTTGATTCTTCCACCAAAAGAAAAAAAAATACACTGTTGTTTGTAATGTAATGCAAGTACAAGCTCTCTCCTTTTCATTTCACTGTGACTCTCCCACACATACCATAACTGGTTTGTCCCACTGGGCAGCAGGATATAATACATGAATCATTCAACACTAGTGGTCTTGCTACAGGAGTCTGCATGTGTGTGTGTGTGTGTGTGTGTGTGTGTGTGTGTGTGTGTGTGTGTGTGTGTGTGTGTGTGTGTGTGTGTGTGTGTGTGTGTGTGTGTGTGTGTGTGTGTGTGTGTGTGTGTGTGTGTGTGTGCGTGTTTCACAGAGAGAGAGAGAGCAGATGCAGGAGAGAAGTGCACCTGTATGAATCAAAGACTGAAGCAAGTGGTTGTTGGAAATTGAAGGTTAGTAGTAGCAGGCAGAAAGCAGCTTATTAATAAGGATAGAGTTATACTTATTGACCCGTGTCAGCTCTAGTCATTACTACCTGCTAATATAAACACTGGACAACTACTGCTTCAGCACTGGGGGTGAAACTGCAAGCTTGTCTTTTTATTTTAGATTAACTGCTACTATGACCCCTCACAGACACACAAACTACAAACACTCCTTACTTCCGAAGGCCTTGGTGTCTGTGTTTCCAAACAAACAAAAACAAATTAAAGAAAAGCATCTTGGTTCGGCGCTGAACAACAAAATGCCTTTAGTGAGCTGTCATGTCGGATGACAGCCAGTCTGGACATGATTTGACGGTTTGAGTGTTGTTTGTTTGAGAAGTACAAAAGAAAAGAAGAAAAAGAGTTTGTGTGCAGTGCAGGATACAACCACGTAGACAGCTGTTACAATGCAATGATGTACAATATGTTGGGGACACGCAGTCTTTGTTAATTATGGTAAATTTACACCAATGAAGAAAACGAAGAAATGTATAGTTGGGGCAATATTAAGATGTGAATCTTGCAGAGGAACGATAACTTATCGCTAAATTCAGACCAAATACAGATGATTTCTTGATATGTATGTCTGTGTGCTTGTTTCATCTGTCTGTCAGTCCATCGTCCTGTGTGCTATATTGAAATGAGAATGTCAATGATAATCCCTTTCAGAGCCATGCTGGAGGGACAGCAGCATCCTTGCTCACTTCATTTATCAGCCCAGCCCCGGTGACAGTAAAGCCCTAGCAACGTAAT
This sequence comes from Gymnocephalus cernua, assembly GCA_023631565.1. Lineage (NCBI taxonomy): Eukaryota > Metazoa > Chordata > Actinopteri > Perciformes > Percidae > Gymnocephalus > Gymnocephalus cernua. The sequence goes on along the minus strand of CM042427.1, from coordinate 14,157,512 downwards.
TAACCGTGATAGCTGTCGGTTGTTTAATCTCCATGGCCTCGCAAAACAAGCCTTGTGTTCCAACAGAGACTCACAGGAAGTCAAGGGGAAGTGCCGACACACAACGAGGAAAACTCTGCACGACAAAGACACAGTCAGCCTGCTGCTCCTCTGTAAAAACTGTGTGTCGTGCTCATCTTTGAAGATAATAATAATAATAATAATAATAATAATAATAATAATAATAATAATAATAATACATTTTCTTTGGAGGCACCTTTCAAAACACCCAAGGTCAAGACACGACACGACAACATGAGGAAAATGTGACACTAGTTAAAAAAAGGGAATCACTCTGTAATGTGTTAGTGTGCATGTTGTTTGAGTTTTGTCTTTGGATGCATTTGGAAGCATTTGTATTTTTCCGACTGCCCACAGACCAAACCATAAGACTCAGACAAACGAGTAAATAAATCTAAAGGACTCACCTCATCGCCACGACTTTGCACCGCTTCGTACCGGGTGGTAGCATGCAGCTTACAGGGTGAACTCCAGTGTTAAGACTGTTAGTAATTAAGAAGTGTTGCTGTGGCCCAGTTTCTCCCTTACCTAAAACATAGACAGAAAAAAGTAATTGTTAATTACTATTTTATATTCTATTAAATGGTAAAGTATTTTTTTTTAACTATTATGGCATGTTCTAGGCTGCTCAATCTGTTGTGTGTTTTGCCGTGACCATTTTCCTTAAAAAGGTATATTATATTTGTGTCCTATGTATAGACTAAAACAAAAGTAATCCCTCTCAATCATCACTTATGACCCACTAGAAGTGTGTGGTGGTGTCTGTATCTGCAGAGATCCTGACCTCTGCCTGTATTTTCTTCTTATTTTTGTGAATGTGAGATGTTGGGTGTCAGCAAAGAGCATTTGGGCCCCACGTGGGTGTGTATCCCCCAGCCAATAACAGTGTGCAGGGTGTGCAGCCCATTCACATTCCAAACAGTCGCTTTGCCCCAGCATCTCATATTGACACACAAGTTATCAAACAGTTAGCGATACTCACTACATAAACTTAGCACAAAAAGTAAGGACATTTGTGTTTAGTAGATTATTACTCTGTGGTAACAATGCTTTTTGGCAATACATTTTATACCGTTGGAAAGTCTGTTTAGTTCCCTTTGAAATGGTGCCCGATTTGTAAGGAACATGCCTTTGTGGGATGAGCAGCAGCGCTTTGTATGTGGGTTGCACCCATGAAAGATTTGTCAAATCTTCTCTGCCAATGCCAAACAGCTTATTCTACCATTCACTCGTTTGGTGTTTGGTGGATTGGATGATTGAAGTTTGAAGAAACAAGACATATTGGCAATTTAGCAATTTATTCATTTCACAAACAGGAGCCTCAGTAGCGTGTGGAAGAACCATACACAGCCACCACATGGCATCTCCTCCTCATGCTGGTCACCAGCCTGGTCACACACTGCTGTGGGATGGCATTCCATTCTTCAACCAGCATTTGTCGCAAGTCAGCCAACGTGGTTGTGTTAGTCACTCTGGCATGAACAGCACGCCCAAGCTGATCCCACAAGTGTTCAATGGGGTTGAGGTCAGGACTGCTGGCAGGCCATTCCATCCTCTCCACTCCCACTTTCTGGAGGTAGTCTCTTATAAACCCCGCCCTGTGGGGGCCGAGCATTGTCATCTTGGAGGATAGAGTTCGGTCCCAGACTGTGGAGATATGGGATTGCCACTGGTTGCAGAATCTCATCTCTATATCTCTCTGCATTGAGATTGCCTCCAATGATGACAAGCCTCGTTTTTCCAGTGAGGGAGATGCCACTCCACACCATCACACTGCCTCCACCAAAAGGTGTTACTCTATCGGTGCAGCAATCAGCATAGCGTTCTCTGCATCTACGCCACACTTTGACCCTACGATCCAACTGCCGTAGGCAGAATCTGGACTCATCACTGAACATAACGTTCCTCCACATGTTCAGCTGTTTGGCAATGGCAGAGAAGATTTGGCAAATTTTTCATGGGCACAACCCACATACTCAGCGCTGCTGCTCATCCCACAAATGCATGTTCCTTACAAATGGGGCACCATTTGAAAGGGAACTAAACAGGCTTTTCAACAGTATGAGATTTCTTGCCAAAAAGCATTGTTACCACAGAGAAATAATCTACCAAACACAAAATACAAGTAAGGCAGGATACCTTTTGTGCTAAGTTTATTATGCCTTTGAAGTAATAGTTCTACATTTTATCAGAAGTGCACTGCTTTTCTTCCTTTCTGAGTGAAATAAGAAAATCAATATCAACCTCATGTGCAATAAAGCAAAGTAATTATTAAAAATTTTGAAAGCTCAGGCGATTGGTTATATCAGTTATAATAACATTGTACCCACCAAAGTAATTGCTGAGATCTGCGGCAATATTGCTAAAAATATTAAAGGTGCACTATGAGTTCCTGCATGACGTCACTTCTGTTGACGTTCAAAGTAAATACCAAACAAAACAGAGAAAGCTCGCCCCTCCCCCCATGTTTCCGAAACTGTCATGACTAACTGACTAACTGTCAATAACCCCCATCCCCTCCCCCAACCATCTTGTTGGTGACTGGTTGGAATGTGGTTTGTTGTATTTTGGTGCACAGCCTGTGTCCCTAGTGTTTGTTTGACGTACGACCCCTGTGTTGTCTCCCAAGACCGGGCTTTTTCACAGTGTATTCAGGGGGCAGGCAGCTAGCGGATCAAGGAGAGATGCCTTCAATTTGAGACAAAAATGAAATTGCGCTGAAACCATGCAGGAGCTCATAGTGCACCTTTAAGAGGTCCAGAATTGTCCAGTGATCATAACCATGGGAAGTACAGTAGGTTAAAGTACATACTACAATACATATTGGCCATCTCTGCACATACACTATTGCACAATGAGATTGATATCCTTATTCTCATCTTCATGTTCAACTACTATTCACTCAGCAACCAGCTTTCACCAACTTTAAAACTCTGGCAAAGCTCACTGGGGTGAAAGCCTATATTATCAGCCCTGTGTTAAACAGGAGATGCTTCACAGTGACACACAGGCTCTTCTGCAGTAGGCCTACTGACTAAATCACTCTGGACAGTCTAAATGAAAGTCACTGTGAACACAGTTGGAATGAGTAACACTGTGAAAAGATTTTAAAGGCCAGAAGAAGCTGGCAGAGTGCCAGGAGGAGAGGAAATCTCTGGTGATCAAGTAACACACCCTAAGGATATCAAGTCTGCTAGTTCAAGACAGGAGAAGCTGGTGGTGTAATAAAACATAAAGGACTACAAAGTGCCTTTGTGAATGTGCAATACACAACCTTATAGAAAGAGATGTGCTCATTAAAGAAAATACCTGCAACGTTTTTTAACATGTGGGGAAAACCACAAAAACTGTAATACAGCCTCTATGGCTGCATTAGAGGTCAGGGCTCAAATCAATTTATAGGTATCATTAGCCGTGATATTTCTCTCTTAGAGACAACTTTATGACCGATGCAATTAGCCCCGGCAAGAACAAAATAGTAATGGTGAGGTGCTCTGTGACCGATGCATTTGTTAAAGATCCCATATTATGCTCATTTTCAGGTTCATAATTGTATTTTAAAAGGGATACTTCACCGATTTAGCATTCAGCTTTGTATCAGTAGAAACCCGGTAGTATTTCTGAATGACCATGCGTCCCTCCCTCATATCCCCCTGAGACAGGAGATATCTGCATTGGGGGGTCCGGAAAAAATCTTCCGATGACGTAAAATGACGATTTTTGCGTCATCGGAAGATTTTTTGGCCAGAGCAAAAGACTACAACCAGTAGTAGGACCTACTTCCGCATGTTTTAAACCCGCCCATCACCCGAAGCGAGCCGATCTCAGCCGGAAAAAAACGAAATGTCAGCCATCTTGAATCCTCGCTAAACAGGGCTCTGCTCTATCTTCTCAGCAGCAAACTTTTACAACAATTATGTGCATTCAAACTACCGCACGTGTACCACCGGGATACATCGCTACAGATCAGAGAATATGCAGGAAACGTTATTACAGACGGAATAATCGGCCCACTACCAGAGCTTCGCCTGCCACGGAGACCAGCGGTGTCGCTCGTACCCCGAGCCGGGTAGGGGACAACCTCGTCGGCTAGGTGGGAAGCTAACGCTAGCCGGGGAAAAGGCACATCCAGAGCGAGCTAACGCTAGCCGGCCACCTGTCCCATCAATCCTGCTTGCAAGTGTCCGTTCATTAAACAACAAACTGGACGACATCCAACTTCAACGATGCTCCCAACGCGAATTCAGAGACTGTGTTTTTTGCTTTCGTGGAAACATGGCTGAACAACACTGAACCGGACTGTCCAGCTACCAGGCCTGCTAGCCCTCCGACAATCCGAGCTAGAGATGCTCTGTATGAAGGTGGGCTGTGTTAACACGGACTGGTGCAGAAATGGGGTGATTTGTATCCAACTAACTGCTAACCGCTGGAGTTTGTGACTGTTACATGGCAACCATTCGACATCCCACGCTAATTCACGGCTGTGTTTATACTCGGTGTTTACAGCCCACCAAGCCTAATGCTGGTATGCTTAGCTGAACTTTACGGAGCCTATAATGTGTGTGTGTGCACTAAAGGTAGCCTGTTTCGTATATCGTTATTATATAATGTAGTTTTTAAATATTTTAAATGTGTAACACCACTTGAGCCACGATGAAACGTTGTTTCGTGTATATGGTTGAAATAACAATAAAACACATTGAGTTGAGTTGAATGCCTCACTGTCTGTCTGTCAAGCGGTAGGCGTGGCTTGGGAGTGGACTCAAAGCAGCGAAGCGAAGTGCATTCTGGGATTTGGTGTCTTTCATCCATATGAGCCAAAAACACATTTTCTGGCTTTTCTCGGCCTAGAAGGTACCAATTACATTTTTTTTTCACATTTCTGCTACATAAGTGACCCAATTTAAAGATATATTCAGCTTTCCAGCGGTGAAGTATCCCTTTAAGGTTGTACCAGAATAGGTTTACATGGTTTATTTTTCAAAAAACACCATATTTTTGTTGTACAGCACAGCTCTCTCTCACTGCTGCAGCTCCTCTTTTCACCTTGTGTTCAGGTCTCTGTTTTAGCTGACAGAGTGAATCATCTTTTCTTCTGTACTATCTTTGGCTGCACTCGCACATGCGCAGTAGCTCAGATCGTAGATCATGTCAGTTAGCTCCATAGACAGTAAAAGAAAGGTTGTTTCTCCAACTTTGGTCAGTTACAAGGCAGGATTAGCCGGGAGACTTCTTCTAAAGGAGGGCGCACATGTAAGTACTTCTTTTGTAGATTATGGTTAACTTGTGTGTGTTGTAGCAGTGCTTTGCCATTGAGAACGAGCTAGCATGCTAACGCTAGCGCTAGCATGCTAACGGTAAGCCGTGCAGATTTTGAACAGCTCACCCAGAGACTGAAGGCAAGACACATTCAGAAACCCGTATCTTACTCAAAACAGCATGGATAGATTTTTTTCCAAGTGTGTATGCGTGTGGAAGCACCAGAGACACAAAATAACACCCCAAATCAAAGTGATTTTTTCATAATATGGGCACTCACATAGATAGAAGTCACGCTTAGTTAAAGCAGAATTTCTTTATATAGCTCTCTTCTCTAGGGCAGTTTTGCTTTTCTCTCTAAATACAAAACTTCTGTGTTGAAACAAAAAAAGAAGCAGTAAATTGAACACGCCATAATGAGCTTGTGTGAATGTAACATTTTAATTCAATGTTCCTGAGTTCACTGAAAGGTAAGTTCAATACTTTGCAGACATGTTCTCATTTGTTTGATGTTTAAGGTCTGAGGGCCTCATTTACTAACACTAGCGCAGTTTACGCTGCGTCTGTTTATGCAAGTTCGGTAATAGCGCACGCTATGCTTCCACATTTTGCGTAGTATTTATCAACCCGGACACCCATCAGGTAATCAGCGTCTTTCTCCGCCCACTAGACCGTAAATTGTGCTGTAGCAAAGCGGTACTGGTGCTATGATACGACTGAGTACAGACTGCCATATTCCCACTGCTGATGCTATGACTGTTTAAAATGATCCTGATGCCAATATTTGTAATGTAGCGAGGAGTTTAACAACTGCTGGGATGGAATGTGAACGCTGAGTCAGAGATGCAATGTCATCTTTGATTTCATCCAGTAACTCTGCTTAATCTGTAATGCTTCATGATTTCGTGTTCACTCCACTGACAAAGTGTGATCCTTGTGTTAAAAATATTTTCAGCCTGGCCTATGTCTTCGTCTTGCTCGAATTACTGCTACCATTTCACCAGCGGCATATATGCCTATGAGGAAACCCGATTGCGGCTGGTTAGACCTGCTTTTAAGAGGCGGAGAATTTCCCCCGCAGAATACTGGCAGTCTTTGTAAATACCATGGAATATATAATCAGGCGCACTTTACGCGTATCCTCCCACCTTTTTGGGTGCAACTCCCACTTCCCCCATGACCCTTCCACGAACGCACATTGAAAGCACAACTTCTCTCTTCTCGCTCATGTGGCAGGCAATATGCGATTTTGTTGTTTGGTGTAATCCCTATATGTCAGTGCAGTTAAAAGGAGAACTCTGGACAATTTTTACGTTAATCTTGCTAAATATAACTATGCAAGACCTGTCTATAGCAAAAACAATTAGCGCAATAGCAGCTACCTACACAGAGCTGCTGCAGCTAATGCCCACTGCTCCCACTTAGCTAAACGACAGTTATGGGGGCATAAATTAAATAGTGCCTTTGTGTATCTTAACAGACACAAAAAACAGACACAAAAATGTCTGAATATATATATATATATATATATATATATATATATATATATATATATATATATATATATATATATATATATATATATATATACCTATATATGCTACAAATACACACGGGACTGCTGCATGATGATTATTACAGAAGCCTGACTGAACACACTCTCATCCCAGATGACAGCTAGCTAGCTAGCAGCTAACAGGGTAGGTGAATGTTGAAAATGCATCTTGTTGTCATGTAAGGGCCCTGTTCATGTTACACAGACATTTTAATTGCATTTTGTGTCTGTTAAGATACACAAAGGCACTATTTCATTTATGCCCCCATAACTGCCGTTCAGCTAAGTGGGAGCGGTGGGCATTAGCTGCAGCAGCTCCGTGTAGGTAGCTGCTATTGCGCTAATTGTTTTTGCTATAGACAGGTCTCGCATAGTTATATTTAGCAAGATTAAGGTAACAATTGTCCGGAGTTCTCCTTTAATTCATCCAAATGACAAGGCAGGTTGACAAGAAAATCTGGTGAGCATCTAAGAAATTCACAAATCTCTCTGCTTATCCAGGTCTGGGATGCAGTATCTAAGTACAATAGGTAAGCAGGGTAGCTAAGACTTCCTTTATCCTGAGTCCTCCAGCTCCTCCTGGAGGAAGATGTTCCCAGCCTCGATGGGATATGGCTATCCCCTCTGGGTATGCCTTGAGTTCTCCTCCCATCTGGTGGGTCCAGACAAACCTCAAAAGGGAAGCGTACAGAAAGCATCCTTCTCAGATGCTCAACCACCTCAATTAGCTCATCTCAATGCAAAGGAGCAGCATTTCAACTCCAATGTCCTTCTGGATGTCTGAGCTCTTGTGGGAATTGCTGGGTCTCTGTAAATTATAGAGTGTGTTCTAGAGCTACTCTATCTTTAAAGTGTCCTGAGATAACTTCTGATCAACTGGTAACTCGACAGCTTCACCAAGTTTAGCAAACTCTTCACCACGACTCCCATCTGCTTGTTAATCTTGCAGTGTAGTTACTATTTCAACAATCACAAATTAAAACCATTAAGTCATATATAGATTTAAAAGTGCCAAAATATTATTTTAAGTCTTGTCGTCACACCAAGGTTGCCAGGTGTGGTCCCCATTAGTTGGTCAGTCCACCACTTTAGGCTCTACTGAAATATCACTACTGGAGACCTGTACTACGAATCAAGATCAACATACCCTGGATTTATTTCAGTTACCCGGCTTCACCTAACCTAACAACCGCTGTCCCACATAACCTGTGTCAAGACGGTGGTTAACTAGTTCAATCAACCCAGCGATTCCCAATCCAGTGACGCCCGCGTTCACATAAAAGATGCGGTTTGCACAGCATGACCAATCGCAAACATCTACCAGAGCCACATATTTTACATAAGAGCAAACTATAATTCTACATAAATATGAAGAACACAGACACGGTAACAAGTGATCCACCGTCGTGATACACAAAACCCTGGGTTGAACCTGTAGTTACCTTGTTAACGCCAAATCTTGCTTCGTAGATAGATGGATTACCCAGAGGAAGAATCCTCAGGACTTTTCACCTGACTTTTAATTTAGGTTAAAACTTGAGTTTGTCCAAAACTTCAGTTTATGACCAAATACCTGCAAACCTGATGACAATTCCATCAGCCGTTTAGTACTAATCATAGACTGTATATAAAGAATGTTAGCCTGCTAACAGGGTAAGCTTAAACCTGCCATGAAAAGAATAATACTGTTGTGAAATTCAAGAAATACACTTATTGACCTGAAACCTCTCTCACTATAATTCACTCCAACTCCAACACAAACTACAACCACAAAAATACCATAATTACATTTTAACACTGTACACAAAAGCATGTTATTCAAATGAAATATGTTCCTTTCATCAAACCCCTCTCTGTGGATAACAAAACTCATCTATACACACACCAACACTCCACATCTCCTTCTCACTTTATATGTACAGTATCAAACATCATCATACACCAGAGGACAGAAGTCTTCTAATAAGCATTGCAACTGTAAGACAAAATCACAACCGTAATCTCTTAATCTCTTAAGCATCTGAGGGAACTCATAAAATATTAATTACAAAGTTGTTTGGCATCTGAGTCTGTTAATTGAATACTGACTCAAAACTCACTGTTTATCTGCACACCGCTATCTCTCAGCGATGTGGTGCAGGTAAGGGTTGAAATTAGGAGGACCAGAAGAAGAAAAGAGGGTAGGCCAAGAAAGCAGAGGAGTGCCTGTGGGTGTTTGTGCACACACTCCAAAAAATCCAGACTGTGGATATCAGATTGTCCATTCATTTATATGTGTGACCCCCCCTTTTAGCTTTGTAGTTAAACTTCTAAGTCTAGCAGAGAGACTTTGAGAAATAGCCTGTCTGCTGACTCAGTCTGGGGCAGTCAGTCTAATGCTGTACAATTTGACATTTGGCCCGTTTCTAAGTCATGGTAAAATGCCTGAAATATCCCAGGCCTTTAATCATTCACAGTCCTGAGGGAAAGGAAATATAGTGAGTTGGTAAGAAATGTTGAGAAATGACATTTCCTTCTGTCTGCAGCTGTTGCAAAAAGACATAGGCACACACTAGGTCTGCAAGATGTTTGTAATAATTGAGATCACAATTCTCAGGGAAAGCATAACCAAAACAAATTATTGCTATCCACACTTTTGCATTTCTGTAAAAGTGTATTTCAAAGAAACAAAGCAAGCATATGGACTTATAGTAAACAACACTAATAAAAAACCATACCTCTACATAAAAAATTACAATAACAAATTGCAATATCCTATCCATCCATCCGTCCGTCCGTCCATCCATCCATCCATCCATCCATCTGGGATAGAAGTTGTTGTCTCCCACAACAGCAAGTTAGGACAGTTTTAATTAATTTGCATCAAAGATGAAATATCAAAAAGGATCTTGCAACAGGCAATTGACACAAAACGTAACGGAACTGTACATACTGTTACATATACATACAACTTTTGCTAATGAAATGGTTCAATGAATGGTTCATTCACTACACAATAACCAATCTGATAATGTGTTTTTACATTAAGGACAACACACAGACATACACGTCTTGCATGCTGTTAATGTCAGCATACCCAGCCGGAATTATATGTTCTACTTGCTCTGGTGTCGCCGGTAAGTCCGCCGGATGTCACGCTATTCGCCCGGATGTCCGTTACCTTCTGCTTTCTTTGTGTTGGAATTTTCAAATTTCTGAGGACTGCTCCTCAGATCTCTGCAGGGTAAATCCAGACAGCTAGCTAGACTATCTGTCCAATCTGAGTTTTCTGTTGCACGACTAAAACAACTTTTAAACGTAAAAACAAGTTCCTTCCCGAGACTATTTTGCAGCAGCACCGTGGCTCTGTCCGGCACTTAGCATCGCCCAAGACGATTGTGATTTATTTAAAGAGATGCCAATAAACCAGAGCATGTTTTTCTCCCATCCTGGAATTCTGTGTGGAATAGCCAGACCTTCCCCCGCAGCGCTATATCGGAAGGGGAAGGTCGGTTTCTTAAACTTAGAATTTTTATCCACCGAACCGAACCCTACGCTTGCACTACACGTGCTACGCTGGTCAATGTAATGCCGCCGCCGTTGACTATGGGAAGGTGTTTACGTAGGTGGAGCGTTCAGTGCAGTAGGCTGTGAGAAAGTGAAAATGGAACTAGTGAGCAGAAAACTTTTTGTTGGGCAGTACTTTCAGTCAAAAGAAAGGGATTCAAGTCGAGCTACATGTTCAATTTGCAATGCCGATTTGTCTCGTGGTGGCAAGGACCCTAAACAATACACAACATCGCCGCTGTTAAAACATTTGCGTATGAAACACAAACACAAGTTGTGCATGAAGGAATCTACAGACGGCAGGTAAGGCAAAAGGAAGGTAAGGCAAAGGAAGGACAGTCACAGCTAAAAACTGGTGTTAACTAGACAGTGCCTCTCCCGGGCTGTCAGCAGTTCTCTCGGCATATGATTCTCCCTACAGTGGGAGCGGAGCGACCGAACGGCCGGCTGCTGCTCGTTAGCTAACGTTAGCTTTCGAATTTCACCCACAAAATTTGCCAAACAAAATTGTCACACATCTGGCGATAGTGATGTGCTTTCCTACAATGTGAAATGTGTTTACTGTGTTAATGGACTGAGGATGGGAGTAGGATTCGGTATTCGGTTTCGGCAGAATCTTAACCAGTGGATTCGGTATTTGGCCGAACCCCAAATATCTGAATTTGGTGCAACACTATGGCAAAGTGATACTAGTTAGTGGCTAATTTGAGTGTTTGCTAAGTGGTAGGATCAGGAAGAGTCTGTCAGCCCAGAAGTGCATTTGTGAAAAATTATGAGTACTCATTCCTAAAATGCAACTCTATGAATCAAATATGGTATAATAATAATAATAATCGTTGTTCTTCAGAAATGAGATTGCATACATGCCTTAATCGAGATTGCATTCTTTTCACAATAAATTGTGCAGCCCTAGCACACACTAACATACACAAGTGTTCTCTTATACCCCGTTTACACGTACATGGTTATTTTGAAAAACAGAGACATTTCCCTTCGTTTGTGCCCTTCGTTTACACGCAAACGGAGAATTCTCCTCTGAAAACGATTCTTTCTAAAACCTCCGGCCAGAGTGGAGATTTTGGAAAACTTTGTTTGCATGTTTGCATGTAAACTGAGACAAATGGAGGTTTAGGCAGCCGAGGAAGTGAGAAAGAGAAGAGAGAGGAAGTGATTTGTTGCTGTTGTTGCTATTTTCGGGATTCTGATTGGCTAATGCGGGATTGAGTTTCTCGTTACACTGCCTCCTACAGGTTTGGCGTGCTCTTGACGGCATTGACGGCAGGTTGAAATGTCCGTTTATGAAAATAGCCGGCGACGTGTAAACGTAGCATTAGTGCTCCTCACAAAAACGCACACCTGCACACATCTATGAAGTGGTACATTGTGATCGTTATTGCCTTGCCTCACCAAGGCAGATTGGACGTTATTGAGGATGCAGTATGAAAACACTGAATGAAAAACATTATTCATACTTGTGGAGGACGGAAGAATCATTTCAGAAATCCTCTTGTGTATTACATGTTCCATTAATAATGTAAGATATTGTTCTTAGAGGAAAGGATTGCAGGTGTTGAAGAGAAGAGAATAGTTCTGGGGAAAAGGGTTCAGTATACTTCAAATTAACTAGTTTAGAAAAAATGTGGTCTGAACATGTCCACAGAAAAAAAGTGTTTGTTCTGTTCCAAATGACAAGCACTTTGTCTGAGTAACTGTGGTATTATGAAATTGTTGTCCGGTCAGGATTACCTTAAAGGTCATGTTATGCTCGAACAGAATAAACCGTACAACATGTTGTCTGACCAGCTCTGAAAAAAAAAAAAAAAAGGTTTATTAGTCGTTTCAAAAGGCCAATCTGGAAGACAGAATGAAAAGCCAGCCATTATAGACAGGGGGAAGATGCAATAGTGTTTAAATACAGCAATAACTGGAAGGCGGTGCACTCTGTGTACAAATCGTTGTGTTAAGAATGAAAATAAAGGGCTAAGAGAGGCTCCCTTCTCACATCCTTACAGCTTACCAACCACTGGTTTTGGAGAGTTACATTAATGGTGGAACACGGACCCTCTAACCTGATGTCAGAAAGGTTGGGGGTCGGGGGGGGGGGGGAGCATACTGGGAGCTTCAGACCCCCCGGGTGTTTCACCAAGAACCCAATCTGCGGTTATGTGTGTGTTTCGGATTTCACTCGATGGAAAAAAGAGAAAGGAGAAGAAGAAACAGGAAAAGACATCAGAAACGTAGACAGCAAAACACTGACCTTGGATCTGAGTAAAATAACCCTATTAGATATCTGCTCAGTATAGGGCCATTATCAATCAATAAACCAAAAATAGATCACACTATTCTTTTTTTGGTTTGGTATACGCAGCTATAAATGCCAGTCTAAATAATCTAAAAGTCCTTTTGTTCTTGTCCTTGAAAGCTGAAAATCAGACTGTTCCTGTGCTGCTGGATTGCTGTTTATATTCACAACACTTAGTAAAAAGAGATCTGCATGCCAGCCCACTGTGCATCCAGGACACCTTGGAGACTTAAGTGCCTTGCTTAAGAGCACCAAACAAGTTTACTATATAGGACATTTCTATCAGGTCAGGCGAGGACGCTAGGGGATGCGCTGCTCCACTCAACTTATCGATTGATGGAACTGGCCGCTTCCCAAGTAGGTGGTGTGCCTATGGTGGAATGCACCTGATTTGGAATGCTCCCCGTTTCAAACAGAAAACAACATGGCGACCTGCTCGTAAACTTTTGTTATTCCATCTAAACAATCCACCAAAATCAATTTCTGAAAACATTTTAGGCAAGACTTAGGCATACCGCTACTGAAGTTTCTTGAGCTAGCCACTCATTTGCATGAAGTTGAGGTCTAGTCAATTTTATGCAAATACAGACCAACGAACGCGCTGTAACCTTCCTCCAAACTTGCAAACTTACTGCACGACCTCTTCTCTTCTCGAGACGCCCTCTGTCGATGGCTCTGGTGGTAATGCCCCGTTACAGATGGCCAAATTGGTCCAATGACTCAGACCAGTGACGTTTGGGCCAACAATGACAGCTTGATTCAGGGCTTGACTGTGGCACTGTCTGCACACCTGTTCCCAATCACCTCATCAGCCCCAGCTGCTCCTCACTGGCTCATTAGTCTTTCTGTATATAGTCAGCATTGTCCTGCTGCTACAGGTCAGAGTGTATGAGTTGAGTATGGATATGACACATGCCTTTTCTGTGGGAGATCTGGGCTCAATTCCCACTGCGATACATCAACCAATGTGTCCCTGAGCGAGACACTTAATCCATAGTTGCTCCAGAGGCGTGTGGCCTCTGACATATATATAGCAATTGTAAGTCGCTTTGGATAAAAGCGCCAGCTAAATGACATGTAATGTAATGTAATGTAAGCTTTCTAGCTGTTCTTGTTTGCCTCGCCTTTTTGTGTGTGTCTGCAGCAGCTGATTGTCCAACTTTTTTTGTTCAAATTCTTGTTATATGTGTCACATTTCAGTTCTCAGTAAGCAGCAAGGTTTCTATGTTTAGCCTGCACCACACCATTCACCTGCCATCCCAGGGTTGAGAAGTCCCCATTAGATGGCTAGGATCAAATTCAACTGTACTGTGGGACTGGGAACCACCGACTTAAATCACATAAGTAATTACGAGGCTAATGGGCTTGGTGCCATTTGTAATGGATTCATTTTAAGCTCACACATCATTCATGAAGTGGAGAAGCTGAACAAGTGATGGGCATAATAAAAAAGGAGTAAGACAAATGACTCTGTGTCACAGACAACCACACGGGTGACAAAATATGGGTGATCTCAGAGTCTCAACCGAACAAATTTGAGTCAAATCCAGCAACTTACATTTCTAGAAATAGCATGTTTCATACTAAATCTGTTACAATAACTGACTTAAGTGCTCCATTACACCACTGCTCAATTTAAGAGATCAGTGCTCGAGCCAGAAGCCTTCCCAAACGAGGTAGGGTGAAGGACCGTGGAGAGTAAAAACCTACAGGAGGAGCAGAAAAGCATACATGTTGCCAGGACAACCACCGAGAAGAATTGAGGGGGGCAGTGGGTTTTGTTTAAGACTGCAATAATGTGACTCTAGTGCCATATTGTGGTTGGAATTCACATTAAACATATAGCTGCTGATAAAACTGAAAGTTTGGACATTTACTTACATTCATAAGAATCACAACAAACCAGAATAACACATTAATTAGTGCAATCATCAACCAGCACAGAAAGCAGATCGGTCCAGAGGTTTAGTAACTTTAAAGGGGTATATGTTTGAACACATGATCACACCAGAAGAGGCAACTGTGTAGTACAGCATAGGTCCACTGAATATGGCCACTCAGCTTTCTCCATTAGAGCTACAAAGTTTTAGAACAGCACTATCCCACTATCACTATCAGACAATGCTCTAATCACAACTGAAATCCTGGCTGAAACATGACCAATCACTTGGCCATTAACCAATCATGTTTTGTATGATGTAATGTTTTAAAGTGTTTTAATGTTGTATGCTGTAGCCTATAATGTTTATTCCCTGTACCCGTCTGAATCACAACATTTGATGCCATAACTCCTTTGTGGATTTGCCTGCCCAGGGACTGCTTAAGAAATGTTGCTATTGAGCTAATTCTAGGACAATCAATGACTGTCCATTGTCCCTGGTAAATAAACAAATAAATACAAATACAAGAGGATGAGTGACAGTAGAGTAAGCTTATGGTGGTTTAAAGAAAAAGTATTATTTGTGCTAAAAGCACTTGCAAGCTAAACCCCTTTGATGAAATGTTGAAAAAAACTAGCAGTCAAATTCAGTCAAATATAAGCAACTTGAAAAACATGAATACACTTTCATAGAATATTGTTTGTGTCTTCTAAGGCATTCAGTGGAAAAAGAGAAACTAAAAGCTAAAGAGAAAAAATGGAAACTGATAGCGACTAAAGAAAACAGGCGGGTATATTTATATATATTTTTCTGCTAGATATTTAAGTTTAGAAAAAAGATCCCGCACACTGACCATTACGCAAGCAAACAATTTATTTACAATGTTTCGGTCCTAGACCTTCATCAGGTTTAGGACCGAAACGTTGTAAATAAATTGTTTGCTTGCGTAATGGTCAGTGCGCGGGATCTTTTTTCTAAACTTCTGATCTGCCATTTTGGATCACATCCTACGCACCTGCCCGACCAAAGGAGGTGTGCAAAAAAGCTTTCTTACGCTGCTAGATATTTAAACAAGTAAATTGCTAGTAAAAACTGAAATATTTCCTGATATTGTTTGCAATATCAATGCAAAAAAAAGTTTGATTTTGAGCAATAATGGGCACAAAATAGTTTTTTTTCTGTGTAAACCAATTCAATTGAAAAGAAATATTGTATGTCATTCTGTTTTTTTCCCACATTTTTTTTTGTATTTCAAACAAATAAGCATTTTATTTGTATAATTATTTTTGGTAAGAGTTAACTTCCTGAGCAGAAGCATTGTGTTTTCTAGCTGAAATGTCTCAACATATTGTCAGTGTTCCTGGTATATCAAAAATGTACTGAGTCAAAAGCAACTGGACTTGATAGAGATTCTTGTAAACCATTTGCACAAAAAAAATGTTGAGTTTTTTTCAGATGACGGATAATAAATTCATGTGTAAACAAGTGGATTCCTTCATCGCTTTTGTCCCAGATTTCATGTTTGGAGTTACAGGAATAAGAGCTGCCTTTTCACCGCCGACAATCAGTCGGACTGATGCAGCTCCTTGATTTCACTGTCCTGTCACGTAGCGTCTCACTGGTCATCCATACTGCATACACCCATTAGGTTGTGACAGAGACTAGGGGCACCGTATATCTTGCATCAATGGTACTGTGTGCCCACATGGGCCACTTATTTTAGGAGGGGGAGGGTCAGATTAAGGTGATATATTAAAGTGCATATCCCCATCAAAAGGAACATTGATTTGTGTTCTGCGCATGTTCTATTCGCAAGGAATCGTGGTCTTTTGAATAGAGGAACTTCTTGTATGCGCCATCTGGCTACTGAGCTCCAAAGAGCTCCTTGTGGTGTGTAAACATTGTTCCTATCAGTCACCTGTACCAGAAACTCTAAGAAATATGTTTCTATGTCAGAATCATGTGTATTGAGCTCCAAACTTTTGGCACGAAAACTTTTTTTCCACCACTAAAACAGATTTGCAGTCACTGCTGACCAGAAACTCTGATGAAGATGTTCTATATGAGAATCATGTGTATTGAGCTCCAAAGAGCTCCTTGTGGTACGTAAACCTTGTTCCAATCACTAAAACAGCAAAGATGTTTCTGTCAGAATCATGTCTTTTCAGCTCCAAGCTGCTTTTTGTGGCGTGAAAACCACATTCCCATCACCAAAACAGCCTTACCATCATTTCTTACAAGATGCTCTTATAAAGAGGTTTCTATGTCAGAATCATGTGTATTGAGCATCAAACTGCTTTTTGTTGTGTTAAAACCATATTTCCATCACTAACACAGCCTTGCCATGATTTCTTACCAGAAGCTCTAATGAAGATGTTTAACTGTCAGAATCACGTGCACTGAGCTCCAAAGAGCTCCTTGTTGTCAGGTCCAGCTCCCACTTAGTTCATGTTTGTGTTGACTTCCTGTTTTATTTTGAAATACTCACCATCTGTTTGTTTCAGGTCACTTGTCTTCCTGTCTTTGTCTGCCTTCCCGCCTGTGTGATTACCTTCCCTTCCCTAATGTGTTTGTCATTGTCTCCACCCACGTATATATACTTACCTTGTGTCCCTTGTCAGCTGCCAGATTGTTGATGTACCTCGTGTCTCACTCTCCAGCGTTCCTAGTGTCTCTTCCCTCTGTTTTGTATTACCTCTTGCCTGCTTTTGACCACGTTTTTGCCTGCCGTTTTTGTACCATTGCCTGTATTGTTCAGGCAATACATACATGTTGTTTAAAATAGCGTACCTCATTCTGTGCTACACTATTTTAAACCACATTTATAGATTTCCTACCTGACAGAATGAGCTATCATTGTAGGGCATTCTGAAAGATATTTCCCAACTGATAGAATGAGCTATACTACTTTTAACTACATGTATACATATACATACAGGAGAGCAAACCATTCTTGTCTCTCCTCTTTAGTGGGAAACATGGGATCCGAGAGCTCGTTCGTCTTCATTCATCGCTATCAAC
This sequence comes from Gymnocephalus cernua, assembly GCA_023631565.1. NCBI lineage: Eukaryota > Metazoa > Chordata > Actinopteri > Perciformes > Percidae > Gymnocephalus > Gymnocephalus cernua. Next base: position 14,139,889 of record CM042427.1, on the reverse strand, counting down.
GTCGTCATACTTTTTTCCGCTCATTACTCATCCCTCGCTATATACTGTATAACCAGCTGCATTGTTCTGCTCCTCCACATCTAAACTCACTTAAACTGGCCGGCACAATAAGGCAAATAAAGATAAATGTCTCATTCTGTAATGCTACTGTCACATACCATCTAGCTATGTCTCAAGCAGGAATGAGGGTTTGCTGCTCTTTGTCTGCAGCAGCATGTGTGGCTGGGACAAATGAAAATGAAGCCAGTCTAAAACAACAGAGATAATACATTTAATATTGTTTCTCTTTTGGGCAATGCGAGATACAATGTAAACATGTACAAGTTACAAAAAAAAGGAACAAGACTTGTCAAAATGAAACGATAGATAAGAAAATGCCCTGTTTTCAAAAGGAATGCACATGTGCAGAATGTCTCCAATCAGAAAGGAATTTGGACAGTACTTGCTTTCACTGTATTTTGTCCTATAGTGCACTGTTATACACAACAGAATGATGGTTTAAGGAGATTAGTGTATGGCCCTGTCACCATGTATGATTTGGTGGGCGGATGACTCCTCATTGGAGGATTCTTTATTACTTATTATTTACAACGGCATAAAGCCTCCTTAGTCTCCTCATGGCATATCTTTTGAAAACAAGAAGCTTGCAAAAGTCAAACACTATTTGCATAACATAAGAGAAAATAAAAAAAGAATAGCACCTCCTTTGGTCCAACTCGAGGCCTGTAGCTGTGTTTGTTCGTGTGGTTGATATGCTGGTAACGGATTGTTTTTGTCAGAATTTACAGATCGAGAGCTTATGGCATTGGGCTTCCAAGTCTTCTTTTGGCACACTGCTCTCCGCAGCAGGGTGGTGACAAATGCTGTTCTACAAATGCAACATCCAGGCTAAAAACAGGCTCCACCTCCTCATGAATCTACGTCAGCTGTAACTCAACATCAACCACTTTTTGACAGCTCGCCTCCAATGCAAAAAAAAAGTATGGCTAAGCGCCCCGCCGCAGAATGCAGGCAGCCGCCGTGTTCTTGATTAGGACGCTTTTAACGCTGCAGGATCGTCCAACTGGCAAAGGTTAATTAAGACACACGGTGGTGCTGATTAGAAACAGGGACTCGAACAGAGACAAAGAAAAGTGCCACAAAGACACAGCTGGGCGCCTCGTTCCTCGACACAGCCTGTTTTTTTGCAGCTGGGAGACGGCTCCCGCTGATGCCCGCTGGCGCGTCAAACAACTGCGATTGTGTGAGGCAGTTTTCAGGATGACATGAACAAACAGCATTCCCTGATGCACAGGCTCGGGATTGTTCTAGCCCGAGCTCTGCGGCTTCGCTTGTTCTTTTTCTTTCTTCTCTCACACTCAAAAACGACATGTTCATTAAAAAACCTACAAAATCATCTCCCTAAATACCTCTAACCTGCTCTCGCACACTTCCTACAACTTGCTTATCAAACCTACCCCTCCTTCTATCAAACAACCGCCTTTATAACTCACAAATCACCCCATTCCAGAGCTAGGTGCTGTTGACTTTTGAAGCCTTTTTTATTATTATTTGTTCCATTATGAACAATTAACGCTTTATTCATTAGATGGGAACAAATGCTTCGAATCCTGTGTCACTTATTTATTTATTTTTTAACCAAAAAGACACTATTCTTTTTGTCTTATTCCAAAAAACCTTTTTCAGCACCGAGCCTGATTCTCACACCCTCAGGGCTACATAAGATCTGAAGACACTGACACTAAAAGAAGCCACAATCAGAAGTAAGGAATCCGTTTTTTTTAAAAGTTATTCTATGAACGGAGACTGAGAGTGCGAGAAGCTCCTGGAGTGTGAACTGGATCATCACTTGTCTCCCACTGACTTGCAGTTTCTTGCAAAGCAGCTTGGAAAACGTGAAATCCTGCAATTAAAACACTGTTTGGAGTAATGAGATCACAGCTCAGGATCGGCAGTGGACAGCTCATTAGTTGTGGGGTTTGTTGAAAGTGGGTAAGAGCTGGATAAAATGGGCTCCTTGTTGGAAGGAATTATTTTTAGAATAGAAACTGTACCCACTAGCCTTTCATCTCGCTCCTCTCACCCTGTCTCCTAGAATCCACTATCTGATCCATCTTGTGTCTCCCCTGCATCCTGCTCTCACGAATCCTCATCCTTGACCTCTGATCCTCCTTCTCCTGAGTGCACCTGCAAACAATCCATCTCATCATGCAAAAACATGCGCGCACGCACACGCACACGCACACACACACACACTCCCAAACCTTTCTGGATATCTCAATCATTTCACCGGGAATAAACTGCTCAGCTGTGTCGAGGAAGGAGAGATGGAAACATGTGGTGAGAGAAAGAAAAAAAAAGAAAGAGAAGCGGGAAGGAGAAAGGAAGTGTAGCCACAAGGAATAGCCTACGCTATGGCAGCAGCTAGTGTTTGGGATTACAGAGTTTAAGGTGCTTCACGCCCGAGAGGTGCCTTTCATTTGTTAAAATAAAGAGAGAGCGGGGAGTGAAACGGAGTGCCGGCGTGGCGGAGCTGTCTCGGCCGGCTGATCTGTGGGAATATGTGGAGAAACCCATATATTTCCTCTGGCGTGAATGACTCCTCATCATCGCTGAGTGTGTGTGTTGGCATGTGCGCACACGGGGAATGCAGAAAAACATCACCACCGCCAAAATTCATTTCCATTCTGGTAGTTTTAAGAGCGCTGTTGATGAAATAGGCTGAACTGCTATGATTGAAAAAGAAGCCTGTCATTTAAAGGAACAGTTAGACATGTTTGGGAAGTACACGTATTCGCTATCTTGAAGAGTTCAATGAGAAGATTGATGCCACTCTCGTGTCTTCACGCTAAATATAAAGCCAAAGCCAGGGGATAGTTAGCATAGCTTAGCAAAAAGCCTGGAAACAGGTGTTAACAGCTAACCTGGTTCTATCCAAAGAAAACAAAATCCATCCACAAGCACCTCTAGGGTACATCTCATTTGTTTGATACAAAAACTAAAAAAGACAAATTGTGGTGTTATGGAGGTTTATGTGCTAGAATATTTCTTGGCCAGGTGTGGGGATTTCCTAGCATCTTCTTTGTCAACCAAGTGTAAAACTACAACTTAGTCGCTTTAACAAAGGTTAAGTAGTAAGTACTGAACTTTTTCTAACCTTCACACAGTCTAGGTGTATTCCTCTATTCAGTCTCATGTCTTTTGCTTCTTATTTAAAGATTCCCTACAGACATCGTTTATGACATACAAATACAAATGTGTCTGATATGGTTTTTCTTTTCAACAAAACAGTTAAATGTCCAATTACATCTACTTTTACTGCCTTATTAAACTTCCAGAATCTATGCATATGCAAATATTTCCTCACATCAAAGGTTTAACTGCTGAGCTGTCTCCTAGTTCACTGGATTCTCATTCAATTCTCAGTGTATGTTCACTGAAGGCTTCAAGTTCCACATCACACTTGCATAAGTTGCACACATAAGGTGCTTCTCACGTCCCTTATCTGATAGCTCCTCTGTCCTCGGCTGAACTGGAAGTTGTTCTGGCCCTCCATCGTGAAGGCCGTCTCAAAGCTCTTATTCCTGCCTCGAGGAGCGAGCATGGATCTCCGAGGAGCTATGAGCGAGGATACGAGAGCAGCCTTCCCAGAAGCCGTGTAGCTGAAAGCCGTTGCTAACTCCGCCCCTACAGCTGACAAATTCACGTGACGCTTCAGAGGAAAGGACGTCTCATCCTACTAAAAACAGATTTTTCCGTTTCCTCTCTCCTCCCATTCCTCGTGTCTCTCCCATGCTTCTTCTGTGGGAGGGAGTAAGACGCAAGAAAGGGAGGAAAATGGAGGAGCCGAGAATGCAGTTTAAGGGAAGTGAGAAGGACCCATAGACTGTAAAATAATGGACAGAGCGTCTGGGCCTATAAAATGAAAACCAATCCTGAAGTGCCTTAAACCTGCTTTCTATCTAATTTCCAGCAGGGAGCGACTCCACCGGCTCCAAAAAGAAGACTGTTTCAACAGAAGTCTGTGAGAGTCTTGTCCAAAAAAACAACAACAACTAACCTGATGGTTTCAAAAAACCAAGATGGCGACAGCCAAATTGCCAAACTCGAGGCTTCAAAATGGCAGTCCACAAACCGATGTGTGATGTCACGGCTGCTACGTCCATTATCTTTACAGTCTATGGTTGCACACTGGACCACGATTGGCTTCCACTTGTGATGCCACAGAATCATGCTGGTATGTTTGAGTGGAGGGGGACTTTAACGACATGAGCGTGGCATGAATCTTCTCATCTAACTGTCGGCAAGACGACAAATCAGGGTATTATAACACTAAAGTGGAGTTTAACTATAAAATATCCCAACAAAAGGATTTATGGACATAAGCACCCTCAGCTATAGAGGGAACTCTATGTATTGGCCTGTACACTCTTTAGCACAATGACATATTCAACTGTAGCACATGGATAAGGCCTACCTGGGGTTAAGCAAAGAAAAACAAATTTTCTTTCTATTTTTGGCGTACATCCTGGAAGTTGATGGATTTAACTGAAATGACGGGAAGCGGCGTTCATCTCCCCGCTCTGTTGTTTACCGCCGAGACTCTCCCGTCGACAGTTCCAAATGTCACCTTTTGCCGTGGCGATTTGTGAGGAGAAGTCTGACTTGGTTTGATAATGGAGGGGGTAAATATCAAAAGAGGCCTCGGCGTAGGTGCAGAGAGGACACATTCCAGAAAAACAAAACAGAAAAAGAGGATGATAACAACAACAACAACAACAACAACACAGAATCAAGAAACTATCAAAATTCCATTCAGGCACGAACGTGACAGCTCAGAGCAGGGCCATTGAGGCCCCTGATGATGGGCCCATGACTCTCCATCAGAATGGGTCAGTGGGTTTCTGCCATGCCATTCACAGATCCCCGTCCACTGCAGGAGGAGCAGAGATTCTCATGCTAGTTGGTATAAAAGTCCATCACGTCAGGAGATAATGAGATGTCACATACGACTGCTTTGGTCCAATGAGTTCTCCAATGCTTTTAGAGCATTTCACATCTGCTCTTTAAAATTGACTTAAAATGATACACTTGAAATGATGGCAAAAGCTCATGACTGGCAGTTTGACTGGGAATATCTACTCCCAACAGATGTAATGGCATGGTTCACGGCATGGTTCTGTGATATTTTTCCTCTTGTTGAAGCATGATGTGTTTCTTATCTATTGCACTTTTCCTCGCGGGTACATTTCAGAATTTGACAAAAAGGACAAAAAGGAAATAAGAAAAAAAGAAAGAAGGTAAAAGCATGAATAAAGATAGATGCTACACAGCTAAATGTATGCTTGATACAGAACGATTCCCTTGCTATTTCAGCCAAGTAAATTCAGCCCAAATCAAAACAAGCAATATGCAATTATAATATGTGCTGGAGCGAAATGTACAAAGTGATTAAACACATTTACATAATGCCTTCGTCTCGATGGGAAGGGGCCTTGTTGCCGGACAGCAAGTATCAAAATCCTAATTCTTATTATTTGTAGGTACGAGCTTTTTCATTTTCATATACCATAATGATTGGAAATTCCTCACATTTTTTGAGATTTTAGTTTTTTTTGTTGACTGCTGGGTGAGCATTTTGCATACTAAGGTGAGTGAAGTCCAATTTCTGTGACAAGGATAAGCTGTATAATGCTTTACATTAATATTTTGAGTGGGGGAATAAAGTGATTGTCAAACCGTAATTAAGAAATACAACTATTTATAATAAATACACATAAAATCAGGCATTATGTAAAGCACAATAAAGATGAAGGAAGTGCCCATGATTTGCTAAAGTTGCAGCACACAGCATAGAGGGGAAAAAAAAGAAACTTTTAAATTTTTCAAAAAAATAAATTATTGTCCAATACAAGACACGTGCTACAAAAATATTTTAGCTGCACTGAGCTTTCAAAGAAAAAAATAATAAAAATGCTGTACATTTTTTTCAGTGAGACTCACTGACCAGCAGTGCATTTCTTATTGCACTGAGGTAGGATGGCTGGTAAGCCTTGTGAATGGGATAAAAATCATGTTGTAGTACCTTTGACCTCCCACAAGAGATCTCTATTTCTCCAATTCTAGTCCAACTTTGGCACGGCCACTCTCATATAGAGAACTCATTACAGAGTTCCACCTCTCATTTGAGGTGAGGGGGGAAAAAGAGAAATTAAATAAAAAACGTATTCAATAAATAATATGCTGAGTATCTACTGCATCTTTACATTAATGCACCGTAAAAACAGGTTTAAAGGGCACTAATTCACAAAACAGAACCACTTCGTTCCTCGTTATTGCCGCCGTGTGATCACAGAGTAACAGATTGACTAACAAAAGTTTAAAAATATAACTGCGATCTAGCAGGTACTGTACTTTGTTTAATACTGTGATACTGTCCAGCAGAAACATAATAAAGAGTTAAGTGTTCAGCCTCATACAGAGAGCTCACACCGCTCATTAGAAAATGTATTTCAGCAGTCTTGAACATCAGCCATTTGAATTTTAAAAGTTGGATTTTAGCTCATAAATTCTCATATTTTATTTCTGCATTTGGGGAGAATTATTTCTGACATTGGTATTTTTAGGTGATTGGTAAGTCTTATTTTTATGATCTTATAATATATTATATAAAACCTAACTATAATTTGGAAGATGTGAAAAAAATCCCTAAACTTTGAAACAAATTGATACACTATGCCTTGTATTTACTGTAAAACTCATACTGCACTGCAATATCTATTACAACTTACTTGTTGTAAGTTGTAATAATTGTATAATTGTTGTATATTTTGAGAAAATGTGTGCTTCCAGGTACAGTTCTTTTCTCGTTTTAGGCATTTTGTTGAATAAACTGTATTACTTGTACCATAAATAAATAGTAAAATCACGAAAAATAGCCAATGAAATGACATTTCTCTTTGGTTTGATCACATTTTGGGATTAATGCTATGCAAATATGTCCCTGGGATTCAATTATTTCACTGCATTTCCAGTATGTATTCAATACATCTCCACAACAGCGGTATTATTATATGTATACAAAACAAAATATATACAAATCAAATATTCCTGGAACTACCCACTACAGTAAACCTAAACCTTTGTAAACTAATTGTTTTCCTATTTTGATGTTGTTAACTACCAAGCTATGAGGTGGTTTTGTTATGAGTTACAAGTTGTTCTTTGATTTTCCAGAAAACTAAAACATGTAACTGTTATTTTCAAGTTTCACAGGTTTTCTTTTAATACATTTGTTATCCCAGATAGTTACATCTGGGATTAAAAGCATGAATATTAACATATTTTTCTGGGGCTTGATGAGCTACGACAAAACTAAGCCAATTTATGAAACCTGAGCACCTGAATCCTGTATATTTTACTAGTGTCAGCTGGTACATGACATGAGGCAGGAGCTTTAACTTTTCCAATTCGAGGCTGTCGGTGGATAAACAGATGTCACAAGAAAGCAGAAATAATTCTCTAAGGAAGACTTGCACCAACACAAGGCATTATAACATGAACAATGAAACGAAAAAATTAAATAAAAAAAAAAAAACTGATAACGAGATTAAAAAGTTGTTTTAGTTTGCTTGATGACTTGTGGCTTGAAACAAATCAATTATGTGGTGACTGAGTCACTTAAATCTGTTTTTCGTTCTTTAATCTGCGTTGGACCAATTAAAGAACTCTAGATCGAAACGTTGCACTTTGTTTGCACTCTATAGTGGAGCTCTTAACTGGGTATGGAATTACTCTTGGTGGTGTTCATAGGCCTATGGCACTCTTAAAAGATTTGGTTGATTTCATGTTTTGCCATCCACCATTTAGGACCTCCATTCAGGTGATCAAATACAAAAGGCACTTATCGACCATCAGACTCAGTGATGGGCAGGAATAAGCATAACCATTACCCTGCTCAACTTCTGTATTACATGACGCAAACCTCTTTAAGAGGTTATTACTCCCATTCATACCATGTTATCTCAAAGACACTGTCCTCTTCAAATGTCCTCACCCAAGAATGACCAATCCCACATTTCTGTCTCTCATTCCCAGCCAAAATATTTAAAATCTTTACACTCCTCTTCGTATACATTTTAGTAAACCAGCACTAAAAGTGTCCTTCCTCATCAGATTAAACATCTTTCTTTTTACACACAGTCATAAATGTACATTTTTCAAGGACATATTGCTTACGGGAGATTGCAGGTAACATTCTTAAAGAGTGATGCCACCGACGTCCTTGGAGACATCAAGAGGGGGAGGTGGGGGGAAGGGTAGGGGAAGAATGTGGGATTGGTTTTATTTTTTCCGCTCTAGGTAGTTGGAGGGGACCCAGCCCTTGCGGGGAAGCAGGCTGTCCTGCACCTGGCAGTACCACCAACCATTGGGGTTTCTTTCCAACACCTCCAGACAGGTGCCCTCAGTAAAACCCATTGTTTCCTCATCACCACGATAGTCGGCAATGGACACGTACACATCCCTGCCAAGGTTATTGTGGATCAGTTGGCTCTTCTCAATGGGCTTGGGTCGAACTGTGGACACAGGGATGCCGTTGCGTTGGCTAACTCTGCTAAGGGTGTCCTGGACATTGCTTGTGCTGAATGCGCTCCCCGAGGACCCCAGGCCGGAGCGCTCGGCAGGCCTCGTCTGACTTTCAACAACCACATGTGGCCGCACAGTGCTGAAGGAGGCATTTCGGCGGACACCAAGGGTGGCAGAACCAGAGCCATAGTGATCACTTCTGCCGAGAGAGTCATTTCGTCTCAGAGACCCTGTCATGTAGTGAGAATCCTTGGCTGGCTGTGTTGTAGTCACAAATACAGACTGAGGCCTCACTGCCACCTGGCGAACCCCGTTCCTCATCCGAACACCTCCATTAACCATCCCTGACGGCTTTGAGAAGCCACCCGGAGGCTTGGAAGGAATTGGCGGAGTGTTCCTTCCTCTCAAGCCTTGATGCTGTTGGCTCAGACCTTGGATATTGATGTTATTGAGGGCCAAAACGTGCTGCTCGTTTTTCTCCAGGCTGTTGGACTTACTCCCCCCACTCCCGTGTCCATCTAGGTCCAACCCACCTGCATCACCAACTTGTCTGACAGGTTCCAGGTAGTACGAGGGAGCCCAGCCCTCCTCGGATCCCCATCGGATGTACCACCAACCGCTCTCCTGCTTCTCCAGAACTTCAACCTCCACCCTGGCTGGAAAGCTGATCTCAGAGTCCTGGACCTTCTTATAGGCATCCAGGGAGCGGTAGAGATTGGGGCCTTCCACGTCTGAGTCACCACGGCTCCCTTTGGAGTAAACCGAAGAGAGATCTGAGGTACTGCGTGAACACATCGAGTCCTCTGATGAGATGACGGAGGCTGTTTCAGAGTCGTCCCCACGAGTAGGTTTGAGGCCATGAGGCCGGAACTGACTTGTAGGCCTCAGCTGCCGTCTCAAAGAGCTGATGTCCATCCTCTCAGGACTCTGGGGTTCTGATTTGGTCAGGAGTGGTTTAGGTCTGACAGAAGGCTTGGGCCTGGTCGAGGGGCTCTGACCTATTCTCTGCTCCACATCCCGGCTTAAGACAGGGCCTTTCTTGGGGCCTCTGCTCAATTCATCTGATGAAGAGTGGGGGCTGTTGTCCTGCGACCTCAGGCTGATATCTATGTGTCTGCCCAGGGTCTGGCTTCTCCGGTTCATCTCTGGTGTCATGGTCTTCATGGGTCTACCAACAGGTGAAGATCCTGAAGGCTTGCGTGGGACTGTGGAGGAACGGTAGCTCCTTGGGGAATTTGGCTCACTGGAACCTTTGACTGAAGTTCTTTCAACACCACTGCTTGGCCTGAAGCCGTCATTCTCATAAATGCACTCCTCTTTTGCAACCTCCTCCACAGACCTGAAGGAACGTCTTCGATGAGTGAACACAGGGGACGCCTTGCAGACAGGAGGAGAGGCCTTGCAGGAAGGAGGGGAGCAGCGGTACTTGTCGCTGACCACTTTGCTGATCTTCACATCCAGGGCGCGCTCATCCTTTAGGGAATCTGTGTCTGATTCACCTTCGCATCCAACTGCAGGAACATCATATTCAGGTTCCTCGTACACAGGCCTGCTCGCCGGCTCTGAAACTGTAGAGGCAGAGTTAGCAGGAGGGGGAGCCTCCTCAGACTCTTGTTTTTTGACAGGCGGAGCTGGCGGTGGGACTTTGGGCCGGGTCAGGGTGCTGGTCCGACGGCTGAGGTTGGGCTTCTTACGCTTGTCGATGTAGGAGCAGGGGGCCCAGCCCTCCATCTCTCCAATCTGCACATACCACCAGCCTCCAGGGTTCTTTTCTATCACCTACACAACAAGACATGGAAGATAAAAGCTAAATAAAGATTTTGTAAATTTGTCTAAATTTGTGAAACTTGCGAAACTTGCGAAACAATGGAATAGAAGGGTTAGGGTTTAGAGTTAGATGATCAGGTAATCTAAGACTGCTGTAATTACATCTGATATTGCAGTCTTCTTGCAAAGATACAGTGGTTGGAGAAGTATTCAGATCCTTTAAGTAAAACTACTAATAACACACTTTAAAAATACTCTGTTACAGGTAAAAGTCCTGCATTATAAATGTTACTTATGTAAAAGTATGTAGGTATCATCAGGAAAATGTGCTTAAAGTATTAAAAGTAAAAGTACCCATTGCAGAAATTTGATTACATTTTAGAAACTGCAAAACGATCAAAACAGTTCTGTCAATCAACTACGTGTTTTATCAGCTAATCAATTCAGCTTTATTTTAGGCCAATATAAATGATATTGTTGGGTAGTTGTATTTATAATAAAAGATAGTTTTTTATAAACTACATGTGTTTTGTCTGCAAATTTTTTATCTGTGACATAACTATCGGATTAATGTAGTGGAGTAAAAAGTGCAATATTTCGTAGCGGAGTAGAAGTAGAAAGTGGCATGAAAAGAAAAGACTCAAGTAAAGTACAAGTACCTCAACATTTGTACTTAAGTACCGTACTTGAGTAAATATACTTAGTTACATTCCACCACTGCAAAGATATTAATGACAAAAGTTAATTTTGCTAGCTCAACATAACAGAAAAAAACCCGTGAAGGAATCTGTTATCTTCATCTCTCTACCTTAGCTGTTGGAGAGCGAATTATCTCTACATCATCTCGTTCAAACACAAATCTCAACGCTGCATCTCTATTGCCTTAGCTTTCCTGTCTATCTGAGGAGCACACCGTTGGTATACATATTCATTGAGCCCTGACTGTCTAATCTCAGCGACAACAAAGCAGATCTGGCCTCTTACATCAGCTTTTTGTCCTCCACGGAAACTGATGCCATCAGAGATTGAGGACTGGAAATCTGCTATAGTGTAATACTCTGCTTCCACAGCAGGGGGCTCTGGTGGCTTGGGTAACTGGAATCCCTGTGCAGCAAAGGGGAGAGATGTGAGCAGCTGACATCATATTTAACCAGCATTATATTATGTCTGACTATGTCTTAAGAACGAGTATGACCAAAGGCACAAAATGGAGGCTGCATATGATGATAATATAAATGTATAACAGTATGTATAGTATTTTAGTGTGGGCAGTGGTAGATTCAAATTGATATTACGCTTGTGTTGTTACTGTGCTTTAATGGTTGCTATGCCAACTCTCGCGGCAACCTGGGAGCTAATTAATAAATCTTTCTTTTTTTGTTTATATTCTTATTTACTGTATTTATACTGCTTTTTTAAAATCGTTTTCAGCTAGAACCCGTGTTTGTAAATGTGCTACAACATTCTTTACTGTGATCAAAGGTAGTTTGGTGATGCCCACTGTACATGTTTCTGTTGAACAACAATCATATTAAAGAAAGCCCTCTTGGGTATTGTTAGGAAGCAGTAGCTTGTGAAGTTGTCTTACCAAGTTGGTTTCTCTTCGTGGGGGAGGTTTTTGTCTCAGATTTGGAGACCCTGACAAACAAAAAAACATCCCATTAAAACATATTTGTAATACACCTGACCTACATCAAACATCTATGGAGTCATATTTGTGCCTCATTCCTGTGTGCGCAAAGAAAGAGAAATACTTATACCATTGTACCAGCCTTAAGTGCTGGCAGTCTCAAGTTAAAATGTTCTTTGAGTGATAATTTCTCTATAAAATATAATTTATGTACTTGAAAAACACATGCTCAGGAATAAGGCACACATATAATGTCATAAGGAACATGAGCTAGTAAACAAAAATTGGACATACATTCTTAGTATGTGAGTAAAATGGAAATCCACACACCAAGCCCACAATCCCATGTTAAACAGCCTCACAGATTAGTGTGACAAAGTATATGCAATTAAATTACACCACCATCACCATTAGATACACCGTCAGCCATGTAGCTTACCTATAGCATCAAAGCCTACACAAAAGGAAAATAACATGTCTTAATGTCTGATACAAACACTACAAATCCTCCTCTTCTTTGCTGCAATGCATTTACTGCTCGATTGTCTCCTAATACACCATAAATGCTTACCAATTTCTACTCTATGAGGTGCCACTCTGGCAACAGCTGGGGACCCTGGCTCGCCCCTCCCTTTATTTTCATTTAGGGCAGCACTCGCTGCTATTCCCAGACATGGGCTGTTGGTGTCACGGCCGGCACTCAGCCTCCTGCCCGTCTCAGCGTTGATTTCAGAGTTATAGGGCATGGGCAGGCTGATCTCGCTCTTGGAGATGTGGCGCTCGGGCGTGGTGCTACCCTCTCCGTCTGTCTGGATGTCCTTCTCGCTGACCGACTTCTTTTGCAACAGGTTGCTGATCTCCATGATGTTGCCGATGATCTCCACGGGGCCTGTCAGGGTCTTCTTGCGGGGGGAGAAGTCCTCTTTCACCTTTTTCAAGTAGGAGGCAGGGGCCCAGCCCTCTTTCCCTAAGTATCTGTGGGTAGAATGCATACAGACAGAATATCTTTGTACGTGTATATTGTGTATACACATACGTGTATATTCTTGAATTTTCTTCTGTTTTCTATCATTTAAGGAGGCGCTGCACCAATTGTATGCACAAATGTCACTTTATGGGGGTATGGAGTTTGAAAGATGTGGACATTTACCAAGCATTATGGGAAATGTAGAATCCAGAGTTTTGGGATCTTGACCCATACAAGGGACAAACATATCTGGATATTTTAGCCTCTGTTGTGTGATTTTGACCACTCTTTTATTAATCTGCCTTTTGTGAGCCCCCCAGTTGGAAGTGCAATACTAAATCACAAGAGTACCCTTTTAAGATAGGGCACAAATTATTAGTTGGACCATAAATCATACCTAGAATGAATAAACAACTACATTTCTACATTGTCTGGCATTTCAATAATCAATAAAATACACCAAATAAGATACTGTGTTTTGAAAAACAGAACTATTTTAATTCTAGTGACGTGGAGGTAGCTGAAGGCAAGTAAACAGACTCAATGTGCAAAGAGACACTGCTTCCCCACATTTCAACATTCATTGTTAAGCTAAATGAGTCATTTTAGAGTGCTTTGTGAAACAATAAATAATGTTTCCATTAGTCATTTGCCTAAGTTGAGCCATTTTCTGCTCAGAAGAGATGTGATCATTTCTGCTTCCCTGTTGCATGACTCCAAATGCACGACCACAAGGAGTCCCCATAACCTGATAATATGCACCTTTTTTCTTCTATTTACGTCTATTAGCCATCAAATGGAAACAGAAAGACTGCAAGGCCAAAATGCATTTATGAGGCTGCATTTGAAAGCTAAATTATTCTAGTGACCGAAAATGTTCTTATTTAGCGTGTGATTAAAACACCACCTACACTACATCAGCTCAAACATGGTTCAAAACAGTTATTTGCCACTAGTCTAACAATAACTAAGATATGCTTAATGTCACACCATGTAAAACACCACACATACTTTCTACATCGTGTTAACAACACCTGTATAAAGTTTAAAAACTCTAAGCCTAACCATATGGGAGCTAGGGAGTTTTCAGTATGTGGTCCCCGAACCTCTCCAAAACCTCTCCAAGTAAACAAATTGTGCTAAATGCTTTTATACTGAACTTAGCAGACAGGTAGCAATGGACTCCACACAATGATATTCAGAACTTAGATTAATATTCATGAAAAACGGTTTTGATTCTTTTGATCGGTGAACATTTACGGACCAGAGAAATATAAATAGGCCATTAATGGACCCAGATTTAACATTTAGGACCAGCTCACAGGTAGGGAATCGTCATGATTTATCATCTCTTTTGATGACAGAACCATCTTTGGGAAAAATGTATTTGACTGTGCTTTGATTTGTTAGTTAACCCTGTAGGTTTAATGTGGTCCTTATAACAGAAAAAGCTTTCGGTCCCAACCAGCTGTTTGAACAAGCACTTTGTAAACATATTAGCCATTTATGACAATCACACATAAGTACCTTTAACAGTGAGTATGTTTGTAGGTATATACTCTAAGCATGCACAAGCTCTTATGTGTGCATGTGTTTGTCACATGCCACAAGGCAGCATGTGATAGTAATCAGCTGTGCAGTGGAGCTCCACTTTCTTTAAGCCCCAGGGATGCAAGGAAACAAACAACTGGCTTGGTAAGTGACACACATTTGCACAAACAGGCAGACAGACAGACACACACACACACACACACACACACACACACACACACACACACACACACACACACACACACACACACACACACACACACACACACACACACACACACACACATTCAAAAAATCCCATGCAGCACACCCAGTTGACCTGTGGAGAGTGCTATATGAAAATCTCAATATCATTACGCAAATAATCAACATTTATTTATATACAACTTTAAAGCAACCAATAAGAGCTGCAGTAAAGCGCTGCCTTGATCACAGCACTGACGACTAACAATGTTCTCTGAGGACTGAAGTTGGATTAACCAAAAGAAGAAGCTTTGGACTGATTCCATTTCTTTCATTTAATGTAACTGTGTCCATGTTTCGGACACAGTTTTCAGCTGTTGGTCATATCCGGACAAATCCGGTCCGACGCAGTTTCCTGTCTTTTCGCAGTGCTTTTCCTAGGAGATGGCCCCAAAGTGCAAATAGAATTAATTTACACACATCTAAGAATCTACCTGTGAATTTTCGCTAACACATCATTAATAGATGGTAAATTGATAGTTAATTAATCTTTAGTTAATTGTCATTTAACTGTTTGTTTGTTTTGTTACACAAATGATATCCCTCATATACTATATTAGGTATCGGGTAATAATTAAAACATGTTGGTAAACCTTTAAGAAACCATTTTTAAAACATCTATAAACATGACATAGATAGATGGACCAGCTATTCCTAACACTTGCACTACAGGGTTAACACTAAGGGTTACTAGTTGGTTTATAAACCGTCTATAAACATGTCTGGGTGGTTATTATAAAGTTGCAACAGATGACTATAATACCTTGTTAAATAGTTAATAAATACTTTGTAAAGCCTCTAAAAACATTATCTGGATGGCTATTGTAAAGTTGTGACTGATGTTTTTCATAGTTAGTTACTGGTTAGTAAGTGCAATGATAAATGTTTTGCCCTTCATTAAATTATATTAAAAAATGATCTATAGGTATAGGGGAGATAGGGGATGACCAAGGGTAGCGCATGGCTAATTCACCGGTGTTACCTTCCTTTTGCTGGCTCTTGTGAAGACAAATCTAAAGTAAATGGTTAAAATGACATTCCGTTTGAAAGTTAAGAAGTTACACTTTATTTTGACAACATTAAAGTAACGGAAAGCATTACAAGATCATTTGTATTTGTCTTTAAACAGATATTCTGATAGAATATTTGCCAACAAGTGTCCGAGCATGGACACACAGTTCCGTTAGCTGCTTTGTTTTTATGAGCGAAGCACCTTTTACTCCTCAGCATTTACTCACCTGATGTACCACCAGCCCTCCAAGTTCTTCTGGATCACCTCCACGGTGACGCCTTTCTCAAAGCTGACTTCATCCTTCCCCTGACTGGTGTGCGGCTGTATGGTCATGTATTTCTCCTCTGGAGGTCAGGAGGGTAAAGAAAAGAGAAAGAGTAGCAGAGTGAGTCAACTGTTATCATGAAACAGGCTCATCCTGAAGGGGTTACACCACTGTATCGTTTACATCTTTCCAGAGGTCCTCATGAGGGGAAGAAAAAGCGTGTGTGACCTACTTAAAATGCTCTGACTGTTTCCATAGCAACACAAACACAACCCTCTCCCCCCTTGTCCTACACCAGAGATCTTCAACAGTCCTTAGAGTTACTGTAGGGGGGGCACCAAATTATTGTTAATTTGTTTGAAAGAATCCAACATATTATTAGCAAATATTAATCAGCCTATTTGTGAAAAAATCCCAATTATTTTTAATAGCTTAATATGTTATGCACTAAAAATAATAGTAATAAAGGCTTTAGGCCGCCCACACATTATTGTAGGCCCAGTTTAATATGCAATTTAATTTTATACTATACATGTAGTAGGGGGTCCGGATCCATCTCTCTCAGTTAAGGCTTAAACGTTGAAGACCCCCGTCCTACACAATAATGACAACCGGCTCCCTCTACTGGCGGAACCGCTTCCCCTTGCTGCTTGTTTCCTATCCACACCAGGACTCATTCAAGCTATCTGGACCCTGATCCAATGTTCTGTCTCCAGAGGGAGATTCCTCCTGTAGCAGCAGCCTCCCTTGAGAAGATATTTGGACCAAGATCTCTCTTCTCAGATCTATATCTGACCTGCACTCCTCTCTCACGCTCTGCTAGTTCTTCCAAGACCCTGTGGGGAAGGAAATTCTACAATTGGCTTGGTGGGGAGCAGTAGAAGGTTAGGGGATTTATAGACACCGAGGCAAAAGATGGGAGACGAAAGAGGAGACGAAAGATTGGCTTCCCAGCAGTGGACATTGGCTGATGAATTGGTATGGTATGGAGAAGAATAAAAATCATCTGTGTACAAAATTTGATGACTTAAGTGGTCAAAAATATGAAGAAAAGGAGGAAGAAATGGCTGTAGGGTGGAATCTAAACATGTTTAGAATAAATGAGTTAGACAGGAGAGAATGTGACCTTAGTTGGCTGGAGGTACAGTAATAAAAGTGGTCCAGGAAATGTGAGGGGCAGGCATGATATCTCAGAGGTACAGTATGTGTGCTTATTCATCTGAATGCATGCTTCCAACAGGTGGGGTAGGCCCAGACGGCGGGGATTCAAGTTCCTGTCCTGCCTGTCATTACAGAGCAGCTGAGGTCAATAATGTGGAAGAGTGGAATGTCTGGCCCTGAACCTCAGCTCGCAAAGCATGTTGTGTGAAGGTAGGTGTGGGTGGTAGGGTGTGTGTGTGTGTGTGTGTGTGTGTGTGTGTGTGTGTGTGTGTGTGTGTGTGTGTGTGTGTGTTTAGGGGTTGGAGCGAGTGCTTGCGAGACAGGGACTAACAAACGGGTTGGCTTACAGAGAAATATGGAACGTCTACCTAAATATGTGTGTTTGTTACGTGTTTATATTGATGTACTAGCCTGGTTAACACCAGACCCTTCTCAGTTGTAACTGAGAGTGGGTCTGGGCAAGGTTCATTCACAGCCCATTTCCAAAGGGGCGTCACCAACAGACGCCGCTCAAATGCCTCCGGTCGCAATTGGATAGTCCTTCAACCAATCAGACCAACGATCCGGGTGACGTAGCAGTGACAGCGGCATCAACGGGTTGCTGCGCTTCGGTGGCCGTCATGTTGAATGTAAACAAAAAGCTGACTTGCAGAGCAAATCTCAAATTTGCCGGAAGTTCGTCAGGGTTTTCCCAGGCTGTCGATGTACTACTAGTCTGGATCAACGGAAGTAGGATAAAGCTTGACATCCGATGTCAGGCTTTGCCCCTCTCCTGCTTTCTGTGTGTTGTTCTCAAAATCACACAAGATTTTAAGAAAATTTGGATGGTGCAACAAGTCAGGCGTGCTTGGTTCTTTTGGGGAATGATTGTAAAGATTTAAAAAGAATATATTTAAAGCATTTACTCTCTAACTGGGACATTTGGGACGGATTGGCCGAAATTGCTGTGGACAAAATACAAACGGCGATACATTGGTAAGAGCAATATGAAGTTTAACCATGTATCCAGCTAATTTAAATAACTTATGTTACTGTATTGTGTGAACAGTTAACTTCATTTTGTGTTTTCTTTTGTGGGGTGCAAATGTTCCACCGAAACAAGTTCCTACTAACAAACTTGTTGGCACTGTGTGTGTTCTATAGTTTATCATGTAGTTGCTTTTAATTCCCTGAAGACCGGAATAAAAGATGAACGATTCTATAAATCACCTCTGCGCGTGTCTTCATGAGCTGTACACGTGCCTCAGTGTCCATCTTTGTGTGTCTGTGTGTGTGTTTGTTTGTGTTGGCGCCGGCGTCACACTGCAGGGACAGAACAGTGCATTGAGAGGGTCAGTGGGATTCTATAAATCAGATTAGGGACCTCCTGTAAATGATAGCACTCAGGGCAGGGCGGAGGACGGCAGGCTTGTGTTAAACTTTGGAATGCGAGACGCCACCCCTCCCGAGCGCACAGTGAGGTCACTTGGCCGTCAGTAGCCAATCAATATCTCCAGAAAGGTCAAAAAGAGATGTGCTGTAATTTAATTCCCGAGTGCGCACTTGTTCTATTGTCAAGATCTCCGGCTCACACCCCCCTCTTCTTTATGAAGTGTAACGTAAAAGGCAAAGAAGTCTGTGTCAGCAAACAGGCTGCAGAGTATACGGCTGATCTCTTCCATTAGCAAATTACATCCTGCGAGAACATAAATCCTACGTGATCGCTCTTTGTTTTTGTCCTTTGCCAGTGCTCCTAAATCAAACTGTATCTCAAGTGTCTGTGCAGAGCTGTAAAACCTCACTCACACGTTTCTTATCGCTAGCTCAGCAATGCATTATCAGGCAGGGACAGTAGTGTCTCCATTCACATAGCAAAAAAGAAGGGGGGGGGAGGGTGAGAAGAGAGTGGGGAGGATAAGAATGAGAGGCTGAAATTTGGCATGGGTCAAATATCAGCTTCTCGAACTAACATAGTGAAAGGCATGGAATCTTGCCTTTGGTTGTCTTTCTGGCACTCACATTATTTCCAATGGCAAACGCAAGCCATTGGGTGTGCCAAGCAATTAAACACCAACACAAACCACCACTGTACCTGCACACAGTTGTATTTGATTTAGGGCTAACTGAAGCACTGTTGAACCGAGACAGACAGCGTACAGTAATTGGACAGCATGTCAACAGACAATAACACAGTCAGAAAGTGAAGTGTGGTGGTGAATGAAAAAGTTGGAAATGACATGACTCCAGTCAGCAGCAGCTGTAGTTTTCATGGTGAGACTATTTTTGATGGTGGAAAAAGAGCTACTGGCCCAGAAGCCGTTAGCTTGTTTGCAACGTAGCCAGTAACACTGGCTGCCCAGTGAAACTCCTCTGTCCTCAGCTGTCCTCTGTAACCTTATGAGCGGCTTATTCAACATAGCCCACTGCTTTCAACCAATAAATCATACAGTAACAGTCACACTGCAGTGTTTTTAATTCTCTATCTAAGATAAACTAAGGCTGCCAGACCCCTATTTACCACCGGACGCGCCTGCGCTGCGTTCCGAATGCCCCGCAGTCAATGCTTGCTAATCCAGCAGTCCCAAAGCGTACGTGAATCGGCTCTCTGCTCCGCTAAAGATACGCAGCAGGTCTATTTTCACGCGAGCCATGGGCCGTTCGGACAGCCGGTGAAGAAGTGAAACAGCGAGACTATCCAGTCAATTCACCAAAAGACACCCCCCAATATCGTACATGTCTTCTTTACAACACCACGTACAACGAGATATTCATCTTGGAGATTGAAAAACATAATAGAGATCACAGATCACCAGAAAAGAGAAGGTATGGAGTTAGGTAGATACTAGCTAATAAACATGTGATTGTTCTGTACAGTACTTGCAGAGATAATATTGAGTCAGGCATCAAGACGCTCCGCTTCTGAGACACTCCTGGTGTGGTATGTTGCGTGGCTAAGGACAGAACAAAACCGGAACGCAGCACAGTCGCGCCCAGTGGAGAATTGTAGCAGCAATACCCTCCAGTACTTTGACAATCCAACCAATTGTCGTATTTTTGGCCGTTTGAGGGCCAAAAGTCAATGGTAAAATACCCAATGATGTATTTTATATCCAGATCACATGCCTTTCAGCTAAACACATTTGCTCTGGTAACTGCATCAAACCTTGGCCAAAAGGTTTCCGGATTTGGCCACCATGACAATAATTAACATTTCTGGTGGCCTGTAATAACATTAGCAATGCTAAGTCATGCTAACAGGCCTAGTGATCGACTGTAAACACTGCCAGTTAGCTGTGCCCTGTGAATGCCTAAGTAGTCTGCATGTTTGCACTGCAGACAGTTTAATCTACATTCAATAGAAGTATGTAACTTTGGTATGCAAGACATGATGACAGAAAAGACTCCATGACAGCATGAACACATTCACCTGCTAGGGAGCCCCAGGGCTGCTTTCCCCCTATTTAGCCACCATTAATGGGGGCCCAGAAACTATATACAATATTAGTCATGCATGTCTCGAAACTAGATTTAGGCACAGGGATCTTCAAGACTACTTTGCTGTTTTTGGTTGCAATGTCTGTTAAGCCTGCAGCCTTCAGGACCCCTAGAAATCTGGGATCAGTTTCCTGCTTTGCTCAGATGGAAATCCAGCCTTGCATTGCAGTGACTTTAAACATTTGTATTTTGAAGAAAGTAATACATATGTTTAAGTCTATACAAATATTGCTTAAACAATCAAAGAGCCATCGCACTGTACAAAACAAATAGATACATAGGCATAACATATATTAAATATGTGACCTGAAATAGTACCTCTAGCCTACAAAAGTAAGAAGTAAAAATAAGTGCTGGAGTTCAAGAACATGAACCAAAAGTGTTGAATGTGTTTCATTCTCTGGTGGCGACAAATAGCCGGGTGACTCATCCACTCTCTACAGAGGTTGAGGTCTGTGTGATTAAAACCAGTCGGCAGATTGGGCTGCTGTCCCACTTTCACACTTTCCACTTATTTAGGCCAAGGCTCACTGTTCTGGGAGACATATCTAGTTAGGTAACATTCCTGCAGATCGGGGTAACACTGTTCCCCTAACCTGCCATAGCTTCATATGCTTTGATTCCAGTCCATTAATGACGATATACTGTGAACAGTGACCCTTTAATATTTCCATTCAGACTTGTGACAAGAAGGTTGCCAGTTTGAATTCCTAAATAAGCTGTTTCTGGGGGAATTAATGAGTAATGTCCCCCTGTCTACCGCTATTCTTCCCCACAAAACCAAATAGGATTAACGCCATAGGTATGTGGCCGTGTGTGTAACTTACCCTGCATCAACTGCCTGAGGCTGCTGACTATAGAAGAATATTTCCTGTATGTCAGTGTGTGTATTTTTAGAAGGAGCGCACATACATTCGGCGAGAGTTTGCCCTGTATTCAATCTCTTCTGATTAATCACAGGTGGTAACACAAGCCAGTCCAGCTATACTATTCTATGATGAAGGGGGCGGGCATGCTATTAAAATACAGCATAGAAAATCTGCTTAGAAATAGAAGAAATATTGGATAGAACAACATAATGTAATTCTGCTAAATAAAACACATAACATTCATTATTAGTTTCACTTGTTTTCATTTTAAGCAAATTGTATATCCGAATACAATACACATTTTCTATGTGCTCAGTGTGCCACTTTTCAGAAAACAATTCCAGTTCTAGTTCCATGGTATCAGAATTTTGGATAGTCATCATGGAAACATGAATCGGTCTTGGGGCTGGGAAAAGTTGCCAGAACAGGCAGCCAAGTGACAGTACTCTGACCCAATGGAAATCACAATTGTCTGATTGATAGCACTGTAGCCCAATGGATTAGGGGGGGGGCACCCTTCTAGCCCCGGCCCTGATGATGAGAAACAACGAGTGTTTTACAGAGGTTGCACAGGTCCAGGAACAGCTTCCACAAACAAGTTATAACTACAGAGCATCTGTTTGAAGCCCTGACTAAACCTGGAACCAGACAAGTGCCTAATTGACAGTCTGAGAAAAGTTTGCATTAGAAAGCGCCGCTCGCCCCAAAGAGAAGTGACTGCATGTTTTTTCAGACATAGACTCATGTCTCTCTTTCAGCATTGAAGCAAAAATGACTACAAAACCACAGATGACTTGCCAAATTCTACAGTGAAAAGCATGCAAGAACATCTTCATGTTTGTCTTTTTTTAAATATTTACAAGCAAAATGCAAAACCCCTAACAGCATTTTAAACCTAAGGAAGTTTGCTTTAATTAAGCAGCAACACTGTTATACAATCATTTATGTTCACATGGCTCAGTGGCCGTCAAGGTTGATGAGTTTGTGTTGTGAGAGCCGAATAGCTTTAATTATCCAAATCTGTTTAAGGCAGTCCAATTATTTTGCTGCTCTGTGTGAGCTGAAGAGCGTTCCAAGTTTGATGGAGTGAGATTTGAGATTTCACTGTCAGAGCTGACTCATGGCCACCCAATGTGCTGCTCCCGGTAGATACTCAAGGCCAGTTGTTGTTGGCCGCAAACTATGTGAGAGGGAGTGGGGCCATTTGTGGGGAAGGTGTGTACTAAATGTGTTGATGAGTAAGTGTCTGACACTTGTTATTGTGTCTTGTTTTAACTTGATTAGTTCTGATATTACAATTATCTACATTGTATCTTTGTAACTTTTATGATAAAAACAATGAGCTTACAAAGTAGCTAAAGTTGAGTCATGTAATAACACCTGACGAACCTGTAAGATGTAGGGATGTAACGATACACTTAAGCCACGATTCCATACGATTCACGATTTAAAGTTCGCGACACGATTTTCTCACGATCTCTTTAACAGAATGAGCTGCAGACAAATGACTGAACAATTACTTTAATGATATAAACTGTACAAAACGTGTCCTCTTATCAAAAGTGCAACTGAAATTGTATTTTAAATAACAAAATTTAAATAAAAGATTTTATAATTCGATTTTTTAAAACAAATCCCAAAATCCAAATAACTAAATAAACCTCTTCAAATAAATAAACTAGTTAGTTAAATCAAAAGGAGATTACGCCCTGGACCATTTCAAAATTGCATCGCGATTCATTTTTTAGCTGAACCTGTTGTAATCTTTACACATTTACATTCAACATGCATCGTTACATCCCTAGTAAGTGGACCTTTGAGTTGAGATTGTTTTGCCACACATAATCTTTCCAAGAATCAAACACAAAAAATGCAAGTGCTTTCATCTATGAATGCATCTGCGGTATATGTATACATGCTAATAATTATGCACTATATGTGTATGTGTCCATATGCATGAGCTGCTTTGCGCTGCTATGTGGAGAGAGACAATGACTCAGCGTCTGATTCCTTGTGGGTTTGTGGACTTGTATTGTTGTATGCACGTGCAGGCCCATCCGTGTGGGATACGCATACATTTACTGTAACTGTGTAGTGTGTGTGTGTGTGTGTGTGTGTGTGTGTGTGTGTGTGTGTGTGTGTGTGTGTGTGCCCGCTGCCTTTATGTTCACCTCTGCTCTGCTGGCGGTTGACTATACCCCCGAGGGTCCAGCGGCGGTCCAGCCTCTTCAGATGCGCCTTGCGTCTCTTAGTAACTGATGATGATGAGGAGCAACCAAAAAGAAAACAAACAAATGAATGTGGAGTTAGTGTAAGAAGCATAGATTAGCAACGTGAACAAAGGCAAAAAAAAGAAGAAGCTGTTGTTAGCGACACCACAATAGTTTCCAAGGGACAATGGCAAATAAACAACAGCTGTATGTCAAGTCTGAAGCCAGCAGACCATCTCTTGCAATGACTAGCTGGCTTTGTAAGTATTTTAGCTAAGGATATGTTAAATGCAAAGTTAAGTGCAGTTCGATGGAAACAAGCAAACCACTGCACTGCACCATTATTTATACAGTAGGTGGATGTGTAGTAATCTTCAGTGCATATTTATGATGTTGTGTATATTAATTTAATAAGATATGATTCAGGGAGCTTTTTTGAACATCTGACTGGCACAACAGACACCATGAACCTTGGGCTACTAGTTATTCAGCAAAATGTTTATAACTTATGTTTTGTTTTTGTCAGAGAGCTATTAATTCAAACAACCTTCACCTCTCTTTACATACTCCGCCCCACCTCACCATGAGACAGGCATGAACGTGAAACAACAACAAAAAGCACTACGCCTTCTAGCTGACACTGTTAGTCAGCACACATATCATCAAAGTCAGCTACTGTGGCGGGCCTCCTGGCCCAGCTTTAGGTTTCCCTCTGACAGGAAGGTAAGCTACAGTAGCACAATCATTAACATACAGCTTGCTCCTTACCAGCCAGACAAAGTGGCAAGGCAAAACCTTTTTTTTCGGTTTCTCGTTAATTCCCCCTCCCAATAATACGATTATTTGTTCAGATTATGAAATGTTTAAAAGGGGTATACAAAAAGGGGTTGACGCATAGACTGTATAAGTGAAGCCAAAACATCTGGATCGCCCCCTGGTGGCTGGCTGCAGTAGAGGTCATAAACCCAGATCCCTCCATGTAAGCGGACAGGACACGGGCCAAACAAAAAATCAAAGTACACGTCAAATACATTTTTCCCAAATATGGTTTCTGTCATTCTAGGTAGTTGTGATCACGCTGATCTTTGATTAAATGTTAATGTTTCTGATAAGTTTTGTTTTTATTAGTTTTTTGATGTCATAAAAACGTGTTGAACTGTCATGATTGAGTGCTGTGATTGACTGGTGATTGGTCGGGCGAGTGTATGGTTGGGACTTTGGCACCGCCGCCCGATCACTACTGCGCAGACTCTGGTTCCAGAATTACAAGATGGCAGCGGCCGTATCTGGAATATAGAGTCCAAGGTGGCATCTTTAAATGACTTGTTTTGTCCAAACAACGGTCAAAACTACAAAAGGTATTTAAAGGTGCTGTAGGTAGGATAGTGAAGATCCAGGACTTAGTCAAAGAGTGCGCAAAGTGCCTGAGCAGTGATTGACACACAGTTAGACACCCCCCCTGGCCCTGATTGGTGAATCTGAACAAGGAGCGGTGGATTTTTGCAAATCGCACTACAGGCTGTAGGTGGTGCCAGAGGAGCTGGATTTTTTTTATTTTTTATATTACCTGCTTCATGTACTTCTACTCAAACATAGGGTCAGTTTCAGCAAATATGACAGAAAGTTAGTTTTATAAGTCTTACCTACTGCATCTTTAATTTACAATAATATATAACAGAAGAATGCAGCAGACATTACTACATTTGTTGTGGTTATTTGAGATGACAATGGATGGACACAAATCTATAAATGAGGAGTTCCCTTTGGAGCACGATGTGTGAGGATCCACATCTGTGTATGTATGTATTTACACTGTGGACCTTCATCTTATCAAGTCTTTTCTGTCTATAATTAAGTCCAAAAAAACTTATATCCTTAAAATAACCAATAAGAAAGGAAGGCAAAGCACAGATCGTATTGATCTATACAGTTTCAAGCTGCAGTGTGCTGAACTCTTGACCTCTGTCAATCGTTATTAGTTCAAAGTCTGTATGAAATAAAGCCTCGGTCATAACACAATGAGTCATTTTCCTATCTTAGCAGATTGTCTGAGCAAACACATTAATGAGGGGAAGGATAGATGGAAACATCACTTATCTTCTATCTTTCTTTCTACTGTGGTAATCTAATTCCTTCTCCATCTTTTGTCCTCTCTTCACCCTCTTGTCTCTCCATCTTTCCTTCTCTCTCCCATTGTGTGCCTCTGCTACTTGTCATTTCCTCTCCCTTTTGACTCTTGTCTGCTTTCCATCCATCCCACTGAGCATCACCCGACTCCTGTTGACCTCCTAATTGAAATATCAGCTAAGGGAAGGCACAAAAGGAAATGTTATTTCGAGGTAATTTCAGCGGGGGCCGGGCTGCGCCTGTCGGTTCCTCTCCAGCGAGCTGAGCTGTGAGTGGAATTAGGTTACAGACCACGCAGAGATAATGAGATGTAAGGGACGACAGGAAGCGGGAAAGGGGGGAGATCAGAAATAAGAAGTGACGATGTGTGCAAACACAAAGACACCAGGCCTAATGGGGATGGGGGGGTGGAGGGGAAAAGAACGTGTGTGTACTTGTGTGTACTTGTGAACTCAGGCACTTCCTGCATAAATTCACTTGAGTGCGTTGGTTAGCAGAGAGGAGATAGTCGAAAAACCAAATGCAATGAGAGTGTGTAACATAACGGCTACATCCAACCCACAGCCTTAAATGATACATTCTTACTGTAGATGTGCATATGCAGTTTTCCTGTGCATCGAAGGGATTATTATTAACATTTGGGGTGCACTGTCTTTCCACCTCTAAATAAAGTGGTTTAGATAATCTATCTTAACACTGACTGCTCGACTCGTGTTGCCCTGTTGGACAGTAATGTTGTGGTGTTCCCAGATCTCAGCAATAAAAAAAGAATACTCCACCAATTTAGCAAGTCACTCCTCAAATGGACAGTTAAAAAAGGAATCTAAATCGATGCAGCAGAACCGTCCAGTAGATACATTTTTTTTTTTAATGCATTACCCAGAATGCAACTCAACCCCTGTCAGTAGCAGCTAATGTAGCCTCTAGCCTCAATCAGAGATTATCAGCGGCTACAGGGGTCGAGGAGGATCACACTCCACACTTTCCACATTTCATTTTCAAACTTTGTCTTCAGACCCAACCGACGCTGACTCAAGTGACATCACTTGAGGACATTTATCAGATTTCGCGCAGATCCCTTTGGAGACACAAATGGCTTTATACAACTTTTTTTCACATCTCCCCAACACCTGTAATCAGACTTTGATGTGTGCAATTGGCACTATTACACAGAGTATGCCTTGAATAAACAGCTTTAAATTCACATGTAACATGATGCAAATGTAAAGTTCTGCACAACAGGACAAGGCAAGACATTTTGAGTATGTCTTGGAGACACCCATACCCATTATGGCAGGTGGAAATAACTTGTGTCAGTAAGGGAGAAAGCAGCCCAGACCCAGTGTCAGAAAGCTCTGCAGCCTTGGGCTGCTTAGATAAATCTTGTCCACTGCCGTAAAAGCCCCAGAGATTGCAGCTGTGATAAACAAATAGCGTTTTAACCATGCAAATAGTTCAAATACACAGGCTATAGGCTACATGCACTCTGGTGCCAGTACAGTATGCACCTGTGGACTTCATCTATAAGAGGATATGTTCTCATTTGACTGCCAACTGGGTCCGAAGTGCCAACACCGTTCAGGTTTGTAGGGCCTTCATCAAGGAGCGCCTGCTGCTGCGAGACGTAAACAATTAGACGACCTGCCATTGATGTCACTGTATGTTGTCATGTGACTGCTTACATCAACATCACTTGTTGTGATTGGCTTACAGTATTTCAAACAGGAAAACATTGTTTTGCATTGCATGTGTTGTGCAACCAACACTCCATATCCCTGAAGCTGTTATTTTACCTCCAGGATACAGGCTTGCAAGAGATTCCACTGGTACAGGCACTGACAACATATCTTAAGTGTGTATATGTGAGTGTGTGCGAGTGGGGAAAGAATCCAAGAAACGAATAAGAACAGCAAATAACAGTGACTGTGGCAGCTGTGCAGGAGCTGTCATCATTCTAGCAGAGTGTGTTTTTATTTATTTGAATGTGTCTTGCTGAATGTGGACAGGGAAGCGTGGAGGCTGGCATGTTTAAATGAGACAGAAAATGCCTGTTAGATTATCGAGCGGCACTATACAACGTAATAACCTATCCCACCATTCCTATTTCATTACCACACACTGCTGCAGATAAACAATGTAATGTATGTGTGTCTTGCATGTATTTCTAAGCATGCTTGTGAGCATACCTGTGTGTTTGCACTTTATTAATCTCTATCGGATTCCCTTGGTCTATAAGCAGAAATGGGCTTATGATGACACAGTGATGAAATGCTCCATCCCAGCAGTTAGACTAAACATTGGAGAGGAAAGGGTCACAACAAAACGAGGCTACTGTAAGAGTTGCAGCCTCCTGGGGGAGTTGAAAGGAATTTTCTGTGGTGCCAAAATATTGCAAACCCTTTGGCTGCGGTCTGGTACCATTTCACCATGGAGCTGCGACTGTGGTCTTCAAGGTTCCTAATGTGTGACTGGAAGTGTGTTTGTAAGTGTGTGTATGTGTGTTTAGCTCGAACTTTCTTAGATTGAGATGTGAATACGGATAAAAAAAAAAACCCACTATAAACCACTATTGAGAAATCATGTCCTTTTCTACGCAGACGATTCTCGGCCAGAATGACGTTTATGTCTTTCTGTGTTTTATGAATGTAATAATGTTGTGTTTGTGCGTGTGTCTGCGCTAACCTTCTCCAGTCCTGGAAGTGCCCAGATCCAAATCGTCTCTGGTTACATTCTGGGAGTCCAGGTATGTGGCCGGCACCCAGCCTTGCTCCTCTGCTGTGCTGACAAACCACCAACCTAGAGAAGAGAGGGAGAGAGATAGATAGAGAAAAGAGGGATGGAAAGAGAGAGAGAGACAAACATATTAGTATTGCTACCAATAATCAAGGCCTGAAGGATGACAGCGAGCATAATTCCGACATTATGATTTACACCATACAATGGATATCTTCATCTCTACAATGTAGCCAAATGTACTGTGACTGTGGATGAGCCAGCATTTGAACTACAGCAAATTTAACCTGTGTATGGTTGGTAAAACTCAGGGCTTCTGGGACTCCAGCCCCAAATGTTTTCTTAAAAGCCCTGGATCTTTTCAGCAGAGAAGCCAGAACATAAACTGATATCAGGAATCTATGCGCTAGCTTGTTGGGAAGATGGCTAAATACAAACATAGGCGCTCCAATTTCTGGCGAGGGAAAAAAGCATGGGCATTTTCAAAGGGGTCCCTTGACCTCTGACCTCCAAAAATATAAATGAAAATGGGTTCTATAGGTACACACAAGTCTCAACTTTACAGACACGCCCACCTTTATGCTAATGCGATACAGTTGCAATGTGTTATTTCTGCCCATTCTAAAATGATGTACTTGAATATTTCTGCATACTGAGGTTCACAAACAGTCTTCAAATTGCATAAATTGGTTCTGAGAGGAAAGCTGAGACTCAATAAGCCTAAATAGGAAAAAAGATCTCCCCAGGGGAGCATGCCCCCTGAACCCCTGTAGGGTTGGGCCGAGGCCCGAATGTTTACAACATCTGGCTCCGCCCCTGGTAAAACTGATAATATGTTGGTCTTGTCTGTATCAGCAGGCAGAGAGATCTGAGGCTGAGAGACTCATGATGGCTGCAAGTTTCACCTACTTGGAAAGCTCTCATCATTACTAAACCAGACGCTGAGAGACAAGACAGCTACTGGAGAGAGGAACGTGTTGGAGCTTGAAATGAATTAAACATCAACAACACAGGTTTAAAAAGCACTTGATGCATGAATAATTTGTTTCACTTTTCACTATTACTCATTAGAAAATGTGTTATACTGCTGCTGTTTTGGTTAATGTGAACAAATCAAGGTTATACAATGTCAAAAACCTACTAGGATAAAGGTCTACAGCCATGCTAAGAGTACTGTGAGGGTGTACTGAGCCACAACGGTGTATTTTTTTCATGAAAGGCTAACATTAGGGACTTTGCCAGCTTATGTGCAGCATAAAATCACCTTCTTCCAACACACATACACACAAGACCATGCTGAAATACTGTCTCCCCTGGATTTCCCCACAGCGGGTCATGTCTCGCTGTCAACACAGGAGTTAATTCAACCTTAGCGCATGCAGAATCACAGGGGGGTCCTGCACAGTAGCAGCAGTGTAGCTCCTCCAGCCTGAGCTTCCTCACAGTCACACTAGCTTTCTGTGGACGCTCTGTACCCGCCTGTCGACTGCTGCAGAGACGTTACAGTGCACTTTGGCTTCAGGAGAGGTCCGCGCCGTTCATTTTTGGAGCCGTCAGAATCAATTTAGGACCCTGCTTGGCCTTGATTGGTGGAGGTAGTGGCTTTATATGAAATTGTATTTGACATCACGGCAGTTATACTATGCTAATTAAATCTTACACCATAGCTCCTGGTTTAAGAAGCCCAGTGTTATAATGAATAGCGTTTGCCACAGTGTTAGGACTTGTAAACTCTGGAGGGGCTGTCAGGACTTTCCTATTGGGGGGTCCTCTGCTGGGTAAGGGTTAGAGAAGTGGGCTGTGAGCACACAAATTGTAATTATTTTGAATTCAACTATGATCTTATTTTGGATGTGTTCATATGTGACCTGTTCATGCAGCCTTGGGTGCTTCAGTGAAGAGTAGGCCTGTAACAATTATTACACAATTGTCTAATTTTACATAGTCATGGTTTCATTGTTAACCGCAATCAATTGCTTACATTACATTAGTCTTAAGGGGTATGACTGTTGATAGTAGTTGTCGGTTTTGTTTAGATAGGCCAAATTGTAATTATATAAGTGATTATTGGTCGGACTATTTTTTTTCCCATTGATATTTCATGTGTTGAGTTGTTGGCACTTGACCCCATACACATTCATAGCAACAAAAATGACAAGGGGGGATGCACTTAGAAAAGAATGTTTTATGATAATAAAGAGGCGTGGTTTACTTTATAGGATGTGTACATGTCTACATTATCTGGGTCACATGACAGTGATA
This sequence comes from Gymnocephalus cernua, assembly GCA_023631565.1. Taxonomy (NCBI): domain Eukaryota; kingdom Metazoa; phylum Chordata; class Actinopteri; order Perciformes; family Percidae; genus Gymnocephalus; species Gymnocephalus cernua. The sequence continues at coordinate 14,109,032 of CM042427.1, read as the reverse complement.
GAACCAAATACCTATCCTGGAATTCATTCAAAACTTTCGTTTGAAAAAGTAATAAATAAATATTTTTAAATTTGACTGAAAGACAAAATTATATATTGTTGATTGCAATTATTTCTGAGACAATTAATTGAACAGTAACTTTTGGAATTGTTACAGCTCTAGTGGAGAGTTAGTTTTTTGATTCCTGAAGGTTCTCATTTATTTTCTGTTCTGCTGCAGTGTGAAAGGTCCGCCCAGCAGTAAGAATAGCTTGCTCCATGTGAAACACATTAGGGCTTTGATAGGCTGACTCTTTGCAAATACTTAAAAAGAAGAATTGTAGCCACCTGTATGGAGGAGAGCAGTTGTTCTGCACTGAGACACATGCAGGAGTTCTTCCTCTCTTTAGTCCACCTGACACGCAGTGGAAAAACATAACAAGTCTCCTGCGCTGATAAGAGTATTCAGGTGACTGCCATCAACAGTGGTGGATCTTACCTTTTCTTCAGTAAGATGAAATATATATGTTAATAGGAGCATTTGTTTCCTTAAGGATCCTTAAGTGGTGGAAGGTAAAAGTTCTGATAATTTGGAGGCGGCATTATCATACTCCACTCTGCAAAAATCCAAAATCAGGAATGATGTGATTTCATCCATTCATGCTTGATAAAATCACATCTGCAGCACTGCCCACAATGAAGACATGTAGAAATTTGATTTATGCCAGAACGATGAGTGCTGCTCATGAATGGCTTTGTTCCAGACCACTAAATAATAAAACTTGATTCAGTTTTTTAAATTGTACTTCATTGAAGAAAAACAGACAGCAAAAAGTCGAATTAGCTGTACTGCTCGACAAAGCTGACATCAGAATCAAAGATCGTTCCCAAATTGTACCTTCTGTTAGAACCTAGCTACACTGGCCAGCAGGATTCTAGGTTTATTATGAAACTATTAGGGCTGTCAGTTTAACGCGTTAACGGCGTTAATGCAAACCCATTTTAACGGCGTCAGTTTTTTTATCGCAAGATTAACGTTCTTTTGGATCTAGCTAGACCGGAAACAAAACAGGCACACGCCGCGGCCGCACACACTTGGGAGCCGCGTAGCTAGTAGGCTCGTGGCGGCGATTAGCTTCGGAGTGAGTAGCGACTCTACAGTCAGTGAGAGAAACAAAGTGTCTCCTCTGTTCTTTCTGACCACGGTGGGAAACCTGGAGCAGGAAAAGTTAACCCTCTCCTTGATTTTACGTTGTTTAAGGAGAAGGACAACCAGGAAATAGTCGGGGGAAACCATAGACAGTTAAAGAAAGGGGGAAACTGTCACTATGACGACCAGCCACGCTCGCCTCACGCATGAGGCAGTACTATCTGCAATGGAAAATGGAGGTAACAGTGTTACATTGTGTGACAGATTATTAGCTCCAAGTGAGAATGTTAATGTGAAATTGAACACTACGTATATGCCAATGTTGTTTTCAATAAAAAAAAGCATTTGCACAAAGCAAGCCGATCCACTTTTCCATGTTGATAAGAGCATTAAAATGAGAAAAAAATAATGGGACAAAAAGAAATCAAGGGACATTTAGAATAGATAAAAATGTGCGATTACTTGCGATTAATCGTGAGTTAACTATGACATTAATGCGATTAATCATGATTAAATATTTTAATCGTTTGACAGCACTAGAAACTATACATTAAAGTCTTTTGGGGGGAAACTTCAGATTTGTTATTTCACTTTTGAGAATTTAGTGACATGCAGCACTATTTTAATGAACACACTTATTAGCTGAAGAGTTAGATGAGAAGATTGATACCACTCTCATGTCTGTACACTTAATATGCAGCTGGACCCAGCAGCCGGTTAGCTTAGCTTAGCAACAAGCTGTAAACAGCTAGCCTGGCTCTGTCCACATATAATCATTTTTTATGTTATATCACGTTATATTATTTTTCGATTAAACATATAGACTAAGTGTTAATTAATGATAACGTGTAATTATCATTCTTGCCATTTACCTTTTGCAAAAAAGCAAATCTCCCAAAATTTCTAACTATTCCATTAAGTCACGCTCTGCTATACAATCACAGGTTTTCAGGGGAAAAATATGTTGTAGAGAATTGGTATGGTAGACATGTTTTGGCTTTCTGTCTTCTTCACATATGAACACCAAAGCTAAACACCCCAAAGGCCAGAAACAGTCAAGCAGTGACTGTGTAAGACTTACTAGAGTTACTGTGGGTTTTACTAAGAACTAGCCTTTTACGAATAGTAAAGGGTTTAACGCTGAAATAAGATCACTAATTACAAAAAGTGTAAATTTCAACCAAAAGGGTTTTTGCGAAGTTTTTCCAAAGAAAGAAACTAAGACTTATAGTGACGACTATATTTTAAATTTTTTATTTTTTTAAAAATTGTTTTTATGTAAAGCACTTTGAATTGCCCTGTTGCTGAAATGTGCTATACAAATAAAGCTGCCTTGCCTTACTCATACACGCCAAGCTTCAGACTCCATCATGTGCACACATGGTAGTGCAAGGGATGGTTTTGACAGGGCCCAGTCCCCCTATAAATCCAGCTCTGGAGAAAGTGGGCACAGTAAAAGCAGATAAATGAGGAGCAGAAACAGTGCTGGACCCCCTCGGATATACACATACACTCTTCTCTCACAAAGGGTAGAACAGACTGGAGACAAAGGGTAAGAAAAACAAAATGGAGAAGCAGATGTGGGTATAAGAGACTGAAAGAGAAACACAGAAAAGCTCCCTCACTGTAAAAGCCAGTTGGCAGCATGGCAAACCTGAGAGAAGTGGGCTGACCCTCATGTGTGGGAAGTCTGTAGTCAGATTACAGTTTTCACAGAAAATCTGTCCCGTAGGAGGAGATCTGGGCCAAAGATTGGCAGCCAGATGGAGAAAAATTACTCAGAGTCAATTAAAGCAAAGCATAACTTGGCGCAGCACATCCGTGGAATAATGCATAAACGGACCGGTGAAGTTCAGTGAGGGCGTGGTGGGTGAAATACTGTAAGAGTGTACACTGTACTGAACTTCACTGTACACTGTACAGTATATGCTCACTTGCAAAGAGATTGACTATGGACAGTAACTGTTTGTTCATATTTGTCCCGTAAATGGCAATGCCTAATGACTAGTGTATGCTTCATGATCCGAGTACTTCCTTTGAAGCACACTGAGTAAGGCAGTCTTGAGACCGATGCAGAGCTCAACAGTGACCGCCCACTTTTTGAACGGCTCTGGTTCCGGAATTGATTTTCCTCATTCAATATCTCCATTGATGCTTCATTAAAATGCTTATATGAAGAGTTTTAGCCTGGACCCAAGCCAAGCAGCTTTGAGATGAATCAAACAGAGATGTCGCTGTTACGCTTAAGTGTAGTACTTTTTTTGGGGGTTGATTTCATACGTAATTGTGGCTTCTACAGGAGCATAAACCTTTGTTTTACAACCTCGTAGCTCGTGGTAAATCTACCTTGGATGGTTTACACATTATGGCTAGTAAATAAAATCCTTATGTAGAAAATGAATGGGATTTTTACTTCTGGAGCCACACTGTTGAGCTCTATTACCCCTATTTTCCACTGGGCGTGTCTGCGCTGCGTTCAGAAAGGTTGAACAGCCGGGCAGGAAGTGAAACAGCGAGAGCATCCAGTCAGTTTACCAAAAGACAACCCCCAATATCGGATGTGTCTCCTTTACAACACAATGGACGGCGAGAGATTCATCTTGAAGGTGGAACAACATAATACGACACCACGATCCCTTTTATAAGGACAACGCCAGAAAAGAGAAGGCATGGAGTTTACTTGCAGGAGTGGAAGGTAGACACTAGCTTAATAAACACATGATTGTTCTTTCAAGTACTTGTAGAGATAATAACATCTGTGAGTTGGGCAGCAAGAGGCTCTGCTTCTGAGACACTCCTGGTGTGGTATGGCGCGTGGTGGAGGATGGAACAAAACCGGAACGCAGCCGGAACGCAGCACAGATGTGCCCAGCCAATCCGGGTTAGAGGAGTTAGTGAAAAAACGCAACCTCCTCATTCTTTTCAATAAGACCACTGTATTGAATTGGGGTGCCAACACAGAAGACTCTGGCAAAACAAACACAGGACTGGTCGACTAAAACGTTGACCCTGGCTCAACTTTTGCTGCAACGCAGTGCAACATCATCCGGCAACCCACTGAGCTAGCTATTATTAGCAGAGTAGTTTGTAACGTGAAAGGGATAAATCTACTGTTTACCTTGTCATTCCTCATTCCATTTTTTGGTTTTGGCATCTGATAAGTGATAACCCTCCACACTTGTTGATCTACTGCTAAAATCTGCCTTCTTGGATCGCATTTCATCATCTTACTGTTAGATAAAACAACACACCCAAACCAATGCAAACCTTTGTGGGTTTTTAACGCAATGCTGTTTTCCGCCTGAATCCATCCACCCAGAGAATGAATCCTGATGTTTTTGGTGACATTGGGACTTTTCATGTGACACCAAGATAGGGACAAAGTTTCAGCTTGTGCACATTCATGCTTCCCAGGACCAGCTGTGATTTTTCCTCTAGCACTACCCTCAGGAAGAAATCACTACTTTGTACACAGTTTATCTCTTGATCCGACAGTTGCATTGCCCTGAACTTCGCTGATTGCAATATTAATATTCTTAAACACTGCCTTTCAGCCTGAGGACAACATTTACATGGTTGATTTCAGTCCTTGTTCGTATGTTCTTCATTCTGCACATGATGAAACTACAGTTTGTACTGGGAGATTAAGACTTCAAATGTTAACTTCCAACAAATGGATGAAAAACAAATGTGTTATGCTATTCTCGCCTACTATGGACTTCAGTGTGGCTTCAAATAAAGCCAAAGTGCACCCTAGAAGGAGTTGAAGTTATGATCAAAGACCCTACATAAATGAGAGAAATATCACCTTTCCTCTGAGACATGACAAATCAGTGCATGTACATGTACATGGCCTGAGCAGAAAAAACACAAATCATGCTGGCTGAAGCCAGTTAGTGGGGTGAGTGGGTTTCGGCAGCAGTGGCAGCTGTGAAAATGAAGAACAGGACGAATAAAAAAGGTGTTCAGGTAATGAAGTGCATACTGTAGAGAGCCATCTGTACAGCAGAACGCAGGGGTGGACTGTCGTTTTATCAGGTTGAAATCATGTGTGTGTGTGTGTGTGTGTGTGTGTGTGTGTGTGTGTGTGTGTGTGTGTGTGTGTGTGTGTGTGTGTGTGTGTGTGTGTGTGTGTGTGAGAGTGTGTGTGTGTGTGTGTGTTTGAGTGAGTCACACCGATGAGCAAAGCAATCCAAGAGTCCTATGAGTCCTCTGGACTTGAACCTGAGCTATACAGCGTGGTATTGGTTGGTTGGATGAGAACATGAGTGCTTATTTCCTTTTAGGTCTTTTTTTTTTTTTTTTTATTGTCGAGGTGCTTGGTGAAGTGAAACCCGGCCTACTTCTTTACCTAAAGCACACACTTAAATAGAACAGATCCAACAACCGTGTTTTTTTTTTTTTTTTATTGATTTACATGCTCTTGTTAGTTTGTCTGACATAACAGACCCAACTGTTCTGGAGGATTTATGAGGCGCTCAACAACTAATGACTAATATTCAGAAAGGTTATGCGGCAACACCTGCTGTCTCCCACACACACACACACACACACACACACACACACACACACACACACACACACACACACACACACACACACACACACACACACACACACACACACACACACACACACACACACACACACACACACACACACACACACACACACAGAATATGAATATGGAAGACAGTAGAGGGGCTGTAATTGGCATTTCTTACAGCATTGAGCTCTAATTGGAGTTTCTAGCTACACCATGTCTTGGCAGGCTATAATTGGCTGCTTTCTCCTGTGGAGGCAAAGTGGAGGTCAGGGTGAATACAGCGATAACAGCAACTCAGCAGAGCAAGATTATCATTGACTGTCACAGGCCTGGTCACCATGGGAGAGGTTCAGAGCATTGGGAGATGCATTAGGTGATGCAGGATCCGAAAAGTAAGGTCGAAAAAAAAAAAAGAAGTCAGGAAGAGAGCCACATAGTGAGGGGGAGACAGATTCAAAGAGTGGTATGGGGAAAGTTAGAAAGAAAGAAGACAAAAGAGGGAGATCCAGCAGATGTTTGGCTGGGGCTTCAAAGCCGTAGTATTCCGCACTAATTCCCCGTCCAAAAACAACACTGCACACTTTCCTTTCGGTTTCTCATTTAAGGATCATCAGATAGCTTTGACAGTCTGTCAGAAATGAGACATTCAGGGGGAACCTACAAGTCATTCTGGTGTCCTCCTCTCAGCTTCTAATTAGGAACAGATCCCCTGGAGAGCAGCGAGCACTGGAAAGCAGAGCTGCTTTTCATGGGCAACGTATTCAAATGCCGTCTTATCTTGCTGCAGAGTAAGCAGAATGGGAGATTCAAAGAATATGGCTAAAATAGCAGCACAACAATGTTGCTGTCTAAAAGCAGCTGTGAAATCAGCCATAGTATTATCTTTAAAATGGACTACACCAGCTGCATTAATGGGATTAAACGGCAAACAAACGCATTTCTGACTTAGATATACACCATCATTATTAAAATATTAGACCCATGCAGTGGACACACTAAGAATGATAAAATTGTTGCGAATCCTTAAATAATCAGATAACAATCCCCAGCGATAACAACAGCTGACATTTGTTTTTACAATAAAGTTGCCTTTGCCCATCGGTTTTGCTTTGCTTTAAATATCACATATCTCATCAGCGAGGTACTTCCAAGCAAATGGGTGAGTCAGAAGAAATCCCGTACATTGATACTCCACACAAAGCCTATTAGTAATAGGGCTGTTGGAAGTAATTGTGAAAGTCGAATATAATATAAATGGTAAAAAGAATTAGTACTATTCAAATCCTGGAATTACTATTCAAATGTAATTTTTTTTTGTATAAATATGTTGGCCGGGGCGGCCTCTAGCTCACTCAGTGAGAGCTTTCGCCCCATGTAGGCTGAGTCCTGCAGCGGCGCGGGTTCGAATCCGACCTGCTGCCCTTTGCTGCGTGTCATCCCCCATCTCTCTCCCCCTTTCATGTCTATTCACTATCACTACATAATAAAAGGGAAAAGCCCCAAAAAAATAATCTTATTGTGTTGGCTAACGTTAGCTAATCTCCCACTTCTCGCCGCCTTCCGTGAAAATGAAATGCTTTTGTCTTGTCACGTCTGATGAACAATGAGTTAGCGGGAGTGAGAAACACAAGGCATCGTGAGGTCTTAAGATCACGAAGCTAACGTTACGTACTGAGTAACGTTATTACAGGGGGGAGTGGCAGAACGTGTAACAACAACCACATGCTAATAGTGCCATTGATAATGCATAAAGCGTGTTTTACAGTAACCGCAGGAAAACTGGCGCATCCAAATGTGACGTCATGGGATTGCCGTGAGTATTTATACCGGCGTGTCGCGACACTAGTTGAAGTCTTCTCCTGAACAGCGGTGGCGCTAAGGAGCAAAGGCTACCGATGGTTTTCTTTCTAAGGACTAGAAGAAGAAGAAAAAGTTAAACAACGGCAGAACAGGCAGCAACAGTGCCATCAATGCTTCGATTTGATTCAATGAGCTACTTGGTGGAATCAAGCCTTTCATTCACCTTCAATGTGTCTAGTATATTGTGGCCTTAAGCCTGACTAGTGTAGTAAATATTTGAACAATAAATATTTGGATATTATTTGCATATTTAAAAAAAAAAAATACAATTTTAATGGTATTATAGAGGAAGATTGACAGCTCTAATACGTAGGGGGGAGAAGATGGATTAGGTATCCCAGGGCAATGTACATGCACTTTTTTGTTGAGTTGATTGATGGCCAACAAAATTAGTAAATGGTAATTGTCAGAAATATTTAAAAATGAGAACCCTTAAAGGGTAACTACCATTTTTTTTTTACTTGGACTACTACTTTCCTATGTTTCTGTGTCTAAGTGACTGATGGGAACAACAATCTTTGACATTGGTCCAGTATTAAGCGAGATCGCTTCAGTCGGCAGCGGCGAAACAAGCTACAATGTAAGTTAATAGGGCAATCAATTGTGTAGCATGTATTTCCGTGCTCGTTTTGCCACTGACAGGCTCAGATTAATATTGTAAGTGTCTGACAACATTATGGAAAGGATTTCTAAGGAGGTCAACCTTTCTGTTAAAGAGTAAGATCCTTTTTTAAAACATAAAAACATCCGTGAAATTGTGTTCGCTAAACCCTCCATGTAAATAAACAGTAATTTTAGCATTGTAAAATACACTTTATTTAAAGTCGACAGAAACAAAATAAAACGTTAATAAGACATTTTGAGTCGTCTTTCCACTTTTCCAACCATCAAAACACATAGTTTACTGATTTACATGTAAAAATATGTTGGCTCTATACATGCTAAAAGTATTGTTTTTTTAGATGGAGTCTGGTGGGTTTAGCGCTAGCAATCACATGGCTGTTTCTGGTTAAACAGAAAGGTCTCAAAGAGGTTTTAAAGGTCTATCTCTGTAGCGATCCATTCCATAATGTTGTCAGCCATTAAAAATAATAATATGATCGATTTAGTGGCAAAAAAGGCTCTTTTAGTGGACCAAACTGATGCTGAACATTTGCCCCAGCGTTCACGCTTAATACTGGACCAATTTCAAAGATTGTTGTTCCTATCAGTCACAAAAACATAATAGATAGGGTCCAGATTGAAAAAAAAACAGTAGTTACCCTTTAACTATAGTATGGCCAAGTTATCTAGGAGACTCCCATGTTTCCTCCTGTTTTGAAAAAACCTTGGCACCTAAGGTTGGCAACATAACCTTTAAATGTCAACTTACAATGGGGGACACATTTCCAGAAACTGAGCACCACACAGATTTTTCTACATATGAGAAGTTTGAATAGACTAAAACATGTTTGTGCTATGAATAAGTGTCACTTTTGAAATCCACTGTATCTGCCCTTCACCATGAAGCGAAACAAATGACCTCTCAAGCTTAGAGGGTGAGTGTTTTATATCCAGAAGATTTGATTTTTTGGTGGAATACCTTTTTAAAGACACTTCAAAGCTTGCCTTAAGTAAAAAATAGGATATATGAGGGGGAACCCAACCCCTTTCATGCTGTTTCTTCCTAAAAAGTCAGTGCTGATTTCAAGGTTCTGGTCTTTATTGACACTGTAAGATGGAAGCATTACATCCCAGTTTGAAGCTCATGTTACTTGGTTGAAGTTTTTAATAAAACACAGGGGTCTTGTTACTGAGCCAGACTTGTTACAAGTGAAAGGGGATAGCCGGTGGTGGAGCTTTCAATAACCAGTGTTGACTACACATCACGTTCAATGGGGTCAAGCTAAACCTCTGCATTCATCCTCCATATGGTATATGTGTGTGTGCCAGCATGTGCTACCACCATCTAGCTAAAATCTTCCGCGACACATACACGCACAAACCCCTCTGTGCCAACACTAGCACCATGCTTATTAAATAAGAAATGCTTGGCATTCAGCAGCCAGTATCTTTACACATCACTGTGATCATTGCTTTCTTTTAAACATGTTTTTAAACCTGAGCCCTGAAGGTGGCTCCCTGGTCAGCTTAAAGTAGACTCCTCTGAGCCTATCCCCAGATTGTCTGAGCTCAACTCTAACAATGAAGTGACAGCAGTTTAAAACTTTTTTTACTGTCTAAGGATAAAGCTAGCTAACGTGGTTAAGCTAGAAAAGTGTGAGAATGATACTAGGCCTCTCATCTCTGCGCTCGAGATGTACCACCCTGATTGATGCTGGCTGTCTGTTTTATAGCCTGGAGGCAATGCTAATGCTCGCCTCCAGCCTCCCATTTAAATTCTGTCCAAAACAGCCTTCTCTGATCCAGAACATCCTTCAAGCTAGCCCTCAGTACACATTGATTAAATACATAGGCTACATTTGACAGCCTAAGGCAAAGGATATGCCAAGCTAGCTTCTATGCAAAACATTTTAAAAGGTCCAATGTGTAGGAATTTCTCCCATCTAGCGTTGAGATCATATATTGCAATCAACTCTCTTGCACCACGTAGTTCAAAGTACGTATACAGCTATGGTAGCCTTCAAGCTTCGTCTTTTGCTCTTTTAAATATCCTTTTTCTTTTTCTGGGCAAAGAAGAGGACTCCTGTTCCTGAAATTTGGATTTTGAATATGTGCATGAGGCGGAGTGGCAATCGGGAGAGTCGGGACTTTTCCCGGTGGGCTGGTAGTGTTTCAAGGCCGCGAGGGCCTGTCTGAGCTGCCACTGCCCATGGCTGCTGCCCGCGGCCGCTGCCAGCCACGGCTACTGCTTGCGGCCGCACCGGGCGCTGCCCGCTGGTCAAACTAACCCATACAGCGGGCCGCAGCAGCCTCTTATTTCTGAACATTCATCTCTCCCAGTAGATTTTTCGGTCCCACTCCGCCGCTGTGCATGGATGTATTAAGAGAACGTGTGGTCCTCCATGTTTCCTTCTTCAAACTTGCCGGGGCCGGGAAGCGATGATACCCATTACCAGCAGCTGTGAGTTTTTCATGTAACAGCAAAAACGCGAAAGGCGGAGCAGTATGTCCTGTATGTCCCTTACCGGCTAATGTATTTCAAGATGGCGCATGAATATGGAGCGTCCACCCCAGTTCATATGAATGCAAATGCAAAATTTCAAGTCAAAAGGAATACTTGGAATTGATGGTGGTGGTATATATTCATGAAAAAGTATGTGTTTCACAAGTTTGTGAATGGGCAACACAGATTTTGATAATAAACAACTAAACACGTTACACACTGGACCTTTAAAGCTCCCTCCAGAGAAGGCTTTCAAATGGAAGTAATGCATCCTTTCACATTTTGGCACGGTTGTCATTTTCATGGTTTTTGACAGTCCATTTATATATTTTATATAGTTTTTGAGCTTTGATTACCTCTGCCAAGGAGGTAATGTTTACGGTTCAGTTTGTTTGTTGTTGTTTTATTTTGTCTGTCTGTTAGCAGGATTACGTGAAAACTATTGACCTGATTTTCATGAAACCTGGTGGAAGGGTGTAGCATTGGCCAAGAAGGAACCCATTATATTTTGGAGCTTTAGGGGTAGGCAGTCTAATATATTGGTAATTATAGAAAAACTAAACTCATCAATAGAGAGGGATTTCTTGACATTTTCCAGCCACTACAAATGCTGTAATTATTTCATAGCCTTAAGGTAAGGCTTACTCTAAGCCAACTGGAGCTTGTAGTGCAAATGACCTAATGCAATGTGAGGTTCTGATACTACATTTTAGCTCAAGGCTTTCTCCTTATAAAATTAATCTGCCCAGGGAACAGTCTCAAACTAGAACAAGCAAAGCACAGGGCAAACCTTTGGAAATGTGTTATGGGTTGGACTGAGTGCTGCCAGCCTCACCAGATCTCCTGGGCACTGGGATAGGTGTGGTGGTAAAATGTTGCCAAAACCCCTGGCATTGGTCTCCCTCAGACAGCATTTTACGTACTGACACGCAAGGCAACATAACTGAGAGATGTCTGTTATGTAGGCCATAGCAATTTCTCACTGAAGTCCACAAAAACATAACAGTTTTTTTGTTTTCCAAAATAAAGGATGAGTACTATCTGGTAACACAACAGGAGGTCGTCCTCTATGTGAGGTGTAGAGTCAAGTCCAGAGAGGGGTAAACCAATCTGTTTTATCTATTAAAATCAACTGTGACAAAATGCCACTGAAACTTGGCAGCAAGGAGGGCCAAGACATTTGGGCAAATGGCTTCTCCGGCTGGTGTTGTGGCTTGGGCGGTACACTAACTCAAAGGATCCTGTTTGCAGTTTAGTGTCTAGGTCCTCCTGGCAGATCCATTAGTCTCAGCTGATGAAACAAGGAAAAAAAAGGGTATTTCCCCCCCCTCTGTCACTGTGGAGTGAAAGGCTAGTCGCTCAAATGTAAAATTCATTCTCTGAGATGATATCAGTGAGGGAGAAATTAATTAATTAATTAAGATTAATGTTCAATGTACACAACATCAAGTATTTGTTTGGGCGTTGTGCCTTCATTAAATAGTAGACAATAGAGAGCTAAAAGAAAATGGATGGAGAAAGGGAGAGATTACATATGCAACAAAGGCAGTGGAAACGTCGCAATAACAAGGTCACGGTCTTAGACCCAAAGGCTATCACAACATGCCAAAGCTTCAAAATTGAATGTACACACATTTGGCACTTAAAAAGCCAACAAATCAGGTTTTTCATGCACACCCACTAGTGTCCATGCTTACTTTCCTTGTAAGAGAAGTAAAGCCTGACAGTAAAGGTCTTAATCCAGAACAAACTTGTGACTGAACAAACTTGTAAACAAACCAGACTTGCATAAATGAATATTTGAAACAAAAATACCTAATCCAAAAGGGATATGAGGCCCTGTCCAAACAGATCTAATTTAACCAAAATGTGGTCAACCTGTGGACTCACAAAGACCTCTACCTGACAGGGATAGCGTACGGACAGTGGGCCAGATGTACTAACGCTTTTGCGCCCACTTCAGGCGTATTTGGTTCGCAACGAGCGCGTAAAAGCATGGCGAGGTATGTACAAACAGGCCGCACTGAGGTAAAAGCGCAGACTGCCTGTCGCGGGAACTGAAAATGGCAAATTGCGCTTTTCCATGTCATGCCTATGCATTCATGGGAGGGTCGCGGGGAAAGTGGGAGTTTACCGTAAAGAGATGGGAGGGGAAGCGTAAAGTGCGCCTAATTATGTATTCCGCGGTATGTACAAAAACCGCCTGTGACAGCGCGCCTCTATTTTGCGGTAAAAATTCTCCGCCTCTTAAAAGCAGGTGTAAACCTGGAAGCGGGTTTCCTCACATATGCCTCCTGGTGAAATGACAGCAGTAATCCGAGCAAGACGAAGACATAGGTCAAGGAGACGAGCTGAAAGGATTTTTGCCACAAGGATCACACTTTTTTCAGTTGAGTAAACACAAAATCATTAAGCGTTACAGATTAAGCAGCCATGCAAGATTACAGTTACTGGAAGAAATCAAAGATGACATCGAATCTCCAACTCAGCGTTCACATTCCATTCCAGCAGTTGTTAAACTCCTCGCTACATTACAAATATTGGCATCAGGATCATTTCAAACAGTCATAGCATCAGCAGTGGGAATATCGCAGTCTGCACTCAGCCGTATCATAGCACCAGTACTTAACGCTTTGCTACAGCACAGTTTACGGTCTAGTGGGCGGAGAAAGGCGCTGATTACCCGATGAACTGCAGGTTTGGTAAATACGACGTAAACTGAAGTATCACAGCGTGCGCTTTCTGCGGGTTGGCCATGGCACTGATAACGCTACATTCGCAATTGTACGTACATCTGGCCCAGTGTCTCTAAGGATGACTGTCAGTTGGTCCACCACTTTGGTCCAGACTGAAATATCATAACTACTACTTGATGGATTGCCATGCAATTTGATATAGATATTCATGGTCATCAGAGGTTGAATCCTGATGACTTTGGTGATGTTGTGACTTTTCCTTTCACACCACTACAAGGTTGCAATTTGTGGTTTTAAGTGAAATGCTTTAGCAAACTACTGGATGGTTTGCCTTGACATTTGGAACAGATAACCAGGGCGCCCAGTGGATACATTTGAATGGCTTCGCGGATCTTTTGACCTTTTTTCTAGCACCACAAGTGGGTCCAAGTTTTCACTTGTGCAGTAAAATTATTGGTGTATGACTAATTACTTGCTTAATCATGTTTGTAGCTGCAAACAATTGCCTGCACTGCATTATGCATACGATTGACCATAAAGGGACTATTTAGATAGGGAAATCATATTTCTTACTTATCAATCACAGAAAAGACAATTAAACATGCCTTTAGAAACCTGCATCTTAACATTTCACTAGCAATTGATTTGTTCTATGTGCCCCATCTTGTATTCCAACAGGGATTTACTATCTACTATCTGACACAGGTCGGTGGATTTTTGCCTTTCCTTAGTCCTTGGCCTTTTTGGGTTAAATTGGATCTATTTGGACAGGGCCTGGACTACCCTTAGATCGCTTTTGGATAAGGTCAGGTTTCAAATATTATTTTATACAGGTAGGGTTTGTTTACAATTTGATTCAATCACAAGTTTGTTCTGAATAAAGACATTTTTTGCCATTCCTTAGTCCTACACATATATTATATAACTGGTCACATATGCATAATTATTTTTCTCCAGCTGGGACATTCCTCTCTCCAGACGCTCCATGGTTCCCATGTCCGAAGAGGAACCAAAAGGGAGAAAACCAGAACAGTGGCCCAGACGTGACCTCTACTCCTCTCTCAGGGACGATTCCGGCCTGTCCAACCCCCACCCTCTTGGTGCTACATAAATCTCACTCTACTAGAGAGCAGTTCCTAAAGATACTTCTGCACTTAGACACAGAATACACACACACACACACACACACACAAACTCATCCACTTACACCTCAACCCCCGCCTCACACACAGCTCATAATTTAACTGGTTTTCACTGACAATGGGTCTTCTTGACACTGTACAGTGAAACAGCTGGGTCTAGACTTCCAGGGTCAATAACTTCTCACAAGGGCAAAACAACAACATCCGACTGTGAAGTTGAACTCGTAATTATATCGGGTCAAGCCTGTAGACACTTAAAAACTGGTTGAAATATTCTGCGTTGGAACAAGGAACAGCATATTAATGCGTGATACCATCTGTGTTCAATGTGTGGAGGAAAACAAATCTGCATTTGAAGAAAAAAGCAGGTAAAATATGGATTTCAGTCTTGCTCGGAGAGGATTAAAAGACTTCACAAACTGACTAAGATGTTTAAAGAAGAAAAAAGGCCCTAATTAACAGCCAAACTGTCAGTGTCTCTACATTGAATACGTCCATGTAAATAAGCATGCACAGAACAGGAGGCTGCAGTAAAGCCTTGGAAGCGGGAAGGGGTTTGTGGGATATTATACAAGCTCTCAGATGTGTTTGTCTTGGCATGGCCTCCGAGTGATGTCATCATTATCATCATGGCTGTTGCTCCACTTTTTTTGGCCCAGTAAATGACGACAGCACACATATCCACCCCTCGGGGCACAGGTTCCTCCGAGTTCAGAAGTTGCTCATATTGCTGTAAGTGCTTTGATTAATGTTAAATGTTCACATTCAAAATGGAGCTTTCAGATGGGTCTGGTGAGCAGATGCTGTCAGGCCAGATATTGAGAAATGGGATCACAGAAGAAAATGACTGTGTGGCTAAGGCACAATTATGAATATTCACTAAACAGAACCTTCAATGATGCATGTACCTCACTCCAAAGAGTTTCTGGTAATAAAAGTTGCATGAGAAAAATGAATTTCCCCTCAAGTCAAGAGCTAACAGGGACCCTTGACATTTCAAAATCTCACAAACAAATCTGAAAAGAGAGCCGGAAATTAAGACATACAGTACATGTCCTAGAAGTCAATCTCGAGAAGTCATCCACTTTCTCGCGAACAATTTCACCAAAAGCCACATGACAAAAGAAATCATTTCCCATTTAATTTCTTTCCTCTGTCAAAACGTAATTGAACAATTATCTCATTTCTGCTGACAGGGGACAAAAAGGAAATGCACCAAATGCCATGTGGATCATACACAGATACGGCGAAATTACAAGCTGTTTCGAAATTGTCTCATTAAGGCACATAATCACTCAAAGATGTGCAAGCCAAGATATCTTAAAGAGTGTGTCTCTTAAAGTGTACAGATAAGAGCGGAGAGAACGATGGGGACGCGGCGTATTTGTGCCAAGCTTTCTGCTGAGTTCTCTTGAGTCGTGCAAGCTGCTGGCTGTCAGTGGCTGCTTGCGTGGAAAATCAAATCCAGCTCTGCGATTGCTAAACAGAATTTATTTTCAGGGGGAAGGCAAGGTTAAAAAGTGAAGTGCTGCTCTATTGGTGATGCAAATACTATCAGTGTTCAGTTGATCGGCATTGTTTGTCAAATATTGTCGCTGTAGTTTTCTGTATACATACTGGATGTTGCGTTATCCCAGTTCAAGCAATCAAACAACTCAACTCTCAATTTTAGAAAGCTGAAAAATGACTTCTGAATTTACTTGAGATTCTTGTTGCATTGCAAACACGCAAGCCATAACACTGCCTTTCCTCCACACGCTGACTTCTGCCAGACAGACAGCACCTCCAGGTGGTGCCAAGCCCCAGCTGATGATAAGGAGATTGGGAGAAGAGGGGAGAGACTCAGGGAGAGACTGAGGGAGGCTAGAGTGGGGGACTCTTGCGGACAAAGGGGTAAGAGAAGGAGGGAGTCAAATCAAGAGAAGGGAGACAGAGAGGTGCTGAGTGAGCATACCTCTGTGCATGTGAAGAATGTGTTTATGCTACTAATGTGTACTCAGAGAGGGGGCGATACAAACAGGAAGAAACAAACCAAATGTCAGGCAGTTCTAACATATCATTCTTTAACAAAGCCACATTTTTATGTTACTTTTCACTCAACATATGCTAATAATACAGTTCTGTTATGGACCTAAGTGTGCAGGTGGCTGTCAGAGTTCAGTAAAGACATGCTTGGCACAAAAACAAAACAAGAATCCACTCACCACTTTCACTCTTCTCAATCACGTCCACCGTCTCGCCGGCCTTGAGGCTGATCTCCGAGTTCTCCTGCCTCTCGTAGTTGGCCACAGCCACGTACTGCTCCAGCACCATGGGCTCCGAGCTGTCAATCCCTGAGGGGAAGAAACAGGCTGTCAACCACCTGCCCGCCGTGGCACCCCGCAATCGCCCCCTGCAACCAACTACACTGCTGCCGCTGTGCACCCGGTACGCCGCCATCGGCCAACCCCCACTCCCTGCCGCTGTTTCTCCCTGACCAATCAGAACGCAAGCTCACGACTTGGCTGCATAGTCCCAAACGTCTGGCCATATAGCTGAGTCGACCCCCGGTCCACAGCAACGGACTGAGGAGCATCGGAAGGGAATCAAAACAAAAGGAGGGAACGGGATGAAGATGTTTGCAGGGGCTGCATCTCGCACTTAAAGTGGATCCATGGCCGGAACTTCAAACTTTTAAGATTCCAAAAAGGAGGAAGATAGAGAAGTAAGAAGAAAAGGGAGATGTAGAAGAGCTGCTAATGGTTGAAGGGGAAGACTGGGGAGCGAATGAGTGGAAGAATGGTGAAGTTTCCCTGTGGAAAATCATCAGTGCGGTTGAGAGGAAAGGCCTCCCCTCCACTGCCTTTGGGAGCCAGCCGTTGGCCAGCGAGTCAGGGGGGGGGGGGGGGGGCACACCAATCATGGTAGTCAGCACTGCTGGCCTTAAATAGAAACATATGAGTGGACTAGAGAGAAAGAGAGAGCGAGAGGGAAACAGGGAAGGAGGCTGGGTCCGTGTTTATGTGAAACAAAAGAAGAAAGCGTTTCAGTTGGGGTTAGGCCACTCTGTTTTCTTTCTCTATCGGATGTTTAACCTTTTCAGTGCCAGCAGTGATTTCATTTGAGTTGTAGGCCTTATTGGCTTGTTTTGGCCACAGAGAGATCATCAAATGAATTTCTCCTACTCCCTAAACAGAAAATTGATATTGGTAAAATCAAAACGCTGTTATTATGAACTTTGAATGCCATTTTCTTATTTGAAATAAAGGATTCTTGTAACAGCGGCTGCAGTATGATTAAGGTAGGTTAAGTTGAGGGATAACATTGTCAACAAGCAACTTCACGCCCCCTTTTTGGCTTGAACAAACTTTTCAGGAGTTTGAATGCCTAGATATAACATTTGATGTTCACCTAGAATTCATAGAACCGCAGTAATATTTGTAACTCTGGCTTTAACGTCTGTAACGTAGATAACATCTCATGTTTCACTCGCACGACCCAAAGCGTATGACTTGTAAGCAGTGACAGGGACTTCAACACAAATGTGATGTTGCCTCGTAGTTCGGAGGCAAAGAGTCCCACTGCGTACAATCTAAGAAATAAATCCGTAAAATAACAGAAAAGGTACTGGCAGCTCATTACCCGTTTTTTGCCCCATAATTAAAAAAAACGGAAATTATGTGTTTCAAAGTTAAAATAAACAGGTAAAATACAGAACATTTGAAAAAATTAACTTTTCGAAAAAAATCGACCAAAACATTGAAAAAAGGGTCAAGACATTTGAGAAAAAAAACAAACTTAAAATGCTGTAAAAAGCGACAAATGTCGAAAAAAAAAAAAGTGACAACGTGGACTTTAATCTCCAAAAACCAACATTTGTGGAGGACAAAAGTTGTTGAAATGTTAAAAAAAACAAAATACAACTATGAATCACATTCTATGGCCAATTTCTTTTAAAATATACAGTCTTACAACTGGGCTCAACGGGGAAGGGGCTCAATAAGCGGATAGAGGTCTGCCGTTTCTCCCTCCTCTTCTCTGGGTTAAATTGAAGGCTGTTTTAGTATTTGACCGGAGAAGTAGAGGGAGAAACGGCAGATTTATATCTGCTTATGGAGCCCAATTCCCCGGGTTAAATAGAAGGGTGTCTTAGAAAAAAAAAAAAAAAAAAAAAGAAAAACCATAATATATATATATATATATATATATATATATATATATATATATATATATATATATATCTCGAACAAAACAAATAAAAAATCTTGAGAAAACAAACTTTGTTATATCGAGATAACGCATGAATATGTCGTTATCACGAGATAACAGTGCATAAAAAAAAAAAAACGTATTTAAGCCTGAAAGAATAAAGTAAGCTTAAAGCTTTTGCGCGGTGCTTAAAACACAATTAAGCATCTCTACATGTTGTTATTCAAATAAACAGGCAGCAAACACCAGGGGTATGCTCATAACCTTAGTTCCCCATGGGCAAGGCTGGGCCTTCTTCTCAGTCTTTCACGTGCATTCTCCCAGGAGGCAAAATAAAGAAAAGGAACATATTGCGGAGAACGTAAGCAGCCTATGTGGAGGGAGCAATCAAAGTCAGCTTGAGGTAATAAAGCAGCACAGATCCAGCTATTTAAACGCTTTATACTGTTGTAATGGCAACCACTCCTTCACAGAGCAAACAAAAACAAAGAACAACTGGGGCACGTTCAGCCCCAACAAAATGGATCAAAACGTTGTTGTGTGTTGAACACCCTGCTGTGTACGCGAGCGCACTGCCTTTTTATTACCATGAGTTTACATACACATTGCTGCTGATTGGGTGACATCTCTGACACAGCCACCAAACGAGAGAAAACATACCTTTAAAGCTTGTTGCGCAACGTTCCGAGAAAACATGTCGTTCAACCCGGAAACCGTAGCTAAATGGTGCACACCGTTTTGGGATTGAACGTGACCCAGGATAAACTCTAATCTCATGTATCTAAAATGCACAACACTTTGACTAACATTAGGTTGGAGAGCTAAAAGATGCTACACGTCTGATAGGTCGGACCTCCGTGTTTAACTAAATATCTTTAAACGTTACAGTTACAGCTGAAAATGGAAACAAACAAGTTTTGCCGATTTCACATATCTCCACAGTTCAAATCAACTGCTATTTGTCTACCTGGAAGTGATTTTTGTGGTAGCGCGACGTCACGGTGATTCGTTCTATACACTTGACACTTAGTCGTTTCAAAGGGGATTTGTCTCTGTTGTTCCTGACTCGTACTGACACACTGATAGCTCCAATGAAAGGAATCAACATATCTGTGTCTTTCAGCAATGCATCAATTACAGTTAAATGTCTCACAGAACACGGTAAATGTTCAGCAGATGGGCAAATCTGTAAATACATTTGTGTTTAAATGCGTGTTTATATGTGCAGAGGGGTACAAAATAGTTATTTCGTGGGATATTTATTTGCAATAGCGACAATTATGATTCCACTTCTTCCCTCTCGACTCATCACTCCTATACACGCAAAGTTGAATGAGGTCACAGGCAGTGATCTTCAGCCATATTGCAGACAAATGTAAAGAACCAGACTTGACACCTCATTTCAGTCTAGGGCGCTTTGCCACATGCAAACCTAAGAACTATGTTCTGGCCCTCTGGCACTGTGCCCAGCTGTTGTTGGCCAACCAGGTCTGCAGAGATGGATGGATAGACTGCAGAAAAAGAGACGCTGAATCTGAGCAGACGGGTGGAAGGAGAGGCTGATGACAGCGCATGCAAAGCAGATGTCGGGAGAAAGCTGAAGTGTGAACAGAGACAAACTGAAAAGCCGAAAAAGGGATGCAGCTGGCATGTCGCTCTCACAGTAGTGCATGCATATTCAACATGTTGACAAAGACACACAAGGCTACCTGAGGCCTCTTTCCTCGGGCTGTCTGTAAAGCCGTACATCCATACTGCAGACGAAAGAGAAGGAAGGAGAGAAGCAGAGAGAGATTATTCAGTTGGACAGCATGCAGAAGCAACAGTATGGTAAAGCACACCTTTATCACATCTACTGAACACAAAAGATGAAGAGGCAGAGATCAATTGGATCCAAAGTCTGGGCAGTGTTTTCCCTATGTTGACTGCTTTAGCCTGGCGGATCAATTTAACACAAGTCAAACTCAATTTCTCTAAGGGCCAGACTGCGAAAAAGTGAAAAAAAACCATCGGAAAAAGCTCCAAAAGTGTCGGTAAAAACTGTCAAAAACATTTAAATAAGCGTCAAAAACGTCGAAAAAAAACACCTAAAGCGTTGGAAAAAGTGACAAAAACTAGGTGGACCAAAGTTTATTGTAAACCTAAATTGATAGGCGGGCCAGATCAAAGTCTGCGAGGGGCTGGATTTGGCCAGCGGGCCTTGAGTTTGACGCATGTGATTTAACACTTTCAAGGTTTCAATCCACATGAACCTCTTTACATCGGCAATAATTGGATCCACCGCACAGCACTTAGTTACAAAGAAAACACGTCACTTTTAAAGCTGGTTTGCCTGTTACTCCCGTTATGTCCTTACAAGCAATATAGGGCTGCACGATATGAGGAAAATGGATCCGTACCAAAAAAAGATTTTTTTCTTTAGTCTGTAGGATACTATTTGTAGGCTGGGGCGTCTCTGCAGCATCACACTACTTCATTCTGAATTGGTTTGACACATATTTAGCCTTTAAGAAATATTCCGCCCCCTTGCGATTCGGATACTGCACTAGTCCATACTGAGATTTCGATAAAATTGCAATTCATTGTTCAGCCCTAAAGCAATTTAGCATTATAAAGGCTATTTTTGTAAATAGAGTCCCGTGCAGTGCCCGCTCCACATAACGCTACATTACATCACTTCCAGCAAACATCACGGAGAACAATGAGGGCAAAACAGCAGCACAGATCTGTTTCTACCTAATATTCTCTGGTCCAGCTCAGCTAAAAACACCAAATCCGTCAGCACGTTAGCGGGTCGTTCATAATCGAGGCTGTATGTAACTGTTAGGCTACCGACAATGTTATCTTCACTTCACCTTTTTAACTGACTTCAGCATTTTACACAATTATACACAAGTGGTGGCCTGTGTTTTTAAGCTCAGTGTTTTCTTCATGCTGAAGAGAATAAAGTGCATCTGAGGGCAAGTAACTAGCCAATGTTTTGGTACTGTATTACACACACACCCTCAATTTAAACCCATCTCTCACTCCACCCATGATCCCCTTTCCTCCATCTCTTCATATCTTTCTCCATTTCTTCCATCCCTCTATCTGGACCTCCTGGAATGTCTGCAATGGGCGTCAGCCACTTGTAAAGTAACTCCTGACTCCCCAGCCCCCCTTCTTAAATAAAAAAACATCTTAGCCCCCAACCAGGAAATTAAACGCCATGACTCAAGAGGAGACAGGGGCTGAGGAAGTGGTGGCCAAGACTTGGGGTGCAGCTACTTTGGTATATCTCAAGGAAGCCATGATTTGAAGCTTTATTTGGGACCAAAATACTAATATAAAATGTAGTGTCTGGCTGTAATCTTGTCCTGGAAGTGAGGCAGCATTAGGGCTGCAGACAGCGAGAAACAGGCCATAACAATCAAAAGGAACTGGAACAGGGCGAGGCTACTGATAACAACAAGACACAACACTACAAGAAATGTCCATC
This sequence comes from Gymnocephalus cernua, assembly GCA_023631565.1. Lineage (NCBI taxonomy): Eukaryota > Metazoa > Chordata > Actinopteri > Perciformes > Percidae > Gymnocephalus > Gymnocephalus cernua. The sequence goes on along the minus strand of CM042427.1, from coordinate 14,086,888 downwards.
ATCATGTACTGTATGCGTGTATTTAATCTTAAAATTATCCTTTGCTTAACTTTTGCATAAATAATGAAGAACCTCACTTGTTTGAAGGCAGACAATCTTGTTTCAAGAGCTTGTTATGAGAAAATATTTGCATCAACTTTGTTTTATGTATGAAAATCAGTAATGATCTTCACCCTGCACACATTTTTACAAAAGAGAAATCAGAACATGAGCTTAAATGTCTGCAGCTGTATATGGACTTTTGCTGTATAAACAAGCAAAACTCTTTTAACCAAACTTCAAACTGGATGCTCCAGGGCAATGCATTAGGAGTAGGCAGGCTAAACACACCATAACTAAATCAGCTCACAATGCTTATTTGTGAAATACTGTAGATTGTGGACACCTATTGAAGCTGCACTGAATAGCATTAAATTCGACGATTTGCGTTTACACTGCTTTTTCTATTCTTTTGTGCTACATCACTCACTCCAAAATGTTGTATGTTGCATGTTACATTTTCACTATTTAGAAAGCCTGCTCCATTTTTCCTTTTCCGTTTTCGCGGGTCTTCTGCTTCTTCTTCTCCCCTAGGAAAACATGACCGTGTTGCATTGTGGTATACGGGAGTAAAATGTAGGGTACATCGTGTGTACACTCAAATTAGCAGTGTATTGTAGGTATTTTATACACTGTACAGTGCATTATTTCCATGATAGGGAACGGTTTCTAACAGAGCTAGAGAGAGAGAGAGAGAGAGAACAGGATGCAACCAGCAGAGGCACACAACAAATGTTCTACGTATGAGCTATAACTCTGATTTTGATGAAACCATTCAGTTAACATTAAAATATAGATTTAGGCAAATAGAGATTGTTGAGGCAAATGGATGATGTTGCCTTCCAAGTTTTGCTTTCACTCAAATTGAAGATTTATGGCCTTTAACAAATGCATCTTGTTTTATCACTCTAGAGTCCATGAAAGCATTAAAAACCCCATGGAACATGTTCAGAGTTTAACAATCGGAAAACAGGGTGGTTTCCTAAATAATCAACTCCTCTTTTGAAGGGACCAAGTTTGTATATTTCATGATCCTGGCGAGCGCTGCCCCTGTTGTGAAGCCGACAGCTCCTCTTCGTTGACTCACGTGAGATAATAAAAGCCAAATCCCCTCTCGCTATCCACCAGAGCCTCAGGAGCTTTGCTGGATTGATGTTGGCCCCACAGGGAGGGATACAGGCTGGTCCCAGGTCAGCCTGGGTCAAACCCCGCTCACTAACGCCCTACCGTGATTATTACCCACCAGGCTGCTCTCAGTGTAGTGCTCAACATCTGATTGATATTAACTCCACTCTGGTCCCTCCATGCTAACCCACTCCCCCTCCATACAAACACACACACACACACACACACACACACACACACACACACACACACACACACACACACACACGCACGCACACACACACACGCACAGACACACACAAGGATGCTTAATTCCTTTCAGGTTTTGGTGATGACGCCATAAACGAGCAGAACCAGCAGTGTTTTCTCTGTCCTTTGCTGCTGTGGGTAATTTTCCTAGAATTCTGACCCCAAACGTCTCCATTACTCTGCAATTGAGGGCCGAGGGACGGTGAAAAATGGCCTAGCTGAATACTTTCTTTCTAAGTTTGGATTGGAGGGGCTTATTAGCCATCTATCTTGTTTTTCTGTCGACTTAGTAGATTGTGTTTTGAAAGAAAAGTTCCTGTTGCTGACATATAACCCCCCCCACACACACACACACACACACACACACACACACACACACACACACACACACACACACACACACACACACACACACACACACACACACACCCCCCATGCTGAAACCATAAAGTAAAGATACACTCCCGTATTTTGTTACAGTGTCCCCAAATCCCAAACTGGGATCTCGCTGTTGATGTTTCCAAACCTGACTGTCGACTGTGCTGAGTGGGACTGTGTTGGGCTGGTTTGTTCCCTCAAATTAATAATAAAACGATACTCTCAGATTACTTCATTTGTTCCCAACCGCCTCTCTTGTGTATGGCGGCCATACCCCTTTACCATTTTTAATCGATTTAAGGGATGTAAAAGAAAACACCACATGAACCACTTTAACAGTCAGAACTTGTAGTATCTTAATATCAAATCAATTATTATTATTATTCATTTTTTTAGTAATACAAGTCTATACATTTCTCGTTTGAGGGAACAAATGATGTATATTGAGCATAAAATTAAGTATTTTGAGGAAATGCTTTGTAATTTGAGGACCCAACTGACTTATCAACAATGTAACAAACAAGAGTTTCTTTATTATCTGTATGACATTCTATTTTATTAGTTTGTATTAATTTTATGTTGTCTCATTATTTTCTCTGTTTTTTGTTCTATATGATGTTATGACATTTTAAAATGATCAAGGTGGAGGCTTCAAATAAGCCCACTGGGTTTGTTGCCTTTCCCTGCACTGTATTTGTTTGTCTTTTTCACTCATTTTTAAATTGTGCAAATAAACCTAAACCTAACAAACAAGAGTCTACTGTAGGGCACGGAGCTACTTCAAGCGTTACTGACAGCTACGGGCGTGGTTTAGGTGTGTGTGACAGCTGCGACTGTTTGTGGTGGACGTGATAGACAGATGGTTCATCCAATCACCTGCCAGCGATTTTTTTCAAAGTGCCTGCCCTTTTCTAAACAGTTTCTTCTCAGATGGTTCTGTGTAACACACCATCTGGCACGTCAACTTACATAAACCAAAGTATTGGACAAATTGAAATTTGAACCGTGATGATGGCGCTAGATGAGAAGTCAGAGGATCACCAAAGTTTTTTACAGTACATCCTGATCCATTAATGTCCGTACTAAGGGTGTCACGATTTCGATTTTGAATCAAAATGTATCGAAATGAAGTCACAATCTTGAATATCGAATTAAAAAATGCAATCGTCGATACTGCCACGCCCCCATATCACGTCCGGTCGGCTTGCCAAGCAGAAAAAAAACACCAAGGGGCCAGGCTTCTCTCCTCAGAGCGAAGCCGCGATGGCGCCATTTTGCTAGCCCTTTCCCATCACCCCCGTTAGCATCCCATTGACTGCAATTCATTTTGGCGTCACTTTGACAGCCAATAACTTTACATCTGAAGCGTTTAAAGACTTGATTTGTCCGTTGTTTATTTCTTAAGAAACACGGCAATGTACACAAGGCTACATTACCTTGTATCTCACGTTATGGCTCCGTAGCAGACGTTTTTATAAAAATAGGCTAACGATTGTGTCATAACCACGCGACTTACTGTCGCATTGTAGAGGAATTACCGTATAGTACAGGAGAAGCTCGCAGGCAGTTTCGACGTACATTAGCTGTTTAGTTTAATTACTAATGTTAAATAGCATTTTAGTTAGCAATAATTCGCCTGTACCTATGTTATCTCCTTACATATACCTACGCTCTCCGTCTCTGATAGATTGGGAATGATTGAGATTTCTTTTGCGCAGCTACCAGAAGACTTACAACGTTCAGAGACGTTGGTCACGTCACATCTAGGGCGGGAAGCTCAGTTTGCAGCTGCGCAGTAACGCTCAGTAACGCTCAACCATCACCGGAAAAGTGCTGGTAAGAGGCTTCACTTGTCTCCATTGAAAACAGCGGGATCGCTGTGTCCATTTTATATACTGTCTATGAAAAACACACGTGTTGAAGTGCTGAGTGCTGAGTCAGTCAACCTCCTGTAACGTAGCTACAGCCAGTCAAAAGATAACAACTTCTGATGCTGGAGACCCATCGACAGAACTTGAGCCCCCTCCTCTTTCACTGAAGTGTATGAAAGTATTTTTGAGTTCCAGTGATCCAGTTATAAATCACAAAAAAAACACAGTTTGCAAGCTCTGCTATGTGCGTTTACCATATTCTGTGTGTTTACCATTGCACATTAGCCTAGCAGTTAGCAGATATTCCTTCTGCTTATAGCTTTATCCCAACAAAACCGCATGGTTGAATTTCAGCCTGCATGCACATTTTGTAGCCTCAATAGAGCAGCTTATATTGGTTATATTAGAGAGAGAAACAAATTAAGGGACTACCGTCCGCCGAGTCGCACTCTTTGCTATCGGTCTGCTCAGTTGCTGTGCTGACTCGATGGTGTTTTAAGCCTCCAACTAGGTCTTCAAGGCAGTGCTGCGACCGTCGTCTTCAACCATAACCATTGCCTAATCCAAGTGCCTTCCAGGCAGCGCTGCCTGGAAGACGACGTTGGGGGCTTTAATACCAAACTCTGTGTGGCGCGAAGCGTCTGCCCTCAGGATTGTCGGTAAACTTTTTTGTTCTTTTTAATTTATTGACAAATTATCAAGTTTCCAATTGACTGAAGATATGTTATTGTTACATTACGTTGTTAATAAATGTTTTGGTAAAAAAGTAAAATTATCATAAAACCAGATTGCACCTCGAACCTCGTGATGTCACTTTCTGCATATCCTCCACACAACTAGCTGTAGCTGCTGCCAGCACACAGTCCACAGCTTATATGATAAACCCCTTGTCACCTGACACTAAGACAAAGGCGACAAGTAACACATTACATTACAACAAACCAGTATTGATTCAACACTTGTAAAATAAATAAATAAAAAAAAGCACAGAGTGACACTTAACACTAACAATGTCAAACCACAGGCTGAAGCTAACTAGTATTGATGCAGTGTTTAGCATGAAGAGGAGAGGACAACAGAGACAAGACAATTCATCCCTTACTGTGACACAAACGTTTGCGGTGACAAATGACATTTGTGTGCAAACAGAGTGATGGGGGGGGGGGGCAACGGTTGACGGGCTATCTGCTTTAGCATTGACGCAACCTCTGGCAAAAATGCAGCCGTTAGCAAAATTCCCAAACCAGGCTGGGAGAGTGACATGCAGTGTTTCCCCCAGGTTTGTGGAAGACTTAGGTGCACGTATATGTCAGGAGGTCCTCCCTCAAGAAAATGTTTACATTTTTCAATTAAACAATATGCAATTTCACATCATTTTGGACCATTATTACTACATTTGTGTCTAAAATGTTGGAAAAGCTAGATCAGATAATCTATAAATAACACTCAAAAAGCGCAACGCTCTGAAGACAAAATATGCACCGGCGAGTCCAAGCAATGTTTGACAACACTCCTACTCAAAAAGCAATATTACAAAATTTCATTTACTTACTAAATTATTCATATATTACGCTACTTTTGTGAACCCAAGACTTTTGCAACTCATTTCAAGCACCAAAACAACTGGGTGTAGGTTTGTTTTCACAAGAGATTTGAGAAATATTTCCGCTTTAGGGCCAAATTACCTCTTTATACATTGCTCTGGAACAATTTTGGGCATGACTACACAAAAAGCTGAGTTTGTTCTGAACATTTTGATATGTAACACATGGGGATCAGGTTCAGTCAGTTAGTTATTTTACTTTTATTTGGGTTAGGTGGTGCCCAAAACAGTGTGGGTGCTGTGCCTAAGCCTTATAACGGTAGGGAAAAGGCTGACATGGTGTGGCTGCTCGCTTCAGGGTGAGGTCAAGTCACATCGCAGGCGACATCTGTTCCACATCGAGCACTGTCACATGTGGCCTGTCCAAACTCTCTCTTCTTCCTGTCCTCTCGCTCTGTACTTCACTCGCTAATTTTTGTTTTAAACATCACCTCCTTCAGATTTCATGGAGAGCAGCCATAGAGATGCAACACTGTCTCTCCCCAGGGAATAACTGTAAATCTGTCATATTGAGATTACTATGCCTCATGGCTATGAGGCTGGGGAAGAAGGATTATAATTTTTCGCACTTCACTGTATCTTCAACATTGATGTATGTTTTAAGAGTATGCTGACATTATTGTTGCTGCAATTAAGTGGGATGTCAAATGTGTAAAAGTCAACATAGAGAAGGGTTTTATTCTTATGGAGGCAGGTAATGAAGGGTGTAAGTGTCAAATAAATGTGTCTATTGACAGAGGAGTTCCTGGTGGTACAAACAAGATCCTAATTAGCAAACACAAACTACCCCTGTCTACTAAACCTACACTTGTAAAAAACACACATGCACACGCACACACACACGCACACGCACACACACACACACACACACACACACACACACACACACACACACACACACACACACACACACACACACACACACACAGACACAGCCCTCCTCCATGTAAATACAAGTGGCCATTCCGACGTCAGTCTGAAATCTAATCCATTGTGCCACGTAAACAAACCAGTGCCTGTCAGACAGACTCAACCCCCGTGGCCTCTGCAGCCCAAACAGCACCCTCCTCCGTTCACTCGCAATGTGGCCCTCACATGGAGGAGTACGAGCTCCATCTGTACTCTGCAGAGCAAAGGGGGAGTACAGAGCGGTGACCCCCAAAACTCCCCGGACCTGACCCTATGTTTTAAAAAAACACGTCTGACATCTATGTCCCTGGATAAATTGAGGTGAGATGAATCAGTGTTAGGTTCCAATTGGGAGGCACCAAAAAACTAACTTTCATCTTTTAAAGCTCAATTTATTTTGAATTTTTAGATAGAATGATTTCATTTGTTTTAAGCTGCACTTTCAAAACTCCCATCGTCACATTGTCTTAAAATGATGGGACTAACTACAACCATTAGATCTGATATAAGTCATTTAGTCAGTTAGTTATTTTACTTTTATTTGGGTTAGGTGGTGCCCAAAACAGTGTGGGTGCTGTGCCTAAGCCTTATAACGGTAGGGAAAAGGCTGACATGGTGTGGCTGCTCGCTTCAGGGTGAGGTCAAGTCACATCACTGGCGACATCTGTTCCACATTGAGCACTGTCACATCTGGCCTGTCCAAACTCTCTCTTCTTCCTGCCCTCTCGCTCTGTGCTTCACTCACAATTTTTTTGTTTTAAACATCACCTCCTTCAGATTTCATGGGGAGCAGCCACAGAGATGCAACACTGCCCGTCGCCTTTATTAGAGGGGACGACATGCAATAAAGATCCCTAAATGGATTTAAGTGGAAAATTGCAGTTGCTTAGTGTGAATCTGACAGCTTCACCGGGACATTCCACCAGTTTTTTCCACTTTGCTACTCTCTTGGAGACTTGATATTACACAATATTTAGCCAGCAAATACCCAGTTTACATGTGCTGTTCCAAACACCCCTTGTTTCTTCAGAAAAATGCTCTTGTCTGACGCAGTGGAAGGGATGCATTTATTTTTTCAGCAGTAACAACATTTTGTTTGGAATTGGCAGAACAGAAGGGGAGATAATGAAAGCTGCAATAGTCAGCATGGCCAAACAGACAATAAGAAAAAGCACCACTCAAAGAAACCTAAAGAAACAGTTCAACATGTTGGCACATTGGGAAGTATATTCACTTTCTTTCTGACAGATGGGAAGATCTTTATCAACATTGTGTGTGTCCATTGAGCATAAAGCTGGAGCCAGGAGTTGATTAGCGTAGCTTAGCATAAAGACTGAAAGCAGGGGAAACAGCTAGCCTGGATCTGTCTACAGTTTAAAACTATGCCTACAAGCTCACTAGTTAATGGCAGTGTTGTAGTCAAGACCACCTAAACCGAAGACCAATTCATCACCAAGACCAGAGTTTATTGAGACCGAGACAAGACTGTGACTTTGAGGGGTTGAGACAGAGACAAGACCAAGACCAAGGCAGGGCGAGACCGAGTCAAGACCAAGACCAGACCAGTGCCAGAAAGCCAAGGGGGCAAGCCTGCCTCCTCAGAGCGAAGATGCTAGCGCCATTTTATGCTACCCAAAACCATCACCCCCCGTTAGCATTCCACTGACTGCCATTCATTTTGGCATCACTTTGACAGCCAATAACTTTACATCTGAAGCGTTTGAAGACTTTATTTGTCCGTTGTTTATTTCTAAAGAAACATGACGATGTATAAAAGGCTCCATTACCTTGTACCTCACGTTGTAAAAATAGGCTAACGATTGTGTCATAACCAAGCGACCTACTGTCGCATAGTAGAGGAATTACCGTATAGTACAGGAGAAGCTCGCAGGCAGTTTGGACTTACATTAGCTGTTTAGGTGAATTGCTAATATTAACTAGCATTTTAGTTAGCAATAATTAGCCTGTACCTATGTTATCTCCTTACATATACCTACACTCTCCGTCTCTGCAAGATTGGGAATGATTGAGATTTCTCTTGGCACAACTACCAGAAGACTTACAACTTGCAGACACGTTTTTCACGTCACATCTACGTCGGCAAGCTCAGTTTGCAGCTGCGCAGTAACGCTAAGTGCTTCTAATAGACTTCACATGTCTCCGTCAAAAACAACAGCGTCACTTGGTCCATTTTTCTTTTACTGTCTATGCAGACAGCCAGACCTTTTCTTGTCTCCCGCATTCACTCTCTCAGGAGTGTGTATTAAGGGGGCAGGGAGAGGAGTTTAACAGTAACAAATTTCAAATTAGAAATTAGTCAAGTTATTGGTTGCATTTGAAGCAGGAGGTTTTACATCCAATCACAGTAATGGTGTTAACACATAAATCAAGACAATGCACAGGCAATTTATTGATATCCCTGCAGTTGTGGTCTTGAACTGAACTGAGACGAGACAGAGACCTTCAAAAAGCGGTCTTGAGACCGCTCTTAAGACCAAGACCAATCTTGAGTACTACAACACTGGTTAACAGCATGTAATTCATTTGCTCAATCCTTACACAAACAGACATATTACTAATCAACAGCTTGTGGTGTTAGGGGAAGTTAAATATTTTGTGACAAGTCCTCCAAACCATACAACGATATTGGTTGTTTATTCCTACCCTCTAATACGACCCACAGGAGCATTTCAGAAATTAGCGCCCCTAGAGGTGGCAGGAAATACGACCTCATATCTAAACCAGTGAATGTAACCGTTGCCGTTCTAAACACGTTGTTAATGTTGTGAAACGATTGCAATTTAGTTTGGTTATGTGGTTATGTTTAGGCACCAACACTAATAGTTAAAGCTTTAGTGCGTAACTTTTTGATATTAATGAACGTCCGTTCCATTCAAGCCATTGCCAAATGAGTTGCTACAAAGCTAATTAAGACAATCAGCTCCACACAACTCTCTCTGTATTTCTCAGTATGGCTATGTTCAGAAGATTGTGTTGTCCCGTGACTTTCCCGCACAGAAACTCGAGTGAAGATAATGACCTCTTCTGAAGAGTCCATCATGTTTTTTTAATCCTCCGTGTCCTCCTTGGCTACTAGCAACTGCATGAAGGGGTGGTGCGCCGTCACGTAAGGTTTATATCATGTGGACTCACCGACAGTTTTATTGTCATTACTTAGAATTACTCATGGGGGCGGCAGAAACTACGCACTATAGCTTTAAGTTTAGAAAACTATTTTGATTTGGGCACAACGAGTGGATACTCTGTTGTCTGTAAATAGTGGATGGGGAAATAGTTGTAACAGTTAATAAACCCTCAACAGGAAGCATTAAGAAGCATCTCAGGCATTTACACTGAGAGCAGCAGCACAAAGAAAAGAGCATAAATACAGCGATGGAACACTATAATCTTTCCTTTAGGATAGCTATCAGGTCTACTTTATCAAACAGTCATCACCTCTACATTTATATAACAAAATATAAATAAGATGTTATTGTAACATTTGTTTTATGGAAATTTAGATTTGTTCCATAATGTTGATAACAATTCAATCTTATTCATAGTATCAAATCAAAACAAGAGTTATCTCAAGACACTTTACAGATACAGTAGGTCTAGACCACACTCTATAATTTACAAAGACCCAACAATTCCAATATTCCCCCAAGAGCAAGCATGATAACACAATTTTAGCCATAGGATACCATAGGATAAATGAGGTCCAGAGAGCACCTCATTGAGAGAATGTGACACCCTCCCTTATATATATAAAAAAGATATAAAATCATGGATGACCTACAATTTTCTGACGCTAAACTCAAGCAAACCTGAAGTTATTGTGCTGGGATCTAAAGATATAGCTACTAGGCTTGGGTATCGAGTATCGAGTATTGATTGGAACCGGGACTAGCTTTGCGCTTTTCCCCGAATTGTTCAAAAGTTAAAATTTTGATTCCTAGTTTCGATTCACAGTCCGCCAACTGGAAGAAGAAACCGCTGAACACCAATGAAGAAGCGTCCACCGGAAGTGTTGACATAACCGAGTGAGTCCCATAGACAGTATATAAAATGGACACAGCGATCCCGCTGTTTGACGGAGACAAGTGAAGCCTCTTACCAGCACTTTTCCGGTGATGGGAAAGTGTTACTGAGCGTTACTGCGCAGCTGCAAACTTAGCTTCCCGCCGCCGATGTGACGTGAACAACGTCTCTGAACATTGTAAGTCTTCTGGTAGCTGTGCCAAGAGAAATCTCAATCATTCCCAATCTATCAGAGACGGAGAGTGTAGGTATATGTAAGGAGATAACATAGGCACAGGCTAATTATTGATAACTAAAATGCTAGTTAACATTAGCAATTAAACTAAACAGCTAATGTACGTCGAAACTGCCTGCGAGCTTCTCCTGTACTATACGGTAATTCCTCTACCATGCGACAGTAAGTCGCGTGGTTATGACGCAATCGTTAGCCTATTTTTATAAAAACGTCTACTACGGAGCCATAACGTGAGGTACAAGTAAATAATAAAAGTCTTTAAACGCTTCAGATGTAAAGTTACTGGCTGTCAAAGTGACGCCAAAATGAATGGCAGTGAATGGGATGCTAACGGGGGGTGATGGCTTATTAGCATCAAAATGGCGCCATAGGAGGCTTTACTCTGAGGAGAGAAGCCTGGCCCCTTGGTGAGTCCGAACATGGCTAGTGTGCGTCGGCGGCCCAGAGTGTGGCTTCACTTTTGTAAACAGAACAAAATGCAAAATGCAACATTTGCGACAAGATTGTTTCGTGCATAGGAGGGTGCACGTCGAACATGATGAAGCACCTCCGAGTTCATGGAGTAGAAATAAATGTGTGCCCCGTCTTTGACGCGCTGCGCCGACCGTCCTCCGCTGACTCTTCCTCTGGCTCTGGCTCCGACCACCAGCCTGGTACCGCAGTGACTGCACTGCAGTCCGAATCCGGTAAACAATACATCCGCGCCAACATTGAGGCAGCTAACAAATTAGCCCACGTATTTTTTCATAGACAATTTACGACCGATATGATCATTTTCCTAAACAAGAACTGTTTCTGATTTTATACTGTACCTGCTGCTAATCTGGACTGGGTTTTACAAGTTATTTCTTATTGTTTATTTGCTATTCTGCACCAGGTTAGCCCATCAGTGGGAGCACAGTAACATGTTTAAGTACCTGCAGCATCATACACTCATGTGTAAATGTGTTTTCATGAGGTTTTCAAAAATAAAGCTCTCTTGAGGAAAGTGTACCCCTGTGAAAATATATTCATAATTTATAATATTTATATTCAAGTTCATAGATTTGATAGTTATATTGTAGTTGAAAACAGCCCTGTGAGAAATTCATAGTAAAGTTCATAAAAAGTTCATAGAATTAAAATTAATGGAGAAGTTCAGACTATTTCTTTCAGAAAGACCGTTGGTTAGCTAGCTCATTTAAAATATCCTAAACATTTTTGACCCTGCCTCTTAAAAGAATCGGAATCGAGAATCGTTAGGAACCGGAATCGAAATAAGGAATCGGAATCGGATTCGGATTCGGAATCGGAATCGGATTCGGAATCGTTCAAATTCAAATGATACCCAACCCCAATAGCTACTTTGGATGGTATTGCCCTGGCCTCCAGCACTACTGTCAGAAATCTAGGAGTTATTTTTGATCAGGATATATCCTTCAACGCCCACTTAAAACAAACCTCAAGAATATCCTTTTTTCATCTTCGTAACATTGCCAAAATTAGGAACATCCTGTCTCAGGCCCTATCCAGACGAAGACGTATTTCGATGCAAACGCACATCTTTTGCATCGTTTGGGCCGATTGTCCACACCAATCCTGTAAACACACTGCCCGTAAACGCACTTTTTTGAAACCTGGTCCCAGGGTGAATAAAAAAAAAAGCCGGCTCACGTTTGGCTTCGTGTGTACGGCGAAACCGCATACGTGCGTATCGACGATGTCATCCCCACACACCTCAGCCCTCAGCTGACTGCCTTCAACCCAGCTGACGGCTAACAGGGAAGCAATGCTGTTTATTAAGTGGAAGTAGAGAACTTATCAACTAGCTAGCTAATCTGTCTGCTCATCAATTCCTTGAACGGATTATAGAAACTTTTAGCACGGCTTATTGTAGAAAGGCTACCGCAAGAAAAATGTGTAGCTAGATTATCAAAAAGACATCGGATCATTGATGTTTGTTTGACTGCCGATGCTAGCTAGCAGAGCTAGCTAGCAGAGCTAGCTAGCAGAGCTAGCTAACGCTAGCTAACGCTAGCTCTGCTAGCTGCAATCATGTCCGATAGAATGTAAAACAAAGTTTACATTCTTTTTCTAGGTGGCCTTTATATAACAAGCAGTGGTGTAAGTTATTAAAGTCTAGTCCATGGATGTGTTAAGCTAAGAGAACTAGCTAGCTAACAGTCATGTTATGTCACTGAAGGCTGCTCTTCTTCTTCGTTCCGTTAATTTCTGTAGCAATAACAGCGCCGTCTACAGGCCTGGCATATGAAGTACCGTGTTGAGTCATTTACAGATGGATTCATGTGGACATGAATTTTCTTGAACCGAATCCAGGGAAGACGGATGCGTTTTCATCCTAACGTCTTCGTCTGGATGGGGCCTCAGAACGATGCTGAAAAACTAGTCCATGCATTTGTTGTTGCATTGACCTGAAGTCCACCAGGTCGTAGCAGAGATCACTGGGTCAGTGGAGTGGCATCCAACTGGGCAACCTTCTATACATTTAGGTTGGCTGACACAAAAGGGTATGAAAACCAGCTGTTTCAAAGCATAATGCGCTACATGAAGGGGATGTGGGGGGCGATGGGGGGGGGCAAGCTGGCTTATCTGCAGAAGCAATCAGCTTCCAAGAAATCAAATCACTTTGAGGAATGTGGATGTAATTGAATTGGTAGTAGTGAGCTCCCTCTGGGGCTACGGCAAACCCATTCCTTGATTGAGGGTCACACAGTTCCTCTGCTTTTAGTCCAAAAATAAACTCACAATCAATTTCAAGAGTTGTTTACTTGAAGAAAGTCGCATTACTCAAAACGTCTTATTCAATGAGGTAAAAAACCAAGGGGACACAAAATATGAACTACTTTTTAGAATGCTAGCCCTACTCAATACCAAAAGCTATCTCAATATATTTCCATTCCTAAAAACAGCCTTTAAGGTTCTTAAATATCAAGACATGGTAGTCCATAGGGCATCTGTAGCAAGAGAATCATATTCTCCATCAACCACAAGCTATTTCCTGCATTTTCTCTTCAATAATTCATAAGAGGTATGACTGATTTCCTCAGTCTATCTAGCCACAGGATTCCATAATGCATATATTAGTGACTCACATGTAACAATACTTTTGTTAAGCAGCTACACTGTAGCTAATACCCTCTAAGAGCCATACGTTTGCTAAAATGACTAATGAATGGATGAATAGTCTTATAGTTATAGTCTTATAGTCTTATATATTTATATATATATTTTAGGGCTGTCAAAATAAAGCGTTCATTTTGATTAATTAATCTGAGAACAAATAGCGCGTTAAAAACAATAACGCAGATTAATCCATTCCATATTGACCTTTCACCCAGAGCCGTTTTAGCCACCATTCAACTGTAAAATGAAGGAGGGAGACGAGAGAATGTGCAACAGAAACATCACGGTAGTTTCTTAAACTGTGGTTAACACTACACTCAACAGCAGGTAACGTTATCCTTCCGCTAGCTAATATCTGGATTAAACACGGTTAAAATGCTGACTAAACGGTGTAAAGTTTGACTGTGTTTCTGCCGTTGTCGTAAAAACACAGACGGAGATGGTGCGTTCAATGAAACTGGTAACCTACAGCCTCGCGGTGGATTCGTAGTTATTGTAAAATACCCTTTTGAATTTATTTCCTCAGCATATTGTTGATTGTTTTATATATATATATATATATATATATATATATATATATATATATATATATATATATATATATAATTTGAGAACTATATTAGATTATTGAGAAATATATATTAACTTTAATGTCACTAATGCTGATTATTCATTGATTCATTTGAATTGAAATATTTAAAATACTTTCACAGCAAAAAATATGTATGCGATTAATTTAGATGAATTAATCACAGAGTCTGTAATTAATTCGATTACATTCTTTAATCTATTGACAGCCCTATATATATATATATATATATATATATATATATATATATATATATATATATATATATATATATATTTTATTAGGGGTGGAATGGTACACAGAGCAGGTGACAAGTTTTGGCGTTAGCTTCACACGCTACAGCTAACGGCGGAGCTAACAGCTAACGGTGGAGCTAACAGCTAACGGCGGAGCTAACAGCTAACAACGGAGCAATCAGGCGGAGCTAACAACTAGCTAACGGTGGAGCTAACAGCGAAGCAAACGGGCCTGGAGGCAATTTGTGGTCGAGGCAAAAAGGGATACAGCTACGTCCGTGTTTGGTTGTATTTGGAAGGGACTAGTTTGCTTCGTGTGGACTCACTGGACCCAGAGTGATAGAGAAAAACTAGCTATGGCTCTGACTGGACCGACTCGACATGTAGGCGGAGCTTGGGAGGTTCAGAGCCAGAGCTAAGGGGGGCTACAGATTAGGTGTCCGTGTCCCTAAAGAAGTGCGTATCTAACAGTAGTTCCGCATTACATTAATTAATTTGCACGCAAGTTTTATTAATTTTTATACTGTGTATTCTCCGTGTAAATTCATGTACCGAACCGAGACACCCATACCGTTTCGGGTCAATACGAATACATGTACCGTTCCATATATATATATATATATATATAGTTAGAGCTTGTTGGCCTGTGCCACTGAATTCATATGTTGGATACAGGAACAAGAATAGGAATATGTTCATAGTTTGGATGTCTTCACTCTATATTTTACTGAACTGCATGTGTGGCATCCAATGGAAGTATTAGCGCTTTTGTTTACCTCGTTAATGCCAGGAGATTAGACCACACAGATCAGGGTAAAACCAAAGCCCCTTACACATAAGCACATACCTTCAAAAGGTATTCCTGTTAAAATCATTCTCTCTTACTGAATTATTAGGAATTCTAAACATTTGTCATACAAAAAGCTTCACCAAGAACTTAAGCTAAAGACTCAGAGGCAAATAATCTTTTAAACTGCCAAATCAGAGAATAATGTTTTCTCTTACAGTAACACACATGTTCTATTTGGACATCCCAAAGAACTAGCAGGCAATCTTGAAACCCCACCCTGGACTGCGAGGCAAATCTATGACCAGAAGGAGAGGGCTTGACAACTTTTTGAACCCACCCCAAAACACAGTCGACAGCAAGTCAGCGTCCTGCAGCGGGACAAGTAAACAAACCACACACTGACATCACATGGATAACAGGCAAGTCACAGAGAGAGTTTAAGAGTCATACGCCAAGCAGCATAACATCCCCCCTTGGATCTGAAGAAGCGGCTCTATTAAGAGCAACAAGTTGAAAGAGAAATAAGGTTTTGGGAAGGACAGTGAAGGAAAACAGGTGACTTACCCGACTTGCGCTTGGAGCCATAGTCCCTGAGGGAGAAACAACACAAGAGGGACATGGTTAGTGACAGTCGATCGGTCAACAAAAAAAGCACGCGGTCAGTGCACATGGATTGTGACACTCCTAAACGGCAAAAACTGGCAAAAACACATGCATGCAATCGGCTTTAGCACACTAACAAATGCATGTGCTTGAGGGAGAGAGAGGTGGAGAGTGAAGGATGGAGAGAGAGGGAGGAATGACTTTGGCCAGCTGCCCGTACTCCCCGCAACAGACACAAATTAGTCATGTGACTCCAAAGCAGCACCACCATCCTCTTCCTATACTTCAATTCCTCCCTCCTCGCCCTGTCAGAGAAGAAGACGACGACCTCTCCCCGCATTTGGAAGGAGGATCGGTTTAAGATGCCTTGATTAATGGATTCTTATGGGATTATGCCGCAAGGCTAAGCTATAGACGGGTGGGAGGGGGTGACACAGAGCTGTATGGGAGGTTTGCTTTGCTGAGCATGTCTGCATTTGTCAATAGTGACTTTCGGACTCTGGCAGCGTGGCAATTAAGTTAAAAAAGATAGTGAAGGAGAGATCAGGTGAAGACAGACTGTGCTTTTTATAGCAACATAGACCTGATGATCTGATATCGTCACTCCCCATTCTCCCTCTCTCCTCTTTCTCTTGCACTGCTCAGAAGCAATGTCCCAAGACCAAATCACAACCACAATCTAACCTCAAATGTAGCCACGTCATCTTGCTGCAGTACAGTTGGAAATCAGACACAGGCAGAACAATAAAACATGCGCGTTTAAAGTGAAGAGCTAAATCCCACTAGAACATCCTCTCCTATACCCTTTGTCGTTTAAAAATAACCACCATATAGGCAGTAATATCAACCCCCAGACAGAAGACTGAGGATATGTAGACCAGAAGGTGAAGTGGTTTGTGGATGACTAATAGCAACATGACTCTCATTTCAAGAGGAGTACCAGATTGCAGCTGTTGTCTGTCAGGAAATGTCAGGATAACAGAGGGATGGGATGTGTGTGTGTGTGTGTGTGTGAGGTAAGTAGGTGTATAGGATAGGGCATTGGTTCTCAAAGTGGGGTCTGGAGACCCCCAGGGGTCCTTGAAGGGGTTACAGGGGGTCCCCAACAAGAAAGGGGAATCATTTATTTTCACTATAATTTCATTCATGAGTAACACAATGACAGATTGTATGACTATTTTGCTCATGGGTTTCATTCACTCTCTGTAATAAAACACCTAAAAGCAAAAGCATCTATCAACCAGTTCTATCAGGTAGGGGACTCTGGGACGAAGTCTTACCAGATGAGGGTCCGTGGTCTAATTTGTGTCAGTTTAGGGGTCCTTGATGTGAAAAAGTTTGAGAACCACTGGGATAGGGTATGTGTGTATATAGAGTGTAAAAAATAATGGATGGAGTTTTGGGGTCTGAAAAGTGAAGCCAAAAGAAGTTTGTTTCTATAGAAGTCTATGAGAAAATTACCCTACTTCCTCCTTGATTTATTATTTATGGCCTCAATTGCTACTTTTAAGGCTTCTTCAATACAGCAAAATGTTTGTTTTGTAAATTGTAGTCCCATTTATTTAAAATTGACAATAAACCAGGAGATGCTTTAGGGGCGTGACTTTACACACAAACCTGTCAATCAGGAAGGAGGCTTAGCATTGCTAATCTTGGCACTGTGGACATTAAAATAGCCATGCACTTGTCTTTGGGGGTTGTCAGTGTTTTCGTCTTAAACTTTGACCCTCTCACTGTGTGTTTTCACATCATCAAAGTTAAATGGAACATTTTGGTTGCCTAAACATGTCTTGTTCAGTGTTCTGCCAACCAAGCTAGCTAGCTACCGCTAGCGTTAGCTGGTTACTTAAGGGAAGGTTTGCCCATTTTCTGTACTGCCGTCATGCAGATGAATGGCAGGAGTACCCTGATGTCTGTGTATATCTGCCAGTAATTCTCCACTGGATGACTCGCTTCAGAAGGGTTGAAAATCGCCAACTTTCTCTCTTTAGCGTTTAGGTCAGCGCAACACAAACAACACGCGCAGGGCGCGTCATCCTCCCCAGCTCCACCGTCCATTCAAAATGTCGACGTCCACTATGTTTACAGTCTATGGTGTGGATGCAAAGTCAGTGAACGTGTGCCCACCACCAGCCGGTGTGTGTAATCGATCATGGATGTTCCCCTAAGATTAAGGATCAACTAGCCAGCTGCAAGAGCAGCGTTGACTGGGGCAGTTGACCTCTCTGGCCCTTGTGAAACAGCCCATTTCATTAACGAGGGAGCTCTCATCTTGTCAGGTATGATGCAGAGCACCGGAAGATTATACTGCAGTGCCAGGAGAGCAGACACTGCTCAGGGCAGCGTAGCCAGCAGTCAAGGTAATGCCCTCTCACTGCATGAGGTTAATGAAAACCTCCTCTTGGCTCTCGCTGCGACCGCATTCAAGCTAACAGAGACACAGGCAAGTACTCTGTGCACATGACACAAGTGCTCTACAAGAAGACAGTGTAAGGGCAGACAGACAAGACAGCACACATGCATGAGCAAAAGCCATGTCCCATTTCAGATACAGCTCGGGATTCTTGAGTGTCACTATATGCTGGTCCTAGCTCGCTTTTTCCTCTATCACTTCATCCATTCCCCTGTGATATAATGTATCTGTCTCTTTGTGATTGGCCACAGCAGATGAATAAAGCCTTTATACCGACATCTCCACTGATCACTGTGTGCTAGCAACCAGAATACGCTTCATTGTCACCAAAGTGGGACAGAGAGAGAGCGGGACTTAACCCTTAGCCTCATCCCATCCATCTCAAGCCATGTTAGAAACACGCCCTCTAATAGATGGGGAATGGATAATGTTCAAGTCAATGGCCAATGACTTTCAATGAGTGTTACTGCAGAGTGTCTAGATGTGTCTCAGTGGAAAGTATGCTGTGGACAGTCTGAGCCTCAGAGTTGGCAGGATATTTGCCAGGATGTTTGGCCTTTTTGCTCGAGGCTTGCCGCAGTGGCATTAAAGATGTTGATATCCTCTGTTCGGCCGCAAGGGAATGTTTTACATTTCCAATGAATGCTAACTGTTGTTTTCACATTTACATTTCCCCAGTGCTCTTACCCACTCTCAATATTTTTCTGGCTCAATCAAACGCATTGTCAAGAAATTGGTAAGCTGAGGTCTAAAATTAGCTACTACTTTCAATTTCATTCCAAAGTAAGTCTTACTTTCATGTCACAAAACAAATACTTATTTTAGAAATTGGAGGTCTAATTTTGGAACATTCCTCAGCCATAGAAACTTGCCTTAATAGGAAAACTCCTATTTATGTCCTCTATTCCTGGTCATTCATTTCACTTTCCAACATAAAATACGAATGGGCACATGTTCTGGTCCACCCTTGTAAGACTCAACATGGAAGCAGGGATTCAGGTCAATGGCATACAGGCTTTACAGCAACTAGCACACTTAGCAGCTAGTACTACGTGCCGGATGTCAGGCTTTACCTTTCTCCTTCCGCTCTCTGTGTGTTGCCATTCTCAAAATCCCTTGGCTACGGGAAACAACTTTCAAGCTAGCAAGCTACACACCAAAAACTTTGAAGTTTGGATCGTGCACCAAGGCAGGCCTGCTTGGTTCTTTCGGGGAATGGTTGTAAAGATTTACAAGGAATGTGTTTACGGCATTTACTCTCTAACGATTGGTGGGATTTCTGTAGACGAAGTACAAACAGCGTACTGGTACGACCAAATGATGTTTAACCATGTATCCAGCTAATTTAAATAGCTCACGTTACTGTATTGTGTGAACAGTTAACTTCATTTAATATTGTAGGCGGTGTTTTTTTTTTGCGCCAATGCAAATGTTCCACCAAAACAAGTTCCTTCCCGAGACTACTTTGATGAATCACCGTCTCTGCGTCCAGAGCTTAGCGCCGCCCAAGATGACTTTGATTGGTTTAAAGAAATGCAAACAACCCAGAGCGTTTTTTCATCCTATCCTATAATGTATCTGTGGTGTAGCCAGATCTTACTCCACAGCGCTATGGAAATTGGTCTGGCAATGCAACACTTATATGGATGGACAAACAGTGATGAAATCATTTTTCATTTGTCACTCTATTTACTATTTATTTTAGTTTTTCAGCAGTACAGAAATGGCACACATCTGGTATGACTAAAGAAAAAAGCCATACAAGTGACCCACTGTGTGAAAGAATTTGCCCCTCCATCAGCCAAACTGCAAAGGTAGTTTTTTATATGCATGCTGGAAGCCTGCTGGGTTAATTGAACAAGCTAACGGTAAATTATCTGTGCAGCGTGACAATACAATAGGTGTAAGTGTGAGACCTGGAAATGGCTGGTTGTAACTTATCAAGGAGCATGAAATGTACTTTGCTATAGCAAACTCTTAGGGAGCCTGTTAAGCTATTCATGCTCTGCATTGTTTGAAAGGCAAATACAAGCTCACGCTTTATAAACAAATCCCAATCAAGAGAAAGGCAGGGGCGTAAGCAGTCTCTGGTCTAACTGTAGATGTCTACACAAGTCACTCAGCCTTCAAGTGAACGCCTAAACTCAAGCTGTGCTGTATTTGAATATCTGGGGTTAACTGTTCTTGATGAATGATGAGATGCAGTCACAGAAGACACAGCTGTTGAAGCCCTTTGCTAATCCTGACACAAAGTGGCTGCTGATTGGATCAATAGCATGTGCTTTAACTGTTGTCATGGAAAGCAGGTCAAAGTAAAGGGTTCGCTTGTATCACGTGTGGGTGGGTGTTAGCATTAAGCATTCACAAAGGGCTTTAGAGCAACATGCCTGCATGGCATCCAAGCATTAGCCCAGTAAAACAGCTCGGGAGGCAAACACTAGTCAACACGCAGCCACATGAGCAATGCTAGCAACTAGCAGAGAATTGCATCATCATCAGCTATTGAGCAACAACATTTGGCTAGTTTTTAGCAAGAAGAGACAGGTTTGTTTCTGTAAAAAAGTCAAAGATGTTTAGCTTGTTAGCTAAGCAACAACCATTTAACACTACATCAGGACATGCCAGTGGGAGTGCAGCTGGCTATTTATTTTTAGAGGTATGGTTTTGCAGGCATCTGCAAAGCATTAGGGCACAAAGGAGGGGCAGGGGAGGGCAAAACCTAGAGAGAGGGTGGTGGGCGGATGAGGAGAGAGAGCAGAAACACAGGGTCCAGACTCTATCCAGTGACCCGAGTCCCTGAGGCTGAAATCAAACTCTTCCCTCGAGGGCTGAGCAACCAGCTCCGGCTGCCAGCTCTTTTCCTACGTCTCCTCAAGGTATCGAGAGGAGGAAGCGAGGGGTGAAAGGCGACGTGAAGAATACATACTGCAGTGGTGGAGAAAAGGGTGTTTTATGTGGCTAGGTGGAATCTCAAGGCCGATTTTTTCTGCAGCCAGAAGAGAAGTAGAAGAGGCGTTACCTAGATTTTTACTGTTTTTAAGTATGAAAAACATGCAGAATTTCACTAGGGCTGCAAGATATGAGAAAAATATGCGATATGCAATAACATTGTTGAATTCCGCGATAGGGATATTGTGATAAATAAACAGATATTAAAGTGTACTCAGCTCTGCCTTTCTGCTGCTTTCAGTATTCTGCTAAAATACAACAAATTGCTTGTTGAATAAAAAAAGAAACGAGAAAAAAATTATTTCCAACATTATTTTATTGAACATTGAACGGAACATAATGAAACAGAATGACAGCTACATTTCAAAGTGCAGTTTTCTACTGGTATTTTCTTTCGCGATGTGTCGCAGCCTATCATGTTTATTGTGCCAGTTGGCATTGCAATGACGATAAAAAACGATATATTGTGCAGCTAAATTTCACAGTCTTGCTGCTAAGAAATGCTCACATCAATACAATCCAAATCAATATCAGTTTAACTACTCCGTCCCCCAGAATACACCTGTTTTCCTGTGTATTTGTTGTGACAGATTATAACATGCACAGATGTTGACGTGGACTATGCACAAACATCATGCAATTAAAATGGCATCTACAGTATGTTAGTGTGTGTGTATACATCTTCAGTAAATGAAGGTATGTATATCGTGAACAAAAACATCAACAGATGGGCCAATTGCAAACAAAACAACACACACATAAGTCACACTTTTCACGTCTTATCAGTTCCAGAGCTCGGAGCTCTCGACATTGATAGTCAAGCCAAAACAGATGTGAGTGAGTATGGTGAGGCAGGACATGTGATGGAACGGTCGGGCAGGACTACAGACGTGTTAGTCACAGTATTTTCAACTGTTTGCTCATGAATGAGCATGTATACAGCAAACTTAGGAATCTGTCTTCAAGTGTTCTTCTGCCTTTGGAAAGCACTTTGTGCTTAATGCTTGAAATAAAATTATTATTATTTATATTATTTTATAGTCCAACTTGCTTGACTGGTATCTACAGCACATTGGAGTGCCGCTGAACTAGTATTATGTTAGCTTTTATAAGTAGGATTGGCATCGAGAACTGGTTCCAACTTAGAATGGTTTCAAAAATTATGATTCCAATTATGGTGGACAATTATAAACTCTGACCACTATCTTATATAAACTTTTAGTAGCTTAAAAATAAAAATAATTGTAAAACTGGTCCGTGAAGGCAATGGATTTACTCATTAAGCATGGCAGATAAAGGGCTAATCAATGTGTTTACAAGTATTAGCATAATGGCTGCAAGTTAATGACTCTCAACGGCTCCCTGCTAAGCTAGCTTGCAAAACCAGTAAATAAACACACCCCAAGATTATCGTCTTGGCCTCTCTCTCTCTCTCTCTCTCTCTCCCTGCCTCTGTCTCTCTCTACCGCCTCCTACTTGAACTCCACACCCCAGTTCATCCCTCAGCGTCGCCAAATCCAGACATCAGGCCCAATCCTCCCACCTCCTCTAAGCCCCTCAAGAGCCTCAAATTACCCTCAGCCGTCCCCTGTATTTTAGCCATCATGGCCATGACAAGGCTAAAGCTCACTGCGGGCATTAGCACTCCAGATGGGGGTTAAAGGAATCAATTGACCTCAACACTCTCCTGTACACACAGTGCAGACGCACGGAGACACGTGCAGGATGCACATATACAAAAGAATTGCTGAGGATGTTTTAGGCAAATAAGTACATGTAAGTTTCCTTCCTACGTGAGGAGCGCCAAGGCCCGGATATACTCGGCAGGAAAGTGTACAGTTTAATTACTACACTGGGTGTCCACTACAGTGGCTGTGTACTATCCATGCCTCTAGTCGGACATGTGCGGTCATACATACATATATTTGTCTGTGTGTGGACCAGTGGTGGAAGAAGTATTCAGATCCTTTACAGGCGCCCATAAATGGAAGTGTAGGTCTACTCCTTGACGCAGCAGCCCTGGGTTCGACTCCGACCTGCGGCCCCTTGCTGCATGTCATTCCCCATTTTTCTCCTCCTTCATGTATTCAGCTGTCCTATACAAATAAAGGCCTAAAATGCCACACACAAAAAAAAATTCTTGTACTTAAGTAAAAGCACTAATACCACCGTGTAAAAATACTCTGTCCTGCATTAAATATGTTACTTAAGTAAAAGTATGTAAGTAAGTATCATCAGGAAAATGTACTTAAAGTATTAGTAAAAGTTCTAAATGCAGAAAAATCCTCACATTTTAGAAAATAGAAATTAAATGGCTTGAATTTAATGGACATTCAATCAAAAAGTTACGCACTAAATTAAAATAATTTGTAAAGTAACTAGTAACTAAAGCTGTCAGGTTAATGTAGTGGAGTAAAAAGTACAATATTTCTCCCTGAAATGAAGCGCAGTAGAAGTAGAAAGTGGCATGAAAAGAAAAAGTCTCAAGTAAAGTACCTCTAATGTGTACCTAAGTACAGTACTTGTGTAAATGTACTTAGTTACATTACACCACTGGTGTGGTCAATCTGCACAGACCCTCGCACACATGGGCAGGTGACGAAATATACGTCTCATGGACCCTTGGGACTAAGTGGATGCTTTAGTATAATTTGAGCTTCACTTACATTCAATCCATTTATCCTACCTCTCTCCACTACATCCATATCCTGACCTTATCCTAACCAAATTATTTTGTTTATTGTATTTATATTCTTATTTAGGGTAAATAAAGACCAAATTAGCATGGTGTGCAGTACAAACAGCATATACAATGTAATGTAACAGTTTCACACAGCAACAATGAAATGTAACCTTTGAAGAAACGTAAGATATTCTTCAAGAAGACACCTGGTTTACATATTACTTTAAGATTACAATATTAATCTAAACAAAGATGGACGCTTTATACAGTACTTCGGCAAGTCATTTTTACTATTTTTACTGTGCTTACATTCCTAAATACAAACAGAACCTGGCACCCATCCCTCAGACCATTGACATCACAAGAGCCGCGTTTCTATCAAATACGGTATAGTACCTTTAGAACCGTAAACACTAGATCTGTTTTCATTTCCACCGCAGACTTTCCTGCGGCACAGGAGCAATCCCGGAAGTGGAACGTCAAGGATATAGACTATGTGCTGAGAAACTGGCTGAAAAACCTTTATATTCCTCACTGGCCCTTTCAGCTCTTACTGTATTTCCTCTTCACAGATAATGCAGAGGAATATCTGCACCAATCAGGTGAAGCACATTAGGACTGGGCAGAGTAATCACAAAAGGTGGGAAAACACAAGACAGGAAGTAAACCAAGACAAGACAGAAAACCAGACTATCAAAATAAAACACAAAACAGAACATATACAGAACAGTCACAATCGTGATATGCTGAACAGTGGTGGAAAGTGAGAATTACTGTATAGCAAATTGGACTCAATAAAAGGTTTGCTAACAATAGCTAACAAAAGCTTCTAGTCATACCAGACGTAAGACAAGCAAGGCTGTAGCAGCCTAACCCCTGGGTGTAGCCAAATTGCACCCAGCGCGTCCGTACTGCATCCTTACGGGATTTATTTGGACTTGGAAACGCCAGAAAAGAGAATGCATGGAATTTAATTGCATGGGTGCTTATAGTGGAAGGTATATATCAGCTTAATAAACATGTGATTGTTCTGTAAAGTACTTGTAGAGAGCATTTCAGTGACAGTCAGGCAGCAAGACGCTCCGCTTCTGAGGCGCATCACTTCCACACCTGATGGAATTTCGGGATGAGTGTGCATTTTAATGGTTAAAAATTCAACTTTAAAATTTGTAAGAGGAAGAAATATATTTCTTCTTTCAAAACAAGTTCCATAGTCACCTTTTAAATAAAAATGTTCCTGTCAATATCAGTGACAGAGCTGGACACACGTATGCCCCAATACTCCTCCCTCACTCAGGAACACAGACACATTATCACCAACTTATTCCTAATTAGACCCAAAACACCAAATCTGTCTTCCTTCTGTCACCAGGGACAACCCTGCTACTTAGGCAATCCCTTGTCAAGAGCCCAAAACCTGACCAATCACATGAGTTCATGACTTATCCCAGTAATAATCTGATAATCTTGCAGCATCTCTCTCTTGGAGGCACAAACCAAGGTCGATCCCTATTGTTATTCATGGGGAGGGTTGTGAGGTGGCATGATGAATGATGATAAGCCGTGTCTCACACTACGGTAGCCTATGGGGGCAGTGGCCGATATTTTCCATCATGGCTGAAATGCGGTATGCGCATATTAATTGAGGAATTTGTCACCGTTATGGTCTGCAGAGGACAGAAAATGCCATTTAGGCTGATAGTTATATGATTGCTATACCAAGGCCCAGACAGATTAAACAAATCACAGCCCACGTCCCATGCAAATTGACTCGATAAAAATGCAAGATGCTGGGGAACAAATCGCTAAGTAAGAGAAGAAGAAAAATCATATCTCACAAAAAAAAAGGAAAAAAGGGGAGTCTAGCTTTGGAGAGAAATTCCATCCAGTGGAAATAGATCTCACACAGGAAGAGTGGGGGGGAATGAACACAAGAAAACAAGAAACAATGACAGAAAAAGACCCAGAGAAATGCTTGAGAAGCTGGTGGATGTATCAGTGGATACATTTATAGAGGAAGGGAAGGGACGCACTGGGGAGGTTTGTGAGTGGACAATGGATTAGACCAGTGGCTGAACTGGACACAGTAGCTGAAGGCGCAGATAAACTCCATTTGCAGCTGTTTGCATTGTGAAGCACGCCACCATGTGGAGAGTTACCCAAGAGTGGAATAAGAGATACTGTAGCTTGATCGAAGGCTGTGTTTCTTACTTTATTGTCCGTAGTTTGATGCAAATGCATTGCATATAGGTCTGTACCAATTATTACACAATTGTCTTATCGCAATTTTTTTACCTAATCACCAATTCTTTGCTAACATTAGCTAAGATCCTAAGGGGAATGACTGTTGATGGTAATTGTCAGTTTTATGTTCATTTAAGAAAAAAACACGTTTATGATGAAGAGGCGTGGTTTACTTCATAGGCTGTGTATTTGTGTTATTACAGTATCTGGGTCACATGACAGTAATATAAGCAAAAGATGTATCCTGGGATTCATTTTAACTTTTAATTTGTTTGCAAAGTAATACATAAATAAATATTTAAAAAATTGACTGAAAGAAGCAATTATAATACAGGGACGTGGAGCTTATCATCCCAAGGTTAGCTGCAACCTCCCCCCCCCATATATATATATATATATATATATATATATATATATATATATATATATACACAGTATATATATATTTATTATTATATTATTATTATTATTAACAGTCATAATCCATAACTCATTGTTTTGAAAATAAACAGAAAATAATCCATAATGAGTTAATGCAAGCTCCACACATTTAATAAGATATCGCGTATTAAGCGTTACCAATGTAATAGTGGCAATTAATGGTGATTTAGGTGATATTGCCCAGCCTTAGACTCTTTTCTGAGCTGCTGTAGAAGGACAGAAATACAACAGAGTTAGCGCCATTAGATTCATCTCACGACTCCTTGTGGGGGCCTACAGGTTGGGAACCACTGACCTAGAGGGTATGGCACCAAAAAGAACCTGCTCTGTAAAGTTCCCATGAGTATGAAAGCACCTGAAATGTCTACAACTGTGCAAATGTGTGCACACAATGTACGTGCTTTGACACAAAAAATGTCATGAAGCTGTTATGATAACGTCTGTCCTCTGTAGTTTTTCTTCTGCAGGACATTTTTACAAGCAGACAAAAAGCTGAAGGTCCATTCAAAATGCATTAAACATCAAGGGCGCTCGGCTTCAACAGAACTGATTTCAACTGATTGCACAAGAGTGACATCAGATTGGAGCCTGGCTTCCCACTGAGCTGCAGTACTTTGCTCCGCAGACAGGAGTCGGTATCCCTCAAACGCAGGCCGACGGGGAGAGGAAACAGTGGCTGATGGTGGGGTGTGCTCAAGGTCTGTGTGCTTTCTAAGCTTTGATTTATGGGATTGATTCCTGTGCTACACTGCGGGGCACGTGGCTCCCTTTTTTCTAATCAGATTATTGTCAGAAAATTCAATCTTACAGGGGAGGAGGAGAGGTGCTGGCTATTGTTGAGCATGACTCATTTGATGAGATGTTATGGAGACAGTATAAGAAATAGGATGTCACAGTTTGATCCTGTCAAAAAAAACAAACAGGCAAGGCATAAAAACAGCCGTGCATTCCGCTGTTTCCGACCTCCTCATCTCCGTAGGGCTCCCCAATCCGCTTCATCTCCTTTCTCCTTTTCCAGGAAGTGATGAAGTGGACACATTTCATCACCCTGGTAGCTACAGCTGTCCTGGCCCCGCTCTATTCATCACACTCATGTACAGTCCGGCCCTCCCAAAGCTATTACTGTAGCAAGCTGAACCCCACCTTGACGACACCCTGTGAGTAAGTGTGCGAGAAAGAGAGCCCAAGTGAGTCAGAGACCAGGCATCGGGTGGGTGGGTGAATGAGTGCATCTATGTAAGATGATGGCAGAACAGAGCAGCAGAGACTGTAGAGCACAGATAGACGGAAGGTGCACAGAAATAACCTGACAACAACAAAGCGGCTGCACACAATAAGCAAGAGCAATTTAGTCCTGGAATAAAACGCTATTCTCCTGCTGCTGTATCTCTTTGGGTATGGACACAAACATTTTGAAATGTAATTGCATGAAGCATACACTACAACTGCTACGTTTCAGACGGATCGATAAATGCTCACACATGAGAGCACATACATGTACACAAAACCCACAGGCCACATGCTCGGCTGACCACTCCTCAACACTCTGACACACTTAAAGGGTTTAACCCCATCTACGGCGGTGCTGCTGTGCACTGCTCCTGCTGTGCGGCCTCAAGTGAGTGCTATTGATCCTAATAGTGAGGGGAATGGAGCAGCTTATCCATTAAGGCTGAGTGGATCCTGCTCGCTGCAGACGGAGTGGAACGGACAAATGACTGGGAGGAGAAAGACACAGGTGGGAGACTGGGAGGGGAGGAGGAGAGAGGGAAACATAAAGCTGAATAGTTTATTAAAGTTTGATAACTGGGCCTGTCATGACATATTTATGACAGGTTATGTTGTCTAGGTTAATGTCAAGTTGTCATTACAAAGACATCGACAGGTTGTACTGTCTTGTTTAATGTCGAGTTGTCATGACACAGAGATTGTTGTCTTCGTTAATGTCAAGTTGTCATGAAAAAGACATCTCAGACAATGCTAAAAAAAAAAATTTCAAACAGGAAAAGTACCAAGGGAAATTTCGCTGTTTAAGTTGTTTTCACACAGATTGTTTGGATATAACAGATGAGCTGACGGGGACACACACTCAAACACACAAACAAACCATGATGGATTTATATTTTTCTTCAGCATGCTTCTCATGGTTTCAAATCACTTTTCTTTCTCCACAGCACTTAGGACACACGTGTGTACTTGCACACAGACATTAATAAACCACACACTACTGACACACTCTCCAATCACTGCTTTAAATCAATGGCCAATGTCACTTAACACTCCCCTATGATTCATTCTCATTTAGCAGATGTGTTAGGGGTAGGAAATGGAAGGAACCCATCACATTTAGCCCCGGGACAAGTCAAGTCCCCTGGATCATGACGACTTACTAACCATTAACTGAGCAGTCTTTTTTCTTTTTTTAAACAGAGAGCGGGCAGTTCACCCCACTGAGTATTTTCTTATTTCAGTAAGACAGAGTGAAGGCCTGCAGGGATACAGCGATGCCAGAAGAGGTTCTGGCTCCATTTGATCCCAAACTGACTGGAGTACAGCACTTCCTCAGGCTGAGGTTACCAGCAGCGAGTGAGAAACTCCCATCAGAGAAGTATGTATGTAGGAGGTACCCACCCACTGCCTAAGTCTGTGATTTAGGATACTGTGGTCTACCGTGTCAAAAGCTGCACTGAGATCCAATAGTACTACACCACAGTATTCTCCCGCATCACTATACATCATGATATAATTTAAGACTCTAAGAAGAGTTGTTTTTGTTGAGTGCAACTGATGGAAGCAACCAATTTTTCTAGTGGTTTTCATATTCCGTTACTTTGTTACAAATTGCAGGAAATACAATCAAGTCACTCAAAAGTCCATTCATTTCTCATGGAGTTTAATAATCAGAAAAGGTAAAGAGTCAACAAGATAAGAATACTTAACCACCACAACTGGACCGGTTACAGTTTTCCAAAGCTTTCAGGAACTGTGGTTTAAAGTGGATGAGAGTTTGATGTCATCCAACTGCTTCCTAATAAGCACTTGCTAGCAAATTATGTAGACTCATCAAAACTATGCCCCATTACGCAGGGTTAGAGGTAAAGCAGGCACAGAGATAAATACATACTTTAAGTGTTCAGAATATTCAGAGATTATTAGCACCTTCTGTCAGCGTGGCATATATTTAAAAAGTAAACAAGCAGCTAGAATGTCTGCAGTGTGGAAAGGAAAGCAGAGCATTAACCTTTTGTAATATCTAAAATGTGTCTAGAGGTCTTTGTAACAGCTGTTTTTCATATGAGTAATATGGTAAGACATTTTCAAGCTCTTTTTAAGCAAATATATATAGTATACATCATACCCCTGTTTAGCTTCAGAGTGTGATTGTCTATTTTTGGAACATCTTGTCCCAATTTCTGAGACTGTTTCTCTTGATAATAAGTTGTTGTTTCTTTTAACTGACGGTATCAGTGGTCAAGTCCTTAAACTATGTGTTGACCAAATAGTGCCAGTGTTCACAATAATATTCAACCTGTCCACTATCATTCATGTGCCCAAGAAGACAAGACCAGCCTGGCTGAATGACTGCAGCCCAGTGGCACTCACCTCTGCGTTGAACAAGGATTACATCTGCTCCTCACTACCCAGCAGAGTTACGCTTTGCTTAGTGTCCCAACCGGTCAACGGAAGACCCCATAAAACACATTCTCCACACCACCCTTTCTCACGTGGAAAAGAAAGGAACCTATGTGAGATTGCTGTTCATTGACTACAGTTCAGCATTAACACATAATTCCCTCCAGACTCGTCACAAAGCTCAAAGACATGGGATTCAACACCTCACAATCATACAGATTTACTACATCAATGGAATTGTGTCTTATATAACTGAATAATTGAATAATTGAATGTGACAAATAAAATTGATTGACCTATTTAGGCACAGATTAATTGGTCGGTGGTCTTTGGTCTTTGTTAGTTGTCTAATGTTGCTGTGAAAACTCAATCAATGTGCTGATTGTCAGAGCTGTTAATATTTTGCATTCAACATAACATGACCCAACTTTGTAGTAAGTAAGTATCTGATAGTGATCCTCTGACCTGTGGGGTTCCTCAAGGGTCAATCCTTGGACCTCTCTTTTTCCTCTCTACATACTTTCTTTAGGGCACATTATTATTTTTCATTCGTCATTTTGTCATTTTGGCTATTATTATAATCATGGCCCCTGTAGGGCATGTGGTGAACTTCTTTGATGGAATACTTAAATTCCCTTATCCCACAGTGTATGGGATATGTATGGGATAATGTAACTCAGTGGATGACAATTAAATATCTGCGTGTCACAGATGGGGGCCAACAGATTACGTGTGATATGTACACAAATATATGGCTTCATCTCCTGAGAGAAGATCAATGCCTTTTTTTTAATGTACAGTACCAAAATCCACTGGTACATAGAGGACAAAGAAAGAGAGTGGGACAAAGAGGAGAGAGAATGATGCTCATGGAGAGAAAGAAAAAAAAAGGATGGGAATAGACGAAGGACACAAGTCAGTGAGGAAACGAAAGCTGTTGATCAAAGAATGATTGCGTCTGCGTTTGTAATCTTCAGCTGTTGCGTCAATTAAAATGAAAGAATTTATGAGGCCAGGTTAGATAGAAGGAATTAGTGTAAGGAGGACCAGAGGATGAGATACAGTACCCTATTACGCGGTGCTGAAAAACATTGTCAGGCAGAGGTCACTACACAATGCGAGCTTCGCTTCTTTCCTCTCATCCAAGAGAGAAAGGTGAGGACAAAACTCTAAACTACAAATTGACAGCAGATTAAGATAGGAGGAAATACTGAGAAAAGTAATTAAAATACAAAAAAAGACATAGCCTGGGTCTAACAAGAGTACTTGCAGCACCTCGGGTGCATCTGTCTCGGTGCATACACAGGAACACATTACAAATCAATAGTGCGATACTGGCATTTGAGGTTTGGAGAGGAGAGTGTGTTCTCTAATTAAAAACTACCCAAAGGGGCTATCTCCTGCTATGAAACAAGTCATTCTCCTCCTCCCGCTCTCACATCCATCAAATTCTTTCTCTCCGTACCCCTCACCCCCCTTCTGCCTGGCCTTGAATGAGGTTTTAACGAATGAAGAAAAAGAGCTGATTTGGGAATAGACTAGAAAATGGGAACAGACAGAGAGGTAATGAGCTTAGCCACTGTACAATCATGCTGTATTTTTGGGGCAATGTGTGGAACAATAACATGCAAAAGATGCTGAAACTTATAACATAACACAGGTGTTTAAGTATATGTGCTAGGTGTATTCACATCTGAGCTTTAGTGAGCAACATTATCAATCAACAAAGTTAATGCTTCATCGTCAACATCATGTTTACATGTTGTGCCTGTAATTAGTGTGAGCAAGTTTACGTACTGTATGCATGCATGTGCATCTATGTGTGCATGTGTGTGTGTGTGTGTGTGTGTGTGTGTGTGTGTGTGTGTGTGTGTGTGTGTGTGTGTAGACTAATTACTATTACCTATAATTCTAGGTTATAGGTAAACAAGTAACCTGTGGTGGCTTCTCACTTGTAAAGCTGTGCAATTATGCATTTATTTATGGAAAGAATTTAAATTAGTAGCTGATTAAGTACAGTGTTTGCTAATAAATCTTGTACAACCTGTTACATGCTGAATAAAAATTGAAACTATGGTCATAATTTGGCTTGGCCGCGCCCAAATTGCCAAATTCAAGGTTTCAAAAACGGCAGTCCACAAACCAATGAGTTGCTACGGCTGCTAAGTCTATTTTTTTAATAGTCTATGATACATACAGTATGTGTTTGCCATTTCTTTGTGTATGCAAAGTACAGTATGTGACACTCACTCCACTGGGGGGTTGGCGTCCTCGGCTTTTGTCTCAAAAAAGCGCAGCACTTCTTCACTCTGAGAGATCTGAGGGGGGAGTCGCACCAGCGCCTAAAGAGAGAGACAGAGAGAGAATGTGGGGATAAAGAGACGGCAGCCTACAGTAGACTGATTAGTCCAGTTCTTTACTTGTTTCATTTTCAAGTATCTAAAAGCTGCGCTTATCAATGCTTTTGATATTAACAAGAAACCCAATGCTGTGTGTATGTTATAACCATCAGAGAGTTATCACTCAACTCTGCAGTTCCCCTTTACTTTATGGAGCCTTTTAGAACTAATTGATTGAACTGTTTTCAGAGAGAAAGTTCCAATAAACTCACTGTATTCTACCTGTCCAGCAACATGCAGACTAAGGCTACATCCACACTACTACTTTTTCAAGCATGTTTTGCTACGTTTATGCCCCAAGTCCACACTACTCTGGCGTTTCCAAGCCCCTAATACGGAGACACTGCTGCCCCCGTTTTGGTTTGAAAACTCCGGGGTTGCTTTGTAGTCTGGACGGGCAGAAACAGAGACCTTTGGAAACAACGACGCACGTCAGTCGGTCTTATCAGTTAGGTAGGCTTACATACCTTTCAGTAACAGTTCCACCTCGTCGTCGCTCCAAGCTAATAAATCCCTGGTCTTATTTTTCACCATTGTTGTTCTTTCTCCAAAATATTGTTTATACAGTACATCCATGATTTTCAACCACAAAATAATGTGAAACAATCTGCTTCCCATTTACACCTGCATGCACATGTCCAGTGTATGCGAATGGTCATGTCATATGCATTACCAGACAGTTTAATATGGATGGAGATTAGTTCTGCTACGGAGCTAAAATGCTCGTGTGGTGTTTCAAAACACCATTTAAAAATGAAAAACTGCTGGAGACCAAAACAGAGCTATGAGGAGAGTAAATATCAGATTTACATTAATCAGGTAGCCAGAAAAATGACTCCAAATGAATGGTAATATTGCTCTGTGTCTGCTGAATAGCCAATTGTTTGCAAGCACAACAGCTGTATAAGGTGTAAATATGTGAATGATGTTTTTAGGTCTGCAACTAACAATTATTTTCACCGTTGATTAATCTGTCAATTATTTTCTCGATTAATGGATTAGTTGTTTGGTTTATAAAATGTCAGAAAATGCTAAAGACAAAATCTGGATCAGGATTTCCCAAAGCCCAAGAGGACGTCCTCAAATGTCTCGTTTTGTCCACAACTCAAAGATATTCAGTTTACTGTCACAGAGGAGTGTAGAAACCAGAAAATATTCTCATTTACAGTAAGAAGGTAGAATCAGAGAATTTTTTTCATGACAAATGACTCAAACCGCTCAATCAATAATGATAATCAATTATCAAAATAGTTGGCGATTAATTTAGAGACAACTAATCAGTTAATCGATTAATCTTAGCAGTTCTGGATTTGTTCACAGCTTGTTCCACTGCCCCCACGAGGCCAAGCTGTAAACAAAAAAACATCTACTAATGCAGCTTTAAATATCTTTCATTACTTTAAATTAATGGGTTTTCTGGGAGAATTGTATAACAATCCATGTATGATACACCTCAGTATAATTAAGGAGAATAATACAGACTTTGGGCTTTTTCTGTAAAATAATTGTGTCTTGGTGCGCAGGAGTAATTGGTAACATGTCCGTCAAAAGGCAAATAACCATCTTTCCTCCACTGTATGTTCATTGACAAAGCCACACTGCAGTCAAAAAGAGGATCATATGTCTGACTAACCATCTATATTTAATGATCTGGCCAGCTTCAACCAAAGGAATAACTCATGTACATTACCGGGGTGCTGGACCTTGAATATAGGCGACGACATATGTACAGCGTAGGCTTTTGATTTAAATGGGCACAGGCTAACTTCATATTTCATTCATCGGATCTTATATTATTGAAAGAGCCTTGTGGTTGTGATTGAAGAGGCCATATCCCACGGTGCGCCCACAGCTGGCTGGACTCAGCATCCTGCAATCTCCAGAGAGCAGATCCTTTGAGAACACCGAGTAATTACTCTTCCTCTGTGTTGTTTGCCCCATAAACAGGATGCAGGAAGTAAACAGTGCGGCACACTCCAGTACTGGGCAAAGAAACAGGCCCGACTATAGCAACTGTAAACATCAGAGCGCTTCAGGTTATTTGGGTAATGAGGAAGTCTTTGCCTGTGCTGAGCTAAAGATCAGGTTCATTTCAGATGTGCGTACATTGTTTTTGGTTTTTAAACTTCTTTTGGTCCCAATTACTGAGCTGATATGTGGCTAACCTTTCCTAATGCAGGCCAACTATACTGCTCCCTAATTGTGTGTGTGTAGGGAGAAACACAAGAGCTCATATTTGATTTTATGCACGCTCTTCCTACTGCTAGTGTGGCTTTGTGCCAAGGGGAAGGAAGGAAGTGGGGAGGGCATGACGGAGGAAAGGATCTGAATCCGGCATAAATTAAAAAAACTAATAAGAGAGGGAACAGGACGTGATAAGGCAAGTCTCCCTTGAACAAGAGAAGTGATGCTTTCAAGGTTTCTTTTTTTACTTTGGGAAGGCATCTTTATTTGGACGGGAACTTTCTTTACTTAGTGTATCAGGGGATATGGTCGTTAGTAAGTGTGACTTTGAAATAATGGAAGAGCTCAAAGTTTGTCTATAACATTTCCCCACCAAGCCGAGTCCTTCATAGCCTCAGAAAACGGTGTCAGAGCACATTACAGACTCTTCAGACTTCTCAGAATAGCTCAGATGCCCAGCTCTTCACTGCGAGGAAACTTTTCCCTGTCCCTGTCCACAATTGTGTCTAAATCCCACGTGCCATGTTTAAAGTATGTGAAAGGACGGTATGGGCCGTGACCTTTGACCCCTCACAGTCTGGGGGACATTCCCCGCAGTCAGATAGGGACTGAAGATGTTTACAATAAAAGGCCTCTTTACCCTGCAGTAGTCGTCGATGAAACGCAGCCGCTTCATGGCCACGTCTCGCACATGACTCCTCCGGAACAGGATTTTGCCTGTAGGGGAGGAAAAGGAGAAAGAAAAAACATGAACATGTGGGAGGAGGTGAGGTAAAACAGAGGAAAAGTGTGATGATAAAATACAACAGCTGTAAGGTAGGGCTGCACGAGATGAGGAAAATATGTGATATGCAATAACGTTGTTGAATAACGATATTACGTGCGACAAATAAACAGATATCCAAGTGTACTCAGTTCTGCCTTTCTGCTGCTTTCAGTACTCTGCTAAAATGCAACAAATTGCTTGTTGAATTCAAAACATATGAAAGGAAATCATTTCCAACATTCTTTTATTGAACAAATGGAACATCGACACGGGCACCACTAAAAAACTGTTTTTATTTACATTTTAAAGTGCACATATTTTCTTTAAACTAACACAAGTGAAGAGTCTTCCCCGATGTGTTGCAGCCTTTTGCAATGTGTTAATTGCGCCTGTTGATATTGCGATGATGATTATTTTTATAATATTTTTATACACCATCAGGACCATAGTATGGCCTGTGGTACAGTATTGCACAGTATTTGTTGTCTGTACATGCTGTCTGTGTTTATTTGGTTGTACTACGGCTGCAGCATGGGCTGAGTGCACAAGACAAATTTCCCACATTGTGAGACAATAAAGTTAATCTTGAATCTTGAATTAAAAAAAAGAACAATATATATTGTGCAGCCCTACTGTAAGGGGATTTAGCTGACTCTCCATGTAATACCCTAGCTGAGCAGGAGATGTCAGTAATATATGGAGGTGATCCTTCTTGGCCAAAGCAATCTCAGTCCCACACTCAAGGCCCTAGCTGTCTCCCTATGGATTCCATGACCTCTGCCTGTGACATGGCTTTCAAAATAACAAATAGGATTTATACACACATAGGTCATGCATTTTAGGCCCTCCTTCCATCCCACTCAGGGGGAACATTAAAGTTCAACCACCAACGAGCCTAACCCCCTACAATCAAAATGTATGCACTGCATTCTGTTTCAGAAGTGTAACATGATGATGAGAGTGTTTCTTGTATGATCAGCTCATTTGGATGTTCTATTTAAGGAGCTGTACTTGTAACCTGACTCCGCCAGATGGATTGCTTCGCATTTGCTCAGCATATCCATCTGGGAACTTTCCGTTGGAGAACGTTTGGGAAGGGGCGAAAATACTGGTTAGCTGATTGGATAAACCAGACCAAATCAACCAATCAGATCAACGAAGTGTATGACGTACCAACAGAGCAACGACGACGCCAGGCTCCCCCTGCTGCTGCAGGGAAAGCATAGCTCGTTAGCTCAGCAAGCAATTAACATGTCGGTAAAGGATATTTGCCGTTTGTGTAACGAGAATTTAGGAATAAAACGCCCCATTTCAGGTTCCCGGTCCATATTCCAAAAGAAGGATCCAAGAGAAAAAAGCATTAGCGAGCGGCTAACAGAATCAGGGCTACCGCTGTCTGAAAATGTGTCTAGATCAGGTCAGATTTGCATGCGTTGCTTCCGCTTGCTGAGCCTCGTGAGACCATCCTGATCTCGCGAGCTCCTCGTTGCAGCACACCTAAACCCGCCACAAAACCAACGCTGATTGGCCCGGTCGTTTGGCAAACGGCTCCAAATTTTCTCTGCCTCAAGATGCCAGACTGATCTGCGAGCAGAAAATTGGAGCTCGCGAGATCAGGATGGTCTCACGAGGCTACTGTACTTGTGCAATATGATAAATATTAGCTTTTAATTACCATTGGGGCTTTCTGACAAGTACAGATCTGCCTTTAATGACCAGCTGAAACCTGATCATTACAAGCAAATGTCCTATCAGTGCATTAGCATTGCTGGTCCTCATGTTGTCACTGCTTGCCTTTAAGTGAAGACATAGAATGAAGGTGAGGCCAGGGAGAATATTACTGATGATGATCAGTGGTGGAAAGTAACTAAGTACATTCACTCAAGTAATGTACTTAAGTACAATTTTGAGGTGTGTGTACTTTACTTAAGTATTTCCATTTTCTGTGACTTTATACTTCTACTCCACTACAATTCAGAGGCTATTGTTTTACTCCACTACATGTATTTGATACCTTTAGTTACTTGTTACTTTGCAGATTCTGATTCAATAAACAAAATATATATAAATGTATATGTAAAAACAAAGTAACTATTGGTGTACTTCAAGTATATTTGGTACTTATTCTTTCTTTCTCTCACAGTTTTTTTTAAATTGAATTTTACAATGTATATAAATTGCACACAGAAAAAAAACAGCATTAGTACATTGTGGTATTGCTACTTTACTTAAGAAAAAAGATCTGAGTACTTCTTCCACTATTGATGGTGACTGAGGGCGGTTTATTGAATTCTACATTGCCCTACAGCAAGTGTAGAGGAGTTTATCCTCAACCAAACGCAGGCAGCCAATAATGTTACATGCACCTGGTGCCACTGGCTTAATAGACAATATGTAATGGTGGATGTTTGGTTGGTTTGCAAATTGGTTATGTTTGTATAGTCTGGATCGAGTTCATTTACTGGATAATCGCCGGAACATCTGGTGTATGATGTAAACTTCGAGCTAGCAAGCTACATGCTGAAAATGGCATGTTTTGAAGTAAAATTTGGATGGTGCAACAAAGCAGGCCTGCTTGATTCTTTCAGGAAATGGCTGTAAAGATTTACAAAGAATATGTTTAAGGCATTTATTCTCTAACTGGGAGGTTTTGGGACCGATTGGTGGGGTTGCTGTAGATGAAGTACACATGGCAATACACTGGTAAGAGCAAATGACAATTAACCATGTATCCAGCTAATTTAAATAGCTCACGTTACTGTAGTGTGTGAACAGTTAACTTCATTTAATATTGTATGTGGCGTTTTTCTTTTGTGGGGTGCAAATGTTCCACCTAAACAAGTTCCAATGTATCTGTGGAGGTGCCAGACCTTACTCTACAGCGCTGTGGAGATTGGTCTGGCAATGTGAGACTAGTGAGTGTGTGTCAGCGAGAGAGAGAGACTTAGAAGAGGAGGAGGGCTTGATGGGAGATGGAGAGCATTTATAGTAGATGTGTTGGCCACAGGGCTTAAACAGAGCGATTACTAAAATAAACTGCACTAAACAGACTGGAGCATGTTACTCCCAAATTAGACAGAAGTCTGCATGACAAACATACCGGTGTACAAAGACACACTCACACACACTCGCACACAAGACATCGGTATGATTAGCAGAATTACTGTCACCCCTCCTGCCCCAGACATTGAACTGCCACAAACACCGTCATCGATCACTGCCACACTGTAGGTCGCCATGAGCCTGAATGTCAGCCGATGGCTTTCAGCAGGAGAGACACACATGTGGCATGACTCAAATCAATACTAGGACACACACACACACACACGCGCACGCACACACACGAAGGGACAGACACACACACACACACACACACACACACACACACACACAGGATATTTAATCAATTTATCAAATGCATTTATAACCTTGGTTAGAAACACATACAGTTCAAATTGTTCCAAAAATGTCACGGAAATACCGACATGCAAACACAGCTAAGATTTGAAAGTCACAGGGGGTGCCTTGTCAGCAGAAACACTGTAACACACATACCTGTCCATACATACACACACATGCAGCACAGGCAGGCATCAGTAACCAGCTCATATTGATGCCTCCGCGACTGCCAGCCATACATTATTAATATGGGAGCCCGTTCAGATAACTGGAGCTCTGGAACAGGCTATCACCTGGAAGAAATGGGATGATCCTCTTCTTTGGGTCTTTCTGCCCTCCCTCAATTGGGAACTTGTCAAGTATCTGCATCTATGGAAACAAGAGGAGAGACAACTATTTTAATCATATGGTATCATATTATAGTTGTATATATCATATATGTGCTTTCTTTCTGAAAGTGAGATAACAAGATCAATATCAAGCTCATGTCTAATAAGCTGGAGCCAGGTGAGAATTAGCTTAGCATAAACACAGTTAGCCTAGCCTCTTTTCGAAGTTCAAGAATATTCCTTGCAGTACTTAATACACATATTTTTGTTATATTGTTTGTTTAATCCAAACACAAAGGGAAATGTAAAACGACAATAAGTGGTTTAATAAGGAGTTATCTTGGTGAACAACGGGTCTTGTCGTTACAGCCTGGCAACTAGCGGAGATGCTGCAAACAAATAAACTGTTAATTGTCAAAAAATAATTCCAGCATGTAAACCGTGAACCCATGGGAATTTTTACATTACTGTTCGTGTACGGCCCGGTTAAACAAACAAGGTACAATTCATTACAGTTTTTGCCCGTTGCTTGAACACTATAGACCCATGCTTAGACTAAAGTAACACAACTTGAAGCTTTTGTTACCATACCTCAAACACATGTACCCATACCTTAAACAAACGCACTGCTTTGCACTCTAGTTGCAATTCCGCAACACACTTGGTCCTGCATACTACACTCTATTTCATACATAAGACACTTCGTTCAAAAATGAAATCTCAGGGTGCCATTTGGAAAACACATGTATCCAAAATACAAAACACATCAGGTAATTGCAACCACTCAAATACACACCTGAAGGCACACCAATCAGCCAGCTACAAAAAGCCCTCAGTTTAGCCATTTCAAGAACTTTGCAAGCATGGATGGAGGGAGAGCAAGACGCAGAGGTAGAGGAAGAGGAGAAGGAGGAGGACAAGGTCAAGGTCGAAGAGGCCATGCACAGACCCCTATTTCTGATGATATAAGAGCAACTTTGGTGGCCCATGTCATCAACCATGGCCTGACTATGAGAGGAAGCTGGGCAGAGAGTCCACCCACATCTAAGCCGCTTCACAGTGGCATCTGTAATAAGAACATCCCGACTAGAAAACAGGTGTGTCTTCACCTCTCTACCTTCTACTCTGCTCAGATGGTATTTACAGCACTGTACTACAGTATATCACATTACCACATCACGTGTACCGGGTATTGCAGGGTGCTAATACTCCTTTTGCAGTCAAAGTGGTAGGTTTTGTGAATCATACCATGATTACTTATATTGAGAGGTTTCAGTACAGTGGATGATACAGTATATACAGTAAAGTACTGTAAGAAAAAACAGCAAACCGATGACAATTTGTGGTTGCATTTCTCTAGAATGACTAGAAGACCTTCTGGGGGAGGACGCCAATGCCTGTTCACACAACAGCAGGAACTTGCCGTTGTGGACCTAGTGAGGGCAGACAATGCCATCCGTCTCCATCAGCTACGACAGAAAATACTTGCAGACAGGCAAGTGTTCAACAACATAAACCATGTGAGCATCACCACCATCAGACGCATCTTGGGAAAACACAACATCACCATGAAGCAGCTCTACAGGGTCCCATTTGAGAGGAACAGTGTCCGGGTCAAAGGACTTCGAGCTGAATATGTACGGGTAAGTGTAACTGTCCTTTACAACCCCAAATCAGAAAAAGTTGGGACAGTATGGAAAACACAAATAAAAAAAGAAAGTAGTGATTTCTAAATGTACTTTGACTTGTATTTCATTGCAGACAATGTGAACACAAAATATTTCATGTTTTGTCTGGTCAACTTAATTTCATTTGTAAATATACATCCTTTCCTGTCATTCAGACCTGCAACACAGTCCAAAAAAGGTTGGGACAGGAGCAATTTAGGGCTAGTAATCACGTAAATTGGTTAAATAATGATGTGATTTGAAACAGGTGATGTCAACAGGTGATTGTAATTATGATTTGGTACAAAAGCAGCATCCAAGAAAGGTCTAGTCCTTTAGGAGCAAAGATGGGCCGAGGATCGCCAGTTTGCCAGATCGCCATTTCAAAAATAATTGAAATGTTTAAAAACAATGTTCCTCAAAGAAAGATAGGAAGACATTTGCTTATTTCACCTTCAACAGTGCATAACATAATTAAAAGATTCAAGGAATGAGGAGGAATTTCAGTGCGTGTAAGGACAAGGGCGCAAGCCTAAGCTGAACAACCGATCCCTCAGGCGGCACTTCATCAAGAATCGTCATTCATCTATAAACGATATCACCACATGGGCTCAGGACTACTTTGGCAAACCTTTGTCAAGTACCACAATACGTAGTTACAGCCACAAATGCCAGTTAAAACTGTACTGTGCCAAAAGGAAGCCCTATGTTAACAGTGTCCAGAAGCGCCGTCGACTTCTCTGGGCTCGGAGGCATCTGGGATGGACCATCACACAGTGGAAACGTGTACTGTGGTCAGATGAATCAGCATTTCAGGTATTTTTTGGGAGAAATGGACACCGTGTGCTCTGGACCAAAGAAGAAAAGGATTAGAGCCCGACCGATATATCGGCCGGCCGATATTATCGGCCGATATGAGCTAATTGCATTTAAATCGGCATCAGCGTTTATAACGGCCGATGAAACATGAGAAACTGAGTCTCATGCTTCACTCATGTTATATTATGCATAGTTTGCCCACCAGAGGGCGGTCTGCAACTCCCCAGTTGACAACAGCGCCAGAAATCCACTACAGAAGAAAGCTATCAGCCAAGCCAGTGGCAGAGCATTACACCCGGCATGGAGATGTACTGTTTTGACGGTGAGTCTGTCGTTCGTCATGTGAAATTATTGTAGATTTAGTTCATACACTGTATATAAAAACGGTGTGGTAGTTCTAGCTAACGGTCCTATCATTATCACTTCTAAATATTCTGTAACATCACTTACAGCCGCTAATGCATTGCTATATTAGATTAGCCACAAAGCTAACTAATACCATGTTTATCAGTGGAAGAGCGCGAATGTTAATAAGAGGTCAAACTATAACGTTAGCGTTTAACTTATTCTAAATATATCTGCAGTGTTTCCCACATAATGACCGCGTAACTGTGGCAGGGGGGCGCGTGTAGTAAATGACTAGAAGTTATGTACAGCGTGCCTCGAAAAAACAACTGTTACGTTATTCTAACGCTAACATAGCTTCCTTTTTAGCAGGCCCCTTAAAGCTTGCTATTAACTTGTTTGAAGGTGGTTCTTCTCAAAA
Organism: Gymnocephalus cernua; assembly: GCA_023631565.1. NCBI lineage: Eukaryota > Metazoa > Chordata > Actinopteri > Perciformes > Percidae > Gymnocephalus > Gymnocephalus cernua. The sequence goes on along the minus strand of CM042427.1, from coordinate 14,044,405 downwards.
TTGACAGCGGTGTGTTCATGACACTAACGTTAACCATTCAACTTCGAATTGATTCCGTAATCTTCTCTGAGCTGAAAGCCGGTAACAGTAGGCTAACTTTACGTTCGCCAGCGCATGACGATGTTTTGATTCAGACTGCACAAAGAGAAGAGGAGAAGATTTACGGGACAAATATAGTTACAGTAACTACAGTAGGTGCGTCAGAAATGATTAAACCAGTGGGGACATGTAAATAAATGTGAGCTGAACAAGCGCTTTTTTTTTTTTTTAACACAATACAGATTGTTTCAAAGTAGCTTTACAGACATAACAGGAAAATGTTGTAATAATATTGTTAAATATAAATAGGTAATAGGTAATACCTATTGCTTGACAAATAAAAATAAAAAAAATATTTCTCTATATTTTTCATTTTTGTCTATGTAGGAGATCCCTGTTTATTATTATTATAATTGTAATGATGACATGAGTAATGATACATGGTGATATTAATACACATGCTTATTCTTTCTCTGTCTCTCTTTCTGCCCTACAGATGGCTGAAAAAGGTGAACGCTGTAGCAGCAAAGTGTGGGACTACTTCTGCAAAGATTCCTCTAATGCAGTGTTCTGTGTTATTTTATATTTTATATTTATTTATATGTAGCTATACATTTAACTTATTTTAATTTTATTTTCAATTCATTGACATGGTTTTGTGGAATATTGAATTTGTTTGGTATAGCTCTTTTACTTAACTTTAGTATTATAATTTATTTACAGTACACAGACTGTTAAAATCAGCTTCAACTGGAAGTAAGTAAAAGTGTTAAATATTTAAAACCAGACTGTGTTTTGATCATTAAAAAATATATACTTTTGATGTGCAATTGTTTAGTCATTGAGACTGTAATCTAAGGCTTTTTTTTAACATCCCTTCTGGAAAATGGTTTATACAGCCCACATACATAGAACAGGCAGATATTTTGCTATTGAATGTTGTGTAAGTGCAGTTTATAAGAAATGGGTCTAATATCCAGTTTATTTTCAAAATCAAAATATCGGCTTATAAATCGGCTCTTTTCGAGTTAATATCGGCATCGGCCCCCAAAAATCCATATCGGTCGGGCTCTAAAAAGGATCATCCAGACTGTTACCAGCAACAAGTCCAAAAGCCAGGGTCTGTCATGGTATGGGGTTGTGTCAGTGCCCTTGGCAAAGGTAACTTGCACTTCTGTGATGGCACCATTAATGCTGAAAAGTACATGGAGATTTTGGAGCACAATATGCTGCCTTCAAGAAGACATCTTTTCCAGGGACGTCCATGCATATTTCAACAAGATAATGCAAAACCACATTCTGCACACATTACAAAGTCCTGGCTGTGGAGGAAGAGGATACTGGTACTTGACTGGCCTGCCTGCAGTCCCGACCTGTATCCAATAGAGAATGTGTGGCGCATTTTGAAGCGCAAAATGCAACAACGAAGGCCCAGTACTGTTGCCCACCTTGAGACTTGTTTGCAGCAAGAATGGGACAAAATTACACCTGAAACACTTCATCACGTGGTGTCTTCAGTCCCTAAACGTCTTTTAAGTGTTGTGAAAAGGAATGGCAACATTACAAAGTGGTAAATGCTTTACTGTTCCAACTTTTTTTGAAATGTGTTGCAAGAACCAAAATAGGAATTTTGTTTATTTGAAAAAAGAACAATACAAATCATGAGGAACACATTAAATTATGTGCTGTTGTATTGTCTGCAATGAAATACAAGTCAAAGTACATTCGGAAATCACTACTTTCTTTTTTTATTTGTGTTTTCCATACTGTCCCAACTTTTTCTGATTTGGGGTTGTACATTTACAATACAGTATTGGTGAAATCCAGTAGCAGCTGAATATGTACCATATCAGTACCACATGGATCCATTCGGAGAGCTACACAGGTACCTGTGTGATGGGGTGAGGGTTCTGTATGTATAGCACTGTAGTACAGTACTATGTTTTTTTTTGTTACAGAGAATCTTGACCATGGGTCGAGCTGCACAGCCTCATGAATTCATTTTCATTGATGAAGCTGGATTCGACCTGAGCAAAACAAGACGACGGGGTCGTAATGTCATTGGCCACAGGGGAATTGTGCATGTCCCGGGGCAGCGCGGGGGTAATATCACATTGTGTGCCGCCATAAGCCTTCGAGGACTTCTGCATCATCATGCAAAACTAGGTCCATACAATAGCCAACATATACTCACATTTCTAGATGCCCTCCATAATATTGTTGTACAGAACAGACCAGATAAGCCCAGGTTTGTGGTGATATGGGATAATGTCAGTTTCCATCGGGCTGCTCTGGTCCAACCCTGGTTCACCAACCACAATCAATTTGAAGTGGTATACTTGGCCCCTTACTCACCATTTTTAAACCCTATAGAGGAATTCTTTTCGGCTTGGAGATGGCGTGTATATGACCGCCAACCACATGCTCGCATGCCTCTTCTGCAGGCAATGGAACAGGCCTGCGGCGACATTCAGGTGACAGCAATCCATGGATGGTTTCGACATGCAAGGGGATATTTTCCCCAGTGCCTAGCGGGAGAAGACATTGCTTGCGATGTCGATGAGGTCATGTGGCCAGACCCCAACAGACGGCGGGATCCATGAGCCCATGTATGCACAATTGCCATGATTTTCTGTTTACAGTAAAGTGTTTTTTCTATTATTATTTTTTTTTTTTTTGCTTTATCTGAATTCATGTTACTGCAATGTACAGTGCTGTAATGCACAATATTGAGTAGGCCTATTTGTTTTTTTGCTTGTTTGAAAATGTGCCTCCTGAAAATAGGCCTTCTGAATAAACACTGAAAATCAAAGACTGCAGTGTTTTATATAAAGTAGACTAGTGTGTTCCCCCTGATCTGAAAGTGTATGCATATGATGCAAGTATGTGTCATTTTGTCATCAGTGTTACATTTTGACAAAGGAATATTAGGTTTTGATAGCAGAGTTTAGGTTTTGATAGCAGAGTTTAGGTTTTGATAGTAGAGTTTCAATTTGACACAGATGTGAATGGTATATTTCCCAGTGTTGTGTCATGTTTACTTGTGTGTAGAGTTTTGGCACAATGAGCGAAGTTTTGCAAAATGTGTTCAAGCAACGAGCAAAAACTCTAATGTAACATGTAAATAAAGAGGCAGGGGATAGCCGCTTCCCATCACTGGTTGAACGCGTTAGCGCCAAGCTCCTACTGATACCAAGCCTCCTATTCAAACAAATCTACCCCCTAACATGTTTAAGTAACAAAATACCCCTGAGATTAGTAACTCAACAACATCACTAAATTCCAAATTCTAATCAATTACAATACCTAATAAAAAAATATTCCCTTTACTGTAACACACTCATTTGTTGCTGCCCAACGCTGCTTTGTACAGAACCAGGCTAGCTATTTCCCCTGTTAGTAGTCTTTGTGCTAAGCTAGCTAGCACACCAGATTCCTACTTAATGCACAGACATGAATGTCTTATTTTACTATCAGAAAGAAAACAACACGCTTAGTATTCCTTTAATTTGATGTTTAGTTTATGTCAGGTGTTTTTTTATACGGCAAGAAAGACTCATGTGGACATTCTGTATTCTTTCTTTTTACTAGTAAACATCAAGTAACACCATTTTGGGGGTGGCACCCTTCATATGCACTTAATCCCCTCATGAGCATATCACACATCTTCTAAAGATTAAATCCAGCCAATGCATCTTTGGTCTGAAAGGACGCAGAGCAGCTGTGGCCCGGTGAGATGTGGGGCTCACAGGAGTCAAACAAGCTCTGATTTATTCCTAAAGCACAGCGACACGAACATGGTGGGAGAAGTGCTGAGTCTGACACTGGAGCTGGGGGGGTGCAGGGCAGGCAGAAATAAAGAGAGTGAGGGAGGATGGAGAGAAAGAGAGAAATCGAGAGAAGGTAGAGATAAAGCAGGGAAAGAGAAAGAGAAGAGGGGGCAGAGAGAGAAAGAGAGATGTGGTGGGGGTCAGGAGGGTGTAGATGAGTGTGTAAGCCCTATTGTGTTTACCCAGTGTCACCCGTCAAATAAATCATTCAAGAGAGGGACTAGAAGGAAAGTAAAAGCAAAGCAGAGGAGAGATGCAGAGGGCTAGCAGACATACTGTACAGCAATGCAGCAATCTGTTTCCTACAGTAATGTGTAGGGGGGTGGAAGAAGAGAAGAGAAGAGAAGAGAAGAGAAGAGAAGAGAAGAGAAGAGAAGAGAAGAGAAGAGAAGAGAAGAGAAGAAAAAAGACAGATTGTATGTATCTGATGGTGGAGGGCTGTAAAAGACTCTGGGGAACTAAGGGAGCAAACAGCTTGGTGGGGCTTCAAGATATCTAGTATTGAGATCTAGACACACACACCCACACACACACACACACACCCACACACACAGACACACACACACACAGAGTAAAATCCCCAATGCCCCCTTCTGACACATCCGTCCCTAGATCCAGTTTGTCCTGTCCATCTGTCAAACTGAATGCACCTCTCTATTGAACTCCTAACAGGTTCCACTTGGGTGGAGAGTCAGAGGATACCAGGAGAGAAAGTTGATGCCACACAGGTCACTATCCAGATTCATGGTCTGCCCCCCCCCCCCCCCTCAATATGATTAGCAAGTTAGCAAGTCCACCCCCTCCTCTTGTCCTCATTCTTAGGCTAGTCCAGTCAAACTGACCCACTTGGATCAATGTCAACTCATTATTTTAAACTGTCTCCGGTTGGTTTAAGCGCGCCCTAAAATGCATGCTTTCCTGGCATTGCCGATAGATTCCTGGCAAGAGTAAGCGTGCTCCCATCCCGCCAGGAATTGTGGGATCACAGAGAGAGAAAATGGTGAGAACAGGTGGGACTCAGGTTACAGAGCCTGCGACAAGACCGCTCTTTTACATAGTCAAGAAATGCTCAGCACTTGTGTCTTGCATTCCTAACTTGTAATATGATAAATACACAATCATTGCATCATTAATCATTAGTAAAATTCCATTCCCAGGATGTCGAAAGAGAAATAAATAAAAAGAAGTATAAGAAAAGAAATATCATTTTTTATTTATTTTTGAAACACTCATGCCAAACCATTGCTCCACTTCCCAGACTTCACTTCACTGTCTCCTTGGTAACCAGCACAGAGAGAGTGTGAAGAAGAGTTGTGAAGGGACGTGATTGGATGATGCTGCACAGCTCTGGACCACTGGAGTAAATGTTGGGAGTCAGGTAAAAAAAAAACATATAAAAAACAAGACAAGAGGTTCTTTTATCTCTTGTCAGAATGAGCACAGATGACTATGATGTAATGTTTACTATACCGTCCAATTCATACTTCAGCTTTTCTGCAAAGCTCTTACATAGTACACCTTCAGGGAGATCAGGATTTTGTTGTTGGTCTTTGCTTTTAACACTTAATTCAAGCTGATTCAAATGATGGATTACATTGCTCTGAATAACAGCATTAGCTGAAAGGAACAATGAAAAGGAAATGCAATACTGCAAGGGTCAAATCTAGGGCTGCAGCTATCGGTTCTTTTAGTAATCGAGTATTCTACGGATTATTCCATTGATTAATCGGATACGAAATACTTTTGCTTTATAGTAAACAGCAATAGTAAATATATTTACTATTACTGTTTACTAAAAAAAAGGAAACCTGTCTTTTGTATATATACAGAAAAAGCAAAAATTTGTATTGCTAAATTCCAAGACCCTTAAAAAAAAAAAAAGTACATTTTTGGTGGCCCAAATGTTAATCTTTTTCACCCCCTTCCCCTTCTTGCCTCTGGGTCTTTGTACTGGTTATGCAAAAGAGCTGTTCACTAACCAGAGGGTAAATGTGACTGTACAAAGCTTACAGCAGGTCCATTCAACTATACTGTTCTGGGGGCCACATTTTCAGAAGGCTCGATTGTTTGGGGTCGTAGACATATAGACTAACATTGGTATAAGCCACTGTTAAGCACTGCTGCATTACAATTGACTTAAAACAAAGAACTGATTAATCATCAAACCTTTCAGCACTCGTTTTGGGTCAATTTAAACTATTTCCTGACAGACTAAGTCACCAAAATACTTTGAAAATTCTAAATTGTGTATGATAGCTTCTCAACTAACTAAACCACATCTACTTCAAGCACAATACTCTTTCAAAGTGCAATATACAGTATAATCCATAGAGACCTTTTTCTTAGTTCCAGTTCCAGAACCTTGAAACATGTACAGACAGAGGAACAACTGACAACAGGGCCAGGGTTGGACTGTGCTCAGAATGGGACCAACAGCAGCTCCTTCTTTATATCAGGCACATGTGCTAAGAATAGAGCCTCCATATAAGGAACTGCGAGAGGCATTTGGAATGAACTTGGGGGATGCCATACTGTTATTGTGCAGTGGATTGATGCCTCACTTCCTGTTGGTAGTCATATGACTGTGAGGGTTTACCCCGGGCTTTGACGTAGTGGAACCGAATGGAATGGAAATAAACACACACACACACACACATTCAACTAGGGATAGACCGATTATCGGCCCTGGCTGATTATCGGGCCATTTTTTGGCAGTTTGCAGATTATCTGTAACGGTGTTGTATTTGCCTGATAACCGATAAAGTTAATGAATTAAAAAGTGTTCTACTTTGGCTCTGCTACAGCTCTGTGTCTTTCCCTCTGCTTCAGTTTCACTCACCACTGAGTCTGACTTAATGTCCCGCCCACAACACTATCTGACTATCTTTTACTGGGTGTTATGTTGAAAGTTTCTAATTCATTAAATAATCGCTTGAAGCATTTAAACAAAGTTTTGTGTTGGCGTTTCTAACATTCCAACATTTTCATTTTGACCTAAAGATTTTATTTCCACTGTAAATGCATATTGGTTCCAAATAGCGTTTATCGGTTTCATTCACTACTAATAACTGGTATCGGCCTTGTAAAACATTCAACCTCTGGAACAACTCATGACTGGAACAACAAGGCAGCCATGTGATATTTGCGCCATTTCTATGGCAACATGGTGATAGCAAGCAAGGCCACAGGTTCAGCATGCTTGTTCTCACTGGTGTCACCGCAAGACATGATGAGGTCATTGCACTTGCTGCTCCACTTGTGTCTGGATTTCTGGAAGCAAGTTGGGCTGCAACTGACGATTATTTTCATTGTTGATTATTCTGCCAATTATTTTCTCAATTAATCGATTAGTTGTTTGGTCTATACAATGTCAGAAAATGTCCAAAGCCCAAGATGACGTCATCAACTGTCTTGTTTTGTCCACAGCTCAAAAGTATTCAGTTTACTGTCACAGAGGAGTCAATAAACTAACAAATACACACATTTAAGAAGCTGCAATCTGATACATTTTATTTTTGGTTATAAAAATGACTCAAACCAATGAATCGATTAATAGTTAATTAAATAGTTGGCGATTAATTTAATGGTTGACAACTAATCGATTAATCTTTGCAGCTCTAGAAGCAAGCATACAGTTAATGGTAAAGCCAACACATAGCCAGTCTCCAGGATGTAAACGTGTTGTTTCCTCTCACTTTTACTCCCCCCCCCCTTCCCCCCCCTTGTCTCTCTGACCCCTATTGCATCTTGATGAACACAAGCTCAGCAAGGAAAAGCTAGCAGAAATCTTCGACACGTGAGGAATATATCTATAGACCAACGTTACTTTCTTTATCTTTCTTAGTACAGTTAAAATCCTAAAGACAGCAGGGTAGAAACTAATGGAGCGCATTGAATCAAGTCTCAGCATGCATTAGCGCCCGGCAGTATTCAGTTTCAGGGATGGGCTCGAGGGGGGGGGAAGGCGTTCCTTTCCAGCCACAATCACTCACAGTTGTGCCTCTAAATATAAACTGGCACCCTGGCACCAGATCTGGACAAATCACTGTCCGTGGTTGGCACATTATATTTGGATGGAACATGATATCCTGCATGCTTCTATGCAGTGAATGCATGTGTGGAAGTAGCGTGGGGGTTGGATTTGTCTAAACATTTGAGCTCTGTTCCAACACTGTGGGGTGCTATGCCCCATGTGGCAACTTAGGCTCCCTTTAGTTTCAATAAGACAACAGGTGCAGGGATGTGGTAACTTCTGTCCGTCCACAATCACTCATTTGTCACTCCCCAATCTAAGGCAGCAGAGCCTGCTGTGGCCTTTGGAACAAGGCTCCGAGGATGGGCTTTGACAGGGAAACACCCTTGATGGAATGGGATCTCTTTTTCTCCTGGGGCTGAACCGGAATCCCAGTTTATCTTAAAACATGGTGCCATCTAGGGATGTCACGAGAACCGGTACTTCGGTACCAAGTCGTTACCAAAACTACCGAGGGATGCAATCATTCCGGACCTGACAGGGGCACTACATACGCCTAATGTTACAAATGTTCTAAATGCTAAAGAAGAAGAAGAAAACAATGTCTATCAAAATTCCCCAAAGCTCAAAGGAAGGAATTTATGTATTTGAATTGCTTGTTTTGTCAGAGTCCAAAAGCCAATGCTTTTTAATTTGCAATTAATCAGAGAAGCGCAAGAAGTTCCCACACTTCAAAAAGTAGAAACCAGATTTATGTCTTAATTGCTTGTTTTGTAGATGAGTCCAAAAGCCAGCTATATTCAACTTGCAATGAAATTAATCAGAGAAGTGCAACAAAGTCTCACATTTAAAGAAAGTAGAAACCAGCAAATACTTGACATTTTTGCTTGATAAATCCACAATAATAAATCGACTGTCAAATTTGTGGGCACTTTATTTTTCCGTTGACAGACTAAATTGATCAATTAAATAATCCCTTCCAAACTATTTGTAATCACCTTTTTAATTATACTTTCAATTTTAGGTTCAGGATTTTTTAAAAATAGCAGTGTAAGGTGCTGATGAATGATTTAAACTGCATCATTCACACTGAAACAAATGAAAGACCTGTGAGCCAGTTTGGGATTGTGTCAATTGTGTTACCCCTGTGTCAGAGCTATACTTCGCCTGCTGGAGGAGAACCTTTGCAGGAAAATGCTGAGTTTTCAAACCACTGGAACAATCCACACGCCTATTCTCCATCTCCCAGTGGAGTTCAGCAGAGGTGGTGTTGAAGTAGATGCTCTAATCACACACAGTCATTAAAAATACATTAATCTAAGAGATAAAACTGCATAAGCTGTGAGAAAACCTTGGAAGACAGAATAGGTTCAGTGGGCAAACAAGGGTAGAAGAGAACGAATAACGAACCTCACATGCTGTAATTTACAGGTATTAGGCCACAGATGACTTTATTTATATATTATTATATATTTAGCTTATAATACATACAGATACAGATTTCAAGGGATAAGAAACAAGAACAGAGCCAACCAAGATTAAATTTAAACAAAGAAGAACCAATCATTTTACCCTATGAGCTGTGCCCTTTATTAGTGGCCAGTTTTTAACCACCCTTCATATTTAAGCTCTGGCTAAATGTTCCAGTGGCATTTTCAGGCCATTTACTACCTCGGCTGATTGGCTGAGTTCTGCCCGAGCAACCGAACAACAGCTTTGCTTTCCAGAGCACCCGCAACCTCAATCTGAGGAAAAGGAACAGTGTTGGCGTACACACACACACACACTGCTTCATTTTGGGGTATGTAAGTAGGCCAGCCAACTTACAGTTCACTACAGGCAGAGGCAGAGAGGAAGGGCTCTCACCTGTGCCAGGGTTCAGTGCTAACAGAGTAGCGTAGGACCTAATTTAGCCATGCTGACAACTCAAGAGTTTCCATGCTGACAGCCAGGACAAACCTTGGGCAGAGTGGCCAAACCCCAGTCTCTCCCAGAAGGGGTGAATTGGATGGCAATACCCTGTGTGTGTGTGTGTGTGTGTGTGTGTGTGTGTGTGTGTGTGTGTGTGTGTGTGTGTGTGTGTGTGTGTGTGTGTGTGTGTGTGTGTGTGTGTGTGTGTGTGTGTGTGTGTGTGTGTGTGTGTGTGTGTGTGTCTGTGTGTGTGTCTGTGTCTGTGTCTGTGTCTGTGTCTGTGTGTCTGTGTGTCTGTGTGTCTGTGTGCGTGTATCTGTGTGTGTCTGTGTGTGTGTGTGTGTGTGTGTAGGTGCTTAATGCACTCCATGTCCCACACGTATAAGGGCGTGGAAGGGAAAAAGAGAAGTGAGGTTTGGAATATAACCACGAGTGGGCTGAAGGAAGTAAGGAAAGCATGAAAGAGAAAGACAAAACACTGGAAACTAATTTGGAGGACAAATGTGATTTTGTGTGATTTATTTTCAATGACAAGGAGACCAGGTCAAGGTTAAAACAGAGCTTTATTGATTCCCCCCAAAAAAAAACTCTCTGCAGTTTGCTTTCACCGACTGTTGTGAGCTTGGTTTTGTAGTTTGGGACTATCTATTCCCTAAACTGCATTTCAGCTCTTTGTCATATTTTGTGGTGATAATGTGGGTTGATGTTCTTGTTGGTTGGTTTGCAGTCGTACGTTTTATGATGTTTCTTTATTTGGACAAACCTAATTGCACAGGGGTCACCCCATTTATGTATAATAAGAACTGGATACAGTGTTCGAGGCGGAGCTCCGTTCATTCCTTTAACATTCCGAATGTTATCGGACCGAATGAATCAAATTCTGATAGTGAAACGAGCCATTTCGCGGGATAAAAATGTATCCACTGATTTACAGACATTTCCTTCACCATGTACAGTAAGTCTATGGGAAAAAGACTGTCACCGTTTGGCAACTATGTTCAATTGGCTTCCAAGCCTGGCACACTTCCTGTGGGCCTGGGTCACTCTGTAGAGGCTAACTTTCAAATTGTAAATGATACAGTGGTGTGTTGAAGGGATTTAATTACTACAATACTAAAGTATATAAAGCAATCCGACTGAGATGGAGAGGTCAGTGGGGGAGAAATTGGATCACCATTGGATCATCATGTAATAGAAAGAGTAATGCATCACACATACACCCATCCACCCACACACACACACACACACACACACACACACACACACACACACACACACACACACACACACACACACACACACACACACACACACACACACACACACACACACACACACACACACATATATTTGACTAACATGAAAAATACATGCATGCAAAACAGCCTAACATATAATGCACTTGACCCCAGGAACGTGCAGGTTGTGGCTGATAAGCCAGGGAAAACTTGCTCAGAAGAGACCAGAGGAGGGGTTGGAGAGGGGGTGAGGGTGGGAGACAGCGAAAGGTCTCTGAGAGACAGAGCCAGATAGAGGAGAGGAGAGGAGAGAGATATGTGAGCAGTGGGGGAGAGAGATATGGTGAGAAATTGTAGGAATAAGATATGAATGGCAGTGGGGAAGATGTGACTAGTCGGGTGTGTGAAGGCAGGCAAAGACAAATAGGGAAAATACTGATGGGGACAGAACTGAAGATAGACATCTGGGTTTCACTTTGAATTCTAGTGGGAACTCTCACCGCTTATCTCAGCGTGTCTTTATCTCGGTTTCGTCTCTCTTTTTCAACCAGGTGACATTGAAAGCCTGTGTCCTGCATGTCCTGTCCTGCCTGCTGTTTACCCAATCACTGTTCATTAACCTGCACACAGAGGGGCGAGGCAGGGCATTGGCTGGACTGGGACTGGCCGTCGCCACCAGGACTGTAGATAAGAGGAGGCTTATGGTCTACGGATTTTGCAATATGAGCAATAAAACCTGAAGGGAAGTTTGTTTTTGCATGTTTGGAATGCTAGATGGGCAGGGTTTCAAGCATCAGGAGAACACAGATCGCTTAATGAACATAGGGAAGTATGCTTGATTCACTTTCAGATACATGGGTTTCGTCAGATTGCCTTTTGGCAACCACCACATTGAGGCTATCAAGTAGTCAGAAAAAATAGCTCTTCATATAAATCATTTATAGACAATTATTGTATTTCCATTGGAGAAACCTTTTTTTAGCAGTCCAAAAAGGGGAGGGTGGTTCAGAATGGGAGGGGATGTGTTCATGTTGTAAACTGAATGCTTTGTATTTTGTTTAAAGCAATAAAAAATGTTAATCACAAAAGAATTGGTCCGGCCTATTTGTAGCACATTAACCAAGACAACAATCTCTGTGGTATGGCAACTTGACATTAAGCAAGACAATGTAACCTGTCAATGTCTTTGTTATTACAACTTGAAATTAACCTAGACTACATAACCGGTCATAAATATAAAAAATTAAACCTAACCAATCCAACCAACGAAGGCAACGAGCACTGGCTAATCAGAGGCGAGGGAGGGACTTGTTGCATCGTGGATATTGATTAGCGTTTACAGTAGCCAATAGCGATAAATTTGCGTTACGTTCATCCAGCATGCTAGCGGTTTACATTACATCCCGACTCTGCTGGGACCGGAAGCTCCCAGTGAGTCGCCGGACCAGGACCAACAACAGTCTCAGAGACTGACAAGGAGGCTAGTTTTACAACAGAGAATACACTACCAAGATGGTTTTCTTTCCAGGTTTGGCTCTTTGCACCCCGGGGCTGAGTCAGCTAATTGGACAGCTGTACGAACTAACTAGCTAACGGAAGCTAACTACAGTTAGCAGCATTTAGCAGGTATTTTAGCAAAAAAAGAACCTAAAGCTAACAATATCTAGCCAAAACTCCGTAAATCACACCAGTACTGTATTCACTGTTGTCTTATAACGTTTATTACATCTTAATGAACAGCAAATGGTTCCATGTTACTTGAGTTCAAGAGAATTATTCTTGAGACCGTTAGAAAAGACTTTATAAACATCTTTATGACTTTTATGACATCGTAATGAACAGCCCAGATTGTTTCACTATACCTGAGGTGAAGGAAAAATATTCATGACAGAATTCTAATGATGTAAAAACCAACCACTTATGACGGTTTAACATGAAGCTAAATAGTTTCTTTAAGTTTGATAATTATGACATATTTATAACAGGTTATGTTGTCTAGGTTAATGTGAAGTTGTCATAAAAAAGAAATTGACAGCTTATATTGTCTTGCTTAATGTCAAGTTGTCATAACAGAGAGATTGTTGGCTTTGTTAATGTCAACTTGTCATAACTTCAAACACTGCTAACATAGCATTAAAAGTGTCATAATTTACCAAATGACACTTAACGACAACAGTCATAAAGATTCATAAAGACTCCTTATGTTCATGACGTGTGTCATGTCATGATTATGACGGTGTCATGTCAGTCTTATGCACATCCTTTCAAATAAAGTATTACCCATGTTATTATTGATCCAGCAAGCAGGAATTGATTTTGTCTACATGTGTCAATATGACATGTTTCTTTTTCACTAAGTTCTACCATTTAAGAGAGAAGAAATATCAGAAGTACATATAAAAGGTCCTCCTTTATTCTTCTTCTTCCTACACATCTGAGGATAACACATAACTGTGTGAATTTACTTCATACAGTTTCATATTACTTTGTATCACACATCCCTGATAACATATGTCCTTCAGCCATTCAACAGTGCAAGCTGCTCTGCGTTTATTATGCAGACGTCCACAAAACCCAAACCCTGCCCTCTTTGAACAAGATGCATAGTAGGAGTAAAAAAAAACAACTGTCTGATTTATCAAATGGTAGACAAAGGCAGGTGGAGGCTTAGCTAGAAATGGAATGGCAGTATCTCTGTTCATGGCTCAGTGTGAGCTGCCAAAGATCTAGGAGCACAAAGTTTTCAACGACTCTCCTCTCCATCCAGTTCGATTGGAGAAGACCTTGAGCTGAACAGAAACGTGAGGGCTGGACAGCCGAGCAGAGGGAAAGAAAACAAGACAGAGACAAATAGAGCAACAGTGGAAGTCTGTCAGCTCAGCTGCCACATATATCTCCAGATAACAGGCAGCAATGTAAACAGCGGAAGCAAACAGGGAATAAACGTATACTTCATCTGTTCAATATACTGCATGTCATCAAATATGGTAATCACCACCAGCAGAAATCACAAGAGGAGGAGTCAGAGATGGAAGAGAAGAAGGATATAGATGCAGAGACATACACTTAGGGCTGAGCGATATGGAGAAAATCAAATATCACAATATTCTTGACCAAATACCTCAATGTCGATATTGCAGGGATGACAATTGATGATTTTTAACGAAATGTTATTTACACACTGAGAGTTTTGATAAATAATCATCCGAAATGTTGATTAAATGACTAAGTGGGTAAAGGCAAATAATAGAACAGCTAGAACAGTCTGGCAAGTTCAGAAAATGACATCACTTTACTCCATTGCAGCCTTTAAAACCAGGAAAAGACAACACTTTTAATGTTACGATAACCAAAATCTAAGACAATATCTAGTCTCATATCACAATATCGATATAATATCAATATATATTGCCCAGCCCTGCATACACTCTACAGAAGGGGTCTACAATGTGTTTTTTTTAATCCAAGGACCCCTTAACTGAAAGAGACACGGAGCAGGGACCCCCTACTACATATATTGTTTAAAATCAAGTTGCACATTAAACTGTGGCCTGCAATAACATGTAGGGTGGCCTAACGTCTTTATGCATACCTTTTTAGTGCATAGAATACTAAGCTATTAATATAATAATTGTTGTCATGACTTAATAAATCATTTTTTTTTATGTAAAAACTCCTTAGGATTAACTGTATCTGTGGATCTTAGTGACTACCTTACTTATGGGCCAGTAAGCCTATCGTCATCGGGGTTTATCCACAAATTGTGAAACTGATTTATAGTTGCTAATAATATTCCAAATAATATGTTAGATTCATATTAAGATATTTTAATTTCCCCCTGTTGAAGATCTCTGCTCTACAGTAAAAAAAAACATAGATGCCAAAAAAAAAAGTAAAGAGAAAATAGTAAAAAGAAAATAGAGAATAACTGACACTTCTTCATAAACTCCCAGCACGTCTTCCTCTGCCTTCATGCTCCTACATGCAGAGGCTGCCAGCCACTGAGAGGCCATCTCCACTTTAACACAAACCTAGAGAGGAACACTTCCCCTCGTCTCCACACACTCCATGTAGCAAAAGGCCTGAGCTTCTACCTTAAGGGTGATCATTGTGTCGATCTCCTACAGCTCAATGTTGACGTTTTTATGTTGCAGATCTAAGTCTGCTTCTTTACTCAGCGTAAATCAGTCTACACGGGAGGCTTTTAGTATGAGGGCTCAGTCCTCACCGCAGCGGCCATGGGTTCAAAACCAACCTGCGGCCCTTTGCTGCATGTTCCCCCCCCTCTCTCTCTCTCTCTCTCTCTCTCTCTCTCTCCTTTCATGTCTAAGCTGTCCCATCGAATAAAGGCCTAACGTGCCAAAATGAATCTCTCCAAGTGGGACATTTTGACTCAGCTAATATAAATAGCTCACGTTGCAAAACAACCTTACTCTACAGCGCTGTGTAGATAGGTCTGGCAATGCATTGTCGCTAATTTTACTTCATCTGTCTGCATTTTGGTGGCTGGCAGGGATCATACTAGAGTCATTTAATCAGAGCTTTCTGAGCTGAGAACAGCTGCCTGCTGCTGGAAAACCAAAAAATGAGCTAAAACAGGCTTAAAGGCTCCTTAGAGCTGAAGGAGTCGGCTGGTAATTAGATGTGGTCACTATGAGCACCCCCTAACATATGTCATTTGATCAATTGTTAATATAAAAATATTGATTGGTGCTTCAGGTATCTCTAAGGAAGTTTCACAGCCAGCCTAAGTATCTCAATAACTTGTTGGAATTAAAAAATGTGTGCAAAGCCCTAGCAATGCATAGTTTTGAACGTTTTTGCTATTAAGTCATAAACTGCCTCACATAACATAGCACATGCATCTCATTATTGTCTTTTTTATGCAGATCCATCTCTAAAAAATGTTTACATTTTGTACTATTAAACTAACAAATGTAAAGGATTGTGCAGGATTGTCAGAGGTATATTATGGTTGATTATGTTTATCATGGCAACCACTTTGGTTTTACAAGCCCTTTTATCTTGCTCTCAGATATACTAGCCTGCAGCATAATGTATGCTGGTTTTAATTAGAATGAATCAGTAGAATGTTTTTTAGATCTTCCGATGGAAGTTTTTATCAAACTATATCTCCTTTTCTGTTGCCTACTGTCTTACATTAAACCTCAAGTTTCCACCGTCAACTCTCCATTCTTCTCTATCCTACAGTATGTCTCTAATTGCTTGAATGTGTGCTTGAAAGTTTTCTGAGACGTGGAAACGTCCCACAGAACGGCTGAACGGTGCTCATTCATCCTAAATTTAGCCCACTCTCCTGATCCCTTCGCCATGGCTGTGGGAAACACTGCATGCTTGCCCCTCTCTGCTCTCAATCCAGCGAGGACCTGGCCTGGGCTGCCCTGTCAAGTGCCCGATTGTAACTCACAAGAAAAGTTATTGTGTTCGGCGTGTAGGTGTCCTTCCTCTGCCTCTCAGAAGAGCTCTTCTCTCTTTCTCTCGTAGACATACCCATAAATAAAATAAAACAGTCCTTTATCCTCGACCTGAAACAATGGGTTCACTCATTTGGCTGAGTTACAGTAGGTCCACAGAACACCTCAAGGACAAGGAGGCTGAGCTAGTGGCCTGGCTATTCAGCCATTTATGCTAGAGGATGGCATTCCGATAATGCCTTGTGGTCTCGACATATGTTTCCATCAAACGGCCCACTTAGAGGTTAGAGATTCCCAATTCAGTGACCTTCCTTTTAAGAGCTTTGACCACAGCTACTGTATAATGTTCGGAGCTGAATATGCGATGTTGTGTGTTTTTTTTTTTTTGTTTGTTTTTTAACCTGCGCTTCCATGTCTCTTTGTAGCTTTACTTATTTTAAGCTATCTACTTGCACTTTCATATGTCTCTTTGTAGCTTTACTTATTTAAAGCTAATGTACTTGCACTTATTACTTGCTGTCTTGAGTTTGTACCTTCACAGTTGAAAGCACTTAATTGTAAGTCGCTTTGGATAAAAGCGTCTGCGAAATGACAAAAAAAAATGTAATGTAAAGCTCTTTCCAAAAGGACTGAACATCAACCTTGAGACTGACTGTCTGAGCGAACCAGACTAATACTGTCTGTTAGGTTCTTTAAAGGTACACTAAACTCTGAAAAAGGTATGTCGGAGAGATGTAACATCAAAAAATGCAGTTGCTGTGGGTTGGCGCGTACGCGGGCAGACTTGGAAAAAGAAAAGAGAGGGTTTGTGTGTGTGTGTGTGTGTGTGTGTGTGTGTGTGTGTGTGTGTGTCTGTGCGCGCGCTTGCGGACTGAATACAAACCAAAAGCCCTCGTAAAGAGCTTGAGTCAGAGCGTGTCCTTCTTTCAGATGGTGAGCCATGCCGCAGACTTATATATATATATATATATATATATATATATATATATATATATATATATATATATATATATATATATATATATATATATATATACCAACGTTGCTCTGGGCCCAAGGACACCCAGGGCACATCACCCACTCCTCCGAGGTTGCTTTGTAATAAGCGACCCTGAAGAAACCCACAATATCACAATATCTTTCATTTCTTCCATCTGCATCATCAGTGTCGTCAGCATTAACGGCCTAAATCTTAGTCATCAGGGCCACTAGTGTTGCTGTCATTCTCTTTACCATCATCACTTTCATATTTTAAGTCACTGTCCTCCTCTACCTCATTATCACCTCCACAAATATCATCATCCTCCTACTCTAATTCCTCATTGCTCCCTTCCGCCCCAGCCCTCCGGCTGACCTGTTCTTCTTCCTGTCCCGGTTTCCTCCCTTTTGACGACGAGTAACTTGGGCGGCCTACTTCTGACAAACACAGTGTTTGACTCACTCGTCAGGTCTGGCTGAGACATAACCACATCAGTGGAAGAGCCAGTTACATACTGACGAGGAAGATGAGCTGTTCTGTAGTCAGTGGTAGAAGAAGTATTCAGATCCTTTACTTACCGGTAAAAGTACTAATACCACACTGTAAAAATAGTCTGTTCTTCCATCTTCCACCTTTATTTATACAGGGAAAGATCATACTGAGACAAAGGTCTCTGTTACAGCTGAGCCCTGTGTACAGCATCCTTTCAAAAAGTGGCAGTTTTGCCCGACTCTGAATGAGCTCGAGGAACCTCCAGTACCAACGAATCTTTGAAACCAGTTTGGTAACTGCCAATTTTCCAATTTAATTGTTCGCTAAGGTAGTCAGGAAGCTGCATTATAGTCTTATAGACAAACATCAACCAATGCCTGGTCCTCCTAGAGACCAACGAGTCCCAGCCCACTAGTGTACAGAACACAATGGTGTGTGCGAACATTGGCACCAGTAATGAACCGCGATGCTGCATGATAGACTGCATCTAAACTTTTTAACAAGTTACAAGTGAAAAGTCCTGCATTGAAAATGTTACTTAAGTAAATGTATGCAAGTATCATCAGGAAAATGTACTTAAAGTATTAAAAGTCAAAGTACAAATCCTCACATTTTACAAACTGGAAACAATCCAAACAGTTCTGTCAATCAATTAAGTGATTAATCATCTAATTATTTCAGCTGTACTTGTAGGCCGTTATATTGTTGGGTAGTTTAATTTATAATAAAACATGGTTTTTCATGTGTTTTGTGTGCACAAATCATAATTTGTAAAGTAACTAAAGCTGTCAGATTAATGTAAAAAGTACAATATTCCTCTCTGAAATGTAGTGGAGTAGAAGTAGAAAATGGCATGAAAAGAAAAGACTCAAGTACAGTACAAGTACCTCAAATCTTTTACTTAAGTACAGTACTTGAGTAAATGTACTTAGTTACATTCCACCACTGTCTGTAGTGAACAAACAGAAAAGGACAGGGAGAGGGGGTCAGGAAATATGTAAAGGTGTGGAGATGGATAATAGTGAATGCATGCAGTGTTCTGCAGAGTAATTAACTGACACATATGTGTTGATGTGTTGAGGTATGTGTGTGTTCAAGCCTCCGTCTGTCTTGAATTGCTTTTGTCTTCCTTGCTCCCTGACTAATTGAGGCACGTCGATTGTTTGATTGACAAAGGGCCAGTAATGAAAACAAAAAATCAAAGCTCTGTTCCAGCCGTGCAGCTTTAGCGCCTCAAACCACAGTCAAAAAAAGAACTAATGGAAAGACGACTGCAGAGGATGGCAGAGAGAGTGAGACAAAGAAGTTGACAATGTGAGATCCAACCCACTCTGAACAGAACAAAACTACACAGACAAAATGGCTCCCCACAGGGCAATTCTGGCTACATTTTGCATTAATATATTCATTCTATTAGCCGTAAATTACTTATTTTTCACAGAGGGCCACTAAATAACATTAATATGGCTCCTATTATTTTTTTACCTTAACACTTTCTCTACTTTGCTGGCTTTACACTGGCAAGGGCACTTTGGAACCTGACTGGGTCCATTCAAATTCATCCTTTTACACAAGCATATGCAAAGCCTTCTAAGGGTAATACAGAAATGGTTCAATGTTGAACGGTCCAATGTTGAATGGTCAGGGCTACATCCTGTACCTCACATGACTTTTCATGTGTGTGTCTAAACAGCGTTAATTGTCCATGCATTCTACGCAGAACATAAAGACTTGGTTTCAGGGACAAAACCTAAACAAAGTCAGTCAAAGCAACATCTGTGGCACCTCTCATTCTTGACGCCAGCCCAGAACCAGGGCCAGTGTGTTTCCAGGAAGACAGCCTGTTCTGGTTATTACTAGGAAACAGTCTTGAAATCCCCAGCGATCTTTGCCAAAGCTTCGGTTAAAGCGCTCTCCAACAGTTTCACAGCGGCCATCCGTGTTTCTCTCCTCTAAGGTTAGCGAGGCTGCTGAGAGCAGCAGGGTCTCTGCACCATATAAATGTTTGGACAGGAGAGGCTCCAGGTTGCACAGAAAACAATGGGACCAAACAGGACCATCAAAGGCATCTAGCGAGTTCAAAGGCTGGCAGAGAGAACTTTACTTTAGGCCCATGCTGGCAGAGACAGAGGATTACGCAGCATTAGAAAGCCGGTCCGTCAGCATTGCCAGTGGTAGTTAGATTTGAGTGTCACAGTGCAAATGGAAACATCAAGGAACCAGGCAATGTAAGACGTGAGCGGTGATTCATTGCAGTGTGCTTTAAGAGGGACATCTGGTAAATCCCATAAACATGTAGCAAGAGATTTTCACACTAGAACCAAACGTTGGCCATGTGAGAGACGCTTTCTTTGACAAGTCAATGAAGCGCCAACCAAGTTGGGTGATCTTTGCCCCGCACCATCTGACAAAGCTAACAAAATCAATCTTGCCGCTGCTGACTGGGAGTGATTTTGTGCCAAGCCATCCATGAACCATTATGGTTCATTAGTTTCCTCTCAGGAAAAATGTGAGGGGCTGAATATCAGGAGGAAGACGCACATCCACTCCGCTCACCCTATGTCTTTCCAGAACGGAGGAACATTCAGGCATACTTTGCTTGCTTTTCTGTGTTTATTATTCTACCTCTATCTTTTATTCTACATTGGGAGTAATCAGTTGCAGGGGGGGGGGGGGAGTCTATTTTCCACCTCACACTGCCCCACTGGTTATCAATGGGACCTTTCAGAAAGGACCTTTCCTCCACTGATTGAAACATCATTTCCTGCTGGACGAGCACACTGGGCTATTGAGATGTGCCCCCTGTAACTCTCTCACTATGGCCTTTTCATATTTACTAGTGACCCGAAGACCTCTGGTCCAATATACATATGGTGTCAGCTTGCAGTGGGCCGAGTTTGCAAGGGGCATAAATGCACCCAAACATTCTCGCAGTATGGAGCAGTCAATCTAAGAGATACAAGGCAGGGTTTTCACTGCAACTCCTGCTCCGTTCCAAAATAAATAAGAGTCCCCAAAGAAAGCGTCTGAGCCAAGTCAAGGAAACAGAAAAAGACCTCCTCCGTAATAAGACTATATTTAAAGAACCCACCAATCAGAGCAGCCTGCACAAGATAATCTAATGGCGACCCACTAAAAAACACGGCACATTAAATTGACTTCCATGTGGATTTCTTGCTTGTACTATAAAAAAAAGGCCTGTCAGCTCCCTGACGTTTTGAGGGTAAAGCAGAGATTAGATGCGAGAGAGGAGGAAGAGGGGCGAAAGAAGGAGGGGTGGAGATATACAGAGAGCAGAGAGAGAGAGAGAGAGAGAGAGAGAGAGATAGAGAGATAGAGAGAGAGAGAGAGAGAGAGAGAGAGAGAGAGAGAGAGAGATAGATGCGGTTCATTGCTGCATCTCTATGAAGCTATGGGATACAAACCATGTCTCCCCGGCTCCCCGACCAATTACTAACACACACATTGATTCATTGAGGCGACGAGGTGTGGAGAACACGGGCGTAGACACGGCGGCAGTGAGCAGTCGCGGGGCTTACATATTAATCTAAACCAAACAATGCTGCAAGTTCACAGGGTTTGACATGTTCAAAATACATCAGCGTGAATGGAATTAGGGAACGCTCTACAAACACATCCCGCACGCAGCATACAGGAGAGTACATCAGGGATAGAAGATTACCTGTAGGTCAAAGAATTTGCTGTATCTTCTGTAGATGATGTGGGAGGTGTTGTCAGAATAGGTGACATTGATGAGATATACCTGCCAAGAGAAGAAAGGTAAAAGAAAGTTAGAACTTGGGTCTCAAGCTATTATTTTCATTTTTAACTGTTGTTAATTGTTTTGTCCAGCCTACAGTGCAGCTCCTGAAGATATTCCACTAAAATGATATAAACTAACCAATGTTTGTCATTGTTGCTTGATGAATGACAAACGATTAACTTAGAGCTGCAAAGATGAATCGGTTAATCGATTAGTTGTCAACTATTAAATTAATTGCCAACTATTTTGATAATTGATCTGTTTGAGTCATTTAATGAAAAAAAAAGTAAGTAAAGTTCTTTGATTCCAGCTTCCTAAATGTGAATGGGCTCTGGGAAACACTGATCCACATTTTTTACCATTTTATAGACCAAACAACTAATCGATTCATCGAGAAAATAATCAACAGATTAATCAACTATGAAAATAATTGGAAACTGCAGCACTAGATTCATAGATGATATTGGCAATCATTTTCAATCGACTATTCATTTAATCAATCTTTTCAGCGCTCATTAAAACAATATGCCAATGAATTGATTGTAACGGCATACACGTGTGCTTGTAGCGCTCACGAGAAACATGCTCACACAGACCAAGACCAATTCGCCCAACGTGAACGTTCAACGGCACACACTCATAAATCTGTCAGCCGTTGATACTCAGGGATAGATGGTGGTGATGTCATCCCTCCGTTGTCAGCACACTGACCTGTTGGCCTTTACCCGTGGCTGCAGCAATGCCGCAGCCCTGAGAGGCTTGATAAGATTGAGACAGAGTCCATTAATCCATCAAGAGGAGGTAAGTGATGCCGCTATCATTTCTAATCTAATGAAACATAGATAACCAAGGTAACACATCCAGAGGCCAGGGATTTTTCATCAGTGACGTTAAGAGAAGGCGGGATCTTTCATCTGCTGATATACCGTTGTTCAGAAAAGGGCTCTGGATGTCAAAGTACTCAAGTGGATAAGTTGATACATTACATTAGGCTTTTGAAGGAGAAATTGGGTACACCTTCAGAATCTAATCTAATACTTATATTGTTCTAATACTCTGTCCACCTCTGTCCATGGTTGTAAATGGAGGGGGACATAATATTAGAAAACATTCTCAATGTAATGCGATCGAGAACAACATCACCCAAACTACATCAAGCCCTTGACGTCAAAATAGGTCCATTGCCATTGCTTTTCAAAACAACCCATGTGTTTTCTTACGTGGCTCCTCCGTGGCTATCGGCAAGATCGCATTGTTTGTCAGTGCCTTCAAAAATGAGATGTGATGCATGACTACAAGAGGTTGCTTCGTAAAACTCAAATATTCAAGCAGTCAAGCATATGAGAAAGTACCAACAAGCAAAACTATTAAGAGCTTCACAAAATAATGTATTTTTTTGCATTAGATTCTACGAGTCTGCCAAATAACCTGGTAACACTGTGTCTATCAGCAATTTTATTCTTGACTGGTGTTTTCTCTGTGGTTTGCACAGCAGCTGGATTTTCGCCATGTCACAACATCACGCGAGAATCACAGGATCACAGATGACACAAAAATCCATCTTGCCAGGCTTCAAGTAATTTGAATTGTGTCCGGACAGCAGTGAACCAAACCAATCAGCGTCCGGAAAGGAGTTACTGGCAGCTATGGGCGTGGTTTGGGTGTATGTGATGGCCGCAACCGTTCGTTCAAAATAAAAATGGCAAATGTAAGTACCTTTCCTTTTCCCAAACATTTTCCAATGATGGCTTCTCAGATGGTTCTGTGTAAAAAAAAACATCTGGCACGTCAGGTTAGTGCCCTCTTTCATTATTATGAAATCATGACTTTTATTTAGAATACAGTGGGAAAGCCATAAATACTGACATAGATTTGCCTTTTTTACATTATTGTTTGCCAGATCACAACAAACTATAACAGCCAAAACACATTCATGGTGTTTCCGTATATTTGGTACCCACTGAGCACTTCAAAGCTGTACACATCTGGCATGTACTCAACGTACGGCTAAAAAAGCCATTATGAAGTGATTTGCTATAAAACAAGATGTTGTCACCCAGCCAAGGAATGCCAGCTAAGTGGCCCAGACACAGCGCAAATAGAAATCCACTTAGCATCAAGCCGCCGTGAACACAGAAATGATTGACTTCGCCTCTTGTATAGCATTCAGATTAAATAAAGGCAATGTGTTTCCCTGGTGAGGCTTTTTCTGCTCCTTATTCCAGCAGGCTCCATCTTTCTGACTGATCTTACACTGTCACTCCAACCCTGTGTACCTGCCAAAAACCTCCAGAGCAGAGCCGAGATGCATGAGGTTGAAGCAGCAGCTTGAAACAAAAGAGGTTCCCCAACAAAGCCGAGGGTTAAAAGGCCTTGTTGCTGCTGGAAGGGGCTCAGCTGCTGCTGGCAAGGAGCCACCCCAGTATGTTAACTCCCATGCAAACAGAGCTACTGGCATCCAGAAGCTGTGACTGTCACACTACACTGACAAACTTGTTCTTAGCACGGTAGGGGGCCTCCACAGTGATTAGCTTTGGCATTTATGGCTATGAAAATGTGCTCCCGGGGTACTGCAGAGTTACAAAAAAATCACAAAAGTCAAAAATGTGTTTACTGTCTGCCACAGTCAGCAATGTTTTTAAGTGTCTTTGTGACTTTTGTAGTATAACACGGACTTGTGAGTATAGCAAAGAGCTCTTTTAAGTGCTCACTTACAAAGCATCTCTTAAAGACATGAGAGAACATTTCAGAAAACTGAAAAGGCACACATGGAAAAGTGATTTCACTGGCGGCTGGAGTCTCACTCACGTCACGTGGGGCTTCATCCTCTGTAAAGGCCACACTTGAATTTGAATGGCACAAATAGCCGAAATACCTTTATGCTGTTGGGGCATACCAGTCAACACTGATAGGGACTTATCTAAATGACTCAGAGAGATATGCCTCAGAGGGAATGGAGGGACTGCCCCAGCACTTGTCAGAGCTGGCTTGTGTGTGGTAGAAATGTTTATGCGTACACTGAGTGTGTACTATAGGGGTACTGATACCACGTTCGTGAGCCAGATACCAACATTTATATTTGAGACCTTAAGATATATAATATATTGGTTAATAATCCGTTTTCATACACAGTAGGTAGTGGTTTGGCTCTATGGATGGCAATGTTCATGAAATTTAGAACACGCATTCATGGTCCCCAGAGAATAAATCCTAAATACTTTGGTTATCCCCTTACTTTTCATAAAGTGCCATCATGAGTTTGACATTTGTTTTTATTGTTGAGTGTCTTACCAACTATTGGATGAATTGCCATGAAATTTGGTACCGATATCCTTGTGCCCAGAGGATGAATCCTAATGACTTTGGTGATCCCCTGAGTTATTATCTAGCACCTTAAGCTGGTCAAAGTTATTATTTATTCAGCGAAATATCTTGACGTACACGTACAGGATGGATTGGCAAAACATCTTAAATAGAAGTCGATGGTTCCAAGAAAATATATCCTAACCTAGGATGATCCCCTGACTTTGTCTCTTGCACCACCATGTTGTTCTGAGTGAATTGATTGAAACGGTATTGTGTACACTGCGAGTGGGATGTCTACATGACTGTGAGTCAATTGTTGTGTTCTTATTGTAATACCTATTCTGAACTTCTTAAAGCCTCTGAACACCCACACAGGTGATTTCAGTTATTCTGGCTGATTAGATTCTGCTCAGGTTGAAGGTGGGTGGGAGCTTTGATGGGAACTAATGCTGCGTTCCAGGCAACCCGTAACTCGTGTTTTCACAACCTTCTACCCGTGAAAGTGCCCTGGAACGGCAGTCCAACCCGTAATTTACTACTTGTGAACTCGTACCTGATCGTTGTACTCCCAGTTACAGTTTTTGACGTCACACACACATAAACAACAATGGCGACCCCCTGTTGATGCTGTACAGACGCCGGTGAAATAGAAGTAAATAGACATAAATATGCAACGTAAAGTAATTCCGCACATTGTAATCAAAACAATACACACACAATTGTGTACTACTACAGGTTATGTTTATTAAAAAGCCCAATATATGTCGCTGGCTAGAAATCGCTAGTATCAGCTAGCACTAGCTAACGTCAACGTTAGGTAGCCGCTAGCTAACGTCAGCGTAGCCACTAGCTTGCGTCAACGTCAGCGTAGCCAGTAGCTAACGTTAACGTTAGGTAGCCCAACCTGAACCCTGGAACGCTACCAAGTCGTGAGTCGTGGCTTGAAGTCGTAACTTACGGGCTAAAAATTGTGTCTGGAACGCAGCATTATTAGGTCACAAATTCTTTCTACCAATAAGAATGATAAAGCTGTCATTAGTCCCGCCCTAACAGGTGCAACAGCACTAACAGTGGACTCAGAAAGGTGTCAATCAATCAGTCTAACCACACCCACACAGTCCTGGGAAGAGGTCTACTCAGCCACATTAACTAAAAACTCTTGTGTGGATGTTCAGGGCTTGTCCCTGAAATATAAAACTAATACTGAAACTGATAAAAAATGTAACTGAAACTAAACATTTTAAAAGAATAAACTGAATGCGCAAACCCACTCTGGATACTATGTGGAAATAAACTGAATTGAAAAGAAAAATTAACAACAAAATAAAAACCAATGACAAATGCAAAGTTATAATAACTCAAATGTCTTTGGCATTTCTGCGATTTCTTGTCTCTTATTGGCTAACAGATGCCCATACAGAAACATCTGTGAAATCCACTATATATAGGCATGGTCAGGCTCTAGTGTAAATACACATTAGTCACAGATCTATGTGGAACCTGCTCCAATTCTACTCTGTGGCAGTGATTGTGTGCTCTACAAACTCCTCCCATCATGCCTCTGGGCAATTCTTTTCAACTCAAGAGGCAAATCCATGCTGAGCTGAGGTATACGACTGGAAGATGTGGACTCAGTGAAAAGATCCAAACCCCAGAAGCAGATGACATACCCGTCATGGCAACCGCAGTAGAAAACACAACCAACAACTATCCATGGTCTGCCCATGCTTAAAATATCAAGCTTAAACCTAATGTCCCCCCAGTCCCCAAAATAGACTCCATTCACTCCCAGTAAATTAGAACAGTCTGGGCTGCTGCCTCTCACAATAAAAGAGACATCTAGCAGTACAAATCTTTAATTTACTCGTAATGAAATCTGGTTATTTTGTTTTGCATATAACATGATAGCTGCTTTGTCTTCATCTTTTCATGACGAATGGGACACACTGATGCAACAACATAAGCCAACCTGCTGACTCAGAGCTCAAGTACATTCAGTCGTGACTGCTAAGTGCAGCCAAAATGCTCCCAATCAAGTATTTGGTGAACACTTTCCCCTATTTAGCATTTATTAGCACTACATGAACATTTAATAACTGTTTTATAACACACTATAATTTAGTTGTACACAGCTGTAAGTTTTTCTTAATAACACTATTTGTCAAAAATTATAACTTCTCCCATGAAGATACATTTTACAGTATAGTACAACTGTGTTTCACTTGCCTGGGAGCCAGATGGACCTGCAAGCTCATGTTTCATTTGATCATGGCAGATACGTCTGGCCCCCCTCCTCTTCAGACAGTTTTCCAGCCTACCTGGCCCTGGGCGGACCAATCACTTTGTTTTAAGGATGCACATATTGCAAAGCACATATTGCAAATTTCTCAGCCGATACCGATGTGTAGAATTTTCATTTGGCCGATGTCGATACCAGTGCCCATGTTTGTTGTTTTTTGCGCCAGGTAAACAAATAAATCTCATTATAGAAAAATATTGAACCATCTTCATCACACTAAGTGTGAATGAGCAGAAAGCAGCACAGCCACACCGGTGACTTCAGGAAAGCAGGAAGAGTTTCTGTTGATTCGCTGTCATCTCCGACTCTGGCAGTGACCATGATGTCTGTAATAGTCAAGCTGCTACCGGTAAGCTAACTTTACTCTGTGTCTTTAGCTGCATGCTACCAGCCCGTAAGCTACGCCGTCTGCGAGGATTTCACCTTCTCGAATGCTGTGGTTAATATGGGCTGAGTCGCTCTTTGTCGGTCTGTGCTCTCTTGGCCTCCAGGGCATCCCTCTGTTTTTTATTAGCTTTTAGGTAATCGTACACAAATGTCACACATTTTGTTCCTTGTTGATAACGGACCAAGCACCGCATCAACTCGCATGTGTCGCCAGAGACGGTTTAGAACCAAGACACCACAACTCAGACTAATTCCTGCATCTGCGTCACATGGGTTTCGCCACTACCTCGCCACTGTAGGAGACCAGCGGCAGGTCCTGAGTGTATTGATGGGAGAAGTAAACGTGAACACAGATTATGACTGATTCTCTCGCCCCATAGTCACCAAAGTAAATATTGGACCCATTTTCCACAAGCCACATATCTCCAAAACATTCTGACGCTAAAATGGCATTTTTCAGACGAACAAATCAGGAGAAAACTAACTTAGTTCCAGACCTGTTTCTGTCTCATGAACCATCTCTCACGAGATCTGGCAACACAGATAAGCTAACGTCTGCTAACGTTCGCTAATGCCCTAACAAAACCAATTTTCGTAATGCTAAGTATGGCTTTTAGCTGTGTAAATATTTTAGCAAAAGAAAATATTAATCTTCAGTTATGAAGAATATTTGGTGTTGCTCAGCGCTACATACCATCTTCCGTTGTTTTGATTTGTTGTAGATCTATCCAATTGAGTCCAGAGGCTTTTTAGTCTGCACCCTTTGGAAATCGAAAATGAACTGAGCGGTTCAGTCTGGGGATGCCAGGCTAGTGTTTCACCATGTTGTCATGCATTATCTATTGAAACACTAGCATCCAGTTATGGCTGCCCACATGAGGAGTTACTGTTGTTAAACAATACATTAATAAACACTTATAGCTGCATTGTAGTGTGTTAATTCAATTTCAATTCAATTCAATTTTATTTATAGTATCAAATCATAACAAGAGTTATCTCAAGACACTTTACAAATAGAGTAGGTCTAGACCACACTCTATAATTTACAAAGACCCAACAATTCTAGTAATTCCCTCAAGATGTTAGAAACTATTTATTAAAAATCTATATACTACCTATGCTAAATAAGGGTTACGCACTACCAAGAAAACCAATGACTCACTGAAACGTCAGCTAAGAAATCTTCTGTCTGTAAATTGTATAATTTTATAAGATAAGATGAAATGGAAGATGAGCCATTTTCACAGCAGCCACAGAGACAAATTCATATTTGCAAGTATGAAAACAATATTAACAGGTCCTCAATATATCTTCCATGTTCTTGAGGGGACATAAGAACCACAGAAATCAAGATAGAAAAGCCCAGCATTATCTTGTGATTGCTGCAAGACATTCTTGCACAGCAGGCATGTCTGGACCAATAAGGCATTTCTGTAATTCCAACATGAAGGCTGAAATTTGGGCAAGGACGCAACATAGGGACAAGCTCATTGGGAGAAGAGTGATCCTCATGATCTCATGATTTCTAACACTCAGCTGTTATTAACCACACCTCCATTTAGAAACAGGAAGGTGTTTGAAACTAAAATGGGTATCGAGGGATTAGGAAACAATGAGACTGAAACATAACTCACTGTAGATGACTGTAAAGGGCCTAACATGGGTAAGTTGGCGCCAGATGTACTACTGTTTTAGAAGGAACTCCTATCATTCAAGAGACATTGAATAATTCAGTGAAAAAACAAGTCTTTTCTTGATTACAGATTAGTCGGGTTTTTCTTCCGATTCCACAGCAGTCACGTGTCAATACTCCATTTCTGAAATGTCATTGTCTTTTCGAAAGGGTCTAAAAATTGATTCATAAACAGGAAAAACCCAAAGGAGGGAAAAACTAAACAACTCAAAGAAGGCTTAAGGGGCTTGAATGTCCCAGATAGCAAGAAAATATCTGTTATTCCCACAGAGGAAGAGGGACTTGAAAACAAAAGTTTTATTCATGCTCAGAAGCAAAGAGAGAAACATGAATTCTAACGACAGAACAAATTGGACTTCTGATTATTTCATCATGTTCTCCTGAAATAGCTTTGAATATTAATGTTGAGTTTACAGATTACTTGTTTTCCCCTCTGACTGAAGACATGTTCTAGTAACATGACAATTAACATAATCCAGTGACCATAAGAGATAGTGTAGATAGTATATGAATAGAGAAAATAACTTACAGTTTCAGAGGACAGCCAGGACTCAGTCTCTCACAGTTTTCAAGTGAAGAAGGCAAAAGAGCTGAGTGCTTGGTGGGGCAGAGAATGTGGGCCTAGCCACTAAATGCAGTGAACCCCGCCTAAACTACTATATTTAAAGTGAACTGTAAAACAGACACACATCATACTTTCAGACCATGAAAGTGCGAATGTTCTGCCTACAATAAGTCAGGTTGGAAAAATTCTCTTTGCAAGGGAGTGAAGTCTTTCCACATGGAACCACAACCTAAATATACTCACTTGTCTAATACAGTCAGTTAATTCTTTCAGTTGAACTAGAGGTTAACAAATGACAATAAAGCCTGACAAATTCTTTTAAGCTGTTTCTCAGCAAAGCCAACCAAAATGTCACAAGAGAAACAAACTGTAGGACAATTTCATTCATAGGCTTTGGCAGGGGGTCTTTGGAAACCCCCTAAATACAAGGTTTTTCTAACTGCTGCCAAAACAGTGCCCTTTATTAACCACACACCAGGCCCACGCCACGGCTTTCCTTTACTGTCGTCACTTCCACTTTGAAATGGACCAAGCACGCCTTCTGTGCCTTTGTGGTGGGTGCAGGAAGTGCCGGTCAGGGGGTGCAGAGGAAGTGTCTATTCAGCAGGCACCTTCTGTGCACCTTTGATGGTGTCTTGACTCTTGATAATCATTTCAAATTATTCACAAAAGAACAATCCTAAAGTGATTTTGTATTAGGGCCGCACAATTAATCGCAATTTTGTCGAAATCGTGATATGGACTAGTGCAATATCTAAATCGCAGGCGGTGTGCAATATTTGTTAAAGTGCTCATATTATGCTATTTTCAGGTTCATAATTGTATTTAGAGGTTGTACCAGAATAGGTTTATGTGGTTTAATTTTCAGAAAACACCATATATTTGTTGCACTGCACATTGCTGTAGCTCCTCTTTTCACTGTGTGTTGAGCTTTCTGTTTTAGCTACAGAGTGATGCATCTTAGTTCTGTACCATCTTTGTTGGGAGTCTCACATGCGCAGTAAGTACTGCTAGCTAGTCAGTTGCAGAGTATGAGGGAGTGCCATGCTAGCAGCTAGGCGAGCATTATAACGTGTTACAAAGTGACGCACAAAGTCTCTGAAGTAAAGGCTGGACTACAACAGAGCTGTTTGGAGCAGTTTGTGAACAGTGTTTTCTGTTGGAGATGGTGAGTCCCTTTGGGGGGGACTTTGGGCTTTTTCACTTTGTAAACCTATAACGTCCACAAAAAGATATATAACACAATAAAGGAAAGGGGAAAAGCCAAAAAGCATAACATGAGCACTTTAAAGGCAAAATATGTGTCAAACCATTCTGAATGAATCACACTATAATCATTTTAATTGTTTTTTTTTTAAATATTTTACAATGAAAATGAGTGATACAAAATGATCATTCCCTCCAATATCATGAATCATGTCGCATTATCAGTCAAAATAATCACACTTAGATATTTTTGTCATATCGTGCAGCCCTATTTTGTATCAGATCCCAATTAGGCCTGCGGGGAAAAATATGAATCACAATTTTTTAGCTTAGAATTGATATCACGATTCTCTGCCACAATTTTTTTCTCACGAAGTGTAATGTTTATTGCACACATGAACCATGACAAAACAAAACAAATTGGAAGTACCAAACATAGATTTTTTTTTTTGCCACTGATAGCACAATGTGCATCACCACATGCCTGTAAACATAGAGGCTTCAATGAATAAAGAAAATAAAGAACATACTGGCCATTTAAGTACAGAAGGCGACCAAAAATAGTGACATATAACACATTGAACTAAATATGGCCCTGATACAGGCTCTATCTGAACTCCTTGAACATGTCTTTACATCATTAAAACATGTCAATCAACATGCTGCAGCTACAGCTTCAGTCTCTAGAGAAATGGAGTTTGTCAATTGGCAATTTAAGTACAGTATCAAAAACAGAATGATTTCTTAGCACACTCTTTAACTGCTTGCCTTTCATGTCTTCAGCTGTCCTATCAAAATAAAGGCCGAAAATGCATCTTTTTATTTTATTTTTTTTATCGAAGTCATTTAACAATTAAATCGGCAACAGGGTGAATCGAGATTGCGATTTTATAACGATTAATCGTGCAGGCCTAATCCCAATGAAGTCAAAAGACACACAAGGTTATGTGCTCATGTAAAGGTTATAATTACAAATAATTACAAACACTGCTTCCAATGTATGCCTTCATAGGATGAATCCAGTCGGGCTAAAAGCACTATAATATGTATGTGAGTTTCAAAGCAACATGAGACAACTAGCAGACCTCCAAAGAGGCCCAAGCTGTGCCCACTTAAACTTTACATAATAACCTGTTTCACTCAAAGGTAAACTGCATCAGCAGAGGAACTGTGGTAACAAGTTGACACTGAGTAAAGGGGATATTACAGGCATATAGTATAGTATAGTATACATCAGGGATGTTTTTAAGTTGTTTAGTGCAAGTCCAAGTCAAGTCTGAAGTAATTTGAGACAAGTCAAATTCAAGAGTCAAGTCTGTCAATCGAAGTCTCAGGTCAAGTCTTAAGTCCTAGTGGCAAGTCCAAGTCATGAGTCTTCATCAACAAACTGCAAGTCTTTCATGTCTCTGAATGAACATTATAATGAGATGACATTTAAACATTTTCTTTACAACGATTTTACAAGTTCTTTGAATGCGCAGGCCGACATTAAGACGACTGTTTTTGCATTAATAAATACATGAACACAAAGCCCGATTTACAAAACTGGGGCGTAAAGTTTGAAAGACATGGGCATTTACCAGGCGGGAGTCAGGTGTCCTATTGAGTTGAATTATGGGAATTGTAGGATCTGGTGATTTTAGAGTAAAGCCTATTTACTGGGGAGTAAGTGAGCTGTGCTTCTGCCAATGGCTGTGAAAGAGGTCCTTTGGCATGTGGATTGGAACTTTTCCAAAAAAAATCTCTTATTGCTAGTGTGCCATTAGTTCAGCTATCCACATGCCAATGGTAGCCCGCATGCCTAAGGTTGATGATCCCTGTGTTAGAGCATTACTAATCACTGAAGTACCCCTTTCAATTAAAGGCAAGGCAGCTTTATTTGTATAGCACTTTTCAGCAACAGGGCAAGTCAAAGTGCTTTACATGAAGACAATTAAAATACAAGAATAAAAGTTACAGTGCAGCATAAGAAATTAAACATTAAAGTGCAGTTAAAAACAATTAAAAATATAAAAGTAGATAAAATAAGCAACAAAAGTATAAGAAATGGACAATTATTTAACGAAAGGCAACATCAAAAAGAAAGGTCTTCAGCCTTGATTTAAAAGAACTGAGAGTTGCAGCGGACCTGCAATTTTCCTGCAGTCTTTTTGTAAAAATGTTACTATGATTGTACTATCACTGTAATTTGTGGTGGATATATTTTTAACCGGATGAAATACTTCTAATAAATCATCCTTGAGTGCTTTTTGGTAGAGACAGAATATATTGTCATGCTAATCAGGCCAGTCTGATTCTATTAACTTTTTAGCCAATTTCCCTGACTATCTACGGAATCTCGTAAAAAGAGAGCTGCAAGCACGACAACTCCAACTCCATCCATTTTTCTTCTCATTTCTCTCTTCTTCCTCCTCTCTGTCTCACAAAAACACACATCAGACCACACATAAATGGCCCGACACCCCATCCAGTTAAGACCGATCAGTTGAGGTCATTTTCCATAAAAACTAAAACAGAGCCATCTCACTTGAGGTAGGGCTGGCCAATACCTGAAGTCAGGCCAATAAAATATTGATATTGTGATATGAGAATAGATATCGTCTTAGATTTTGGATATCGTAATATCGTAAGTGATGTCTTTTCCTATTTTTAAAGGCTTACCAGACTTTTAGCTAGCTGTTTAATTATCTGCCTTTGCCTACTTAGTCATTATCTATATTAATAATTACTATACTATATATAGTATAATATCTACATTAGTGATGATAATTTATTAAAAATCCCATTGTGTAAATATTTTGTGAAATCACCAAGTCAACCCTATACGCAATATCAATATCAGTGTATTAGGTCAAACATATTGTGATATAGGGGTGCCTGGTTAGTCCACCTGGTTGAGTGTGCGCCCCATGTACAGAGGCTCGGTCCTTGTTGCAGCGGCCGCACGTTCGGTTCTGACCCGCGACCCTTTGCTGCACGTCATCCCCCTCTCTCTCCCACTTTCCTGACTATATCTGTCCTATAAATAAAGGGAATAAAAACCCCAAAATAATCTTAAAAAAAATATATTGTGATACATCACCCGGCACTAACTTGAGCCCACAAATGCTCTGTCTTTGACATAGTCATAAGGTAAGCTGCGGAGAAGAACGCCGGGAGCTAGAGGCAATGTTCAAGCACCACGCCATGTGCTTTTACCCTGAACGCAGACAGAAGAGTGAAGGAGACGTCTTGCTATCGGAATAGAGCTGCTTGTCATGCTTTAAGACTTCTGCAGGAGACAAATTAAATGTTCCACGATCACAAACAACATCTGGATGCATCGAACACATGAAAACAACCCCCCAGCATGTGTGTGAGGTCCCAGTAATAACAGTGCTAGAACATCCGCCGCTTTTTGTCAACCACTCGTGACGGTGCACGCAACACAGATACACATTCTTGTCAGTACCAGTGTCAGAGATAGGGCTCTGCAAACATCATGAGCATCAAGAGTTGTCAAACTCCCAAACAATGGCCAGTCCCAAAAAAAAGCTAGCCTCATAAACCTCCCCACTAGGGCTGCTCGTATATGGAAAAAAATCATAATCACGATTATTTTGGTCAATATTGAAATCACGATTAATTAACACGATAACTCTTTGACTTTTGGAAAAAATGTTGCAATAATTAAATAAAAAAAAAAACAGTAAAACAAATCAACAGTGAAACCACATTGAACTGTAAAATTTCCTTTCATACTTTCACTGTTTGAACTTTTTTCTCATTCAGAGCACAAGACAAAATAAGAGTTTACTTGCAAAAGGTATTGTAGGGATATCCCGATCAGATCGGAGCCGATATGGGCATTTTTTAACTGATCGGGAGTCGGCAGTCACCCCGATCCCCTTACTCGGATCATCTGCATCAGTGAATTCAACACTTTTCTAAGTAGGAGTTGATTTTATATGCAAGTTTTACAAAATGCTAGCTGCACTAAGTTAAATATATTCAGCCATAGACATTTTTTAGTTACTTTTATTTTCATTTTTGGAAGAAAAAAAAACTGTGTGCAGCTCTTTTATCCAAGCAAATTCAAGCATCGGATCGGGACTCGGTGTCGGCAGATATTCAATATTTTTAAAAATCGGATCGGGATCTGGGGCCAAAAAAGATGATTAGATTAGATTAGATTAGATTAGATTAAACTTTATTGTCAGTGTGTAGAGTACAAGTACAAAGACAACGAAATGCAGTTTGCGTCCAACCAGAAGTGCAAAAAAGCAGAAAAGTGCAATGTGACATTCAAGTGTAGACAGGTTGTGCATAGACAGGACAATGAAATATATTGCAGTGTTCGGGACATCCCTAACGTAATGTGCGAAAATAATACGTTTTCTTGATTACTCTGTTTTTGTGATAGTTAAGGAGCCAAAATCAAAATCACGATTAAAAAAAATTATTAATTGCTTCGCCCTACTCCCCACACATCAGCCTCTCGGTTAAGGGAGTGAGCATCTGAAAACAGAGACCCTTTTCACCGAGATATCACTCTGTGTTTGATAGGCCAATAAATATTTGAGTGGGGAACAGCTCTCTGAAGAGATGTTTTATGGCACCAAATAACAACACCGTCTCCCAGTCTGGGCCTTTGGAGTCTCGAGAAAAATGAAATGTTATGGGACTGGGACTTGTAGCAGAAACAGAAGCTTAAAGTAAACATGGCAGTGCCCAACCTCCCTCTCTCTTTTATCACCTCCTCCTGCAAACACACACACACAAACCCAGAGGAGAATGGGTTTGTGTGCGATTCGTGTTCGCGACTCAGCGGCCCAGCTTTCCCTACAGTTCGACGACCACTTCCCTTTTGACAAAGCCCCCGAGTCTCATTCCCCCTCCTCTCACAAGATAAGCATTTCCAGCTGGTTTCACAAACATTACAAATGAGATCTAAAGGGTGCCAACGATTGTGTCTTTCTCTCATTTTCTCTCCCTCCCTCCCTCTTTCCCTCTTTTATTTTCTCCTGCTCACAGTGACTATCCTTGTCTCCTGAGAAAGGGTAGCTAGGGAAACTAGGCCAAAGACTGGACCGCTGAGAATTTAGTGAGCCCAAAACACATGCAGGCCAGCTCTGAGAAGCTTCTTTAACTGTGCTTATAGTAGCCTGGGTACTACTCAACAAGCCTACACGTAACAGTTTGACTGATTTTGGGAAGATCGTGTTACACTACTAAAGTCCTCTGCGGAAGCAATAGCTGCGCATTAAGAGTCCAAGTTGCATTAGGAACATATTACTGTATATATCATCAACAGCCATTAGTACCATTACATAGCAATGAATTCACTGTCTCTAAGCACTAGAGAATTCTGCCTGCGAGTGGATTTTGTCACATTAGCCTGCCAAGCACAATTGTTTATTTTCAACGTGTGTGTTTTTCAGGAATAGTTCGACATCTTGCCGAGAGTGAGATGAGAAGATTGATACCATTCTTAACATGAGAGTTATCCATCTTTTCATCTCACTCTCTCCACACACACACGCACACACACACACACACACACACACACACACACACACACACACACACACACACACACACACACACACACACACACACACACACACACACACACACACACACACACACACACACACACACACACACACACACACACACACACACCCCACCCTACTGTATCTAACCTGATCAAAGACTCATCATTAAACAGTAATTTTATCATCTTAAAACACACTTCATTTAAAAGAAAAAAATCTTGGTTCGTCTTTCCACTGTTCCAACACTCACCACTCTGGTGTAGTTGAAAAAAAACCTTATTTCACCCATTTATATGTGAAAATATGCTGGCATTGTACGCCAAAAGTATTGTTTTTTGAAATCGAGTCTGGTGGTTTTGGCGATGGCGATTTCGGAGCCGTTTCTGGTTAAACTAAAAAGGATCTTACTCTTTAAAAAAAAAAAGGTCTATCTCTGTAGGGATCCTTTCCATAATGTTGCCAGACACTTAGAATAACAACCTGAGTCCGTCAGTAGCAAAAACAGCACTTTTAGTGGATGGAAATTGCGATGCGCATTTGGGATTACATTGTTCGTGGATGCCGGATGGAGCGTTCTCGCTCAATACTGGACCAATTTCAAAGATTTTTGTTTACATTAGTCACGTAGACACCACTGCATGGGAACATAGGGTTACCCTTTAAAAAAAAGGTCAGATGGTGGTGTTGTTATTAATCAATGCCGCTTCCTGTGATTGTCTCATGGTAATGTAATGTGTTCCCTCTTGTAATAAAAAAAGATCCTGATCATGAGATTTTCCTGAATTAATAAAGCTTAACTAACCACTTCTGAACGAAAAGCACACACCTGAACAGTGGAGCGCCACAGCCAATCAGGAGCTCTTATACCAAACTACATTTCATTTGAAAACACAGATTTGTTTGGGAATATGCAACACCAAAGCACAATATGAGCTCATTACCTCATCTCGGAGCCATGTTGACATCTAGTTTTTAAGACCACTATTATTTCAGTCAATATCGTTCTTACATGGGGCCTAAATAAGTTTGTGTTTAATCAAATAAACACAAACTAATTGACACACCGCAAACCTGGGGGCAGGTAGTACTCCAGTAGGGGAGTACTAGTGGGTTTCAAGAGCTCCAGGCAAACTATAATTAAGCTGCCATGTGGAGTCTGCTGCGTGCCGTGCACTGTACTTGATGGGTACTTAAAGGCGACAGGGTACATGCAAAATACCCAGTGAATGGAAGGAAGGGGGTTAGGGTTGTCAATCAGGGCCCACAGCTCATTTTTGCCCCGGGGCTTTGTACAGTGATGCTTCAACAGTGTCAGAGTTTAGGTATTAGTTTCACTGGGGCCAGCCCATGTTAAAAATATATGCGCTCACAGTCCAGTACAGTGTTTAGGGGGGTATCGGGGCTGTGCAATTAATAAAATTTTGATTGCAATTTCGACTCCTAACGATCACAAAAACAATGTAATCCATAAAAACAATTATTTTTCATGTAAACCTCAATTTTGTCTTGGGTTCTGAATGACCCGTGCACTTTCGCCCCTCCCGAAGGTTAAACTCACTCAGCCAATAGTCAGAGAGTTCCTGTTTGTTTGTGGTTAGGGCCGCACAATATGTCTTTTTTTTTTTTAAATCGTCATTGCGATATCAACTTGTGCATCAAACACATCGCGAAAGGCTGCGACATATCTCGAAGGATTTTTTTTTTCTGTTAGTTGAAAGAAAATATCAGTAAAAAAACTGCACTTGTATGTATAATGTAACTTGTCATTCTTTTTTTAGTGGTGCCTTTTACATTCAATTCAATGTTCAATTTGTTCAATAAAAGAATGTTGGAAATGATTTCAACAAGCATTTCGTTTTTAGCAGAATACTGAAAGCAGCAGAACTGACTACAATCTGTTTATTTACTATTTATTTATTTATTTATAAGTAATATCGTTATCACATATCGCATATTTTCTTCATATCATGCAGTCCTATTTGTGGTATCTGGTGGCATTTAAAAATCAGCGTGCGAGAAGATGGTGGAGGGAGAGAAGCAGCATTTGGTGAGCAGGAAGGGGTTGCTTTCCCCTTCCTGCTCACCAAATGCTGCTTCCGTTGTCTGGGAACAGTTGGGATTTGAGGAATCCGACGTGAAGCACATCATCTGCAAGATTTGCTATACACAGTGGTGTCTGCACCAAAACTCTGTTTAAACACCTGAAGCATAATCACAAAGTCACGTATGACCTACTGACATTAATAAAGACGAAAACGGAAAGAGAAGACAACCTCAACAACAAATCGTGTTAAATACTCGTGTTTTCCATATTGACCAACATAATTGTAATTATGATTTTCTTCCATAATCGAGCAGCCCATTATATACTAAGTTCACAGCTGCTCTAATCAAATCTAATACAAATTCATATTTCCGTGTGTTGTAAAACAGGTGCAGTATGTCTGATAAGGGAGCACATATGGCGAGATCCCTGTGAATTCCTCCTTTCAAAAGGAGAATAAGTATGCTAATTGTGTCCACATATCGTTAGGCCCAAGGGGTCTGCAGGTCTGTAATTGCATATGAGCAAGTCATTTATTAGGACTTGTTTGTGAGCTCAAAATAGGAGCTGAACTGAGGTTATGCAGTGCAGAGCCCCAACACAGACTCTCACTTATAACAAGTGTGGTGTTGATGAAGAAGGCCACAGGAGGGAAGGATCAGGAAGGTAATAATAATCACCGAGGCCTGTTGTGAGGTTTGTTTGGTCAGTGACTTACATTCTTAAAAAGAAAGATTGATGATACAAGCCTAAAATAAAAAAGGTATATTTGAAAGGTTATCAGATTGAGTTGGACCCCTGTTAAATGCTAAACGGACAACTGCTGTTTCAATCTCAATTTCGAAGCCAACACGACAAGGAGCCCCCTCAAGTGCAAAAAAAATGGAAATTTGAAAATCTACAATTCCATGCAAACTGGGCAAACTGTGATATGATCAAAAGCTCCAGAAAATAAACTATTATTATCTTGTACATGTTTTTTGTTTTTTTTCAAAATCATTTCAGGATCTTGTTATTGCACAGGCAGGGTCATTTTGATTTTAGACATGACATTTCAGCACTTATGGAAACAATGTAGCCTACATTTTTAAAAACTGCCCATTTCAGACATGTTTTGAAGCTTGGACAGGCAGTGTTGAACACCACTGTTCAACTGAGAAAGCCTGACAAATTATCAGTGAAGACGATAGAATAAATGTGGATCACTTGTTGTTATTTGAGTCTGTACACTGTGAGGCTGAAACTTAGTGTCAAATCTGGCTGTGGAAGTTGTGCTTTCACCTGACAACTCAATGAAACATACAGGTTAGCTTGCATTGCATGGATTTAATCATTTGGTGTGAATAATGACATTTCTTCAAGTTTATGACGGCTTAGTCTCGCATTGCCAGGTCTGGCTAGCCCACACAGCATTCCGTGGTGGAAGAAAAACGTGCTCTGGTATATTGGCATTTCTTTAAACCAATCACAGTAGTCTTGGGCGGCGCTAAGCACCGGACGGAGCAACGGTGCCGCTGCAAAATAGCCTCGGGAAGGAACTTGTTTTGGTGGAACATGTGTAAGTTTAGAAGTTGTTTTTGTCGTGTAACATAAAACTCAGATTGGACAGATAGTCTAGCTAGCTGTCTGGATTTACCCTGCAGAGATCTGAGGAGCAGTTAACCATAGTCCTCAGAAATCCACCAGAGTTTAGAATTACAACACAAAGAAAGTGGAAGGTAGCGGGCATCGGCGAAAAGCCATGCATCCTGGCGGAATTTCCTGCGGCACCAGAGCAATCCCGGAAGTGGAACGTCGTGGATTTAGACTAATGACGGCCTAACCCTTTACACAACTACATGTAAACTAGCCACATAGCCTACTGTACGCTATATGCACCAAGGTGTTGACTTCGAATACTGATTTGTTTGATCAACCAATAGTTTAGTCAGAAAGTCATGGTAATTAGGTCTGCAACTAATGATTATTTTCATTGTCAATTAATCTGTCG
This sequence comes from Gymnocephalus cernua, assembly GCA_023631565.1. Classification (NCBI taxonomy): domain Eukaryota; kingdom Metazoa; phylum Chordata; class Actinopteri; order Perciformes; family Percidae; genus Gymnocephalus; species Gymnocephalus cernua. Next base: position 14,003,718 of record CM042427.1, on the reverse strand, counting down.
ATTATTTTGGTTTGGTTTGGTCTATAAAATGTCAGAAAATGGTGAAAAATATTGATCAGGGTTTCCCAAAGCCCAAGAGGAAGTCCTCAAATGTCCACAACTCAAAGATATTCAGTTTACTGTCACAGAGGAGAGAAGAAACTAGAAAATGTTCACATTTAAGATTTTTGCTTTTTTTCTTCCGTAAAAGACTCAAATCGATGAATCGATTATCAAAATAGGCAATTAATTTAATAGTTGTGAACTAATTACCACTGCATGGTTACATTGCTGATGGTGCCCAGGCTTGCTTGACAGTACACAGTTATGACAGCTCACTGTCAGTTTTAAACACTGTTGGGGGTTAGCAAGTAATGGCTTGTTTTATTATTTATAACCAAGTGAACGAGAGTCTATCACAGATCTTAGCTTAGCTGTGGTCTTCACATGGCAGCTAGGCTACACTTGCACTTTAAATGCAGCGTTTAGGTGTCACGCTGTGAATTGGGAACAGGCCACAGACACACACCGCTGACACATCTGAATGGGACAAGGTGGGGATATTGATAGGTGACATGGATGCATACGAGGCAGACAGACAGGCAGGCAGACAGGCAGGCAACTCACGTAGTGTTTGGACGGATTGCGCCTCTTCTCCACGTCCACGACTTTCACGTCCAGCACAGTCCGAAACTGCATCTTGACTCTGCAAAGGCTATGCATAAAAGCGACAGACAGGCAGGCAGCTGCGGCTCCAGATAAGGTATATATCTTGTATTACGGGAGAGAGATAACAACATTCATCGCTGTGTCATTTAACGTTAACCAATTCAGCGGTCCATTAGGAGAACAGGCAGCTCAGACTTCCCTCCGTTGACGCAACGACCATTTAAATCTGGTTAGAAACTTATCAATAGTACATTTAAGCCTGTTCCGGTCGCTCTCGGTGAAATACACACGGCCGAATATCCAAGCAGAGAGCGCTGTTCATTGCCTTCAGTGGCCAGTGTCGGACGGCGTGCTGAATGATGAAGGCGGTCACATAAAAAAAAAAAAAAAATAGGAGGAGAAAAAGTGAAGCGAGTTCCTTTGTGTCTGCCGCGATGCCTAGAAAAGGGGCATCTGTATACCTGGAGGTTACAGGGGGCTGGCTGAAGGTAAGGGAGCCGGCAAATCCAGCGCCAAACGCCTCCTGCGTTACAGCACGCGCAGTGAATTTAGGGAACGGAGTGGGATGGGCTTCGTGCACGTACTCAGGGCTACTTGGAATAAAGCACTCGAGAAAAAAAAAAAAACGTTTGTCTGTGTCTTGTTGTGTGACATAATTATGAAGCTGCGTTTGTAGCAGCCGAGGCACGGTGTATAAGCTAGAGTCTTCACTCTGTTTATTATTTCACTCATTTATTCGTCTTCCTTCGGGGCCCCATAACTTTTCCTCCCCGCTTAAGAGAATATGAAGTAACGTAGACTATCTGACACAATATAGGCCTGAATTCAACGGAAACGATGTTATTAATTGAAATGTCCCTAATGTCGCTCTGCACAACAGAGGGCAGCGTGGTTAGCTACATTACGCTCAGTTGGTTCACACTCTCCTGGCTCTGAGTCACGAGCAGAGCTTTCTGGCCGGAGACACGAGCAACTGGAGATATGATACAGATGTTTCACAGGCGACCAATCAGCAGCAGCCTGCTCTACATGAAAGAGCCAATTAACGACCAAACACTGCCCCCCTGTGCACACAATAAGCACGAGGATAAAATAAAAAAATAAAAAATAAATACCCATTGAGAGGTTGAAGTTATTTCTTTTCATTTATTTCAGAAAATTAAACAGCTAAGATGCATTAAGAGCTTTAACAGATTCTCAGAGCTTTAACAGATTCTCAGAGCTTTACTAAGACCAGACCAGACCAGTATCCGCCTTATGAGCCCAAGGCTGCAATTCCAACTGGGCAACTGCCCCAGGGCACAGGGACTCCTGGGGCCCTGAAAGCTCCAGTCTCACTGTGTGTCAGCTGCTTTATTGTATTGTAATTAAATATGCAAGGATGGATTACCAACTAGGCAAAGTTTGCAACTGCCCCAGGGCCACAGATCCTCAGGGGCACCCCAGAGTTTATTGTGAAGTAATTCATTTGTGGCTATTTATTTAATTGGCTTTCAGGCAAATCATACATTTGTAATTAAAGGGGAACTCCACCGGCTTTACACAGCTTATTTCAGTCATCATGGTGAGGTGAGTGCTACTCAGCATGTAAAAACAGCTGTGTAGTGTTTTTTTGTTCTCTCTGCAGGGAGCTTTCCAATGCCTGAGAAAATATTCTTTTCTCGGTTGTTTTCTCGCCTTGGGTTTAGAGACTGCACATTTTAAACTGCAAGCCTGCGCTACAAAGCCGAGCATGGAGTTTGACAGACATTTATTAGTCAGGGGAAGTCAATTGAGTTACATTTTGGGAAATGTAGGAACCCACGTTTTGAAGCATGCTCTATAGTTTGAACTAAAACTCTAAAGATCTATGCTAGAGATACATAACGTGGCATACTTGGCATATTGAGTCATTATAAAACCACATGAGGATATGACATATTGGTGCATGTTGCATTATGATGTGCTTGTCACTGCTTATTTAATTATAGTGTCAGAGATGGTAACAATAGCATTTACCAGTAGTATTATGTAACACCATTTGTCTTACGTTTATCTTATGTAGTTTTTCTATGTCTAGCCAGCAAGGTGGGTGGGTGCATCAGCTTGATAAGGATGAAATGGACATGGTTTAGGGGTGGATAAGGGGACGAGGGGGATGCTGCTTCTTGAAATATTTTCTGTTAAATTTGTTGCTGCTCTGTCTTGAGAAAAACATATCACGTTTTTTGTTTAAAGAAAAGATGCAAATTGGATATAAGGTCTATGTCTATGTCTATCTAGGTATATGAGGGGGCTTAATGGGGACCCAGGAGCTAATTTTTGCCCCAGGGCTCCCTAGAAGGTGAATCCAGTCATGCATGAGCCTTGTCTTTGTTGCCTGATCTGTTATTTATTTCCTATTTATTTTAACATTTCTACTATCATAAATATTTACAACAGTGGCCTTGAAAGCTTCCCTGATGTCCATTTTCTTAATTATATAAGGCACACATTTATCTTTAACTTAAAATGTAACCTTAGACCACTCACTTAAAATAAAACAACAAATATGTAGTTCAACTGATATTGGCAAATGCCACACTTAGTCATGATGAACGAAAAGGAAATCAAATGGCATGATTTTACTTAAACATATTGGACGCTCACATTTAGGAGCAATAAGCCATACTACACAGAGTATATACAGTAATACTGGGTTCCCGACTCCACTGGGCTCAAGTTAGAACACAGTGTAATGGCTGTCGCTGGTGCTGACGATGTCACTGTTGCACTCCAGTGATTTGAGGACCAGCTCCAGTGCCGCTTTGCTCACGTTGAGGCTGTAGCGCTGCCTGACTGCAGACAGGATGTGCAGGATGTGGCAACCTTTCTCTGCATCTAGAGGCACAGGAGGAAGCAACTGTCAACACACAGGTATACATAATGTGGCCAGGAGAACCGAGGTTATATGGAGACTGTAGAGCAACACTATAAAACAGGGATTAATGGAGTTACGTTTAAGAGTTATTAAGCATTTTTATTGGATTTATTTTTTACAATCCATTTTACAAGCAGTGTCACAAAAAGGCATCTAAATGAAGCCCCTATTTAAAGAGATTAGCAGGTGACAAAGTAGGTGTGATTGTACTAATTTGATATTTGACAAGCAGATTTAAAAAAAAAAAAAAACGTTTAATTGTTGATTTCTTTAACTGAATGATAATTACTGCTTAGTCTGGATCAGCGGAAGTACATTTCCAGGATAAAGCCTGACGAGGATGTCGGCTCTCTGTGTGTTGTCGTTCTCAAACTCCCTTCGCTTCGGGAAACAACAACAAACTTCGAGCTAGCAAGCTAAATGCTGAAAATGTCACGTTTTGAAGAACATTTGGATCGTGCAACAGGACAGGCCTGCTTGGTTCTTTCGAGGAATGACTGTAAAGATTTACAAAGAATATGTTTACCACATTTCCTCTCTAACTGGGACGTTTTGGGACCAATTAGTGGGGTTGCTGCAGACAAAGTACACACGGTGATAAACTGGTAAGAGCAATATGACGTTTAACCACGTATCCAGCTAATTTAAAAAGCTCATGTTGCTGTACTGTGCGAACAGTTTACTTCATTTATTTTTTATGTGGGGTTTTCTTTTGCTGCGTGCAAATGTTCCAACAAAACAAGTTCCTTCCCGAGACTATTTTGCAGAGCCACCGTCTCTGCGTCCGGAGCTTCGCGCCGCCCAGGACAATTGTGATTGGTTTAAAGAAATGCAAACAACCCAGAGCGTTATTTTCTCCTATCCCAGAATGTATCTGTGGTGTAGCCAGACCTTACTCAACAGCGCTGTGGAGATAAGGCTGACAATGCAGGAGTAATGACTGCTATACTCAACATATTGCCACAGATTGTCAGTGAGTCAAACTAAAACTACAGTAGTTCAACATTAATCCAAAGGGTGTTTCATTAATTCATAATTAAGAGTTAAAAAAAAAAGAATAAATGCACCTACATTTCTCTCTCTTTGAGTCCTCCCTGATAATGTCTTTGACGGCTATGCGTAGATCTGTATCATGTGCAGTCACCTGGTGAGGGACATAAGCATCAAACAGACTCGTGCATAATGAATCCTCACAATAATAACCTACTGAAGTGGGAAGAATTTCTTTAGGATATCTCTGCTGTTTCTTACGTGATAGACTTCGTCCTGGGATTTGACTTTGCGGTACACAATACCCTCGTCCTGTAAAATTTTCAGCGCCTCCTTCAGGAGCTGGCGGAGCTGCTGGCATGCAGATGGACCCGCCACAGGCTCCTTCACAGCAACAGAGAAGCAAGATAACACAACAGAGCTGCAATGAAGGTATATTTGAAAAGGCGCAAGCATTAAAAGGTGCCGTAGGTAGGATTGTGAAGATCGGGGACTTAGCCAAAAAAATTGAACATCGACAACTTCTCAGTCCCTCCCTCCTTTCCGCTAAAGCCCAAAACGGTCTCCTAAGCCCCTTCCCCCACAAGGGAGAATGAATGCGTGTGCATGAGCAGTGACTGACACGCAGTTAGACACCCCCCCTGGCCCTGATTGGTGTATCTGAACAAGGAGCGGTGGATTTTTGCAAATCGCACTACAGGCTGTAGGTGGTGCCAGAGGAGCCGGATTTGTTTTTTTAAAAGACCTGCTTCATGTAGTTCTACTGGAACTTAGGGTCAGTTTCAGCAAATATGACAGAACGTTTTATAAGGCTTACCTACTGAACCTTTAACAATGTTTTTTACAGTCAATATATGGATATTAGCATGTGGAGATGAGATAAAGCATTAAACAGAAGAGGAGAAGGACACTAGTGTGACATCTATTACAGTTTTAGTTGCGTTCTGTTTCAGTTTTAGAACATTTTCTTTTGTCAAATTGCACTTAGGGTTGGAAATCTTTGGGGGGGGGGGGGGGGGGCGGTTTCTGATACGATACTTATAAAGTGGTATAAAATACTTTAAGTGGAAGCGAAATGAGGCACCAAAATAATTTGGTCAGGTAGATACCAGTCATTTAGGAACCGGGGCCATTGTTACAACATGTAGAGGTATCCAAAATGAATTGCACTGCTACGCGGAAACTCAGTGTGATGAATTATTGTCCATTTTTGTGAGAAGAAGGAAAACCAAAGTGTAGAAATACATTTGAAATGAAAGAATACAAATTATCCTTTATGCTAGAAATTCAATCCTTGCTATATTTCTTTATTCATTTCTTCATTCTCCCCTGAGAAGGACATTTCAAGTACAGTCATGACGTTTTATTTTTCATTTCATCCAACCACCACACACATCTTCAAAAAGAAATGGTTGGTATTATTATTGGGGCGTACCTGGTCTGCTGATGCTGTTTGAGGCTGGCTGGAGATGAGAGGCTGCAGGAGGTCCTGGACATCATAGGGTCTGAACCTGCTCACCGACTTCTGCTTAAAGAAATCCTTGATGGTATTCGTCGCCTTGCTGAGGGAACTGATGCCTGAGTCACTGAACGACAGACAAACAATATGGTCTTGATACAATTTACACTATTGCTTAAAGCCCCAGTGTGTAACGTTTGTAGATGTTCATCATCTAAATCTGTATTGCCCTTCACAAACTTGTCCTTTTTTTATGAATATTGACCACCAACATCAATTCCAAGTATTCCTATTGGCTTGAAATTTTACATTTGCGCTTACATGAACTGGGCTAGACTATGGGCCATAGTCATGCACCATCTTGAAATACGTTAGCCGGTAAGGGACATACAGGACATACTGCTCCGCCTTTCGCGTTTTTGACTCACAGCTGCTGCTAATGGGTATCGTCGCTTCCCGGCCCCAGCAAGTTTGAAGAAGGAAACACGGAGGACCACACGTATTCAAAATCCAAATTTCAGGAACAGGAGTCTTCTTCTTCGCCCAGAATAAGAAAACGGATATTGAAAAGAGCAAGAGACTGGCGTCATCAGAAAAAAAGAGTGAACATTGGAGCTGCTTTGGATGCACACACCAAATCCCAACTAGTTAATTATCGTCCGCGCCATTCTCCGACATGCACTCCAACAACCACGGCTGTAGACGGCCTTTTGTACACTTTTGCTTTTTGAAGCATCTGACGGCTCCCGTAGCTGCAATACGTACTTTCAACTGCGTGGCGAGAGAGTTGATTGCGATATATGATCTCACCGCTAGATGGGAGAAATTCTTACACAATGTAGCTTTAAATATATGTTTAGAGATAAATAGACAATCATTGAGTCAGGTTCCACTGTGACAGCTTGTTACTATTACTTTCTAATTTCATAAATTACTAAGGATGTATTTGATTTAGTTGTGGTTTTCTTCCTGTCTATGTACAGTATGTGAAAATTAAAGCCTGCTTTCATTTTGGTTCCATGTAAAGATGTGTACTTAATGTACTGCAATGTATCTTGTGATATTTAATACTTTTTAATTGCTACTACCTGCTATGTTTCACTACATCTTGTAGTACAAACACAGTGAAACTTGATTTTTTTAAGCCCACAAAAAGTCTCTGCATCGTGACGTGTCATTGCTAGCCTGATAATCAGAGATTTGAGAATTATTATTTCTGTAAATTGTCTTACAACTAACTGCACCCCTGCATCGATCTCATCTCATCCGTGTGCTGCCATTGTTCTGTTGCTGTTTTTCATGGATGTAGCTAGGAAGCTATAAAAGGTACGTACATCTGGTGTGCGTGACATCTGTCAAATGAGGCCAGTGTGTGCTGCAAGTTTCCAATATGTCACTTCAAACTGTTTATTATGTGTATATTATAGCATTTGGATTGATGCTGTTTTCTGTAAGCTGTGTTGAGACTTCTGTGACTATGTATTTTAAATCAAATTTAATTGTAGCACTTATTGTACTTGGGGTTTTTTGTTATGATAAATGTCTGGTCCTAACTTATCGTTCGTCCTTGTTTGTCACTGCCTGAGTAAAAAATGCTGTAGGCTACTTGCGCTATTGTGTATTTGGTTGTCATGACTTTGCGAGTGATTGATGTCCTGTCCTGTCAAAGTGGAGAGATAGCGGACAGCGTTCGTTTGTGATCAGCGGAGCAGACGACAGTCGTGCAATTGCGACTTCGTGACATTCTGAATCAACAGCGGAAATAATTTGGCAGCGGCGGGCCAAAGACATCAAATCTGTGTGGAGCCAGGAGTTTAACTTTCCTCCAATGAATACATAAAACGAACAGAAATGCCATATTTCCATCATGTTTTCTACACAGATTTCCACCGTTCAGCTTTTATTATTCTCATTTAATTATGTTATGTCATAGTTAAGAACGGGCATCGAGAACCGGTTCCAACTTCAGGGTTTCTGCAGGTTTCACCAAGTCAAATTTAAGACTTTTTAAGACCTTTTTTAAAACCATTACAAATGAATTTCAAGACCTATATCACGACACAGACTGATCTCATTAAGTGGCGTATGTATGGCACGCCAATTCGTATGCCATTTTGGCGTGTTATCAAGACGCATAATCGATTTGTAGCGTGTTTATCAATGCCGTTTGGCCTCCATTGACTTACATTACCTTGCAATTGTGTGTCAATTTACGCCGTAGTGAGGAGTATGAAAGGCCAAAAATCCGCGTAGGGAGGTTGGTTGGGGTGGTGGATGGGTCAAACAACACAGGACTTTCACCCAGGAGACCGGGGATCATGTCCCACGTGTCACGTTTCCTAAACCCAACCGTCGCTTTCTTCTTTTACTAAACCCAACCCCGCTCTTTTTTTCCTAAACCCAACCCGTCCGCTGTACACGCGGATAGCTCCAAATGCAATGTCCCGTTCTGGCATAGATATACACGCGGATAGCTCCAAATGCGTACAGATAACACGCCACTTGGCTTAAGAAAGTGGCGTGTATGTTTACGCGAAGTCATGATATCACGTTGCACGACATCAAAAACAACAGCAAAAGTAAATGTCAGATTCTGGAAACATCGCTAAACTTGCACTTCCCCATAGCTGAAGAATAAAATCTGTTCCGAAAGAGACTCACGCTGCCTTGCACTCAGCTGCAATATAAGTTGCATCTGGTCTCATTTTTAGTCGTAATAGAGCGAATTATATTTGGAGTAGAGAAAGAAAGAACTACAACTACACAGAATAAAAAAAATACATTGTAAAGCACTACGGGAGCATTTCAATGACCAAATTTAGACCTGTTTAAAATGTTCAGTGGATAGAAATACATTATAAAGCATTTTCTTTTTCCAATTTTCTGGGAATTTGTTTAAAAAGTACAACAATTTTGGGTGGAAACCTGGCTACAGTGTTCTAATCTACTGCAATGGTACGATAAGCAATGGATGTTTGTACCCCGTAGCAGTAGGTTGCAGCTGGGGGGGTTTGTCATAGCACTGTCTGTAGAGCTGAGGAACCTCCATCATCCACGCTATCTGGACCGCCATCACTGGGTCGTTCACTTTATCTGGGAACACACACGGACACAGATACACACATGACGAATGGGCAGGGCATATGGATGGCGTGTAGTCTCAAATAAAAAAAATGAGCTGTGTGTGGTTGTGTTATGTGTGTGTGTGAGAAAGACAGACACATGTAGGGCCATCATAAAATGAGACTGCAGTGCTAGGATGAAGAATGTCACTTCAAGAGTGTGTGGAGAGGATTATGTGAGCTAATGCACGTTCTTGTTTGAGGATTTGTTCTTTCTGATGAACCACTGGTTAAATGTTGTTATTCTTGGACATTGGTTGTCTTATTCTAATATAGCTGGTAGGTAAATTAGCAGACTTGCACTGCCAGATCTATCTCCACAGCGCTGCGGAGTAAGGTCTGGCTCGACACATACATACATTCTGGGACAGGAGAAAAAACACTCTGGGTTGTTTGCATTTTTTTTAAACCAATCACAATCATCTTGGGCAGCGCTAAACTCCGGACGCAGTGACGGTGGCTCTGCAAAGTAGTCTTGGGAAGGAACTTGTTTTGGTGGAACATTTGCACCCCGCAAAAAAAAAAACACCTTCAAAACTTGCCCTTTTCAGCGTGTAGATTGCTAGCTTGAAGTTTGTTGTCGTGTCCTGAATGGAACAGAGTTTGGGAACGGCAACTCACAGAGAGCGGAAGGAGAGGGACATCCAGCGTGATGTCAGGCAGTTATCCTGGAAATGTACATTCGTTTATCTAGACTAGTAAATGAGTAAACGTAGACGGTGAATTTCAATACCAAATTGCCACTGTGGCCTGCGGAGGACAGTGCTCTGCACTCACAGTAAGTGGAGGCCATGATTTCTCTCTGTTGCCTCGACGTCTTCACCGGCCCTCTGACTCGGAGCAGCTCTCCGATCTCCAGATGGCAGCGGCTCTGCTGGGCCTGTCTCAGCTTCTCCAGTTCAGTGGCTGGGTTGAAGCCTCCCTTAGCCCCGTCGCTGTGTTTTCCTCCTGCTGGAGATGATAAAATAATATAGGATATTACACAATGCAGGGTTTTCCCTGCCATTATAAGGTTTAGGTGAAGCACCCGAGCCGTTTTGGGTACCACCTACTGTAAGCTTTCAATGTAGCGGAAAGACTTTTCTCAGATCTAATGATTGTAGTTGGACTTCTTTAGCAAGTTTTGTCTTTAAGCTTTTTGAGTCTTATTTATTTGTTATATATCCCCCCCTTGTGGGTCAAGTGCCAACAACTAACAATTGAAATAATAATAAAAATATATAGTCCGACCATTAATCACTTATAATTACAATTTGGCACATCTAAAAAAAAATCAACAATTACCAGTCATACACCTTATAGTCTCACTTTGCCAGACCCTCCTCCAAAGCCCTCTGAAGTTGGGTCCGGCTACTCCACATGGCATTCCGTGATGGAAGAAAAATGTGCTCTGGTTTAATGGCATTGATTTAAACCAATCAGAATCGTCATGGGCGGTGCAAAACTCCGCACAGAGCCGCTGAAAACTAATCGTGTGAGAGAAAACTCAGATTGGACAGATAGTGCAGCTAGCTGTCTGGATTTACTCTGCAGAGATCTGAGGAGCAGTTAACCATAGTCCTCATAAATCCACCGAATTTAAAATTCCAACACAAAGAAAGCGGAAGGAAACGGAAAATACATGCATCCGGCGGAATTTCCTGCAGCACCGGAGCAATCCCGGAAGTGGAACGCGAAGGATATAGACTATATGCCTTAAGGCCTTTGCTAATGTTAGCAAGAATTGGGGTTAAACAAAGTAACCGCAGTTATGTAAAAAAGAAATTGACGATTAAACAATTACGTAATAATTGTTACGTAAAGTTCAGTCTATCTCTCTCTGGGTGAAAGGTGTGTGTGGTTTCCCCTAGCCAGTTTCCCTCAACATTCAAAGGAGACGGCCCCAGATCACAACGATCCCTTATCATGCAGCTGGCTAGCCTCCCTTAATCTCTAGAGATGCATAAATTCATATTTGAACACAGGACAGGTTTCATCTTCTCAGCCCCTGACCTGTGACCTGATGTTACCTAAATTTCCCCCTTGTCCCATTTTACCAATGACATGGTGTTCCTGAAAATTCCACCACACTAAAACTGAGATTCACACAAATGCAAACTCACATTTAGTAGGATTCGCCTCCTCTTTCAACAGGTCATTTTTCCAGCATAGGCAGTTTATTACGCCAGTACTGTCGTCCACTGTGAACAGAACAAAAAAATCAGTTTTTGCTTGAGAGGAGATTGGGAAGTCAAAGTTATTTTTTAGGCCTTTATACAACAGGAGAGTGTGTGTCATTTTGTGAAATGTATCAACATAAACCAAGGCATTGTCAAAGATGGAGACTTTCTCAATGTTCTATAACATGCAAGAATATCACTCTTCTGTGTGGGTCCCAAAATGACTCCGAGCATTTACAAGACCATTGCTAAAATATTTTATGTATTATTGATATCAATACATAACTGATACATACATATACACATACTGTATTTGCTAGTGTAATGAATGTACTGAAATATTAAATATGTTTTGTTACACAAAGGGCCACTACCTCCATAACAGAAGAAGTCATCTCTTTCTCTCTTGTATACCACTGTCCCAAGTACATCAACTTTATAGATTGGATGGGAGTTGTAGAAGTAAATACCTGTGAGACATGGGTGGATAAAAGCATCAGCTATGGCTGGACGATATGGAGAAAATCAAATATAACAGTATTTTGGACCAAATACCTCGATATGGCAACGATATTCTAGGGTTGACAATTGTTGCTTTCAGAAAATATGTACACAATGAGATTTGAGATAAATAATCATCAGTAATGTGGATACAATGACTAAGTGGGTAAAGGCAAATAACAGAACTGCGAGAAGGGTCTGGAAAGTTCAGAACATGACATCACTTTACTGCAGCCTGTAAAAACACTTACGACATATTATGATATTCAAAATCTAAGACGATATCTAGTCTCATATCATGATATCGATTTATATTGATATATTGCCCAGCCCTGGGATCAACTATTATCATTGTCAACATTAGGCATACAGTCAATGAGTTAAACCTAATAACAAGTGATAATAAGTCCCACTGTGAGGATACTGATGTAAAATGGTAAACGAAATAAAACAAAAACAGTAAACATAAGGTATCGACACCTAAAACATGTTGATACACTTGGCTATGAACTTACAAAGTAATTAGCTAAACTGGCTGACTGACGTTCATTTATAAGTTGCTAGGTTATAGTTTAGGGATATTATTCTTTATGTTCAATTAGTTGTTGGGCACAAACATTCAGACCTGCGATGTTGCTTGTGAAGGTTCAAATGTGAAGACCAAGAACACAGTCAATAAAATGAAACAACTTGTGTTTCTATGGGTGTTATTACCTGGCACCTGTGTGGACTCTGTCATCTGCAGGATGTCTCTGACATACAGCCTGGCGAAGGAAGAAAAGATCGGGTCCAGCCCCCACAACATCGATGGGGTCTCTTCCGCTGGATCCATCGTAGATGCCTGCATTTCATCATGAAAGCAAAAGCAGATTATTAACCTATTTTCCCCCGAAATGGCCTAGAGAGTAAATGTAGCTATGTTTTGAGCTAACGTTAGCTACCGTGGAGTACTTAACAGAAACCCAAGTATTGGTCACGTGACGCTTTATTAACGCATGTTAAAAACGTAAAACGTTATTTGTTATTTACTTACGGTGGCACATTATATATGCACGTGTCAGAAAGGTCCCAGTTGCAGTATAACATAAACAAATATGTCTTTGTTTAAAAGCTTTGTATTATTGTACTACTGTCCTTAACTTCAGTACAGCGCGTTCGTGTTTCGCAATGGTGTGTGGGACATGTAGTTTCAGGGGGGACACAAAGAAACTTGACTGTAGTGTTTGTTGAGGTGACGGTGGCACATTGGCGCAGGAACACTAACCAATACGTTGCACACATTGTTTTTCTTGATACAAATATGATACAATATCATGGTAAATGGTTAAAACATCCCCCGCACCATTTGTGTTCGGTCTCCCATACAGACGAGGGCAGCAGAAGACTGCAATTACCCCGCCAACTGTCAAACACGAGGAGCACGAAGAGAAAGAACCGCAGCTGCGCGCACTCGGGAACGCGCATAGACCCTAAATCCGCTAGATTACTAAACCCGTCTCACACCAAGGGAAAGATGACTGTTTTTTTTGACCGTTTAAGCTAATGTTAACGTACGGACCAACTGTACCCGTTTAGCCTCAAGGAAACTAATGAATTATTCTGTGGAATACAACTATTTGGAAGGACGCCTTACTCATCATTTGTTTTCTTTTGGTTGAGAAAAAACCGCACAGGGTTGTCGGGCCAGTGGGTCGTCAGGAGTTGGAACAACGACGAGCTTCACTTACTACTTTGCATTAAAATAAAGTCTTGTTTAGGCGGACATTCAATGCTAGGACACGTCTACGTCAACCGTTAGCTATTTATTTCGGGGTTTACAATGACCCAAAGAGAAAGAGCTATTCTCTGGACTGGCCAAAACAGTGTCAAAGGCTAGGCTAGGTTTTGATACTAACTATTATGAAAGCTAGCTACGTTACACTCTGTGCTGACCAAGTGGATATTAATAACTAATGGGACACATATTATTTCAAAGACTTATGCTGAAGTGAACTGTTCAAGGAAACCGACACTACTTTGGCGTTTTAAAGTTGAATTCCTTTGTCAACTTGACTAGGGTTTCAGCATGTCATTTTTTAATTTCCGTAAAATATTTAAATTGGGATCCGAGAAGAAGAAGAAACAGTATGAACACGTGCGCAGAGATGAAAATCCAGAGGAAGTATGGGACATAATCGGTGAATTGGGCGATGGAGCCTTTGGCAAAGTGTTCAAGGTAGGAAATGCCTCCTTCAGAGCTGCTCTTTGTAGACCGTGGCCTTTTCCATTTTTGCTATATTGTGGCAGACTTGTGTTTTCATAAAATGGACCAAAACTTCAAAAAGTCCTGTAACATCTCCATATCCTCTTTTTGAAGTTTGACACAAGGTATCAGGTACCAGCAGTGTCACCTCAGTCCTGTATTGCTTTTGACCCACCCACCATCTTCCAACCAATACACCAGCACTGTGGCAGAGGTGTCAAATATGACTGCAGGGCTCCCTCTTCACACTCCTATCCCTCTCCCTATGAAGTTTGCTTACATGTCATCACATCCAATCATTGCTGGAAACTAACTTGATGGCACCAAAGTTAACATTATATTTGTCATATAACTACAGGTATAAACAATGGCTAGAGCAGTCAGAAAAATGACATTTTCCAAACAGGAGCACTTTATGATGCTGGTGGATGGTGTTTATATCCTACCTGTACTTTAGCTTCATCTTTAGAAGCTCCAACAAGCCAGCCAAAGAATCCCCCCCCCCCACCCCCCCTTTACTTTTTCGGAAAGCTGACCCAATGTCAAAGCAACCCTCTTGTCACCATTGTAATAGCACCATTTTTTGGGTTGACCCTAATGCATAGCTGGAGCTAAAAGCTTAATTTGCATGAGTGACAGTAAATGTTATCACACAGGAGGTCTCTACCAGGAAGTCTGTGGCTAATGAATTCAGCTTAGGCTACATGTTCTGTTTTGCTCTTTGTTGCCAAATGCTATTTTTGGACACTTTGAAATAGTTGGACTTGGTGTTACTTTGTATCATTCTTAAATTAAGCCTAATCTTCTTGCACAATGATTTAGTCACAGGTTGCCAATTTCCCAGCATTCCAACAGCAAGGCTCAATTGACTGGACCGACTGTTCAAGAAAGGGGGGAAAAAAGGACCAAAACAGATCATTTTATCATTGTAATTCCATGGAAGCAGTTTATGTTTGTCCTACTGGCAGTGGCATGCCAGAGTCACGCTGAAGGAGATAGTCTACAAATACTAAATTGCAGTCTTATGTATGTCTGGGCTTTGGGCCATACCAGTTGTAATGCCCCACTGCACTGATGCATCACTGAGATAGTCCACACAACTCTATTGATTCATAGTGAAATATAAACTGTCTGCTTTAGTACAGATGAGTAGATTATGGGGGGTTCATTTTTTTTAAATGGCGTGTATGGCTGACCGCGGAATACTGGCAGGTCATCAGGAAGTGGCTGCATCCCATATCGCTGTGGCGATTTCATGGAGCACATCCTGCCTGCAGAGAAGCCAAAACAAACAGGATAAATTTCCACTTTAACAAGACATGTCCCATGTTCTGCTAACTTTACTCAGGCCTACAGCAAAGCAGACAGGATTTATTTGTTGTTTTTAGATCCTCTTAATGGTTGTGAAGTGTTTGTTGCAGGTCTGAGGTCAAGACAACCTAAAGTCCAACATAAACCAAATTTGGCCTTCTATAAGTCTTTAAGATGGCGTGTGTTCATCCTGAGCAGTAACATGAGAACAAAAACACATTCTCTGAACTAGATCACCAGAGTAGAAGAAAAGCAAGACTTATTAAGACTGTGACGCCAAGAACTGCATGCAGCCTTTGGCCGTACAACAACAGTCTAATAACATTCTCATCTTACAGGCTCAAAACAAACAGACGGGAATTCTAGCTGCAGCCAAAGTTATTGACACAAAGACCGAGGAGGAGTTGGAGGACTACATGGTGGAGATTGACATCCTGGCCTCCTGCGACCACCAAAACATTGTCAAACTGCTCGACGCTTTCTATTATGAGAGCAAACTCTGGGTGAGTAGAGGGAAGAGCTCTCTGGAGAGACAATGCCATCAGTGTTTCCTCTGTATTACCACCCAAACAGGGAAACATATGGACCTAAGACAGCACTTTGATTTAGCAATGCAATTTTTTCTGAAACACAAATTAGACCAGTCTTGATATTATGATGGAGTATACAATACATGTTTTGAGCAGTGCAGCTTGTGCAGTCTAAAACTTGGACAAAACCAAGAGTGAATGTTGTAGTAAAAGTAAATTCCCCCACACAGCAAATCCACTCTAGAAAATCACAGAAGAAATACTATTGCATTGAGTCTTTTTGTAAGCTCTGTATTCCAGTTGTTGTAATTGGCAAATTGCATAATGGGCTCAGAATGGACCCTCACAATTGTACCTAATGCCTTTAACCTGCACTGCTGTACTATTATTGCAAGGCTTTTGCAGTATACGGTATGCAAGTTTCTTTTTTATCCCTGTATTATTATCACAATTTGGGGCAAAGGTTGAAATGAGCAGCAGAAACAATCAGATTTTAGAGCTGTTAATCATCATACCAGTTTATAATCTATCTATTATCGATTTGAGCCTGTTTCTAAATGCCTTTGTTCTTCACCGTAGCCCAGTTTTTCAAACAAAAACATGTCCTTTATAATCTGTTATCATTGGAAAAACTGCCACAAGTGTTTCTATTCCTTGCGCCACAAAGTCTGAACTTTCGGTGTCACACCATTGGAGCATCAGGGCGCGTTGGGACCAAAGATAGCGATCTGGCGATTTTCCGCAAGGTCGTGTCACTTAAATGGCCCATTTGTGTGACGTCATGTTGTGTTCTTTAACCCCCCAACATAGCACAAGTAGACTTCATATTTCACAATTACCTTCCGCTTTCTTTGTGCTGTAATTTTAAACTCTGGTGGATTTCTGAGGACTATGGTTAACTGCTCCTCAGATCTCTGCAGGGTAAATCCAGACAGCTAGCTACACTATCTCTATAATCTGAGTTTTCTGTTGCACGACTAAAACAACTTTTGAACGTACACGTTCCACCAAAACAAGTTCCTTCCCGAGACTATTTTGCAGCGGCACCATTGCTCCGTCCGGTGCTTAGCACCGCCCAAGATAATGTGATTTGTTTAAAGAAATGCCAATAAACCAGAGCATGTTTTTGCCCCATCCCAGAATGCTGTGTGGACTAGCCAGAACCTCCTCCGCAGTGCTGTGGAGGAAGGTCTGGCAATGCGAGACTAGGCTCCAGTGAATATTGACTAGTTGTGTGTGTATATATAGTGCCTTAGTGCATTTTACATTGGCCCTGCTGCAAACCTGTGTCAGTAGTAGATACCAAAGGCCTGAACGTGAAGGGAAATGTGCATAAATACATAAACTGTGCGTGTGAGGAACTCTGTGACAGTTAGATTACAGGTTGGTCCAACCCAGTAATCAGGGGTTTTCATTTTCTATCATATCAGTTCAGTTCAGTTCATACCTTTTTGCCATGTCAACACAGTTGATTGGAATTTGCCAATCAGGTTAAAAAAGGCAATACATACACAGGAGCATACAGCACATAAAAGACAATCACATAGACAACCATTCAAACCAGTAAAAAGCTGTAAAGACCTTGTGCTATTGCACCTTCCCATAAAGTGTCTGGTGAATAAGGTGCATTTAGTACAGGTTTACTCTGTAAGTTGCCTGAGCATTAAGGAGCCTAATAGTAACATTCACTTTCTGCCACATACACATGGCAAAGACTCATGTGAGTCGATACACAAGCATCTAAAAAGAAAGTCAGGTCATTATAAACGGTCAGGATTACCTGCGTATTTAATTTCATTGAGGACTCTGCCCTTTTCCTCCCCATTGTCCTCTGAACAATGGCCACAGCCTGATAGAGGTTGTCTCTTGATTTTTATCTTGGCCTGTGTGCCACCTGTTTGTGCAAAGAAGAGAGAGTGTCCAGGATGTTTCCGCCTGGAGATGAAAGGCTTTTTTCAGCATAATCCCAGGAGGGTTGGGAGGTGACTTACTTTATAACTGCATACCAAATTGTGTCACTCATTGACGTTTGTTTCCCCTTTTGCTGTTGTGCTACAATTTCAGTTGCACAGCAACAGTTTCTAGGCTCTAGGCTGCGGTGTTGCTAATGTTTTCATCCCTTTAGGCCTTAAAAAATGTAGGTGAGATCATATACAGTCTCACATCCTCCTCCTTTGTGCCACATGAATGGATTAGAAAATATGCGGGCGCACACACACACACTTCTCCATGTATTTGTGTGTATGTCAAATAAACAAGTGGGAGAGGAAGCCACAGCCCTGGCCCATAGTTCCTCTCTGCCCGCTGCCACTCTGTGGGGGCCATTGTACAACAGCAGAGCCATTAAAACAACAGCACGCCTACAGAGAAACACCAGAGCTGTGTGCATGTTGAAGAGCCAAGACTGTTCAGAGACTTAAGGCATTGTACGTCTTGTAAGGGCTTTGTTGTTGTAAGTAGAACAGTCTTGAAAAGCTCAACTGAATAATGGAATGCCATTGAACCTTGGTAAAAAAAAAAGTTAAAGTTAGTCTAGTAAATAGGCTCTTAAAAGATTAGGTCACTTGTCATTTTAAATGCAGGCTGACCCTAAAACATAAACTAGGGCCTTAACCAACGTGGCAACCACAATTAGTTACTCAATGGTGACAAAATTGCAGAATTAGAGCTTTACTTCCTCTTCCTTAATGTGTGACATTTGGCTAAATCTTCCCCAAATCTCAGTGTACTGGAGTGATTCAGCATTGCTCGTGCTATAAGGTTATCCTTATGTCTAAGCTTAATAAAGATGCTCCAGATGCTTTACTTCACCTACTGCCTTAAACTGCCTAAAACTTTAATCCTGTTTAGAATACGGCCTGGCAATATAGCTAGCTAGCTAGCAGCTGTGGAACCTTTTCCTCAATGTGGGCCCAATCCTCTTACCATGACAGCCATACTGAAAGCTCCTAAATGCCTTTAAGGGCTCAGAGTGTTTTGTTCTAACAGGGTGGGTGCAGGTTCATTCTCAAATTGCCTTTGTCAAATAGTTAGTAGTTAGGGTACATGATGATGATGATGATAATGAGTCCCTTTTGAGTTTTGTTTGTATATGCAATGCATGTTCCAGCAGACTAAATACATGGAGGCACGCATTTCTCTCTGAACCTGAGAACCTTCCAGACCCTCACAATAGATTTGAAAGGTCACTGGGTTCAAACAGAGCATTACAGCCTCCTGAATGGCCTGCACTCACCTCTGTTTGAAATATTTGTTGCATATTGCTAATCTCTAATTAATGAACACTCAAACGTGGACTCTTATTTCCCTATGTTTTTGTGCCTAAGTGACTGATGGGAACAACAATCGGTAACACTTTACTTGAAGGTATCTACAACCCCAAATCAGAAAATGTTGGGACAATATGGAAAACACAAATAAAAAAAGAAAGTAGTGATTTCTAAATGTACTTTGACTTGTATTTCATTGCAGACAATACAACAGCACATAATTTAATGTGTTCCTCATGATTTTTATTGTTTTTTTTTTTGCAAAAAAACAATTCCTATTTTGGTTCTTGCAACACATTTCAAAAAAAGTTGGAACAGTAAAGCATTTACCACTTTGTAATGTTGCCATTCCTTTTCACAACACTTAAAAGACATTTAGGGACTGAAGACACCAAGTGATGAAGTGTTTCAGGTGTAATTTTGTTCCATTCTTGCTGCAAACAAGTCTTAAGGTGGGCAACAGTACGGGGTCTTCCTTGTCGCATTTTGCGCTTCAAAATGCGCCACACATTCTCTATTGGAGACAGGTCAGGACTGCAGGCAGGCCAGTCAAGTACCCGTATCCTCTTCCTCCGCAGCCAGGACTTTGTAATGTGTGCAGAATGTGGTTTTGCATTATCTTGTTGAAATATGCATGGACGTCCCTGGAAAAGATGTCTTCTTGAGGGCAGCATATTGTGCTCCAAAATCTCTATGTACTTTACAGCATTTATGGTGCCATCACAGAAGTGCAAGTTACCTTTGCCAAGGGCACTGACACAACCCCATACCATGACAGACCCTGGCTTTTGGACTTGTTGCTGGTAACAGTCTGGATGATCCTTTTCTTTTTTGGTCCGGAGCACACAGCGTCCATTTCTCCCAAAAAATACCTGAAATACTGATTCATCTGACCACAGTAAACGTTTCCACTGTGTGATGGTCCATCCCAGATGCCTCCGAGCCCAGAGAAGTCAACGGCGCTTCTAGACACTGTTAACATAGGGCTTCCTTTTGGCACAGTACAGTTTTAACTGGCATTTGTGGCTGTAACTACGTATTGTGGTACTTGACAAAGGTTTGCCAAAGTAGTCCTGAGCCCATGTGGTGATATCGCTTATAGATGAATGACGATTCTTGATGCAGTGCCGCCTGAGGGATCGGAGATCACGGTTGTTCAGCTTAGGCTTGCGCCCTTGTCCTTTACGCACTGAAATTCCTCCTCATTCCTTGAATCTTTTTATTATGTTATGCACTGTTGAAGGTGAAATAAGCAAATGTCTTCCTATCTTTCTTTGAGGAACATTGTTTTTAAACATGTCAATAATTTCCTCACGTTATTGTTGGCAAACTGGCGATCCTCGGCCCATCTTTGCTCCTAAAGGACTAGACCTTTCTTGGATGCTGCTTTTGTACCAAATCATAATTACAATCACCTGTTGACATCACCCGTTTCAAATCACATCATTATTTAACCAATTTACCTGATTACTAGCCCTTAATTACTCCTGTCCCAACCTTTTTTGGAATGTGTTCAGTTGCAGGTCTGAATGACAGGAAAGGATGTATATTTACAAATGAAATTAAGTTGACCAGACAAAACATGAAATATTTTGTGTTCACAGTGTCTGCAATGAAATACAAGTCAAAGTACATTTAGAAATCACTACTTTCTTTTTTTTATTTGTGTTTTTCATACTGTCCCAACTTTTTCTGATTTGGGGTTGTACATAAGAGTGACATGACGCTGTTATGAACACATGACACAGTCATGACACATGAACCCTAACTTGTCATGACAAAAACCGAATGACACTTACCGGTAATGACAGAAACGTTATGTCATAAACGTTTATGACTTGTTTATAATGTTTATGACACGTTCATGGCAGTGTCATGTCACTCTTATGTAGATACCTGCAAGTAAAGTTTAACCCAACACTCTCTGAAACTGCTCCAGTATTGAGCAAGGTGAAAGAAGCTGCAATGTAACGTTAATGGGCAGTTGTGCACCTTTAATTTGCGTCTAATTTGCGTCTATTAAAAGTTCTTGTTTTGCCACTGACAGTAGGCTGAGTCCTTTGCAGAGGCCCGGTTTTGAATCTGCAGCCCTTTGCTGCGTGTCATCCTCTTCTCTCTCTCTCTCTCTCTCTCTCTCTCTCTCTCTCTCTCTCTCTCTCTCTCTCTCTCTCTCTCTCTCTCTCTCTCTCTCTCTCTCTCTCTCTCTCTCTCTTACCTGCAGAAACCCTGAAAAAGGACAGTTTGATGCACACTATTTTACATAAACAAATCTTGAAAGTGTTAAACACATTGACTCTGTGCTCCTTTTTTCCCCTTGTTGGCAGATCCTCATCGAGTTCTGTGGAGGAGGGGCTGTGGATGCAGTCATGCTCGGTGAGTCAGCATTTCTACTTTGCATACAGGTTGTAACGTCGAAAAAAGGAAACTGTTCACAAAGCAGCGCTAAACAGCAAAGTGAAGAAGGCCAATTTAAGACATCAAAAGACCTCTGTAGACCACCTGCACATTACATTCTTTATTCAGCAATACAATGAATGTGGCTTAGCCCATATTACCATTCATGATTAGGTCGCATTTGTGTACTCCACGGTCAGGAATTCAGAGCATGTGTGTGATCCCCTGTAGAACTGGAGAGGCCCCTGACAGAGCCTCAGATCCGGGTGGTGTGTAAGCAGACTCTGCAGGCCCTCGTCTACCTCCATGACAATAAAATCATCCACAGAGACCTGAAGGCTGGCAACATCCTTCTCACACTGGACGGTGACGTCAAGCTGGGTAAGGGCAAAGTTAAATCCAGCTGTTAACACCAGAAAGTACACATTTTTTCCAGGCAGGGTAGCTACAGGCCCCATCTCAAACTGCCTCCTATAATACCCAGAATTGATATAAATGTGACCCTAAATCCACACATGGTTAAATGAGTATTGTTGTGGGATGAGTGGAGAAAAATGTGATCTTTGTAATGCATACAAGGTATACAAGAAGTTAAGAACTAGGGTGAATTGTCTTGCTTTCCAAGTACATTTTGCTTCTTCTTTTTTTAACTGCTCTATGGGACAAACCATAAATGAGTTCACAGTCTAGCAATGTGGGCTCTGTGCCTTTGGCCGTAGTCTCCATGTGTTTATCTCGTGTTTTCTCATAGTTTCACTGTTAAAAATGGCACAAGAATTTACTGTACAGTGATACCATCCATTTAAAGCCTCTTTCACGCATGCAGGCCAAACACATTGTTGGGCTCAGTTATCTAAGTAGGGTGTGTCTCATGACATTACACTCTATGCATGTAAAACAGCAATAAGAATGAATGTGGTGTCTTTTTGTATCAAGAAAGATTGTCAATTAAGACAACTCAGTCAGTTTTTTGCAGGCTGCCTGGATCAGAAAACATAGGAGTCAACAAGCCATTCAGATGTGGCTCCCCTTCCTATGTCACATGCAGGCTCGTTAGAATATATGGACCTGCTGCTCTATAAACAAGCATGTACACAGTAGATGCAGTAACGTGGCTTACTCACAGGGGTACGAGTCACTGCTGGTGGATGGAACAAGCTCTGTGAAATAACACAAAACAAGCATTTTGTCCAGAGACATAACACACACAGAGGTGCCTGTGCATCTGCCTGCCGGGACACTGCTGAGCTGTGACTCATACACGACGCAGACAAGGCATGATGTCATCATGCAAATTTAAGAAGAATGTGCATTTCATGCACTGATGATCAGTGTTGGTCATCTTACTTTAAAAAAGTAATTAGTTACAGTTACAAATGACTTATCCCAAAAAGTAATTGAGTTAGTAACTCAGTTACCACATTGAAAAAGTAATTAGTCACTCATCAAACTAACTGTGACGTTATTTTTTATGTTCTATAACGCTGTTACATTCTATAACATTTTTAACATCAAAGATGTTTATATTAAGTTAACTGATTGAAGAATAAAAACACTATATAAAGTATTTTAGAACATTTGGTATTTATCTGAACTCAATAGATTGCAGCCTGCCATATGATATGCAAGGATAGCTCTTAGTGACTCCACAGTGGACAGGGGTAGCACCTGCCGCTGACCCGAAAAACCGAGCGTTGCTTGTTTTAACAGAGTGGCTCCGTCTCCTTTGCTGGAACTCACGCTAGCTGCATTTGGGCTCGGGGTTATTATGGGTTTGGGTAAGCAGCAGCAACAAGTGTCGTGTTAGCATGTGTTGATGTGAGGTGCTTCATCAGATTTGAGTTGCTTGAGGCAGATGTGGATAAAGTATTTTTCCCTGGGCATAGCGTGCATGTTGCATAAACATTCTTGCCTTTAATTTCAATGACCGAGAAGTAGTGCCGGTACTTCCATTTCGAGAACGCTACCTTTTAATTTCCCTGGCTCGTCGCCATTGTTGCTGTCTTGTGTTTTTGGTAGGTAGTCACTCAGAGCGTGCAGTGAGACATTGTGAGCAGGGCATCCGCCCACCCAGCCAATCATCACATTTGCAACAGTGTCTAACCTCGCGCTTCATTCAACCAAATTGTAGTAACACGCCACTTCACATTCTTAGTAACGATAACGGCATTGCAACGATGGAAAAAGTAATTAATTAGATTACTCCGTTACTAAAAAAATAACTGCGTTAGTAACGCCGTTATACTTAAACGCCGTTACTCCCAACACTGCTGATGACATTAGCAGTTGTGCGTTTGTTTTTTTTTGGACTGAAATTGCGATGTGACTTGCGATATTTGAGGGAATGATGATTTTTGTATCATTATTCTCATTTTCATTGAAAAATATTAAAATAAAAATAAAATTATTATAGTGTGATTTCTGCGAGGATCTGTATCAAAACAAAGATGTTTTCTGTAGTCTGTAGGATAGGATTTGTAGGCCGTGACGTCTCTGCAGCACCACAATACTTCATCCAGAATGGTTTGACACATATTTTGCCTTTAACAAATATTGCACCCCGCCTGCGATTTGGATATTGCACTAGTCCATATTGCGATTTTGATCAAATTGCGATTAATTGTGCAGCCCTACTTGTTTGCTACGTTTGGAAAATAAATAATGATAGTTCCTTCTGGCAAATTTCTGGTTTGCCTTGTCACATGTCTTCCAGCGGACTTTGGTGTGTCTGCCAAAAACAGCAAAACCCTGCAGAGGAGAGACTCTTTCATTGGAACGCCTTACTGGTGAGTGGAATAAAATACGTCAATAAAAATACCCTTAATAAAAAAAAGAAATTCAAGAAAAGTACAATATTACTCGCTGTTAGTTTTTGCCTTTTGTTGCACAACATAGAATAAACATTCATGAACCCAATATCTCCTTTCAATGACATACCTTCTTTCCTTCTAGGATGGCTCCAGAGGTGGTGATGTGCGAGACGTCCAAGGACCGTCCATACGACTACAAGGCTGATATCTGGTCCCTCGGGGTCACTTTGATTGAGCTGGCACAGATTGAGCCTCCCAATCACGAGATGAACCCCATGAGAGTCCTGCTGAAAATAGCCAAGGCGGATCCTCCGACCCTGATGCAGCCATCACGCTGGTGAGTCAGGCCCGAGGGAGAAACTGTTCACTGGTTTGAATGGCCATATGTGTTAGTTTTGGATAATGCTACTGAGTGTCTTAAATGTTTGCCTTTATGTCTGTCAGTTTTTGTAACGACACTAGCCATTGCAGAGATCATCGATGTAGAAACGCAATATTTCTTTCTGAAAGAAACAGAAATACAACAAAACAGAACACACAGTTGGTCACCTATGCACTCATTCAAACATTATACTGATGGAGATACATGCCAGTGCATACAGTACATTAATTATCTCATGAGTTCACAAATACAATCCGTTTTCTCCAGTACTGCCAGTATTTATTAACCCGTAGATTTAGCGGGAAAGTCATACTCTCCAAACATTTGTCACAATATCTATCCAGTCAGTCTTTGTTGGAGATTCGGTCTCGAACCATTTCCATGTTATCAGTCAGCAATATCTTTAATAGATACTTGTCTTGTCCCAATTCATTAGCTGCAGCATTGCCCAATAGATTGTAGAAAAGTAATAGTCAATTCCATCACTACAAATGTTCTGTATTGCCCGTATTACTTCCAGACAATATTATCAAACAGCTGGGAAGTTCCAAAATACAGTATATGAAAATGATCTGCCAGCTGTTCTGTACATTTCCTCCAACATTGGCCCCTTCCCATCTCACCTGTCTGTACACATTTAACGTAGGGGTTACAAAGTATTAAGGGTGCTCCGATCGATCGGCCACCGATCGGTATCGGCCGATAATGGCTTTAAATAGTTTGATCGGTGGTCTCCATAAATGCCGATCAGATAGGCCGATCAGATGACGCACTACCATGGATGTATTAAGAGCGCACTACTCATGAAAACATTTTCAACATGGAGCTAAAATGGCGGTCTGGCAGTTCTACAAGGTGTCTGAACGGTGGCAGAACAGCAGTTGGCCCGCGGCCGGCCGCAGAACGAAGGCGGTAGGAAGGCGGCTACCGCTTTTAAAAAGCGGCTGCCACCGGTGGTGCTCCGGCAAACGTGTTTGCGATTACGCCATTCTGACGCTTCTACTGCCTCTGGAGCACCGCCGGTGGTCCGCCAACTCATTGCTATCTGGGAGAAAGACAATACATTAGCGATTAGCAACGTGTGTGCCAAGGAAATACCACGAGGCGGAAATCTCCAAAAACATTTCAACACCACCAACCTCATCAGACATTTGAAGGTTAGTCACAGAAAGGAGGATGAGGAGTTTTCTAAGTTAGCTAATGCTAAGGCAGAGCAGAGTCGTGTAGCTAGCAGCTCTGGCGCCGCTCAAACAGCTGTTTGTGTGTGTGTGCGTGTGTGTGTGTGTGTGTGTGTGTGTGTGTGTGTGTGTGTGTGCTGAAGAAATGTCTGCAGTGATTGAAAGGACATTTTTTAGATTTTTGTGCTAGGACAGAAAGCCAAACAATTACTGATACATTCTCTAAACATGTGTGACTGTTACGTAATGGCGTAATTTTCAGTTCATAAAAGTGATCGGTATCGGCCGATACGTCTTCCAGCAATCGGTGATCGGCCCCAAAAATCCTGATCGGAGCACCCTCACAGAGTATCTAATCAAATTCTCTCCAAAGACCCCAAACTGGTGGAGGTAGACTGTACAGTGCACATGTTCACATGCACACATTCTTTCTCAGAGATGACTTACCACTTCCACCCTTAAGGTCCCCAGAATTCAGTGATTTCTTAAGGCGGTGTCTGGACAAGCATGTGGACAACAGATGGACTCCAACTCAACTTCTTCAGGTACCGTACTCTGGAACATTTACACAACTTTTTCACTCCAAGTTCTGAACCCCCTATTTTACTATCTATCAGTCGCCCCAGCCTCGTACCTGGCCACTTAAATCGATTGATAATCCTCATTCCCCATCCCATACCTATGTACCAGCTGCCATTCAAGAGCGTAAGCAGCAGAGTCTTAGAAGACATCTGTTTACCTGATTGGTGTCACGTCTGTGTCAGGTACTGAACCAAGTCTCCTGGCAAGACTGACACTCATCCCATTGTGCCTAGGCTGACGTCAGCAGTACAGGCTTTTCTTTTTCCATAGGCTTTAAGGTGCTCACCAAGTCAGAGCCACTTATTTACAGAGAAGCCGGTCGGACACATTCTCACACACACACACACACACACACACACACACAGAAAATAGTGTACAACGCTGCAGGCAAAGGATTGTTCTGTGATTGTTCTTCAGAGGAAAGCTCAATGGGCTTAAAAATAGAAAATAGCGGTCTGCCACCGATGAAGGTTTTGATATCGAAGAAGCTGCATATTCTCCAGCCTGCGATAGAATATGTGCAGCAGATTTCTAAGCCGAAGAAGGTGAGGCCGTCGAGATCTAGATGCAGTGTGTGTAGTCATATCTTTGTTTGCAGTAAAAAAAAGTTTATTTATTTCTTTGTTTATTGTGAGGTGAAATATCCAGAGGGAGAGTAATGCAAAGATGGAGGAAAGAAAGTTAGAAATATTTTTCCCAGATATTGTTTAGTGTGTGATTTTATTTTATTATTTTTTTTTTTTTTTTTTGGGAAGTGCTTTGATGTGTTTTATATAGTCAAAATAGATCTGCCTGTTATACTGTGAGTAATTTATATCTTAAAATCTATGGGATTAGTTATCTGCGGGCTGCCCGGTCTTTGCTGCCAACTACAGTCTGTTGAAGTGTTATATATATTTTATTGCAGCAGGTAAGACGTTGAGTTTACCAACATATATGCTGTGCATAGAGCTGGGCGGTATAAAGAAAATCAAATATCACAATATTTTTTACCAAATACTTTGATGTCGATATCGCGATGATATTGTAGGGTTGAGTTCAGAAAATGACATCAGTTGACTGTAAAGTAGCCTTTAAAACCAGGAAAAACACTTCATGTCATATCTATATATTGCGATATCCAAAATTTTATGCAATATCTAGTTTCATACTGTATATCGATGTCGATATCATGTCGATGTATTGCCCCACCCTAGCTGTGCACTGGGTGTTAACATATAAATGAAACCGTGTTTTTTTCCTTTGTCTTTTGCGCAGCATTCCTTTGTGTCCGGTGTGACAGACAGCAGGCCTCTGAGGGAGCTCATAGCTGAGGCCAAGGCCGAGGTCACAGAGGAGATTGAAGAAGACCACAAAGAGGAAGAAGAAGAGGAAGAGACAGAAGCACACATGGTCTGTGCACATTTCCAAACATTGGTTTGCAATAGGAATGTACACTGTTCAGGGAAGAATGCTAGCAGTTGGGTATTTTTTTTATAGTTTTCATTGTGCAGATACACAGGACACCTGTTCTGCTAAGTGCCACAAATTGGTTTGTGTTTCACATTTATGACTTTATAATAGAGCTAAAATGGTACGTCAGTGAATCAATAGACTGAAACAATTAACCAGCAGTTATTTTGATAGTTGATTCCTAATTTTAAACTGGTTTTTGGACTGCTGGTTGGATAAAACAAACAATTTGAACACAGTATTTAAATTTAGGGTCTGGGTCAATTTTCTGCCACTTTATAGTGATAATGATCAATCAGTTTAGAAAACAATCGTCAGATTATTCGATCACTTTAAAACAGTTCTAACAGGGCACCCGGATAGCTCAGTTGGTAGAGCGGGCGCCCATATATATAGAGGTTTGCTCCTCAACGCAGCGGGCCCAGCCCTTTACTGCATGTCTCTCTCTCTCGCTCTCTCTCTCTCTCTCCCTTTCATGTCTTCAGCTGTCCTATCAAAATAAAGGCTGAAAAATGCCCCAAAAAAATAATCTTAAAACAGTTCTAGCATTTTATATACAGTGATTGGGGCTTCAACTAACAATGCTTTTCATTATTGATTAACCTGCTGATTTATTTTCTTGATTAATCCCAATGATCTGAAGATATTAATTATACCACCTTGGAAGCAAAGAAAAGCAAAATGGCATTTTTGCTTGAAACTTGAGGTTATTCATGTATTATCAGAATTGTTTGCTGAATCATTTTTTTTGCCGATCAAGTAATGGATTAATTGACTAGTCGTTTCAGCTCTGAAGGTGATTGGTCATTACATAGAGCTCAACAGTGTGGTTCCAAAAGTGAAAATCCCATTCATTTTCTCCAGAAGGATTGTGATTATTAGACATAATATCTAAACCATCCGAGGTAGACTGACCCCAAGCTTCGAGGTTGTGAAACGAAGGTTTGAAATCCTAAGCATAACAGCGACGTCTCTGATTGGTGGAGCTCACTGTTACCATGGAAAGGTTTACCGCACCTTTTTTCAGTTTTCCAAATATTTTTTTTCGGAATCAAATGTTTTATGGTCACGATTAGGGCTGCACAATTAATCGTAATTTTATCAAAATCGCAATACGGACGAGTGCAATATCCAAATCGCAAAGGGGTGCCATATTTCTTAAAGGCAAAATATGTGTCAAATAATTCTGGATGAAGTATTGTGGTGCTGCAGAGACGTCCCGGCCTACAAATCCTATCCTACAGACTAAAGAAAACATCTTTGTTTGGTACAGATCCTCGCCAAAATCACGCTATAATCATTTACATTTTTTTTCATTTAAAATGTTTTCAATAAAAATGAGAATAAAGATAAAAAATCGTTCTTTCCTCCAATATCGGGAATCACATCGCAATCATTTCAAAATAATCGCAATTAGATCATTTACTCATATTGTGCAGCCCTAGTCACACATTTGTACCCGGTTGGTCGTTAAAACTCTTTATATAATTATTTAATAAAACGTCCATGGAGCAATTGAAACACAAGAAACCAGAGCTGTTCACAAAGTGGGCGGTCACTCTTGGGCTCTATTGTGTTCCAGCTTTCTCTAACTGTCACTTCCACCCGTTCTACAGGGACACAAACGCGCCCCCTCCGATGTCAGTGTCGCCAGCTCAGAGGATGAGAAGATCCCCCTCTCTCCCTCCATCTTGGAATCCGTCCCTGAGAAGGTTGAGCCGATTGTGTCCGTGCCCACGCCCACTGAGCTCCCCGTGGCCAACCACGTGGTGGACACCGGCTTCGTAGAGGAGGAGGAGGAGGCAGCAGCTGCCCCTGAACCTGAGCAGCACACGGAGGAGACTCCAAACACTCCAGCTGAGGATGCCGACGGAGAGGTAGAACTGAAACCAGTGGAGGAAAAGCCTCCAGAAGCAGGGGAAGATGTCGCCTCCCCACAACCAGAACCAGAGGCTGAACCAGAGGCACCTGCGAAGGAAATGCAGCAGCTGGAAATCGCAGTGGAGGATGAAAAGGAAGTGGACACAGCCGAGGTTCCAGCCAATCCACAGGCCAGCACAGAGAGTCCAGAGGTCACAGAGGTTCCTCCGGAGGAAAAGATGGCTGTTGTGGAGGAATCAAACGCACCAGCAGAAGAAGAGGATGAGGAGAAGGAGGAGGAGGACCTGTACAAAAATCTCAAGGTGACGTTGACACTACCAGTACAAGATAAAGGTGTCACAAAAGAGGAGAATGGAGAGAAGCCCACAGAAAAGGAGAGCATAAATACAGAGGATGAGAAGACGGTTCCAGACAAAGCTAAGGATGACAAAGAGAGAGATTCCGACTCGGGGAGGGGCTCAGCCGCAGATACCAGCAGTGTAGACCTGAATCTGTCCATCTCAAGCTTTCTGTCCAAAACAAAAGAGCCTGGCTCTGTTTCCATACAGGTAACACACAGTCCACATATTCAAATACCAGAAACTGTCTCACAGACTTGCATAGCTACAGATACATCTATAAACTCTTCTTCTTCTTTTTTTTCTTCTCCCAGGACAACAAGCGTCAGAAGAAGACGTTGAAAAAGACTCGCAAATTCATTGTGGATGGAGTGGAAGTTAGTGTGACTACATCGAAGATCATCACTGACAATGATACCAAGAACGAGGAGATGCGATTCCTGAGGTATGCACCTGCCTTCATTTGCATACACACTTCACTGGGCTTGAATTTGATGCAAATATCATATCTCATATCAAATATCTTCTCTACTTCTTCTGTGACCTGCTTTATGCTATAAAAAAAAGACACATAATTAACATAATTTATTTTTTTCATCTGCCCCCATCTTCCTGTCTGTCCTCTCTTCCTCCACCTCTCCAGACGCCAGGAGCTGAGGGAGCTGCGTCTCCTGCAGAAGGAGGAGCAGAGGGCCCAGCAGCAGCTCAGCAACAAGCTGCAGCAGCAAAAAGAGCAGCTGTACCGCCGCTTTGAACAGGAGACCACAGTGAGTCACACAACTCAGACACGGCAAAGCTGAGACCTAAATTTGTTGCTGAACCCGACTTATACAAATAGTTGGTTATTAAAAGAGAGCCGGTGTTAGTATGTATGCAGTGATGCAAGGATCCCATGAATGTGTTTTTTATTTGGCAGAAATTTCACAACAATCGAACAACGGACTTTATCATTAAGGTCGAGTTGAGGAACAGTTGATCAGGTATTTTATTTGGAAACGCTTTGGATGTGTGACATACAGAATTTTGTTTTTTAATGAGGTTAAATTATTTGTATTGTAAATGAAGAGGAAGCAAAACACGGAACTGAAACACCTACTTAATTGTTTTTGTACAAGTTAAAGGCAGCGGTCTGGGGCTACATGGGAATTGTGGGCTACATCAGTGTTTTTTGTTTTCACAATGATTCATTGTAAGATATTGATAGGCAGAGTTAAAGTTCAAGAGCAAGCTGTTACAATGGCTTCTGAAGTGTAAACAAATGAATATTTCTCAATAATATTCATTATATTATATAATATATAATATTCCCAAACTTAATTTAAACTGCTGCACCCCTGCTTAAATGTTGTTAGGAACCTCATTAGCATGATGCATTCCCTAGACCCTGACGATAACCATTACAACCACAAATGTAACCCCTACCCTTATCTTATACAGTATTTGCCGAAACCTAATTCTTTCAGGCCTGAGCAGTGACCTCTTAAGGTCTAAGTACAAGAGCACGCACCCCAAGTTGTACATCCCTTACCAAGCCCATTGATAGCTTTTCCCTGAAGAGGAAGTATTTTTTGTGTGGGACAGCTTTTGCTTCAGGTATTTCCAAACAAAAACAGAAATATCATATCTGTTTACTGTGATAACCATTTCATCGTTAGTCACTTGCACCAGAACACTCGAATGCATGAAAGCGTGTCATTCTAGTTCCATGTTGGGAACAGCTGTTTTAAAATGAACATTCACTTAAAAACTTCTAGGTCTGGCCAATTGAACTTGTCATTTAGTTCTTTTATTCATACTCTAAAAGGTTTTAAAGGTGCCCTGCCACATGTATTTCATTACTTTGTGGTGATGTCTGAAGTTCTACCATGGAAAAAATACCTTGGTTACCTTGTTTCAAGCCATTCTAGCGTGGTATAGAAAGCCTGCAGGAAGACTCAGCTCGATTTGTGCCAGTTCTCATTAATATTCAACGACCTAAGCTGCTTGACTCTGACTGGCTATCAGCTAGCCAATGAGAGCCTGGCTATCAGCATCCTTTACCCAGCGCAACTGGGCGAGCTAATGAATAGTAAGGAGCCCAGGCAACACCACGTCAGACTGACCAGCTTTTGTAATTGGCCTGATTTTGCCGCTTATTTCTTTTCAGTGGCTAGAGCTGAGAGAGGAGGTAGCAGTTCATTTTCACATTCACCACATAACACAAACACATATTAAGGGTGCTCCGATCAGGATTTTTGCGGCCGATCACCGATTGCTGGAAGACGTATCGGCTGATACCGATCACCGATCACTTTTATGAACTGAAAATTACCTCATTACGTAACAGTCACACATGTTTAGAGAATGTATCAGTAACTGTTTGGCTTTCTGTCCTAGCTCAAAATCTAAAAAAATTCCATTCAATCACTACAGACATTTCTTCAGCACACACACACACACACACACACACACACGGGGAAACGGCTGTTTGAGCGGCGCCAACTGCTGTTCTGCCACCGTTCAGACACCTTGTAGAACTGCCAGACTGCTGAATGTAGGGACGCCGCCATTTTAGCTCCATGTTGAAAATGTTCTCAGGAGTAGTGCGCTCTTAATACATCCATGGTAGTGCGTCATCTGATCGGCATTTATGGAGACCACCGATCAAACTATTTAAAGCCATTATCGGCCGATACCGATCGGTGGCCGATCGATCGGAGCACCCTTAACACATATGAACCTAACATATTTCAAAAAATACAAGTAAAAACGGTTTTGTGTGGCAGGGCACTTTTAAGGAACAGGCAAACATTTTGAACAAAAATAGAGCAAAGGATGCAGAACATGTAAATATCTGTAATATAAGTTTAAAAAAAAGGAAATAAATGTGTCACTGCATTCCAAAAACCTCCCATGAACATTCAGTCACATAATTGTTTTGGGAGGTGGTTCAGCGCTTCTTACTTCATGCTGAAGTCAACAAAACTGCTGTTTCTGCATTATTGTGCAACAGAACATTTGTCATCTTAATATTTGGGAACACTAATAGAAGAAGAAGAAACAGGGAGGTGTATAAAAGAACTCACTCTGTGGTTGTTGAATTAAGGTTTGCTTTGACCCTCTACAAACCCATCCAGATGTAGGAAAAAGTGTGAAAGACGATGACTCATCTGAGTGTGTTACTTTCTTCCACTGCACACAGATCCAGATTTTGTGGTTTGTACAAATGTAGTCTTTGTGAGTTAGCCTTGGATGCAGGCAGTGTGAATGGCAAACTGCTCCTGTTGGTGAAAAGGAGTTGTCATTACTGTAGCTGTCACTAGTAACTGTGCCGTTCATTTTCGGTACATCCTTGTTAGTGAACATGCTCATCTTTTACTGATGCAGTTTTTAAACCATTGCATTTCATAAAAGTATTTGCAGTGTGTTTGACAGTGCTTGTGTTCATCAGACATGCATGCAGTTCCTCATTATAATGTTGGCTGCCTCATATCCCCTTGCATAACAAAGGTTATTGCCAGATCTCTTTTAAGAGTGACACATACTGCTAAGCTAATGGCCCCTACATTGGCCCCCCACGTAGCTGCTGCTTTGATATTCATTGTCGTATTTCAAAATGTGGTATTTTATCTGGCCTCTGGAAAAGTTGTGCATATTTTCTCCTTCACTTAAGAATTTCCAATATATCGGAAAATAATTCATCCATGACTTTTTTTATTTGGCATCTACCAAACGTCTTTCACATCTGCAGCTCCTTCAAAAATGTCTCTAGGATGTTACACACTTGGCTGATGTGATGTGGCCGTTCTGTGTCCTACAGAGTAAGAAGCGTCAATACGACCAGGAGGTGGAGAACCTGGAGCGGCAGCAGAAGCAGACCATCGAGAGGCTGGAGCAGGAGCACACCAACCGGCTCAGGGAAGAGGCCAAACGCATCAAAGCCGAGCAGGAAAAGGAACTCTCCAAGCACCAAAACATGCTGAAGAACCGCAAGAAAGAGGTTAGCATGTGTACTAGGGCTGCACAATTAATCGCAATTTTATCAAAATCGCAATATGGTCTAGTGCAATATTAGTCTCGCTTTGCCAGACCTTCCTCCACAGCGCTGCAGAGGAGGGTCTGGCTAGTCCACACAGCATTATGGGAGAGGGGGAAAAAAACCATGCTCTGGTTTATTGGCAGTTCGTTAAACCCATCACAATCATCTCGGGCGGTGCTAAGCACCGGGCGGAGCCGCGTTGCCGCTGCTAAATAGCCTCGGGAAGGAACTTGTTTTGGTGGAACGTGTACGTTCAAAGGTTGTTTTAGTCGTGCAACAGAAAACTCAGATTGGACAGATAGTCTAGCTAGCTGTCTGGATTTACCCTGCAGAGATCTGAGGAGCAGTTAACCAGAGTCCATCTACCAGAGTTTAGAATGCCAACACAAAGAAAGCGGAAGGTAACGGACATCTGGCTTAAAAGATGGGCATCCGGCGGAATTTCCGGCGGCAACGGAGCAATCCCGGAAGTGGAACGTCGTGGATATAGATAGACTATCGCAGCATCCGAATCACAGGGGGGGTGCAATATTTGTTAAAGGCAAAATATGTGTCAAACCATTCTGGATGAAGTATTGTGGTGCTGCAGAGACGTCCCGGACTACAAATCGTATCCTACAGACTAAAGAAAAAATATTTGTTTAGTACAGATCCTCGCAAAAATCACACTATTATTCAATTTTAATATTTTTCAATGAAATGGAGAATAATGAAACAAAAATGATCATTCCCTCCAATATCAACAATCATATCGCAATCGCAATATCAGTCAAAATAATCGCAATTACATATTTTCCTCATATCGTGCAGCCCTAATGTGGACCACATTTCATTTCCTTTCACTTCCTTTTGCCCACATGTAGTCCCTTACAAGAATGGGATAGCTTGTACAGTTCCTATTCATAGTTAGTACGTTGTTTTTAATACTTTGACACAAAACCATGCTGCTCTGATCTGTCTTATACAGTAAGTGTTTATATAAATGACGTTTAGCTGCACAGAGGCTAAATCAGCCTGCACTGCCACTTCTCATTTATTTTTTGTCACGTAGTGCTAATCTATCTTTTGCCTCATTTTTATTTCCATCTAAAGTTCTATTGTCCCAGCCCTGCCAGAGGAGATAATGAGGGCACGGTTTGCTGTGAGTTTTCGGACTTTGACACACACGCTTCCTGTTCCTCTCAGCTCACTCTTTCTGCCTTTTGTCGGAACAGATTTCAAACTGTGTGAGGGTAGCATGCACAAAGTTATCCAGCAAACATGTATTGTGCCGTTTGATGCGGTTTTCATGACTTTGCTTCTCTTTTCCAAACCTTCCACCTACCTGAGTTTGCAGTGTCTGCCCCAGGTTCAGAGTGTGTGTGTGTGTGTGCGTGCATTGTTTAGCGCAATGTCTAGAAGAGTAATGGACTGTGGTCCACAGGGAGTGTCCCATGGTATGATTCAGTCCTTTCAGTTGTCCTCATGCACCTTGTGCAACGCTCCCATACAGGACGTAAGTGGAATCCCTGTGTGTGTTTTGATGCCTTTCTCAGATTTGGAATCTGGCCTTTTTCTTGGCTCTCTTAAAGCATGACTCATTACTCTGGAGACTACACACACTGTCTTTTCTATACATCAGTACACACCGACACCAAGCCTTAAGTCGTGCTATGTTATCAACAAATCTCTAATTTGGTCTAGAAAAAATATATTTACCTACGGCATGAGGAAAATATGCAGTACGTGATAATGATATTAATTGTAGGGCTGGGTACCAAATTCAAAACCTTTTAGGCACCGACCAAATTGCCTCCTTATTATCAAGTTATCAAAAAATGCCTTGTCATTTATTACCATGGGCCCTATTTTAACAATCTGAAATGCAAGTATCAAAGGCGAAACGCAAGTAGCTTTGTGGCGGACCTCGGGCGCTGTTGCTATTATACAGGCAGCATAAATGAGTCTTGCGCCCGACGCAAATCTAAAATGGGTTGGTCTGAAGTAACTAGGTGTGGTTTGGGCGTAACGTGCAATAAACCAATCAGAGCGTTAACTCACATTCCCTTTAAGAGCAGGCGCGTTTGTTCCATGGCGGATTGCTATTATGACGCCGATTTTGCCTGCCGCACGCCGGGAGCGGTTCACAGCCGAGGAGACGTTCTCGTCAGGGCTGGAGCAGGAGCTGTCCGGGATGCGGCAAAGTAATAAATGCCCGTCTTGACCGGGTGGCGATGTTGCTGCGGCCTCTCGGGCGTATCTCCTCAAGTCTGGAGAGGATTACTGCAGCCATGGAGCGTGGGCCTCCAAACGCACCACCTGCTCCTTTTGTGCCCCTTCCTCCTCCCCCTTCTCCATCTCCGTCCATCCGCTCCACCAGGAGCACATCGCGCATTGCCACTCCTGGACCCTCAAGTGTCCAATCCCGCCGTAGTTCAAC
Organism: Gymnocephalus cernua; assembly: GCA_023631565.1. Lineage (NCBI taxonomy): Eukaryota > Metazoa > Chordata > Actinopteri > Perciformes > Percidae > Gymnocephalus > Gymnocephalus cernua. The sequence goes on along the minus strand of CM042427.1, from coordinate 13,967,134 downwards.
TCTAATATTTCCTCATATATGTCATCAACACATCCACGATTCATGGAAATGTGTAAAACACAGCAAGCCACAAAGAATGCTGCGACTTTTTGAGGACTGTACTGTAAAGTGCCTCCTGACCTATCCAAACACCTGATGCGCATTTTCAGTAATATTTTTTTCACTGAACCGCCCCCGGGAGCGCAAGTTCATTCCCTAATTTATTGACGTGCGTCTGTGGAGGGAAAACTCCGCTGTGCGTCGGGTGCAAAATAGGAATGATACATGCGTCGGTGTACAAAGTCAATTGCGCTGGGTGCAAGATAGGGCCCCTTGTCTCGTTTTGCCAGACCCTCCTCCGAAGCTCTCTGAAGGAGGGTCTGGCTACTCCACATAGCATTCGGGGATGGGAGAAAAACGTGCTCTGGTTTAATGGCATTTCTTTAAACCAATCAAAATCATCATGGGCGGTGCTAAACTCCGCACAGAGGCGCTGCAAATTAATCCTGCAAGAGAAAACTCAGATTGGAGAGATAGTCTAGCTAGCTGTCTGGATTTACCCTGCAGAGATCTGAGGAGCAGTCAACAATAGTCTTCATAAATCCACTAAATTTAAAATTCCAACACAAAGAAAGCAAAATGTAACGGAAATGCATGCATCCGGCAGAATTTCCTGCAGCACCTGAGCAATCCCGGAAGTGGATATAGACTACATAATACCCAATTTCTATACGTAAGGAGTAAATCTTATCGGCGTCAGTGAGCCAATAAGCACGCAGCATGCTTCTACTAAGATCTGATAATGTTTGTGATTGGCTGTCTAACGTTACATGTTGTAGAGACACGCAGAAAAACTTTACATTACCACAGAGACAGGGCTCATGTAGTAGGATAAAGAAATGCTGTAAAGGGAAGTGTTCTCTAATGGATCAGAACGGTACTAGGACTAATGCTTAAATAGGCTGTTCCTTTTGTTCTACCTTTTCAATGAGAACATACCAAGGTTAGAATCTGTAGGGGAATCTGTAGACATTTAGAGACATGCGTTAATAGAAACCTTGAAAGTGCTTACTGTGTATCACGGAGCACTAAATAAGCATGTCAAACGTCAGGTCGCTCTGTGTTAGGGGAGCCAAGTAGGTCGTATTAATGTGACAAGCACGCAAAACAGTATTTGTTGCACGTTGTAATTGTCTGGTTTATCGGCTCAAGCAGCGCTTAGCCTGAAGTGAACTTGGCCGAGAGCCTGTAGGACAGCAAACCCACTCAAACACTCACACACACTCAGCTGGCCTCGTAAAGCCTATCTCTCCTTATGTATTGACAAAATGTTCGTCAGGAAACAATGCTTTCTGTCTGTCAGCAGTTGGTTGGATTTTTGTGGATGGCGGTTCAGGGATTCTCTGATTGTGTCGTTTGCAGATCAGGAGATAAACACCTGGACCTGTTTTCCTCATGTCATGTGTAATCTCTGTCATCCCTCATCCAGGAACAGGAGTTCCTTCAGAAGCAGCAGCAGGATCTGGACAGTGATCTGAAAAAGATTATCCAACAGCACAAACACGAGCTCGCCACCATCGAGCGGGACTGCCTGAACCACAAGCAGCAGCTGCTCCGAGGTAGGAATAAGAACTTGATATGTTTACTGTCCAGTGTCAATCGGTCAATCAATATTTCTATTATTGTTTTATTGGTGCTACATAAACACTGACAGAGGTATACAGAGACATACAATACATAGAAACAGACATGAGAAAAGGTTTACAAGCAACATATACCATGATGTGTGCATTAAATCAGAGGAAACATGAATAAGCGGAGTAAGGGTTCGTCTGGAGGAGGGTCTGGCTAGCCCACACAGCATTCCCGGATGGGGGAAAAACGTGCTCTGGTTTATTGGCATTTCTTTAAACCAATCACAATCGTCATGGGCGGTGCTAACCGCCGGACGGAGCAACGGTGCCAAATAGTCTCAGGAAGGAACTTGTTTTGGTGGAACATGTGTACATTCAAAAGTTGTTTTAGTCGTGCAACCGAAAGCTCAGATTGGACAGATAGTCTAGCTAGCTGTCTGGATTTACCCTGCAGAGATCTGAGGAGCAGTTAACCATAGTCCTCAGAAATCATCCAGTTTAGAATGCCAACACAAAGAAAGCGGAAGGTCACGGACATCTGGCCGGAATGAGGGACATCTGGCGGCACCTGAACAATCCCCAAACATCAATGTTGTCGATATAGACTAAGTAAGGGTTGATGCCCAACGACTGGAGGAATCCATTATCGGGAATTAATGGATGACAATCAAACGTTGTTCACTGCTCCAGGAAATAGGACGGACCGTACAAACGACTTGCCATGCTTGGCAACGGGAGATATTTCTAGTCTGCTCGGCTCACAGAACCCTTCAGCTCAGACACCTACGATCCAGAAAGCTAACGTTATACTAGCAAGATTCCAAGTCAATATCATTGTGTACGGGTGACAATCAGTAAATACAATTTGACTGTAACGTAATGTTTAACAAGGCAAGCTAGCTATCAGCCAAGTTATTGTGCTCAAATCAATATCAAGACTTTCACAAACAAATGATAAGTGTACTGTCTGATCTGAACAGGGAACGGGATGAGAGATGATTGCTAACGTTGTTGAAGATAATGTAACGATATTACTTGCGATAAATAAACAGAAAGTGTACTCCGTTCTGCATTTCTGCTGCTTTCAGTGTTCTGCTAAAATACAACAAATTGCTTGTTGAATTTAAAACAAATCATGTCCAACATTCTTTTATTGAACAAATTGCATTGAACATAAAAGTGCCGTTTTCTACTGATATTTTCCAACCAACACAAAAAATCTCGGAGTGTCTTTTGCGTTTATTGCGGCAATTGATATAAAATGATGACATAAAAAAAATTGTGCCACCCTAAAACAAAGTCAGTTCAGACTTCAGAGAGGCTGTGTAGCTTCTTGCAGCTTGTGTGTGAGAGCACGAGGCACTAAAGGGGTGTGGGTGCGTGGGTGGGTGGTTGGTTGGGTGTGTGGGTGCTTAAGTGAAAGACAGAAGAGCGAATGAGCTATAAACCCCTTTCCAGGCAGGTTAATACAACCATTATTTTCAAATCCTTTTTGAGGGGTAGCAGAAGGTCTAATATTGTAGCAGTGAACATAACAATCTCATTTATAGTAAGTGGCATTAGCAGAAAACAGCCTGAAATACTCTCAGCACCACCAACAGTGACCCTGCAGCCCCTTCTGACTGGACTGCAGAGCAGCAGCAGCCTGTTAGCCGTTAGCGCTGCCTGGGACTTAATCCCATGCTTAACGTGCCAGGAGCTGCACAAACAACACTACTCAGAAAAGCTCGCTGAACCAAGTCATGGGAGGGTGTGACTGTGCAATTGTGCTTTAGGAGTTCAGAAAGGGCTTTCACTGGGGATAGAAGTTGTGAGATAGTTCATAAGCTTAAAAGCTGAAACCTCATTAGTAAAGTTGATGTTGGTTGACTCAAGCAGTCAGCCGTTAGCTGTCTAAGGCTGTGTTCAAGACTGCCATGCGTCGGCCATCCGACGGTCCGAGAAATACGCAAAAAAAACACTCAAAAAAACACAGCGGGCCTATGCCGAAAAGTTGAGACCGACTCAACTTCCGAGGAAACCCCACGTCTCGCTGCGGTGGCCAATCATGTAACCGGAGATCAGACTTGTCGGTGTGTTTTGAGATGTGGTTTGAGGCGGTGTGAGAGTCCCGTACAGGAAACATCACTGCCTCTATCGCTGCCACAAGAACGTTTTAAAACGCTACGAGGGTAAAAAAAAACGGAACACAAGCACTGAGCTGCCCGGGAGTTTGTGTAATAGCTCAATGTTTCCTGCAACAACAAAGCACTCGCTATGTCTCGATCGTCTCTTTTCTTTTTCTCTCCTTTGAAATAAAGCTGCATTCAAGTGCGTCGAAATCCAGAAGCGATCTGACGGAAAACAGTAATTGTGAAACATAAAGTCTACTTGTGCATTGCTGGGGGGGGTTCAAGAACACAACATGACGTCCAACAAATGGGCCCTTTCATTGACGCTCCCCCCCGCCGAACCACCGTGCGGAAAATCGCCGGATCACTTTCTTTGGTGCGAATGCCCCGTAATGAGGTGACTTCAGCCCACAGCTGCTGCTGTTGTGTGCCTTCTGCTCCGTCTCGTGTTTCTCTGCTGCAGACCATTGAGTGATACAGAATGGTCTTAAATGTTGACAAGATATTTCCTTCCAATAAGCCTGTGAAGGGTTCTTCTGTGTCATCATTTAGCTTTGTCTTTTGTGCACTTGTGTGTCTGCAAACAGCACGGGAGGCTGCCATGTGGGAGCTGGAAGAGCGCCATCTGCAGGAGAAACACCAGCTGTTCAAACAGCAGCTCAAAGACCAGTACTTCATGCAGAGACATCAGCTGCTCAAGAGACACGAGAAGGTACAGGCTGGATGAGGGACTCAGCCTTGTTGTAGCTCTTTTACATGCTTAAATCTTCTTTGAATCCGCGACTGCACCAATCTGTCCATGTTCAAATCGCATGTCAGAACTCACCTTTTTTAGAGCTGCTTTTAATGTCTGGTTAATGTGTGGATTTTAGTGTGTGGATTTTCATAGTATGTGTATTTCCTTTTTAAAAACTCTGTAAAGTGTTGCAAAAAGCGCTATATAAATAAACTGCATTATTGGTATTTCTCCAACCTCAGAACTACCCTCAGCAGTTTTGTTTTTTTGTCAACGTTTCAGCATTAAAAAGTACAGTTTGAAACCGTTGCTGTAGAAGCGCCCTCCATGTTCTGTGTGTGCTGCTGTGTGCCCTGTACAGGAGATGGAGCAGATGCAGCGCTACAACCAGCGTCTGATCGAGGAGATGAAGAACAAGCAGACCCAGGAGAGAACCAGACTGCCCAAGATTCAGCGCAGCGAGGCCAAGACCCGCATGGCCATGTTCAAGAAGAGCCTTCGCATCACCGCCGCTGTCATCACCCCCGAGCAGGAGAGGGAGAAAGTCAAGCAGGTGACCAGCGAGGCGGAATGAAATGAACCGTTGTCCTTTTTGTCTTACATTCGATGGAAAGCCAAACAAAACACAAGTTCCTTACAATAATAACAATAAGCCTATATATACACCCTAATATTAAAGCCTAATCACGTCTCTCTTTTCCAGTTTGCAGCCCAGGAAGAGAAGAGGCAAAAGAACGAGAGGCTCCATCAGCATCAGAAACATGAAAACCAGATGAGAGACCTGCAGCTGCAGTGTGACGCCAACATCCGAGAGCTGCAGCAGATGCAGGTAGAGATATAAAAAAGCACGCCACTTTATGAAATTAAATTCATAATTTAAATGTGTTTCATGAACAAGTATTATGCTCTATTTACATGCAGTCTTGTTTAACTTCCACTTCACCGTTCCAGCCAAAAAGACACAGTTGCATGTAAAAACTAGACTGTATATATATAAAAAAAATATAATATATAATATAATATAATCTCCATTTTCTCCCGGTGTATAAAAGTGAAGCCAAAATATCCCGGATACGGGCGCCACCATCTTGTAATATTGGAGCCAGAAAATAAGCAGCATGATCAGGCGGTGGAGCGTGGTATCAAAGTCCCACCCATACACCCGCCCAACCAATCGCGAGTCAATCACAGCTGTCAATCATAAAGTTTCACCCTGTTTTTATAATATTAAATTACTAATAAAAATAAAATTTAAAAAAACTGATAAAAAATGAACACTTGAACAACCGTCAGTGTGATAAGAGCTACATAAAATGGACAGAAACCATCTTTGGGAAAAACGTATTTGACGTGTACTTGAATGTTTAAGTTTGGCCCCTGTCCTATCTGCTAAACAGGGAGGGGTGGGATTTATGACCTATTACTGCAGCCAGCCACCAGGGGGCAATCAAGAAGCTTTGGCTTCACTTCTACGGTCTATGCATCAACCCCTGGTAAAACCCCTCCGTTTTCATACAATACTTTTCTGTACGTGTTTCAGAACGAGAAGTGCCACCTGCTCATCGAACACGAGACCCAGAAGCTGAAGGAGTTGGACGAGGAGCACAGCCAGGAGCTGAAGGAGTGGAGGGAGAAACTACGGCCCAGGAAGAAGGTAGAGTAACTCAAACACCTGGCTGATATTCAGCCTGCAGTGTACTCGTACAAAACATTACTCCTCCACCTGTCAAGTGTCCCTGTATATGTTATAAAGACACTTTCAGAGTAATGTGAATAACGACAGGCTCATTTTAGCTGGTCTTATTATTCTATGTTGATATGATAAAAACTGAATACATTGCCATGTTGATAATGAAATAAGGCATGAGCTCGTATAACATTTTGTAGTTTGATTCATTTGGCCAAAATTGTCTTGTTACATAGAACTATATTGTTTGGCCCACACCAGAGTTTAAATGAGCTTTCACACCAGCCCCAAACCAACCGGACTATCTGACCAAACAGTCCAGGGTGTTTTACACTCATGCAGTCCTCTTTCACGAATGCAACAGACCTCCTGAGACTAAGGGGCTTTCACACCTACTTTGTTTGGTCCGGACTTTCGGACTTTTCAGTTTGTGAATGAAAATTACAGGTGTGAAACCTCCCCCGTACCACGTCCGGACCAAACAGCCGAAATGTGGTCCAACCAACAGAGGAGGAACTCTCGGTCCAGGTCAAGCTGAACCATGGTCCAGTTCATTTTTAATGTGAAAACTTTTTTTTGGGATGGTTCGGACTTTCGGACCAAACACAGTAAGCTCTGGCAGGCTATCTTTGTGTTTAAGTAGACCGGGACTTGTTAATTGGTAGTAAATGTACAGTGTAGGTTTCAGTTTGTCTCTGAGGAAACACTGCAGCTCCTCAACCCCCAGGATCCTTCACAAGCTACAGCTCTGGTCGAAGCTAAAAGCTCCAGACCTATGGCGAGAGAGAGTAAACCTGAGGCAGTTCATGAGGATTCAGCACCTTCACTAAGGCTATGTTCAGACGGAAACCATCTGAAGAGAAAACCCAAAAGTGGCGTTGCGTTCTCACTTTTTATTCCACGTTTAGGCAAGTGTTTTGGGGGGAAATCTGCGTGCATATGGTGACGCAAAAGTGTGTGAAATTCGATGTAGTATGCACACCAGGCGGCTAGGTGGTAGTGTGAAGCACTGCCACACAACACCACTAAGCCTGCACACCTGCGTAGAACCTTCCGTCTACTTCCCTTCCCTCTCCTCCTCCTCCTCTCTCCCTCTCCTCTCCCTAGTAGCACGAAACCAAAACATGGCGAAGCGAACAACAAAAGCTGACAATTTTGTCTGGACAGACGAGGAGGTGAAGTTAAAGGAACACGCCGACTTATTGGGACATTAGCTTATTCACCGTAACCCCGACAGTTAGACAAGTCGATACATACCCTTCTCATCTCCGTGCGTGTCGTAACTCTGTCTGACGGCTCCACCGTTAGCTTAGCCTAGCACAGATCCTGGAGGTAACCGGCTCCAATTAGCCTACTGCTCCGAGTAAGTGACAAAATAACGGCAACATGTTCCTATTTACATGTTGTGATTTGTATAGTCACAGCATGTACAAATAACAACGTCACTTGAGACACAGCCATCTTCTAACTGTATACAAACTGGGAACTATATTCTCAGAAAGGGAAGCAGTGCTACTTGGGCGGAGTGATACGCTGCAGCTCTGAGCAGAGCTGCAAGCTAACAGTGGAGCCGTCAGACAGAGTTACGACACGCACGGAGATGAGAAGGGTATGTATCAACTTGTCTAACTGTCGGGGTTACGGTGAATAAGCTAATGTCCCAATAAGTCACCGTGTTCCTTTAAAGCCACAAAGACACAACAGGGCGTGGACTGGGAGTCCTGCCAGTCAAAATATATAGACATATGGACGGAATTTCTTCAGCAGTATCCTGTAGCTGGAGGGACGTCATATCCACACGAGAAAGACGCTATCTGTAAAAGTCAGACATCATCAAAGCTGAAAGCCATCCAGACCAAGTATAGGCAGGCTGTGGATACCCAACGGTGGAGTGGCCATGGGCGAGTAATCACTCTATATTTTGATTTATGTAACGAAATATGGGGTGCCACCATGAGCAGATCGGAGCAGACTTTTGCGTTTTTACCCTTTAGACGGGAACGTGCCGGTGGAGCGTTTTTAAGATTTCCACTCTGGAGGGTGGTTTCACTTTTTTTTTGCGTTTTTAAGCCCCAAAAACGCCATCTAAACGAAAGGCACAGCTGATAAAATATTTTGTTGTTTTCACCCGCGAGCGTTGTCGTGTAAACAGGGCCTAACTCTTGCCCTTGGTCAGAATGAGACCCCTGTGGCTGAGGACAAATTGAAGCTCATGGGAATATTGGCAACTGTAACGGTCAGAGGAATAACAGCACTCGAGAACAAATGAATGTAAAGCTAGATAAATGTAATCCCAACTCAAGTAAAGTTCCCATGTCTTCCATTTAAAAAAAAAAAAAAAAGAGCTTTTGCTAAATGATCCTATGAGCCCAACATGTGTTTGTGTGCCCTGCAGGCCCTGGAGGAGGAGTTTGCCAGGAAGCTGCAGGAGCAGGAAGTGTTCTTCAAGATGAGCGGAGAGTCGGAGTGCCTCAACCCCTCCAGCCAGAGCCGCATCTCCAAGTTCTACCCGATCCCCAGCGTCCACTCCACTGGTTTCTAGCTGAAACCTACGTACATATGCACAGACATTACACACACTCGACATATACACAGTGCACACGGACATTAGCGCGCACACACACACACCGACAGTGACGACCGAGCCTGTGCTGCCTTGCTCTCATCCTCTGAAAACTGTTGGGGGGTGTACGAAGCATTTCTGTTTCTGGACTATGTTCCTCAGTTTGCAGCTCTGCTCTGCAAACACCCTCATTTTTGCTCATTTTATCATATTTCCAAACTGTTGCAGTTGTTTCGAAGGAGAACTATGAAGGTGATTTTTAGATTCAGTGTTTCGGCCCTCACCTCAAAACCATTAAAGTGAAGTATCTCTCTGCCCAACCTTCTTTTTGTGATTGAATTTGTTTTTATAAAGAATCCAGTGCCTGTAGAATTTGATCTGTTTGGCTTTTAAATCCAAGCAATTGTTTTGTTCAGCATTTGCTGCTAAATTTTTCTCTCATTTAGACATTTGCACTAAAGGAGGAAATAGCATTTGTATACCACTTAAACATACTGTTGATGGTTTCATCTGGTTAGATATTATATAGCAGCCTTATTGTTTATAATTGATCGTACAATAGAATGTATTTCTGATGAAGGAGACGGAGCACATTTCTAATGTCACTCGTGTTGAAGGAATGGTGATACAGTATAGTTTATTAAATTACATATCTCTGTGTTAGAGTTGTAGCTTGTGATGGATAAGAGGTTAAATAATGCATGATTTCAGGAAGTGTTTCCAGCTGAAATGATTCTTTCTTTCAGGGTTTTTTTTTCTTCAGAATGCCTTCCTGTCTCGAGCCCACGGCTCGAGTTGAGTTGCATACAGTAGAGATGGTGTTTACATACAGAGACAAAGGGTCACCGTTGATTGGACACTAAGGAATTCACTGTGGTGGCAGAAACAAAGACTGTCCAACAAGCATTGATGTAGCCGTTTGTTGGATTGGGTAACCACTTTATTATTGTCGAGCAAGAACTGATGTATCCATAGGAGAGATATTCAGGGATGAATAAAGAATGCAATTTTTCATTGATGTCGATTCTGGAAATGATATAACATTTGTAAGAGTTTCCAGAGCCAGAGTGTCGGGGAAACTGAAGAAGCAAATTCAACCTACAAACGGCTTCCAGTAGCCTGGAAATCCAGACCCAAATCCGAAAAATAAAGGGTCTGGCATTGAGTAATGAAAATGGCCCAACTCGAGGGGCAGCACCAAGCATGCATTTGAAAGTCTCACTGCACGCAATTGGATAACACTACGACCAATCACAACAATACACGGGGTGACGTATCCAGAGCCCCATACCCTTAGCTACCAGCGGAGCTAACTGGTAGATTAAACTGTAAACCGATGTGATTGGTGCAGCTCGGCTACAACGGCATAGTTAATGAGCATCATTACTCAATGCCAGAGTGACTCGCTGAGCAAATTCAAATTTTGCCCTCGCGAGAACTCTGGATTTCCAGGGTAGGCTTCCAGTCCATTTAAACAAAAATAACTGAATCTGCAGTGACACATGATGATGCATCCTTTGTATTTGCTTTGGTTTTCTTCATATGCCTCCTCATTTGCTACCAGGTGTATCATGGATAGGCCTGCATGGCGTTTCTTCTTTTAAATGAAATACTGTTTTGTTGTCGTGCTAGCTAATACCCTTAATACTTGAGAACAGCTGTATCTATATACTGTCTACCCAATATCATCTTTAAATATTTTGGTCAGACTCTAGGTGTTGTGCCAGTTTACGAACTTCATGTTTAGTTTGATGACTGTGTGAAGCAAATGAACAATTTCCCAATGATTGCATCTGTATTCAAAGAAAGAAACGGAACATGAGCTCTTAGCATTTAGTTTTATGTAGGCTGATGTTTTGTCAATAATGTCAAAGCAATCTGGTATTTGCAGTTGTAAAAAACAAAAACATGTTTAAAACAAGATGGACCTGACTGGTTTAGGCCATCTTAACTCGTGATTGGTTCATTTTATCATCTCATTTTCTTTGATTGGCTATTGAGAGTTACAGTTAGTCAAAGGTATTTAATAACTGAACTTTTATGTACAAAAATTGCAATGGAGTGCTGTGCACCTTTTACAAAACTTTCTCAGCTAGCTATTTATATAAAAAAAACACTGCAGCGCCCGTAAGAGCTCATTTACTTAGTGGAGGTTTGCAGCGTACAGAAATAGAATTACAAAGTCCAATCTGTTAGTTCTTGTTCTGTTAGTCAGTTAGTTTCTACAAAAATAAAAAAGCAAATTGATTCAATTCTGAATGTTGACCGATAACAATTATATCCATATCAAAATCATTATGCATTTTTCAAAATAAATGTGTAGTTGTTAGAATACCTGTGTAATGTAGATTTTCGTTTTGTTGTAAATAAACTTCTGTCCTACAGTTGTTTAGTCTTTTTACCAAGTAATACACTTGTAATTATGTGACAATGATGAAAAGGTTAAAGCCATAAACATAAAAAACCCATCTTAGTTATAAAAGTTATAGAACATGCTCTAATTTGAAAATGCCCACAAGAATGAATGCCACCCCCAAATACAGTGTATCAAACAAGCTCATTCAAAGCTATACATAATCCCTGATTTCACACAGACAATTTAGCACGGTAGATATTCAGAAATATAAAAATACAATCACAAATTATTTCTAAAAACATACAGATATGTTTCAGTACATTCACCACATTTATACAAACCACACAACCTCCGCCTAAAACAGGATTTCACTTAAGGTTCTATAAATTCAGTAACTCGACTCTTATACACCAACCCTGCGCCTCCTCCTTTTAGTCAGCAGAGAGAATTCTCCTGAAAGACAACACACAATTTGATTAAAGTATTGCTTAATGCGACATGCTTTGATCATTGGGTCGCTACGGAAGCTGATTAGAGCCACATGCAGGGTCCAAAATTAGCACCATCTTCCAGCCGAATGTTGGTAAAATATGCAAGTGGCTGGTGGATTTGCTTCACTCACCAAGAGAACAATGGTAATCTATTGAGTGGCTGGTAAAATGTGAACATTCACTAGCCATTTGGCTCGTGGACAAAAAAGTAAATTTTGGACCCTGGCCATATGTGAGAAATATATTTGACTTCTGACTTTAAATGAGATTAAAGTGAGAATTCTGAGTTTAATGTCAGAATTCTCACTTCAATATCGCAATTTTGTCTTTAAACTCAGGGTGCTTTCACACCTATAGTTTGGTGGGCTTGGTGCAATTCAGGGGTGAAGTATCAACATGGTTGCATTTTTTATTTAGTTTGGTTTGCATTCACACTGCAATTTGTCAAACGAATACCAACACATGTCACGCGATCGAGACGGTCGCTTGTTTATTGGACAGAATATCCGAAACTCTGCGACACTTCTGCTCTCAGAAATAATGGAGCTACACCAAATTTATAACGTCTTCTGGTTCTGCTTTAGTGTTTCTAAAATTTTGGAAGGCGGCGAACAATGAGCAGCTGACAGACAGCGAGGGAAGGAGGGAGATGATGTCACACACGACGACCAGCGATGTGTGCTCAGAACAGCTCATGGATTTGAAAGTTATCATCACTTAAATCATAGATAAGTCCGTAAAGTGTGTGCAAGGTTGAAATTGTAGGCTAGTAAATGCTCTGTTTTTGGTTCACTTCCTGTATTTGGGTTCTCACCTAAAGTGAACCGAACTCTAGTTCACTTGGAAGCGAACCGAGACCCCCCCGTTTTCAAGCAGAACCGGACTTTCTGACCAAAAACGCTCCAGGGTTCCTTTTAAAACGGACCAAACGAGATAGGTGGGAAAGCAACCTCAGAACTGAAATACATTTTTCATGTGGCCCTAATCCTCTTCCGTAGATTCCTGCTTGTTCTGCCACATTAAATCAAACATTCAAATCCATTATTAGCAAATAGCTGCAGCAGGGCCCCTTTTATTTACATTTTTATTTCTGTCTAATTGTAGATATGTTACTTATTTACTGTATACACTTATTGACTTGCTCTTTTCTTACTCTTATTTTACCTTGAATGTGACTGTGAGCAACTGCAACTAAATAATTTCCCTGAGGGATTAATAAAGTATTCTGATTCTGATTCTTCAAATAGACTAATCCAGGCTGGATTAAAGTGTTCCAGTTGTATTTGTCACACAGTATGTAGATTAACACAGGGTCAACGGCACAATGAAATGTATTTGGAAAGACAATGAGTCAGCACAGAAATAAATGTTATAATCCAATTGCCAGTAGTTCCACAACAGTCATATAGTTTTAGTCAGAATGTATCTCCATTGCTCATATCATCCCAAATAACATTTGAATTGATCTATTATCACCGTACACATTTATTTTATTGTTTAACCTAGTTATGTACAACCCCAAATCAGAAAAAGTTGGGACAGTGTGAAAAACACAAATAAGTAGTGATTTCTAAATGTACTTTGACTTGTATTTCATTGCAGACAATGTGAACACAAAATATTTCATGTTTTGTCCGGTCAACTTAATTTCATTTGTAAATATACATCCTTTCCTGTCATTCAGACCTGCAACACATTCCAAAAAAGGTTGGGACAGGAGAAATTTAGGGCTAGTAATCAGGTAAATTGGTTAAATGATGTGATTTGAAACAGGTGATGTCAACAGGTGATTGTAATTATGATTTGGTACAAAAGCAGCATCCAAGAAAGGTCTAGTCCTCTAGGAGCAAAGATGGGCCGAGGATCGCCAGTTTGCCAACAAATACGTGAGAAAATTATTGAAATGTTTAAAAACAATGTTCCTCAAAGAAAGATAGGAAGACATTTGCTTATTTCACCTTCAACAGTGCATAACATAATTAAAAGATTCAAGGAATGAGGAGGAATTTCAGTGTGTAAATGATAAGGGCGCAAGCCTAAGCTGAACAGCCGTGATCTCCGATCCCTCAGGCAGCACTGCATCAAAAATCGTCATTCATCTATAAGCGATATCACCACATGGGCTCAGGACTACTTTGGCAAACCTTTGTCAAGTACCACAATACGTAGTTACATTCACAAATGCCAGTTAAAACTGTACTGTGCCAAAAGGAATCCCTATGTTAACATTGTCCAGAAGCGCCGTCGACTTCTCTGGGCTCGGAGGCATCTGGGATGGACCATCAGACAGTGGAAAAGTGTACTGTGGTCAGATGAATCAGTATTTCAGGTATTTTTTGGGAGAAATGGACGCTGTGTGCTCCGGACCAAAGAAGAAAAGGATCATCCAGACTGTTACCAGCAACAAGTCCAAAAGCCAGGGTCTGTCATGGTATGGGGTTGTGTCAGTGCCCTTGGCAAAGGTAACTTGCACTTCTGTGATGGCACCATTAATGCTGAAAAGTACATAGAGATTTTGGAGCACAATATGCTGCCTTCAAGAAGACATCTTTTCCAGGGACGTCCATGCATATTTCAACAAGATAATGCAAAACCACATTCTGCACACATTACAAAGTCCTGGCTGCGGAGGAAGAGGATACGGGTACATGACTGGCCTGCCTGCAGTCCCAACCTGTCTCCAATAGAGAATGTGAGGCGCATTTTGAAGCGCAAAATGCGACAACGAAGACCCCGTACTGTTGCCCACCTTAAGACTTGTTTGCAGCAAGAATGGGACAAAATTACACCTCAAACACTTCATCACTTGGTGTCTTCAGTCCCTAAACGTCTTGTAAGTGTTGTGAAAAGGAATGGCAACATTACAAAGTGGTAAATGCTTTACTGTTCCAACTTTTTTTGAAATGTGTTGCAAGAACCAAAATAGGCATTTTGTTTTTTTGAAAAAAACAAAACAATAAAAATTATGAGGAACACATTAAATGATGTGCTGTTGTATTGTCTGCAATGAAATACAAGTCAAAGTACATTTAGAAATCACTACTTTCTTTTTTTATTTGTGTTTTCCATACTGTCCCAACTTTTTCTGATTTGGGGTTGTATTTCACTTTTTAATGTCAAAACTGAATTGTGATAATTACGCCAACAGAGCTTGATGATATGGCCAAAACCTTATATTCTGATCTAAAATCACTAAACACTTTTCTATTAGTGGTCCAGCTGTGATGAATGTGTCTACACATTTTCAATTTAAATGTGTTACATTTGGAGTCAGATTAAAACAGTTGAAAAATTCAGGCCTGTGTCAAATCATCAACCATCAAACCAACGTGACCTCAATCACCTTTGTGTCCTTGGGGTCCTTCTAGCCCAGGAAGCCCTTGTTCACCTGGGTCACACAGACAGAGTAGATTACTTTCACATCTGGGCTGCTCATTAATATATATAATAATATACTATATAATGAAAGACATGAAGATAATTTTTTTAAAGCATTCTTTTCATGAACCTCCTATTTTTTTTCAGTAGTTTCAAACTCTCTGATATAACTGAAAAAAAGCAAATAGCACACTCAAATAATCCATCAATCCGAAGCATTGCAACCACGATGTAAACAGTTATTAACGGTACAATCTGTCACGTCCCGCGTCAGCTATTAGTTTTCATTTCCTAGTAAATGTTTGTCACTTCCTGTTTTATTTTTAAACTCAAACTTTGAAAGTTGTTTCAGGTTTCTTCACTTACGGTCTTTGTTTGCCTCTCCCTCCTGCGTGATCACCTGCCCCGCCCCCGCCCTAATGTGTTCTACCTGTGTCTGATTGTCTCCCCCCCTCTCTCACTAGCCTCCTCAAAAATAGCAATCC
Organism: Gymnocephalus cernua; assembly: GCA_023631565.1. Taxonomy (NCBI): domain Eukaryota; kingdom Metazoa; phylum Chordata; class Actinopteri; order Perciformes; family Percidae; genus Gymnocephalus; species Gymnocephalus cernua. Next base: position 13,951,714 of record CM042427.1, on the reverse strand, counting down.
GGCAATTTTCCGCAGGTTGGTGCGGCGGGGGGAGTGTCAATAAAATGGCCTGTTGTGTTCTTAAACCCCCCAGCAAAGCACATGTAGAGAGAAAGAAAAGAGACGAGCGAAACACAGCGAGTGCTTTGTTGTTGCAGGAAACATTGACTTATTACACAAACTCCCGGGCAGTTCAGTGCTTCTGTTTCATTTTTTTTTACCCTCGTAGTGTTTTAAAATTTTCTTGTGGCAGCGATAGAGGCAGTGATGTTTCCTGTTTCCTGTACGGGACTCTCACACCGCCTCAAACCACATCTCAAAACACACCGACAAGTCTGATCTCCGGTTACATGATTGGCCACCGCAGCGTGACGTGGGGTTGCATTTCTTCAAACGTTGAGTCGGTCTCAACTTTTCGCCCCAGGCCCGCTGCGTTTTTTTGAGTGTCCCCCTTGCGGCAACCCCAGCCGCAGCCAAAACGCACTATTCAAAATGAAAGGAAAGACCTGCGTTTTTGCCGGACTGTCGGACGGCCAAAGCAGGCAGTCTTGAACGCAGCCTTAGTTATCAGATGGTTTTGTACCTCAGTGACAGCGGTCTAGCATTCCTTCCTCGTGTTTCTTGCCTGTTTGTTGACTCTGCCTTTTGATTTTCATACCTCAGGCCAGTCCTCCTCCTTCTTGTTTTTTGGATAAGCCCTTGTTGTTGCATATGTGTCCATCAACACGGGCATACTGCGTAGGCGTCAGAACTGTGGCTTCAATACCAGTCAACAGACGTTAATGTTTGTGTTTTACATCCACTCTTGTTCGCCGATGTTGTTAATAATTTCTCCCCAATTTCGGATCACATCCTCTCAAAACCTGACGAAAATCTTTTAAACTGATCGTTGTCGATCTGAAATGAAGACAGATTCAGCAACTGCATAGCTTATTTCTCGCATAAAATCTTTTCAAGAAACACATTTTGGTGAACTATTTTCATAAAACAAGAGATTGTATTCCAAAAGAGCCGCCATTACGGTCTGTTTTGAAATCTGGGAGCAGACAGCCCAGCGAAATTAATAACGTCCAATGCGTCCAATGCTGGGAAGAAGGGAGGTCCCTGCCGTGAAAACAACGCCTATATGGACATGTACCATAGGTGTTGAAGCCTGCACAGTATGCTCGTGTGTTGGCGTCAACACGTGTTATCGAGTGCGATCTAGGATCTACCGCGCAGATGCGGAAGACTAGGAAACACGGACCAATCAGAGCAGACCGGGATTTTTCAGGTGGGGGGGCTTAAAGAGACAGGCGCTAAAATGGAGCGTTTCAGACAGAGGGTGAATACAGGTACAGTATATTCAGACAGACAGTATGAGAAAAAGAATGTGTTATTTAACATTAAAGCATGTAAACATGTTTTAGGAGAAACCCAGAATACAAGTAGGAACCTGATGACCATGTATGAAAATAAGCATAATATGGGACCTTTAAGGATTGTTTAGACCTACCTCTCTCTCCTTTTGGCCCCGGGAGTCCCATTTCCCCTTTCTGTCCTGGTCTCCCAGGCGGTCCTACAATGGCTCCATGTGCTGTGGAGGACACATTCAGTTGTTATGAAATACAAATTCTCACATCTTTTAGCTCCTTTATACTTCTTCTTTTTAATAATAACATTTTGTAATACATGTAAATGCTTCTTTACTTTTGATGTATTCCACTAAATCAGTGACATTTGCATGGGAACCAAACAATCTGCTGTATCCGGGGGGACCTGGAGGGCCAGGTGGTCCCTGTGGTCCTTGGATGGAGCGTTCATTGTGGTTCCGTTCAAAGTCACGTAGCAGACCACGAGCTGGGAAATAAGAGGCAAGGTAAGGAATAATATCAACCAGAACCTCTACCACTTGGGTTTTATTGTATATTTTGAGTTGAGACTGTAATATCACAGTACAATTGCTCACATTTGATGTATTCCAACAGATCTGTGGCATTTTCATGGGAACCAAACCACCGGCTGTATCCAGGGGGACCTGCGGGGCCGGGCGGTCCCGGAGGTCCTTGAAAGACACGACTGTTGTATTCCCCCACGACGTCATGCAGCACACCGTGGGCTGCAGATGACAGAAAACTCAGCGATGCAAGTGAAAGCTTTCTGTGCCACTGGTTTCATTCAACCCCAAGAACATAATTAAAATTTTCAGACTGGAAGAAAGTTATTCTGTATTATGGGCAAATACCTTTGGGGTTAGCCATGAGAGTATGTTTTTAATTCAAAAGGCAAAGAAGTAAAGGCTATGAAGACAACCAGCCGAGGACAACATGATGACTTAGCCTTTCTTTATGGTTGCACAGTGTTTTGGTAATGTCCTGTGGCTGGGAATGGCATGTTTACGACTCTTCAACTTAAAACGCTTCAATTAAAAAAGCATATAAAGCTCATATCAAGTTAAGTCAAACTTTATCATCCCATGTGGTGGAAATGTAGTTGCAGCCAGGCAAGCACATCATAAAGTTGTGTTATGCAACATTCTAGACAGATCACAGGAACAAACAGGTACAACTGTGAGATCACTTCAAATGAAGAAAGTGGCAAAAACAGCTGAATGCCAGATACCGGTACATAAAGTGTTCAGGTGCTGAGATCACATGTGCAAGTTCAGGCTACTAATTGCTGTGCAAATAAAAGAGACTGTATCTTTTTGTCCTCTGAGCATGAACTCTGTATCAACGGCCTGAAGGTAAGAGCTTAAACTCCCTCTGCAGGGGAGCCAATATAGCCTGGGCCTTCCTTAGGACCAGCCTATAATGGAGGTCAGAGAGCTGCAGATAACCCAACCACATAACTTTGATGACCACTTTGAGAAGCCGGCCAAGCCTATTCTTATTGCCAGATTTAGGCTAAATTTATATTGCTACATTTTAGTTTGAAAACTAATATATTTTGCTTTGTTTACACCTCACATTCCCCCTGCTCTGGAGTTCCAGAGCCCCTAAACCGGAGACATTTGAAAACACTTCTGACCCCGTTTTGGTTTGGAATCTGCGGGGTTGTGTTGCAGTCCCAACGGCCGCAAACAGAGATCTTTGGCAACACCGACAATGACGCCAACGTTTCACCACCTGATTGGGTCATGACATCTTGTTCTCTACTAACGTTACCATGGTAACAACCAGCAACAGGCAGAGTATGCATGTTGCTTCCTGGGCGTTTAAACAGAGATTAGGTATTCTACTGGAGCTAAAAACACTTGCACGGTGCACGTGCACGGAGATCGATTTTGCTTAAAAACCAAAACGTAACTATGTAAATGTAGCCTCAAGTTCCCAGACCATGCCACAGTACAGAAGGGCAGAACAGACTCTATGGAACTTCTAAAGAACATCTAAAAAGGATCTTTTTAGAAATTGCATTAATTAAAGATTAATTGACTAATCGGTTAGTTGACAATTACTAAATTATATGTCAACTATTTTCACAATCGATAATTGGTTTATGTCATTGTTTTAAGAAGAAAAAGTCAAAATTCTCTGATTCCAGCTTCTTAAATGTGAATATTTTCTAGGTTCTTCACGCCTCTGTGACAGTAAACTGAATATCTGACATTTGATCGACATTTTTCGACATGTTATAGACCAAACAACTACTAATCAATAGTAATAATTGTTGCAGCTCTAGTTGGAAGCTCAACTTGTTGTCAACAGTCAACAGTCTTCCTAAAGCCAATCATCACTTTCATCTCAAGAAATGACTCCTCCTCCTCGTCGGCAAACTACATAATGTGTCTGTTCTGGTGTTTACTTTGACAGCTATGATATCTACTTACATTTGATGTATTCCACCACATCCACGACATTTTCGCGGGAACTAACCCATTGGCTGTATCCAGGCATTCCTGGAAGTCCAGGAGGTCCTGGAGGTCCTTGAACGAGACGTTCAGAGTCTCTCACAACATCACGGAGCAAGCCGTGGGCTGCATGTGGAGGACAGTACAGTTCAGTGGAGTGCAGGCAGGTAAGTAGTAATATAATACAGACCCAATGTTTGTTTCCAATAACTTCTGGGTAGAAAGCTCCTGCGTCACTAAAATTTAACGGCGCTGAGCAAACATGGGTGAGGAACAACTGGAAATACACTTGTCTCATTTATCTAAAATGCATGTTTGATGCTTTATAATTTACCTGTTGGGCCACAGACTAAAGAAAATGATACCACCCAAACTAGCAGAAAGTCCGACCGATGGGGAGATGTCGCTGTTCCTAACGTTAGATTTGGTTTATCAAAGATGCAAAGCAACACAGGACAGAAGATAAGCACAGAAGAGACATCTGATAGGTCGGACCTCTGTGTTTAACTAAATATCTTCAAACGTTACAGTTACGGCTGAAAATTACAACCGAAATAAACAAGTTTGCCGATTTCATATACCAATTCAAATTAACAGACATTTTTACAGGTTTATAACAAATGTTGTCTAGATCACCTACATTTGATGTAATCAGTTACTTTTACAGCCATACTGGAGAATTCTCTGGTATCCAGATTGCAGTGTCTGGCACAGGGTACACCTGGCTCTCCCTTGTGTCCTGGGGGTCCAGGAGGGCCTGGCGTACCAGGAAGTCCGTACACGGCTCCTCTTACACTATCACCTGGAGACAATACAGCATAATATGACTTCAGAAGAAACAATAGCTTAGAGTCTGGATCAACAGAAGTACATTTCCAGGATAAAGCCTGACACCTTGTGCGTGTCCTCACCTTCAGCTTTCTGTGTGTTGCCGTTTTCAAAATCTAGCAAGCTATACACTGAAAATGGCAAGTTCTGAAGAATATTTGGATCGCGCAACAAGACAAGGCCTGCTGTTTTCTTTCAGGGAATGATTGCAAAGATGTATAAAGAATATGTTTACGGCATTTACTCTCGAACTGGGATGTTTTGGGACCGATTGGTAGGATTGCTGTGGACAAAGTACACATGGCCATACACTGGTATGAGCAAATGACCTTTAACCATCATGTATCCACTGTCCAGCTAACTTAAATAGCCCACGGTACTGTATTGTGTGAACAGTTAACTTCATTTATTTTTTATGTGGCGTTTTCTTTTGCTGCGTGTAAATGTTCCACCTAAACAAGTTCCTTCCTGAGACTATCTTGCAGAGCCACCATCTTTGCGACTGGAGCTTAGCGTTGCCCAAAACAATTGTGATTGGTTTAAAGAAATGCAAACAACCCAGAGCGTTTTTCTCCTATCCCAGAATGTATCTGTGGTGTAGCCAGACCAATGCAAAACTAGGTCATATAAGACTATAATGCAGACAGATTTTTCAATAGGTTAAGTGACAGTTTTGTTTAAGGTCTATGTTAAGATTGTGCCTTAATTAAACCCTCAACGTAATATTTGTGCAAGTTTTTTAACGGAAAGCCTTGTGCATGTGAACGCCTTTTGTCGACAACACAAGTCCAGCTTGAATGCATTAAAAAAAACATGGAATTGCAAGAAAAAGTCATTCCTTATTGTTTTTGTCTACGGCTACACTGCTTTTGAGCAATATGCTAAGCTAATATGGGGACTCGAGTTTGAGACTCAGACTCGAGTCGCACTTAAGTCGCACACACAGTGACTTCAGACGTGACTTGAGAGTCGTTCTGAAAAGACTTCTGACTCAACTCGGACTCGAGTTGCGGGACTTGTGAACAATGTTTAGTTTTAGGAAACGTCTGATGAGCTGAATGTTACTCATCTCCCTGCGTAACTTATAACCTACCAACATAACATGTAATACGTAACGTATATCTGCTGCGCGGCCGCACGTGCGAGAGGACAACAAACGATGTCGACCACAAAGGCAGCTGCTGTGCCATTCGTCAGAAGCTTTGGCTTTAAAAAACCTCCGACAACAAGGCCCATACGTAAGAAGCGCTGAATGCTAAATATGTGGACTCTAACCCAGAGACCTGTGAGCATCTCTGATGCTAAGTGTACCTGAAAACACTACCGTGTGTTTTGAATACTTGGAAATGTATCATGTAGTCTTTGTTAAACATTACTCAGGCCCTTAACAAGTCTAGGTCTTGGAATTGCCTCAAACTCAGTCAAGTCATACATAACTTTAAACTCACTCTTGAAGTATTGTTGTGGTTCTGCTGTGAGCGTCTCTCTGTTGGCGTGCTCCGCATAGGAAACCAGTTGGTTAATTTGATCAGGGGGGGCCCCGTAGAAGTTCACAAATCCTGGTGGGCCAGGTGGACCCGCTGGTCCAGGTGTACCTGGTGGACCAGGGAAACCTGGGGAACCAGGAGGCCCCTGAGGACCCACAAATGCTTGGTACCCAGCTAGTTGGACAATGAAAATGAACATCTGTTAGTTTAATAAATGCTACTAGATCCAAAGACTAGAATAGAAACTCTACATGGACATAAACACAATGAGCTGTAAAACCTGATTTTGCTGTGTGGCTGCATGTCTGCATGGTGTTTCTTACTTGTTAACAGGTTTCCAGGAGGCCCAGGGGGTCCAGGGGGTCCAGGGATACCTACCGCCCCCCTCTCTGGCGACAGAAAGGACCCACAGTCAATCACAGTCCCGTTCTCTCAACAGAACGCCTTTTTAATCGTCAACCTGTAGGTTCATCTGTAACACTCACCATTCATGAGGGTGAGGACACGTTCAGCCACCTCCTGGGTGTTTAATATGTAGTTGCTGAGGCCTGGAACTCCAGGATGTCCCGGTGGACCGGGAGTACCAGCAATGTATCTCCTCACATCCTCCTCTGGACACAAATAATTGACACAAATTGGCAAATAGTCTCACATGCTATGCTCTAAACTTTAGAGGGTACCGCTTTACAATTAGGCTACCTTATAAAAGGGTTTAAGAATGGTTTGTAATTAGTTTATTAATTAGGTTGTGAACCCTTAATAAATCATTAATAAGACGTTATAAGGCATTAGATTAAAAAGGGCAAAATTCTCCTTGTAACTAATGAGTAATATAATCTAATAATTTATTATTGAGTCACCTTTTGGCAGTTTAAAATATTAGTGACTCATTAGTAAATGGTGATGTTTTACACTTGAGCTTTTTGCAGTTATACATGTTTGTAACTCAAAAATAAAAGGTCATAAAAAATGAGATGCCAAGAAACGCTAAGATGAATCATTTCAGTGAACTGATACTAAGGATGCTGGCTGATGGAGCTTAACAGTACAGATACATGTGGGCTCACTATTTGGAAAGCAACAGGTGACTGTTGCTCTTTTTAATCAAGTTATAACATATTATTAATGATTATTAAAGGGTTCACAACCTAATTAATAAACAAATTGCAAACCATTCTTAAACCCTTTATAAGGTACCAATCCAAGTTGTGTCTTTACTGCGTAAGGGTCATTCCCTTCACTATTCACAACCTTCCATGGTTCCAAAGCTTTAGGGCAATTCAGTCCAATGAGTAGTCCTATATCCTTTTCAACAGTAGTAAGCTGAAATTTACTGATATAAATATATATATAATAGATATATGGCCATTCCATGATATCTCCTTGTGTAGGGATGTTTTCCTTTGTAACAGGAATCTCTGAGTGAGTATAGGAAAAGTGGAACCCTTTAGGGTCTAAAGAGCTGGGTATCAAAGCAACAAACTTCACGGGTGCCACTGAAATATGGAGTTTCTGCCATCTAAAAGAAATTTGGGGATTGTAACTGTCCTCAAATAGATTTACGTTGTAATATGTTGATAAGGTCGTTGACCGAGATGGAGCCAGGTGGTCCTGGAGGGCCAGGGGGGCCAGGAGTCCCATCATATCCTCTCCCTGGACCTGAAATGGTAAAGGTTACAAGGGGTTTCCCATTACTGTTGGAAAAACGGCAGGTTTTCACATGCAGACATCTTGTGTATTAAGTAATAGGTCATACTCTGGATGTAGGCGATCACTCGGTTGGCCACATCATCCACCAACCCATCCCCTGCTGGCCCTGGGGCCCCTGGAGGCCCAGGAGGTCCAGCCAGGTACTGCCTGATGGCGTCACCTGTGTGTCAAGACAAATTTAGTCTCGCATTGCTAGACCTTCCTCCACAGAGCTGCAAAGGAGGGTCTGGCTAGACCACACAACATTCCGGGATGGGAGAAAAACGTGCTCTGGTTTATTGGCATTTCTTTAAACCAATCACTAACGTCTTGGGGGGGGGGGGGGGGGGGGGAGACAAAATAGTCTCGGAAAGGAACTTGTTTTGGTGGAACATGTGTACGTTCAAAGGTTGTTTTAGTCGTGCAACAGAAAATTCAGACTGGACAGATAGTCTAGCTAGCTGTCTGGATTTACCCTGCAGAGATCTGAGGGTTGAGGTTCGGGGTTAGAGTTTAGAATGCTAATACAAAGAAAGTGAAAGGTGACAGACATCCGGCCAAAATGACTGAGGGACATCTGGAGGAATTTCCGGCGGCACCGGAGCAATCCTGGAAATAAAACGTTGTCGATATAGACTAAGACAAACTTGATCTTCATTCGATCGTAATGTTTAACCAAGGTAAATTAATACATAGCTTACTCTGAAGGTACTCTGCCATGTACTGGCCCACATCGGTGGATCCAGACCCACTTCCATCTCTTCCATCTCTTCCAGGTGGTCCAGGTGGGCCCGGGGCACCAGGACTGTATGAGCCACCTGGTGCGACAACACACATTTTCATATAAAATGACATGTAGAAAAAAGACTGAAATAGCAATTTAAAACAATATTTTCAAAGCTGAAATTATTAGCATTAGCTAAATTATTTGCAGTACCATTTAACTAAGCAGCAACACATTTGTGGTGAAGCCACTGCAGGAGTAATAAAAGCTGCAGTTCCTCTGATGCTAACTCCAAGAAAATGCAGTAGGAAAAGCATCCCTTTTTAAATGCAAATTGAATGCAGTTCTTCCAAAAGAAGTTAGAATATTTATAGGTGATTATAATTTAAAGATCATTTTTAATATTTAAACATTTTATCATTCACTCCTATTTGTCACGGTTATGTGTTTCTCCCCTCCTCCCTTTTTTGTTGCTGTTTCTCTCCTGGCAGGGCTGGTGCAGTTGAGGGCGGGGCTGGCTGAGCGGACTTCTCTACAAAGCACACCTGATCCTCATCTCGTTGATTGATCACCACATTTAAGCGGGGTCCCTTCTTCACTCTGTGCCAGATTATTCTGTCGCAAGTGATAAGGTGTGTGGCACGGTCCGACTCTGTTTTAGCCCCAGCCTCTCTGACTCTCGTTTTGGCATTTTTGGCTTTTCGGACCTACCTGTGATTTTTTGTTTTGTTTTTCCTCTTTTGCTCAGTATCCAGCTTTCCCTGTGGTCTTCAGCTCCTGTGGATCTCCAGGCCAGCCTGTTCCCTCTTCCTGCCTCGCCGTCCAGCCCTCGACTGCAGCCTCCCGTTTCCTGCCAGCACTTGTGACTTTTTCTAATAAACACCCTTGAATGGCTCGCTGTCTCTGTCTTCTGCAATTCTGGGCCAATATACTAAACTCAGACCTAACAGGATTTTAGTTGGACTCACAATGGACAAAAAAGTCAAACAAATCAAAGCAGAAGAATCTGAGATATCAGTTATTTTATATTGTGTTCCTCTCTCTTGTCAAAACCTGGCACCTACAGGTTTTGCCAACAGTTCGGCCAGAGATTTATGTGTTACACTTGCAGAAGCTAATGTAGCTTTGAGCCGCTAGCCTCAAACAGAGATTTTTACATTGCAGATTCACATGAGATTAAGATCAGAGACAACCTCCGTAATTATTACAAATTACTAGAGGTCCCTAGGTAATACTAGTCCTGTGCGAATAGGGCTTTTAATGCGTAGAATCGGTGGAGTTTCCATGTAAGAGAGAAAACAATTCTATTAATCCTGGGTCACATGACAAGGTGTACTAATAGTTCCAATGAGAATCAATGTTTGTACTGGTCAATATTGTTTGAGTCCGTCCAGCTCTCACTGAGTGGTCAATTTTTTCAAAATAAATTAATAAAAAACATATCTTTTGGAGCATTTTTTCATGATGGTTTTGGAGGTGTTTTTGGCGTAGTTGTCAACCATAGTTGCTACTGGTGGTTTGCAACCCCATAGACCCTTTGAAAACACGGCATGGGTGACGACTATCATTAAGATACCTTCTCAATACATGATTTGATATGATATGATATTAAGCATGGTCTTACCAATGGAGACCCCAGGGATTCCTGGGGCCCCTGGGACTCCTGTATCGCCTGCAAGGAACACATAAACAGAATCAGAAATATATTTATTGCCAGGTAAGTAGCACTTACTAGGAATTTGCTTTGGTTGATGGTACATAAATAAAAATAATATTAGATAAATAAACAATAAATACAGAAACAAAAATAACACATACATATAACTATTTAACTTTAAGAAGGAAAAAAAGGTGGTATGGTTAGTGCAGGATGTTATAAAATTGTAGAGGGATGTGCAAAAAGTTGAAAAAGAAAAAAGGATATATAGAATGTGTAGAGGACAGGATGTAGGATTAAGGTTCAATGTTGTTGGGGGTCCAGGGCCTTGTTGGTGAGGCTTACTGCTGAGGAGAAAAAAATGTTTTTGTGGTGTGAGGTTTTGTGTCCGAGAGGGACACAGTATGAGAGACAAACTCCAGTGACTTCTTGATAAAAGAAAAGATGAGGAAAGACAGACGGAATACTGTAAATAGAAAGTGATTAACAAAAAAGAAAAACATTTGGCTGAGTTTACCTTTAGGTCCTAGTGGCCCCTCTGGCCCCTCTGGGCCTGGAGGACCCTGAGGCCCCCTAGGTCCAGGCTGACCTGGGAAACCTGACATGAAAAACCAAAACACTTATTTAACAAAAGCGTGCAGGTTCATTGTTGACTCTTGAAATACCTTTACCACAACTGAACAAACTCCACCTGCTGATGAATTCCACAAGATGTGGCTGAAAGGTCTGGAAAATAATCCAGTAAGTGGACATTGTGCTACGAATTGTCAACTACTTAGCAAAATGTTACTTTGGTCTATTGTCTTTTCAACAAGTCTATGATAGAGTACTTTCTATTTTAAAGCGCAGAAAAGATAGATGCTTGGTACAATGTCCCCAAAGGTTTTAGAAAACACCTGCTGTGTATTTCCTCAACTCATTTTCTTCATGGCAGTACGCCTAAATAGTGATTCTTTTTTTCTTTTGGAGGCTTATTAACTTTAATTATAGAGCCACTGGAGAACGACAGGAAAGGGGGAGAGAGAGAGAGAAGGGGCGATGACAGAAGGGCCACAGAAAAAAATTGTTTTTCACATACCAAGACCCTCATCCCCTGGACTCCCTGGTAGACCTGGTTGACCTGGTTCACCTGAAACAATCATCGGTTAGATATGTTTGTTTTAGAAGTCTGTAGTTTCTAAACACTATGATGCATACAACAGTTTTCAGTTTTCTCACCTTGGTACCCTTGTGTTCCTTGTTCACCTAAGGATAATGAACAATAAGATAAAACAACATTTCTGGGATTTTAAAGTAGATTTTAAAGTAGTATCTTAATTCGTATCTTGACCTGAGAACTGCTGCCACATTCACTGATCATTTCATTTTATTATGCAGAAATCCATTATACATGCAGTCCTATGATCTATTTTATTGGGGACCAAGCGCACTTTTTTTCAGAAGTATCTGATTCGTCAAACCTACCTGCTGAACCCTTCGGGCCTGGGGGTCCTGGGGGTCCTGGTGGTCCAGCAAAAAAGGTTTCTAAGACAAACCAGTAAAGACAGTAGAAGCTGAACATGACACGTCCAGTTGTCTTTGGTACAGTTTATCTGAAATTATATTTTGTTTCCACCAACCTGAGGTAGGCACAAAGCTGCCAGGCTCTCCTTTCTTTCCTGGAAGTCCAGGTAAACCAATTCCTGTGAGAACAGCATAGAAAAAATATATATATATTTTTTTTGCTGACACTGCTTAAATCATCCTGTATGCTGATGACCTAGGTATCTATTTGTTTGTCGATGGCTCTCCAGGACCTTTGCGTCCTGGAGGAACCTGTTTAATCTCACCTGAACAAGAGTGACAGCAGCATTTGGACAATAATTCATTTGATCCAAGCATCTATTCCACTTGTTCAGAAAAATGCCATTAATATCTTACAAATAGCTTTTGTACATACCAGGAGGACCTTGAGGACCAGGTGCTCCAGGAGTTCCTGGTGGGCCAGGCAGTCCAGCCACTGAGGAAAGTCAGGAAAGTAAACATAGAAGTGGTAGGTGTGTGTTTTACTGTCTACCCCGCTGTTATTGTTGATACTGGCACCAAATGGTGCCAAAGTAAAGAATAAAAAAAACTGAGGAACTCACTCCCGGTTTGGGTGGCACTGACAGTATCTGAACTACCAGGCTCGCCAGGTTTTCCTTGCTCTCCCTTTTCTCCTTTCTCTCCTCGGTCTCCCTTAGGTCCTAAATGATGATATCAATGTACCATCACAGAAAAATATCTATCAATAGTCCTCACATCAATCTGCCAGTTTTGACCCATCCTAGATGCTTATAATGGGTGAAGAGGTTGGATTTACCAGGTTGTCCTGGGACACCAGAGGGGCCAACGGGACCAGACAGACCATGGGTTCCAGCAGGACCTGGAGGCCCAACAGGCCCTGGTGGTCCGGGGATGGCCACAGTATTGGAGCCAACTAGAAACAAAATGTGAGAGACACAAATACCAGTTACATTTAACAAGATTTTGTGTTTTCAGATTTAAATCTAAAGTCTAATTAGTACAAGTATTTGTTGCTGTTCTTACCTGGAGCGACAATTTTACCAGGCGATCCTGGTTCACCTGAAAGCCAGTGTAATGTTTGATTACACGATGAGACCTTTCATTATAGACATACAGAATGTCAATAGTTTGAGGAAGTCCTTAGTTTTGGCAAGAAAAGTTTCATTTCCACAACTAGAATTAACGCCAATTTTTCAAATGTAGTTCTCACATGTAGAAGTAAAGTGTGTATACAAGCTTTTTATTCGGCATGCTAGTGTTGAATCTAATGTCAGTCGGTCAATCAGTTTCTCCACCGCTTTGGTCCATACTGAAATATCTCCAAATAATGTATTTTTATGATATGTTGTTCAGGAATTCATGGTCCCCAGAGGATGAATTGTAATAACTTTAGTAATTCCCTGACTTCTCTTCTAGCGCCTTCATCAGGTCAAAATGTTAATCCGTCCAAAACTGATGACTTTCCCATCAACGTTACTTTGTGTGCCAATTAGCAAATGTTAGCATGTTTACGTGCTAAACTTGTTCGCATTTTTATAGCGAGTCATGATGCTTTGCATAAGCTATACCTGGGGGACCAACATCTCCAGGAAGTCCAGATGGTCCTCTCACGCCAGGAAGTCCCATCGAACCCGTGTCACCTGCATACATGAGACTCTGGATTACAGCGCAATCTTTACCTCAACAACAACCCTAAATTATCTGGCCATTTTCTCTGGCAGCCACGACAAAATGTCATCATGGATGGCACCTACAGGATAAACTCTTAACACCTACAGAATAAACTCTTAAACAAGCTGATGAGGTTTGATGCAGTTCTCATGATATCCCTCTCTAATGTTATTAACGTATTTTACTACTATTGTGAAGCTCTCTCCTCACCTGCAGTTCCTTTAGAACCCTTTGGTCCAGCAGGGCCCTGTGGTCCAGATTGTCCTGGTTCACCTTTAAGTATGAGAACAAGAACCATAAAAATCAAAAGCATTTTTTTCTAACCAATAACAACTTCTTTGAGGGTTTGCAACTTACATTTGTCAGACAGTTTAAACAAAAAGTGGCAGAATTATTTGTAACTATAAATTTTTAATAGAATAAATTGCACAAATACAGAATGGTAGGTTATAACTAACAACTGTTTGAGGACTTACTTACATTTTAATACCTAATGTACCAGACATTAGCCTGATTTTCAAAAGAAACAGGGCATCATTGAACATCGTCCTCCAAAGATATTTTTATGTCAGCACACTTAAAGTGAGACTATATAACCTTTGCTGGACAACAGTTACTGACATGTGGCAGTTACAGGATAATGGTGAAAGCTAAATTATATTGTAGCAACAGTACAAGTAGAAAAGAGTCACAGTGAACTGGCTCAGTAATCAGTTATACAGCAATATCTATCTAAAGTTTGCTAAAATTAGCCGCATTAGCCAAAAGCCTTTGGTCATAGCAGACCAAATAAGACTGGAGCAGCAGAACCGAATTAACCAAGAGTGTATTTTACTACTTATGAATTTAACTCTTAATTTTTTCAGAGAATGAATAGCTATTTACCCATCTTTTTTTATGCCACTGAGCATCGAATCAGGTTACATGTTCTCTTCACACTAGCAGCATTATGTAAACGTTAACATGGCTAACATACTTAAAGGCCTGAAATTGTATTTGTCTTTCAGCTTTTTAGTTTTAAGTACAGTGTGCAATACAGTCAAATTGTGCCTTTGAACCAATTGAGTTTAGGTTGTGTGTCATTTAACTTTGGAAAAGAAGTTTAGAAGCATCTTTAGCACTAGTTGTTTTTAGTTAGTTAGTTGTGAAACACACCTGCTGGTCCACGTGGTCCCCTCTCTCCCTGATCCCCCTTGGTTCCTGCCAGCCCTGGCGTTCCTCGATCACCTGCATTAAAAACAATAACATGTGTCAATGGTGGTCTGAACTGATAATGAGATATCTTTCCATATATAATTGATTAATTGAGCAACTCCCTATCTATATTTCCATCTGTGTGCATTCATGTCCCAGTAATGCTTGTTACTAACTTAGCTCCGGGGAGCTTATTTTCTCCAGAGTCCTTATGCTTTCTTGCCTCGCATTTTTCCTTGGATTAGGGTGGCACCTAAATCATGGTTGGAACTGCCGCTGTGGTCCTGCTCAGTGCCCTGCTATGCCCTGCTACACCATACTATGCCCTGCTATGCCCTGCTACCACTGTTGCACTAAATGCTTTCTCTTGGGGGAATTATTGGAATTGTTGGGTCTTTGTTAATTATAGAATGCGGTCTAGACCTATTCTATCTGTAGTGTCATGAGATAACTCCTGTTGGGATTCAATGCTATAAATAAAACTGAATTGAATTAACACTGCAAGTAGTTTATCAATCAATGTTCTGCAAATACTTAACATGTCTATATATTTGGACTTTTCTTACACATCATCATTCTTTTTAAATGCATTAATAGAGTTTTTTTTTGACAATTTAAGAAATTACAAATTAAGGTACCTTTTTCTCCGGGTGCTCCTGCTTCACCCTGGAAACCCTTTGGACCTGGAGCACCTGCACTCAAATTATTACAGATTTACCATATGCCTGCCAATCAAAAGGAAATAACAGACAAAATCTGAAATTCATGTGGATCTGAGTCTTTACCAGGGCTTCCTGAGGCACCTTGCTCTCCCATGGCACCTAAATCACACAGGAAATCATAGGGGTCAGTGATTTTGGCATGTTACATATTGCAGCGAGTTTACCATCATCATCGTCACTTGTATTAGTTGTTAAAGTGTTTTGTGCAAGGGCTTGAACAGTGGTTCCCAAACTTTTTCATGTCAAGGACCCCTAAACTGACACAAATTAGACCATAGACCCCTATTTGATAAGATTTTGTCCCAGGGTCCCCCATCTGATAGGATATTTGCTTTTTTGCTTTTATAGTCTTGCATTGCCAGACCTTCCTCCACAGCGCTGCGGAGGAGGGTCTGGCTAGTCTACATAGAATTGGGATGGGAGAAAAACGTGCTCTGGTTTATTTCTTTAAACCAATCACAATTGTCATGTGCGGCGCTAAGCGCCGGACAGAGCCATTGTACCTCTGCAAAAAGCCAGAAAACTCAGATTGGACAGATAGTCTAGCTAGCTGTCTGGATTTACCCTGCAGAGATCTGAGGAGCAGTTTACCATAGTCCTCAGAAATCCACCGGAGTTTAGAATGCCAACACAAAGAAAGCGGAAGGTAAAGGACATGTGTTACCTGAACAATCCCGGAAGTGAAATGTCGTGGATATAGACTGGTTCTTTTAAAACAAAGTGTATGACACCCATGACCAAAACAGTCATACGTTTTGTCATTGTGTTACTTATGGAAAGAATTATAGTGAAAGTAAAGTATTCCCCTTTTTGCAGGGGACCCCCTGGAACTTCCCCATGGAACTCACTTTGGGAACCACTGGCCTAAAATATGCAGAAACTCTGGTATGGTCCTTTTTTATTTGATCCGGTCTGGTCTATAACTCCACCATGACCTTACCTTTCGGCCCCATCGGTCCAGCAGCACCAGCAGGACCGGGACGTCCTGCCTCGCCTTGAGATCCTGTCAAAACCAGGTTTCATTGTCAAAGACTAAACACATGAGCAAAGAACTTTCCATAATTTAACATAAAACAAAACCTGTTCTACTGTGATGGAAGTTTTCTTAGGAGCACGGGTCAAAGATTAAAGTGAAACAAATAAAAGACTATTGAGAGAAACCAAAGTCCAGTCTTCGAGTATTTATTATATTTGCAAATAGAGAACACAGTTTCACATGTACCTCAGCACATTCTGAAAGGGCGCTCTGCCCAATACATCAAATGAAAAGTAACTTATAGCAGATAACAGATGGTCCTAAGCCTCCCCACTAATGTATTTTGCATAGACACGAGTTAACCAAACACCTCAAAGTAAGGTCAAACTATGCCTTGTGGCCCAGTTCAAACCAAGACATAACACCTAGCAGTTTCAGCTGTTAGAAGCATTCTAAGTTAACACATACACATAAATGTATAAAAATATAACTAAACAATATGTTTAAATGTAATTTTGCCATTACACTACCTTTGTCTCCTTTCCCTGCGAAACCTGGTGGTCCAGCCTCTCCGCGGGGGCCCATCGGTCCGTCCCGGCCCCTCTGGCCTGGGGCTCCCTCAGAACCTGGCTCACCTGGTCCCAAAGGACAACAGAATGAATGAATAATGAGAATGACGACATTTATTCCAGACATATCAACAACAACAAAAACACTAAAAATATATATACATTTGTTCACAAATAAGCAAAATAAAAATAAATAAAAAAACAGCCTACACATGCCTGAAAAGGCATAGAAAGAAGAATACACTTATTTAATCCTACCCCTTCTCCACTGCTCAGTATTTCATGTTCATCAATTCACTTCCCTTCCTGACCCTTTGTACTGTTGTATGCTCCCATCTAACTACATAGACACACATATTTACTATATTATGTGTACAATTTTGCTATATTATGTGTACAATCCATATACATATACATGAATACATACAACAATTCCATACGAGACTCAGCCTGTGTTTTCATTTCCTAGTGTGTCCTCAAAGAACAAAGATGATGATCTAAAGTGAACACTACCTGCACTTCCCTTGGGTCCCCTTGGTCCATCCAATCCTGGGTGACCCATAGGGCCTAAAGAAAAAAGATATATGAGTGGAGAATGAACCGGCAGTGAGTTAGTCACCTCTGTGGGAAGGAAAAAGCGGCAACACGTTTTCTCTGAGTCTCACCTGGTAGGCCAGGAAAGCCGCCATCACCTGCAAAAGATTCATTTATAGCCGTTACGCATCTTACTGTATATCGCACACTGCTTAGGTTTCATATTCAAAACCTTTGGAATACATATGCAGGACAATTCCTCACCTTTTTGTCCTAGCTGCCCTGGATCCCCTGTAAAGAAACAGTCAGCCTAATGATGGTTATCAACAAAAACATCAACTTCCAAATGAATTTATGATTCGTGCAAACATGCCTTTAGGGCCTGGATCTCCTCTCTCCCCTTTTAGTGAGTATGCAAGTGTATCTAAAAGTTGGAGGGAAAAAAAGTTAGGATCAATTCAAATTCTAATGTCCAAGAGGTTGTTTAATAGGGGTGTAAATTATACATGTTATCACAAATGCAATATTATGTGTTCATATTATGATATTATGATACAATATTTACTGATATCACAAAGTCTGCCACGATACAATTTCAATTTGATTCGATTCAATTCATAGGGCCTGCGATCCATATGAGACGATACATAAGCCTATCAAACACAATCAGTTACATTTATATATATTTACAAAAAGAAACTTAATATGATTTGACAATTTGGAATTTTGGAAGCTATTCCAGACATTTAAATTGAAACCAAACTACTCTTTTTAACAAAAAGAATAAATATAAAGTGGGACTTTCAAAATAAAAGCACACCTAAAAATGAAGATATGTATTGATATTTGCACTTTGTATCGATAATATAGGTCCTTTTCACAGCAGCCATTTTTAGATGTCATTGCAGGGTAAACACAGGTGTATTTAACAACATTAATTTTGGGCCTGTTCCATTTAGGTGGGCTAAGGCCCTGGAATAAGCTAGCATGCAGGCGCTAGCTCACTGGAATGTGTGTGACACACTAAATAGAACGGGACGATAATTAATTTGATCAATTTCACCAGGGTTTGCCCTGCATTGACACGTCAAAATGGCTGCTGTGAAAAGGGCCTTTTGGATCGATGAGGATTGAATCGATATATCGATCCACATCGATGTATCGTTACACCCCTATTGTTTAATTTACAGTATTACATATGTGCTGATTTTTTATCTTATGTGAAGATAACCGATGAGTGTGTTGTATTTTTGTACCTCTAACAGCATCCGAACGGAGTTCAGCCCTGACCAGCTGCTGAACGGCTCTCTGCAGGGCGGCGCTGTCCTGTTCCGGCCCAGCAGCCCCCAGGTTGATGCCGTTGTCAGAGCGGGTCAGGGTCGACCCAGAGGCACTCCTGTCGATGTATGACGAGTCCAGCGGGTCAATGATGTTGATGCCAGAGGAGGCCGACAGGCGGCTGGACCTGGCTGACACAGCGCCAGTGATGGCTTCCAGAGCATCAACACGGCTCCTGAGGCGTTTCACTTCTTCACCTGTGAGGCCAAAGGGGAAGATGATGGACATTCAGTGACCCTTAAAGGTGCTGTAGGTAGGATTGCGAAGATCCAGGACTTAGCCAAAAAATTTGAATATCAACAACTTCTCAGTCCCTCCCCCCTTTCTGTTAAAGCCCAAAACGGTCTCCTAAGCCCCTCCCCCCACAAGGGAGAATGAATGCGTGTGCATGAGCAGTGATTGACACGCAGTTAGACACCCCCCTTGGCCATGGTTGGTGCATCTGAACAGGGAGCGGTGGATTTTTGCAAGTCGCACTACAGGCTGTAGGTGGTTCCAGAGGAGACAGATTTTTGTTTAAATTACCTGCTTCATGTAGTTCTACTGGAACATAGGGTCAGTTTCAGCAAATATGACAGAAAATCGTACCTACTGCACCTTTAAGTGCGATGTATGGTTCTGCGTGGGCTCCACGCAGAGCTTTCGCCGTAGCCTACGTAAGTGGCCTGAAGTTTATACTTGTGTGTTGGTGTGCGCGTCGATCTCTTTAAGAGAATAGCAGGGCTGGCATGTGTGTGTGTGTATGAGTGAGAGAAATGAAGTGTACCCCTTGTGCTTTCTGACCACTGTTGGAAATCTGTAGCAGGAAAAGTGAACCATCCTCGATTTCATGTTGTTTATGGAGAAGAAGAACCAGGAAATGAGTAGGGGGAAATGCAACGCTACCAAGCGACGTGTATAGTTACATTTTTCAAGAGGTGCACGTCAGACGTAGGGTCTGGCTTAAGGTCTGTCCGTGCGTTCATGGACATCGGAAAAACATTTTTCCGAGTGAAAACGTTACCATTCACATCACCTCCTGTGGGAATCAGAGGTGGGAAACTCGGGCTAGATTTTGCTGACAGAGTTTCCCAGTTGGTGACGCGTTGTTGACAGCTGACGTACAAAAACGTGGCCAAAGACCGTTAAAATGTGTTGAAGGGTGAGAATCCTTTCCCGTTCGTTGTCCTGCAGATAACACAAACACCTGTCCATGTGCTGTTTGAATGCTTGCATAAGAAAACAGCAACAAATCTTTTGGCCTGTGTGTTTTCACACAGCTGATGCGCTAGGCTACGCCCAACAGTTGGTGGCAGTCATGCAACAAGTTGTTATGCCAAATGCCAATATAACAGAAGAAGAAGAACACGCATCCCGACCATGTGAACGCTCGCAGTCGGAATAACAACGTAACCACGGGGGCAGTCCCTGTTATTCTGAGGTGGTATGAACACGCCATGTATCTCCACGTACCCACGTACGTAGTCACGGCATAGATTTAACACAGAAGCATAAATCATGCTTAAGAAGGTAAATAACATGCTGCTAGAGAATGCATGTCTCACCCAAAGCAATGAGTCCAAAGAGGAGGCCGAGGAGGAGGAGCAGGCTGAGCAGGAGGCCCAGCAGCCACTTCCACCAGCTGCAGCAGGAGCAGAAGCTAAAGCCCGAGTCATCTTTACCGATCTCTGAGAAAACCACAAATTATTGTTTTTACACTTTGGTTTTTGTATACATTAAACAAAATATAACATGGGCGTATGGCAGGATTTGACTGTAAACCCGGGTATACAACAGGCGTTAAATTGGACTTTAAACAGTACCTGCGTAGGTGGCTTTGTCTTTTGTGGCAACCTTTAGGCTTGCAGCTTTAAAAAAAAAAGAAACAGCAAATATTTACTTGCCGAACAAGAAATATGACGTATGTGATTAATCTAAAAGCCAATAAGATTTGTTGTATTTCAGTCTACATTTAGCATCTGTCCCCTCCTCCATTGTGCTGGATGAGAGCTTCTGTTTCTCTCTCATTAGTGAGTCCCCAGAGTAGGAAGCTGCAAGAACACAACAGGTACAACAGTACGTTATCACCACACCCAAACGGAATCTGCAGATTTAAAAAAATGTTTTACAGTAAGGGGTCCCTACTCGGTCTCTCTTTGACCTATGGGGTCCCTGGCCTAAAAAAAACGTTGAAGACCCCTGGCATAGGCAGTAGTGGTATTTAGTATTTAGTATTACCCGAAGCAGGTGCAGCAGACATGAACTGCTTCCCTGTGTCTTTGGTCATGACCAGCCGCTCTGTCTCCTTCTTGACAGGAGCATTCTCCTTCTCTATCAGCACAAACTTAAAGTCTTTGCCAGGCGTCTCGTCATAAATGGGGCTGCTGGGTCTCACTGTGAGGAACAAACGACGAGACATTAAAAAGCTAAAATATAATGAAGACCTACAGAGTGTGTGCTACTGTAAAAGAACTATGTCTCTGTAGATTACAATATTTTGAACTACATGTGCGAAGAAACTTCACAAACAATGGTCTGGAATGCTCTGCAAAACATTCTCAAGCTGGACAGACTAATTACCATTTCATCCTTCAAAACCTCCATTTCGTCCTTGTTCACCGACATATGCAGTTGCTTTTCCACATCATTATTTTCCGACTGAATATTTGTACGGTTTCATTCTCTTTTACTCACCTATGTACCTGTGTGTTCCTCTCGGTATATGTGTTTACTGCTGTCTGTGTTGTAGCCTACTTCAAATTGCATTTGATGTCATTTCAACTGTATGTATTTCTATTGTTTTTATTTATTTTCTAGCTTCCCTTTCCCTAAGTGGCTTTGCCACTTGTCAGGCCGCCATTGTGAATAAGAATGTGTTTTTAATGGCTTGCCTGGAAAAATAAAGGTGAAATAAATAAAATACATTTACAGTCTCAGTCATGTGACACCAAATACTTTAATTTACTGTACTATATTATAACGTATGATGAATTTATATTGTAAGGGCTTGATTTGTCCAACAAAAGTAGGAAAACGTTGTTTCACAAATGACTAAGCTATTTCTAAACACAATATCATTTTAATACACAGTAGTATTTAACAGCTCACCTGTGGTCGTGCTGAGTCCAGGCCCAGACACATTTTTCTGCACACCATACACTGTGAGGACACAAACGCGCACATTTTGACAGTCATTTATGATCCCTATAAATAAAGTATGGTACTAAAGCTTATAGAACACACACACACACACTTGATATTATCTGCAATGGCATGGCATCTCTTGTGGAATCTGTTTGGTTTCTTCACCAATTTATTTTAGGGAAACTGACATTTTCCTATTTGTGTTGTTGATATTACCAGGTTAAGGAAAAAATAGGAAGAAACGTATGGATATTTTTTGTTCTTAATATTGGCTGTACATCACTGCTTTACCTATTTGTGTGTTGGATCCAGTGGGCGAGAGGACCATGGGGCTGGTACTGGCCAGGTTATTCTGAACACCATACACAGGAACTGAGACAGAGAAGAAAAAACAACATAAGTATCTACTGTCAGTGTCAAGCTAGTCTATATCCACGATGTTACTCTTCCTGGATTGTTCAGGTGCCGCCGGAAATTCCGCCGGATGTCACTCTTTTTGGCCAGATGTCTGGTACCTTCCGCTTTCTTTGTGTTGGAATTCTAAACTCTGGTGGATTTCTGAGGACTATGGTTAACTGCTCCTCAGATCTCTGCAGGGTAAATCCAGACAGCTAGCTAGACTATCTGTCCAATCTGTGTTTTCTGTTGCACGACTAAAACTACTTTTGAACGTACACATGTTCCACCAAAACAAGTTCCTTCCTGAGGCTATTATGCAGAGGCACCGTGGCTCGGTCCGGAGCTTAACATCCCCTCAAGATGTTAGTGATTGGTTTAAAGAAATGCCAATAAACCAGAGCACGTTTTCCTCCTATCCTGGAATGCTGTGTGGACTCGCCAGACCCTCCTCCGCAGTGCTGTGGAGGAAGGTCTGACAAAGCGAGACCAGTGTCAAGCTAAGGATGTGAAATGTGACATGACAGTAAGAGGCTCACCAGTGCTGCCGGCAGATAGTCCACTGTTTGCAGAGGGAGAGCTGAGTGCCAGGTTGTTCTGAACTCCTGTACAGACAGAACAGAGCACACTCGTATTTGTCCATTTATCACAGTTGGCAATGAAAATAAAAGAGTAATGCAAAAATGTAGGCCTTATTCACCTATGACTACCTTCTCACATAATAGTGCATAATTAATCGCAATTTTATTTAATCACAATGTGGACTGGTGCAAAATCCAAATCACAATATTTGTTATATATTGTTGGGTAGTTTAGTTTATAATTAAAGTATTTTATGAACTACATGTGTTTTGTTTGCAAAAATCGTAATTTGTAAAACAAAATTGTCAGATTAATTAATGTAGTAGAGTAAAAAGTACTGTATTTCTCTCTAAAAGAATGTAGTAAAGTAGAAGTAGAAAGTGGCATGAAAAGAGAAGACTCAAGTAAAGTGAAAGTACCTCAAAGTTTTACTTTATTACAGTACTTGAATAATGTACTTAGGTATATGCCACCACTGTTTGAAACCCAATACAACTGAGGTAAAGTTCAAATCAACTTGTTGTTTTTTCCAGAAATGGTGTCCCAGTTACTCTCTGGATGATCCTCAGTGTGAAAAGCTACTTTCTACTGAAGAAATAGTCCCTATGGACACTGCAGTCGTTAAGTGGCACAAGCAAAATCCAACTTACAAAACCCCAAAAAATGCTTTTGTGTGTGTGTGAAGGTATGACACTGCAACAGCTTATTGAGATTGGTTGGAGACAATAGTTGTACATCTGCAATTATTTCCTGTGGCAACAGGTTGTTGACTGTCATATATGACTGACCTGACGGGTATAGGGTGGAGGAAGTGGACAGGTTGTTGGGGTTGGTATTGTAACTGTAGCTACTGCTCACACCTCCGGACCAAACGCTGCCATAGTGGTCTAGTAGGGAAGACAGAACAATAGTAGACAGAAAAATGAACACTACAGGCGAATATGCAAAATATTTTAACTGGTATACTGTATATCACCATGGAACTTCCCCAGTTAATTACTCACATTAAGACAACCATTTTTTGTATAACTTTTCTTAAATGTTATGTTTAAATATTCAAATGAGGCATCTTATTAAAAATCTGCTAATGTGCATACATTTTCAGAACAGAAATGTGAACATTGGATAAAGCCATGTTAAAAAAATCTTGTTTCATTTTGCTGACATATTAGAAACAAATGTTTTTACAGAGGGAATGTGGATATATTTTTCTTACCAGAAATCAGAAGATACAGCCAAAAGTCATAAAAAGAATCCATTTTTGCCACGTTCATTATTAACATTACACTAACATTGAGACAATTTACAAATGAGACAAATTTTACTTTTAATATTACAAGTTTTTCTGAAGTTCTTATGTTTAGATATGAGAATTAAGCATTATCTAATGCTCAGTTTTTGGTGAATTTATAATAAATTTACAGACGCAAATAGACAAAGTGTAGTAAAATAAACAGCTAAATGTGGGTTTTGGATGTTTTTTTTCCCACTAGTCTGAAAGAAGACATGGTATTGAATTAAAATAGCCCAAAACCTCAAAATTGAAAAAACATTATGTCTTTGCCTGTGGTGTCTTCCCTTAAAAACAGAGGCCATGTGGAATGCAGAAAATGTACTGAAAAGAAACATGCATTACATTACAAACACTACAACATATTCCGTTATGTAAAGGAAACAGCATTTAGAATTTTAATATCGTCCTTAAAGATAACAGACATGACAGCTGATTGGTTGAACCTGTGCTGGAGCTCTCAGACATGCTCCTGGTTTCCACGCTGGCCTTCCTGGGGATAGGCAGCGTGTTGTTGGGGGACTGGGGGGGGCTGGTGCTGATGGAGTGGTTTCCTCTCAGCAGACGCTTCACGTCATCCAGCTCCGTCCCTGCACAGCAGAGCTACTGTAACCAGGACCACTCTGTCTGCAGTTACCATTTCCTTCAAAATCTAACTGACTATATTTCACGGTTACATTGCTGCATCATAAATTCATTCTTTTAAGGTGAGCTATGTGGAAAATCATGGCCATGGAGAGTCATACTCACATCTTGCTGTAGGAGAAGCACTCTGAAGCCTGGCTCTGATCTGACTCTCTAAACAAAGAACAACATGTTTTATTGAATATCCTAATTGCTTTAACCTATGATAACAATCTGCAGACATCAAATTGTATTGATATGTAATTTAGACTGGATCGATGGATAAAGCCTGACAGGCCCCTTCCTCTCTCTGTGTTACAAATCTCAAAATCCATTTTCTATGGGAAAAAACAACAAACTTCAAACTAGCAAGCTACACAACTTCTGAAGAACATTTGGAATATTACTTTTGTAGCTTTTATGGCCTTTAATTGACAGGACAGCTTGAAGACAGGAAAGGCGAGAGAGAGAGGAGCGACGACAAGCAGCCATGGGTCGGCTATGAACCCAGGCCACTGCCAAGGACTCAGACAACATTGGGCGCACACTCTTCTACGTGAGCTAGCGGTCGCCCCTGCTTGGTTCTTTCTGGGAATGATTGTAAAGATTTGCAAAGAATATGTTTACGGCACTTACTCATTTAACTGGGACGTTTTGGGACTGATTGGTGGGGACGAAGTACACACACCGATACACTGGTAGGAGCGAATGACGTTTAACCATGTATCCAGCTAATTTATACAGCTCACGTTCTGTATTGTGTGTGTGAACAGTTAACTTCATTTAATATTGTATGTGGTGTTTTCTTTAGGGGGCGGTGCAAATGTTCCACCAAAACAAGATCCTTCCCGAGACTATTTTGCAGAGTTAGTGTCGCTGCGTCCGGAGCTTAGCGACTGTGATTGGTTTAAAGAAATGCAAACAACCCAGAGTGTTTTTCTCTCCTATCCTAGAATGTATCTGTGTTGTAGCCAGACCTTACTCAACAGCGCTGTGGAGATCTTGCAAAAGCAAGACCGTATGTAATTATATGCATTGTTTATGCTTTTAAGTGTACTGTGTCACAGCAGCCAGAGTACCTCTGCTCTGACTTCTCCCTCTGTTGGTGGAACTTGAAGATGCAGTTGAAGTACCTAAAAGAAAAAAGGAAAAAAAGAAATCCATTGACTGACTGAATTGACTGTTTGAATATCGTACATGTGCACCATTCCATAGTTCCCTGAGATTCCCTGTGAACTTTACCGTACTCCTTCCTGGTGTACTCGGGAGAGGAGTTTGGGCTGGAACTTTCTGAAACATACCGACAAAATAAAGATCATATTAGCCTTCAGTTCATTTTCTCCTCTCCAGTTGCTGTAAAGTACAGTCGAGATGTTGGCCTTTAATTCAAACAAAAAAACAATGTGAAAAAAACCAGACATTTCAGTCAAGCAGCATTAACTGATGAACCTTTAGACCTATGACTAACCGTCGAAGGCGTCTGAGAGAGCTGCTGCCATGGTGGTCAGGCCCTTCCTCTCTTTTGGACCGGGGGAATAAGTGACTGCTGAGGACGATCCTTTCTTCGCTTCCCTAGATCCTCCTGAACTGTAGCTGGTCTTCGCCACTGTTGAAACTGTCACGGCGCCTAGTCCTTCCCTTTTTCCTTCTCTGCCACCACTCCCAAAACCAGAGGACACGCTAGAGGACCCCCCTCCAGCTGCCCTAAACCCCGCCCCTGATCCCCCTGAAGCTGCTGAACTTCCTCCACTTGAGGATACAGCAGAGGAGCCCCCTCGAGAAGTGACGCCGAAGCCTCCGGAGCCCTTGCTGGCTCCTGATCCACTGGAGCCGGCGGCGTGGGAGCTGCTGGATGTGAACAGCACTGAGCTGTTTGTGCCACCTGATGCAGCTCGCTCACCTGACCCTCCTGCACTCAGAGAACGGTCACCTAGAGGAGGAAGAAGGACATTAAGTGAGGGGAGAGGATTAGCCACTGCATTATGATAACTTAGAGTGATCATTTATTACATTCTTTTGGTAAAATGTCATACTTATGTGCAAGGGCGTAACTTTGGGTTGAACATGGGGGGGAGGGGGTTGAGATCTCCAACTATCTAGAGATGTATGCATGTATTTAAAAAAAAGTGACAAAAAAAAAATCGAAAGAATTGTTGAAAGAAAAACTCGAAAAATAGACAAGAACATCAAAAGGAAAAATATTCTATTGATGCCTATATGTGCATTTGATTTATCTGAATGATTTGTGTGTCTATATTAACATTTATCATTATACTACTCTTCTCAGACAGTGATTTACAGTTAATAATATAAATGTCTTCATGATGTGTCAAGGCTTGTTCTGTACCTAAGAAAAATGACTAATATTTTATTGCCCGAATCCAGTTTTAATGACAAGGCTGCACTGGCAATGCTCATATTTGACCTTTTTAACGTGAATACCTCTTTCTACTTTTTTTTTTACACAACATTCCCAAGGTAAGCCACTGCTTGCCTGCTAGTGTGCCTGAACATGCCTTATTACTCTTTACCAATAAAACTCTCCACTCCTATACAGTATGAGATCAAAATGATGACAGACACATATAACATATTTGTTGCTGCCGGTGCTGCCTAGGGTCATGATTTTTCTCTAAGAATGACAGGCCTTTAGCTTCCTCTAGTGGTAGAATATAATAGAGTAGCACTATAATTTATACCTACCCCAACATACTTTAAAGCTGCATTGAAACTGGGGTAGGCAGTTTATTTTTGGTATCCTTGGCTGTTTTTCAGGCTTTAGAAGGTCTAGCCCGTGACGAGAGACTTTGGTCATTTCAGAGAGAGAGAGCATTCCTATTGGCTGTTCTGCAAGTGTGCAATGTGCAATGTGCAAGTGCCTTTGGTGACAGTTCTGTTTACAGTAGCCAAAGACTCAGGGTTGCAACTTATTCAAGGATAAACTATCAGATAAGAGAGTGTTTATTGTCATCCATCAATATACACTGCAGTACAGTTAGAGCTGGGCCACATTGAAATAATCAAATGTCACGATATTTTTTCGGTGTCTCCTCGTTTGGATGGCAGCATTAGCCTGCTACGAGGACCAGAGGCCAAAGACAGGCACCGCTCACTGCTCCAATCTGAACCAGGAGGCGCCTGGGAGGAAACGTAAACTCGGCAGACGAGCCAGTAGTTTAGTAGAGTGACAATTATCTGTAGGTTTGACCACTGATTACAGATAGACATTTAAGCAGTAATATAAAAACATTGATCAGTGCAGCTTTAACTTCACAATCTGCACTTCAATGTGTAACCCTGCAACAAAACAATGAAATAAATCGTCAATATGCATGTGATGATGATGTATGCTAGGTGCGAAGATGAATAATAATAACTTTGCACCCTCAGGTGAGTAGTTGTTACTGATTCCGTGACAACTGTAAAAGAAAATTCAACTATTAATGCAAATACTCATGTACACTGATGGTCTTCTATTATTTTAATATTACTGTTGTCACTGATGGCATAGCCAATGTAATTTTACAGCTTATATTAGCTTGTTTAAAGTTAGTTATGCATAAAAAAAAACATAAATAAAAGTGTAGAAATATTCCGATTACATTTTTTCATTTCTGATTCCGATACCTGAACTTGCGTATCGGCCGATATTGAGTACCGATCTGATACCAGTGTGTTTAAAAATATATAAAAAAATGTTTTTATATAAATAGTAATTATTTAACAGCGGTACACTACTGACCCTATATGGATACAATATGATTGCTATCATTGTTGAACTGTTCTGATTGGTGCAGATTGCATACTCGCCGATACCAGCATTTTAGGCAGAATCGGAGGCATTTCCGATACTGGTATCGGAACAACTATTAAAGTGTATGCATCACTGCATTGCTGGTTTTGTATTTCGAAACAGCCCCAGTTATAGGGCCATACCTCTCAGATCTTACCTCTGCTACTTCCTCCAACACCTCCACCAGAGCTGACAGTCGAGGTCGTAATTAGGTTGTCCATCCAAAGCAAGCTGTTGCAACAACAAAAACACACACTAGGGCTGCTCGATTATGAAAAAAACAAATCGCAATTATTCAATACGATTACTCGATGACTTTTGTAAATATGTTGCAATTGTTAAAAAACAGTGAAACAATTACACAAATCAACAGTGAAAACACCTTGAACACGTGAGAGTTCCCTGAATACTTTTCCCATTTTAACATGTATTTTCATTCAGAACACAAGACAAAGAGTTCACTTGCAAAACGTATTGTGCAAAATGTTCTCGATTATTCTATTTTTATTATTATTCTGCAAAATCGTAATTGCAATTAAAATCCTTGATTAATTGCACAGCCCTAACATACACTGTCTTTCTACTACTGAGGAAAAAATGAGAAATGAAATGTGAAACTGTGAAAAAGTAGATTTTCATTACATTGAACTGGAAAGTTACTATACCCTAAGGCAGGATTTGCACATACAGTCCTTCAAATCATTTCATTTTGTGTGATCATATTTCTTTTTCTTTGTGGGAAAAGGGCTCTTTAGAATCCAACATGCCACTGGTTTAAAGAGTTCACCTGAAGATGTAGCTCTATGCTTACTTGATGAATGGGGCTTTTTCTTACAAAAGGACATACAGTATAAAGGCAGATCACTACAGAACCTCATCTGAAACGGGTATAAGGTTTCAGTCATAGCTGGAGGAAACAACATTAAATCTTTGGCCAGCAGTCATATGGATGGACTCAAAGTATAACGTATTACTGAAGGCATGTATAGAATGTCACAGCAGAGGCATTTGACATGGGAAATTTGTTTGATCAGGATTTCTACTTTCTGTATGACAGTGACATCCAGAAGAGAATTACCAAAATTTGTTAAATATGAAAAAAAATGTAACACTGCTGTCACTTACAGTGAGTGTAAGAACAACACGGTGGGTCTTTTATGTTAATGAATTATGGGGATATAATTTGGAAACAATAACATGGAATTTATAAAGTCAACTGATCTGCCTTATGTTTTACAAGAACAGAGTTCCTGCAGGTTTCACCAAGTCAAATGTAAGACCTTTAAGACCTTTTTAAGACCATGAATGATATTTTAGACATTTATCACAACATCAACTAGGTCCTTAATTCAGTTTTTCCAAGTATCGTTCAATTTGTACTTCCCCACAGCTGAAAAATAAAATCAATTTGATGTCTATGGGTACAATTGGAAAGGTACTCGCGCCAATAACACGAAAGCTGATTGGCTGCAATATAAGCTGCATGTCGGTCTCATTTTTAGCCCTAATACAGCAAATTATAGTTGCATTTTTTAAATCATTCTAACTTTTGTTTGTAGAGAATTCTGGTAAAAACTGGTGTAGTCTGTGTTGCTTTTCAGCTCATTTATCAGAGTTGCTCAAGTTTTCAAATTGTGTACACCTAGTGGCTTTTATAGTCACATTATTATGTTTTCTGCTGAGGCAGACCACAGTGGTGTAGTGAAAAAGAAGACATGAAGCAGCAGAGAGGATTCAGTCTGTAGGCACACACTGCTGTATTCATTGAAAGTATGACGATTTTCCATCACATAGGCACATAGGTTAAAGCGATACTACTTAAAGCTATAGTGCGTAGTTTCTGTCGCCCCGATGAGGAATTCTAAGTAATGACAACAAAACTGTCGGCGTGTCCACGATACAAGCCTCACGTGATCGTGCACTGCCCCCAACCCTCCTCCACACAGTTACTAGTAGCCAAGGACACAGAGGATTTAAAAAAACATGATGGACTCTTCAGAAGAGGTCATTATCTTCACTTGAGTTTCTGTACACGAAAGTCATCGGACGACACAATCTTCTGAACGTAGTGAGAAATACAGAGAGAGTGTTGTGTGTGTGGAGCTGATAGTCTTAAATAGCTTTGTATCAACTCATTTGGCGTAGTGGATGTTCATTAATAAGCAAAAAGTTAGGCACTACAACTTTAACTTTTGAAAGAAGAACTTACACATTCTTCCTCTCACAAATAAAAAAATTCATAAGCAATAACGGGTACTGTTTTTTTAATTCAATACACTCAGGTGTTTTTCCAGCTGCAGCCTTACCCAGTCTAGTATGTATAGAAAGTATGTATGTTAGAAAACTTTAGGTAGATATTGCAGTTCATAACTTTATTACTCTTTTTACTTGTGCTCCTGTTACACTACATTTTAGAATGATGGTTCCTTGTGGCCGCAGTATAGCTGCTTTTTAGACAAGACAATAACATGGAATTGGGAGGCATT
Organism: Gymnocephalus cernua; assembly: GCA_023631565.1. Lineage (NCBI taxonomy): Eukaryota > Metazoa > Chordata > Actinopteri > Perciformes > Percidae > Gymnocephalus > Gymnocephalus cernua. The sequence goes on along the minus strand of CM042427.1, from coordinate 13,920,674 downwards.
TTGTTCATTTTTTTGGCATGTTTCTTGTAAAACACTGAAAGATCAGTTGACTTTATAAATTCGATGTTATTGCTTCCTAATTATATCCACAAAATTCATTAACATAAAAGACCCACGGTGTCGCTCTTACACTCACCGACTGTGACGGCATTTAGGACAACTAACGGTTCAAAATGGTTCTGTTTGGCTCTCCAGGCCAACCCTGTTTAATGTGAACGAGGTTGGCCTGTCGCACCTTTTAAGCAAAACTGAACATATAAACATGGCCTTTTTGTAAGCTCATCAATTGTTTGCGTTTGATTCCACAGGTATTTTACCATTCAAATGCGAAGCCCTCGTAACTTCTTGATTTGTAAGTAAGTGTTAAAATATCATCTAATTATATTAAGTTACATTTTTGGACCCTGACACGATAAAATGACATACAGCGACAATATCCGCTTTTTTGAGAGATTAAGAAAGTTGACTTGTTATAGATAGCTTTTCCATTGACAGCTGAAATTTGCCTCAGGTAACTCAGGTCTTTATGGAAAGATTATCTTGATCTGACAGGGGAGTCTGGGTATTTGGCATTCAAGGGGCAGGTGAAGCCCCACAGCAATGCCATGGCATATACTGTACATTACAAGTCCCAAACCACAAACACAGCCTGCACCCACATGAAGTCACTGTAGGCGTAAAACAATGAAAAAAGAGAAGTATCTGGTAGATGAATAGGACAACATATTGGCTATATTTCTACATTTACATTTCACAGTAAACATTGGCATGGCACTCTTACATCCCAACTGCGTTACATGCAACTACAGAGCAAACATCAAATCTGGACTGAGCCGACGGTAGAGGTGAGCTGTATGTCTGTTGGGTTAATTGCACTGGTGAAATGTATCTAAAGTACTGTACTTAAGTAGAAATTTGAGTTACTTGTACTTTACTTGAGTTTTTTTCTTTTTGTGCCACTTTCTACTTCTACCCCGCTACATTTCAGAGAGAAATATTGTACTTTTTACTCCACTTCATTGATCTGGCAGCTTTAGTTACTAGTTACTTTACAAATTAAGACTTTTGCACACAAAACACAAGTAGTTTATAAAAACTGTTTTATTTTAACTACCCAACAATATAACGGCCTACAAGTTCAGCTGAAATGATTAGAACATTAATCACTTAGTTGATTGACAGAACTGTTTGGATTGTTTCCAGTTTCTAAAATGTGAGGATTTTTCTGCATTGAGTTCTTTTACTTTTGATACATTATGTACATTTTCCTGATGATACTTACATACTTTTACTTAAGTAACATTTTCAATGCTGCATTTATACAGTGTGGCATTAGTACTTTTACTTAAGTAAAGGATATGAATACTTCCTCCATAACTTGTTCAACCTTTGGCAATAACTGCATTTCATGCTGCTGACACTGCTATCTATAGACACTTTACCTACAACCCAATTCCATTCCCTCAATTGCATTTTTTTGTTCAAGTGCAATTTTTGCTTTTAATCATACACTGCAACTTCCTTATCTCCTCACTTATTACTTGTGTCTAGTACTTGAAGTGTATAGTGCCTACTGATCATAGTTATTACTGTTATTATTGATTATTATGTCTACTATGATTCATGTTATTATTTTAAAGTAGCAACCACCGAAAACCATAGAACCATAGTTCAATCTTAACTTATACATGCATCACAGCTTTTGTCATTCTTTGTGATTTTCCGAAACATTTCCATCCTCGATTAAAAAAAAAAAAAAACACTTACCTTTTAGCACATTTGTTCAGAAATAATCCCTCTCTTATGTCTCCCAGCAGCAAACACTTGTTCAGTCTATCCTGTTCACCACATTGCAGTGTAGGTGTCAAGTCCAGGTATTGAAGAACTACGCTGTGCAGTGCCAGGGACTTGCATGTGCCTGGAGAGTTTATGCCTTAGCTTTGTCTGACTCATAGCGTCAGTAGACAAGTTCCAACAAAGTGGAAGGGGCCGTTATTCAGCCCAGGACAGGCACCCTGTTTAGACGGTACAGGAAAAATAGCCCAGGGCTCATTGAATGGCTGAGTAAAACATTAAGGTATTAAGGTAGTAAAAGTGATTGAACAATGTGTTGCACTACTGTATTACTAATTACTTTGGCTTTTTTCTATAATAACATGCGAAGACTAAAATAGTGCTTTGTGAAAACTGAAAGGAATGTGGTGGTGGTGATGGTGCAGTGAATATGACACATGCCTTTAGTGTGGGAGATCTGGGTTTGATTCCCACTGTAATACATCAACCAATGTGTCCCTGAGCAAGACACTTAATCCATAGTTGCTCCAGAGGCGTGTGGCCTCTGATATATATATATAGCAATTATAAGTCGCTTTGGATAAAAGCATCAGCTAAAATAACATGTAATGTAATGAATGTGACCTGAACAATACTGTGTATCTACGCAAGAGCAGTAAAAGGCAACAGACATGAGCAAACTGTGTCAAGACATTGAGAGTTGGATCCACCAAATATATTTCTTAAAGAAGGGTGAGTTGTGTTGTTGTGTTGGGAATGTGATGACTTTGTTTACATGCTTTGAGCTTTACAACGACGGTGAGGCATGACTCCCACACTGAGCTTGGCACAACACTCCCACCAAAACCGTGACTGCACTTTGTACAGTACGATAAACAGTAGTATAGAGAACAGAAAATACAAGAATACAACCACTGTATCATGCATTAATAAATATAACAATTTTAAAACTATCATTAAGGCTTGTGAATCCCAAACTTCTGTTTGGGAGAGATATTTTGGAATATCACCTCCTCTGATGAGACATACTTTATTCTGCATCAACCGGTGTCCAAACTCACAACCATAGACACCAAGGGTAAGTCATGATCCTGTTGAGCTACCAGAGGGCTATTTCACAAAACCAAGATAAGGGATTAAGCTGGGATTTCCCAGTTATCCTGGCTCAATTTAGCCTTGACTCGGTTTCACAAAAGCAGAGGCACCTAAGTTACCATGGAGATTTATTCTGTACAGTTAGCCTGGTCCTGACCAGGCTAACAGCCAGGATTTATTAATCCTGCTGCCTTTTCTGTTCACTCAGCAGTGGTTTTACCTTATTATTATCAGCCTGCATTAAAATTCAACAGGTGCATATTGCTGTTCATTTAAGTACTGTTATTATTTAAAGTTGTGACCATTATTTTTCATAATTAGTAAAGTGACAGTCGTTGCTACTGTTATATTGCTGTATGAAGACTGCTGTTCATATTGTTGTTAGAAGTTTGGTGAATATATTATGACAGTTGAGATAATTAGAAAAGACTGATAAAGTTGCCAAATGTGTTTTAAATGAAGTCAGATACTAAGGGCAATATATAAAGTGCTGTACATGTGTTTTTCTATAGTGCACCAATGCACCTTCAAGTATATTAGTTGATTAATGTTTTTTGTATTCTTTAACAATAAAGGATTCAATAAAATGGCATTCTTAGCACACAATTTGTGTTGTCCAGTAAACTGGGACTATAATTTGGGAGGATTGTACAATTATAAAAAACTATCCTAATTGTACAATCCTATCAAATTATAGTCTTAGTTCACTGAACCAATAACTATATAGTGTTGTAGACTACTGTACATTCATGTAACAACAGGGAGAGGACAACCCAATGTTTTTGACCTCATATTTTGCTGGGGGGCAATAACTGATGAATATCCTACTCTGTTACATTCATGTTTACAGTGTGCATTATATTCATCACTTAATTATCTTTATAGTTTCTAGATTTTAGAGTCCAATTTCTTCAGTGTCTTTCTTTTCTATCTCCATATATACGAGGGAGCAAAACGTGTATGTATGTAAAGAAGGAAACTCTGCCTCTATAAAAAATTAAAAAAGTAAACCTAAAAAATAGCGTGTCAGATAACAGCTGACCGACTGAATAATAGTCTAAATATATACATTTACGAACTGATGAGTTACTTTTCATTTGCAAAAACGAACTGTTGTACACTTTGCATTAAAAGCAAGCAGTGGAAGTTAATATAACTTATGAATTTTATATTTTAGCCCATGAGAGAGAGGGAGAAACAGAGTGAAAGAGATATTTACGCATCATATTCTAGCGTTACAGAAAATGGATCTTCATGGTAAATTTCCTGAGTAACATTATCTTCTGCTTACTTTTAAGACAAAGAGTTAATTTGTGTAAACTATTAGTAGCCTAATCCATGAATGGTATGATTATGACCGTTTCAGTTCAGAGCAGTGGTCAGTTAATGAATATATTTAGGCTGCTTACGCATTCAGTCGGTCCATGAACGTCTGCCTGCTTTCTCTCGCTGTTTCTTTACAGCGCCTGTGTTTCTATCTTTTTTTTCTTTTTTACAAATGATGTGTTTCACATTATCATACTTCTACAATAAGCTGCTGCTCACTCTGTATAAAGTATCATAGACCTATATAGAAAAGTAAAGTATGAACAAAGCATATTCTCCATTGTAGCATCAATAAATCTGTGATCGACCTCGCGGTCTGTTAAGGAAAGCCGTGAACGCGCATCTATCCGAATTACTTCAGCCTGACTCGACCTAGTCGCTCCTCCTCAGCCTGGCTTGGCCTTCGTGAAACGCACCAAGCCAGGCTGCACAGATTAGACTAGGTCAAACCTCGCTTTATCGGTTATCCTGGATTTATATATTCTACTTTTGTGAAACAGCCCCCTGGTGAGTGTTACAATTGACGGTTCACTATTTCACTATAACTGAGGAAAGGCAGCTTTCAAACTATTGCCAAAAATTCAATTATCAAGATTTAAGGCTTAAAGAAGTCCCCTTTGATTCTGACAAACTGTCACAGTTTTCATTGTTTCCTGATGTTTTGTAGTCTCAGTGGTTGATTACATGAAAAACAAAAATCGATAGATTCGTCAACAATTAATATAATAGTTAGTTGCAGCAGTAATTCAGTCTCTAAAAAGACTGCTGGTGTTAACGCATCGAGTGGAAAAAACAAAACTCTGACAGCATTAATCTGAGGAACATCTCCATTAGAAACATGCTGCAAATACAGAAACAATGCAAAGTAGAAAACACACGAACATCAAAAAACATGCGACAGAAAACGCTGCAAATACAGAAACAATGTCAAGTAAAAAAACACACACAGACCCCAAAAAACAATGAAACAGAAAAACGCTGCATAGCCAGTCAACCCAACGTAAAGTTCTCCAGGCTTCTAGGGCAGCGCTGAGTGGAACATCGAGAGAGAGACAGAGACCAGACTAGTGTTTGTCTCAGACCGTCCTCACCCAGAAAACAACCGTATAGGTTGATTGTGCAAGAAGCTCATAACGACCCATATTTACATTTGATGTTAGGTGGTGAGCTCTCGTGGCTGTAGTAAAGTACACGGGAGCAAACGAGGAAGTATGGTGACCAATTCCAGGCAACCCGTAACTCGTGATTTCACAACCTTCTACCCGTGAAAGTGCCCTGGAACGGCAGTCAAACCTGTAACTTACTACTCGTGAACTCGTACCAGATCGTTGTACTCCCAGTTACAGTTTTGACGTCACATACACAAACAACAATGTCGACCCTATTTATGCTGTACAGACGCCGGTGATTAACAGTGAGAAATATGCAACGTAAAGTAATTCCGCACATTGTAATCAAAACAATACACATATGATTGTGGACTACTACAGGCTATGTTTATTAAATGAAGCCCAAAATATGTTGCTGACTAGAAGTCGCTATTATCAGCTACTATTGCTAGCTAATGTCAATGGTAGGTAGCTGCTAGCTAATGCTGCGTTCCAGACACAATTTTTAGCCCGTAAGTTACAACTTCAAGTCACGACTCACGACTTGGTAGCATTCCAGGCAAAGTCATGAGCTGGCTAGCTAAACATTGTGCAGTTAGCAGGGTTCAAGTTAGGCTACCTAACGTTAACTAGCGGCTACCTAATGTTGAAGCACTAGCTAATACTAGTGATTTCTAGTCAGCAACATATTTTGGGCTTCATTTAATAAACATAACCTGTAGTAGTACACAATCATATGTGTATTGTTTTGATTACAATGTGCGGAATTACTTTACGTTGCCTGTTTATGTCTATTTCTATTTCTCACCGTTAATCACCAGCGTCTGTACAGCATCAACAGGGGTCGCCATTGTTGTTTATGTGTGTGTGACGTAAAAAACTGCAACTGGGAGTACAAGATCTGGTACAAGTTGACGGGTAGTAAGTTACGGGTTGGACTGCCGTTCCAGGGCACTTTCACGGGTAGAAGGTCGTGAAAACGCGGGTTACGGGTTGCCTGGAACGCAGCATAACACTAACGCTAGTAAGAAGGGTTTGTGGTGACTTTGCCTGGAATGCTACCAAGTCGTAAATTGTGACTTGAAGTCATAACTTACGGGCTAAAAAGTGTGTCTGGAACGCAGCAAGTATAATTAAGAGCGATAAGAGCTTTGGTAGTTCTCGCATTGTTCGTTGCAGTACTCTCTGAAAAACCAGGGGTTGTAAAAACAAAATAATCTGTGAATAAGCAGGAAGTAGTAGATGAGAGCTGAAGTAAAGAAAAGCAGGCTGCCTGGGCCTGGCAACAGTAGTAAACACATTCAAGATAAACAAATACGTACCGCCAAACATGACATGTATCTACTGTAATCATCGACTGTCGTTAATCTCCAAATCAAAGCTACTGTCTGCCTCTAACACATGAAGCCGTTTTTTTTCTAGCTTTGACAAATGGATCCCTCGTTTTTTTCCACACCCTCCAGCAAAATGTTTCTTCTTTTCCCAGTGTGTTAGCTTTCTCTGAGCACCTTTTTTTTTTTTTATCAAATTTTTATTTCTTTTTTATATAGAAAGACAATATATACAGGTATATACATGCCACAAAAATAGAGTATAAACATATATATGTATCCACATACATACCTATACATAAGCGTATAAAATGAAGCATGAAAAAATAAGTAAAAATAAAAAATAAAAACCCAAGCATAACCCACCCACCCCCTGGATCCAGATCTCAAAATCTCAGAAAGAAATTAAATCTGAAGTCCACGAAGAGTGGTTAGCAGTGAATTCCAAGCCTCTATTGCTGACTCTTTTGCACCGTGGACTCTAGCTGTAGACAACTCCAAGTAAACAATATCTAAATATGTTAAAACCCAAGCTTGAAAAGAAAGTAAATGTGGAGGTTTCCAGCGTGTGGCAATTAGTTTTTTTGCAGCAGTAAGACCAGCGAGTAATGCTCTTCTCTTATCCAGTGACAAACCCAACATTGACAAATCGTTCAAAATGAGTGTAGCAGGTGTACAGGGAAGACTAATCTTAAACAACCTAGAGAGGTTAAAGGCAATCATCTTCCAAAAGTCGGCCACTGGAGTACATTCCCAAAACATGTGAAAGTAACTGCCAATCACTTTGGAAGAACAAAAAGTACACATAGGATCGCCGATAACCTTCATCAAATGAAGCTTCCTAGGAGTTAGGTACACCCTATGTACATAATTGTAATGTATCTGCTGATGATCGGGGTTCCTGGACGCTAAACACAAACTGATCCACACTTTATCCCAGTCAAACGTGGGTGCCAAATCTGGAACATCTCTCCTCCACACCGTGTCCAACGCCAGAGGTCTATAAGCATACCGCAGTAAGAGCCAGTAAAGTTTCGACACAAAACCCCTTGTACTCCCAACAGAGTGAAAGAGTTTCCAAAGTGGATGTGGTGTGAGAGGGGCCTGTAAAGGGGCACCATTGCTTTTTAAAGCAGATCTTAACTGCAAATAAAAGAAAAAGGAGGTACATGGTATACCATACTTAATACAGATGTTTTGGAAAGTGAGTAACCCCCCCTCCCCATAAATATCACCAAGTGTACATACGTTTTTTTTTTCCCAGTCAGGAAATCGAATAGGATGACCACCAATCAACAATCTCTCATTGTTAAATATTGGAAAAAATGGGTCCCAAACAGAAGAGCAACCAGCCAATTTCTCCCCCCTCCTCCATACCAATAACAAATATGAAATTATAGGGCCAAATCTCAAACGGCAATGATGGGGTGAGATTTTAGCATGCAGAATGTTAGTAAAAGAGTATGGAGCTATCATCCGTTCCTCCAAAGTTCGCCAAGACACTTGAGCATCAGAATGAAACCAGGTTAGGAGAGGTCTAAGTATAAAAGCCCACTCATAGAATTTAAAATTTAGGAGAGACAAGCCACCGGCCTGCTTTTCTCGCTGCATAGTGGTGAGCTTAATGCGAGGTCGTTTGCCATGCCACAGAAATTTAGTTTTTGCTTATTGTAATTTGCTCCAATAATTAGGGGGCGGGGGAAGGGGGAGCATTGAGCTGACAAAATTGACTCTGGGCAGAATGTTCATTTTAATTATGGCTACCCTGCCACAAAGCGAATTTGGCAGGTTAGACCATCTGTCTAGATCCGTCACAACTTTGTTCTCTGAGCACATTTTTAAGGCCATTTGACTCCCTGTAGTCTGTACATGAAGAGTCACACTGATGTTTGTAGAGGCGAATTTGCTCAGCCAGTCCCAGCTGACCATGTTGAACTGAAAGCATAGCGTGTGCCCAAAGGCTCCGTTATACTTGCTTTGTAACAATGTGTACGTGTAGACAGGCAGCGAACACGAACGGCATTGTTCACATACTTGTCTGTGTATTTGGCATGTACCTGGAGGATTAAATGCACATCCACTAGGAGGCAGATCAGGGCCATGTCCTCCCTGGTGGAAGCCACCCCCATTGGCTGGAGTTTGGAAAAGCTGCTGACCTGCCTGTCAGATGATATACTGCCCCCACATTCATGTGCTGAATTGCATCTTGCGGATGCACAGCGTTAATTTCTGAAGACATGCACAACCAACGCTCCAAATGTATGGAATGCCAAACAGTTCAAATATACGTGAGGAATAGGGTTTAATACTTTTCCCAAAAATTAGATGAATCAAAAACAGCCGGGAATCCCAGGAAGGATGAGTTGTCTTTTCCCGGGATTCCCGGCTGTTTGTTTTTTTAGCCCAAATAATGTATCAATATCATTCAAATATGCGTTCCCAAATCCCAAACTGACATTTTCTATATTATTTGTATCATAGGGTAAAAGAACACAGTTTATGTCCATCATCAACACAGTTTGCAATGATCAATTCTGCTGCGTGATCAAGTGAGCTGCGTGCTGCAGCGTGACATCTGCTGCAGCGCTAATTAGGAAATGCCAGGTGGAATGTCTGACTTGTCTTCTGAAAATGTGACCATTATACATACTTAGTACTAATTTCTTTGCCAGTTGTTACTAAAGAAATGGTAGACATTCATCTTCAATCTTAATTCATCTTTTATTCAGAAGCAACTAGGAAGAGACTTTGTATCTAAAGCATTTTATTTGGATAAAAAGGCATTAGTTGGAATAAACATCTGACACAGACTGATTAGTGCTGAGTCACAGTTCACTACACACAGATTTTCTAATTAAGGCTCCTGGTTGTACACACATCAAACACCAGCATGTCTTCTTTAATATGCACTTAGTTTGAGCACTGTGCATGCATTGTTTCTTTGGTAACACTTTACTTGAAGGTGGTGTGCAGAGGTTCATCCCTCGACGCACGCACGTTATAAGTGTTTATGACTTGTTAATGTTTATGACAGTGTCATGTCACTCTTATGTAGATACCATACCATGCAAGTAAAGTGTTACCGTTTCTTCTTCTATGAGACATTGGGACACTTCTAATAGAAATAATGCACTTTGTTTAGTTAGTGTTTTCTGCATTGTTTTGAGTGGTTTATGTGAAAATGTTACGTAAGAGGGATCTAAATAAATGGATCTAAATAAATGGATCTCTGCATCTAAAGTTATACAATGCACTGGACATTGGTTTACTGTTCACCCAGAACAAATGTCCTGAAACAAGTTCACCCAGTCACCCCTCAGTGGCATTTAGTTAGATTAGTTTTGTGGAGAGTACTGCGTGGGGACCTAGACGTTTTGGGCGGGCAGTTCTTGGGCGTGCTATGAAATTGAATCCCGCCCGCGCCACTGTCTGGTGCATAGCACATGACTAAAAGGTAAAGTGAAGCGTTTAATTCCCAGTTGTGGCAGAGCAGTGTAAACCTGGAGAGAGGAGTTTAGAAGTAGTTGTCGACGTCGCCCATTTCCACAACCACAGTCTTCAGCTGGGAGTAGTACTCGATCGTCACCTGGCCGTTCTCTCTGCCAAAGCCTGGAGAAGCACAGTAGAGCTCATGTTAACGCTGTCTATTTTACTCATTCACTCTACTTTCATTCAAGAAAGACAACTTGGGTCGATCACTGCAATAAAATCCAATACTATGAATGTATTTCCTTTGCATTTACAAAGACAAGTGGTCATTCTGACCATTTTCGTTTTCCTGACACATGCACGCGCTTTTCATTTCCTGTTCTTTGGCCTTTTGCAGTTGGAATACTGTATTGTTCCACAGTGCCTAATATACAGACATTCAATATTTAAGTACTTGCGGTGTATAAGATATTCACTGTACAAGTTGTTATATACTTTTTCATTGCAAAATGTGTTTACTGTAGGAAATACTGTAAACATCTTTCTGTAACTACACTGTACTCTCAAATTTTTTGAGGTAATGTCTAATGAATGCTCTGTAGCGTTTAGTTATTGACCGGCTGTGTGCATGATCTGAAAGCATTGTTCGATTTTGCCAGCAGCGTCAGGCGTTTTGTGAATATAGTTTGAGAATTTGGTTTTGTGTTGAGAAAATGAGGGTTTCAAGAAATGTGTCTTAGCAAATCGAGAAAAACTGTAACCTAAAAACACACACACACACACACACACACACCCTACCTGACATCTTGTATCCTCCAAATGGCACTTCCACGCCGCCGACGTTGTAGTTGTTGATGAAGCAGGTCCCTGCCTCCATTTTCTCAGCCACACGATGGGCTCGAGAAATGTCCCTGCAGGCGAGAGGAAAGGAACCGATTTCAAGCACAAAAAGAGTCAGTAATAGGGCTGGGTTAAAATAATCAAGTCTCCAATTAAAATCGATCCCTTTGAGTGATCGGATATCGACTCATGCAATCCAGAAATCAACCTTTTAATAAATGCCTTTTCACCATGGAAGTACAAGTAAAAAAAGAACTTTAAAAACATACTTTTTGGGGGTCAATTCTTAATTAACCTGGTGCATTGTGAAAAGAAATATTTGAGGGTTGATTCTTGCTTGTACAATTTGCAGCATTATTTCTGAGAACCTTTTATATCCAAGAAAAATTGGTATTGTAATTGAAGTTTCCCTGGCCTAATTGATATAGAAACAAAAATGTAATTGAATCGGGACACGGTGAATCGGAATTCAGGAAACTATTGGTGATACCCAGCCCTAGTCAACAGTCTTTATGCAACTTTATCACACAGCTTCATCTGCCCTCTGCACACATAGAATACCATTGTGCAATGAATTCCACTTGGTAATTGCAACATTTGTATTGCCTGCTTTGTGGAAACTTCGAACAGCAGCCAATGGAATGCAATAACCTCATTATCTTCCAAAGAACAGTGTCAGCATTGTTAATCAGTAATTGCAACAGACTGCTGAGTCATGACAAACTCCCCTGCCCTGTCCCCTGGGTGGACTCTGACCTGGTGAAGACTCCAGAGGCCAATCCAAAGGTGGTGTTGTTGGCCCTTTGGATCACTTCTTCCTCCGTGTCGAAGGGCAGCACAGACATGACTGGGCCGAAAATCTCCTCCTTCACACAGGTCATGTCATCTCTGCAGTTATCTGTGCCAGGAGAAGGGGACTGGATGTAACATATGGTGCATACTGGGACACGCAGAGTAAAAACAGACTGATAATCTGATGGTATAGCATCGGTAGTTTATTTTCATTGTCGATTATATTCTCGATTAACAGATTAGTCGTTTGGTCTATAAAATGTCAGAAAATTGTGAAAAATGTGGATCATTGTTCTCAAAACCCCAAGACGACATCCTCAAATGTCTTGTTTTGTCTACAGCTCAAAGATATTCAGTTCATTGTCACAGATGAGTGAACTAGAAAATGTTCACATTTAAAAAGACAGATCAGAGAATTCTTGCTCTTTTCATTAAAAAAAAAAAAAAAAAAAAAGAAATGATCAAACCGATTAATTATCAAAATAGTTGGCGATTAATCCAATTAGTTGTCCACTATTAAATTAATCTTTGCAGCTCTACAGTGGGTACAGCTGAGTGTTACAATAAATCAAGACATCCTACCGAGTACACAGGGTGACATGAAGTAGCCCCCTTTCAATTTGGGGTCACTGGGGACAAACGGCTCTCCTCCACAAAGCACTTTGGCTCCCTGGGGAAAAAAAAAAAAAAAAAAAAAAAAACACATATTAGTCAAATAACTGAGAACTAATAAGTACAACGAAACTTTATATAAATAAAGCTCAGCGAAGTTCATTCAGGAAGACTTCTTTTTCCATTCTCATCTCTCTCTCTCAACCTAATCAGCTGACTGTGGGTGTTCACTCTTTCAGGTAAACCAAACCAATTTTGCCACGTTTTGCATGTGCCAATCACATCGTTAACATCCATACTAAATCCCGGCCAGTTCAATCCCAAAACAGTGTGCACGGGTTTGCTGCAGTTTCGGGTTGAACAGCTTTCGCTCTGAACGTTGTGAAACAAGCTTTGAGGTACGTTTTCTCTCGTTTGGAGGCTGTGTCAGAGATGTCACCCAGTCAGCGGCGATGCGTTTGTAAACTTGTGGTAATAAAAAAAAAATAAAGCTGGGTATTCAACGCCCCACCGTTTCAATTTAAATACAATGTTTTGCTACGTTTTGTTGGGGCTGAACGTGCCCCTGTTCTCTCTGCTGCTGTTGGTTGTCATTTCAGGCAAATCGATGCCTTCTCCACACCATTCACCTCCACTTCTCATTTTGTAGCACCCAGGGTTCCTTCCATCAGAAGCCCCGCTCCACATCACATCCGTCCAGACCGCCTGGCTCTCTAAGGGGGAGATTCCATTCTACCCGTTACCTCTCTACCCCTTATAAATGCAACACAGCCATGGAGTCTAAACGCCAAAAACTCTTACATTTCAACCTTTTGTGCATCATGTTAAATAAACTTTAACCCTAAAAAAAAAAAACAAAAAAAAAAACGGTAACTACCGTTCTTTTCAACCTGGACCAGGCCCGGATTGGCTAATCGGGAGCACCGGGAAAATTCCCGGTGGGCCGGTCTGCTTTCTTGGCCGCGAGGGCCGTTGTCATGGCACTGGGTTGAAATATGGATGCTGTCCCTATGGCTGCCTGCACTCACAGCAGCCCCACTCTTTTTATTCATTATTTTATCGCAGTCTCACTCTTTTTTATTTAATATTTTCTCGCAGAGTGCAGCCTGCAGGTTAATGATGACGTGATTATCTTTTGACTACCTGCCCGCCCCCCCCCCCCCCCCAACACGGCACCTTGCAAATTGCTCAAAATAAAAAAGTCAGATAACAGAAAGCGCAAAGGCGGCGCTGAAAAGGCCAGAATAAAACAGAAGAAAGCTTTGGAAAGTGACGCGGCCAAATCTTCTAAGCTGAGCACATTTTTCCTCAAAAAAACAAATGAAGACAACGAGGCCGGTAAGTAAGCTAACGTTAAGGTAGTTAGGAGCAGTGCAAGATGCTCGCGACCGTGCAAAACAACGTTGTCTGCAAACCACCGTTCATGTATCAACCGTTTTTCTTGTAGCTGTTGAGCAGCAGCCGCCTCTAGTCCGGTTTGCTGCTAACAGTGACGAGCAGCGAGGCCCGGTAACGTTACCGAGCTCCAGTCAGGAGCCCAACACACCAGAGCCCTGCTCAATGAAACATGCACTGAGAATATTATAGGCCTACATTAATAATAATGAATCATTAATGAAACTGACTTGACTTGATTTGAAAGCTTTGTAAAAAGGGGATATTTGTGGTGAGAAATAAATGTAAAACATTTCATTTAGTGTCAGAAACAGAGCCAGGTGTGAAGAGACTAATGTTCTCACTGTGAAAGACACAGGGAAGCTGCTGATGTACCATAATGTGTGAATAAGAAAACGTTATCACTGAAAAAAATGCTTTTCTTACTTAGTATCTTACTTGTTTCCAGTTCAAATATCTAAATATTCTATATTCAAGATACATTTACTAGACAAGTGAAATGGCATAAGAAATGATGTCTTGTTTTCTGGAAAAAAAACTAAAAATTAAGTGATTTTGTTTTTTTGTTGTTGCTTAAAACAAGCTAAATCTTAAACAATTATTTTTTACAGATAATGTGCCTTGTTTTAAGCAAAAATCACTTAATTTTGAGGTGTTTTTTCATACTTGTTTAGTAAATTGCATCTTGATGTAAGATTTTTTTAGATATTTTGACTGGAAACAAGACAAAAATACTAAGTAAAAAAAGCATTTTTTTTGCAGTGATCACATTAGTTACAATATAACAACTTTCTATGCCCAAGTGTTACTAGTGACCCATTATGTTTTTAATCAAACAATAGTGAATATACAAAGCCCACTATTGAAAGGGAATAGGATAAAAGTAATATGAATTAAGCCTTTAGTCGTGAACTAAAGTGGGCCGGTCTAAGGCATGAAACTCCAGGGCTGAAAATGAGTCCCAATCCGGCCCTGACCTGGACCATATTTTCCTATGTTTTTTGTGTCTAAGTGACTGATGGGAACAACAATCTTTGACATTGGTCCAGTTTTAAGCGAAATCGCTGCAATCGGCAGCGGCATAACAAGCTACAACGCAAGTTAATAGGGCAAATGTCCAGCTTGTATTTGCCTTCACTAAAGTGCTCGTTTTGCGACTGACAGACTCAGATTAATATTCTAAGTGTCTGACAACATCATGGAAAGGATCCCTACAGAGATAGACCTTTAAAACCTCTTTGAGACCTTTCTGTTTAACCAGAAACAGCTCTGAAGTTGCTAGCGCTAAACCCACCAGACTCCATCTAAAAAAGCAATACTTTTAACATAGTTTAGACAACATATTTTCACATGTAATTGGTAAACTATGTGTTTATTTCAACCAAAACTAGAGTTGTGATGGTTGGAAAAGACGACCAAAAACGGCTTTTCATAGTTTTATCTGGCTATTACTAATTAATAACTATTACTATACTATACTAATGGCTATTTGCAGAGTAGAGCTGTGTTTGCCTAAAACAGCGCGGTGGACGAGAGTGGACAGAGCAGATTAAAATATCACTTTACATGTTTATGCCGGTCTATACAGGTGAGTACATTGATAATTGACTTTATACCCACGAAGGTTTCATTGTAGCCTACTTATAGTAACGAGACTAGCGTGAGTTCATCTGCCCCCCCAGCAGCCGTTGGTAATCCTCTGTATTGTTCCCAGTCAGGTGCTGCGTGACACACACACACACAAATAGAGACACGGGGCTGGGTGTGTGCTCTACCTGTGAAGCGCGTGACCGCGCTATTCTCCGACAATCAACATTGATACCGTGGCGTGGCGGCAGAAATTTAACTGTGGCGGTGCGCCATTTGCCAATCAACATAGGGGAAACACTGAGCTTGTTTCACCGACTGCAGCGATCTCGCTTAATACTGGACCGGTGCCAAAGATTGTTGTTCCCATCAGTCAAAAACATAAAAAAATAGGGTTGAAAAACCCAGTAGTTACCCTTTAATGAAGTCTCTCCTGACTGAACTGCTTTGAAGTCTAGTGAAAGTACTGGTGGTGCTATCACAGCTGACTAATCTTCAGATCAATCTCCACATTTCCTCAATTAAAGGTTACTCCAATATAATCATCCAAGGGTTATAAAACACACCTCTTTCTTGGCCTGATTGACAAAGCCCAGCACTTTCTCCAGTTGGGGCTTGCTGATCAGCGCTCCCATGCGGGTGCCGTCCAACAGGGGGTCCCCCACAGAGATGGCCTTGGTCCTCTTCACCACTTCTTCCAGGAACTGGGGCATGATCTCTCTTTGCACATACACTCTGGTCCCATTGCAGCAAACCTATCCAATGCAAATAGAAATGTTTAAGCTGTCAAGAGCTGACAAAGAAAGGATTTGATCAGGGCGAGCTTGGCATCTTAAAAAATAAAAATAAAAACATATAGGCCTGCTCCATTATGAAAAAAGAAAGAAATCATAGTCACAATTATTTTGGTCAATATTGAAATCACGATTACTCATTGACTTTTGTTGCATTTTTTTACTGAAA
Source organism: Gymnocephalus cernua (assembly GCA_023631565.1). Classification (NCBI taxonomy): domain Eukaryota; kingdom Metazoa; phylum Chordata; class Actinopteri; order Perciformes; family Percidae; genus Gymnocephalus; species Gymnocephalus cernua. The sequence goes on along the minus strand of CM042427.1, from coordinate 13,904,401 downwards.
TAAAAACTGAAGTTAAACAAATCAGTGAAATTTCCCTTCATACTTAAGTTCCCCCTCCCATTCAGAAAACCAGACAAAATAAGACTTTACATTTTGCAAGTAAAGGGCAAATATTTATTTTCCCTCGATTACATTGTTTTTATGATCATTAGGAGCCAAAATCTCAATCGCGACTAAAATTTGTTAATGGCACAGCCCTACAACACAATGCATAAATGGTACAACTGCCTCACCTGTCCCTGTGTCAGGAAGTTTGCCATGAGTGCACCCTTCACTGCGTTTTCCAGCTCACAGTCTTTGAAGATCAGGAGGGGAGATTTCCCTCCGAGCTCCAGAGTCACCTGCTTCACCCCCTTTGCAGACATTTCCATGACCTGAGGGCAAGGAGAACACACCGGGCATTAACAATGGGCTTTGTAGAGCAGTTTCCTTCCTCCTCAGGTATCCACTGGTTTCCATTCATTTGACTAGGATATAACACTCATGCATCGTCTTGAAAGGTTTAAGGAATCAATTTCACGCTACATACCTACATCAATTGTAATTTAAAGTTGTATTATTATTATTATTATTATCAAACTTTTCAAATTAAGCTAAACTCACATCTACATCACTTTCTCTAACAATAAATAAATGCAGTCTAGGGAGGCTAATTGTTTTCTGACCGATAGCCGACCCTCGTTAACCGATCACTAAAAACGCCAACAAAGCCCAGGTTGGCTCCAACAACAGAGATTCACACCTTAACTAATCAAAGCACTTTTGATTAGTTGGAATAGATGGTATTAAGTCTATGCAAATCTACTTAAGACAGACTTGAGTTGAATGTCTTCTCAGCTTTGTTTATTCTGTTGTTTCCTGTAAACTTTGTATAAAACCCTGGCCAGGAAGTCATTGTGGTCAGAGAGAATCCTACAGCTTCTTGTGAGCTCCTTTCTCCACAGCGCAGCGGATAAAATTCATCTGAACCAGCCACTGAATTGGACCCGAGAGAAATTCTTTTTCCACAAGGGTTCATCAAGCAGTTAAAACAGGCAAAAACACTGGCATGGTCCTTTAAATACAAAGACCATTTTGTTTAGGAATCAATTTGTATGCTGTGACTCTGGCTTGTATGGCACACTTGTTCTCTTTAGTTTAGTTAAATAACATGTTAAAGCACTGTACCTTTTTGCCGGTTGCCACACTGCCAGTGAAAGAGACTTTGGCCACCTTTGGGTGATGGCAGAGCAAGCTGCCAGTGTCTGCTCCACCTTGAACCACACAGAAGAGCCCATCGGGTACTCCTGCCTCTTTGTAGATCTCAGCCAGAACCACAGCAGTCACAGGAGTCATTGGAGAGGGCTTAAATACAATGGCATTACCTAAACACAACACGGAAAGTTATGGTCTACACAGCTGTTTGCTTAGGGTAAACAAGAGACACATGGCTTCTGGACAAACAGCAGGAACGAATGATCTCAAATCTTATAAGAATGTGGAAATACACACTCACCACATGCCAGAGCAGGAGCAGATTTCCATGCAGCGATCTGGAAGGGGTAATTAAACGCGCCGATTCCTACACACACACCAAGGGGCTCCCTCCGCGTGTACGCAAATGATCCACCCGGCAGCTGGATGTGCTGGCCTTCGATGAATGAAACACAACGCAACTTTAAAAACAACACAACCCAAAGTTCTGGAACTTTTGCAAATCACACTTTGACAAATTAAATAATAATAATAATTAAAAAAAAAAGTGTGAGTGCACCCACCTGCAAGTGTACCAGCCAGGCCAGCATAGTACTCAATGGCCTGCCAGGATATATCAATATCCACCAGTGTTTCAGTGATGGACTTGCCATTAGTGATGGTTTCTAACTTTGCAATGTTCTCCCGTCTTTCCTATTTTTATTGAAACGCAAGAAGAAAAAAAAAATCGTAAATGCAAACTTTAACAAAACTATTTAAAAAGATACTCTGCTGTTATACATGTATATAGGGTATTATACAATAACTGACAAATTGAGGTTAAAATCCTAAGCCGCGTGACATCAAAGAAGCCACACAGACACACAAAAGGTTTATTTTGTGCAAATGTAGGCCAGCAGTAGAAGAGGCGGTTTGTGCAATTAATGAATAACAAGTGTCTTACTGCATGCTTGCAACACTCTGCTCCAATTGATGTTACGCAACACTGAAATCAGACTGGCTGGTTTCCAGACTAGATGGTTTTGGTGAAACAGCTTGACCATCTCACCCTGATAAGGCGGGCAGCCTCCAACATCACCCGAGACCTCTCCATGCCTGCCATCTTGCTCCATTTTAGGTAGGCAGCGTGGGCGCTCTCTAGGGCCTCCTCCACCTCCTCAGCGCCACAGGGTACCATCTGACACAGGACACGGCCTGCACATGAAGATCAACAGGTTACAGTCTGGCTGAGCTCCAAAACGAGAGAGTAAGAAAAGGAAAAATAAAATAAAGTGTTGCACACTCTGGTTCTAAATACATTTGGCCCGATGGAGCCTGGGAGCACCTTGGTAGCTACCTGGTTGAGCATGGAACCCACGTACGGGCTCATTGTACGGGCTGCGGGTTCAATTCCAACCCACAGCCCTTTGCTGCATGCCATCCCTCCTCTTTCCCCCCCCCCCCCCCCTTTCCTGTTAGATAGCTGTCCTATCAATTAAAAAAAGCAAAACAACCCCAAAAATAATAATAATAATAATAATAATAATAAGCCAGAGTGGACAGCACTTGGTGTAAGCTACTAAAAAAAAAGCTCCAAGACAAAAACACAATAATTAAAGCATGGTGGAGTTATTTGCTGTACTGTAACAAATTGAAAACCTGTTTTCTAATTTCCCAATGTAAATGCATTGAACTTAAAAACGCCCCAAGAAAGAAGTAGAGATGGAGATAGGTTACGTTACACAACAGCATGTCCTCCGTGGCCCCGCGGCACAGATGTGACACTTTAACCCATATGTTGTCAAAGTATTTATTTATTTTTTTTTTTTTTTATATCAGACAATATGGGACTTCGAAATATGCGCCGAAAATGTTAAAAATAAATAAATGAAAACGATGAAAAAAATATGTCAAAAACAACGGAAGAAAACACTAAAAACTATGAAAAACCACAACAAAAACACGTCAAAAAGCGCGCCCGAAACATTGTAAAAGTGACACGTCGGAAAAACGTGACTAAACGTCAGAAAAAGCAATAAAAAAAAATGTTGAAAAAAAAAACGTGAAAAACACAAAACGTAAAAAAAGCTAGTGTTTTTTTTTCATGGTTGACGGGAAGACAATACAAGGGTTAAACTGCATGGGCTTTAATTTTTTTTTTTTCCACAAATGTAATGCCATTTATTATGAGTTAAGATACGCAGCATAATTTAGGCTGCATAAAGTTGGTGTGCTGTATTTACCAGTCGCAGGTTCAAACACGGGCTCTGCGTTTTTCTCCTGCCTGGGCTTCACTCGCTTCCCACCCCAGAAATTCAGAGGATCTGTGAGCAGCACGGTTCCTGTCGCGGCTCCGGGCATGGTGTCGAGAATTGCCTGAGCCATTCTCACAGACAGAAAGCGAGATGACCTGCAAGGGCACACGGGGATAGGCAGAATCAGATTCAGGACAAGTGAAGCACAATGCTTTACCGTACCCTCCTAAGTTAACTGTTCGCAGTGCTCAAGTGTGAAGCTGACACAAAGGCACCCAGCTAAACTAGCGCTGGGAAAAGCGTCGCACGAGAGCATACGCAAGTCATACAGTAGTACTTTTTTTTTTTTTAAATTAATCAATAAACTTTATTATTCCAGTACATAAACAAACATTGAAAACATAAAATGCATACATACTGTATACAAACATGGAAAAGGGGCGTATGAAATTTACATCAAAGAGGTTGAAAGGCATTGTAGATGTTCAGAGTCCGGATGGCTTTCTTATACGTCAGTCCTTTTAAAGTTTCAAAATATAATTTCATGTCATTTTAAATTGGTGAATATTCGGTTTCCTTTCAGACCATTTGCATTTATGGATATAAAATTTCCCAAATTAAATTAAAAGATTCAAAGTGAAAATATGGCATTCATCCAAATCATGTCCTTCATAGTAAAAAATAATGTCTCTAGTTTGTAATTTTATCCTAAAGCCACACAATACATAAATTACATCCTCCACATCAATCCAGAACAATCTGACATAAAAACATTCACAAAACAAATGTGCAATCGTGTCATACAGTAGTACTCATATAAGAATAGACGGACCAAGCTACGTACCTTAACATGTGTGCTTCCCCTAACGGACTGGACGTGTGTGTTTCATTTCGACTGGGAGGTGAAATAAATAACGCTGGACACTAGTTCGCACCGGATATACGTGGCGACTTTTTTTTTTTCTTTTTTTTTTAAAAACAACTTTATGGCAAAAAAAATACATTGAAATAACGTTTCAGACACGTACAAAATAATGCTCCAGAGAAACACTATTTAAATAAATAAAAAATAGTGTTAATAACAATACAAAATGTAGAGAGGGATGATTAAACAATATACAATGGGACAAAATTAATATACATTATTCTTCAAAAAGTTCACCATACAATATGACAGCTTTGTTACTTTTTGTGTTGATAAGTTTGAGAGAGTTTACCTTATTTAAATTACTGCGTGGAGGTCTGGGGGAACACATATAAAAGCGCACTGCAACACTGATCACACTACAAAAAAGAGCCATAATAAAGCATGCAGGATATTATGATCGCACTAACATACTGTTTTTACATTCCAGTGCTTTAAAGTTCATTGATATGGTTGAATTTCAAGTTCTACAAATCATGTATAAAGCAAGAAACAGACTACTAACAAGTAATATTCAGAAGTTCTTTTTTGATAGAGTTGGGTTGTAATTTAAGGGATACATTTAATTTCAAGGTATAGCAGTTCGTACGACTATAAAAAGTCAGTGCATTACAATCAGTGGTGTGAAATTGTGGAATGGTCTGAGCACAGAACTAAAGCAATGTCAAAACATAATCCAGTTAAAAAAAAAGGTACAAAGCAACGATTTTCAAAAGATATAGGAAAGAAGGATCGAGGGCTTTAACAGTTGCAATGTGTGTTCATTGAGGTATGTGTATGTTTGTGTATCTATATAACAGATAAATGTTCAACACACGCCCGTTTCAGTTTAAAAAAAACATGTTGCCACCTTTTTTGGGGGGCTGAACGTCGCCCTGCTAGAATGGTGACGTAGTTGCAAAGTTTTATATTCAGAAATGTAAAACCTCACTTTAATGTATTCAAAAATGACATGGTGCTATATATAAAGGCAATTACTTCATCAACAAACAAAAAAGCCATTACAACTGTAAGATTGTGCTCCCTATTTAATGGTTTCATTTAATAAAAAAAAAACTCAAGGTAGGCCTACATAACAGAATCAAAGAATAGTGTGACTAATCCGCCTCTACTCGTTCAAACAAACATTCTTACATATTTGGGGTTTTCTTTATTTACTAAAACAAAAAAGGCTTTCTGAGCTGACTATGTGTTCAAACAAGTCTAAAACAACCTTAATCAGCTAAAATTGCAATAAGAAGCAGTGTTTGATATGCACCTGACTGAAATCCATTCTGTTTTGAATGTGTGACTAACCGTGTTGCCAGCAGCGTGTTAGCATTTAAACAAAGTGCTGTGTGTCCATAGTGTGTGCATATTGTAGTTACAGTTTTGCCTGAGGCCTTTTGGAGGAGCATTGAACAACACTTAGGGATGTTGTTAGTCCATCTTCTTACACTTACAGATAACAGTAAACCAATAGTGGATTGCGTTACATGGGCACTATGTGTTAGGTTTTAGTTTGTGATCTCCCTGCAGGGGAAACAGCCTCTAACATCTTCCATTTGAGCTTCAACTTTGTGGCAATTATAAACCCTTTGCTGATTCTGAAACGTCTCTAGTAATCACACATTACATCTGCTGAGACCTTCTACTTTGTCTCCTTTTATGTCTGCTATATTTGAAAAAGAATATAAATTGTTCAAGTTTGCAAAAATTTAATTACTTTTTGACCGGAAGTTTTATTTTTGTATCAGTTGTACTTCCGGGTTGACTGTCATGGCAGCGCCCCATGGAATGCACTGGGAATGCACTAGCTAGCAAACGATAACTGAACCCCTTTGCATTAAAAGACAAACCAACCTATTTCGCGGAGAAGAGGGCAGTCATGAATTTCAAAGAACTGTTGAAGTGGAACACACGGCTGTCTGCAGTGTACGCTGTTGGTATCTGGACCATGGTCGGTTCTTACGCATACTTCAGATACACAGGGCGTTTTAAGGACACGCCAGGTGAGAGGACCAGCCACTCACACACAATTATTAGGAATAATTAGGAATTAGGAAACGAGTTGTTAGCTAGCTAGGCGATGTAAATAAAACAAACCGTATATATACCTTTGTCTGTTTTCACTAGTTCAATAACTCGTGTACACGGTTTCCCCCAGATTTAAGACGTTTTTTTTTTTAAACTACAGTTACAGTGGGGCAGCTCGGTTGGCTAGCCGTAGCTACTACTTTCAAATCTCCAGTTAGCTTTCAGCACTGACTTAACGTAGGGCCCTATGGAATCTGTCTTATAGCTTTTTTTTTTAATTCTCAATTTCGCGATAACGTCCATTATTCTGTTGTCACAGAAACTCTACATTAATGCTGCCATCAGTCTGTGACTGGCCCCAGCCCGACCTTCGTCAAAAAAGACACTTACCACCGGGCTGAACAACTTTTACTGGGGGAAACCCGAAACCCTGCTTGTCTCGGTGATTCCTTCTTCTTCTTCTTCTTCTTCTTATGATTTTGAATGGCGGTTGGCAACCATACTGTCTATGTTGGCAACCAGCTTTTGGAGCATTACCGCCACCATCTGGGCTGGAGTGTGGTTCAAGAGGTCAACCTACACTTTCTTAAATCCTTATAAATAACCCAGTTATCTTCAAAAAAGAAAACAAAAAATTAAAACAAATTTCACCAGACCCTTTTTGCAGTATATCATGTAAATGTAATGTCATCTGGTTTTCAACAAGTTGTGAAATCAATCTTTGTCTGGCTTAATGATATTTAGGACAATACATTATTACATGCTCCATGGTCTCTTGACTTTTGCAATATTCACACATTCCATCAACATGCTTTTTCATTATAAATAATGTTCCATTTAATCCTGTATGTCCTAGCCTCATTCTGGACACAATGTCTTCTTCTTGCTTACATCTGTATGCATTCCTGTTCTTCCCCACTTTTCCTTGAATTCTATACAGGTGCCTCCCAGACTGTTCATTATCCCACAAAAACTGCCATTTAGCATTTGTTTTAGCTTTAATTATACTTTTGACTTCAGCTTTACTGTATTTAATATTCACCTCTATATCAGGCAACTCTGCTGCTTTCTTCGCACACTTATCTGCTAATTCATTTCGGTGATTCCCTTTGAGTTTGTTCCTATTCAAACTGTAAACAGATCGCTAGAGTCTCTGGGCGACTCATTTTACATACTAACTTTTAGTCTCTTTCTATTATTGTTTGCTACTTTACGCAGCTTTGCTTTTTTCTCTTTTCCATTGCAAGTTAAGTATTGGCTATGTATCTAGTTAAAACTACAGGTATAATTTAGATTTTTCTGCAAGATATTGCCTTTACTATTCAATTTGCGATTGTTATTTTTAAGTTTAGCTAAAGTTCAATATGCACTGTGTAACAGATACAACATATCATGGAGCATTATAAGATGAGACACCATCAAAACTGCTCTATATTCTTATGCAAGGATGAGAACATAGATGAATTGCCAGCAATAAGTGTTTTTCTGTTAATAATCATGGACCATTGAATCTGTGATATGTAACATTATTCCAGCATTTATCTTATGAAGTAACCGTAAATATAATAATAAAGAGGAATAAAACATGTTACACCAAACATTCAACTAAATATTGCACATTCACGATTAGCTAATTGCATTCTTTCTAATCTCGATTTTGATTGGAAAAAGATTATTAATCGTTCAGCCCTTTTAACTGGGCTGTAGGGCTGTAGAACAGTTGCGTCTAATAGGCTAGTAGCCTATATATCATTTATTCAAGTAATGCACTCCTCTACTTGAGTATTTCCATGTTATGCTCTATACTGTGATTCCACTACATTGCAGAGCGAAATATTGTAGCTACTTTTTACCGTGCAACATTTATCTGACAGCTATAGTTACTTTGCAGATCAAGATTTTAATGTGCTTCAATAAATTGCTTACTTTATTCATTTTTTTATTATTATTATTTATATATAGTTGTCAGGTGTGTGAGTCAAGCTGGGAATATTTAATATTTATTATTTAATTCCTTTTCAATATCAGTTACTCACATTTGTTAAGACATGACTATACCTTTTTCACAGTTGTTATACAGTATATTCCCACAGCCCAGTTTACAAAGATAACAAATACAAATACTTCCCTCCTTCAATTTAGTGAAAGAAGAGGCGCCAGAGCCGGAAGATCCAAACAAGGTCGTCTACCTGACTGATCACTCCAAAACTGTCATCGTCTACAAGAAAGACTTTGTCCCGTACAGCACAAGGATCTACAATTTCATCAAATCCTTCAACAGTCAACCTGGGAGTGGAGACGGTGACAAATAGCTGCATCGGTGCAAAGGACGATGGACACTGAACTTGCTAAGAGCAAGTTTTTAGAACGCACTATGAATGAATGCTTCTGTGTGAGGACATTATCTTTATTGGTAAAAGAAATTCCAGCACGCTGTCCAGGTTTGAGGGAGCTGCCATTGTTTTTGGATGCTAATAATCAGTCCCCAGATATATTTAATTATGTCAACAGTATTCATTAGGCTATTACTGTCGGATTCATCCACACTATTTCCAAAATACAAAGTTGCCACAACTACTAATGCTTTATAAATAAACCTAATCTCTGCATTATGCAAGAGGTAGCTACTATTATGAAGTGTCCGAAGGTTTTGCAATTTTTATTTTTAAAGATATTGTCATTATCCTGAGTGGAGACTGAGACTAGGGCTGCACGATATGAGGAAATTATCTATGTGTTTGGTGTTTTAAGCCCCCAACTTCGCCTTCCAGGCAGCATGGCAATGGTTATATTTAGGGTTAAGTTTAGGGTTAGCTGCCTGGAAGGCGACGTTGGAGACTTAAAACACCATGGAGTAATTATCTAATTGCGATTATTTTGACTGATATTGCGATACGATTCACGATATTGGAGGGAATGATCATTTTGTATCATTCTCATTTTCATTGAAACATATGAAAATCTAAAAAATGAAAATGATTATGGTGTGATTTTTGCAAGGATCTGTACCAAACAAAGATTTTTTTCTTTAGTCTGTAGGATACGATTTGCAGTCTGGGACGTCTGCAGCACCACAATACTTAACTGAGTAATACTGAATGGTTTGACACATATTTAGCCTTTAACAAAAATGAGGCCCCGCCTGCACTAGTCCATATTGCGATTGCGATAAAATTGCGATTAATTGAGCAGCCCTAACTGAACAACAGTCCTGAACTAAGCGCTACCTTTGTGAAACTTTTGACACTGCGGCAGAGAGGTGTTGTTTCAATTCTGTGGTCATTTTGGATGCTGCAATGTGTGGTGTTGGAAAAGATCGCATTAAAGGGTGTTTCTAGTATTTTTGCTCCTCCAACTACAGTATGTCAGTAGACCTTTTCCACAGCAGGCATTTTGACTTGTCACAGTAGGATAAGCACAGGTGTTACTAATAACATAAGCACTGGTTCAGTTCTATTTAAGTGTCCCAGTAAGCTATGACTGAGACAGAGTTTTTGGAATTCATCTGTCTTTAATTTTATTATTTACACCGGTGCTTTTCCTACTGTGACATGTCAAAATGTCTTCCATGAAAAAGGCCTGTAAGGGGAAAATATAATGGAAGCACCTTTCAATATAATGCTGTCCAACACCACCACAAAGTACGGCTTCAAAATGTACAACAGAATCAAATCTACAAAAAATCTTAACACTGAACACTTTAAGGAATCTACATTTTACATGGCTATTGTACTACATTGTTTTTTGTTTTGTTTTTCCGATCATCCAATGTAAGCAATATCCGTTCACGTAATACCTGATACATCAACTTTGCACTATATTGTAATATTGTTGGTGTTCATACTTAATTCAAATTTGTTACAGTTACACATTTAATAATGCAGTTATGAAGGGAAAATAAGCACTCTCATTCCCTGAATGTAATTACAACCATTCACATTTAGTATTTGCTTACAACCACTAACTTAGTATTCAGAGTCAATATTCAGATCCTTTACGTGAGTGAAGAAAGAGAGTGAAGAAATACCACATTGTAAAAATACTCCATTACAAGTGAAAGTCCTGCCTTCACATTTTTACACGAGTAAATGTGCACAGTTGTAAGTAAAATTCACTTAAAGCTGACACATAACATAATGTACTAGGCCTAATTATTACTGCTGGATTAATGTAGGCAGCATTTATGTTGTAGCTGCCTGAGGAACTAATCTGAGCTATTTTATATACTGTTGGGTACTTACATTTACTGTTTAACAATACATCGCATATTATGCTTATTAAGTAACTATAGCTGTCAGATAACTAGTACAAAGCACAATATTTCCCTCTGAAATCTAGTGGAGTACAAGTATAAGGCAGCAACAAATTTAATCACCCAAGTAAGGTAGAATTACCTCAGAATTGCACAGTAATTGAGTTAATACACTTAGTAACTTTCCACTTCTGTACAAATTACAGCCATGGGTCTGAGCGACTTGCTTGAGGCAGATACTTTCTAATAAGGAATCTGTGATATATCCGTAGACGGGGTCTGCTTGAGGTCATTTTTGTCCCAGCAAGCCTCCGGAAGGAGAGGATGTGTGCTGCGGGCTTCGGCCGGTAGAGGGCGACAACGTCCGTCCACGCCCGTAGGTGTTTGGAAGTTAAGAGAGCGTGTGCCCCAACACAACCAAAACAATGAAAGCTATCATTCAGAGGGTCACCAAGGCGACTGTGACAGGTAAGCGGCTGTTTTGAACTGAGCGAAGGTGGCATACTTTGACGCCTTTGGTAATGTCGCTAAACTGAGGCTAATAACTTTCTTTTATTAAAGTCGCTGACCATGAATGTTAGCTAGCTAACCTAGGTGGGTTAGCATTAGCAGTCCCAGCGAAACGAATGAGGCTTCAGAGACAGCCAGTTGTGTCTTTGACCGGAGTCCAGACAGAGAACCGCTGGCTGGGCTTACAAGCTCGGAGGAAACCAGCAAATGTTATTTCACTACGCAAATGATGAATGACAGCCCTGACAGCTCGCTCCTTTTCTCCACACACACACACACACACACACACACACACACACACACACACACACACACACACACACACACACACACACACACACACACACACACACTCTGATGTCATTCAGCCTGTCACCTGTCAGTCTTGGCTGCTTGTCACTGAATGACTACAGTACATGCTCACTCAGTCATCAACCTTTTCCTATTTTCTTACAGTGGGAGAAGAAGAGATCAGTTCAATAGGACGAGGACTGTGTGTACTGCTGGGAATATCAGTGGAGGACACCCAGAAGGATGCTGACTACCTGTGAGTGTTGGTGGGAGGGACCCTTCACACCAGAAACAGAACCCTGACTGGATTTAAAATTACTGTTTAAACATTTGTGCCAGAAAAACTAGTTTGTGGTAGGTGCAGTGTCACACTGATGAATTTGGAATTATTAACTGACAAAAGGTATTGTATGTGATTCTAGCTCGTAACAAGATATATCGGTACATAAATCCTTAAGATCTGTTGGAGGTGACTTGTGACGGTCTCCAGTCCAGTTAGTCCACCAGGCAGCATTGACACGTTTATTTTTCAACTTTAAAAATGTCCCTTTAAGTACATATCTTGGGCACAATTCTTAATAGCACAATGGATTTTATGTCAAAATTGTTTATGTTAGATGTATACTTGACATTTCTTCTGATTTATTTAAACTCACACATATCTGTATCAACATAAAAAATCCTGTATTGGTTGGGCTATAGTTTCTACCATTAAAGTGCCATAATGGTAAGGGGTGTTGCATGTGTTAGCCTATTTACATATGCACTATGGTCTCGCCCTCACCATTTTTATTTAATGTTTTTATTGACAATTATTATTTTTTTTTTTTTTGGGTATTTGGGGTCTTCTCAACCTTGGGGGTGTTTACATTTTACTAAAAAAAACAACCAATACTTAGTAGGTAGGCAGGTAATTTAGAAGCTGATTCAAAAAATGTTTAGACTCAGTATGTGTTAAAGTTTTTAGAGTTTTAGACTTTCTTGCTAGAAAATGGAATTTATAGAAACAGTTGGATCAGTTAGGCTAACTGAACAAACATGATGGGTGGTAGGGTTTGTGTTTTTTTTTTTTGGGGGGGGGGGGGGGGGGGTCTCTTGTAAGTCTTGGCTATGGCCGGGTTTACAATATAGCTAACCATTTAAATGTAGGGTTCTACCATTTCTACTATTGGCTTCCATTCATTTTTGAACAGTATTAAAGTCTTCTAATACAGTCTTGAAATGTGTTCAAGCTGTGTAATCCAACACACACATCAGCTCTGCACATGAATGGCTTTACCATGCAACAATAATTAAACATGAAAAATAATGACAGACTTTATGTTGCATTGATGGATTATAGAATTTACAAGTCGGCTTATTGATTTTCATGACATCAGAAATGAATGGAAACCAATGAGTACCATGAACAAAAGGTAAAGTACATTAAAAAAAAAATCTAAGACTTTATATAGCATGAATTTAAAATGAGCAAAGATGTACTGTAAAGTATTCATGATTTGTAGTTTAGGAGCTCAAAACTAACAAACGCAAGCAAGGTTTTAAAAATGATTCCTGCATAAACTGCACAATATTGTAACTGATCAACGATATAGACAACAAGGTCCTTGTTGTGATGGCTTAACTCAAGTTCCAGGTTGTTTTTCATGTCCTGGCATGAAAAGCAGCCACTGCCTGCCTGGAGGATAGGAAATCAGTCTACAAACTTGTAGTATACTTTACAAAATGTTCAGTATTAAGTCCAGTGTGGTCCCTTTTAAATAAAGCTAATAAGGTATCTGCCAACATTGACCAGATTGGTCAGAGTGATTGTCACAGTTACAGACAGGTTGTTTCCTCACCTGCTTTTCCTCGTGTGTTTTCAGAGTACGCAAGATCCTGAACCTCCGGCTGTTTGAAGATGAGAACGGGCGAGCGTGGAGCAAAAGTGTCATGGACAGGGACTTTGAGGTGCTGTGTGTGAGCCAGTTCACACTGCAGTGCATCCTGAAAGCCAACAAGCCAGACTTCCACTCAGCCATGCCTGCAGAGTTGGCCCAGCCCTTCTACAATAGCATCCTGGAGAACATGAGGAGTACCTACAAGCCAGAGCTCATTAAGGGTGGGTGGACTGAACTGATGACTGTTGGACCTTAGAGGAGAGCTAATAAAACACATAATTCATGCAAAAAATATGCATGAATTAAGTGTTTTATTAGTTTTCAGATTAAGTGTAATCAGTTGAATAATTTTCCCATCATCCCACTTTTTCCCTTAACATTTAAAGTGCTCTTATTATGCTCATTTTCAGTTTCATAATTGTATTTAGGTTGTACCTGAATAGGTTTATATGGTTTAATTTTCAAAAAAACCCATATATTTGTTGCACTGCACATTGCTGCAGCTCCTCTTTTCACCCTGTGTGTTGAGCTCTCTGTTTTAGCTACAGAGTGAGACATCTCACTTCTGTTCCATCTTTGTTGGGAGTCGCACATGCGCAGTAGCTAGGTAAGGACTACTAGCCAGTCAGAAGCAGAGTATGAGGGAGTGCCACGCTAGCAGCTAGGCGAGCATTATAACGTGTTACAAAGTGACGCACGTTCGTCTCTGAAGTAAAGGCTGGACTACAACAGAGCTGTTTGGAGCAGTTTGTGAACAGTGTTTTCTGTTGGAGATGGTAAGTCCCTTTGGGGGGGACTTTGGACTTTTTCGCTTTGTAAACCTATAACGTCCACAAAAAAGATATATAACACAATAAAGGAAAGGGGAAAAGCCCAAAAGCATAACATGAGCACTTCAGTGTCAACCTTAGGTTAGATATTGAGTAGCTGATAGCCATTGTTTGTTTTTTGACAGTATGATGGATTTTGTGCAATCAGAGTTGAAAAATAGTTTTAAGGGTCATTGTGAAAAGTGCGGAGATCAGAAGACAGAGGCCAGTTTCAAAAATAGCCCCAGGAGGTTAGAGGATAACATAGCTTATAAAAACAACTGGGATCTTTACAGCCACTTGTTTCCGAGCTGATTAATAAGTCTTGAGGGTCACCATTATATCCACTCACTTATACGTTTGGATCAGTGCCCTGTCCCCCCTTGCTATTTAATTGCCTGTATTACCACGTCAGTGTAAGGTTATAGCTCTTTTGGGGGTGGGAGGTGCGGATTATCGGTGCTGTGACACGCTGGTGGTGACGGTCGCGGTGAATTGGGTCAGCCCACCGGGGAGCAGGTGCAGAGAACTCCTTGTCCCAGCAAGGGAGGCATAAGTCCTCCTAATTAGTCCCCCCTCCCCTCGAGAAAGGAAATATGATGATGCAGTGCTTCTTCCAACCAGCCCACGACTTCATTGTGCAGATGGTGTCATTAATCTCGTGGACCCAGTGGAAGAAAGGAGAACATTTAAGTTGAAACTTCCTGTCCTCCTGCAGCCCCTTCGTCTTTTGTCCCCAATGTCTCAAGGCTCCACTTTATCCTACATCCTTATAAATGACATCTACTGTCAATGTCAAACCAATCCCACTTGTGTTTACCACCTATTAATACTAGGATGTGATGTCATATGGGGTGCACTTGGCTTCTTAGATTAAGCTGCATTTACATGGGTACGTTTTGGTTTAAAAATGAAAATCTTTTGCTATGTTTACACCTTGCATTGACACTGCTCTGGCGTATCAGAGCCCCAAAACCGGAATCTGTGGGGTTGTGTTGCACTCTCAACGGCCGCAAACGGAGACCTTTGCCAACACCGACACTGACCGACACCAGCGTTTCGCCGCCTGATTGGGTCATGACGTCTCGTTCTGAGACTAAGCTACTAACGGAGTATACATGCTGCCTTCTGTTTACCCCGGCACGCACATGCCCAGTATACGAGAATGTTGATAAGATATGCGGTTTGGGCGTGTTAATTTAAACGCAGATTAGTTCTTCTACTGTAGGCTAACTGTGGCACTGATGCTATTAGATGAAACTTGCCTTTATCTTATGTCTTTTGATTTTTGATTCCCAGGTCTCATTCTTTATGGCTTGTAAAATGTCTCTCTGTTTTCAACTTGTGTGTCCAGACGGGAAGTTTGGCGCCTATATGCAGGTCCACATACAAAATGACGGGCCTGTTACCATTGAACTGATGTCACCTAGTGGCCCCACAGACCCCAAACAGGTACGTTATTGAGCATGAAGGTTTGAACAGAGTAGTTTGACAAAAAAATCTCAAGGTCCACTGATTAGCCCTTTACTGTGGCTTTACTGGATGACTTTCTCTCTTGAACCACCAGGTGGTGATATTTGCTCTTCTGTTGTGTGCAGTAGCCATAGACCAGGGATCTTCAACAGGGGATCCGGGACCCCTTGGGGGTCCGCAGATTCAATGCAGGGGGACCTCCAAATTAACATGAATACAACATATTATTAGCAAATATGAATCCCCACTGAGGATAGGCTTACTGGCCTATAGGTAAGGTAATCACTAAGGTAGCCATCCAAAGATACAGTTAATCCTGAGGATTCACTGTGCCACATGTATGTTTTAAAATGAAAACATGATTTATAAAATCATACCAACAATTATAAGGCTATTTTAAAAGCTTGGTATTCTATGCAAAAAAGGTATGTATAAAGGCTTTAGGCTGCCCACATGTTATTGCAGGCCCAGTTTAATAGGCATCTTCATGTTATACAAAATATAAAATATGTAGTTGTCCCCTGATCCATCTCTCTTTCAGTTAGGGGGTCCTTGGATTAAAAAATGGTGAAGACACCTGCCATAGACTGTTAACAGCCTATGGCAGTAGCTCTTGCTTCTCTGGTTACATGTTGCAGTTTTTTTTATGAGACTAATGATTTGAGTAAGAAACATGGATTGTGCAAAAACAACATTTTGGAATTGTATTTTTTTTCCCCATCAGTAGGCCAATAGTGACATTGATATTTCATAGTTTATATACCAAATGAGTGACCGGCAATTATGAAGTATTATGGTACTTGACCTTAAGTCACTGTAAATGGCTTTATAATGTGTTGTGATTATTGTTCTAAAACATTATGAATATTTATGAGTGCATATAACCATAATTATACATTGCTATAAGCAGATTATAACACATTATGCATAATAGACAATTGGCATCATAGAAAGTTAGTAGTAAGTCTTACACGTGACACGTACAAATATTTAATAGGAACTCCTTAGCTTTGGTTATTAAAGAGTTATCTCGAGGACATTTTACAATTATAAGATAGACCTAATGTATAACTTATAACAGTAAACTGAAATCTATCTATCTATCTATCTATCTATCTATCTATCTATCTATCTATCTATCTATCTATCTATCTATCTATCTATCTATCTATCTATCTATCGAAAAAGTAACAGAGATACAATGCTAATGTTGCTCTGTGTCGGCTGGTTGATAAATGGTGCAAATAGGCAACTGCTTGTATGGTGCCAGTTTGTCAATGCTGTGCTTTCAGTTTCAGTGCATGCAACTTGGAATACTCTTTTGATAGTTACACTAGCCTGTCACTAAGTGAGCAATTCACTTTTATGAATTCTTCCTTCATTTAGTTGTATTCTGGTGTTTCTCTATGAGATGCAAGCTACAAGAAATGATCCCAACCATTACTTACTTATGTAATCTTTGGTGTTTCACTGCTGCGTTTTGTTACTTATCGCATACGTCAATGCTGTGATAAGGTCAAATCTGCCAGTAATTTCTCCCTGGCAGGTTCATTGGACGGGCTCTACATTCGATGAGTGCACATTTCTGACATTCCCTGGATGTACTTGGCCACATAAGGCTTCCTTGCTTGTTTATTTATTCATTTACTCCTCTCCAACTACTACTTGTACAGTATACAACACTCAATATTGCTTAGAAGGGGGGCACACAATCCCGTGGTATATTTGCCCCTGAGATCAAGTATTGAAGTTAGGGATGGGCGATATGAAGAAAATCAAATAGCACAATATTTTGGACCTAATACCCAATATCGATATTGCGACAATATTGTAGGGTTGACTATTGGTGCTTTTTACAATGAGATTTGACATTTATAATCATCAGTAATGTGAATATAATGATTAAATGGGTAAAGCAAATAATAGAACAGCTAGAACAGGCTGGTAGGTTCAGAAAATGACATCACTTTACTGTAATGCAGCCTGTAAAACCAGGAAAAGACAACACTTATGTCATATTACGACATAAGACAATATCTAGTCTCGATATGCATATAATATTGATGTATTGCCCAGCCCTAATTGAAGGTAAACTACTACAAGCTAAATACTGATAAAGGATAATAAATGTTGGAATCTTGGACAAAAAAAGAACTTTACAAATCCAGACCGTAACAAGCATGCCCTTTCCTAGAGTGACGTCTGCCATTGCCACCTCTTCTACAGCCCTGTGGAGTGGGACTGATTCACTGTGTTCTCACTCTGTCACCCCCATGGCGTAGCTGAAAGCCACCCAATTTGGTGTTTGTGTGTGTGTGTGCGTGCGTGCGTGCGTGTGTGTGTGCGCTTTAGATGATTGGCAGCACAAGCCCACATGCACAGGCTTTGGGGGAGCTCGCTGTGGCCACTTTGTGCTCACCCTCTGCAGTACCAGTCCCTGTGGGAGCCAAGCAGACCTGCTCCCAGCATGCTCATCCTGACCTCTGTCCACTTCCATATAGGCTATGGGGGGGGGGGGGGGGGAAGCAGAACATGCTGAAAATCCATGTTATGTTCCTCTTTAAAGATGAAATAAATGTCAGACAAACTGACACATGATGTGCATTCTTTTTTAGAAAACAATTAGGTTTTTAGAAATGTCTCATGATATTGTCTCTAGAAGTGTATTATACAACTTTTGTTTTAGTTAAAGAAGGAAATGAAAATCGCAATACTCAATGCTAACAAATCACAATAAATGAAAATAGCATTAGAAGTCGAATCGGAACCAGTGTATCGTGAAAGAATAGAATCAGGACAAAAAGCATGTCACCCCAGCCCTAATGCCTCAAGATGTGTGTCCATTGTCAGCGTCATTTCCACGCTTCCCATTCATTTCCACGGGAGCAGCTGTGCAATGCATTCTGGGAGCGTCGCAGGGACTTT
This sequence comes from Gymnocephalus cernua, assembly GCA_023631565.1. Lineage (NCBI taxonomy): Eukaryota > Metazoa > Chordata > Actinopteri > Perciformes > Percidae > Gymnocephalus > Gymnocephalus cernua. The sequence continues at coordinate 13,885,892 of CM042427.1, read as the reverse complement.
GTAGAAGCGGGGCGTCGAGTCGCCTGTTCCTCATTTGCATAAAGTTGAATCCAGGCAACTTCATGCAAATGAGGAGAGATGCCAGCTTGTTTACTTTAGAAAGTTCCTGATTTAAGTAACATTTTGCCAGTGTTACTTTGCCTAAAGTGGTGGACGTGCTGACATTGCCATCCCTAGAGCCGTCCTCCTACCATGTTTAAAAAGTATTATTCTAGTATCGGTACCTGAACTTCAACATTAAACTTTAGATTTACACAATATTGTTCTTTCCGTAACGGCTCTGCGCCTCTAGTTTAGGAACCACTGGATTAATCAATAAAGTAAATGTGTTTTTGGTAAATCATTTGTTTTAGTATAGTTTAGCAAGTATTTTATGTATCTGTTGTTTTATGAATAAAACCAAAATACAATAATGGTTAGTTTCACCTCTAAATATCTTTAAAAAAAAATAAAATCAACACCATTTGTATAAACCCCACTCAGCCTCCTAGTCCAGAAGAAGTTCATATATCCGTCCTGAATCGATTCTGGTCACATCCGTGGATTCCGGCCAACGTCCTTATGCTTTGGCTTCGGGCCGGCTTTGGCTGCTCTCCCCTTGGTGGGCTTGGCTCGCTAGCCCAAAAGGGAGGGATATTAAGCAGTCCTCAGAATTTTAATCTTGTCTCTTCGGGATGTTTTGCTGTGGGGGCCGAGGAGCCGAAGCCAAGGCTGAACATGAGGGATAAAAGGCCAGCCAATAGGCTAAGCTTGGCACGGGGGAGAAATGAAGCAATGGCCAACAGGCACTGTTCCTTTCTTTCCATGAATCAGGGATTTAGTCCACTGCAGGTCAAATGGGGAGCAAACAATAATGGGTTACACTTTACTTGAAGGTATCTACATAAGAGTGACATGACACTGTCATGAACGTGTCATAAACATTATAAACAAGTCAAAAACGATTATGACATAACTCATCTTTTAGTAAGTGTCATTCGGTTTTTTGTCATGACAAGTTATGGTTAGGGGTAGAGTTCATGTGTCATGGCAGTGTCATGTGTTCATGACAGTGTCATGTCACTCTTATGTAGATACCTTCAAGTAAAGTGTTACCCGATAATGTTATCCAGAGCAATGGAAATCATCCTGTTTGAATGTTGACTTTGGGACTCTGAGCGACTGGGGTCGCTAGCAAAGGGGTCCTTTTCTGGAGTTTTTCTCTTTGTTTACCTGACTGTTTGTGCATTTTGTTTTGGTCTCTAGTCTGGGATGAAAACCAACATACACAGACATGATGTAATGTTTGATCATGTTATGTCATGTTTTTAATATCGAGTTGGCATTCCGGAGTTTGGGGTTTAAATGAAGCTTTAACATTAGAGTTTAAAATGTTGATTGCTTTATGGCAAAAAGAGGAAGATGTATAATTAGCACCATTTACCAGCCAAATGTTGGTAAAATATGCAAGTGGCTGGTAGATGTGCTTCACTCACCAGCCCCCAAAAAAACAATGGTAATCTATTTAGTGGCTGGTGAAATGTGAACATTCACTAACCATTTGGCTGGTGGACCAAAAAGTTGATTTTGAACCCTGCGTATATTTATTCCCAGTGTTAAAGGAACACGGCAACTTATTGGTTCTTTGTCTTATTCACCGTATCCCCCAGAGTTAGATAAGTCCATACATACCCTTAGCACAGATCCTGGAGGATTTGCTCACAACACCTGAGAAGCCCTGTGGTGAGGAGCAGTGCTTTGCCTTCTGACAATATAGTTCCCAGTTTGGGTACAGTTAGAAGATGGCTGTGTCTCATGTGACTTTGTTATTTGTACACGCTGTGACTATACAAATCACAACATGTAAATAGGAAAATGTTGGCATATTTTGTCACTTATTGGGAGCAGTAGGTTAGTTGGAGCCGGTTACCTCCAGGATCTGGGCTAAACTAGGCTAGCGGTGGGTGCGTCAGACAGAGTTACGACACGCACGGAGATGAGAAGGGTATGTATGGACTTATCTAACTCTGGGGGATACGGTGAATAAGCTAAAGTCCCAATAAGTTGGCGTGCTCCTTTAAATCATCAACAAAGGCACTAGGCCTGGTTTGATACTACAGCATGTTTATGGGTTCAAATGGGAATAACACAGATTTTTGGTGTCCTCTTTGAATAATGTAACGTCTTACGCAATGCTTTGTATTTTAAGATTACAGGCCCTTTTCAGACGGCGGGTAGCATACGTACTTCATCATTACTGCTGTGGTGTTTTATGGACCGTGAAGAATACAATGAGGAAAGGAGTTTGTATGGAGTAGTGACTAGTCGTGCTGAGTGGCACTGGGAAGGGTTGTTTCAGTGTGTATGAGAGGCAGTGCATGCTGTCACAACATTGGAGTGATCATATGACAACCCAGAATAGCTCTGAATGAGGAGAGAATAGAAGTGGTTGTGCATCCAAAAAGATGAGTCCGATGTGTGAGTGCTGCTTTGTGGCGCTGATGTGTTTCTCCTTCTTTGTTTAATCAGTTGAACTAATTCATGCATGTTGGGAGCTAAATGTGAATACTGAACATCCTGCAAAGGTCATGATCTGCAAGTCATGATGCAGCATGTTCATGTTGTGTGGCTCAGCCCACAGAACCACAAGGAACCCCAGACTGATAAGGTTTCAGTTACTCTTCTGCCAAAGGAGATTTATTTTTTTTATGTTTTTATAACTTTTCTTGTCTTAAAGAGAAACCAAAGATTTGCACATGACAAATGTGAATGGCCCACACATTTATTTGATATTTAAAACCCTTTAAGACAATATTTTCCATAAAAACATAAAATATTCATGATTAAATGAGCAACAAAAAGGAGCGTGGGGAGGTGGGCAGTAGCTCAGTCCATGGGGACTTGGCTTAGACCGTACGGAGTGTGCACTGTTAGCTGGAGAAGTGCTAGTTCACCTCCTGGGCACTGCTGAGGTGCCTTTGAGCAAGGGACTAAACCCCTAACAGCTTGGAGCGCCGACTACATGGCAACCCCTTTACTCTGGGTTTCCACAGGCAGCTGAAGTAACGGCAGAGCGGAGCGATTCACCTCATTTCCTATGAGAACAGCGGTATGAGCGAAATCCACTGACGGCGGTGAAAGTGCCCGGATGTTCACCGCTCTCCCAAAGTTGACAATGAGAGGGCAGACTCGCAAATGTGCCACCAATATATTCTGCCATGTATACACACATGCTATATTTAAAATGATGAGCAAATGAAAAGGTCGTGATTTTCCTATAGCCTACTTCATCATACGTCTCTGTACGACTACAGGAATGTTAACCGCGAGGCAGAGGGCTGACCAAAATAGTTTGTGTTAGGCCAGATAGAAACTGACTTTCTTGAAGTCTTTGCACTCGCCTCCTGTCCCTCAAAGAATTGATTTCAAAATACTTCTGTTGGTTTATAAAGCACTGAACGGTTTAGGGCCAAAAAAACAGCGGATATTTCCGGGCCAAGAATTCCTCTTCCCTGCGCCGGTCATTGTTTACAGTCTGATTATCAACTTGAGACGCGAGAATGGAGTTGGGTTTGAAAGATGACGTCTATGACCGTATTGTTTCTCTGCATATGAATGCAGATAAATAAAAAATTTGAAAAAGCGAAATCGTCGTTAGACATAAGAGTTACGAGTTTTTATTTGGCATTTGAGTTCAAATATCAACAGTGTTTGCTGTAGCATCGCTTACTGCACCTTCAAGGGCACATGAATTGAACTGTAAGATAAAGATTTTCTTTTTAATGAACCAAGCTTTCCGGTTTCTTGTGTTTCCTCAGCTGTCCAAGCAGGAGAAGCAGCAGCAAAGGAAAGAGAAAACGCGCTCCAAGGGCCCCTCAGAGTCGAGCAGGGAAATAGTCGCGTCACGTTCCCGACAGGACCCCAACGCCAGCAGCGGAGCCGACGGTGATGTGTCATCAGAGAGGGAGACCTAGGTCAGCAGGGTGAGGGAGCTCGGAGACGTACACAAAAAAAATCACACAAATGTATGCAGTCACATATAGCACAATGTTTTTACACACACCAGGTGTCTGCAGGTCATAAAACAACACGTCTTATATGTAACCCTTTGAAATCAGCAATAGATGTGGTCGGCCAGTGCCTACATTGGTATGTTTGATTTATTGTGATGTCATTTTTTGGAGTATCTTCAAATGCTTCTTATCCCTAACATCAGTACAACCTACACTCAGAAGGTTATGTAAGTCAATCAACCATAAAAATTAATAAAAGTATTACAGTTGTGTCATAAAAAAATAAGAATCGGACGTGTGTGCATACATTTTTACTAAATAAAAACACAAAACATATTGATCCAAAAAAATTCTAAATGAACAAAATATTCCTTAACACTCTATAAGTTATTTGAACTATGTAAACTTTTTTTGTTTTTGAGATATACAAATTTTTATGAGCAGTGTGTTTTGATAGTTTCATCTGCAATAAAAAATGGTCTCCGAGCTGTTGTACATGTAAAGAGTTACGTATGTAAAAGTCATATTGAATAGAAAAAGTAGTCTGTATTGGCTCAACTCAACAGCAGATACCACAGAAACCTAAGACAGAAACCTTGACAGACCTGAACACACAAGAAACAATATGCAGAAAATGTACAGCTGTGCCTTTTTTGCAAGAGATTGCACAGTTGGTGTTTTTTTCTCTCTCTGTTAGCAGATATCATTTTCCAAGGGAAGTTAAGCTCGGGAATTTGGCACAATTTCATACCTTTTTAATAGTGAATTTTTAGGTCTTATGGCATGTTTTGGTTCAAAGTATGCTCATTTAATTGAATTGTAACCATGCACTGCATTAAAGGGTAACTCCTGTTTTTTTTCATGTTTGTCATGTATGTTTTTGTGTCTAAGTGACTGATGGGAACAACAATCTTTGACATTGGTCCAGTGTTAAGCGAGATCGCTGCAGTCAGCAGCAGCGTAACAAGCTACAATGCAAGTTAACAGGGCAAATGTCCAGCTTTTATTTACCTTCACAAAAGTGCTCGTTTTGCCACTGACAGGCTCAGGTTAATATTCTAAGTGTCTGACATCATTATGGAAAGGATTTCTAAGGAGGTCAACCTTTCTGTTAAAGAGTAAGATCCTTTTTTTAAACATAAAAACATCTGCGAAATTGCGTTCGCTAAACCCACCAGACATCCATCCATCCATCGGATGGAGCTGCTCCCCCCGCGACCCACCAGACATATGAAATAAAAAATAATGCACTTCATTCAAAGTCGACAGAAATAAAATAAAACTATTAAAGGCGTTTTTGGTCGTCTTTCCACTTTTCCAACCATCACAACTCTAGTTTTGGCTGATATAAACACATAGTTTACCAATTACATGTGAAAATATGTTGGCTCTATACACGCTAAAAGTATTGTTTTTTTTTAATGGAGTCTGGTGGGTTTAGCGCTAGCAACCACAGAGCTGTTTCTGGTTAAACAGAAAGGTCTCAACGAGGTTTTAAAGATCTATCTCTGTAGGGATCCTTTCCATGATGTTGTCAGACACTTAGAATATTAATCTGAGCTAGTCAGTCGCAAAACGAGCACTTTAGTGAAGGTAAATACAAGCTGGACATTTGCCCTATTAACTTACATTGTAGCTTGTTTCGCCGCTGCTGACTGCAGTGATCTCGCTTAATACTGGACCAATGTCAAAGATTGTTGTTCCCATCAGTCACTTAGACACAAAAACATAGGAAAATATGATACAGGTTGAAAAAATAAATGTAGTTACCCTTTAAGCAGCACTCTTTCATCACATGTACAGATCATTTGCCAGTATCCTATTAAATAGTAATTAAATGGCAACCCTCTGCATGCAGTGTATTCTCAAGCTTGAATTTTCTAAGTACCTCTCCCCATTAGTTAACTTGCTAGCTGGCTAACTCACCACATGACACATTTCACACTGTTTTACTGCATTATACTTCATGTATTTGACATATGACAAATTTGACAAATGCATGGATTTATTTGGCAAATGAATGGATTATGTCTTATGCTTATGATATGGTATAAGTTTTGTTTACATCTGCATATGACACGGTAAATACAGCCGGAGCAAAAAAAACAACTAGATTTCCATTTTATTCCTGTTATTTCCCGTTAATTACCGTGAAACATTTCCACCTTGAATATTCCTGTTCCTGTTTCCATTTTGCAACCCTACTCCCATGTATTGTGTTAGTGTACAATATAGCAGCTTTTCCAGTGAGAGCAGAAAAGCAGTATGGTTCACATTCACCTCAGCATCTCTGTTTTTTCCACTTCTCCTCTTCCTGTCTGTGCCTGCTCTCTTTGATATTGTTGACATCGCAGTGAAACTCAGCAACGCTCACGAGAGACAGACCTGTTTGTTTCTCATTCTGTGGCTCATACTGCCGGGGGATGAGGAGGGGTTGGGGTTGCTCTTATTTGCCTTCAGTATTTGTTTACTAGTGCAAAAACAGAGGAGTTCTGGGAGAATGGAGACATGGAGGCATTGAGTCAGCTCCCTCCGTGTTCCTTCTGCCATCCCTGCTGAGGCTGCTGCTGCTGGCTCCTGTGGCACAGCTCCTCTCCTTGTGTGAACTCCCTGGCAGGCACACGCATTATGAGGATACGCCGTTAAACTGGCACTTTAACAGCAGCCATACTGCCTGTTCCTCTGTGCACACGCACTGTCCCACACCAGTATGAACATTGAAAATTCACCATTGAGGTGTTTTGCATTTAGGGCTGCACAATATGAGGAAAATATGGGATAACGTTCAATATTGCGATAACGATATTAAGTGAGATAAATAAACAGATGTTAAAGTGTACTCAGTTCTGCAGTTTTGCTGCTTTCAGTGTCAGCAAATTGCTTGTTGAATTTAAAACATGAAAGACAATAATTTATGACATTCGTTTTTTGAACAAAATGAATTTAATATATTAGGCACCACTAAAAAAAAAGACTGTTACGTTAAGTGTAGTTTTCACGCAAAAAAATCTCTTTTTTTGTTTACTTTGCAAGTTGACATCGTGATGATGATTAAAAAAACGATGTGCAACACTAGTTGCATTATTTTTGTCTTGTTAGGTACAATTTTGTCTGTTCTATAACACCTCCATAAAAACACACACACACACACACACACACACACACACACACACACACACACACACACACACACACACACACACACACACACACCGTAGTCCCATCTCAGACTCTTCTACTGCAGGTGGCCCATGCACTGTAATCCCCAAGTGCATGTTGGGTAAGACATAGAGGCTTCAGCACCTCGTTACATAAGGCCTCTTTGTCTGACAGAGAGCCAGATTGAGGGAGATCGGAGAAAGTGTGGGGGGGAAAGTCTGAGAAGTCAAGAGAGTTATTTGGATTTTCATGGCAGCAGGGGAGTGCACACACAGCACTTTTGGAAATGTGTGCGCTATGCTGGAAGGAGAGGTGGGAGAGGGACATTTGGATGTAAGAGAGTTGTCAGACAAGGGGCTTGCATGGCTCTGTGGCTGCATATTTTAAAGAGAGAATTGGTGTTCCCGAGGTTTGCTTTGCATGACTTAAACATGAGCAGTTTGCTCTTTCCCCCGAATGAGTAATTTGTGACAGTCCTCCATTATCTTCTCTGGTCTTCCTTCCTTCCTGGCTGTAATGTCCTGATGTTGATATAAACAGCTTACAGGAAGGTTTCTGCTGCCCAGCAGGCTGCTGGGAACAGTTTCTGGCCCACATTGTCAAATGCTTTTTCTAATTGTTTGGAAATCAACTATTAAAGACCTGTCAGAGATATGTTTAGAGAGTACATGTAACTTCCATTTTAACATTTGTATATGGCTGCTCAAGGTTGTGCCTTTTTATATTTAATAAACCCCACAGTCACATTGTTTGTTTCTTAAGATATGCTGACAAAAAATAAAATGCAGATTTCCCATTCGACCACTTCATATCACTGAATTTGTATTTGGATGAGGGCAGTTTTTCTTTAAAGCTGTACTATTTTTTAGTATTTAAGCGTCTTTCAGCCAATTGTTTTGGTTTAACACAACTCACACAAACATAAATGAAAGGAGAGTGATTACTGGATTTGCATTCCTAAGGGGACCAAAATTGTGCTCCAAATGAATGCTTATGTTGCTCCTTATCTGCTGAATGTGTAAATAGGTGTGCTACTGCAACTGTTTGGTAACATGTTCATCATAACAACAAGGTTATAAGATGTTGATAGTGTGTGTTGAGCTTGTTGAGCTGCCCTCAAGTGGCCAAAAATTAATCAATTAATGCAGACTGTTACTTTTGCAAAAAGGAATAACACATGATTCTTACAAATTAAAAGTTGAATTAATTAGCTAACATTAGCTCATATTTTTTGAGGGGGCTAATGTTTAGCTCCTTTATTTATTTATTTATTTATTTATTTATTTATTTGGTTTGGTATGACCGGTAGCTCATGGTGGCTAATGTTAGCAAGCTTTAAAGGGAGACTATGCAGTTTTTTTTTAGCTTAATTTACCTTAACTGAACAGCTTCGGAGTCATTGGAATGGTTATATGACCTTTTTGCTCACCTGTGAGCTGAAAAACCACCCTTGCAACTTTTGGCCGGCGAGCCGACGGCCTCAGCGTCAGGAAGGATCGCGTGATATCAGGTCTTGCGATGTAACAAATTGCTTCACGGCAATGCACACATACGCCCATTCAGGAACCGGCTAGCAAGAACAATGTAGCGATGGAGTTTTTCCACACTATCGTCATGGCTGAGCCACCAAAGAAGAAGCAGAAAGCTAGGAAAGCATTGTCGGAGGAACAGAGAAAGAGCAAACGGCAGACTGACCGAGCAAGGAGTCAGACACGAGTGTTGTCAAATGTCTATTCCAAAGCTGTGGGGGGTGCTCTGTAGAGAAACCAGCGAGCAGAAAGTGAGAAAACGGCTAAGAAATTGCCAAAACTGCATAGCGCCCCTTTAAATAGATATTAGGGCTGAACGATCACAATGTTATAGAATGCAATTTTCAAATCGCAAACTCTGATAAAAACAAAACAAAGGCTGAGTTTAAATATTACATTGCTGTAACGTTGTACAGTGAGTAGCATAGCTCCTTTGGGGAATAGCTCAGTGCGTAGTGTGTGTGTGTAGAGAGTGGGTCAACATGTTGTTTTAAGATTTGTTTTTAGTTAAGTTATAAATATATTACACATTTACAAGGCTTGAAGTATTATAATATTGGTTAAGGTTTTTACAATTCTGTAGCTAAATAAAGATATGTTATTCATTTCAATATCACATCAATTTATCTAATTTCACCATAACACGTAGGCCTGGCCTACATGAAAGAGTGGTTTATATGTTGAGTGTATCCAAAGTTGTGTTGGTCGTACTATAGAATGATATGTCACTTGTGTATAGAGTTGTTTTCCGATTCTGATACCAGTATCGGAAATGCCTCAGAGTATTCGGTCTCGTCACAAAATCGTCCGCAACATTTGCCACACGCTGCGGTACCACTTGGGCAAGAGAGAGGTTACGTTAGAGACGCGAAGAGAGGAGACCACTTCTTTGAAAAAAAACAAAAAATCCATATAGGCTGCTAAATATATAAATCTTACCTCGTAAAAACAAATAGTGCTTGTGTGAGTGTCATGAACTCATCTGTCTTTGGCTCCTGCATCACTCCCAGTATTTCCCACACTGGCTGTTAGATAGTTAGATAGCCCCCTTTCCATGCAAGTCTAATTACATAGATATTGCTATTTCAGTGTAAACAAAAAAAAACTGGAGTGAGGGAGACCCTCTATGGGGCTGAGGAAATAATGTTATAATTGACAATAATAATAATAATAATAATACTTTGTTACATTTCTTCAATATTAGCTACGTTGTTTTACAAGTTGTCATAGAAATGACCAATGATGTTCTATTCCAACGTCTTGTCGCTGGCGCAGAACCAAAGATTCTAGAGTGCTACATTTACATTTGCACTTTAGTGTATTATTTAATTAATTTATTTTATTTTGATTGTAACCGCCAGTATTAATGTCACAAATACATTTGATTAAGCTAGCAAGCTTAAGTTTCATATTCATATGTTTCATTATTTTAATTTGCTATGGGAACTGGAGGTATGTTGAGGCAGAGACAGGACAACTAGGTGACATTCACAGGTGTACAGACTTGAGCAGGTGAGGTAAAACATGCACTGGAGCCCGGTACAGGAGCCCTGCACAAAGGAAGCAGAGGTCGAGGGCGTGACAAAAAGAATCGTTGACTAATCGGGAGAAAAATCAATAGATTAGTCGACTACCAAAAGAAATTATTAGTTGTAGCCCTAGCACCTAGACTACCTCATAATCAAAAAAGTAATTAAAATCTCACTTTTTGCAATATGGGACCTTTAATACTTTACCCAGGCGATTATTAATTAATGATGAGAGACCAAAACTATTGTGTTCTGTTTTCTCTTGTGCAGATGTCAAACCGGGGACATAACGGTGAGCCCAGTTTCCACAGGAAGGCCTTAATCCTCAGTGACTCTTACAGCTGACCGTGGACTGTCCTCCTTCTTTTGGAAATCAGCAGGATTCTCTTGGCCTGTCGCAGAGCATCATCCCCTTACCGGTGTCCTTGGCTTCTCTCCTCCAGATATACTGTAGATCCTCACGTAGGACTGGCTAGGTGTAAAGTAAAGAAGCAAAGTCTAACCACAACACTGCCCAGTTTTCTTAGATTGATGAAGGGAGTTTGAACAAGGGTGCACAGGAAGGAAACAGCCATCGGCAGCACTATACTGTTTTTTTCCCCCCCTACTGCCTATCTTTTCATGTTTCTACCTCCATCTGGCTTTGTTTCTGTCCATCTTTTCCTTTCAGATTCTCCCTGCCTCTCTCACTCTAATCCCTGCTTGGAGTCATGGCGCTGACCCTGAAGCATAACTCAGCTCCAAGGCCTTGGCTTATAGTACAGGCACAAGAACATCAGGACAGTGATATCAGTAACAGAACATCAGTGATGGCCTTGCAATGACATCTCATGATTGGTAAATACATGTGTAAAGTCTGTCTTCAAAGGTTATTGTACCTGTATGAATAGACTGTATGTTTTAAGGCCCAACTGAATTTGCTACACAGGTCTGCTCTGTGAATTGCATGCCCTGTGCTGTCTTTTGAGGAAAGAAATCAATCTGCAAAAGGGAGAAATTTATATTTTATAGCTAGACCGCAACAAAACACTTTGAAAAAGCAACCCACGTTAGCTCTCTAGCTAATGTCTCCTTTTTCCTCCTTCAAGAATGGACACATACCTTGTGTTGCACCTAAGTGTGTTAAATTAGCTAACAAACAAACATCCAGCGGGGAAAAGCTGGGCCCTGCTAACATCAGGCAGGTTAGATAGCTGATTAGCTAGTTAGCTGAACACGCAGGTATGTTTTAAAAACGTACCTGCAAATGTCAAGATGGTGTGATCCTTACTCTTCAATACCATTGCTAACAAAACAATATCTGTCCTTAGCTTTTAAATCCGCAGTTGCCGACGCAAGTTTGTTTACATTGTCTCTGTGATTGCTGGCCTGCTTGCTCAGTTGTAAATCAAACAACCGCGTTTACACCAATGACCCGGGTCGGACCAGGCTTAACTGACCCATGTTTAACCTTTCTTTTGGAAATTCAAACCAAGCCAGTCAGCACGGGTTGATCCCTGGGGTCCGTTTCAGAAAGCAGGTTTAGTGAAAACTCTGAGTTTGTTAATCCTGAGATGAGGGAAACTGGGTTTTCTGTTTCAGAAAGAGAGGTTAATCAAGCATGAGATAGAGGGGGTAACTCCAGCCCGTTCCCTGTTGATGAAGACGCTGTATTACTTTGCAGGGAGTTAAACAAACGTCGGGAGATGATATTGAGGCCCCGACTCTAGATGCATTTTCATTTCCAGATAACTACCTATTTGAGCGGTATGGTTTTTCTTCCCAGTCTATCAGTTATGTAAGCTACATAACCGTATCCGTCCTCATATCACTAACGTCACCCATCGTGGACATGCTCTAGGCTACATCCCAGCAGTTTTCTTTACAACATTGGTTACACATTATAATTATAACATTATAATTCTGTTAATGAAATGGTGCTGCAGCCTCAGAATGGGAGTAGTAGGCCAAGGACTTTTTCGACTTTTGCACCTAAATGAAATAGATTATAGGTTCAATACCATTTCACTTATACTTATAATTAAATATGAAATGAATACACTATATTGGAACTTATATATTGGAACGCATTTACTCTTGCAGCAATTTTCTCCAACGCAAATTCTCTCTCTTTTGCAGCAGCTGCTGTATGTGCGCATGAGTATTTCCGTTTGTTTGTGGTTGTTGCCATGGTGAATCGTAGTATCATGGCTCCATTCATGCTGCCTTTTTATAGTGGTGGTACACAAGCTTAACACTGAGTGAACCTACACTGAGTTGATTGAACCAACTCGAATCAGCTGTTCTGGAACTGAAAACTCAGAGTTTCCCATCTCAGGGTAAATCAACTCAGAGTTCAGGGTTAGACTCAGAGTTTGTTAAACCTCCTTCTTGAAACGGACCCCTGGTCATGACAATTCTAGTCTCGCATAGCCAGACCTTCCTCCACAGTCCTCCCGCGGAGGAGGGTCTGGCTAGTCCACACAGCATTCCGGGATGGGAGAAAAATGTGCTCTGGATTATTGCCATTTCTTTAGACCAATCACAATCGTCTTGGGCGGCGCTAAGCACCGGACCAATCCCGGAAATGAAACATCGTGGATATATAGACTATGACAATTCAGATATGACCTGGGTCTAGGGCTGGGTATCATTAAAAACATTGATTTTGCTGAATCAAGGTGCCCAGCTCTACCTGGGTCACATGGGGGGTTAGATGTCATATTCAGACAGCTGACTTCCATGTGATCTTTAACTGCAAAAGCAGATGACTAATTGTGATTTCAGTTGGACCTTAAAAAATCTGAATGTCTCTCAAGCGACTTAGTGAGGACAAGTGTCAATTGCATGTACTTTGCCCTCTGTGGACAGGCACACACAGACATAAAACGGGTTTTGACCGCCTGCTCTTTTTCTGGGAAGTTTTTATTTTCAAATAAACAAATATATATATATATATATATATATATATATATATTCCTGTTTTTGAACAGCTTTCCTGTCAAACTAAGTTACAAAATAACCGGTCGGGAAGATTAGACTGTAAAGTTACGATTAAAATAAATTGATAAGGAAGTCAGAGTTGTGTTAATATATTTAAAGTTTTGTTAAAAAAAAAAGTTTTTTTAAAATCAGTAATGATACCGTAAGAAGTGCCCTTTTTCCACTTGAGACCCCCAACATGTCTATGCACATCCCTGTCTGTGGAGAGGGGCCATCAGTGCTTCACCATCAAAATACATCTACTATTTATTATTGTATTTGATTTGCGCTGTCCTGCTGTCACTTGACAGATCTGAATGTACTTTTTTTTTCCATTTTATAAAGATTTCAAGAGAAACAAGTGATCCATGCTGTTTTGTGTGTGTTTTTCCACTGCATTATTCTGCTTGTTTTATGTGATGCAAAAGCAGGGGTGCTTGTCCTTATTTCTCTTTTCAGCATCACCACCTGGCCCGTCTATACTGTCCCAACTTTAGCACTTTTTTTTTTATTCTTTTTTTTTTTTAGTTCAGCAAGTTATTCCTGGCCAACCATACCATATCCCCTTACCCCCTCTCTCCCTCTCTCCCTCCCTCCCTCCCTCCCATGGTACTGAGCTGAGGTTTCTCCATGTTGTGGTAGAGAGCAGCAGGAGACGGAGAGGAGCATGGACCTGGGAGCTCTCGGAGAGAGAAGACATGACCCAAATATGTCTGCTAGCTAGCTAGCCTTAGTACTGCTTCAAATTGGGCTATCACTGCAGCTCTCCCACATCATTGACTGCATTGTGATCCCCAGCGGCAGACAGGCTTTAAAGGAGACTGCGGGGCCTTGGATTATTGATGTACTGTACCAAACATCTGAGAGGGCTGCAATTGATTACAGCTGTAACAGGATGAGAACAGGGAGTGTTGAGTAGGGCAGAGGTTTGTCTATCTATGGAATCACCTGGGTATCAAACCAACAGGGCTGTTTGTGTGGACACCCTGAGCTGCAGGGCAGGTGTCCCCTCAGACCTGGGAAAGTGGGTTAAATTCCAGGCATTCTCTCACATCTAAAGCCACACTGTTTCTGGTTTGTCTTCTCAACAACTTATCGTACATCTTGTGCGTGTGTGAGAGTCCTTTGCCAAGCCCACTGGCTATGGAAAAACAATTTAACTGGATTTAATTTGTTGCCCCCCACCCCCCCCTCCTTCTTCCCCTTGCGTTTTATTTTCTTCTTCTTCATTTGTGTGCCTCTGAGAGTTTGGGAATTCATCTTGTTTAGTTATTCCATCCCCAGTCTGAGCTCGCTTTGCAAGTTAGACAGGCCAGGTTCCACGGGCAGCTCTAGGATCTCCATGATCTTCACGTGTGGATTATTACTATAGTTTCCTTTTCCCATAAACGTGGATTATTTTTCTTCAAATAGTCACATCTCTTGCCTTCCCTCCCTCTCTCTCTCTTTCTTGTCTTTTATTTCATCAGTCTAACCTCCATGCTGCTAAGGGTTAAAAAAGCACAATGAAACCAGTTGCCTAGAGCCCTGACCACTTTTTCCATTCTTGCTGGAAAGTTTCCAGTGCTATTTATATGAAACCTCAGGCCCGACAATCAAGAAACCCATTTGGCCAGGATAAAGAATTATGCGTTATCCTAAAGTTCTTCTATTTAACTTAAATCGGTACACAGAAAACATCAGAAATGGCAGACACACTGTGAAATATATGTCTGTTTTGTGGACACAGATAATGCAGTGAGTGAGTAGACTACATGTACAAGCAGGCACAAGTGAAATCAGTCCATATGACCTAACTACTAGTGTGGAGCCAAAGAAAATACTACACCTAATCTGTCCTGGCTTGATGTATGATTTGCTGCAGTAAGAGTTCCAACTCTTATTTTAGACCAGAATTCTGAGGAGAAACGGAAACGGTTGTTTATTCATGTTGTCTTTTGGCTGAGATAGTGACATATTTTAGAATGATAACATTATTACTGCTATCATTCGTAGGAGATGTAGTTGGCCTGGAAGGCATCAGTGTCTGGCTGCTGCCTGCAGGGTTTTGTG